>OV884006.1:1916079-3323579 GCA_930367185.1 Myathropa florea
ATCTGTGCTTGATCATATGATTTAGTCAAAATTTCATCGAAAATTCGATAGAATTCGGTCAAAATGTTGAGTTTTTCAAATTTCCACCGGAAATCCGGCAGAATTTGGTCAAAATTTTGAGTTTTGCAAATTTGCACTCTCTATAGACTCCGGTCTCGGTGGAAAAAGGCTAAAATCTGCAAACACGCGACGGTTCTCCACGATTATCGTGTGCGAGTGCCTCAATCATTAGATCATACCTACCGCCGCTTGACCTTCGCACTCCCTGTCCACAGCTTCTGTTCCTGCCCCATGGCACCACTAAGCACACCAAGCACACACAACATTCCGCGCAAAGTGGATTGTCACCGTAGGAGTGGCCCAACTAAAGTCGCCTGCCTAACAATCCGCCGAACACTTATTCATCTCCATTCCATTAAACGAGATAAGGACAAGACACCCACAATCCCCGGTCCCAGCGACGACCGACCACCACACACCGAGAGATGCCTCGGCATCGGGGCCCAGTATCAGCTTACCAGAAATAATTGTTCGAAGCCCCAGCAGCCCCAGCACACCGTGCGTTCGTGTGGTCTTAATTTCTTGACCAACCCCACCGAAAACTCCTCTCCCCGGACACCACCATCTCCACCAACCACCTACATGAACGCACACACAGCGCGCTCTCTATTCGCAGGTGCGGCTGCGGCTGCTGCTGGCGGTGGCTGCTGTTGCAACTGTCCTAAAGTCCATATTCTAGATACTTATGATGATGATGGGGCGATGACCAAAAACAACAACCGCAGCACCATCATCCCGGCCAACGACGACACTTAACGACACCTCGGGAGACAAGAACGATCCGCGCAACAGGTACGACGATACGATACGGACACCGCGAGGCCAACACTTTCTGCGCGACCCGCTCTCGCTCTCGTCCCCGACACCGAAATGAAAAATTAAAAACCAAACAACAACAGAAAGGGAAAAAAAATTAAAATAATCGAAAAAAAGGAACGAACAAGAATCAAAATAAAACCGAAATGAGTGAAAAATAATACCCACAACGCGGCCGTGGCTGCGCATAGACTGCATGCACCGCTCTCGCTCTCCCTCGAATTGTGCGTGTCCAGTCCAGGCCTACATGCATCAGGGTGTCCAATAGATTCCTTGCTTAATATTTATTTTATTTAATTTATTTAATTTGAACGGAGAACGGAGATACGAACACGACGCTTCGGACGCGTCAGACGCCTGCGGCGACAAGCGGCGGTGGTGGCGATGGTGCTGGTGGTGGTGCTCGTGGTGGTGGTGGTGGTGGTGGTGGTGGTGGGTGTCAAATAACTCTGGCCATCAGCGAGAGAGGTATCATTTCTTCACTTCTACCTGACTAATGCGTTTTAATATTCTCGTTTGTTTTCGTTTCGCATTTCCCTTCCCCTCCACTCCTCCACCTCCACCGCACCGCGCCGCACCTTACCCGTTGCCGATGGCACCGTCACGGTCACCAGTGTGCTGCCGGTGCCGATGCCGCCTTCCACTGCGCCGCCCTCACCACACCGCACCGTCGTCGTCGTCGTCAACGACCACCGACGCGCACTGTGGAGAGTTAATAGTTATAGAGAGGAGAGAGATCAATCGGATAATGCGATGAGACAAGTGACTAATTGGACAGTTACACTGTCAAGGCGGGTGGTAGGCTTTCATTAATGTATCCGTGGTGTTGTTGGTGGGGGGCACGTGGATTGCCCTGATCCCCGGGGGAGTGGTGCAGAGAGAGAGAGAGGAGTGAGAGAGGAGGGGGTTCTGTGTATTGTTGTCTGTTGTGACAGTGACTGTCATAACATGCTCATCGAGATAAGGTTATGCGGGACCCCGAAATGGGGTCCCAGAAGGGCTGAGGCTCAGCTTTCAAATGAGGAATGACCGGCAGAGACGACACGGAGGATGGCTGTTCCGATTCGAGTTCATCCAGCTCAGGAATGACCGTCAGAGACGACCGTCAACACGGAGGATGACTGTTCTGTAGAGCTCCGATTGGAGTTCGTCCAGCTCAGCTTTCGAACGAGGAATGACCGTCAGAGACGACCGTCAACACGGAGGACGGCTGCTCTGTAGAGCTCCGATTGGAGTCCGTCCAGCTCAGGAATGACCGTCAGAGACGACCGTCAACACGGAGGATGGCTGCTCTGTGAAGTCCCGATTGGAGTTCGTCCAGCAGGCGGTGGATAAACGTCCCCGAACTGCGACGACCCAATAAGCCATCAACACGAAGGCTTGAGTTCAACTTGAGGAATGACAAGCGGCAAATAAACGTCGTCCACGCGTCTTTTCCAAATCTTCCCATCCACCGGAGTATCAATGCCCCCGTCTGCCAACAGACCTTGACCGAACCCCATCACGGAGACACCTTGATTCGATATCGCAAAAGGCGTCAAAAATCATAACCAGATCCGTACTTAACGGTGGCATTAACTGCCCCTCGATTAGCAAGGATGCAGGAAACCTAGAGACAAGCAAAAATAAACAACAAAGCGTCTGAATGTCCCACCTCATCATCATCTTGGTTATCAGCATCGAAGGCGTGCGCGCGAGCGCGCGCTCGAGCCAAGCAAAAGGCCATCATCTCGTTCGTCGTTGCTGTTGCTTGTTTTGTCCCCCCCCCCCCCTCCCCTTTGGGATTTATTATTAATTTATTGTTGTTCGTCTTTCTCTCTCTCCGCAGCGATCCACTGGATGGCATGCTGCATCCCCAGCCAGCGACCAGCTGCCATCATCATCGTCACCATCACCGTCGTCGTCGTCGTGGTCGTCGTCGTCGCCGCGAAGCACTAAAATGTCACAAAAACATAATGAGATAAACTTAATTACATCGGTTGTATTTTATTTTTCAATCACACCTTCAACCGGCCGACTCGCCCTGAGTCATTCCCTTTTGTTCGTCGAGTCCGAGTCCGAGGCCTCCATCTCTTCTAAAGTGGTCACTTCTTTTTTTCTTTTTTTTTTCGTTTTGTTGTTGTTTTTGGTTTTGATTCCTGCATCTGTCCAAGTTTCAAGTCCCCCTGTCCTCGCCCGAGCGACACACTTCACAGTCGTCGTCGTCGTCGTCGTCGTCGTCGTGGTCGTCGTTGGGCCTAAGATTCAATTAATGAGTCGAGAGAGCAAGGTATGGTGGACTGTGTTCAACGGCCTCAGGTGATATTAAAAACTAAAAAATATTACTTCACGCCCATAACGACCACTGTGTGGCTGTGTGGCTGTGCGACTGTGTGCCTGTGTGTGTCTTTGTAGCTCTGTGACTCTGTGTCTCTGTGTAGGCGTTAAATATTGAAGAAACCTGTAAATAATCAATTAATTAGAAAATTCGTTTTTTTTCCCTCTCGTCTCTTGTTTCGCCTCGTTTTTGTCGCGCTAAGCTTTGTGTAGTTGGTTTGGGTTTCTTTGTCTCTTTGTGGCTGTTGGTCTGTCGCCTTGGGGAGAGATATGAATATTTTTGTCGCTCAAATGCTTCCAGCGGAGCTTTCATTCCCCTCTAACCGCCGCTCTTGACTCATTAATTAGCCACGACACCATCGTCTTTCATTCTTTCGATGATGACACCTACGAGATGACTTGTGGTGGGTATCTTTGTAGTGTGTCTTTTGTTGGACTACAGAGATTCATCAAAGCGAGAGGGCATTTCTGTTCGATTTTGATGATGTCCAGCTCAAGTGGCAGCGTTCTAGATGGTATCCCTTCTGTAGGCAACCGTTTTTGACAGATTTCGAATTTCTTTGCTTCAAAGCTACATTTGTGGCTTTTATCAAATTTGTCGCTCTCAACCGTTTGCCTACAAAGACTCGTCAAAGCGACAAAGCATTCAAGTGACACCATCCTCGGTCGATCTCCTCTTTTCAAATATGCACAGTTTGCTATGACTTCGGGGCGCTTTCAAGGCGTTTTCAAGGTTTTTTGAATTTTGACCCACTTTTCGAAAACTTGCTTTCAAAAACTCAAGATCTCCCTCCCTCCAAGTGATTCGATCCAATTTCCATCGAAAACCCGACTCAAATCGGTCCAAATTTCGAGTTTTTCGAACCTGCACTCTCTGAGGGAAAAAAGTCGAGTGAATTAATTTCACAATTGACTGCATTTTTTCGGTGAAATTGTGCGTTTTTTGGGATTTTCCAAAACCTGTCGAATTTTTTTATGAAACTCACAGATGTTGTAGATCTCGGTCTCCTCTTTTCAAAAATGTATAGTTTTCTATGATTTCAGGGCGTTTTCAAGGCGTTTTCAAGGTTTTTTGAAATTTTTTTGAAAATTTCCTCGAGCAAAGTTTTGAATTTTTACCCAATTTTCGACATCTTTTGGCTTCAAATTCTTAAGAGCTGTGCCCGACCATGTGATTTAGTCAAAATTTCACCAAAAATCCGACAGAATTTGGTCAAAATTTGGTTAAAATTTTTTTTAAATTTGCACTCTTTACAGACTCTTGACTGTTCTCAGCAGCTCTTGACTGTTTGACTTCAAAGATTCATTACCACCAGAGAGCATTCCTCTTGACGTCGTAGGTCCACCTGAAGTGACACCAAAATAGGTCAGTTCCCTTCTGTAGGCAGCCGTTACTTCAAAACTACATTTGTAGCCCCTATCAAAATTGTCGCTCTCAAGCGTTTAACTACAGGCATTCATCCCCACCAGAGAGCATTCCTTTTGACGTCGTAAACCATCTCAAATGACACCATCCCAGGTCCGTTCCCTTCTGGAGGCAGCCGTTACTTCAAAACTACATTTGTAGCCCCTACTAAATTTGTCGCTCTCAACTGTTTGACTCCAAAAATTCATCGAAGCGAGAGAGCATTCCTGACAGCATCCTCGGTGAGTTCTCTGCTCCAGTCAGTCGTTGAATCCGACGTCTCAAAACTACATTTGTAGCTCCTATCAAAATTGTCGCCCCCTTTGAAGCTCACATTCAAACATCCTCAACTCCACACGACATCCCCCTCTGACTGAACTCAAAATTCCCTCCGCAGTTCGGTCTCAAATCACATCTCATCCTCTAACCCATTCTCACCCCTCACTTCAGACTCGTTTAACAACCTTGTCGCCCACTCCCACTTCAAAGGTCACCCCTTTCGCATCACTCTTCAAAACAATGACACTCGTTAATTAGGACGACTGTGTTGCTACCCGCCCCACATTGCGCCTGTAATAATTTTCACACCGGAAGTGTCGTGCTCAACCCTTTTCTCTCTCATCATCGTCGCATCGAAAAGTTGTCCCCCTCAGTTAGTGGAAATCCTTAAACGGGTTTAATTGTCCTGATTTGTCGTTTCGGCAATGCTCTTGTCACGGGGGTCCCGGACCCGTAAGATTCTGGTGCTCACTCACGTGCCATCCGGAAGTGTCGCACCAGCAGAACACAACACAAGGGGGGTTGCGCGCCCGGGTGGCGATGATGACACGAATGAACGGACATCAATGCCGTTGGTCCTCGCCTGGCATTATGATTAAATAAGATTTCACGTAATAAATGACATCGGATGTCTTGACTTAATCGCTTCTCTCTCTCTCTCTGTGTGATGACACGCCTATTTTGTTGTTGCGATGACTTTTTGATTTCGATTCATTTCGGCATCATCGTCGACCGTCGTTCGGGCTCAGTCGAGTGACTGAGATTTGAGATGAATAATCACGGCAATGACGAGGCAGAGATTGAAGGCAGATACTTGCTTCCGGCGTGGACAGGAGTGGACGCGGCCGCCAGAGGAATGTAATTAACCGGGGTGATGGGCGATTGTTGTAATTGGTGACAAGGGGGAGTTGCGACTGATTCTGCCTCGCAAATCGACCCCAGACCAGATTGGCGGTCACTCATTCATTCACGAGCCGGTCGCTCGTCAAACATGAATGAAAGTCCAAATCATTGCCTGTCCCCCCCCTCGCCCGACTGCTGCGAATCGCCAAAGCCCAAATTATGGCTAATTTATTGTGTCATTAACATTCTCACCTTTCTCCGACTATCTTCATCCACCACAGTTCGCCGCGGTCGCTCATCGGCACACCGAGGCCGGTCCATGCCACCTCCAGCGCGTCCACGACAAGAGAACCCAAAACGAACAGCCCGAGTCCGGGCCCAAGATCGAGAGAGAGAGAGACGATGGTCATTGTTTGTATTTGTTTTGTGCGTTCTAATGTCCACAGGACCACATATCGAGCGGGTGTTGTGTGTGTCACCTACAGGCCGGGACACGGTGTTGTTACAAATGAAACATCACATTCATTATCATACATTAGGTGCCCTTGGGAGTGTGAGGGGACTCGGAGGCTGGTTAATTTAATTTTCTAATTTTTTCTCGCCCAAGTCGCCTTCTTCCGTCACGGATGTGGAGTGACACGCGGTGACTCGTACGTGGAGCTCTGGCTCGTCGAAAACAGAATTTTATGAATGAACAATGGGCGCGGGGTGCGGTTATGAATTAGTGGAGTGATGGCATCTTGAATACGATCATCTCTCAATGTCTCCCACTGCGGAGGGAATGATTGGTTTTTTTTTTTTTTTCTTCTTTCTGTTGCGGGGTGGCATCCTAGATGGAGATCTGAGATAATAACACCTGGAGATGGGTCTTTGGGAGGGCAATCCGTTGTCGACCGATCGAATTTCGGCTGAACTGACCTCGGTGACGGATAAGTTATGTCAGTGATGTCATTCGTCAGGCGATCTGATGGGGGAGATAACCTCCGGGAGGGGGGCATCTCTAGTTGAAGGTACGTCTTCTAAGTCGGCATTGAAATTGTCAAGCGCTTTGTGGACATTTTTGAGTGGCAGAAAGCAAATGACGCCACAGAGGTCCACAGGCAGTTGATTAAGCCAAGCAAGCGCGATCCGAACTAGGGCTCCCGTAGCAAAAGGGGGCCTTTAAAAACTCATTCAATTACGCCTCTCCCATCAATTTCCTATCCACTCCGATACCCCGCATCCTTTAATTCGTCCTGATTGTCGAGAAAATCGAGTCAGAAATCAGCATGTCGTCAAGTTCATTGCTTTAAAGTGGGTATCAGAGAAATCGCTTCTAAATCCCTAATCCCTTCACTCCTGTTCAAAACTGATACCTCAATCCGCATCTACATTAAATCTCCTAGCGATTGAGGTATAAATCATTTCTTAACTTTTTGTATCTATCGAGAAATTCCTTTCAGAAGACATCAAGTTTTCGAAGCTACGAATTTCATGCCACAAAGAAGGGTCCAACGCATTTCCCTTCTAAATTCCCAACCACTGCACTCCCGTTAGAAAGTGATACCTCATTTCACATCTACATTAAATTTCCTATCCACGGATGTATAACACATTCTTAAAATCGTCGTAATTATCGAGTAAATCCTCTTAGAAAACATGATGTCTTCGATAACCAATGCTTTTAAGAAGATATCACAAAAGTCGCTTCAAAATCACCAACCAAGTCACTTTTCTTAAAAAGTCGTACCAGTTTACACATCTACATTAAATTTCCTATCCATTGATGTATAAATCATTTCTTAACTCTTTGTGGTTATCCAGCAAATCCTTTCAGAAAATATGATGTCCTCAAAGATCACAAATTTCATGTGAAAAGAAGGTCCCCACGCATTTTGGCTCTAAAAACCGAACCAGGGCACGCCCGTTAAAAAACCAAACTGCAATTCGCATCTACATTAAATTACCTATCCAATGGTGTATAACACATCCTTCAACTCGTCCTAGTTATCAAGGACGAAAACAGGAATTTTTCGTTCTTTATCACCAAAAAAAGTCGACCCCGATGCTTTATGAGTTTACTGCATTTTTTCCCGTGGCACATGCCAGTTTTTCAAAACTCGATTTTCTCCGTTTTTCGACTGAAATTTTTGAACAAATGTGTAGGGCTGAGTGGGGACATGATAAATAAACCGAATTCCATTCAAAATTTCGATCGAAATCGAAGAAATTGCGAGAAAATTGAGTTTTGCATTTTTGATGACGTCACCGTTGTACTAATTGCAGTCGATGAAAATGCATGAATTATTGCTTCTCTGGCAATGCCTGCCTTGAATGACAGTTGAGTGGATTATCACAGGAAGTGAGTTAGATCAGTTTGCGAGAATAATGAATGAAATGTCCTGTGGAATCGGTGTGAGGGGTGATTTTTCATGTGTGAGATGGATTTCCTAACGGAAAATTCAAGAATTTTGATGGTTTTTAGTGAGAATTCAGTCACCCAAAATGCGGGTGTTTCGTGGTGGGAGTGGGGAATTGCCATGCATGCTGTTTTGATGGGGGAAATTATGGTTTGTTATAAAGTGGTTTTAAAAACATGTGGAGTTAAAAGAAAGCAACAGAAATGGAGTGGAATTGGGTTTATTGCGAGGTTTTGGGGTTTTGATGGAGGATTTCTTAAAGCACAGGGTGCCGTGTGTGGAATTGATGGATGGGGCAACATTTTATGTGACATTTTATGAAATTTGAAAATTTAGGAAGAAGAAGGTTAAGGAGAAGAGAGTTTTAGAAGGTCTCACGGAATGATTAACGCGTCCTGACGCAACATTGTGGGAGCAGTTTTAAGCAATCGGTTGAGAACTTTCGGATTTCAAAGATTTTGAGCAAACAAATGGAGGATATTCGAGATCAAAAGAGGACGGGGGGAGAAATAGTTGAAGACGAGGAGGAGGACAGTTGGGAACCCTCAATAGACTCGATATACAGGTTGGGATTGGAGGACATACGAGACCAAAAGAGGACAAATAGCTGAAGACGAGGAGGAGGACAGTTAGGAACCCTTAACAGACTCCGTCTACAGACCGATTGGAGGACATTCGATGTCAATAGATGAAGACGATGAGGAGGACCCTCTTTAAACTCTCATCTCCAGAACGCAGCCTTGGGACTCTTTCAGCGGACAGCTCATTTAACTCAAAAAAAAAATCAAATTGTGCAGCGCAGATCATTGTCTCCTGCCAACCACCTCACCATTCCCCCCTCTCTCTCTCTCTTTCTTCACCAAATCATTCATAACCGTTGTGATTTATTGAAGCCTCTAATTGGTAAGAATTCGCAGTATATCCTCCAGCATACGCACATGCATACAACACCACACCAGTGCTTGCAAGCTTACAAATGCCAATCGCTGACCACAGGTCTCTTGCAGCTGAGCCTATGTGCAGAAATTCAAAGGAAACAAGAGAAGATCGAGTCACGAGCGAGGACGACACCGAAGTGCGATCAAACACTTATCTCATCGCTCCGTGGGTGGATGCAATATGCCCGCTGAACACTGTTTCAAATTCTTCCGTTCCGATGGAGACATGATGGGTGTGGTGAGGGGAAGGGGGGGAATATGCGTCGTTGCCACAAGAATTCCTTATCCTCTCCTTCCGCGGTTCACTCGGTTTTTTGTGCACAAAGATCGTGTCCTCTCTGTGGACCTTGCTCCAGTCATTTTTGGTCGCCTTAGTTTGCCGTTGGTCGCGCCTTTGTGTAGCTCTGGGATCAGTGGCGGCCCCGATGCCAGTGTCAGTGGCTCTGGTGGCGGGTGGCGGTTAAGTCTCCCTCTTGGCTGTCGAATGCACTCTTCCTCAACAATTAATAATCGTCTATCGTAAAATATTAAGTGCTCCTCTTCATTGGATTGGATTTCGATTCTCTCTCCCTCTCTCTGATTTCTCATATTTTTCTGTCGAATTCTTTATTCATTTCTTTTCTTTTTTTTTTCTGTTAATTACCGTCATGAATCTTATCGTTAAAGGCGCGAGCAAGCGTGCACTCCACGAGTGAGCGTGAGAGAGAGAGGGACAGTCTGTGTAGGTGTGTGTGTGTGTGTGTTGATATCACTCGCTCACCTCTCAGAACGGAACACACCCTGAAATAGTAATTTATTCATTTAATTTAATGTCAGGCCGTAATAAAAATAAATAAAGCTTCTCTCCGCTCAGTTGTGACTTCCAAAAGGTGGTCGCTGGGTGGGGGGAGGTGTGGACCGGGGTTTAGTGGTGTTTCAGATCAAAAAAAAAATCCAAAAAATTAACATACCACTTGATAAGCGAGATGATGATCATTATCGTCATAATGGTTGACGGTTGTTTGGCTGTTTGGCTTGTCGGTCGTTGTCGTTGGTCGTCATCTCTGAGCGCGCGCGTTAAGAACATTTTCATTCACTCTCTTGGTGGCTGTTTTTTTTTCTTTTTTTTTTTTTTGATTATTTTTTCTTGTTGTTGTTGTTGTCTTCACCATAATCGGGTATTTCATTCATAAATACGAGCGCGTAGTTCGTTCCTTCTCCTCGTCGTCGTTTTTTTCTCCTCTTCCGATCTTGTTGATCTTGTTGCCTTGGTCAAGATGATCGGTGAATAAACGTATGTGTTATCTCTCGAGAGGCTGACCGGCTGGAGTGGGAGATGAATGATATTCGATAGGCACGCATGTATTTCAAACAGTCGTTGGCGCAATAAAATGATCGGTTAGTTGCGAGCTTAATCATACAGGCACAGGCATCATTTTCTTTGAGACTTGAGACCTACATACGGACAGACGCACATTTTTGGGTAATCAGTCGTCAAAGTGTGTCAAGAAGAGTATTTAAGCCCCGATCTTGGTCTGGGTATTGAGGAAATCATAGGAATTCTACATTTTTGCAAAGAGGCGATCGAGAGGCGTTTGAGAGATCGAAAGACGATCGAAAGGACATCGAAATAAGATCGAAAGACGATCGAACGACGATCGGGAGGACGCCGAGAGAAGATCTTGACAAGATCGAGACGAGATCGAGGGAAGATCGAGAGGAGATCGAGTGAAGATCGAGAGGAGATCGAGGGAAGATCGAGAGGAGATCGAGGGAAGATCGAGAGGAGATCGAGAGGAGATCTTGACAAGATCGAGACGAGATCGAGGGAAGATCGAGAGGAGATCGAGTGAAGATCGAGACGAGATCGAAGGAAGATCGAGAGGAGATCGAGGGAAGGTCGAGACGAGATCGAGGGAAGATCGACAGAAGATCTTCACAAAATCGAGACGAGACCGAGGGAAGATCGAGATGCGATCGTGAAAAGATCGAGTGGAGATCAATTTCTTCAAAAATGTTGATGAATCAAAAGAAAGCGAAACTCTTGTGCCATCGACCATCGGAATGAAGGAAAAATTAACCTCTCGACCTCATGAGTGAGTCCCTGCGGGTGTATAGGTTGAACGCACGTGACATCTCCTGCTCCTCCCAACTCCCAAACCACCTCTCACCTGCCTTCAACCAGCCTTCCGCACGTGACCATGATTCTTGGTTGATTCTTGTCGTTTTGAGCGGTGTCTTGGTCTTAACCAAAAAGCCGCATCATCACTCCACTCCCTCTTTTCACCCTCTCCCCTCTTTCCCTCCCCCCTCCCCTCTCTCTCTCTCTCTCTCTCTTCGTCGCACATCGCATTCATACGTACGAATTAATTTTTTTCTTGGAAATGATTTTGCAATTAAAATTCTCAGTTCCCTTGCATTACTTGATGTAGCTGTAGCTGTTTGCTCTTGCTGCTGCTGCTGCTGCTGCTGCTGATGGTGATGCTGTTGTTGTTGTTGTTGTTGTTGAAATTTATGGATTAAACGTGGGCCGAACACGTCCATATTCCAAGTAACCACACAACCAACCAGCCAGCCATCCATTCAGCCCCAATGCGCTCCAGCACAGATTCACAGTGCGACCGACGCGCAAAATGTTTGCAAACGCACTCGTGCCATGTACACACACGCCAAGATCACCCGATCAGCTCGATCTTTGTGTGAAATGGTCGACGAAGTCGAAGACGGCGGGAGGACAGAGCAGTGAGGGAGCACCTGGAGTCTGGACATTGTGTTCCTTTCATATGCAGAGAGATGGTTATCCATTTCCCTACGTACGTAGTTTTTAGGATTTTCATATGCAAATTCTCCACGCCAAACAACTGCGTGTACCCGCCTCTCCTTCGCCTACCCCTCCCCCCACCACCCCATGACACAAAACCCACTACTCACTATGGGCATAATGAATGTCCCGAGATAAGTAGTGGTGTTGGTTTTGGTTTTGACTACACGCGTGCGTGTGTGCGATGCTTGTTTGTTAAGCGAGTAGTTTATGCGAGGTTTTTGGCACTCGGTTACATCTAGTATGACTTCGTTTTGCATATCTTTTGACAGGTAGGAGGCTTTTGTCTTTTTCTTTGCATTTTCTCGGTCGTTGTCGTTCTGGTTGTCTTGTGAGAGGGGGATGGGTATTTGGGGGGGAGGGAGGGAGGGAGGTCATCAATCTCTTCCGGCTTTTTGCCGATCGGTGGAGGAGGTTGAGGGGGGGCTTACGATCAGCAACATGATCGTAGTGACTGAACCCCGTCCTCATTTTCGAAGGCATCTTCTGCCTTCTTGTCGCCCTCTCTCAAGCTCAACCTCCATCTCTGCCTTCACTAAATCATAATCCCCACTTCTCCCCTCTCTGATCGACCGCCCCACGTCACTCTTTCACCCTCTCTCCCCCACGAGTGGATCACCGATCTGATCGTGAAAAATTAAAAATGTAAACTAAATCAACCCGCGATCGTCGGACGCAAGAGGATCGCCGATCGCCGATCGCCTGACGCAAGCTAGACTACGACTACAATTGAGGCTTCAGAATTCGCATCGAAGGACGAGAGACACCGAACTGATGACCCCCTTGGATTTGTCAGTGTCTGATGATTGGTCTCGGACTGCCGTCGGATCAACGCGAATGAATATTTAATCGCCTGGAGATTGAGGAGAGATGTTTTTTTTTTTCTCTCGATTATTCGAGAGTATGTACATGGATTTGAGACAAAAGCAATAATTTATGTCATTAATTCAATTCCACGACATTTTTGGAATCTTCAAGCTGAAAATGGTAAACGCGATGTCGACGCAGAGATGATGGCGATGGCGATGAGGGGGAGACTGCCACTGCCACTGCCACCATCGTTCTTGTCCGTTCTCGTCATTGTCTTCGATGTTGTCGTTGCCGTCGTCGTCGTCGCGAATGATCGTCGTCATGATCATCATCCATACAGTATGCATTTCGTCAAGACTTGACCCTTAGAGGTTTCTCTTGATGATCGCTCCGCTCCGCTCGGCCGTTCGTTCTTTTCGTGTGCTGCGTCTGGATTGGCGATATTCAACATTAGTCATTGATCGACATCCAGTGATAGGCAGAACAGAAGCAAGGATCACTACTTTGGTGCGTTCATTACGTGGGCTTGCCTTGTGGCTGGGGATATCGGTTGAATGGGTTTTTGGAATGAGATTCTGTTGAGTAATTAGATTTCAGTTCAATCGGGTCATCAATCTGATGGGGAAGAAGATTTACTCTTGAGCGTTGAGACCCACTGTTGATGTGCCAAAAGGGGATATCACAAATGTTGCCTCCCGCTACCCAAACAAGGCACTTCCGTTGAAAAATCTTTCTCCATTCGACTTCTACGTTTGATTTCCTATCCAGTCTGATATCCCACGTCCTTTAATTCGTCCTTTTTATCGCACGAATCCTTTCAGAAAACATCATGTCGTCCAAGATCACTGCTTTAAAGAGGGTATCAGAGAAATCGCTTCTAAATCTCTACCCTCTTCACTCCTGTTCAAAACTGATACATCAATCCGCATCTACATTAAATTTCCTCTTCATTGATGTACGAATCATTTCTTAATTGTTTGTAGCTATCGAGAAATTCATTTCAGAAGACATCAAGTCTTCGAAGCTACGAATTTCATGCGACAAAGAAGGGTCCCACGCATTTCCCTTCTAAATTCCCAACCACTGCACATCTACATTAAATTTCCTATCCACGGATGTATAACACATTCTTAAAATCGTCGTAATTATCGAGTAAATCCTCTTAGAAAACATGATGTCTTCGATAACCAATGCTTTTAAGAAGATATCACAAAAGTCGCTTCAAAATCACCAACCAAGTCACTTTTCTTAAAAAGTCGTACCAGTTTACACATCTACATTAAATTTCCTATCCATTGATGTATAAATCATTTCTTAACTCTTTGTGGTTATCCAGCAAATCCTTTCAGAAAATATGATGTCCTCAAAGATCACAAATTTCATGTGAAAAGAAGGTCCCCACGCATTTTGGCTCTAAAAACCGAACCAGGGCACGCCCGTTAAAAAACCAAACTGCAATTCGCATCTACATTAAATTACCTATCCAATGCTGTATAACACATCCTTCAACTCGTCCTAGTTAACAAGGACGAAAACAGGAATTTTTCGTTCTTTATCACCAAAAAAAGTCGACCCCGATGCTTTATGAGTTTACTGCATTTTTTCCCGTGGCACATGCCAGTTTTTCAAAACTCGATTTTCTCCGTTTTTCGACTGAAATTTTTGAACAAATGTGTAGGGCTGAGTGGGGACATGATAAATAAACCGAATTCCATTCAAAATTTCGATCGAAATCGAAGAAATTGCGAGAAAATTGAGTTTTGCATTTTTGATGACGTCACAGTTGAACTAATTGCAGTCGATGAAAATGCATGAATTATTGCTTCTCTGGCAATGCCTGCCTTGAATGACAGTTGAGTGGATTATCACAGGAAGTGAGTTAGATCAGTTTGCGAGAATAATGAATGAAATGTCCTGTGGAATCGGTGTGAGGGGTGATTTTTCATGTGTGAGATGGATTTCCTAACGGAAAATTCAAGAATTTTGATGGTTTTTAGTGAGAATTCAGTCACCCAAAATGCGGGTGTTTCGTGGTGGGAGTGGGGAATTGCCATGCATGCTGTTTTGATGGGGGAAATTATGGTTTGTTATAAAGTGGTTTTAAAAACATGTGGAGTTAAAAGAAAGCAACAGAAATGGAGTGGAATTGGGTTTATTGAGAGGTTTTGGGGTTTTGATGGAGGATTTCTTAAAGCACAGGGTGCCGTGTGTGGAATTGATTGATGGGGCAACATTTTATGTGACATTTAATGAAATTTGAAAATTTAGGAAGAAGAAGGTTAAGGAGAAGAGAGTTTTAGAAGGTCTCACGGAATGATTAACGCGTCCTGACGCAACATTGTGGGAGCATTTTTAAGCAAGCGGTAGAGAACTTCAGAGTTTAAAGATTTTGAACAAAAAAATGGAGGACATTCGAGATCAAAAGAGGAAGGAGAGAGAAATAGCTGAAGACGAGGAGGAGGACAGTTGGGAACCCTCAAAAGACTCGATATACAGGTTGGGATTGGAGGACATTCGAGACCAAAAGAATACAAATAGCTGAAGACGAGGAGGAGGACAGTTAGGAACCCTCAAAAGACTCTATCTACAGACCGATTGGAGGACATTCGAGATCAGAAAATGACGGAAGGTGAAATAGCTCAACGAGAGGACTGCACGGTTGTAGTTTTTGATTTAAATTGGATTCAGTGATTGCTGTGTTTCGCGTGAGAATTCCCGCATCCAATTCCTCAATATCCTTCTTGAATTTTCCAAAAATTAAGGATTATCCCCACGATTTGATAACATCAGCCATTCAAATCTCCGAGGTTCCCTCTCATTCTTCTGCCATGAAAGCAATTCGAGAGAAAATTTCATTTCGAAGATAAGTTACCTGCGGGCGATGATTGCAAAGGCAGCATCGAAATCTCCCGCACCACCATACACACACACACACACACACACACAAAAGCTCCGCGCAAGAAAGGAACAATTTTCAATTTAAAATGAATCACATAATGTAAATTTTCACTATTCCCCATCCACCCACGGCCACCCCAAATTTCGACCCAACTTCCTCTCACACCGCCTACCGCCGCGCACACATGTGAGAGAAGGAAAAAATTTAAACGAAAAAAAAAGAAGAAGAAGAAAGAAATGAAGACGACAAAGTCCTAGCTGCTAAGGACTAAGACTATGAGCAGTTGAAGCACATGGAAATAAGGGTGGATGGGCCAGTTCGCCAGCTCGCCAGCCCGTCGGACCGCCAGTCCGTCAGGCATTCAGTGAAAGGCCTGGGAAGATGCACCAGCAGGAGCAAGTACCGAAAACGACACAAAAGCTAAACATTTTTCCCTCGATAAGGCGCGTGTGCTGCATATGTGGCGGGATGTTGGCTGGCTTCTAACTCCCTCCATCCCCCGCCTTCGGTATGTCTGTGGGATGAGAGTGAGGGAGGGGGGCTTAAGAAATAAGGACCTTGTGTGTGTGTAACAATTTCTGCAGCAGCGGGTGATTTATGGAGGTTCTTCTCTGATCTTTTAGTTCTCCCCCCCCACAGCACGGGTGGGTGGGCGATGGATGGTTGGTTGATGAGGGGGTTGGCGGCAAAATATTCACGTATGCAAATTTTTTTTTCTTCTCTCCCCCATATTCCTTCTCTCTCTTGCTCGCTCTCTCGCTCACTCTGTGTCTGTGTTTCGCTTTCGCCGATTCCTTCCCGGACACATGTGTGGGTTTATATCATGTATGAAGGATACATGAGCCCCTCCTTGGTAAATACCCAATTCCGCAGCAGTCTCGCATCCTCCGATGGGTATAAATGAAAATCAAAAGAATTCCCGGCCCTCTTTCTCTCTCTCAACAAAAAAGTATGGCTTTCCAATTATACGCAAATTAGATGCGCCAAAAGCAGCCGGCCATCCCCAGCTGGCGACGACCACAGACCTTCGACTTCGACCAAAGCTGGTCGGGGGAGGTCCACACTTCCGGGCAACTACTTTTCGTCACTCGACACTATCGAGTGATGAGGCCGCGTGCGGGTGCAGAAGAAAATTACCATGAAATCCATTTCGGTAGCCCCGTTTGAAGATGTTTTCCACAGTATCCCTGCCGAAATCGAGGGTGGGGTCGCTGTGTGTGCGTGTGTGGACATCAAAGGATCAAATGAAAACTGAATTCCGTCCTGAACTAGAATTTAATTTTTTTCTGAATGAATTCAATCGTTTCTGAGAGTGGAATGCGGGGACGAGCAGCGGAGCAACAGAGCATTCCTTTCGAGCATCAGTTGGCCCATTCATCGGTTGGTTTCTTGCACAAATTAAATGGCAGAAGGGATAGATAATTTTTCAATTAACAATCGGGTGTAGTTTCTGAAGTAGTTTACGCGTTCCACCGAAAGGGGTTTAAGTCGGTTTGGGGGGTTCCTTAAAGTGAATCGATCGATGGCGTGTTGATGGGCATTTAAAGTGGTTGGTCTCGGATTCGTTTGAGGACAGAAGAAGGCTACTTACAGTCGAAGTGGGACGTAACTTCTGTGAGTTTGTGACTAAAATTTTATCAATCAAAGCCTGGAGGTGACAACTGTCCTCTTCACCATCACAAGACCGTTAGGGCGGACTCGATAGTCGAAATCTCTGAAACCCTACTGAAGAAGAACGTCTTAGGGACCAACTAAGATAAAGGGAACTGAAGCAGTGTCTACACAAAAGTGATACACTGTGACCATAGTTACCGCTTTGCTCAGTTTCGTTAAGTTCGTTCAGTTTTGTGTACTTGCACGATCTCACGGAAACTTAATAGAACTGCAGCAATTGTGAAAATGAACAAAAATGATACCATAGTAGCCCCTTTGCTCAGTTTCGTTAAGTTCGTTCAGTTTTGCCTACTATAATGGGCATACAGAAACTTAAGAGAACTGAAGGTACCAAGCAAATACGCAAAAATGATATAGTGTGTCCACAGTAACCGCTTCCATCAGTTTCGTTAAGTTCGTTCAGTTTTGCCAACTTTCATGACCTCACGGCAACTAAAAAATTTAAGGAACCGAGCGAATACACAAAAGTGATACACCATAGTGGCTATAGTTAACACTTCACTCAATTTCGTTGAGTTCGTTCAGATTTCTTCACTTACGCCGCCGACTATAACGGCCGTATGGACATTTGAGAGAGGCGTAACAACCGAGCGAATGTACAAAAATGATTCGCTGTAACCATAGTCATCGATTTGCTTGGTTTCGTTAAGTTCGTTCAGTTTTCTCCACTTACGCGGGCGACTACAACGGCTGTACAGAAACTTAAGAGAGTTTAAATAAACGAGCGAATGATACGTTGTGTCCATAGTCAACGCTTTGCCCAGTTTCGTTAAGTTCGTTCAGTTTTGCCAACTAACATGACTGCATGGAAACTTAAGAGAACTGAAGCGCATACACCAAAATGATACACTATAACCGCAGTAACCACTTCAGTCAGTTTCGTTAAGTTCGTTAAATTTTGCCTTCATACCCCGGAATCACTCTTCGCACACAAATGTCAATTGACAGCAGTTTCGGACACTTTGACGATGATTTTGCTTACTTTCCGCTCGCTTAAGTTTTCGTACGGCTATTATGGGTGCCCCTTTAGTCTCTGCGGTCAACGTTTATAAGCTTAGTCGTCCGAATTGAATCGATTCCTACACGTTGGATGTTTTAAGGGATTCTCCTGCAGACTGCTCATGACCATTAGCGACGGAAAGTGGCAATTTCTCAGACTCAGCGGCAGTTGTCAAAATAATCCAATTCTGCCAACACTCCCCTCTAAACTACACCATTCTGACCATCCTGACCAACTGCTCAGACTAATGGACAGCACCTGTGCCCGCTCGATCGCACACAATCCTTATGCAAAAGGGATCCTCGCATCTAACCCTTATTTCGATTTTTAATTTATTTCCGCCTGTTTTTCTAATTTATGACAGAGTCCTCCTGTCCGTCCGCCAAGATCGAGCAGATAAAGAACTCAAATTTGTGTTAACTGATGACTGAGTGACTTAGTGACCTTGTGATCGGTAGGAGCATTTCAAGGTTAAGTCCAGAAATGCTTCCTCTGATGACGATGAACACTGACAGAGAGAATTAATTGACCGCGACGCAACGGACATGGCGACGGTGACAAAGCAGGGGGATGATGATTTCAATTTCGAAACGGAAATGAATTTGCATTCGAAATGAGAATTTCGCAAACTGTGTCAGCATTGTGTGGGCAAGTGATTCAATATTTTGTTGTTGTTAATCGAAAATGATGAGTCTAAAGGGGAAGGAGGAGATGATGATGACGGCGTTGCTTTGTCTTCTATGCAAAGGGATCCTTTGTCTACAGAGGGCTTCTTTGTCTACAGAGGGTTCTACGGAGGACTCTCCAGAGGGCTCTACCGACGATTCTACAGAGGGCTCTATGAAGGACTCTACAGAGGGCTCTACGGACGACTCCACGGGGGGCTCTACGGAGGACTCCACAGAGGGCTCTACGCAGGGCTCTACGGAGGAATCTACCGATGACTCTACAGAGGGCTCTACAGAAGGCTCTACGGAGGACTTTACAGAGGGCTCTACGGAGGACTCTACGGAGGACTCTGCAGAGGGTTCTACGGAGGACTTCCTTGACCACATTTTTCAACCGTCTCTCATTGAGCTTGACGTTAAGTTCGAAAGTTCGAAATTGTGAAGCAGTAGGTCCAATTTTTTTTTACCGAAATCCGCTCTTTTGAATATTTGAGGTTGTGCGGTCCGGATTTTTTCTCAATTAACTCCTTTTTGGCATTTTTCTGCTGTGAAATTGTAACCCAGCATCGCGCTGTCATTATGCCTTTCAATTTTTTTTTTTATTCTTGGTTTTGCTGCTGCTGCTGGTGGTGTTGTCTTTCTCTCTTCGTTTGCTACGAATACCACAGCAGAAAAGAGGGAAAAAAAACAAAATAAAAAAAAAATAAAAAGAGAGCGACAAACGCTCATAAATAGCCCCCTTCAAAGGCGGAGTCATCCTGCAACAGCACCAGCCGCAGCAGCACCACCAGCACCACCAGCACCAGCACCAGCAGCAGCAGCAGACGACGACAACAACGGTGAAGACGGAGTCGAGATGACGGAGGGCGATGACGATGTCGTCGACGATTGCCAATACTTTCGCACTTGTAATATTCCCATAGTACCTACCTCTACTCCCGCAAATGAAAATTTGCATTCACATTTTTCCAGGTACCCCCAGAAGAGGGAGACCTTGTCTTCGTCTTCGTCATCGTCGTCGTCGTTGTCGTTGTCGTGCTTGTGTAGTCCTAAGGAAAAAAAAAAGGGAATAGCGCACGGTCGACACACATTTGTTTGGTTCAGTCGTTGTTCTCATCGTCATCGTCGTTGTTGTCGTCTTCCTATGTCTTCGGCTACCACCTCCTCCAAGTGCACACATAATAATAAGCAGCTCACAGCCCCAATCTATTTACACGGAGACCCTGAAACTCCTTGCAAAAACCCTTCTCTCTCCCTCTCTCTCCCTCTCCCTCTCTCTCTCTCCCTCTCTCTGTCTCTGAACGTTTTCTCTCTCTCTCTCTCTCAGTCTCTCCTGTAGATTCCCGTGTGTCGTAATTCCATTGCAATTACACATTCGGTCCTATTTTTGCCTCAGTGCTCACTAGGGCCTCAACTCTCCTTAGCCTTGGTCTATCTCTTCGGTGTGCACATTCACACCACGGCGAGATGTTATGCACTCGTATGCATCTTCATCTCATCAAGAGTCCATGAGGCATCGCCACTAAACCACCGGCACACCATTATCTGCTGCCGCCCCTCCCCATTCACCAGTGGCGAGGCTCCGTTTCTCCCCGTTACAGCATATTCCTTATTGACATTTAGGGTCTACTAACGTCTGCTGCCGCTCTGCCGCCTCACTTGGCCTGGCTCTCTCGCCTGTTGTTCGACAACCAATCGCTTCGTACGATTATAAGCGCGAGGGCCAATCAGCGATGCTTAAAATTTGTCGCTTCTTTTTTTTTGTTGTTGCTGCTGTTTGTTGTTTTTTTTTTTTCTTTCCTCTGCTTTTTTGTTCTTCATTTCATTTCGTTCTCTCCTCTCCCCCTTTGGCTTTTGTTTTTAGCGGGCACTTCACCACCACCACCACCACCACACCATCGCACAGGCACACAGTAACTTCTGCTGCTGCTGCTGCTGCTGCTGTTGCTGGTGCCACTGACTGCTGAAGTGTGTCGGTGTGACGCACGGTTGTGGTTGTGTGTGCTCTTGCTCTCGCTGGAGCACAGCATCGATTCCCCCCCTCCCCCTCCTCTCATTCAATCGTCTCAAGCTAATGATGGTGCGAGCTACGAGATAAGAGGCACCTAACTCATTCGTTCATTTGCCGTCGGTAGCGTTGTGTGCCCGCAATCCCTAGCCACGATATCGTTTTTGGGGCGTGTGTGAGTGAGACATATGCACATCGTGCCTCCCGCTCACGCTTCACGTTTCGCTTTTAATAACTCCCCGCTGGTGACTGAAACTCTGGTCGCATTAATTAATTCACACACCAGGAGGAGGCTGGGAATGTTACAAAATGGGGGCTATGCTGGTGTTGGTGTTCAGTGGGAGTGGGGGGTACCCACACGAGAGGGAGATGGATGTATGATTTGCTGCTCTCACATCGACCAACACAGACGCACTGGGGATGTGTTGTACTGATCAATTGGCGCAGGGCATGGTGTCTCTTGTTTCTCTTAAATGAGAGGACCACTTTTTCAGAGAGAGACTCTTTGAAGAGTAAATGCATGGATGGCTGGTGGTGAGAATTAAAAACACGCACACAACCACGCGCCGGAGAAGGTCTGGGAGAAAGAGCAGGCCCGAAGAGAGAAGACGTTGGCCCGTGGATTTTTGCCCACCTATGGAAGATGATTGAGGAAGACCGTGAGGAGCCAGCGGTAACGATGAGACGGGATTTTGCTTGATTATGTGCATGGATTTAATGTTGTTCGTGGATTTGCTTAGGCAAACGAGAGCTCCTAAGTGGCCCAGCTTGTGGTAGGACTCTTCTTCTTCTTTGTATGGCGCTACAGTCCGGGGTGGGTGTGGGATTGAGGCCCAGTTCATGGAATTTCGTGCACCCAAAGGTGGGCTGAATTGGCCCAGCTCATGGTACGCGTCTTCTTCTTTGTATGGCGCTACAGTCCGGGATGGGCCTGGGATTGAGGCTCAGTTCATGAATTTTCTTAGGCAACTTGCACCCAGAGGTGAACTAAATTGGCACAGCTCATGGTACGAGTCTTCTTCTGAGGACCTGGGCATCAACCAACAAGCCTTACCTTCTGGCGCCGCGGTCTTTAATTTAATGGAGTTGACTGGCGTCAAGTTGGCTGAGGTAATTCTCCACTTGTACGCGCCACTGTAGACGGGGGCGTCCTCTGCTGCGTTGTCCCACGGGTTCTGAGTCGAAGATGAGACTAAGTTGTCCAATACGACTCTTCTTTTAGAAAGTTCAGAGGAATTTGGGGTCGAGCTCTTGAACATCAAGACGCCAAGACGCCAAGACGACAAGACGTCAGGACGCCAGGAAAACAAGAGGACAAGACGACAAGACGACAAGATGACACCAAAAGACTCTTTCTGCTCTTTTCTGCAATTTTCAAGGAAATTGAAGGTGGTCAATGGACCTGCATGGCGTCTGGCCTAAGGAGTCGACTTTTTTCACACTGATTCGGAGTTTCAACAGAGACTCTTCATTTCGAAGGCATCATCGTTTGCACTTTTGGGAGTGTTCGTCAAGTTCGTCAAGTTCCTCTATTTCTCTAGTTCGTCGAGTTCATTTCATAAATCTCACGTTTCCTTACAGCTCCCCATAGCCCTCTTTCTCGTTTGCACTCTTCTAACGATTGACATTTCTGCGAATGAGTTCACACGGTAAGTGCCTGCTTAGCCTAGCCACAGCTCAGCCCATCGTCAACTCAGTGGTCGTTCCGTCCCATTTAAGGTTGCAGGCCCTCTGCGGTGGTTACAAGGGAACGCAAAATAATAGCCTCCTCATACCGTACTGCAATTATGTACACAGATGCATTTCCCTACGGTAGGCTTTCGCATGCAATCGAGTGAGATGTTCGCCTACACACGGGCGGGTTGTCCCCGGCCGCAAAGAGGTGCAATTGTCAGTGCGTGCGTCCCAATAGAAATTAAAGTCGTGTTCTGCTGCCGATGAGACATGCTCTTAATTTCACGCACGAGCTGTGACTACAACTGCTTGTGGCGACACACACACACATACAGACTCCATATTCAGAAATCGATGAGACTCCTTCGAGGCAGTCCCTGTCCCATACTGTCCTCGTCCCCGTTATTGTTTATCGTGTCTCCCAGACGGTGTCCCTCGTTTCTTATTAAATCAACGACAGTCCCGCACAGATTCGCTGGGGGGTGGTCGTAAATCACGCAAAACCATCCTCCTTCCATGTGCAGCCGAAGACAAAGGTTCACTTTCTGTTACGATATATTAATTAGTCCCCTCTGCCACGCACAATTGCTGGCCATTAAAACCACAACAAAACAATAAAAATGCTGAAAGCCCAGCCCCAACCGCCCTGCTCCCTCGCGTCGAATGGAACAGCTAAATATGAAATATTAGCAATTAAGCGTAGGACTCACGTTCGCAGCAAATAATTCACAAGGACACGCCAGTGACAGTGGCATGCATGTGCTCTTGGCGCTTGCATGTTTCTGTGCCAAGAATGTGGCAGTTAATTTCACTTATGATTCCGAACCACCACCACCAACACCCATCATCAGCCGGCCGGCCGGTCGGTCGGTGTCGCTCGGTCGTCCACCAATTTGCCACCCAGTCAGTGGCGGTGGGGCAATTATCGAAAGACATCACGTCCGGAAAGTGTCGCGCTAATTTCTAATTTCGTCTCCCTTTCACTTTCCCATTAAAACCGGGGGGATGATCTTTTAATTATCTCTTGATGATATATGGAGTCATGGGAAATCTGGACGGGATTAAGGGGGATTCAGTGATGAGGCCCAGAGGACAGGTCAAGCTCGAGATCTGAGCCTTGTTTCGTCTCCGTTTGAGCGATGTTGGGAATCCTGTGCCAGATTTGACTGGTTTCTGGGTGAAATATCCAGTTCTGTTGGTTCAACTGAAGGCTGACCACTTGGTCCTGTGAGTTTTCTGTAGCTCTGAAGCGACTGAATGCCCTACGGCAGTTTGAGCAGTTGGCCCTGCGACTTCAGTGTCGCTCTGAAGCGACTTCAGTGCCGCTCTGATGCGACTGAATTCTCCACGACAACTTGACCGCTTGGCCGTCTTCTGTCTCACAGTGTCTCTGAACCACTCCCCCTCCCCAACCGACTCTCGTACGATTAGAAAATTAACCAAAAATCTGCAACCGAAAGACTGCAGTCACATTTGCATGCAAAACATCCCTCCCCGTTCCCTGCACAAGCATTTGCTTACCGCGGCTGCATCGTTCATGTTGTCTCTATACCCCGTCTGGTCTCTGCGAAAGCCTTTGTGTCATTTTGCACAGGTAACAAGCGGAAAGGGTATCATTAGTTCAGTCCCAATGAGGAACAATAATTGTTTTTACTTTTTCCCTGCGCTTTCCATTATTTTTTTCATTTCGCGCTTTGTTGGGCAATTCTGGTACGATTCGTTTTGGTTTTTAATGCGAAACTCAACATGGAGGATGGGCCAGTGTGGTGGCTGTGGCTGTGGCTGTGGCCCCCCCTTCAGTCAGTCAACCATCCGTGGTGAGCTGTAATATGTGCGTTTACTCGATAACAAGTTAATGACATTGTATCACCGTTTGATCGTTAATAACGTGATGCAATAACTGCAACGGTTGAACTGTGTGTCCTCCTTTGAGACAGAAAACTGTCCGTTGGTGGGTGGACAATGTGGACATACACTCTTGTGACATGGTAGTGTTAAGACAATCGGTGATTCGAAGATTCTACATTCCTTCTTTCTCTCATGACACCTTTGTAGTTCAATAAATCCCTAACCTTCAACTTAACCGTTAAAAATCCCCCCAGTTCCTCGTACATCTCATTTTCAATGATTTCCAATTCCTCAACATGTTTTTAAAACCTCCTTAAAACAAACATAATTACTTCCCATCAAAACACCATGATTGGTAACGCTGCACTTTGACAGTGAAACAATCGATTGTCATCAAACCGAAACTGCACCGAAAAGCAATCAAATTCTTCCATTTTCCGTTAGAAAATCTACCGCATACATGTGAAATTAGCCCACAACATTTTTTAGCAACTTTTTACTTCGATTTTGTCTCGAAAAACGATGAAACACACTTCCTCAGATTATTCACTCAACTGTCATGTAAAATCGGCGTTGCCAAAGGAGCAAAAATTCCAACGATTTGCACGACTTTAATAAATTTGTCACAAAAATTAAAAAAATCAATTTTTTCAAAATTTCAAGAATTTTGAGTGAAATTTTGAATGGAATTAACTGTATTTATCGTTTTCACACTCAGGCTTAAACATTTGACATAAATTTCCCGTGTAAAAACAGAGAAAATCGACTTTTCAGAAAATGACACGTGCCACACGAAAAAATGCAGTAAATTGAGAATACAACTGGGTCGCCCTTTTTGTTGAAAATCAATGCATTTTCTGCCGAAATGGACGTGATGTTTAGAAAGGATTTTCTCCAGAACTAGGACGAATTGAAGGATGTGGGGTATGAGGATAGAAAGGAAATTTAATGTAGATGCGAAATGAAGTAAAAATTTTTAACGGGAGTGACCGGGATGGGTTTTTAGAAGCGTTTTTAGGAACATCCTTTTTTATGCAATGAGCATGAAAGGCAGGATGTTTTGTGAAAGGATTTTCTCTAGAATTAGGACGAGTTCAAGGAAGTTTTATACCTCAATGGATTGGAAATTGATTGTAGATGAGAAATTATGTACGATTTTGTAATGGAAGTGATCGGGTTGGTTTTTTGGAAGTGGTTTCTGTGATGTCCTCTTTCATGCAGTGATCTTGGAAGACATCTTCTTTTCTTAAAGGATTTTCTCGAGAACTAGGACGATTTGGAGAATGTCCTGTACCTCAATGGATAGGAAATTTAATGTAGATGAATATTCAGTCGCGACTTTCTAACGGGAGTTACGTGGTTGACTTTTTAGACACGAAGTTCTGAGCATCCTTCTCCGTCGGATGAAATTTGCATCTTGGAGGGCATGATGTCTTCTGAAAGGATTTGCTCGAGAACCAGGACGAGCTGAAGGATGTCCTATACATCAGTGGAGAGGAATTTGAATGTAGATGTGATATAAGGCACGACTTTGCAACGTGAGTGCCTTGGTTGATCATTTAGAAGCAACTCTTGTGACATCCTCTTTGTTCCACAAAACCGTTTGAGTTTCCATATTCAAACCCTTTTCCCTTTTTCCCCATGCCATCCTAGGTCTCCAGATTGTCTCTCTGATTTTGAAGTAAGATAGGGAGGGGAGTTCATGTGCGACATCAGTCGTATCTTGCTTCAGCGAGGCGACAGAACGACGACATTCCCTCTCAAGGATATGCTAATTCACAATTTTACAGTAACTGTGCATAAGTATACGGTTGCCGAGACGCAATTAAATACCCAAGCGTGGGTAATTATTTTAAAGCCATCAGAAGTGGGCAGGGTAGTGCGGCACAGCTTGCCTGTGCCCTAGTGGTGACAACGGCGTAACTATTTTGACTAATCATCAGTTATGCCCCTTAGTATGCGAGGAGCGTTCACAGTTAGTAATTAAGAGTATTTGCATGCACGCAAGGGGTTACGCAACCGCATGTCGTGATGACAATTTAATTATAAGTTTCTCTCCCCAAAGGGGAGTGACAAAGGAAATTGATTTTCTACAAGATGGCGTTGGTTTGTTTGAGAATTTGATGGGAGTGGTAAGGGTACGTGATGAGTGATGATGAGTTCTGTCTGGGGTGAAGCTCGATGAGACGCTGAGCTTTCTTCAGTTGTGAGCAACTCTGATTTCAGTTTTTGATGATTTTTTGAAGTGATTTTGGGGCACAGTTTGCAGGAAATCGGTTTTGATTGACCCCGACACTTAAGGGTATTCACAATCCCTTTTGCACGCTCAAATTATGAAAAAAAAAGTCCTTGCCCTTCACCAGAATCATGTACTCTTGCTGCTTGGTTTGAAAACTAGACAAGATTTTGTGTTTTTCCGTGAAATGGCGTCGGTTCAGGATATTTCCTCTTCACTGATTTGCCGCTTGGGGTTTTTCTCACTCACTTTTGGCGTACTTCTGCTTTGGGTTATTGTATCCGCTGCAAATGATGAGCTCAAAGATGTAGTTAAGTCTTTAACCCTCAGTAGCCATGCAGAGCTTGTCAAATAAACTGTGACTTTGATAAGCTATGCCTACGATAAGCTGTGCTTTGATTCTGTGTCTTTGATAAACTGTGCTACGATGCTGTGCCTTCGATAAGCTGTGCTCTGGTGCTGTGCCTTCGATAAGCTGTGCTCTGATGCTGTGCCTTTGATAAGCCGTGCTTCTGATGTGTGCCTTCGATAAGCTATATCTTCGATAAGCTGTGCTCAGATGCTGTGCCTTCGATAAGCTATGCTTCTGGTGTGTGCCTTCGATAAGCTGTATCTTTGATAAGCTATGCTCTGGTGCTGTGTCTTCGATAAGCGATGCTTCTGATGTGTGCCCTCGATAAGCTGTGCTCTGGTGCTGTGCCTTCGATAAGCTGTGCTCTGATGCTGTGCCTTTGATAAGCAGTGCTTCTGATTTGTGCCTTCGATAAGCTATATCTTCGATAAGCTGTGCTCAGATGCTGTGCCTTCGATAAGCATTCCTTCTGAGGCTGCTGACTGCCTTAGCAAAGACAAATCTTAGACTTTCTGAACATATCGTAGGTCAGTTTTTCTCTCCACCTCTTTCGGAGCGTTCGTGTGGTGGTGAGACCGGGGAGGAGGACCAAAACTGCGATGGAAAAAATTGAAGAACCCTCCCATCTGGCAATGCCACCCTGAAACCGTTCAATCGTTAATTGTGCTGTTGTTGGAGAATAAATTGATTTGCGTTCCCCCCTGTCGAAGATAAATTTAATTTCCTCTCAATGTTTCAATCAATTTGCTGCCAACAACAACAACAACAACACATAACGATGTTGTTGCGGTGGTTGATGATTATATTAGGAAGCAGACGGCCGCATTACGTGCCATCAATTCCGTGTGGTGTGAGCTGTTTGGCGGGTGGTTTTGTTTCATTAGCTGTTTGAAAGAATAAAACAGAAGGGTGCTCAGATGGCCCCTTCCATGTTTTTTTTTGGAGAAAAGGAGTTGACAGTATGCACGGGAATTTGGTGCTGTTGGAGGGTATTAGAAAATTTACTGAGTGGGGATTCAGCTAAGGGGAGAGTTTTGTGGGTTCCAGAGATGAAGCTTGACTTGGCTCTGAAAATCATTCGAGTTTCGTTCAGATTTTATCGTTCTGTCAAACTGATCCTCAGATGATCTTCGAAAAACTCCACCTTCGTTAAGTCACAAAATGGATTCGCCTGATCTAGTACCTTTTTTTCGTCAACTCCTAATACCTTGTGTGTGTTCTCTCTCTCTCTCCCCCTAAGATTTTCCCCTCAATAAACCACAAAAAAAAACCATCGAACAACAGCAACACTTTTCCCCTCCCCATGTGAATGTGTTGTTGCGTTGAGCGCAACATTCTCGCTCACACCCTCCCATTGTACCCAATACCCATCAGTAGTGTAATGCAAGCCGCGTTGTACGGGTATACACGGTCGAGTGTCCACGAGAGAGCACATTCCACACAAAAAAAAAACAAAAATCCAGATCAAGAGCCTGGAACAAGAAAAAAATCTCGAAAAAATTCTTTTAATTTTTTTTTTTTTTGTTTTTTTTTCGTGTTCGCCTTGTGATATTTGAACGACACACACACACACGCCGGTGGTGAGTTGTTGAAAAAAAATAGAGTGAGTCCCTCCAAATCGTGTTTTGTTCCCCGAAATCCCTTGAAAAAAATTCCGCTGAAATCCGCGTCTGATCAACCGAGGAAAGTCGCGAAATTTTTTTTTTTTTTTTTAACTTATTCCCTTCTGCTCTTGGTGTCACTCTCCCTCCCTCCCTCCATCTCTCTCTCTCTCTCTCTGTGTGTCTGTTCCTCTGTCACTCTGTCACTCCTGTGTATGTCCTCTCCCCCTTTCTCTCACCCAGTCTGTCAGCAGCAAGTACGGTCTTGTTTCGCTTGTGGTTGTTGTCTTGTATGGTGTGCCTAACGGAGTTCTTCGGTTTTTGTACAGACACAACGACAAAACCAGCTGCTAGATGGCTAACGGGCTGTGGTGTGGTTTAGCGCTTGCTTTCAAAGTCGTTCGTTAAGTTTTGTTGTACTTTTTTTTTGTTTTTTTTTTTCTTGTTTTTCAATTTTCTCGTGTGCGACCCATACTGGTTTTGTGTCGTTAAGTTCTTCGTTTTTGTTGTACAACGAGCGATGATATGAGGGGAAAGTGATTTGTGTTTCGCGATTTGCTCCTTTTGAGAGGTTCTTCAGAAACTAGTCTCCCCTCTCTCTCGAGTGCTTCCTCTGAAAATCAAAAAAAAAAAAAAAACGACTCCTGTCCTGGAACCACCAACGAAGGTGCGCTCAACTTCAAAAACGCTCCATAATTACATCTTAAATTCAAAATATGCTACTCCCCATCGATGGCTGTGTGTGTTTGTTTATGGCTGCATGCTTGGATTTGTGTTTCTCTTGATTTCTTCTTGAATGTTTTCTGTTTCCTGTTGCGTATGTGTACGTCTGTCTCTCTGTGTGACTGTATGAGTGGTTAATTCATGAAGAAGAAATCAAGAAAATGCTTACTTCTCCCACCCTCCCGCATACCCATAGAGTCATTTTACCCATCATATTCCTGGTATGTTGCAACGGGAACGAAGACTCTGTTCTGTTGCCGGTTATAAGGGGGAAATTTGGGAGAAAAGTCTCCTCCAAAAGAAAAGAAACACACCAATCAACCACCCCTCACGCATTCCGCATACGAGAGAGAGAAGCCATCAAGTGCATCCGTTTATTCATTTTGTGTTATTTTTTTTTTGTTTTTCTTTTTCTAGGAGATATCAAAAAGTCTTGAGAAGTGTCTTTTTAATCTCCTTCGGGATTCACTTGAAAAGAAAAAAAAAACAACAGAAATCTCTGTGCCCAGTGTAAACATATGTTTGTGTGAGTGTTTCTTAAGTAATTCGCTGCGACATCGGTGTAGTGTGGTGGCGACAACAACGGATAGAAAATCTGTTGCCTCTCATTTACACTTACAAGCTATGGATTTGAATTTAGTTAACTCCTCTCTGCCATTGAGGAAGAGATTTCCCGTTTAAAATCGAATATCCCAAGTGGAGAGGGGGCCGAAAAAGAAACGATCAAAAAGAAATTGGGAAAATGCAACAAAAACGAAGTAGAAACTCTGGTTTTTTTTTTTTTGTTGATGTGATCGTTTAATTGCTTTAAGGATTATCCAAAAAAAAAAAAAACACTACGTTCTCTCGAACTTTGTTTTTCTCAAAACACACAACAGACACTCACGCACGCACACACAGTCGTGCACAAACGCAGTCACTGATCGGACAAGGAAGGGGAAAAGAAAAGAAAGAAACAGGTAAGACCCCATCCATCTACCTCTCATAATCTAATTCCAAACTAAACTCTTGTTCTTCTGCACTCTTGTACTCATCCGTGGTTGGATTTGTGAAGGAGATCTGGTGGATGTATGGGCATATGTTTGTATTGTTATCTCTTTGCTCGTGCATGGTCCTTTCGTAAGAAAATTTCGAGATTTGCACAAGGCACGAAAGGACTCATTGGCGCGGTGTATGAGAGTGACAAGGGCATTTTGTCTCATCATTCTATCCGATTTTTACGCACATGTCATGGATGATCTTGAATCTCTCCTCCTTAACGTCTGAGATTCAGAAGAGTGACGAGGTGACTTGAGAAATGCTCCAGTTGACTTGGAACTTCTTAGAATCTGGTGCTGAAATCGAGGATTGAGACTGAAAAAGAGTGAATTATTGTTCAGTTACCCTGAGGACTGGAGTAGAGTCCGATCCAACAGTAAATTGGGCAAGAATCGGTTGATGAACTTGTTTAGGTCAATGGCCAGATGGAAGAGGCTAGAATTGAGTCAAATCGATAAGTTTTTGTGGAGTTCATCGAAGTTTGAGAGTGAAAAAGAGTCAAGTCGTTGTTCAGTTTCCCTGAGGATTGGAATAGAGTCTGATCCAACAGCAAATTGGGCAAGAATCGGCTGATTAACTTGCTTAGGTCAATGCCCAGCTGCTGTCCACTGAAACATGCCCATTTCCGTGCTTGGAATCATTTGCAATCTAGGGAGAAACCTGTTCATTGATTCTGTAGCGATTAAAGTTGTTCACAGAACTCCTTGAAGCTCACTTCTTGCTCCACTTTTCCCGGATGTTTGGAGAACTTGGACCAGCAGACTTTTTAGTCACATTTCCTCGACACTTTCTACTCAATCTTCTCCGGACGTCCGAGTGGTTTGTTGAATTTTGGACCAGCAGGCCGACTCGGAGCACATTCCCTCCTTTGAGTCACATTTCCTCGACACTCCCTACTCCATCTTCCCCGGACGGTCGAGTGGTTTGTTGAATTTAGGATCAGCGACTGACTCGAAGCACATTTCCTCGTCACTCCCTACTCCATCTTCCCCAAACGACGTCCCATTGATTTGTAGAATTTTGAATCAGTAGACCGCCTTGAAGCACATTTCCTGGAACTCTCTCTCACTTCTGATGGATCACTTTTGAATTCTCCGAACTCTCCCGCACCTCCTTGGAATCACCCCAATCCCCTAGAAGTACACACAGTTGTGCAAGTTGCAACGTTTGCCTTCCTCCACTTCCCAAACAGGCACCTCTCTAGCCATTCCATCATCTCACCATGGCTGGGATTGACTGATAAGGTTATGTGTCAGATAATGCCTCGCTGGCGGTTATCGCTATTTGCATAAGTAGAACACACTCGTTAGCCAGACTCTCTCGAGTGCCCCTTCGAATTCCGCCCCCTTCGATGATGAATGCTGATGTTATCGAATGTCGTTGTCGTTGTCGTTGTCAGCTGCACTTCAAGGTCGAACAATTGTGAATTTTTTCTCACAGGAAATGCAAAGCTAATCTCTCGGATGAAGAACAAGCACACAACACAACCGGCAACACTGATCTCGCTCATCAAAAAAAGCAATTCGAACTCAGCTTGGAGAAACTGAACGAACAAACGAACGAAATGAACCCGCCACCGAAATCCATCCAAAACCACTGTGGGTATGCGAAGATAAACTGAACGAAAGGAAAAAATTCAATAAATTCACTGGCCTCAACTCCGTACGCTGGCTGTGGCCGCCTGTGCCATGTTGTGTTGTGTGTGGTGGCCCCAAGTCTCTGGGTACATTCACTTTTGTTCGTATGATTTTTTTTCTATTTCTTTTGTTTATAACTTCATTTTGGTGTCCGATGAGGTGGGAGCGGGCGAGAGAGAGAGAGAGAGAGAGAGTGAGAAAGGGGGAGATTGGGAAGGTTTTTTTGTTTTTTCCTTCAGTTTCTTTGCTTTCTCCTCGTCGTTATGTTTGAGCACGTACGTCGAGATACCTGGTCTGAAGCGAGGAACGATGGGTTTAGTAGCGGTAATTGCTAGATGAATGAAAAAGTAAATGCTTGGAGACGCACATTTCTCTAGGCCACCCCCCTCACCCCCTCCCCACACCCGACCATGCAAACACAAGTGTCGTGATTTTTCCTCTGGGAAAAGCGGTTTGCAAGAGAGATGCGATTTATTTTTGTTTTTGTTTTTGTTTTTTGTTGCAGAAAACACAAACGTGCGGCGGCACACAATTGCTGATGAATTTGATGAGAGGATTATGGCCGGAGTATGTTAATTTCACCATCCCTCTGCATCCCCATGTCGAAGAGCTCCACGTGCTTGTGTCTCACACCATGTCTGCATGAGGTCCCCATCGCGAACGACAAAAAAAAGGGGGGAAATCTGTGTATCAACGAAGGGTGTTTTTTGACTTCACCTCTTTTGTAGCAACATCAACAACAGCATCATCCACATAATCGTATCAAGGTCAGAGCAGATTGCGCCCTGCTGTTGCTCCCGTTGAACGAATGTGTGGCTGGGGATGATTTATTTTTTGCTGGAGCTGATGTACTTTTGCAAATTGTTGGAATTTATTGGTTACTCATTCCATGTGTGAGCAATCTTTTGTGACGCAAAAGCACACGCATGACGCTGCAGGGATGAAGGGCACTCGACAATCTATTTTTGTTTAATGAGCACACACATAGGCTATGGAGTTTTGCAAGTTTCCCTCAATTTTTTGTGCAATTTCTCATAAAAAAAATTGACTTTGCTTCAAATTTCACTTCAGATTACCCATCGTTCGAAGATGTTCTCTGATGCGTTCAAGGTTTTTGTTGCTCCATTTTTTGTTGAAGCAAAATGACTCAACAAAAATAGCGTAACTTTATCAGTGGTTTCATCGCGTTGAAGGTCAATTTCCATCGATGTGCAGATGTACGGATGTACATTCACTCATGCACCTCTCGCGGTGAACAGCGAACAGGAGGAGATTTGAGAGATGTTAGATGTCATTTTCCAGATGGTGGTGGCAGATGGATAGAATGCCACGAGTAAACATCCTACCCTCAATTTAAACAGTCACATCATCCCCTCCTCCTTCCCTTTTGCTCTCTCACTCACTCATTCACTCAAACCCTCCCTCTGTTTCCATGCAGGCAGCAAGTATGCATTCATATTCCCTTATCCTCTGCTATGGGGTTGCCTAGGCAATTGCCGTCAATCGTGGTCTACTGCTGCTGCTTCTGGCGATGAAGCACATCATGATGATGATGATGACAGTGATGGTGGTGATGGTGGGCTACCTACCTTTCAACCAACTGCATCAAATGTCCGAGTATCTACATCCAATTGAACATGATATATTTAGGCAAACAGCAGGACGTCGTGCAGCGATGGGCTGAAGGAGTCACCAAGGCAACCAATAGCGATAGGTACATAGATTTCCGTGCCATGCTCTGGGGGTTAAATGCATCGATTTCAATGCACTTGACTTTAAGTTAAAAATTTTAAAAAATAATTGGTCATTGGCTTTAAATCAGAGAGTAAAAAAAGCTTCTCAATCTCGTTGGAGGATTAAACTGTAGGCTCCCTCCATTCGTGAGAGAACAATAGCACGCACATTACGAGTGAGAAACTGCACCCAAGTCCACCTGGGACTGTAGCGCCACCAATTTCCTCCACTAAATGTGGCTCATTTACTTTTGTTCACTGCATCTGGTCAGAGGTTCACTTGGGACGCGGTCATTTATGGAGATTTCTTGAGGAAGAAGAGCATGTCGTCAGCCTCTGTCTTCCTTAGGCAGATCAACCACCGTCTTCCTTAGGCAGAGCAGCCACTGTCTTCCTTAGGCAGAGCAGCCACTGTCTTCCTCAGGCAGAGCAGCCACTGTCTTCCTAAGGCAAAGCAGCCAGTGTCTTCCTTAAGCAGAGCAACCAGTGTCTTCCGTAAGCAGAGCAGCTACTGTCTTCCTCAGGCAGAGCAGCCACTGTTTTCCTTAGGCAGAGCAGCCACTGTCTTCCTTAGGCAGAGCAGGCACTGTCTTCTATTTTTTGACTCAGTGCAGGCTTCCCAATCGTCCGCTATTTGAAAGAACAGTCCCTTTTTCATAGATCTTTGCCCCATCCGTCCTCTTTTTATTTCGATTGTCCTCCTCTTACTACAAAGCTACTTACAGCCACGACGCCTTTCTAAACCATTTCATCCTTAAAACATATTTGCCTACATTCCTTCATTCCCTCATGACACCTTCGTAGTTCAATAAATCCTTAGCCCTCAACTTAACCGTTAAAAATCCTCCCAATCCCTCGTACATCTCACTCTCAATAATTTCCATTTCCTCAACATGTTTTAAAAACCACCTTAAAACAAACACAATTACCCCCATCAAAATACCATGCATGGCAACGCTGCACTTTGACAGAGAAACAACCGATTGTCGTCAACCCGAAACTGCACCGAAAAACAATCAAATCCTTCATTTTTCCGTTAGAAAATCCACTGAATACATGTGAAATTAACCCCCAAATTTTTTTAGCAACTTTTTACTTCGATTTTGTCTCGAAAAATGATAAAACACACGTCCTCAAATTATTCACTTAACTGTCATGCAAAGTCGGCGTTGCCAAAGGAGCAAAAATTCCTACGTTTTTCACAACGTTCATAAATTCAACATGAAAAATAAATAATTCGATTTTTTCAAAATTTCATTGATTTTGAGTGAAATTTTGAATGGAATTAACTTTATTTATCGTTTTCACACTCAGACCTAAACATTTGACAGAAATTTCCCGTGTAAAAACAGAGAAAATCGACTTTTCAGAAAATGACACGTGCCACACGAAAAAATGCAGTAAATTGAGAATACAACTGGGTCGCCCTTTTTGTTGAAAAACAATGCATTTTCTGCCGAAACGAAGGTGATGTTTAGAAAGGATTTTCTCGAGAATAAGGACGAATTGAAGGATGTGAGGTATGAGGATAGAAAGGAAATTTAATGTAGATGCGAAATGAGGTAAACATTTTTAACGGGAGTGACCGGGTTGGGTTTTTAGAAGCGTTTTTAGGAACATCCTTTTTTATGCAATGAGCATGAAAGGCAGATGTTTTGTGAAAGGATTTTCTCGAGAATTAGGACGAATTGAAGGGTGTTCTATACATCAATGGATTGGAAATTGATTGTAAATGAGAAATGATGTTCGATTTTGTAATGAAGTGACCGGGTTGGCTTTTTAGAAGCGGTTTCTATGATGTCCACTTTTAGGCAGGGATCTTGGAAGACATCTTGGTTTCTTAAAGGATTTGCTCGGGAACTAGAACGAGTTGGAGAATGTCCTGTACCTCAGTGGATGGGAAATCGATTGCAGATGAATATTCAGGTGCGATTTTGTAACGGTCGTGATGTGGTTGGCTTTTTAGACGCAAAGTTCTGATGGTCCTATTCTGTGGCATGAAATTCGCTTTTTGGACGACGTCATGTTTTCTGAAACGATTTGCTTGATAATTAGGACATATTGAAGGATGTGTTGTGATGTCATCCTTTGTTTCAGTCGAAGTTGGAAACCCCAGGGTTCCGCTTAATTCGGATATTCTCATACAAACGATGGAAGGACGAGTGGAATCAAGTTGAATTCTTGACTCATTTCAGGGAGATTTCGTAGACTACTCAATTTTGAAAAGAAGGCAGAGAAACAATGAGTCTTTGAGTTTCATGTTGACTATCTGAAGACAAACCTCAGTCCAATCAAGCTCTTTAGATAGTCCCTGACAGTCCAGACGATAGTCCCTGGCTGTCCAGGCAGTCGACAGTCTAGACGATAGTCCCTGGCAGTCCAGGCAGTCCAGGCAGTCGACAGCCCAGACGATAGTCTCTGGCAGTCCAGGCAGTAGACAACCCAGACAATAGTCCCTGACAGTCCAGGTAGTCGACAGCCCAGAATTCTCTTTAACCTGTCCCATGCCTAGAGCCCTTTATGACAGCCCAATGACAGTCTGAATTCACTGTGACTGTTCTTCAAAACCCTGTTGCAAGTTGAAAACTGAATCTTCATTGAACCGTCACTTGACCTGCATTTCCGTTCCTCGCCAGCGGCAGCACTGCCTGCCTTCATTTCACCACCATCGCCCAAAGGGATGAACACAACGAAACCCAATAATTCCATTGGGGTGATGCTTCCGACGACGACGACGAGGACACTGATGATGATGATGATTACGATGATGATGATGACAGTGACGATGATGAAGATGAGAATTATGACAGCGTCCGGTGTAACACAGATTTTACCGCCATCGCCCCTGAACAAAACTGTGCGCTGCACTAGCACCAGCAGCAATCTTGTAATCTTGTTTGTCATTCCATCAAAGCGTTTGTTTCGTGTTTGATGGTATTTCCCACTGCTCTCCCTTCGGCATACTGCACTGCACACATCCATAGCGACCCATCGTGCCCATATTGACTACTCGAGTGTGTGTGTTTGTGTGTTCAGCACTGTAGGTCGCGTTGCGCGGTATGTGGGTTTGTGTGTGTGTGTGTATTGTGAAAGTAGCAACAGTTACTTGAGTCTCGTGAGTGTGGGTCTGTTTTTTTATTTCATTTGAATTTCCATCACAGCGCGTCCGTCGGTGCTTGTGTCAGCTGCAGCAACCGAACGACACACGACACATACGTTTAAGCCAGCCAGCCATAGAGCTAGAGAAAGATAGACCACCGACGACAGTCTTCGTCGTTTGAAACATTGAATATCAGTTATGAGCCGACAGATGTGGAGGAAACGAAAACAAGAACGAATGCCAATGACCGGTTGTGTTTAGTGGGACCGTTTTGAGGAGACAATTTCTTGTCAATTGTCTGCCTGTGAATGGAAAGACCATCTCTCCCTCTCTCTCTGTCTTTCTGTCTCTGTGTCTCTGCTCATAATTGTATAAATATGTGAACTATGCAAATTGTGTTCACATTTCTGCCGGAAATGATTTCTCAACTCAACAATTGGAGGGAAATGCTGAAACGACAAAAAAGAAACTAAAAAAAAAAAAAACTGCCAAGCAACCGATTAAAGGCAAGCCAACTCGCGAAAGAAGAAGAACTATACAGCTACTCGTCGTCGTCGTTGTCTACTCTTTGTGTCCTCATGGAAGTCGATACGACGATACCGATTGAGGTAGAGATGGGATTCAATTCATGCGACCGACTGGGCGTCTATTCAATGTGACAACGAAAGACGACGAGAGTAGCTCTTATCACACGAGTAAACCAACACCATACGAGTGTATGTAAGTATCCGCACAACTAGACGTATATCAAGGAGCGCCTCATGATGATTTCTGGTTTCTATGACAGGGTCACAGCCACCACCACCGCCACCACCACCGCCACCCACTCTCTTGCATACTTGTTGTGCTTCAAATGTCGAAGAATTGATTTGTAGAATGATGAGAGACGACGGTAAGATGAACTTCCACATCCCATCTCCCACCCCCCTCCACACATTGTCATCATTTACTTCTTCCTTTTGTGAGAGAGGACTTTTCAATTTGCATAATATTGTCGTTGTCAGGTGGTTTCCCGACGTTGTCGTCGTTATAGTTGACGTTGCCTTTTGTCGGTGGCTTTGTTCACCTTCCCGTTCAGTGTAGGTTTTCAATTCGTTAGCAAAAGGACGATTCAAAACGGATATAGACTGTTTGTGTTTAAATTTTTTTTTTTTTTTTTTTGCGTGTGTGTCTCTTTTTTGCTGGTTGCTGGTGGTGACATTTCCACTGAGTTTTCAAAACAAAGCGATTTGTCAAAGTTTTCCTTTTGAAAAGTTAGTTAGCTTTTCGAATGTCACAATCGATGTGAATACAAGTCTTTTCTATACCGTTGGGCGGGGGGATGGGGGGTTTACGCCTTTGAAATTGCAAGTTCTTTTGTAAAAGAGTTTGTTTCAAATCTGTGCATGATTGCTGATAGCACACGGTAAAAGGTCACACTGTTCATCTGCCGAGGACGATGCAAAATGAGCACGAGATAGCATTGAGTGCTTAAAGTGTTGGCAGAGGTCTTTAAGGTGGGCACTGTGAATTTTGTAGGACTCTGTGGAGTCTGAGGGCAGTCAAAATTCTGTGAGAAGACGATGCATTCTGGATTCAGTGAGAGTCAAGGGGGACGATGGATTCTGGTGGGGGATTCAGTGACTGTCGGGGTGGACGACGCTTTCTGTCGGAGATTCAGTGACTGTCAGGGTGGACGATGGATTCTGTCGGGGATTCAGTGACCGTCGAGGTGGACGATGGATTCTCTCGCGGATTCAGTGACTGTCAGGGTGGACGATGGATTCTGTCGCGGATTCAGTGACTGTCGGGGTGGCCGATGGATTCTGTCGGGGATTCAGCGACTCTCTGTCGGAGGTTCAGTGTCTGTCAGGGTGGACGATGAATTCTGTCGCGGATTCAGTGACTGTCGGGGTGGACGACGCTTTCTGTGGCGGATTCAGTGACTGTCGGGGTGGACGATGGATTCTGTTGGAGATTCTCTGTCGGAGATTCAGTGCCTGCCAGGGTGGACGATGGATTCTGTCGCGGATTCAGTGACTGTCAAGGTCTTTGGTCTGATAAAGGGCTTAGACACTATTCGGGATCAAGTTCCCTTGAAGATGTCAAACTCATCGTCAAGCTATGCCGCCTTTTATTCCTCCGCAAGCTAGGTCGCCATTTATCCCTCCTTAGGCTATGTAGCACTTTATTCCTCCTCAGGCTATGTCCCCCTTTTTTCCTCCTCAGTCCAGTTCGCCGTATATGCCTCCTTAATCCTTTTTTTTCCTCCTCAAGTTACGTTGCCTTTTATTCCTCCTCAGACTATGTCGCCCTTTTACTCCTCCTCAAGCTACGTGGCCTTTTGTTGCTCCTGAAGCCTTTTATTTCTCCCCCAGCTACGTCGCCTTTTATTCCTCCTCAAACTACGTCGCCTTCTATTCCTCCTCCCGCCAGGACTCCATAGTTTCTTTGAACTTGTCCTTACGTCTTGTGCATAGTGGACGCGCCACTATCTCTTGCATTTCTTTAGAAGTCTTCCAAGAATGACTCCCCTCCTTAATAAGCTGCTCTGTCACATCCATCCATCAGCAAATCCTTCAGTCCATTCACCATTCCCTCATCCAATCCACCGGCAAATCCTACAATCCATCCACAAGTCCATCATCCAGACGCCCCCCATCCCCCTCAAAGTGTGGCGTGTGTCGTGCCGTGTATGTCCTTGAAATACAAAAATACTTTCACTCAAGCCAGTACCATTAAATTCTCCTCCACTTCATCATCATCGAGTTAAGGATTTAAAGCAATTCCAGTCGTTGTTTTTTTTTTTTTTGTATGCCTGTTCCCGTTCCAATGCTCCAGAAGTTTCCCATGACCATAGACCTGGAATGTGGATGCAGGGGAATTTTGCATTGGCATTTGCATACGTCTCTTAATGGAATCTGAGATTCATAATTAAATTTATTGGATGTGCGAATGCATATCTGTGCTCCTATTATCCAGTTGCAGGCATACACACCTATACACACACACACAGAGACAGACACAACGCCTCGCACAATCCCCTGGAGAGTGGTGGGCTGGCTCATCGTGAAGATATCTAGCCTGTGTCGGCTTCCAAATCCAATTAAACACTCACTCGGTTGCATGTATGGCATTTTGTGTGGAGGCGGCTGCCCCGCAAGATGTGATTGAATTTGGCGGCGGCTGCTGCTGCTGATGTCAGCATAAATTACGTGAATTTGGTTTCACTTGACACTCACTCGAAATGATGTCCATTTTCGGTTGTGGTGCGATGATGGACATTGCCTGGAGGATGATGAATTTGCACACGCAAATAAGAGAAACCCAACTCGACAACACTGCCGACATCGAAAGTCGGGTCAATTTCAAGAGAGAAAGCGATGAATAAGAGTTTACGACTCTAATCGTGCTCTTTTCCCAATTCAAACTTTCCCCAGCGCGCAGCTGGATGGAATCGATGACGTATGCTTCCAAAAAAAAGCTTTCGCTTCTGACAAGAGAATCGTCTGAGCTGAAGAGAAATCTGTGAGAGCTTTTTTGTGCTGTTAACACTTCACAGGGGTTGGTTATTCTGCTTTTAAGAGAGAGAAAGTTCGGTCCACGGAAGATGATTATCATCCAGAGGAGAACCCCAGGAAAAAAAGTTTCCAAACTACCCCCTGGGGTTAGGATGTGCAACAAATCGTTTCAGTTTACCTAGAGTATCCCTATTGTCTGTACCATTGTAAATCATACCTGAGCATTGTATTACAGTTGTGTGAAGAATACTTCGAACTGATTTCTTCTTGAAATTTCATCGGTTTTCTTGTATCTTTTGTGCATACAGTCGATTTTGTTTAAATTCAAGTCGATTAACTAAAGAAAAAATCGGTTCTAAAAATCGTGTGCGGGGTTAAAATTCGGTTTCCAAGTTCTATATGAAGTACCGTTAATTTAGAACTGCGCTTATGTGCAACAAAGCTCCTGGAAGTTCAGCTGGAAATTCCATTTCAGTTGAAAACAACATTTCCGAGGATTCAGTTCGGTTGAAACTAACTGTGCAAGTTTTTCCTGGCGGAAATTTCAGTGGACACAAGAATTTTTGACAATCATTTTTTTTTTGAAAATATCCGCCTGAGTGAAACAGTGATTTTTTTTTGAAGCGAATCTATTACTGTTAGTTCTCGGACGATGGTTCTGGAATTTGCCCTGAAAATCTCCGCTTAGATGAAACGGTGGTTCTGGAAATGTTTTTTTTCTGAGAACTCCGCCTGAGTGGTGACATTTTTCAGGACATTTTTCTGAAAAATCCGCCTGAGTGAAATGGTGGTTCTGGAAATTTTTCTGAGAAGTCGGACTGAGTAATGCCAGTTTGCTGGACATTTCTTTGCAAATCTACGCTTTGAGAGATCCAGTGGTTTTCGAAATTTTTCTGAGTACTCCGCCTGAGTGAAACGAATATTCTAGACATTTCTTTGAAAATCTCCGTCTGAGTGAAATCAATTTTTTTTTTTGGAAATATCTCTGAAAATCTCATCTTAAGTGAATTTTGAAGTATCCCTGAAAATCTTTTCGCTTAAGTGAAACGGTGGTTCTGGAATGTTTTCCTGAGAACTCCGCCTGAGTGAAGGCATTTTTCTGGACATTTCTCTGAAAATCTCCCTCTGAGTGAAACCAATTTTCTGAACATTTCTTTGAAAATCACCCCTTTGAGTGAAACAGTGGTTTTGGAACTCTGTGAAACAAATTTCTCTGAAACCCCCCCTCAACTGAAACAAATTGCTCGCTCAATTTCGATGTCAGAGTTCAACATAATCGACTGCATACATAAAATGTGTTTAGAATTCAGAATTCACTCTAACCTCACTTTTTTTGATTTTTTTTTTCTAGAATCCATCAGAAATCTCTTTGAATACAATTCCAAAGACATTGTCACAAGAAACTACGTAAATAGAGGCAAAAAAAACTTTGCAACAAGCCACTCTCAGACGACCAACAGGCTCAAATTCTGACTCATTTCTTGAAGTGCGTCTAAAAAAAGGTGACTGACAAAATTTCTTGTACGCATATTCCACTTAAAAGATTAATTTTTTTCGACAGACAGTCGAAGTCTTTCATCGTCTCACCGCTCACGGGAACAATTGCGTTGTTTGTTGTAGCACCAACATTCCAATTACTGTCCGCTGATAAGACCAATTAATACGAGGGTATAGACAGCGGAAGGGGCTTTTTGGGTGGAATCTCATCTGTAGGTTGTGAAGTGGTTCAAAAAGTGCATGGAACAGTGGAATAATTGGCTTAATGTTTAATCCGCTTGCCCACTTGTGTGTTAAGCCTGTGCCTGAGCTTACTCTGAAGTGCTTCAGACATCTCTGCGAAATATACCTTGCCACGCAATTTAGTCGATGATGAAATGCTGCGTAGTACGATACGGGGATGAAATATGCTTTGAGGCAATAAATTCCTTCCAGGAAGATTCAGTTTTACTTGCCAGCCCCCTTTGTTCGGTCTTTCTCTCTCCTGAAAGAACAATAACGAAAAACCACACGCACACAATTGAATAATTATTTCACTCTTCATTCAGTTTTAACTCCCACAATGCACTTTCTGATGATGATTCTGAGATTTTTCAAAAGATTTTCCCGCCCATCCCCACTTGAACTTTTATTGTGATGTATTTTCATTCTCATTGCAGAGTAAACACAGTCCTCCTCACACACAGACTGAAGGGTAGAGTGTGCTCCGAGCGACCAGAACTAGGAGGGCAAACAAAGAATCAAAACAAACTACTGCCTACCTCCGTCTCAAGGCCTTGTGTAGTTTCACCTGAGCCCTCCCTCCGCCCCCACACCCACACCCACACACACACATACAAGGGATTACACAGAGGGGAAGTTTTTCAAAAAACTCCTAGGTGAGAGTAAATCTGTTAGTTTCATTTTATTTTTCATTTCTTATTTTTTTTAGTTTTGTATCTCTGGCATGAGAGAGGGGATCACTTCTCGGTTTTCAGTTTTGAATTTATAGTTTCTTTGAGGATTTTTGTTTTGTTCTCGGAGAGGGTTACGAACAAACGCTGCAGAGGAACATCATCTAACAGAGACTCATCCCACTAATCCACAAATCCACTTGTTTCTAGTTTTGTTTTTGGTTTTTTTGATTTTGTTTTTGGATTTTGGTTTTGGCTTTTGTTGCTTTGTCACTTGTTTGTTGAACGCATTCATCTGCTTCAACGCATGCTCTTTGACTTCTAACCTTTGACGCGTGAGCTTTTGTACAAGTAGCTGATGTGTATGTCTGATCCATCTCAGTCATCATGGACAACCGCAGGAGTGAATGGATGAATGAATGTGTGTGTTACCGAATGAAAGGATGAGAAATTCCTTTTCTTTTTTCCTTCTTTTCTTCATTTTTTCCATTTTTTTTCATTTATTTTCAAGAAACCACAGAATTTCCACACACACACACACTCCAAGTCAAAGGGCAGATGGAGAATCATTTTTATCATCATCCCCATCCCCCCCCCCCCCCCACCCCCCACAACCCACACAGATTTAGCACAAAAAAAAAATTGTCAACAACCAACCATGGCCTACCACAAGTTCTCACACTTTCCGTGTGCTTGACGCCGCTTCTCTCTCGAGGCACTGTTTTGTGTTCGTTGGGCTGCGACACCACGTGTACTTGGTGAACGTGTGTGGGCTGGGTGAGAGATTAGATTCCCTACCAGGGAATCCCTTCGAAGTTCATTCACACGTTCAACAGGTTGCCGGTGTACCTTGAAATCATCCTTTTGTGTTGAGTCTGAAGGAAATCGTTGTAAGAAGCTTTCACAGATTTGATTTCCCTCATCGAATAGCGGTTTGAGATTGAGAGATTGTTCGTCTGTCTGTCTGTCTGTCTGTCTGTGTTCAAAAGCTGCACTTGAAACGTGCTCAACCATTTATTCCCCTTCCATTTTCTTTCGGTTTTTTTTTTTTTTTGATTTAAATATCCCCACCTCAGTTTCCAAAGGCGGAGGAAAGGAATGATTTATTGATTCTCCACGACGTTATTTAGGAATCACACACTCACCAAAACTACTGGAAAGAATTTTGGAAATGTTGAAGTATTGCAAGAGACCAACAAAAAGCGAACGCAAGAATGATTCTCCAGGGGGTCCAGAAGACTCGCCAAGGCCTTCAACGAGTTCATTTTCACCGGTGAATCCTGATCAACGTCGCTCCACTCCAACTCCATCAATCCCAACGCAATTGGCAAGTGCAACGCGGCGTCAAATTCCGCACAGCAAGATCAATCGGATTTTCTCGTGGCACAACGATAGTGTTGGCACCACATCCACCATATCCCGATTGGCATCATCGCTTATCTCGCCCATACGGTCACGGGGTCAGCGCAGCTTCATTCAAGCTCAATTGCCACGCTATTTCAGTGCGCATATCCCCAGTCGCGGCAGATGCTCCACATCAGAGTTTTTGAACCTTCAGTCGGGCAGTGCTAGTTGGACATCGTTTCCATCGCTTCACAGCCGAAGCCGCAGCAAAGATGAGGATGGTGGTGTGAGTAAGACGCGTCTCAGCAGGAGACAGCAGGGCCCCTCGAATCGCTTGTCAAAGAATTTCTCGCGAAGCAGGGAATGCTATCCACGCCCAAATAAGAGGAAGCACAGCACTTGGGATTTGAATGACTTGGAGCGATTGAAGAAGCTCTCAATTGTGAACAGAGATTTCATGAAAGAGAAAAGCATGTCAGTGACGAGCGCTTTTGCGGGCAATTCTGGTGAAACTTCACTGGCCGATCGCTCGCCGACTGGAGTTGGAAAGCAGCGTATCCGACGAACAAAGAGTTCAACACCGGCTCTTCGTCGGCCACAGCAAAGACAGCAGCAGCAGCAGCAGCACCAGCAACAACAACACCGACAACAACATTTCTCAACCAGACTATCATTGGCTCAGTCGGTTAGTGGAACCGAAGCTCGAGAGCCTCCAGTAATCGGTTCTTTTAGTTCGCGACAGCAAAGTTTATCCCCACAAGGGTAAACGAAGCTAAATACAAACAATTTGATGTCGTTTTGGTGTTTTCCATAATTTTTCTTCATCCTATCCAGAATATCCTTCAGAATGTTTATTTTTCTCTCTCTCTCTCTCTCTCTCTCTCTCTTGCTCTCTCTTGCTCTCTGTTTGTTTGATTCTGCCTCTAAATATATTTGTGTGCATCATGAATGGGACCGTATGTGTGCGGATTGAAATGTTGATGTTGAACCCTCCCCCGCCCCTCCCTAAAAAAAAACTCATTGCATGCGTGACATACTTCTGCCTGTCAGCCACTGTCTACACGTTGGCATATCTGCCGCATGGCGGTTTCTTGAATCATTCTTGTCCACGTGATGACAGCGGCAGCAGGACTTATCATTCATCCATTTCACATGCATTTGCTTGCTTATGTCGGCATCTACTTTTTTTTTTTTTTTTGTTCTTTTTGCTGCATTGCTCGGTGTTATTTGTGGACTGCTGGTGTGTTCTTCATCATCACCCATCTCGCTCTCATTACATTTTTTTTTTTTTTTTTTTTGTGTGGATCTCATTTATCCCCCCCACTTTGGGGTTCCCGTGTACCTCTGGTGTAACCCTGTTTGATATGAAATGTTAGCGACCCAAAGCAAGTCTTACTTAATCGATTTTCTCTTGTCTTTTCTCTTTCTCTCTGACTCTTCAACTCTCACGTCAACGCACCCTTTGATACTTCATCGAACGCAGAAGGGGATGCTATCCTCGATCGCAGTCAGCTCCCAGGTCTTACAAGTTTCTAACAAAGGCCTTAAGGTCGATTCTTGTGGTAAGTGTCTAATATTTTGTGTTGTGGACTTATTTTGGTGTCTATTTTTGGATTGTGCACTGGCCTGGGAGTCGGCCAGGGCAGGTGGACACACTTGTGAACTTGAGAAGGGCGCCTTCAGAGTTTCAGACCGTGGCCTCTCTCGGGAAGCTTGACAACGACGCCCTCAGAGTTTCAGACAGTGGCCTACGGTCAGACGGTGGTCTCTCTTGTGAACCTGAGAAGGACTCCCTCATAGTTTCAGACAGTGGTCTCTCTTGTGAACCTGAGAAGGACTCACTTATAGTCTCAGACCGTGGCCCACGATCAGATGGTGGCCTCTCTCGTGAACTAGACAACGACTCCCTCAGATTTTCAGACCGTGGCCTCTCTCGTGAACTTGACAACGACGCCCTCATAGTTTCAGACCGCGGCCTACTGTCAGATGGTGGCCTCTCCCCCATAGTTTCAGATAGTGCCCCACGATCAGATGTTGGTCTCTCTCGTGAACTTGACAACGACTCCCTCAAAGTTTCAGCCAGTGACCTACAATCTTGTTGACATAAAGGGTCTTCTTTTGCTTCTGCCGGATAAGCTGGCATCTATTTCGTTCTATTTTGCTGTTCAAAAACTATCCCATTCCTGTTTCAACAGAAATCTTAGCTATTTAATGACCATCCATCTCTGCCACCATCGTTTGACATCCCAAATTTGCCGCTATCATCACCCCCTTGCTGAATATTCTCTTGTTCTGATTGTGTTCTTGTTTGTCTCTTTTCAGGTCACTGTTGCACCAGTAGTTCCAATAACATTTGGTTTCCGTAAGGAAGCAAAACATACCAAAGGATCGATTTCTTCCCCGGCTGATAAGCCGAAAAGTTCTGCATCAACCCCCTCCACAGCTGAGCCGGTAAGTGTTTCTTTCTTTCATCTTCTCCGATCCACCTCAGTGATGATGTTTACATTTTTGTTTGTCTCTTTCCTTCTCCCCCACCCCCACACACACACAGGCTAAGTCAACAGGTGCTGTTCCCCGTAGACGACAGATTCAAAACACAACCCCTGTCAATCAATCAAATGATACATCATCATCTAAAAATCGAAAGTATGCCAGCGCTGAAGCATTTGCCATTCAAAGAGTAGAGACTCGTTCGACCAGCTCCAAGGGGAGGGCAGTCTCTCTGCCAAATCGCAATTTGAATGAATTAGGAAAGCCTCGCAAGGTTATTCCGTATATACTATTTGAATTGTTAAAGGAACAGAATAAATACGAACTTGAGCGTCGTATTCGAGCCGCCCGCAATAGGCGCGACAAAAGGGACACAGCCACAAGTGTCGGTCACGTTTCAAGGCGTGAGTTGCATCAAATTCAGAAGGAGGGTCGTCGAGCAATGGAGAATAGAACCATCGTAAGTGTGATCTTTTGCTTTTCCCCTAGAATTTTTGGATCAAATTCAAGGTTTTCCTTTTGATTCTCATCTGTCCTCCTTTCTTTCTCTTTTCTCTCTCTCTCTTGTGGTGTACAGTATCCCCGTCCGGAGTTACATCTAAAATGTAATCGTGGATCACACTCAAGTGATACGAGTTCGGCATACAGTGGAAGCGACACAATGACATCGTTGCACAGTTCAGCACTTGACGGGGATGAGGTCGACTTGAGTGGTCTTGTCGAATCGATTGTGGACTCCGATGAAGATGATCTTGTTGAATCTATGGAGGTGAGTTTGGTGTAGTAGTAGTAAGGCATCATCCCCCTTCCCCCTCGCCCCTTGCATAGGCGCTAGACCGATTTTTTTCTTACTCAAAATTTGAGATGACATGAGATATTCTCACACCACACCAACTGCATCAAGCTCGAGGGACTCCCTTCAAAGGAGAGTCAAAGTCATTCGGGACGTTCGAGACTAAAACAAAGACGAAGAGGAAGTCGTCGTGAGAGGATGTTGGATTGCTCACCTTTGATCATTGTCCAGTTCCAATCCTTTCATGTACTGGAGGGGGTTTCTTTTGGTCTCTCCAACCGCACGAGGACAAACACAGGAAGACCACAAGTTGCATCAAAAGCATATTATACCCCCTTCTCTACAATTGGCTTTTAAAGTAAGAAAAAAACCGTTCGTTTAATTCAAACTCGTGTATGTTTTGTGTATTCACCTTTTCGTCGCTCTCTCTCTCTCTCTCTCTCTCTCTCGGTCTATCGGTCTTTCGGTCTCTCGGTCTCATGTACACCAAACCACCGATGATATTGTGGGTTGGAAAACGTTCAAAGCAGTCTTTGAGTGACCCCTCTTTGTGTGGTTGAATACAAACTCTTTCCCTCCAAGCAGGACACACAGATACTGGTACATATGTACTTGCAGTTCCCATTCTCCATCTTTTTTTTTTGTTGTTGTTCCTTTTTTGCTTTTAGTTTTTTTTTTTATTTTTTATTTCAATCAGTTTTTGAATCAAAAAACCTCCCCTCACCCGAATCGTTTCGTGAAAATTGATTTTTTTTCGGCGAATCGACGACGGTTTTTACAGAGTCTCAATGTACGCGATGCAGTCCGTGAATGCCTCGAGAAAGATCCATCGGAACGCACCGAGGAGGACATCGAAACTCTACTTGAGTTCACACAGGGGCTGAAGGCATTTACGAATATCACATTGGCAGTGCGTCGGGCGTTGTGTTCGGTGATGGTTTTCGCTGTGGTTGACAAGGCTGGGACAATTGTGATGAGCGATGGTGAGGAGTTGGATTCGTGGAGTGTGCTAATAAATGGGCACGTAGAAATTGACCATGGGAATGGGGAGAAGGAGGAACTACAGATGGGTGATAGTTTTGGAATATTGCCAACAATGGATAAACTGTATCATCGGGGGGTTATGAAGACGAAATGCAATGATTGTCAGTTTGTGTGCATCACTCAGACAGACTACTATAGGATTCAGCATCAGGGTGAGGAGAATACGAAGCGGCACGAGGAGGATGGGAAGGTGGTGATGGTCACAGAGTTGAGGCAGATCGGTCCGGATACGAATGTCGGAAGTGCAATGAAACGGGGTCACGTTGTGATACGTGGCACCATTGAGAGGCTGCTGCTGCAGCTGGTCGAAGAGAATTCAATGACAGATCCCACGTACGTGGAGGATTTCTTATTGACGCATCGTACGTTTATAAGGAATCCCCAGGAGGTGGCTGGCAAGCTACTGTCGTGGTTTGAAAACGAAGAGGCAGGCACATCAGCATCGCCGCAAGAGATTCGCGATCGTGTGACAAGGGTCGTGTTGTTGTGGGTGAACAATCACTTCACAGACTTCGAGACAGACACAGAGATGATGGAGTTCCTGGAGACCTTCGAGAGCGGCTTGGAGAGGAAGAACCTATTGAGCCAATTGAGACTATTGCATATCGCGTGCGCGGCCAAGGCCCGCACTCGAACCGTCACCCTTGCACGGTCGTCGAGGGATGAAAACTTGAACTTCAGTTTCGTAGGGGGCTACGAACGCGGGGGGTATGGTATTTTTATTTCCAAAGTTGAGAAGAACTCAAAACCGGACGATGTCGGACTGAAGCGTGGCGATCAGATTCTGGAGGTGAATGGACAGAGTTTCGAGCACGTGACGAATGCCAGGGCCATGGAGATCATCATGGGATCCACGCACCTTAGCATAACGGTGAAGAGCAACCTGTTGGCGTTCAAGGAAATGATTCAGTCTCCAGACAGCAATTCGCCACGACCGCGTACGAATCCCCGGCGGATCTGCGCTAGCGATATCGCGAAATTGCATGGCAACGCAGATGCTCGACCCGCAATGCTGCGGCTATCGTCAGCAGACATGCTTGGCCACGACCAAGTGGACTGCTGTCCATCGCCGTTTAGGGAGCGCGAGTCCAGCACAAACGGTTCCCTGGTGGGGGGTATAGCAACGGCTAGTCATTTCGTAGCAGGACTCCTTGGGACGTCGGGAAGCAGCAAAAAGGACAGTTCCACGCTGTCGGTGACCTCCTCCAATAACTCCACATCGTCTTCATCATCATCGATGAGCACCAGCACTGGACACCAGAAGGGCGGGTTTATGACGCTCGGCCCGAAGCGACGCCTGCAGAAGGCTCTCATCAAAATGAATCTCCTACCAAAGAACACAGCAAATTCGACATCAATTGACGTAAGCGATGCAGCCCTGCTTTCAGCCGAAGGCGGCGTTGGCGCGTGCCAGGACGATGGACGAAATTCAAATGCAGCTTCCAACAACGCCTCGACTGGGGCGTCAAGCAACTACAATACGGGCGGCAACCTCGCAGGTATGTATCATTCGCGAAGCAACCCCGACCTCACCTCAACCATCTACTACGAGGACACCCGCCAAATGGACTATCCAGAGCATGTACTGAAAGTATACAAGTCGGACCAGACCTGCAAGTATCTCCTCATAAACAAGGAGACCACAGCCCACGAGGTTGTGATGCTGGCCCTGCAGGAGTTCGGCATTCACGAGACCAGTTCAAACTTCTCGCTGTGCGAGGTCTCGGTTGGCGAAGGGGGTATGATTAAACAGAGGAGGCTGCCGGAACAGCTTCAAAATCTAGCGGAACGAATCGGTTTGGCATCGCGCTACTATCTCAAGACAAACGGAATCACCGAGACTCTCGTACCAGACGACCTTGCACTGGACCTAGTCCGTGAGTCGACAGTTCATTTCCTTCAGTTGAATGCAAACGAAGTGGCCATCCAGCTGACCTTCCAAGACTTTGCAATTTTCCGCCAGATCGAGAGCACGGAATACGTGGACGACTTGTTCGAGCTGAAGTCGAAGTATGGGGTGCCAATGCTGAAGCAGTTCGCAGAGCTGGTCAATCGGGAAATGTTCTGGGTGGTGACGGAGGTGTGCAGCGAGCACAATATCGTGCGTCGCATGAAAATCGTTAAGCAGTTCATCAAAATCGCCCGCCACTGCAAGGAGTGCCGGAACTTCAATTCCATGTTCGCAATCATCTCGGGTCTGGGACACGCGGCGGTTACGCGACTACGTCAGACGTGGGAGAAGCTACCCTCGAAGTATCAAAAGCTATTCGCCGATCTCCAGGACCTGATGGATCCGTCGAGGAACATGTCCAAGTACAGGCAGCTGGTGTCGGCGGAGTTCCTCGCACAGCACCCGATCATCCCGTTCTATCCAGTCGTCAAGAAGGACCTGACATTCATCCATCTCGGCAACGATACGAAGGTTGAGAACCTGATCAACTTTGAGAAGCTCAGAATGATAGCCAAGGAAGTGCGGATACTGACACACATGTGCTCCTCCACCTACGATCTGCTGACAATGCTGGAGTTCAAGGGCCAGCCGCCCAGCTCTGCAATGGTGGCGCTGAATCAGATGTCCGTTTCCAGCGGACCACACCACATTCACGGCAACTCCGGCCAGGCGACTGTGAAGCGTCGCAAAAAGTCTACAGCTGCTCCGAATCCAAAGAAGATGTTTGAAGAGGCCCAAATGGTGCGTCGCGTTAAGGCATACCTGAACAACATGAAGGTCATCACCGACGAGGACGTCCTGCACGGGCTCTCGCTTGAGTGCGAGCCCAGTGCGACGAGCAGTAACACCGGTGGCGGTGGCAGTACAGGTGGCGGTGGCGGTGGTGGCGGCAGCATAAGCGGCGGATCAGCACCCAGTTCGGTGACGATACGCAAACGCCATCCATCGCCAACGCTCTCAACAACAAGCAGTACAAGCTCAACGAGTGAAGGTCGCAAAGGTGGTCTCGGACCAAAATTTGGTACAGCCTCACCGCAGGCAGTCAAAAAGATTCTCTCACTTTCAGAGCCAACCAAAACGCGTCCCTATCAGCCAAGGCATCCGGGCATCATGTTGCCATTAGCGGGACATCCGCATACATTTCACTACGCATTGCATTCATCAATAAGTCCCTCGCCCTCACCGGGAGCACATCGTCGCATGGGATCTGCCACTGGGGGTGAGTAGTACAAAAAAAAAAAAAATGTACCAAAAAATATATCAAATCAAAGCAACGCTCAACTTGACACTCAATGAGAGGCAAGGACGTTCTGCACTTAGTTAGTCTGAACTGAACTAGGTTAGAACCCCTAGACGCCCGAAAATGCGTGCATTTTGACACAGTTTTTTTGGTTTATATTTTTGTTTTGTATTTTTTTTTTATTTTTTATTTTGCATACTCATAAAAAAACATTTCTCTCTCTCTCTCTCTCTTCTTCCGCCTCTCCTTCCTATCACACTTTCCCGCCATTCTTTCTGTCTTTGCCTCTCTCTTTCTCTCGTGTCTTTCTATGTATATACATGTGGCAATATGTAAAGTTTCTGGTAGTGGACCTCGGGCTGTTCATGAGCGATCGCATTCAGATACCCCAACACCCCTACCGTCGGTGGATCTTTCTGTGGAAAGCAGTAGTGTTACTTCGTTTAGTAATTTACCTTTACGCAAAACTATGACATCAGGTAAGCCTTGTACAGAAAAAAAAAACGCCTAACTTTGAGACGAAAATGCAGGAATGTCTCGCTAATTCGGATGAATGACTTGAAAATTCAGAAAAATCACTCAAAATTCGGATGAATCACTCAAAAATGTGCATGAACGACTGAGAATTCGGATGGACGACCGAAAATTCAGATGATTCACAGAAAATTCGGAGGAACCACCGATAATTCGGATGAATCGCTCAAAAATTCGAATAGACGACCGAAACATTCGAATGAATCACCCAAAAAGTCGGTTGAACAACCAACAATTCAGATGAAGCACTCAAAAACTCCGATGGACGACCGAGAGTTCACGAATCACCCAAAAATTCTGTTGAACAACCGAAACTCCGAATGAACTGCCCAAAAATTCGGATGTTCATTGAATTTCTCCGACTAACACGGCACAGAACGATTAAGAGAAAGGTGCTGAGGTGTACATTCAGAGCCTAACGGTTAGCAAGCAACCAAACTCATGTAGAAATCATCACCTTCTGTATGTTCATCCGAATTACCGAGAAATTCGACAAAAAGTTGATCAAATTTGATCCGGATTAACTAGACATTCCTGTCATCGATTATTTCATGTATTTTTTTTTTGGTAGTTGTACTTAGAAAGCTATAATTTTTCACATTCATCTTTCAATTGACTGGCAAATAGTACAAGCAACCTCTCGCAAGGAGGTCCTTTCAAAATTATTCTAAATTCTTGTAAAATATTGTATACGGATGAGATTTCTGTGTTGATGCAGTGAATGTTTTTGTTTTTCGTTTGTATTTAACCCGATGGATGTTTTTGTGTGTAAAGTTATCTGCACTTTTGTGATGATGCCTTTTGTTCTTCGGACAGATGCACCTTTTGTTCATTTGTTTCTTAATTTTTGGTTTTTTATTCCATTTTTTATGGTTTATTTTGAGTTCTCTTTTTCTCTGTTTGAGATACACACACTCGAGGAGCAATGATACGAAGGAATTCATGTCGGCCTTTGGGGCTGTGCGTGTGTATCTGATGCTTGTGCTTGATATACACATTCAACGAGCAATGATTTGAAGGAATTCATGTCGGGTGGTGGATTGTGAACAGCCTTAGGAGATGTGCGTGTGTGTCTGACGCTTGTGTTTGATATGCACAATCGACGATGAATGATTCAAAGGATTTCACGTTGATTTTAAACAGCCTTTGGTGCTGTCTGTGGATCTTCGGATACGTCTGCCGACAACAGTCTGCAAATTTAACCATTTTTTTTCTATCAAGCGAACCGAGAAACCTGAGGTGTTCTCTATCTTTAATCAAACAGACGTATCTGTCGACGTCGATTTGAAAATAAAACCACTTTCTGTCAAGTGAACAAAAAATTCTGGAGTTTTGCGTTGATTTCCAGAGGGGATTCTCTTTCTTTAATCAAACAGACGTGTCTGCCGACATCCATCGTATTCGTATTCACATTCGTATCTTCCTCGTTCAAGAACTTACTGAATCGCACGGTTTAACGTGCCAATTTCTTGTCTAACTCCATCAGCAGCAATTCAGCGTCAAGGAGCACAATAAATTCCACGGTTTAGCGCGTCAATTTCTCGTCTAACTCCACGGTTTAATTTGGTCAATTTCTCGTTAAAGTTTTTTAACAACCACTCAACGTCGCGAAGACAACGAATCCCACGGTTTAACGTCTCAAATTCTCATTCAGCTCCAGCAGCAGCCAATCAACGTCAAGGAGCACAATGAATTTTACGGTTTAGTTTGTCAATTACTCGTTAGAGTTTTCTAACAACCACTCAACGTCGCGAAGACATCCCACGGTTTAACGTCTCAAATTCTCATTCAGCTCCAGCAGCAGCCAATCAACGTTGTGTGCTCCTTGCACAATGAATTGCACGGTTTTTGCTCGTTAATGTTTTCCAACAACCACTCAGCGTCGCGAAGAGACTGAATTGCATAGTTTAACGTCTCAATTTCTCGTCTAACTCCTGCAGCAGCCACTCAGCGTCAAGAAGCACAATGAATTGCAAGGTTTTTGCTTGTTTATAGTTTTCTAACAACCACTCAGCGTCGCGAATACAACGAATTGCACGGTTTAACGTGTCAATTTCTCGCTCAATTCCAGCAGCAGCCAATCAACGTCAAGGAGCACAATAAATTCCACGGATTAGTTTGTCAATTATTCGTTAAAGTTTCTTAACAACCACTCAGCGTCGCGAATACAACGAATTGCACGGTTTAACGTGTCAATTTCTCGTTCAATTCCAGCAGCAGCTATTCAGCGTCAAGGAGCACAATGAATTTGCACGGTTTTTACTCGTTAAAGTTTTCTAACAACTACTCAACGTCGCGAAGACAATGAATTGCACGGTTTAACGTGCCAATTCCCTGCCCATCCCCAGCAGCATCCATTCAACGTCAAAGAACACAAATTAATCTGACTTTTTTGTCAACTTTCTTCAAAATGTAGATAATCACAAAAACTCCCCCATAACTCTCATAACTCCTGTACTAACTGTCAGTCACAAGCTCTCTGTCAAGTGTTAAGCTCTCTTGTAGTTTTGTAAATATTTACTGTTCACAAAAAAAACCCAAAAAAAAAAACAACCATAAACAGGTTCAGTAACGTCAAGCGATAGCGGTCATGGTTCATACGTTCAACCCGATGTACATTTGTCAAATTATTCCGAGAACAACAGCACTACCAGTGGTGGTGGCCTATATCACCTAAATGTTCAATTATCCTCGAATGCGTCCACATCGCCCAAATTACAGCAACGCCGTCATTCGGCGATACATGGTAAGTTTCCAAAAAGAGTTCTACTCTCTCTCTCTCTATGCGAGAGTTTTGAGGGAGTGCCGTGGCTCTCACTTTGTGTCACTCTCACTGTGTGACAACAAATTTTCTTTCATTTTTGTTCTTTTTTTTTGTTGAAATTGTGTTACATTTTTGTATTTTTTTTTCTCTCTCTTTCTCTTTTATTTTGTAAATTAATTGTGTGCACATCATCACTGCGTTGTGTATGTATGTATGTATATATATTTCTTTATGTGGCATAATGAAATTTGTACAAAAAAAACAAAACACACAAACACCACACCATCACCATCTGTCCCCCCCCTTTCATCACACGACAAACAACAATTGATATAAATGCGTGACATGATGTGAAGCACCTGGATTTTATTATAACGCAATGACACTGCCATCGTCGCCAACAATTGTGACGGCCGTCAGTCAATTGGATCATCATTCGGGTGTTGTGGGCCGCAAAGCATCACCTACACCACCTCCACCGTTGCCACATTCAAAGTCGTCGCTAGACGAACGACTGATGGGATTAAGTTTGCATCAACAATTTCATCATAATCAAATACCACCGTTACCACCGCCTCCATCAATGCATAGTCAACAGATGAAGAACTGTAGTGCAGGAAGTGGAAGTTCTGGGATGTGTGTCGATGGGAATGTTGGTTTTGGTGGTGGTCCAGCATCGGTACGAAATATACAATATCATCCCCTACCACCACCCCCATTGTCGGCTGTATCACATCAGCAGCATCAACAGCAACAGCATCAGCAACAGCAACAGGCATTGCAACAGCATCTGCAACAGCATAATAGTCAATATCATGCATCGCGTAATGTTGGTATGTATCAAGGAATATTATACATTCCAGTCAAAGCATACACACACACACACACACACAAACATACACTCTTCCATACTAATTGAATCGATATGCATCACTTTCACATTCCTCCTGTCGAAGAGGAGTTATTCTGTGGCATAGCACTAAATAATTTCAAACTTTAACCAGCCTAACACACAAACTATCCACCTGTAGCTCTCTTTCTCTCACTCACTCACTCACTCTCTCCCTCTGTCCGCACACTGACCTCTCTCACTCACTGGCTTGCATGCATCTTGTAGATATTCGTTTTTGTACGTTTTTTTTTTTTTGGGGATTTTTCATAATTGGATTTCAGATTTGAATCTAACAGTCTTTGTGTCAAAGGGCTAGGGTATTTTGTATTTTTTGTTTTTTTTGCCTTTCAAAGCGTTATCCTCTCTTTCTTTTGTTTTCCATTCATTTCTTTGTGCCTTTGTTTTTGTATCACACTCTATATCCATCCCATTTGTCTTACAAAACAAACAAAAAAACAAAAAAAAAAAAAAATCAAATCAAACCTAGGACATGGTGTACTTGTGAATTCTTTAGTACCACCAACCAAGGGTCCCCGCTATCCGCCATCGTATACAGTTGCAGCACATATGGCACGCTTACAACGTCTCGGAAGGGCGCAAAGTTTGGAAAGAGTCGCCAATTCAATGCAGTCTGGTGGTGGTGTTCCAACAGGAAATCAAACTGCTGGTTTAAACACCAACAATATCAGTGCCACAACCGGAAGTTACTATCAGCATGAACTAGGCGATGAGGATGGTAAGGGATTCATTCATATTTACACATCACAAATCATTTTGTCTTTTTTCTGTTTTTTTTTTTTTCTTTTTTCTTTCTTTTGTCTGGGTTTTTGCGATGTTTTATGATTTTTTTTGATGTCCACTAGGAGTAGAAGCTTTTTGTTTCTGCGTGTGTGTGAATGTGCATGGGTTTTTGTAGAAACATTGATATACTCTCTGTGTGTTTTTTTTTGGTTTTGATGTCTGGGGTCGTAGCCGAGGCGAAGAGACGTTTTTTTGTTGAATGCAACGAGACAAAAGTTGCTGAATGCAAAAAAAGGTATTTGTACACGATGTGTTTTTCCAGTTTTCTACATGTTCGTTGTCAATTTGTAGCGGAGTCACTGAGACCCTGACTGTCACAGGAGAATGTGATTCAGCCCGGGATTCGAGACGTAGTTGCGATCATCAGGCTTTTTTGGCTCTCACCCCCGTTGAGACGGACCAAATTCTTCTTCTTCGGGCGCTACAAACGGAACAAATTGCTTTGGTTTTTTTTTTATTAAAACTACGTTGGTAACTTTGGATTCCCCCTTTTTCAAACGGAATCTTGAGACGGACCACATTTCTTAAGTTTTTTTTTTGGATAAAGATTCGAGACGTTGCGATCTCTGGATTCCCTCTTCTTAAACCGCAATCTTGACTCTGACTGTCACAGGAGGATGTGATTCAGCTCAGGATTCGAGATGTTGCGATCATCAGTCTTTTTTTGTTCTCCCCCCGTTGAGACGGATCAAATTGCTGTCCTTTTTCTTTGGACTTGGATTCGAGACGTTGCGAACTTTGGAGAAGAAGGGGGCAGTTCTTCAAACGCAGTCTTGAGACGGATCAAATTGCTTCAGTTTCTTTTTTTGTATCAGAATTCGAGACGTTCCTATCTTTGAATTCCCCCTTCAAACGCAATCTTGAGATGGACCACATTTCTTGAGTTTTTTTGTATTTTTCTTCTTTTTTTCACAGTCGTCAACATTAACACACACAGCATATCACTGCATGAGCTCTAGTATTCCAAAAAATCGTCTATTAAGTCCAAAACTATGCCCAGATTTAATTTGTTTTCTTTTCACACGCAGTCTTAGATCCAGTAGCCAAGCACACAGAGTCTTAGACTCAGTAGCCAAACACACAGAGTCTTAGATTCTGTACCCAAGCATGCAGAGTCTTAGATTCAGTAGCCAAACACACAGGGTCTTAGATTCTGTAGCCAAGCATGCAGAGTCTTAGATTCAGTAGTCAAACACACCCAGTCTTAGATTCCGTAGTTTTGCGCGTGTCCCCCCAATCGAATGTGCAAAGAGGAGGAGTGTTTTTGTGTGTGTCTGTACATCTTCTATTTCCTCCCCAAACCCCTCACACATGTCTCTCTCTCTCTCTCAAAAATGAATTTTTGTAGATTTTATCTTTTTTTTTTCCCCATTTCCCCCTTTAAAACCATTTTTTTGAAACAAATAAAACTAAAAAAACTGATTTTTTCTTTGTTTTCTTCTCTTTTTTTGTGTTTTTTTTTCTTTTTTACATAATCTCCGATTAGATGACTCGGAAACCCAAGTCTCTGCAGTTTAAGAAGGCACCACATCGTTGGAAGAAAATGTAAACGGACAAGGGAAAGTCAATTGTATTTCATCAAAGAAATTAAAAAAAAAAAATATCTCCTGATATGATACATTCTTTCTCTAAATTTTATCATGACATGTCGTCCATATTCTCAACCTCCAAACATATTCAATTAGATTGTTGTTCTTAGATCCATAAGAGAAAAAAAAATATTTTGACAAAAAAACAGTACATTTCATGAGAGAAAAGAAAAGAAAGCCTAAACTTTCAACAATTTCGAGCAACAAATTGGCATTAATGTGTATTTTTGATTTATATAGATCGCATATATTTTGTATAACTGTTTTATTTTTTATTTTTTTTTTATTTTTATCCCCCTTAGAATTTTAAGTTTATTTATAGCGCACTACTTAGCTAATTGGACCAAAGATCTATCGTTTGTTTTTTATTTTTTTTTTCGTTTTTTCCCTCTCTGACCATCCAAATCCTCTTAATCCTCCCCTCCCCTCCTCTCCTCTTCGTTATTTTGCACAGTAGAATAGAAGCGAAGGTTTCACCTTATTCGCATTCGCAATTTAATTTTTTTTTTTCTTTTGCTCGAAATTGATACAAAAACAAAAAAATTTGTCTCTCTTTCTCTCTCTCTCTCTCTTTCACAGTTTCAGGATTTCAACTAGCATAATTTATCTATACATAAACATATTTATATATGTGGCATATACATGCAAAGAATATATATATGTTTACATACTTACATGTTTAAGAATATCCTAGATGTAGTTTGCTTTAAAAGGAGAACAGAATGAGAAATTGAGAACAAAAATTTGAGTACGTTGTGTATTTGATTGAATTTAAGTGTAGACGTAGGCTTTAAGTGATTAAATGTTTTGATGAGACTAAGATTTACTGAAAGAAAGACAATTTATTCAAGGAAAATTATTAAATAAAGAGTATCTTTGTAAGTAAGTTGTGAGAAGTGAGATTTGAGAAGAAAACAAAACAGAATAATTAGAATGTAAAATGTTAGGAGTTAAAATTTTTTGAATAACGCCTTAGGATGCCATGAAAACAAGTAGAAAAAAAAAAAGAAGAAAGACACACACATTCACACATGAAAATGAAAATGATTTTCTTTTTTACCAACCCACCCACAGACACACACCCACATCTCTCTTGTACTGCTTATAACTTTTCTGAGAATCTTTTAATTGGACACTTTGTTTCTTCCACATTTATCTGTTCATAAAGACAGAGCGGAAAGGGGGAAGGTGAGGGAGACAGATAGCGAGAGTTGCTTAGGAACATCGTTTAAAGGACCAACTGGGATAGGCGTTCGAAAGCTTAAGCTTAAGTAATCGGAATTATCATTAACTAGCATTTACCTATGTAGAGAGCGATTTATTTCGCATAACGAAGCTGAACGAAGTGGTTACTATAGCCACAGTTTTCTTAAGTTTCCGTAAAGCTATTATACTTCGCCGTGTAAGTAAGCAAAAGTAAAGGGACTTAGTTCGCCGCGTAAGTAAGTAAAAGTAAAGGGACTTAGTTCGCCGCGTAAGTAGGCAGATGTAAAGGGACTTAACGAAACTGGGTGAAGTGGTTACATTAGCCCCGGTAAATTAATTTTGTGTACTCGGTCGGCTGATTCAGTTTTTTTTAAGTTTCCGTGTGGCCATTATACTTCGCCGCATAAGTAGGCAAAAGTAAAGGGACTTAGTTCGCCGCGTAAGGCGGCATAACTGAACGAACTTACCGAATCAGGCCGAAATGATTGCTATAGTCTCAGTATATCAATGTTGTGTATACACTCGGTTCCTTCAGTTCTCCAAAGTTTCCGTACGCCCATTAGAGTTGACCGTTTCATTAGGCAAAAGTGAGAAAACTCATCGAAACTGAACGAAGCGATTCCTATTGTCACATCTTCATCCCTCCATGTGATTTAACCAAGCTTCCATCGAAAACCCGACTCAATGTGGTCCAAATTTCGAGTTTTTCGAATCTGCACAAAAAGTCGAGTGAAATCATTTCACAATTGACTGCATTTTTTCGGCGAAACCATGCAATTTTTGTTATTTTCCAAAATCTTTTGAATTTTTTCATGAAATTCACAGACATAGTAGATCTCAATTTCCTCTTTTCAGAAATGTATAATTTGCTATGATTCGACAAGATTTTCTTGGTTTTTGAAAGATTTTTGAAAATTTTTCCTCGAGCAGAGTTTTGAATTTTTACCCAATTTTTGATAACTTTTGGTTTTAAATTTTCAAGATCTCCCTCCCTCTATGTGATTTGATTCAATTTCCATCGAAAACCCGACTCAATTTGGTCCAAATTTCGAGTTTTTCGAATTTGCACTGTCTGAAGGGAAAAAGTCAAGTGAAATTATTTCACAAATGACTGCATTTTTCGGTGAAATCATGGGTTTTTTTGAGAATTTCCAAAATCTATCGAATTTTTCCATGAAATTCACAGATGTTGTAGATCTCGATCTCCTCTTTTCAGAAATGTACAATTTGCTATGGTTCTGTAGGGATTTCAAGGCGTTTTTAAGGTTTTTTTAGTGACATTCAAGGGTTTTTAGAATTTTCATCCAATTTTTGACAACTTTTGGTTTTGAATCTTACAGATAATGAAGACCTAGACTTCCTCTTTACAAATGTGTATAATTTGCTATGATTTCCTGATGATTTCAAGGCCTTTTAGAGGTTTTTTGACTCATTTTCTATGATTTTGTGACAATTTCAAGGCTTTTTCAAGGTTTCCTTTGATGACAGTTGGTCAGGGCGCCGAGTTGAACTGCCACTCGATATTTTAAAGATTTCGCCTCCATAGTCCAGATATAAATTCCACAGAATCGATCCTTTAGACTTAGGAGATCTGTCCATTCCTCGTTCAAGTTTGACAGAGGTTAGGCCTTGTTTCAAGACACTCTGCTTTGCACATCAAAATCATTTTGATAACTAAATTGTACATGGGTGCTTCTGTTCGTCCAAAATGGGACGAGATTAGCTTCATATTCTGTTATTGACTAGATTTTAAACAAAATAAGTTAAGGCTTTGGAACTTTGGGGGACACAGAGGGGACTTACTTCGTTCATATTCATTTTGTTTGGTTGGGTCGTGATCATTTTCACGGTGTATAAGTTTACTTACTTAACACAATAGATCTTGAAGGTTGCTAACAGGCCTGAACACAATAGATCTCGAACGTTGCGGTGCAATACCCTCAACTATAATGATAATACTTAACAGGCCTACGACCCACGGAGGGTCCGAGCCTGAGGTATCCCTGCCTTCCATCGTTGACTTTATATAAGTTTACTTACATACGTGAAGGGTCTCTGCGTAAGACACGGCAGCCTTCCATGCCCTGCAGTCCCGGGCACGATGCTTCCAGTTATCCAGACCAAACGCTCTGACATTCACGATAGGTATTTAAGTTTATTCCATTAAAAAACTCAAGCTTTCGTGGACACAAATCGATCTCCTGAACCCTTTTTTGACTCTATAGCTTAATGCTGATCAGGAGCAGAAATTGAAGCAATTGTGCTTCTATCTCAGCTTCTTCTTTGTACGGACGTGGACTTGACCTTCGCTATCTGTCTCCAGTTTCGCACACCAAGCTGCATTTCAACTGATGTAGGCCACCTCAGCCTCATCCTTCCCCTTTCTTGTAACAGTTCATTCAAAAAAAAACAGCATTTACAACCAGAGTTTAGTCCTGCATTTAAGGCTATCTTTCACTTTCTTCGACTAGACTTTGAATAAACCTCTCCCTCCCCTCCCCCCCCTGATGGACACACACACACACACATACAGAGAATAAATCAAAACCAGTTCCTAACAAAAAAAAAAATTTAACCTTAAAAAAAACAACAGCAACTAAATTACCTGAACAATTATATCGCAAAGAAGGTACAAGTATTTTATTTTTTTGTTGAACATTCTCAATAACACAGCAACTCTCCAAAACGGGGTTGATATATTTTTGATAGAAGAAATTGTGAGAAATGTGAGTGAGTAATTTGTGTAGAGTTATTTTGGAACGATCAAGTTGTTTGATGTCAATGAATATGTATACTTAAGCAGAGACAAATTAGAATGAGACTAAAAGCAAACTACATAAACAAAGAATAAAGAAAAAATCATTATATTTGTACGTTTCTAAGCAAAAAAAAAATATATTTAGCTAAAATTGAAAAAACCCCATGTGTGGGGGGGAAATATAACAAACAAAACATACATATATAGCTATAACTGATGAATGAATATGTTTGATGAGAACTGTTTAATTGTAATTACCCTCTTGTACTATATCCTGTTAGAATCAATTTCCTGCGTAACACATCCCGCAGATCAGCAATCTCAAAAAAAAACAAAAAAAAACATTGACTACATTGGGAGATTGCTGGCTTGACAGTTTGCAATGGGATGTGTCTAGGCAAATGCATATCTTCTTAATCTTCACATCCCCCCCATTTCTCTGTCTCCCACAGTCCTTCTCCCTCCCCACTCCACCCCTCTCCCACTCTTCCCACTGGAATGGAATGAATCTTGTAGGTCTTTTTGAAGAAGAAAAAAAACAACAAAATGAATGAAGAAAGGCAGCTTGCCATTTATATTTTCGAATTTCATAAATTTATAGAATATAGCACAAAAATTACTATATGTGTATAAAGTTAAAATTACCCAACAATATATATATATAAAATACTTAAGAGAGGAAAAACAGAATAAATAGAATTTGAAAGAAAGAAATGAAAGTGCAAAATGGGTGTGTTCCATTTGAAGCAAGGTTAAGAAAGTGAAGACAAACCCGAGGATGAAAGGATGAATACATACATATATATCAAATACACACATAAATATATAATATATTTTCTAAACTATTTTATTGGTAACCTCCTCTATTTGTCGAAAAATAAAAAAAGAAAAGAACAAAAGAAACCAAAATTTTATGTCAATCGATGTAAAGCATGAAGAAAAATCGGGTGTTGTTTTATTTCATTTACGATTGGGTGGGAGTTTTCTGTGTTATGTTCTCTGTTTTCTTAAGTATCAAATTAGGGGATGTACATGATACATGAGGATGAATGTAAGATGCCCCTCCCAAAAAGTCATCGCGCTGAATGGTCGTAAGATGAGTTTAGAGGTATCGTGTTACACACAAAGGCAAGGCGACCATGTAATGAGAGGGGGAGGGGGATTTTTTTTTTTTTTTGGCAAGTTCGCTCCTTTTTGTTGTGCTTACACATTCTTCTTCCCTACATTTTTCCCGGTCGCAGCACCTGTTTCAGTTTGGATTGGGCGAAGTAATGCGCAATACAAGTTTTTCAGACAACCCACATGGATAAAAGCTCATAGTGAGCATGACTAAAGATGCGATTGTGAAAGTGCACATCTACGGTTTTTGGCTAGTGATTCGCCAAATGTTTTACAAAAACTTTTCTTCTCCTCGACCAATTGGAGGGATCGGCTTCAACGGAACTCGAAAAAAAAAGAAAATAATCAAACCGCAGCTACGCAAGTCGCAGACGTCGTTCGCATTTCCTTCGTGTAACCAGTCGTATCGCGGTTAACCACATTTCCGTCACTCGTGTGTGTTGCATTCAGCTTCAAGAGTGCATGCTTCACCTTGCATACATCGGGAGCTGGCGAATCTTTCGTTTTAGTTGAAATTTTCCCTGAAGTACTAGGCGCTCAGAAATTGCAGCAGGTATATTTTTGCCAATGTGCCTACTACGACTTTGAATATCTCGGGAACGGAGGGACGTAGGAAAAAAGTAAAGATGAGGGTTTGTAGGTAATGACTTCGTCTTTAAGACACGAAAAATAAGAAATCGAAATTCTCCTGATTTGTGTCAAATTTTTGGGAAAATAACTTTCGTTTTTGGAAAAAAACGCCATATCTCGGAAACGGTGCGTCCAATCGCAATCTGTCTTTCGCTCAAGCTTTTTTCCAAATCTCCACGACCGGATGGCGGAACTTTCAAGCCCAAATTCATGGCTCTAGCTGCAAAAAAACCCATCTTTTAGCCAAAGAAAGGTCGACTTTAGGGCTTCAAACGCCTCTGGGAGCTATACTGCCGTCAAATAAATCCTCAGCCATCGACGCTAATATGCGTCGGTAGATGAAATAAGGAGAAAATGCAAAAAAAATCCAAAAAAATGTGAAAAAAGTCGAAAAAATACAAAAAATAGGAGAAATTTCCCAAAAAGAGAAAAAAATGAATTTTTTCGGTGGGGAAGAGCGAGGGTATATAAGGGGGTGCTCCCAGTGGAGCAGAGCTCAGTCTGTGTTTGGTCGTCGAGGTGTTCACATCGGAGGAGGTACATTTTTTGGAACAACCACCCACCACCCCCTCAGATGTGGTGCAATATGGTGCATGTGGTGCAATATGGTGCATGTGGTCTATGTGGTGCAGATGGACCAGGTGGTGCGGATGGTGCAACATGGTCTATGTGGTGCAACATGTGGTGCAGGTGCCCCCGATGGTACAGCATGGTCTATGTGGTGCAGCCTGTGGTGCAGATGGTCCAGATGGTACCGCATGGTCTATGTGGTGCAACATGGTGCATGTGGTCCAGATGGTACAGCATGGTCTATGTGGTGCAGCCTGTGGTGCCGATGGTCCATATGGTACAGCATGGTCTATGTGGTGCAGGTGGCCCAGATGGTACAGCATGGTCTATGTGGTGCAGCATGTAGTACAGATGGTCCAGATGGCGCAACATGGTCTATGTGGTGCAGATGGTCTAGATGGTACAGCATGGTCTATGTGGTGCAGCATGTGGTGCCGGTGGTCCATATGGTACAGCATGGTGCATGTGGTCCAGATGGTACAGCATGGTCTATGTGGTGCAGCCTGTGGTGCAGATGGTCCAGATGGTACAGCATGGTCTATGTGGTGCAGCATGTGGTGCAGATGGTCCAGATGGTACAGCATGTGGTGCAATTTTTTTCTTTTTTTTGTTGGCACTTTTGTACGGCATGGTCTATGTGGTGCAGTCAGTGGTGCCGATGGTTCATATGGTACATCATGGTCTACATGCGGTGCAGATGGTCCAGATGGTACAACATGGTCTATGTGGTACAGCAACTGGTGCAACATGGTCTATGTGGTGCAGATGGTCTAGATGGTGCACCGTGTGGTGCAGATGGTCCGATGGTGCAACATGGTGCATGTGATGCATATGGTGCATGTGGTGCAACATGGTAGCAGGTATATTTTTGCAGATGTGCATACTTTTGCATTAAATATCTCGGGAACGGGGGGACGCATAAAAAAAGTAATGATGGGGGGTTGTAGGTAATGACTTCGTCTTCAAGGCATGCAAAGTTAGAAATCGGAAATCGACCGATTTGTGTGGAATTTCTGGGAAAATAAGTTTCGTTTTTGGAAAAAACGCCATATCTCGGAAACGGTGCGTCCAATCGCAATTTGCCTTTTAGTTAAGCTTTTTTTCAAACATACACGACCGCATGACGCAACTTTTAAGCCAAAAATCACGGCTCTAGCTCCAATAGAACCCCACTTTTGGCCAAGAATAAGGTGGTGTTCGACCGAAAAACCAACCATTTTGCAAGGTGCATACTTTGACTTTGAATATCTCGGGAACGGGGGGACGCAGGAAAAAAGTAATGATAGGGGGTTGTAGGTAATGACTTCGTCTTCAAGGCATGCAAAGTTGGAAATCGGAAATCGCCCGAATTGTGTCGAATTTCTGGGAAAATAGGTTTCGTTTTTGGAAAAAACGCCATATCTCGGAAACGGTGCGTCCAATCGCAATTTGCCTTTTAGTTAAGCTTTTTTTCAAACATACACGACCGCATGACGCAACTTTTAAGCCAAAATTCAGGGCTCTAGCTGCTATAGATCCAGACTTATAGCCAAGAACAGCTGGTGTTCGACCGAAAAACCAACGTTTTTTTTGGCAAAAATGCGCCATATTCGAAAATTGTGCATCTGGCGTCGGTTTCGCCCTGAATGTCTTTTATGCAGGAGATCAATACAAACATTTTGACACCATAGTTATGGCCGTACGTCAAGCACTTTCCGAAATATAGCCAAAAAATGGCATCAGGACAAGGTTATTCATTCTCATGTCTCAAGGATTTTTTCAACTTTTTGACCTTATCCTTTGGCCAAAATCGCTCAAATTTCAAATTTATCATCAACTACGGAATCTCTGCCGATATATCCAAAAAATTTCATTCAAATTTGGGATTTTCAAAAACTCGACACAAATTCAGCGGCAAAGTCGACCCCGAAGTTTCGCATTTGACTGCATTTTTCGGTGAAAACATGACATTTTTTTCGATTTTCAAAAATGTGTCGAATTTTAATACGAAAATGGGCAGAGATGGTAGGGTGGAGGGTGTTCGAAGGAGAAATCAAAAATTTGCAAGGATTCATTGCCGCAGGATCAAACAGGATCAAAAAAAGGACATCATTTCTCATACACAAATGCTTCGACGGTAGGCGTTTTAGACATCCTAGCAGCTTTCAATACGAACATTTTGAGTCAACTTTTGTGGTCCTAGGCCTAGTAGTTTCCGAGATATAGCCAAAAGATAAGGATCAAAAAGGACGAAAAAAGCGGTCAATTTTTGAAAAAAATCGCTATATCTCAAAAACAGTGAGTTTGTCGTCGATTTTCCTCTAAATAAATTTTGTGCACGTGTTCTATACGAACATTTTGACACCTTATTTATGACTGTAGGTCAAACGGTTTTCGAGATATGGCCAAAAAATTGCGTCAGGATGCCTCTTTTGCCTCAGGGATTTTTTCAACTTTTTGATCTTATCCTGTGGCCGAATTCGTTCAAATTTCAAATTTACCATCAACCATCGAATCTCTACCGAACAGCCAAAAAAATTTCATTCAAATTTTGATTTTCAAAAAATCGACACAAATTCAGCGGAAAAGTCGACCACGAAGTTTTGCATTTGACTGCATTTTTCGGTGAAAACATGACATTTTTTCGATTTTCGAAAAAATGTTCGAATTTTGATTCGAAAATGGGCAGAGATGGTAGGGTGGAGAGTGTTCGAAGGAGAAATCATGAATTTGCAAGGATTCAGTGCCGAAGGATCCTGAAGGACACAAAAAAGGACCTTACTTGTCGTACATACTTTTTTCGCTGGTGTCCTTTTCTAGCATCCTTGCGGCGTTCAATACGAACATTTTGAGCCAAAATTTGTTGTCGTAGGCCTCCTAATTTCTGAGATATAGCCAAGAAATGACATCAAAAAGGACGAAAAAAACAGTTCATTTTGAAAAAAATGCGCCATATGTCGAAAATGCATGTGGTTTCAATTTAATTTTTCTGCATTGAAGAACAAATCGCGCCCTTTAAAACGATGTCTCACTTGTTGATCTACTCCTTCAAACAAAAAAGTTACAAGGGTTTGAGTACTGAGAGTCTGTTCAGATGAGTCGTCTTTTTGCAGGTGGTCTGGTCTTTTTCGTTGCAATTTTTCTGAAGTACTAGTCGCCCAGAAATTGTAGTAGGTATATTTTTGCCGAAGTGCATACTTTGACTTTGAATATCTCGGGAACGGAGGGACGCTGGAAAAATGTAATGATGTGGGGTTTTAGGTAATAACTTCGTCTTCAAGGCATGCAAAGTTAGAAATCGGAAATCGCCTGATTTGTGTCGAATTTCTGGGAAAATGTGTTTTGTTTTTGGAAAAAACGCCGTATCTCGGAAACGGTGCGTCCAATCGCAATTTGCCTTTTGGTTAAGCTTTTTTTCAAACATACACGACCGCATGACGCAACTTTTAAGCCCAAAATCATGGCGCTAGCTCCAATAGAACCCGACTTATGGCCAAAAACAGGGAGGTGTTTGATAGAAAAACCATCATTTCCTTGCTGAAAATTCTGAAAATTCTGAAAATTGTGAAAATTTAAAAGGAAAACAATTTTTTTTTGATTCTTCGCTAATTTTCAAGCGACTTGCATTTATTTGAAATTCAAGTTTTTTTTTTTGAAATTTTTAAATAATTAAAGTAAAAAAGTGCCAAAGGCGCAATGGATGCACGCCTCTGGCGTGTCGCAGGGGGGGTCGTCAACGGGGCATCATTCGTGTTGTTCGATAGTCAGTACATCAGTTTATTGCTTTGGAACACATCGTTCGGGCACGGGGACCTTGACGTTTCTGGTCACAGGCTTGGATCCCAGGTCGAGGTTGGCTCCACGGAGGATCTGTTGAACGAACATGGAGGCCACGGAGTCGTTCTTGTTGCGGCAGTGAGCGGGCACTTCGATTTCTGTCATATCGGCCTTCTCGCAGTGGCGTGGGCAAGCGTTCACGGGGATCTTGGTGAAGCAGGTCTGCTCTCCGTCGGCGATGAAGTGGGCGCGTCTGACCACCTCGCAACGTGGCTTGGATTTCTTTGAGTTCGACTTCAGTTGCTTGGGTCTTTGGTTGTTCTCGTCGGACTCGGATGAGGACGAGGACGATGAGGATGAGGAACCGCTTTCCCAGTCAAAGTTCTTGCTCTCCTTACCCTTGGCTTGGCGCTGTTTGCCGTTCTCGAAGTCGCTCACCACGTTGCCGGCTTGGTACCTGACCCAGTATGAGCGGGCCGCTAGAGCTTTTTCTCTGGCTTGCTTCACATCCTTGTCGCAAGAGTCCTCGGGCATGGCCCATGAGGGGGAGTAGTACGCCTGGTTCTGGAAGACCTTGCCTTGTGGGCTGGCGATGTCGTCGATTTCCTCTCCATTGTAGTTGCCGCAGAGACCGTAGACCTGGTTGCGGAGGTTGGGGTAGGCGTGCACGCGAATGCGCTCTCCGTCGTAGTACATCTTCATCTGGGCCTCGGGCATTTCAACCTTCAGATCCTGTTCGGAGATGGCGTAGATGCGGGCGATCAGAATCTTCTTGCCTCCTTGTGGGTTGCTTGAGTAGACATCGATGGCTTCCTTGTCGGAGACCTTTTGGTCCTTGCCGTTGACGGTGACCTTGGCTGGAGCCTTTGATCTGTCGGATGGTGAGAGCTGGATCACTTGGCCGGGGGCGACGATCATAACCTCCTTCTGGCCGTTGCCGGATTGACGGACCATGATGGAGATCTCTTCCGCGGCGTTGTTCGAGTTGTTGTGTTGGACTGCGGCGTACCAGCAGTTTTCGAGTTTCTGGTCCTCAACGACAGCCTTGTCGAAGGTCAGGATCTGTGATTGGTCGATGACGCAAACCTGTGCGTTGCGGGTGTAGGTGCGCGTCATTCTGTCCTCCAGGTTCATGCCTGGGTGCAGTGAGAGCAGGTAGCGAGCGGAGCGAGGGATCATCAGTCCAGTGAAATTCTGCTTGCCGCTTGGCAGCTGAAGAGTGATGTTGGCTGTGTGCTGGAGTGGGTTGATGCTCACCTGGGCCTCGACTCGTCCGGCGGTTCCTGTTTGCGAGTGGTCGTGCTGGGCGTTGTAGTATCCCCAGTGGTTCAGGACCGAGAGGGCGGAGTTTGCCCATTTCTTGAGCTCGGGGGTCATCTGCTCCGCGTCAGCAACGATACGGATCTCGTCCAGGAGATTGGCGTTGTAGGTTGCCTTCAGGCAGGCTGGCATCTGGTTGTTGCCCTCCTTCTGCATCTGGCGCATGCACTCCTGAGCTGTGGGGGTATGGCGGAGCTGTTGTCTGTACTCTTGGCTCTGCTTGAAGTCGGCGAAGACGTTGATCTTGGTGTTGGTCAGCTTGCCGGCCTTTCCGAAGAGGACGGTGAGCCTGGCCTTGGAGTTGGCGTTGTGCTGCTGGGCCTGTTCGTAGTTGAGGGCGGGCGTGTTGGCAAAGGAGTGGATGTAGGAGGCGTAGAACTGTTGGGATTTGGATCCACGGGCGAATTGGGCGCTTCCGAAGACCAGAGCGCGTCCCTTGTCCTCAACGGAGTTGACGGCCTGGGCGATGGTGAACACGAACTTGGCGGGCTTGGAGCCTTCGAATTCGATGGCCGAGTCGATGAGTCCTCCTGAGGCTTGTTTCATGTCACGAGCAGCGTTCGTCATCATCTGCTGACGACGACCCTTGCTGTTGGGCGCGATGTCGGAGACGACAGCCAGCTTGTACTCCTCGGCATCGGTCATTGGCCTCTCGAGCAGTTTCTTAAGGGCGGATTCGGTGATCTCGTCCTGTTCGTCGTACTGGACTCCGAACTTCAGGGCTTGGTTGATGGAACTTTGCAGGTCCAGTTGCAGAGAGAACTTGCACTGGGCGACTGTGGCCTTTGGCCAGGGACCGTTGGCGGAGACGTCCTCCTCGAGGGTGGTTGCCTTGAGCTCGCTTGCGTCAGCAAAGGCCAGGGTTGCCAGGGACATGGCAGCGCGGAGCTTCACCATGCCATTCGATTCGAGGTCTTGGTAGAGGGGAGCGGTGATCAGGGAGAGGAGAATGTTGCCGGTCTGTGAGGTCTGGGTGACTGGCTCGAAGGCGTAGGGCAGGAACTCCGAGGGGCTGATGGGGCCGCGTTGGTTGACCAGGCGTTGGAGGGTCGTGATGAGGTTGATTGGCAGACGGGCGTACTGCTTGACTCCCTCCTTCTGGAGCATCTCCTCCACAGCGTTGACGGCGCTCTGTGGGTACTGGTGCTGCATTTTGTACTGGACGCTCATTCCGATGGAGTCTTCACCGATGGTCTGCTCTTCTGCAACCATTGGACGAGTGTTGACCAGTTTGACCTCCGTGGCTTCGGCGACTGGGCGCATGCTGAGGGCACTCTTGCGGGCGGTGAACGGCCATGAGCTGTAGTGAACCAGTTCGATCTTGTCTTGCGAGCCGAGTGGGGAAACCTTTCCAGAGACCGCGGTGTTCTTGATATCGACGTTGAGGTTGGCGCTGATGGGTAGGTGCACTTGCATCTTCTGGATCTGGCCGGCGACGAAGCGTTGTCTCTCGAATGGGGTGATGAATCCGGCCTTGCCGATCTTGACGGTGCTGAAGGTGAGGTTGAGCTTGGCTGCGCCGTTGATGCTTTGGGTGTCGAGCACGTTGGACCAGGACTTCGCGTTGGACAGTCTGGGTGTGGTTGTGACCTTGACATCTCCGACAACCTGCATGAGGATTGGGGTCTTGTAGGAGAAGTAGAAGGGGTAGCCGGTGGCCAGTGGGAAGGCAACAACGATCTCGTTGTGATCGTAGATCTTGTTGTACTGCACTTGGCGGCCTCTCATCAGGTCCTTGGCAAGGCTTGCGATTTGTTTCGGTCCCGATTTGAGTGTCTTTTCATCGAACGAGAAGAAGTTCGTGCGTCCGGCCAGTTTCAGTAGCAATTGTCCGGTGATTCCCTCCTCCTGGCTGGCGTCGGCGTTGTAGTTGATGCCCAACTGTTGGCTGATCTTGTTCAGGTTGAACTTGCTCATTATGTTGCCAATGGACCAGCTACCGCTGCTCCTCTTGTCCTCGACGAGGGCGTCCCAAACGTCTTGAACGCTCGACACTAGGGCTTGGACGTCGATCTCGTTGATGTCAATGCCTCCGTGGTTCTTCCATGAGGAGTAGCTGAGTACCTTGGGGAAGGTGCTGTCGGGCCCGATGATGTGCGTCATCTGGTACTCTTCGGAGAGGTTGAGGATGTCCGAGACGTGGTCCCTGAGGGTGGTCTTTGAGTTTTGCAGGCCGTAGGTGTGTGGGTTGAGGAACTGCTGGGCGGCCTTGGCGTTGGCTGCCAGGTCGGCGTTGTCACTGGATGTGAGTTCGGCGGCGGAGTTGATGGCTGACTTGATGGTGGTGCGCACGGCGGTGCTGGGGTCGTTGTAGGTTGCCATGGCCATCTTCTGGAGCATGGCTGCTGGTGGGTCGGCGAGCATCAAACGGGTCACGGCCATGGAGCGGACATCGGGCCTATCGGCGACGTTGCTGTAGACCTTGTAGAGGATCTTCTGGGCGTACTTGGGGTAGGTCTCGACGAGCTTGTCGAAGGCTGCCACGATGGACAAGCGCTCGAAGGGAGTGGCGCTTTGCTCGTTCTCCAGGTACTCCTCGAACACCTCGACGATCTGGGGGTCGGCAACGTTGCCAAGGGCACGGATGTACAGCTGGCTGCGTTGTTGGTCCTTATCCTGAATGTTTTGCTTGAGCTTTTGTCCCAAGAATGGGATGATGTCCTTGGCAACGATGTCGCCGAGTCCCTTTTCGAACGAGCCGAACGACTGGACAGGGTAGTAGTTGAAGGCGGCGTCCTTGTCGGAGTAGGCACGGCGCAACAGGTCGGTGAATGTCAACAAGATCTTCGGATATTGGTCGTTCTGCTTGGAGATCTGCTCGTTCTGGATGACCTTCTCGAAGATTGCGCTGATGAGTGGCTCCGTGGGGGTTCTCAGGTTCTCGAAGACGGTCTCCAAGTAACTGGCGGCGTCACTTGCAGCAATGCGTCCTTCGGAGACGGCGTTCACGAACCAGAGGGCAGCGGGGTTGGTACCGGCTTGGGCTGTGGCGTCAAGGAGTGTTTCGTAGGCCAATTGCTCACCCCATTGTCCCTTGGCTTGACGATGGTTTTGCTGGGCGGCGCTGAGTGTCTGCTGTATTTGCTCGTGGCTGGCAGTTTGGATCAACTCGCTGAGGATGGTGTACTTCTCGAGGGTGTTGCGGGAAGGGATCTCGCCCTGAGCCTGTAGGTCGGCGGCGATTTCGTTTGCCATCTTTTGGGCTTCAACGACACTGTCGAAGTTGTCGAGGTGCTGGATGCTGCTTCCCTTGTTGCCCACAGTGAATGGGTGCATTGGCAGCTCAGTGGGTTGCTCCATCTTTGGGTGTGGCTGATAGTGGTGTGGGTACTTGGCGGCATACTTTGGCGAGTTGTACTCCTCAGAGGATTCCGAAGAGGACGACGACGAGGACGATGAGGACGAGGAAGCGGCATCATTTTTCTTGATTTGGTTTGGGGAATCATCAAGACTGCGGCGGAGACGCTGCCTGTGGCTTTCTTCTTCGCTGGATGACGACGACGAGGAGGATGAGGAGGAAGAGGACGATGATGACGCTGACCTGTCACCCGGCGCGCTCTTAGCCGATGTGCGTGGCTGGTTTTCCTTGTCGGAAGGGATGTTGTAGCGGTAGACCAAGTTGCCCACATGCACCCAGTTGTCGCCCCTGACTGGCAGAGGGGTTTGTGCGCCCTCAACCGATTCCAAAACGATGCCAATGCGGCTCACAACCTCGGCTTGTTCGTCATCGTGCAACAGAGTGCTTACAGCAACGCGATTGATGGTGTCGGCGGACTTGATGGTGAAGCGATCGTGATGGGCGGCCACAAGGATACGAGAGACGGCGCTTTTCTGAAGGAGAAGGGGGATTGGGTTATAGAGAGCGGGCCAAGCAGGGAGGAGTGTCTTTGCAACTTACCGAAAGGAATTCTCCCATTTGGTTGGAGTTGGGCTTCATGTCAGATGCTCCAGAGATTCCGTAGTGGAATCCACGGCGCACATCGCAGTTGCTGAAGTTCACGGTCTTGACAAATTGGTAGAGGCTCTCATCCAGGTTCAATTCGGCTTGAGGAGCCCACTTTTCAGAGGGTTCTGCTTCGATGTACGAGGGAACCGATGACATCTCGTAGAGGGTCTCGCATTCACCGACAAGGGTGGCTTCCATGGTCTTGTACAGAGCGTTGCTGGCCTCCTTCAGGTCTCCGGGCAATTGATTGTGGCGGCACTTGATAACATTTTCTCCGGTTGTGTCAACTTGCAATTGAGAGAGAACGGCTTTCAACTGGTTAACATCGTCGTTGCTCATTGAGGGATCGACATCCAAGGAGCGGATCACTCCGTTCTTGTAGTTGATGGTGAACAACGATTCGGAAGACGGCTGGTCGCTGAAGTTCAACATTTCTTCGGGGATGCGACTGTTCAGGCCGTCCTTCAGCTCATCGTGGAAATGAGCGTGATGAACTTGTGACAGTTTGCCCCGCACAACCGACTCAGATTCGGGCTGCAGGGTTAGCTTTCCCTTGGTAATGATACCAACGTACTGATCCTGACCGCTGCCATACCCGGTGAGGGTGTTAGCTGAGAAGGAGTAATCGTACTGCTGGTTCACTTGCCATGGCGTTGAGCAGGAAGCGAAGCCGACTAAGGATGAGAAGAAGTGTTAGATTTGGAGGAGCTGGGAGGAGCTCCTTGGGATGGAGAGATACTTACCGAGTGTCAGCAGAATAAGGGATGTCTTCATGTTGTCCGGAGAGAGTGCGCAGTATTCAATTGAGTTGTTGCTACTGATTGGCTGATGAAACCAAACTATGCCTTTTCAAAACCAAAGCATCCTATTTATACGGTTCCGGAGATTTTGCAAGACCCACAAAATGATGAAAAGGTGACCAGTTGCAACTGTGATCACGTCGATAAGGGTGCAGTGATAGCGACCGCTTATCGCTAGAAAGTTGCAACCTGCGCACAATGTTGCTGTGTTTGTCTACTCGGTAATCTTTGACTCCGCATGCATGATTAATTGATTCTAGTTCCAGCAGGGTTCAGTGGACGTTTATGTAATCGAGCGAGTTGCGGTTGGGGGCAACGGAACTAAGCTTATCAGCTGGCGCATGTCCGCGCGAAACTTCTCCATCTGAGCGGACACGTTGGTGGTTGTTGACGTTTCCCATTTTGAGATGTGAGGGGGAAGGTGGAAAGCTGTCAGGATATCGACGCATACTTACGCACAAAACCTAGAGTGGTGGGGGAGAGGAGGAAGCATTGAAAAAACAACCGCAACTTGAACATTTATTTGGTTTCTCATTTGGTATTTGTGAACGTCATTTTTACAGTAATTTAGCTTAAATGTGCTAGACTCTGGCTCTAATTAGCCTCGCACGCCTTCAACTCTGTCAAAGCGGCATGAATGCGGAAGTGTAGGCGTGATTCCAAGGAGTAGCCGGTGTACTTCTTCCTGAAAAGCAGAGATTTCGCTTGAGAGAGTGGCTGATTGCGGTTCGGATACTTACTTTGCATCTTCCAGCGCAGAGATTGCCAAGTCGCGCCGTCCCTGCTCGGCATGAATGAGACCAATTTCAACCAACGAATAGGCCACCAGATACATATCCTCCTTGATACTGCTTTGCAGCTCCATCACAGACTCCAAACTCCTGCAAGACGAGGGAAAATCAATTGAAAATCATCCCCCTCCCCCCCACCATCTCATCACTTACTTCAAAGCCAAGAATGGATTCTTTGTCTGCCGCAGGCAGGCGCCCTTCAGCAGCAGCACCAAGGCCATATTGTCCGCATCGTATGGACCCGTTGTTGTCCTCCCCTCCAGCTGCTTCAGATTCTTCTCGATAATCTGATAGATACCGTCTGCTATGTGAAAGTGCTTGCCCATGACCTTGAACGTATTCCACACGTACATCAGCTCAATGGCGGGCATAATGAGTGTCCGATTTTGTGCGAAATAGCGTTCGGCCTTTTTGCAAATGAATTTCTCCATGGGCAGGGATTTGCCGGCAATCCTCTGTTTGTACTGCGGAGCCTCACGCATCAGGTTGTCAATGGTCACGCGTTCAGTGGGTGAGAGATCGTCGATCATTAAAAGTACGGCCGCCTTTTGATACGAATAAATCGTTCGCGACCATTTGCTATTCTCCACCAAATATGTCGCGTAAAGACTTGACTCTCGCCAGTCCAGCTTGAGGCTGTGACACAAAGCAAACACTCACTCACACACCCACTCATCCTGCAGGCGAATTCAATTCACTTACCAGTTCACCCAGAGGAGCTCCCAAAAGCTGAGGTGGTGAAACTGCGGCCAAATGTTTTGCGATTTCCACGACTTTTTGTACCAAAACTGTGCCTCCTCCAGATTCCCCTTCATGAACTCCAAGCGACCCTTGAAAAAGAGAAACCAAACACCCTCGGGATACTGTTGCAGCTGCTTGGTAAGGATTTCGTCACAGAACTCCAAGTCACCCTCCTGGTGACTCAGCACGTAGCAGACAATCAAGTGGTAGCCCAGCAGGGTCATCGCGCATAGGACCTGCCGCAAGCCAGGCAAATGGTAGCCCGTCTCAAGGTCTTCGATGCCGACTTTCTGCACAAAAGTTGCTTTAGCAAATGATTGAAACCCGGATGGAGGATTGGGGGGGGGAGGGGGATTTACCTTGTTCCCAGAGAAGCCTATGAACTCAAGGACCTTTATCACACAAGCTGGAAGCAGAGAGATCATGAGATTGAATGTCCCCATTCCCATGCGGACACCGCTCTCGAAGTGAACCTGGGAGTTCTTTGAACTCCATCGTCGCTGATTCAAAATTGTTGCGCATTCCCTGCAAAGTGGAAAAGAAGTACATTTCTAACCGAGAGTAAACCCCCCCCAGAAGCATACTTGTAGCTGTTGAAGCAGTGTCGGATTTTCATGCCGCCCTTTATGAGGCTGGTCAGCGTCTCGTCCTCGATGAACGTGAGCATGGCCTTCAGCAGCAGCGCCTCGGCCGAGCACAGTTCAGCGTGTGCTTCCATTTCTGTGTATTGGTCGTAGTTTGCCTGCAAGACAAAACCCCCATTAGAAGCGCAACGGAAGCAATCGCACAGCAGCAGCAGCAGCTAACCCGCTTGAATTTCTTCCCAATCGATTCGGTGATTGTGTTTTTTCGCTTATGCCGGTTGCATACTTCCAGGCAGATCTTTAACTCCTCCGCTGCTACAGCGATGTGATGCTGCTCGAACGTGAGTATAGCCTCGAGAAAGGCAAACACGCTGTTGCCAACCGAATGATACATGCTCGAGTGTGACCACGGCTTCAACAAGTTCCTAGCCTCATCGAACTTGTTGTTGAAGAAGTAGTGTATCGCTAACTTGGCCTCGTCCAATGCAATGTCCAAGTCCATTGTCGATGACCTTCACATTGAAAGAGGGAATGAATTGAGAATACATTACCTGTTGGGGGGAGGGGTTTTTGTTGTTTACACTTACATCGCTTCCACACTCAACGCATCGTGGAACTACATAGAAAGAGAATCCGGTGAATAAATGAAGAACCACATATCACACAACACATTCACACATCGCACACAGAACACAGAACACATCCCCCACGGGAGCACACTCGAGAAGATTGTCACTTCAAAATGAAACCTTGCTGAACAGGCACAGGGAATTGACGCAATCAATCGATTTTATCGGGAGCAGATGAACCATCCAATCGGCATGCGGGCGCTTGCCCTTGGCCTTCATCTTCCTACGTCACGGGTGCATTGTGATTGTGCGGTTTGAGTTTACGCCCCGCTTCCGTGACGAGATAAGATTGCACACACTTTCCCATGCACACAGATGCAAAATCAGATTCATTGCGTTTCAAAAACGACACGAGACACCCTCCAGAGCATGAGTAATGTTTATCGATTATGAACAATTAAAAGCAAATTAAATTCAACCACTCAACCGGTTCAACTTGGGCCGTAAATCACGACCAAACCTGAACGGCAACCACTCACTCCAGTCAGCAGTGCATGAAATACGAGGCACATTCATTAGCACACCAGTCAGTTGCATCAGCAAATTCTATCCGCCTCAAGTTCATGATCTAACTGACGAACTTGAAATTTGAACTAACCTCCGATGAGTCATCGTTGTCATCGGCATCTGCCTTGTTCCCATCGCTACCGGTGCACGAGGACCTACGAGGGGTGGGCTGCGAAGATGAAGATGCTGCCGCCGCCGAAGTTGTCGACGATGGTGCGAATGTTTTGGTCAAAGACAACTGCGAAGGCTTCTGAACTGCCGATGATGACTTATCCTTGCCTCCACTCCGCGACGATGACATTGTTTCTTTTTCCTTTTCTCACGGACTTCCACGAAGTGCTCAAACGGTGGGCAGGGGGGGATTGAAGGAAACACACAACCGAAAAGTGGATTGTATGTGCTTTTCTTTTGAATTTTTTTTTTTTATCGATTTTCTGTGATTCTTTTTTGCATTCCCTCCGATTAGACGATTCTTCAGCAATGCCGATCTCTGGGTATCGATTCTGCGGTTACAACACGATTCCCGAATTGTTTATGCACTCTTATCAAAAAAATTACTGAATGTTTTTGAAACCCTTTGCCACACAGGAGACACTGGACACGGAGAACGTGAACTGAAAAACTCTGACTGCCCTATCGGTCGACCCTTGCATTTGGGTTGAAGTTTAGTTTATCTAATCACGAACCGCGATACGAGTTCTTGGTGCATTCGCCATAAAACGAACAAAACACAACAAAAGCGACCAAACGAATGTTGTTTAGCTGCTGTCAAAACGAAGTGAAGAGCTCGTAAAAAAAAAGTGAACTGCTTAAGCGGAACGCGAGGAGGGGGCAGTTTGCTGTCAACGCAGATGCAAAAGAAAAGTGCTGCCAGTCTCTCCCTGACTTGCTTTTGCTTGATTTCTTTGGAGCACAACTGCGTGCCCTTGTGCCAAGAAAAAACTGTTGTGTTATGCCCTTTAGAATATAGACTACAGTCTCCATTCAATATTTTGCCAAAACCCACTAAAAAAAGCAGTACACACCCGGGGAGCACATATCTTCCCTTTTAAAAATGTTTAATCAAAGGAACACCAGTCAACCTTCAGTTCAACTATAGCCCCAAAGAGGCCGCCACTGCGACCTGGGTTATTGCAATTGCTGAGTGTACTCACAGAGAATTCAGACAATCACCACAAGATGTCTCTTTTGATAGAAAAACTGACTTTTTTTTTGAAAAAAAAAAGTTGCATGGCACTGGCGGCGGACACTGGCAATTCGTTCGTCGTCTTTTTAGTTGAAATTTTTCCTGACGTACTAGGCGCCCAGAAATTGTAGCAGGTATATTTTTGCCAATGTGAATACTTTGACTTTGAATATCTCGGGAACGGGGGGACGCAGGAAAAAAGTAATGATGGTGGGTTGTAGGTAATGACTTCGACTTCACGGCATGCAAAGTTAGAAATCGGAAATCGCCTGATTTGTGTCGAAATTCTAGGAAAATAACTTTCGTTTTTGAAAAAAACGCCATATCTCGGAAACGGTGCGTCCAATCGCAATTTGCCTTTTAGTTAAGCTTTTTTTCAAACATACACGACCGCAAGACGCAACTTTTAAGCCAAAATTCAGGGCTCTAGCTATTATAGAACCCCCCTTTTGGCCAACCATAATGTGGTGTTCGACCAAAAAACCAAATTTCTGGAGGTGCATACTTTGACTTTGAATATCTCGGGAACGGGGGGACGCAGGAAAAAAGTAATGATAGGGGGTTGTAGATAATGACTTCGTCTTCAAGGTATGCAAAGTTAGAAATCGGAAATCGACCGATTTGTGTGGAATTTCTGGGAAAATAAGTTTCGTTTTTGGAAAAAACGCCATATCTCGGAAACGGTGCGTCCAATCGCAATTTGCCTTTTAGTTAAGCTTTTTTTCAAACATACACGACCGCATGACGCAACTTTTAAGCCAAAAATCACGGCTCTAGCTCCAATAGAACCCCACTTTTGGCCAAGAATAAGGTGGTGTTCGACCTAAAAACCAACCATTTTGCAAGGTGCATACTTTGACTTTGAATATCTCGGGAACGGGGGGACGCAGGAAAAAAGTAATGATGGGGGGTTGTAGGTAATGACTTCGTCTTCACGGCATGTGAAGTTAGAAATCGGAAATCGCCTGATTTGTGTAGAATTTCTGGGAAAAAACGTTTCGTTTTTGGAAAAATCGCCATATCTCGGAAACGGTGCGTCCAATCGCAATTTGCCTTTTAGTTAAGCTTTTTTTCAAACATACACGACCGCATGACGCAACTTTTAAGCCAAAATTCAGGGCTCTAGCTATTATAGAACCCCCCTTTTGGCCAACCATAATGTGGTGTTCGACCAAAAAACCAAATTTCTGGAGGTGCATACTTTGACTTTGAATATCTCGGGAACGGGGGGACGCAGGAAAAAAGTAATGATAGGGGGTTGTAGGTAATGACTTCGTCTTCAAGGTATGCAAAGTTAGAAATCGGAAATCGACCGATTTGTGTGGAATTTCTGGGAAAATAAGTTTCGTTTTTGGAAAAAACGCCATATCTCGGAAACGGTGCGTCCAATCGCAATTTGCCTTTTAGTTAAGCTTTTTTTCAAACATACACGACCGCATGACGCAACTTTTAAGCCAAAAATCACGGCTCTAGCTCCAATAGAACCCCACTTTTGGCCAACCATAAGGTGGTGTTCGACCAAAAAACCAAATTTTTGGAGGTGCATACTTTGACTTTGAATATCTCGGGAACGGGGGGACGCAGGAAAAAAGTAATGATAGGGGGTTGTAGGTAATGACTTCGTCTTCAAGGCATGCAAAGTTAGAAATCGGAAATCGACCGATTTGTGTGGAATTTCTGGGAAAATAAGTTTCGTTTTTGGAAAAATCGCCATATCTCGGAAACGGTGCGTCCAATCGCAATTTGCCTTTTAGTTAAGCTTTTTTTCAAACATACACGACCGCATGACGCAACTTTTAAGCCAAAATTCACGGCTCTAGCTATTATAGAACCCCCCTTTTGGCCAAAAATAGGGTGGAGTTCGACTGGAAAACCAACGTTTTTTAGTCAAAAATGCGCCATATCTCGAAAATTGTTCGTCCTTTGTCAGTCCTTTTTCTATTGGATTGTATGCAGGCGTTCATTACGAATTTTTAAGACCTCATATGCCTTCCTACGTCCAGTAGTCTCCGAACTATGGCCATACATTTGCACCAGCACGAGGTTATGCACGTTTTCGTTTCAAGGACTTTTTCAACTTTTTGACATTATCCTGCGGCCAAAACCGCTCAAATTTCAGATTTATCATCAACTACGAAATCTCTACCGATGTATCCAAAGAATTTTATCCAAATTTGGATTTTCAAAAAATCGACACAAATTCAGCGGAAAAGTCGACCCCGAAGTTTCGCAATTGACTGCATTTTTCGGTGAAAACATGACATTTTTTCGATTTTCGAAAAAAATTTCGAATGTTGATTCGAAAATGGGTGGAAATCATAAGTCTGATGATATTCTAAGCAAATATAAAAATTTGCAAGGATTCAGTGCCGAAGGATCCTGCAGGACACTAAAAAGGATATCATTTGTCATACCAAAGTGTTTCGTCGGTATCCTTCTCAAACATCCTAGCGGCGTTCAATACGAACATTTTGAGCCAAAATTTGTTGTCCTAGGCCTAATAGTTTTCGAGTTGGAGCCAACAAAAGGCAGCAGAGAGGACGAAAAAAACAATTCGGTTTTTGGAAAAAGCGCCCGACCCGTTTCCAAAGCGTTATCCCGACGCGTTTCAAATGCGTTTCCGACGCGTTTCCGACGTTATCCCGACGCGTTTAAGAAGCGTTATCCCGACGCGTTTCCGATGCGTTTCCAACGCGTTCCGAAGCGTTCCGACGCGTCTCTGACGCGTGTCCGACGCATCTCTGACGCGTGTCCGACGCGCTATCCCGACGCGTTTCCGAAGCGTTATCCCGACGCGTTTCCGACGCGTTTCCGACGCGTTTCCGACGCGTTTCCGAAGCATTATTCCGACGTGTTTCCGAAGCGTTATCCCGACGCGTTTCCTATGCGTTTCCGAAGCGTTATCCCGACGCGTTTCCGAAGCTATATCCCGAAGCGTTTCCAACGCGTTTCCGACGCTTTTCCAAAGCGTTATCCCGACGCGTTTCCGAAGCATTATTCCGACGCGTTTCCTACGCTTTTCCGAAGCGTTTCCGAAGCGATATCCCGACGCGTTTCCGATGCGTTTCCAACGCGTTCCGAAGCGTTATCCCGACGCGTTTCCGAAGCGTTATTCCGACGCGTTTCCGACGAGTTTCCGAAGCGTTATTCCGACGCGTTTCCTACGCGTTATTCCGACGCGTTTCCGAAGAGATATCCCGACGCGTTTCCGAAGCGTTATCCCGACGCGTTTCCGACGCGTTTCCAACGCGTTCTGAAGCGTTATCCCGACGCGTTTCCGAAGCGATATCCCGACGCGTTTCCTACGCTTTTCCGAAGCATTATTCCGACGCGTTTCCGAAGCGATATCCCGACGCGTGTCCTACGCTTTTCCGAAGCGTTATTCCGACGCGTTTCCTACGCGTTTCCGACGCTTTTCCGAAGCGTTATCCCGACGCGTTTCCGAAGCGATATCCCGACGCGTTTCCGAAGCGATATTCCGACGCGTTTTCTACGCTTTTCCGAAGCGATATCCCGACGCGTTTCCGAAGCGTTATCCCGACGCGTTTCCGACGGCTTTCCGAAGCGTTATCCCGACGCGTTTCCGAAGCGTTATCCCGACGCGTTTCCAACGCGTTTCCGACGCTTTTCCGAAGCGATATCCCGACGCGTTTCCGACGCTTTTCCGAAACGTTATCCCGTCGCGTTTCCTACGCGTTTCCGAAGCGTTATTCCGACGCGTTTCCTACGCTTTTCCAAAGCGTTTTCCCGACGCGTTTCCAACGCGTTTCCGACGCTTTTCCAAAGCGTTATCCCGACGCGTTTCCGAAGCATTATTCCGACGCGTTTCCTACGCTTTTCCGACGCTTTTCCGAAGCGATATCCCGACGCGTTTCCGAAGCTATATCCCGACGCGTTTCCGACGCTTTTCCGAAGCATTATTCCGACGCGTTTCCTACGCTTTTCCGACGCTTTTCCGAAGCGATATCCCGACGCGTTTCCGAAGCGTTATCCCGACGCGTTTCCTACGCTTTTCCGAAGCGTTATTCCGACGGGTTTCCGAAGCTATATCCCGACGCGTTTCCGACGCTTTTTCGAAACGTTATCCCGACGCGTTTCCTACGCTTTTCCGAAGCGTTATTCCGACGGGTTTCCGAAGCGTTATTCCGACGCGTTTCCGACGAGTTTCCGAAGCGTTATTCCGACGCTTTTCCGAAGCGTTATCCCGACGCGTTTCCGAAGCGATATCCCGACGCGTTTCCGACGCTTTTTCGAAGCGTTATCCCGACGCGTTTCCGAAGCGATATCCCGACGCGTGTCCTACGCTTTTCCGAAGCGTTATTCCGACGCGTTTCCTACGCGTTTCCGACGCTTTTCCGAAGCGATATCCCGACGCGTTTCCGAAGCGTTATCCCGACGCGTTTCCTACGCTTTTCCGAAGCGTTATCCCGACGCGTTTCCGAAGCGTTATCCCGACGCGTTTCCAACGCGTTTCCGAAGCGTTATTCCGAAGCGATATCCCGACGCGTTTCCGAAGCGATATTCCGACGCGTTTCCTACGCTTTTCCGAAGCGATATCCCGACGCGTTTCCGAAGCGTTATCCCGACGCGTTTCCTACGCTTTTCCGAAGCGTTATCCCGACGCGTTTCCGAAGCGATATCCCGACGCGTTTCCAACGCGTTTCCGAAGCGTTATTCCGAAGCGATATCCCGACGCGTTTCCGACGAGTTTCCGAAGCGTTATTCCGACGCTTTTCCGAAGCGTTATCCCGACGCGTTTCCGAAGCGATATCCCGACGCGTTTCCGACGCTTTTTCGAAGCGTTATCCCGACGCGTTTCCGAAGCGATATCCCGACGCGTTTCCGAAGCGTTATCCCGACGCGTTTCCTACGCTTTTCCGAAACGTTATCCCGACGCGTTTCCTACGCTTTTCCGAAGCGTTATTCCGACGGGTTTCCGAAGCGTTATTCCGACGCGTTTCCGACGAGTTTCCGAAGCGTTATTCCGACGCTTTTCCGAAGCGTTATCCCGACGCGTTTCCGAAGCGATATCCCGACGCGTTTCCGACGCTTTTTCGAAGCGTTATCCCGACGCGTTTCCGAAGCGATATCCCGACGCGTGTCCTACGCTTTTCCGAAGCGTTATTCCGACGCGTTTCCTACGCGTTTCCGACGCGTTTCCGAAGCGTTATCCCGACGCGTTTCCGAAGCGATATCCCGACGCGTTTCCGAAGCGATATTCCGACGCGTTTCCTACGCTTTTCCGAAGCGATATCCCGACGCGTTTCCGAAGCGTTATCCCGACGCGTTTCCTACGCTTTTCCGAAGCGTTATCCCGACGCGTTTCCGAAGCGTTATCCCGACGCGTTTCCAACGCGTTTCCGACGCTTTTCCGAAGCGATATCCCGACGCGTTTCCGACGCTTTTCCGAAACGTTATCCCGACGCGTTTCCTACGCGTTTCCGAAGCGTTATTCCGACGCGTTTCCTACGCTTTTCCAAAGCGTTTTCCCGACGCGTTTCCAACGCGTTTCCGACGCTTTTCCAAAGCGTTATCCCGACGCGTTTCCGAAGCGTTATCCCGACGCGTTTCCTACGCTTTTCCGAAGCGTTATCCCGACGCGTTTCCGAAGCGTTATCCCGACGCGTTTCCAACGCGTTTCCTACGCTTTTCCGAAGCGTTATTCCGACGGGTTTCCGAAGCGTTATTCCGACGCGTTTCCGACGAGTTTCCGAAGCGTTATTCCGACGCTTTTCCGAAGCGTTATCCCGACGCGTTTCCGAAGCGATATCCCGACGCGTTTCCGAAGCGATATTCCGACGCGTTTCCGAAGCGTTATCCCGACGCGTTTCCTACGCTTTTCCGAAGCGTTATCCCGACGCGTTTCCGAAGCGTTATCCCGACGCGTTTCCAACGCGTTTCCGACGCGTTTCCGAAGCGATATCCCGACGCGTTTCCGACGCTTTTCCGAAACGTTATCCCGACGCGTTTCCTACGCGTTTCCGAAGCGTTATTCCGACGCGTTTCCTACGCTATTCCAAAGCGTTTTCCCGACGCGTTTCCAACGCGTTTCCGACGCTTTTCCAAAGCGTTATCCCGACGCGTTTCCGAAGCGTTATCCCGACGCGTTTCCTACGCTTTTCCGAAGCGTTATTCCGACGCGTTTCCTACGCGTTTCCGACGCGTTTCCGAAGCGTTATCCCGACGCGTTTCCGAAGCGATATCCCGACGCGTTTCCGAAGCGATATTCCGACGCGTTTCCGAAGCGTTATCCCGACGCGTTTCCTACGCTTTTCCGAAGCGTTATCCCGACGCGTTTCCGAAGCGTTATCCCGACGCGTTTCCAACGCGTTTCCGACGCGTTTCCGAAGCGATATCCCGACGCGTTTCCGACGCTTTTCCGAAACGTTATCCCGACGCGTTTCCTACGCGTTTCCGAAGCGTTATTCCGACGCGTTTCCTACGCTTTTCCAAAGCGTTTTCCCGACGCGTTTCCAACGCGTTTCCGACGCTTTTCCAAAGCGTTATCCCGACGCGTTACCTACGCTTTTCCGAAGCATTATTCCGACGCGTTTCCTACGCTTTTCCGACGCTTTTCCGAAGCGATATCCCGACGCGTTTCCGAAGCGTTATCCCGACGCGTTTCCTACGCTTTTCCGAAGCGTTATTCCGACGGGTTTCCGAAGCTATATCCCGACGCGTTTCCGACGCTTTTCCGAAACGTTATCCCGACGCGTTTCCTACGCTTTTCCGAAGCGTTATTCCGACGGGTTTCCGAAGCGTTATTCCGACGCGTTTCCGACGAGTTTCCGAAGCGTTATTCCGACGCGTTATTCCGACGCGTTATTCCGACGGGTTTCCGAAGCTATATCCCGACGCGTTTCCAACGCGTTTCCGACGCTTTTCCGAAGCGTTATTCCGACGCGTTTCCGACGAGTTTCCGAAGCGTTATTCCGAAACGTTATCCCGACGCGTTTCCTACGCTTTTCCGACGCTTTTCCGACGCTTTTCCAAGGCGTTATTCCGACGAGTTTCCGAAGCGTTATCCCGACGCGTTATTCCGACGCGTTTCCTACGCTTTTCCGAAGCGTTATCCCGACGCGTTTCCGAAGCGTTATCCCGACGCGTTTCCGAAGCGATATCCCGATGTGTTTCCGACGCGTTTCCGAAGCGTTTCCGAAGCGTTATTCCGACGCGTTTCCGACGAGTTTCCGAAGCGTTATTCCGATGCGTTTCCTACGCTTTTCCGACGCTTTTCCGAGGCGTTATTCCGACGAGTTTCCGAAGCGTTATCCCGACGCGTTTCCGACGTCTTTCCGAAGCGTTAGCCCGACGCGTTTCCTACGCTTTTCCGAAGCGTTATCCCGACGCGTTTTCGAAGCGATATCCCGACGCGTTTCCTACGCTCTTCCGAAGCGTTATTCCGACGCGTTTCCTACGCTTTTCCGAAGCGTTATCCCGACGCGTTTCCGACGACTTTCCGAAGCGTTATCCCGACGCGTTTCTGAAGCGATATTCCGACGCGTTTCCAACGCGTTTCCGACGCTTTTCCAAAGCGATATCCCGACGCGTTTCCGAAGCGTTATTCCGACGCGTTTCCTACGCTTTTCCGAAGCGTTATAACGACGCGTTTCCGAAGCGATATCCCGACGCGTTTCCGAAGCGTTATCCCGACGCGTTTCCGAAGCAATATCCCGATGTGTTTCCGACGCGTTTCCGAAGCGTTATTCCGACGCGTTTCCGACGAGTTTCCGAAGCGTTATTCCGATGCGTTTCCTACGCTTTTCCGACGCTTTTCCGACGCTTTTCCGACGCTTTTCCGACGCTTTTCCGAGGCGTTATTCCGACGCGTTTCCGAAGCGTTATCCCGACGCGTTTCCTACGCTTTTCCGAAGCGTTATCCCGACGCGTTTCCGACAACTTTCCGAAGCGTTATTCCGACGCGTTTCCTACGCTTTTCCGAAGCGATATCCCGACGCGTTTCCGAAGCGATATCCCGATGTGTTTCCGACGCGTTTCCGAAGCGTTATTCCGACGCTTTTCCAAAGCGATATCCCGACGCGTTTCCGAAGCGTTATCCCGACGCGTTTCCGACAAATTTCCGAAGCGTTATCCCGACGCGTTTCCGAAGCGATATCCTGACGCGTTTCCTACGCTTTTCCGAAGCGTTATCCCGACGCGTTTCCGAAGCGATATCCCGACGCGTTTCCGAAGCGATATCCCGATGTGTTTCCGACGCGTTTCCGAAGCGTTATTCCGACGCGTTTCCTACGCTTTTCCGAAGCGTTATCCCGACGCGTTTCCGACAAATTTCCGAAGCGTTATCCCGACGCGTTTCCGAGGCGATATCCCGACGCGTTTCCAACGCGTTTCCGACGCTTTTCCAAAGCGATATCCCGACGCGTTTCCTACGCTTTTCCGAAGCGTTATCCCGACGCGTTTCCGAAGCGATATCCCGACGCGTTTCCTACGCTTTTCCGAAGCGTTATCCCGACGCGTTTCCGACGACTTTCCGAAGCGTTATCCCGACGCGTTTCCGACAACTTTCCGAAGCGTTATCCCGACGCGTTTCCGAAGCGTTATTCCGACGCGTTTCCTACGCTTTTCCGAAGCGTTATCCCGACGCGTTTCCGACAACTTTCCGAAGCGTTATCCCGACGCGTTTCCGAAGCGATATCCCGACGCGTTTCCAACGCGTTTCCGACGCTTTTCCAAAGCGATATCCCGACGCGTTTCCGAAGCGATATTCCGACGCGTTTCCTACGCTTTTCCGAAGCGTTATCCCGACGCGTTTCCGAAGCGTTATCCCGACGCGTTTCCTACGCTTTTCCGAAGCGTTATTCCGACGCGTTTCCGAAGCTATATCCCGACGCTTTTCCGAAGCGTTATCCCGACGCGTTTCCGAAGCGTTATCCCGACGCGTTTCCGACGACTTTCCGAAGCGTTATCCCGACGCGTTTCCGAAGCGATATACCGACGCGTTTCCTACGCTTTTCCGAAGCGTTATCCCGACGCGTTTCCAACGCGTTTCCGATGCTTTTCCAAAGCGATATCCCGACGCGTTTCCGAAGCGTTATTCCGACGCGTTTCCTACGCTTTTCCGAAGCGTTATCCCGACGCGTTTCCGAAGCGATATCCCGACGCGTTTCCGAAGCGTTATCCCGACGCGTTTCCGAAGCGATATCCCGATGTGTTTCCGACGCGTTTCCGAAGCGGTATTCCGACGCGTTTCCGACGAGTTTCCGAAGCGTTATTCCGATGCGTTTCCTACGCTTTTCCGACGCTTTTCCGACGCTTTTCCGAGGCGTTATTCCGACGAGTTTCCGAAGCGTTATCCCGACGCGTTTCCTACGCTTTTCCGAAGCGTTATCCCGACGCGTTTCCGACAACTTTCCGAAGCGTTATTCCGACGCGTTTCCTACGCTTTTCCGAAGCGTTATCCCGACGCGTTTCCGACGACTTTCCGAAGCGTTATCCCGACGCGTTTCCGAAGCGATATCCCGACGCGTTTCCAACGCGTTTCCGACGCTTTTCCAAAGCGATATCCCGACGCGTTTCCGAAGCGTTATTCCGACGCGTTTCCTACGCTTTTCCGAAGCGTTATCCCGACGCGTTTCCGAAGCGATATCCCGACGCGTTTCCAACGCGTTTCCGACGCTTTTCCAAAGCGATATCCCGACGCGTTTCCGAAGCGTTATTCCGACGCGTTTCCTACGCTCTTCCGAAGCGTTATCCCGACGCGTTTCCGAAGCGATATCCCGACGCGTTTCCAAAGCGATATCCCGATGTGTTTCCGACGCGTTTCCTACGCTTTTCCGAAGCGTTATCCCGACGCGTTTCCGAAGCGATATCCCGACGCGTTTCCAACGCGTTTCCGACGCTTTTCCAAAGCGATATCCCGACGCGTTTCCGAAGCGTTATTCCGACGCGTTTCCTACGCTTTTCCGAAGCGTTATCCCGACGCGTTTCCGAAGCGATATCCCGACGCGTTTCCGAAGCGTTATCCCGACGCGTTTCCGAAGCGATATCCCGATGTGTTTCCGACGCGTTTCCGAAGCGGTATTCCGACGCGTTTCCGACGAGTTTCCGAAGCGTTATTCCGATGCGTTTCCTACGCTTTTCCGACGCTTTTCCGACGCTTTTCCGAGGCGTTATTCCGACGAGTTTCCGAAGCGTTATCCCGACGCGTTTCCTACGCTTTTCCGAAGCGATATCCCGACGCGTTTCCGAAGCGTTATTCCGACGCGTTTCCTACGCTCTTCCGAAGCGTTATCCCGACGCGTTTCCGAAGCGATATCCCGATGTGTTTCCGACGCGTTTCCTACGCTTTTCCGAAGCGTTATCCCGACGCGTTTCCGAAGCGATATCCCGACGCGTTTCCAACGCGTTTCCGACGCTTTTCCAAAGCGATATCCCGACGCGTTTCCGAAGCGTTATTCCGACGCGTTTCCTACGCTCTTCCGAAGCGTTATCCCGACGCGTTTCCGAAGCGATATCCCGACGCGTTTCCGAAGCGATATCCCGACGCGTTTCCAACGCGTTTCCGACGCTTTTCCAAAGCGATATCCCGACGCGTTTCCGAAGCGTTATTCCGACGCGTTTCCTACGCTTTTCCGAAGCGTTATCCCGACGCGTTTCCGAAGCGATATCCCGACGCGTTTCCAACGCGTTTCCGACGCTTTTCCAAAGCGATATCCCGACGCGTTTCCGAAGCGTTATTCCGACGCGTTTCCTACGCTCTTCCGAAGCGTTATCCCGACGCGTTTCCGAAGCGATATCCCGACGCGTTTCCGAAGCGATATCCCGATGTGTTTCCGACGCGTTTCCGACGCTTTTCCGAAGCGTTATCCCGACGCGTTTCCGAAGCGATATCCCGACGCGTTTCCAACGCGTTTCCGACGCTTTTCCAAAGCGATATCCCGACGCGTTTCCGAAGCGTTATTCCGACGCGTTTCCTACGCTTTTCCGAAGCGATATCCCGACGCGTTTCCGAAGCGTTATTCCGACGCGTTTCCTACGCTCTTCCGAAGCGTTATCCCGACGCGTTTCCGAAGCGATATCCCGACGCGTTTCCGAGGCGATATCCCGACGCGTTTCCAACGCGTTTCCGACGCTTTTCCAAAGCGATATCCCGACGCGTTTCCTACGCTTTTCCGAAGCGTTATCCCGACGCGTTTCCGAAGCGATATCCCGACGCGTTTCCTACGCTTTTCCGAAGCGTTATCCCGACGCGTTTCCGACGCTTTTCCGAAGCGTTATCCCGACGCGTTTCCGACAACTTTCCGAAGCGTTATCCCGACGCGTTTCCGAAGCGATATCCCGACGCGTTTCCAACGCGTTTCCGACGCTTTTCCAAAGCGATATCCCGACGCGTTTCCGAAGCGTTATTCCGACGCGTTTCCTACGCTTTTCCGAAGCGTTATCCCGACGCGTTTCCGAAGCGATATCCCGACGCGTTTCCTACGCTTTTCCGAAGCGTTATTCCGACGCGTTTCTGAAGCTATATCCCGACGCTTTTAGGAAGCGATATCCCGACGCGTTTCCGAAGCGTTATCCCGACGCGTTTCCGACGACTTTCCGAAGCGTTATCCCGACGCGTTTCCAACGCGTTTCCGACGCTTTTCCAACGCGTTTCCGACGCTTTTCCAAAGCGATATCCCGACGCGTTTCCGAAGCGTTATTCCGACGCGTTTCCTACGCTTTTCCGAAGCGTTATCCCGACGCGTTTCCGAAGCGATATCCCGACGCGTTTCCGAAGCGATATCCCGACGCGTTTCCAACGCGTTTCCGACGCTTTTCCAAAGCGATATCCCGACGCGTTTCCGAAGCGTTATTCCGACGCGTTTCCTACGCTTTTCCGAAGCGTTATCCCGACGCGTTTCCGAAGCGATATCCCGACGCGTTTCCAACGCGTTTCCGACGCTTTTCCAAAGCGATATCCCGACGCGTTTCCGAAGCGTTATTCCGACGCGTTTCCTACGCTCTTCCGAAGCGTTATCCCGACGCGTTTCCGAAGCGATATCCCGACGCGTTTCCGAAGCGATATCCCGATGTGTTTCCGACGCGTTTCCTACGCTTTTCCGAAGCGTTATCCCGACGCGTTTCCGAAGCGATATCCCGACGCGTTTCCAACGCGTTTCCGACGCTTTTCCAAAGCGATATCCCGACGCGTTTCCGAAGCGTTATTCCGACGCGTTTCCTACGCTTTTCCGAAGCGATATCCCGACGCGTTTCCGAAGCGTTATTCCGACGCGTTTCCTACGCTCTTCCGAAGCGTTATCCCGACGCGTTTCCGAAGCGATATCCCGACGCGTTTCCGAGGCGATATCCCGACGCGTTTCCAACGCGTTTCCGACGCTTTTCCAAAGCGATATCCCGACGCGTTTCCTACGCTTTTCCGAAGCGTTATCCCGACGCGTTTCCGAAGCGATATCCCGACGCGTTTCCTACGCTTTTCCGAAGCGTTATCCCGACGCGTTTCCGACGCTTTTCCGAAGCGTTATCCCGACGCGTTTCCGACAACTTTCCGAAGCGTTATCCCGACGCGTTTCCGAAGCGTTATTCCGACGCGTTTCCTACGCTTTTCCGAAGCGTTATCCCGACGCGTTTCCGACAACTTTCCGAAGCGTTATCCCGACGCGTTTCCGAAGCGATATCCCGACGCGTTTCCAACGCGTTTCCGACGCTTTTCCAAAGCGATATCCCGACGCGTTTCCGAAGCGTTATTCCGACGCGTTTCCTACGCTTTTCCGAAGCGTTATCCCGACGCGTTTCCGAAGCGATATCCCGACGCGTTTCCGAAGCGATATCCCGACGCGTTTCCAACGCGTTTCCGACGCTTTTCCAAAGCGATATCCCGACGCGTTTCCGAAGCGTTATTCCGACGCGTTTCCTACGCTTTTCCGAAGCGTTATCCCGACGCGTTTCCGAAGCGATATCCCGACGCGTTTCCAACGCGTTTCCGACGCTTTTCCAAAGCGATATCCCGACGCGTTTCCGAAGCGTTATTCCGACGCGTTTCCTACGCTCTTCCGAAGCGTTATCCCGACGCGTTCCCGAAGCGATATACCGACGCGTTTCCTACGCTTTTCCGAAGCGTTATCCCGACGCGTTTCCAACGCGTTATTCCGACGCGTTTCCTACGCTTTTCCGAAGCGTTATCCCGACGCGTTTCCGAAGCGATATCCCGACGCGTTTCCTACGCTTTTCCGAAGCGTTATCCCGACGCGTTTCCGACGACTTTCCGAAGCGTTATCCCGACGCGTTTCCGAAGCGATATACCGACGCGTTTCCTACGCTTTTCCGAAGCGTTATCCCGACGCGTTTCCAACGCGTTATTCCGACGCGTTTCCTACGTTTTTCCGAAGCGTTATTCCGACGGGTTTCCGAAGCTATATCCCGACGCGTTTCCGACGCTTTTCCGAAACGTTATCCCGACGCGTTTCCTACGCTTTTCCGACGCTTTTCCGAAGCGTTATCCCGACGCGTTTCCGAAGCGTTATCCCGAAGCGTTTCCGAAGCGACATCCCGATGTGTTTCCTACGCGTTTCCGAAGCGTTATTCCGACGCTTTTAAGAAGCGTTATCCCGACGCGTTTCCTACGCTTTTCCGAAGCGTTATCCCGACGAGTTTCCGAAGCGTTATCCCGACGCGTTTCCTACGCTTTTCCTACGCGTTATCCCGACGGGTTTCCGAAGCTATATCCCGACGCGTTTCCGACGCTTTTCCGAAACGTTATCCCGATGCGTTTCCTACGCTTTTCCGACGCTTTTCCGAAGCGTTTCCGAAGCGATATCCCGACGCGTTTCCGATGCGTTTCCTACGCTTTTCCGAAGCGTTATCCCGACGAGTTTCCGAAGCGATATCCCGACGCGTTTCCTACGCTTTTCCTACGCGTTATTCCGACGGGTTTCCGAAGCTATATCCCGACGCGTTTCCGACGCTTTTCCGAAACGTTATCCCGATGCGTTTCCTACGCTTTTCCGACGCTTTTCCGAAGCGTTTCCGAAGCGATATCCCGACGCGTTTCCGACGACTTTCCGAAGCGTTATCCCGACGCGTTTCCGAAGCGATATCCCGACACGTTTCCAACGCGTTTCCGACGCTTTTCCAAAGCGATATCCCGACGCGTTTCCGAAGCGTTATTCCGACGCGTTTCCTACGCTTTTCCGAAGCGTTATCCCGACGCGTTTCCGAAGCGATATCCCGACGCGTTTCCAACGCGTTTCCGACGCTTTTCCAAAGCGATATCCCGACGCGTTTCCTACGCTTTTCCGAAGCGTTATCCCGACGCGTTTCCGAAGCGTTATCCCGACGCGTTTCCGAAGCGATATCCCGACGCGTTTCCGAAGCGATATCCCGATGTGTTTCCGACGCGTTTCCGAAGCGTTATTCCGACGCTTTTCGAAAGCGATATCCCGACGCGTTTCCGAAGCGTTATTCCGACGCGTTTCCTACGCTTTTCCGAAGCGTTATCCCGACGGGTTTCCGAAGCTATATCCCGACGCGTTTCCGACGCTTTTCCGAAACGTTATCCCGATGCGTTTCCTACGCTTTTCCGACGCTTTTCCGAAGCGTTTCCGAAGCGATATCCCGACGCGTTTCCGACGACTTTCCGAAGCGTTATCCCGACGCGTTTCCGAAGCGATATCCCGACGCGTTTCCAACGCGTTTCCGACGCTTTTCCAAAGCGATATCCCGACGCGTTTCCGAAGCGTTATTCCGACGCGTTTCCTACGCTTTTCCGAAGCGTTATCCCGACGCGTTTCCGAAGCGATATCCCGACGCGTTTCCAACGCGTTTCCGACGCTTTTCCAAAGCGATATCCCGACGCGTTTCCGAAGCGTTATTCCGACGCGTTTCCTACGCTCTTCCGAAGCGTTATCCCGACGCGTTTCCGAAGCGATATCCCGACGCGTTTCCGAAGCGATATCCCGATGTGTTTCCGACGCGTTTCCGAAGCGTTATTCCGACGCTTTTCCAAAGCGATATCCCGACGCGTTTCCGAAGCGTTATTCCGACGCGTTTCCGAAGCGTTATCCCGACGCGTTTCCGACAAATTTCCGAAGCGTTATCCCGACGCGTTTCCGAGGCGATATCCCGACGCGTTTCCAACGCGTTTCCGACGCTTTTCCAAAGCGATATCCCGACGCGTTTCCTACGCTTTTCCGAAGCGTTATCCCGACGCGTTTCCGAAGCGTTATCCCGACGCGTTTCCTACGCTTATCCGAAGCGTTATTCCGACGCGTTTCCGAAGCTATATCCCGACGCTTTTCCGAAGCGTTATCCCGACGCGTTTCCGAAGCGTTATCCCGACGCGTTTCCGAAGCGTTATCCCGACGCGTTTCCGAAGCGATATACCGACGCGTTTCCTACGCTTTTCCGAAGCGTTATCCCGACGCGTTTCCAACGCGTTTCCGATGCTTTTCCAAAGCGATATCCCGACGCGTTTCCGAAGCGTTATTCCGACGCTTTTCCGACGCTTTTCCGAAGCGTTATCCCGACGCGTTTCCGAAGCGATATCCCGACGCGTTTCCGAAGCGATATCCCGATGTGTTTCCGACGCGTTTCCGAAGCGTTATTCCGACGCTTTTCCAAAGCGATATCCCGACGCGTTTCCGAAGCGTTATCCCGACGCGTTTCCGAAGCGATATACCGACGCGTTTCCTACGCTTTTCCGAAGCGTTATCCCGACGCGTTTCCAACGCGTTTCCGATGCTTTTCCAAAGCGATATCCCGACGCGTTTCCGAAGCGTTATCCCGACGCGTTTCCGAAGCGATATCCCGACGCGTTTCCGAAGCGTTATCCCGACGCGTTTCCGAAGCGATATCCCGATGTGTTTCCGACGCGTTTCCGAAGCGGTATTCCGACGCGTTTCCGACGAGTTTCCGAAGCGTTATTCCGATGCGTTTCCTACGCTTTTCCGACGCTTTTCCGACGCTTTTCCGAGGCGTTATTCCGACGAGTTTCCGAAGCGTTATCCCGACGCTTTTCCGAAGCGTTATCCCGACGCGTTTCCGAAGCGTTATCCCGACGCGTTTCCGACGCGTTATTCCGACGCGTTTCCTACGCGTTTCCGAAGCATTATCCCGACGCTTTTCCTACGCGTTTCCTACGCGTTTCCGACGCGTTATTCCGACGGGTTTCCGAAGCTATACCCCGACGCGTTTCCTACGCTTTTCCGAAGCGTTATCCCGACGCGTTTCCGAAGCGATATCCCGATGAGTTTCCGACGCTTTTCCGAAGCGTTATCCCGACGCGTTTCCGAAGCGTTATCCCGAAGCGTTTCCGAAGCGACATCCCGATGTGTTTCCTACGCGTTTCCGAAGCGTTATTCCGACGCTTTTAAGAAGCGTTATCCCGACGCGTTTCCTACGCTTTTCCGAAGCGTTATCCCGACGAGTTTCCGAAGCGATATCCCGACGCGTTTCCTACGCTTTTCCGAAGCGTTATCCCGACGCGTTTCCGAAGCGTTATCCCGACTCGTTTCCGAAGCGATATCCCGACGCGTTTCCGACGCGTTTCCGACGCGTTTCCGAAGCGTTATTCCGACGCTTTTCCGAAGCGATATTCCGACGCGTTTCCTACGCTTTTCCGAAGCGTTATCCCGACGCGTTTCCGAAGCGATATCCCGACGCGTTTCCTACGCTTTTCCGAAGCGTTATTCCGACGGGTTTCCGAAGCTATATCCCGACGCGTTTCCGAAGCGATATTCCGACGCGTTTCCTACGCGTTTCCTACGCGTTTCCGACGCTTTTCCGATGCGTTATCCCGACGCGTTTCCGAAGCGATATCCCGACGCGTTTCCTACGCTTCCCGAAGCGTTATCCCGACGCGTTTCCGAAGCGTTATCCCAACGCTTTTCCGAAGTGATATTCCGACGCGTTTCCGACGCTTTTCCGAAACGTTATCCCGACGCGTTTCCTACGCTTTTCCGACGCTTTTCCGAAGCGTTATTCCGACGCGTTTCCGAAGCGATATTCCGACGCGTTTCCTACGCGTTTCCGACGCTTTTCCGAAGCGTTATCCCGACGCGTTTCCGAAGCGATATCCCGACGCGTTTCCGACGCTTTTCCGAAGCGTTATCCCGACGCGTTTCCGAAGCGATATCCCGACGCGTTTCCGACGCGTTATTCCGACGCGTTATTCCGACGCGTTTCCGAAGCGTTATTCCGACGCGTTTCGACGCTTTTCCGAAACGTTATCCCGACGCGTTTCCTACGCTTTTCCGACGCTTTTCCGAAGCGTTATTCCGACGAGTTTCCGAAGCGATATCCCGACGCGTTTCCGACGCGTTATTCCGACGCGTTTCCGAAGCGTTATCCCGACGCGTTTCCGAAGCGATATCCCGACGCGTTTCCTACGCTTTTCCGAAGCGTTATCCCGACGCGTTTCCGACGCCTTTCCGAAGCGTTATCCCGACGCGTTTCCAAAGCGATATCCCGACGCGTTTCCAACGCGTTTCCGACGCTTTTCCAAAGCGTTATCCCGACGCGTTTCCGAAGCGATATTCCGACGCGTTTCCTTCGCTTTTCCGAAGCGTTATCCCGACGCGTTTCCGAAGCGATATCCCGACGGGTTTCCGACGAGTTTCCAACGCGTTCCGAAGCGTTCCGACGCGTTTCCGAAGCGTTTCCGACGCATCTCTGACGCGTGTCCGACGCGCTATCCCGACGCGTTTCCGAAGCGTTATCCCGACGCTTTCCCTAAGCGTTTCCTACGAATTTCCAACGCGTTTCCGACGCGTTTCCGACGCGTTTCCGACGCGTTTCCGACGCGTTTCCGAAGCGTTATTCCGACGTGTTTCCGAAGTGATATCCCGACGCGTTTCCGAAGCGTTATTCCGACGCTTTTCCGATGCGTTATCCCGACGCGTTTCCGAAGCGATATCCCGACGCGTTTCCGAAGCGTTATCCCGACGCGTTATTCCGACGGGTTTCCGAAGCTATATCCCGACGGGTTTCCTACGCTTTTCCGAAGCGTTATTCCGACGAGTTTCCGAAGCTATATCCCGACGCGTTTCCGAAGCGTTATCCCGACGGGTTTCCTACGCTTTTCCGAAGCGTTATCCCGACGCGTTTCCGAAGCGATATCCCGACGCGTTTCCTACGCTTTTCCGAAGCGTTATTCCGACGCGTTTCCGACGACTTTCCGAAGCGTTTCCGAAGCGTTATTCCGACGCGTTTCCTACGCTTTTCCGAAGCGTTATCCCGACGCGTTTCCGAAGCGATATCCCGACGCGTTTCCGACGCTTTTCCGAAGCGTTATCCCGACGCGTTTCCGAAGCGATATCCCGACGCGTTTCCTACGCTTTTCCGAAGCGTTATTCCGACGCGTTTCCGAAGCGATATCCCGACGCGTTTCCTACGCGTTTCCGACGCTTTTCCGAAGCGTTATCCCGACGCTTTTCCGAAGCGTTATCCCGACGCGTTTCCGAAGCGTTATCCCGAAGCGTTTCCGAAGCGACATCCCGATGTGTTTCCTACGCGTTTCCGAAGCGTTATTCCGACGCTTTTAAGAAGCGTTATCCCGACGCGTTTCCTACGCTTTTCCGAAGCGTTATCCCGACGAGTTTCCGAAGCGATATCCCGACGCGTTTCCTACGCTTTTCCGAAGCGTTATCCCGACGCGTTTCCGAAGCGTTATCCCGACTCGTTTCCGAAGCGATATCCCGACGCGTTTCCGACGCGTTTCCGACGCGTTTCCGAAGCGTTATTCCGACGCTTTTCCGAAGCGATATTCCGACGCGTTTCCTACGCTTTTCCGAAGCGTTATCCCGACGCGTTTCCGAAGCGATATCCCGACGCGTTTCCTACGCTTTTCCGAAGCGTTATTCCGACGGGTTTCCGAAGCTATATCCCGACGCGTTTCCGAAGCGATATTCCGACGCGTTTCCTACGCGTTTCCGACGCGTTTCCGACGCTTTTCCGATGCGTTATCCCGACGCGTTTCCGAAGCGATATCCCGACGCGTTTCCTACGCTTCCCGAAGCGTTATCCCGACGCGTTTCCGAAGCGTTATCCCGACGCTTTTCCGAAGTGATATTCCGACGCGTTTCCGACGCTTTTCCGAAACGTTATCCCGACGCGTTTCCTACGCTTTTCCGACGCTTTTCCGAAGCGTTATTCCGACGCGTTTCCGAAGCGATATTCCGACGCGTTTCCTACGCGTTTCCGACGCTTTTCCGAAGCGTTATCCCGACGCGTTTCCGAAGCGATATCCCGACGCGTTTCCGACGCTTTTCCGAAGCGTTATCCCGACGCGTTTCCGAAGCGATATCCCGACGCGTTTCCGAAGCGTTATTCCGACGCGTTATTCCGACGCGTTTCCGAAGCGTTATTCCGACGCGTTTCCGACGCTTTTCCGAAACGTTATCCCGACGCGTTTCCTACGCTTTTCCGACGCTTTTCCGAAGCGTTATTCCGACGAGTTTCCGAAGCGATATCCCGACGCGTTTCCGACGCGTTATTCCGACGCGTTTCCGAAGCGTTATCCCGACGCGTTTCCGAAGCGATATCCCGACGCGTTTCCTACGCTTTTCCGAAGCGTTATCCCGACGCGTTTCCGACGCCTTTCCGAAGCGTTATCCCGACGCGTTTCCAAAGCGATATCCCGACGCGTTTCCAACGCGTTTCCGACGCTTTTCCAAAGCGTTATCCCGACGCGTTTCCGAAGCGATATTCCGACGCGTTTCCTTCGCTTTTCCGAAGCGTTATCCCGACGCGTTTCCGAAGCGATATCCCGACGGGTTTCCGACGAGTTTCCAACGCGTTCCGAAGCGTTCCGACGCGTTTCCGAAGCGTTTCCGACGCATCTCTGACGCGTGTCCGACGCGCTATCCCGACGCGTTTCCGAAGCGTTATCCCGACGCTTTCCCTAAGCGTTTCCTACGAATTTCCAACGCGTTTCCGACGCGTTTCCGACGCGTTTCCGACGCGTTTCCGACGCGTTTCCGAAGCGTTATTCCGACGTGTTTCCGAAGTGATATCCCGACGCGTTTCCGAAGCGTTATTCCGACGCTTTTCCGATGCGTTATCCCGACGCGTTTCCGAAGCGATATCCCGACGCGTTTCCGAAGCGTTATCCCGACGCGTTATTCCGACGGGTTTCCGAAGCTATATCCCGACGGGTTTCCTACGCTTTTCCGAAGCGTTATTCCGACGAGTTTCCGAAGCTATATCCCGACGCGTTTCCGAAGCGTTATCCCGACGGGTTTCCTACGCTTTTCCGAAGCGTTATCCCGACGCGTTTCCGAAGCGATATCCCGACGCGTTTCCTACGCTTTTCCGAAGCGTTATTCCGACGCGTTTCCGACGACTTTCCGAAGCGTTTCCGAAGCGTTATTCCGACGCGTTTCCTACGCTTTTCCGAAGCGTTATCCCGACGCGTTTCCGAAGCGATATCCCGACGCGTTTCCGACGCTTTTCCGAAGCGTTATCCCGACGCGTTTCCGAAGCGATATCCCGACGCGTTTCCTACGCTTTTCCGAAGCGTTATTCCGACGCGTTTCCGAAGCGATATCCCGACGCGTTTCCTACGCGTTTCCGACGCTTTTCCGAAGCGTTATCCCGACGCGTTTCCGAAGCGTTATCCCGACGCTTTTCCGAAGTGATATTCCGACGCGTTTCCGACGCTTTTCCGAAACGTTATCCCGACGCGTTTCCTACGCTTTTCCGACGCTTTTCCGAAGCGTTATCCCGACGCGTTTCCGAAGCGTTATCCCGACGCGTTTCCTACGCTTTTCCGAAGCGTTATCCCGACGAGTTTCCGAAGCGATATCCCGACGCGTTTCCGAAGCGATATCCCGACGCGTTTCCGACGCGTTTCCTACGCTTTTCCGATCGTTATCCCGACGCGTTTCCGAAGCGTTATCCCGACGCGTTTCCGAAGCGATATCCCGATGTGTTTCCGACGCGTTTCCGAAGCGTTATTCCGACGCTTTTCCGAAGCGATATTCCGACGCGTTTCCTACGCGTTTCCGAAGCGTTATCCCGACGCGTTTCCGACGACTTTCCAAAGCGTTATCCCGACGCGTTTCCGAAGCGTTATCCCAACGAGTTTCCAACGCGTTTCCGATGCTTTTCCAAAGCGATATCCCGACGCGTTTCCGAAGCGATATCCCGACGCGTTTCCTACGCTTTTCCGAAGCGTTATCCCGACGCGTTTCCGAAGCGTTATCCCGACTCGTTTCCGAAGCGATATCCCGACGCGTTTCCGACGCGTTTCCGACGCGTTTCCGAAGCGTTATTCCGACGCTTTTCCGAAGCGATATTCCGACGCGTTTCCTACGCTTTTCCGAAGCGTTATCCCGACGCGTTTCCGAAGCGATATCCCGACGCGTTTCCTACGCTTTTCCGAAGCGTTATTCCGACGGGTTTCCGAAGCTATATCCCGACGCGTTTCCGAAGCGATATTCCGACGCGTTTCCTACGCGTTTCCTACGCGTTTCCGACGCTTTTCCGATGCGTTATCCCGACGCGTTTCCGAAGCGATATCCCGACGCGTTTCCTACGCTTCCCGAAGCGTTATCCCGACGCGTTTCCGAAGCGTTATCCCGACGCTTTTCCGAAGTGATATTCCGACGCGTTTCCGACGCTTTTCCGAAACGTTATCCCGACGCGTTTCCTACGCTTTTCCGACGCTTTTCCGAAGCGTTATTCCGACGCGTTTCCGAAGCGTTATTCCGACGCGTTTCCTACGCGTTTCCGACGCTTTTCCGAAGCGTTATCCCGACGCGTTTCCGAAGCGATATCCCGACGCGTTTCCGACGCTTTTCCGAAGCGTTATCCCGACGCGTTTCCGAAGCGACATCCCGACGCGTTTCCTACGCTTTTCCGAAGCGTTATTCCGACGGGTTTCCGAAGCTATATCCCGACGCGTTTCCGAAGCGATATTCCGACGCGTTTCCTACGCGTTTCCTACGCTTTTCCGACGCTTTTCCGAAGCGTTATTCCGACGAGTTTCCGAAGCGATATCCCGACGCGTTTCCGATGCGTTTCCAACGCGTTCCGAAGCGTTATCCCGACGCGTTTCCGAAGCGACATCCCGATGTGTTTCCTACGCTTTTCCGAAGCGTTATTCCGACGTGTTTCCGAAGCGTTATCCCGACGCGTTTCCTACGCTTTTCCGAAGCGTTATCCCGACGAGTTTCCGAAGCGATATCCCGACGCGTTTCCGACGCGTTATCCCGACGCGTTTCCGAAGCGTTATCCCGACGCGTTTCCGAAGCGATATCCCGATGTGTTTCCGACGCGTTTCCGAAGCGTTATTCCGACGCTTTTCCGAAGCGATATTCCGACGCGTTTCCTACGCGTTTCCGAAGCGTTATCCCGACGCGTTTCCGACGACTTTCCAAAGCGTTATCCCGACGCGTTTCCGAAGCGTTATCCCGACGAGTTTCCAACGCGTTTCCGATGCTTTTCCAAAGCGATATCCCGACGCGTTTCCGAAGCGATATCCCGACGCGTTTCCTACGCTTTTCCGAAGCGTTATCCCGACGCGTTTCCGACGCGTTATCCCGACGCGTTTCCGAAGCGTTATTCCGACGCTTTTCCGAAGTGATATTCCGACGCGTTTCCTACGCTTTTCCGAAGCGTTATCCCGACGCGTTTCCGAAGCGTTATCCCGACGCGTTTCCGAAGCGATATCCCGATGTGTTTCCGACGCGTTTCCGAAGCGTTATTCCGACGCGTTTCCGAAGCGATATCCCGACGCGTTTCCGACGCTTTTCCGAAGCGTTATCCCGACGCGTTTCCGAAGCGATATCCCGACGCGTTTCCTACGCTTTTCCGAAGCGTTATCCCGACGCGTTTCCAACGCGTTTCCGATGCTTTTCCAAAGCGATATCCCGACGCGTTTCCGAAGCGTTATTCCGACGCTTTTCCGACGCTTTTCCGAGGCGTTATTCCGACGAGTTTCCGAAGCGTTATCCCGACGCGTTTCCGAAGCGTTATCCCGACGCGTTTCCGAAGCGATATCCCGATGTGTTTCCGACGCGTTTCCGAAGCGTTATTCCGACGTGTTTCCGAAGCGATATTCCGACGCGTTTCCTACGCGTTTCCGAAGCGTTATCCCGACGCGTTTCCGAAGCGATATCCCGACGCGTTTCCGACGCTTTTCCGAAGCGTTATTCCGACGGGTTTCCGAAGCGATATCCCGACGCGTTTCCGATGCGTTTCCAACGCGTTCCGAAACGTTCCGACGCGTCTCTGACGCGTGTCCGACGCGCTATCCCGACGCATTTCCGAAGCGTTATTCCGACACGTTTCCTACGCTTTTCCGACCGGTTTCCGACGCGATATTCCGACGCGTTTCCTACGCGTTTCCGAAGCGTTATCCCGACGCGTTTCCGAAGCGTTATCCCGACGGGTTTCCGAAGCAATATCCCGACGCGTTTCCTACGCTTTTCCGAAGCGTTATTCCGATGTGTTTCCGAAGCGATATCCCGACGCGTTTCCGACGCGTTATTCCGACGCGTTTCCTACGCTTTTCCGAAGCGTTATCCCGACGCGTTTCCGAAGCGTTATTCCGATGCGTTTCCGACCCGTTCCGACGCGTTTTCAACGCGATATCCCGAAGAGTTTCCGAAGCGTTATCCCGACGCAACTCCGACGCTTTTCCGCGTTTCCGACGCACTATCCCGACTATTTTCTATCACATTTTCTACCAAGTCCAACTCCCACAAAGTGAATTGGACTGTGTTCCCATGCAAGATGGGACGCAAGTCCACTTTTTGGGAAGTGGACTTAATTCCCATGCAAGATGATGTGCTTGCATCAAAAATGTCCTTTTAAGGACAGCAAAAAATTCTTTAAGAGTTTTTACATCATTTCAATTAACATAACAAACAGCGAAAAAACGAACTTTTTTTGCAAAATGCGCCATATCTCGGAAACGGTGCGTCGGACGGCGATTTGGCTTTTTGTCAAGCTTTTTTCCAAACATACACGACCGCATGACGCAACTTTTAAGCCTAAATTCAGGGCTCTAGCTATTATAGAACCCCCCTTTTGGCCAACCATAAGGTGGTGTTCGACCAAAAAACCAAATTTTTGGAGGTGCATATTTTGACTTTGAATATCTCGGGAACGGGGGGACGCAGGAAAAAAGAAATGATAGGGGGTTGTAGGTAATTACTTCTTCTTCACGGCATGAAAAGTTAGAAATCGGAAATCGCCTGATATGTGACGAATTTCTGGGAAAATAACTTTCGTTTTTGGAAAAAACGCCATATCTCGGAAACGGTGCGTCCAATCGCAATTTGCCTTTTGGTTAAGCTTTTTTTCAAACATACACGACCGCATGACGCAACTTTTAAGCCAAAATTCACGGCTCAAGCTATTATTGAACCCCCCTTTTGGCCAACCATAAGGTGGTGTTCGACCAAAAAACCAAATTTATGGAGGTGCATACTTTGACTTTGAATATCTCGGGAACGGGGGGACGCAGGAAAAAAGTAATGATGGGGGGTTGTAGGTAATGACTTCGTCTTCACGGCACATGAAGTTAGAAATCGGAAATCGCCTGATTTGTGTGGAATTTCTGGGAAAAAACGTTTCGTTTTTGGAAAAAACGCCATATCTCGGAAACGGTGCGTCCAATCGCAATTTGCCTTTTAGTTAAGCTTTTTTTCAAACATACACGACCGCATGACGCAACTTTTAAGCCAAAATTCACGGCTCTAGCTATTATAGAACCCCCCTTTTGGTCAACCATAAGGTGGAGTTCGACTGGAAAACCAACGTTTTTTAGTCAAAAATGCGCCATATCTCGAAAATTTTTCGTCCTTTGTCAGTCCTTTTTCTATTGGATTGTATGCAGGCGTTCATTACGAATTTTTAAGACCTCATATGCCTTCCTACGTCCAGTAGTCTCCGAACTATGGCCATACATTTGCACCAACACGAGGTTATGCACGTTTTCGTTTCAAGGACTTTTTCAACTTTTTGACATTATCCTGCGGCCAAAACCGCTCAAATTTCAGATTTATCATCAACTACGAAATCTCTACCGATATATCCAAAGAATTTTATCCAAATTTGGATTTTCAAAAAATCGACACAAATTCAGCGGAAAAGTCGACCCCGAAGTTTCGCAATTGACTGCATTTTTCGGTGAAAACATGACATTTTTTCGATTTTCGAAAAAAATTTCGAATTTTGATTCGAAAATGGGTGGAAATCATAAGTCTGATGATATTCTAAGCAAATATAAAAATTTGCAAGGATTCAGTGCCGAAGGATCCTGCAGGACACTAAAAAGGATATCATTTGTCATACCAAAGTGTTTCGTCGGTATCATTCTCAAACATCCTAGCGGCGTTCAATACGAACATTTTGAGCCAAAATTTGTTGTCCTAGGCCTAATAGTTTTCGAGTTGGAGCCAAGAAAAGGCAGCAGAGAGGACGAAAAAAACAAATAGTTTTTTTGGAAAAAGAGCCCGACCCGTTTCCAAAGCGTTATCCCGACGCGTTTCAAATGCGTTTCCGACGCGTTACCCCAACGCTTTTCCGACGAGTTTCCGACGCGTTCCGACGCGTCTCTGACGCGTTTCCAACGTTATCCCGACGCGTTTCCGAAGCGTTATCCCGACGCGTTTCCGATGCGTTGTTCGGACGCGTTTCCGACGCTTTTCCGAAGCGTTATTCCGACGCGTTTCCGACGCGATATCCCGAGGCGTTTCCGAGAAGTTGTTCCGATGCGTTTCAAAAGCGTTTCCGACGCGTTGCCCGAACGCGTTTCCGAAGCGTTATTCCGATGCGTTTCCGACCCGTTCCGACGCGTTTTCAACGCGATATCCCGAAGAGTTTCCGAAGCGTTATCCCGACGCAACTCCGACGCTTTTCCGCGTTTCCGACGCACTATCCCGACTATTTTCTATCACATTTTCTACCAAGTCCAACTCCCACAAAGTGAATTGGACTGTGTTCCCATGCAAGATGGGACGCAAGTCCACTTTTTGGGAAGTGGACTTAATTCCCATGCAAGATGATGTGCTTGCATCAAAAATGTCCTTTTAAGGACAGCAAAAAATTCTTTAAGAGTTTTTACATAATTTCAATTAACATAACAAACAGCGAAAAAACGAACTTTTTTTGCAAAATGCGCCATATCTCGGAAACGGTGCGTCGGACGGCGATTTTTCCAAACATACACGACCGCATGACGCAACTTTTAAGCCAAAATTCAGGGCTCTAGCTATTATAGAACCCCCCTTTTGACCAACCATAAGGTGGTGTTCGACCAAAAAACCAAATTTCTGGAGGTGCATACTTTGACTTTGAATATCTCGGGAACGGGGGGACGCAGGAAAAAAGTAATGATGGGGGGTTGTAGGTAATGACTTCGACGTCGAGAACCAGTCCCTCTTGAACGTTTCTCAGATTTGCTCGGAAACTAGTTTATGAGGCGGTGTTGAGTGGTTTGAAACTATGATGCGATTGGTGAATGGGTGTATGGACATGATAAATAGCAGGGACAAGGAAAAAGCTATCATTTGCCTGAACTTCCGAACATTCTCACCAGCGTTGTTGAAGTACGTACAACAACCGTTAGGAGGATTTTTTCGTTAAATCCTGAACTTTCTAGAAGACAGGGCTTTATAGAGCCATTGGCGCCCAGTTAGAAGCTTCAGTTACTTAAGTTAGGTTTGATATGAGAAGTGGATTACAAATTATCGTTCTTTTCCTCAAACTCTCGTTCTTTTCGGCAAACCCCTCGTTCTTTTCGTCAAATTCTCGTTATTTTCGTCAAACTCTCGTTCTTTTCGTCAAATTGTCGTTCTTTCAGGCGAATTTTGGTTCTTTTGTGGATAAAAGGTGTTGTTTGATCGATGGGTTTTTTCTGTATGAATGCTGTTGCGCGAAGATCCTTTGATCCACCTGAGGCTCTGCAGTCCTTTCTAGGACACAGCAAATTTCCCGTAAATTAAAACATCCTCCATATTTTTTTTTGTATATATATATATATTTATATTAATTTTCGGACTTTTTTTTTGATTTTTTTGTTTTCATTTTTGTTTTTGCACAAACTACACATAAAATGTCATAATTTATATATATATCTTGTTTTAATAATAATAATACATACTTAGTTAATATTAATATAATATTTATTCATCTGTTTTCTTGTTGTTTCTTGTTTCTTGTTCTGTGTTCACTCTCTGTCTTGCTGCGAATCAAATTGTAATCCAAGAACAAAATCTCGTTGATTTTATGTATTTTTTTTTATTTATTGTAATTCAATTGGTTAAGAGTTGCCAGGTCTAAACGATGAAGTTTAACTTACAAAAAGGAAAAGCTTAGTGTATGATTGTTGGCAGAGGCATGCCACGTCTTCGGAATCTTCTTCTTCAGAAAACAGATGTTTAATCGTGTGGGTTTTTTTTTTTTATTTTTTACAAAAACAAAAATAGATCATCATCAAATGCTGTTTTGTGTGTAAGAGACAGAACATTGCGGAGTTTTGAGAGAGAGAGAGAGAGAGTGAGACCACACATCGTAAGCCAATATCTAGAATTGTCTCGTCTATTCTTCATTTTTTTTTTCATTTTTTTGTTTTTACTTTTGTTTTGAATTTTCCTTACGATTATATAGAATTTTATTTTTAAAACACTGTTTCTGGGACGTTTATCTCTAGAATTATTATTTTTTTTTTTTAATTTTTTTTCATGTTATGTTTTTTTTTTTGTTTCATTTTTGTTTGTTTTTTATTTTTTTGAGGGGGCGTTGGGCTATGGTAGAGGTTGCTCAGTTTTCTCATTTAAACGTACTTAAATCCTAGATTCTGGTGTCTATTATATAATTTTTTTTTTCATTTAAAGAGATCTCTTATATAATTAATTACAAACGTTAACATTATTCATTATTACTTTTGTTTTTTGGCTTTTTTGTATTTTGCTTTCAAACAAAAGAACGAACAAAATGAAATCAAATTTGAAATTCCCAAAAACAAAAAAATTACAGATTCTTCTTCGTGTCGCGCGAATGTTTCTGTCCGTCCGGTCTGTCCGTCTGTCCTACTGTGTGTGGGCGTGTGTGTGTGTGTGATTTTAGACATACATTTGCTTTTTGTTGTTAATTATTGCTTCAAGTTACTTGCTTTTATTTCTCAAATTTTATTTATTCCTATCGCTTTTTTTTATTTTGTTATTCTTAATTTTTCATTTCTACACTATTTTCCTTTTGACACCTTAAAATTATGTTTGGAGACAGAAGACAAAAGAAATACTGTTTGACGAGGGGATGGGGGGAGAAGGAATTGGATTAATTTACATTGGAGAAGAAAAAGGATCTCGTGTGTGCTTAGTCATTATCACCGTCATCATTGTTAAATGTCAAGGCAGACGAAAAGGACACTGAAGAATGGGCGATGTTCAACTGGACTAAGAATTTGTGTGTGAAAGAGTTTGTAATCTGCTTTTTTTTCAGAAAATGTGTAAGGATTTGAAAGAGGCGTGTGTAAGGAGGGATGGTAGAGAAGAAGAGAAGGAAGAGTTTGATTGCACATCGCGTATTGCTCATCGAATATATTGCTCATCCGGCTAGTGCACACAGAGTCCTAATTACACTTTTTTTGTTGCATATCTTATTTGTTATCTATTTATGTTTTTTTTATTCTTATGTTTTTTTCTTGTTTTATTCCTTTTTTTTTTCTAAACAAAAATCAAAGCAAATATAAGGCTCACTCATGGACATTTGTGGAGAGAGATCAGAGTTCAACCCTAAGTGGATCTCACCCAGAAACCTATACAATTGAGGGATGAATTTGGCGTCGTTGCTGAAAAAAATTCACGAAACCTGATTTTGCCAAGAAAAAACACGATCAAATGATGAACTTAACGAAACTCGACGAACTTAACGAAACCTGATTTTTTCAAGAACGCGATCAAATGATGAATTTAACGAGACTTAACGAAGATACGCGATTCAAAATGGTCAAGAATCATCAGAAAAGGAAACTTGACGAACTTAACGAGAATTGACGAAACTTGCTTTTACCAGAAAACACGTTTAAATGATGAATCTAACAAAACTTGACCAATAGCCGCGACGTTGTTAAAAGTGATTCGAAAATGGCCAAGAATTATCAGAAAACGAAACTTGACGAACTGAACGAGACTTTCCAAACCTGCTTTTGCAAAAAAAAAAAACGATTAATGATGAATTTAATGAAGCTTGACGAAGATGCGCGATTCAAAATGGCCAAGAATCATCAGCCAACGAAACCTAATGAACTGAACTTGACGAAACCTGCTTTTGCAAAAAAAAAAAAACACGATTAAATTATGAATTTAATGAAACTTGAGGAATAGACGCGACGTTATCAAAAGTGATTCGAAGATGGACACGAATCATCAGGAAACGAAACTTGACGAAACATGTTTTCTTCCAAAAACACGATTAAATAATTAATTTAACAAAACTTGAGTAAGATACGCGACGTTATTGATTCAAAATGGCCAAGAATCATCAGAAAACAAAACTTGACGCACTTAACGAAACTTAACGAAACCTGTTTTTTGCCAAAAACCACGATTCAGTGATGAATTTAACAAAACCTGACAAATGGACGCGACGTCTTCGAAAGTGATTCGAAAAATCCCAAGAAAACAAAATTTGACGAACTTAACGACATCTGTTTTTACCAAAAACACAATTGAATGATGAATTAACACAACTTGACGATGGTACGCGATTTAAAATGGCCAAGAAAACAAAACTTGACGAACTTAACGAAACTTAACGAAACCTGTTTGTCAAAAACACGATTAGACTATGAATTTAAGAAAACGACGTCACTTGAGGATGAAACGCGACATTTTCAATTCAAAATAGCCACGATTCATCAGATAAAGCGGATAAAATAAAAATCCTTCAGATTGAATCTATGGCCGTTTGCTCGCAAGCCCTAGGATACACGTCTTCAAATAATCATCAATCGTCTTATCAAAGGATTTTTTTTCTTTCATTTTTTCACCATTTTGCTGCTGTTCACCTTAAGCGTGTCTTCCACAGGACACCACTGTAAGTCCTTCTTTTTTTTTTTTACATATTTACGTGGGTGGAAGTTTCCGAAAATGGGTCGGGTCTTCGGGGTTGTGGTCTGAGTGAGACAAACATCGATGCGGCCCCCTTAGAGCCTTGCTCATTTGCTTATTTTTTTCATCTAGTATCTAACGAACTGAGTGAGCGAGTGGGCTCGGTAGGGGTCGAAGTGAGAACTAAACCTTAAAACTTAACGTGGAATTGTGTGATTGTGTGTTTGTGTGTGTGAGTGTATGGTTGTTGCTTTTGCTTGTATCATTTTTGAATAAATTCGTTTCTTCTTAAAAATTGTCTCCTCGGTATCTTACAGTTTCTGTTTTGTCTGGTATATTCTCTAGATCTATGGTGCTTCCTCGTGCGGATGCTGTTGCTGTTGCTGCTGCTGCTGCGGATCGCTGTGATGTATTGTGTGATGAAGCATGGCGGGCGTTGTGGTGGGATGATGTTGCTGAGTGTGGTGCAATGACTGCTGCAGTAAATGATGGTGATGCTGTTGCTGCTGCTGATGATGCTGCTGATGAAGCTGCTGCTGCTGCTGCTGCTGTTGTTGTTGCTGCTGTTGCTGTTGCTGCTGCTGTTGCTGCTGTTGCTGCTGCTGTTGCTGGTGATGATGGTGCTGCTGATGATTGGTGAGTCCTAGTGGTGGGGTGGATGGTGGTGGGGCGGCTGATGATGCTGCTGGATGTGGTGATCCGGTGTTGATGTTATTACTGGTGGTTGTTGTACTGTTAGGTGATCCGGGGGCAGCAATGGGGCTAACCTGTGATAAAATTTGTGGGGGTAGCCCGAAGAGCGCGGATCACTGCAGCCGTGGCCAGTAGTTGGCACCAAGATCGGCGCCTTGCGATGGGATTTGTACAGGGACAGATACTCCAGCTGAAATCACGCCTAAGAAGAGAGACGGATGAAAGGGGTCTTTATGATTATTTAAAATTGCTTTTCGCTTCGAATTCAAAATTTTGATATATTTCCGTCGGATGGTGTCGTTGAAATCGGTCAAAAAATGGGAACTGTGGCCCTTTTAACCGTTTTCAACGAGCACAGAGGGTTTTGAAGAACTTACCAGTGCTACTCGCAGCAGCAGCGCCACCTCCATATGCTGAATGTTGCGGTGGTGGCTGTTGATGGGCAGCTGCCGGATTGCATGGCGTACGGGAGTGTGCTGCATACGGTGAGCCTAATGAGAGCGGATCATGAAACATGTACGGATAGCTGTCTCTCTGCTGTAGACAGGATGTCGTCATCGAACCAAGTGAAGATGTCATCGAACTGAAAGAGAGAAGCAGCCGAGATCAAAATAAGGACCCACAGACGAGAGGGGTTCATGACGAACCTGTAATTCTCCGCCATTGTCGCAATCGGCTGAGGAATCGATGAGTACATCGAATTGAAACCTGAATTCAGTGGTAGACGTGGTGCGACAGCTTGCAGCAATGGACTTGCCGAATTCGTGTGACCACCAGGATTGCCGTCTGTGGCTGAGCCACCGGTGCCATTGGTGCCACCGCTTCCACTGCCACCGGCACCGCTACCGCCTCCACCAGCGCCGCCGCTTCCGCCGCCACCATTCGTATTCTCACCCACATTGTTCGCTCCGTTTGCTGCTGATCCCCCACCAGAGCCAGCATTGCCTCCATTTGCACTACCACCAGTTCCGGTGCCGCCGCTCGATCCATTGCCGCTCGTCACATGATCCACAGAGCGTCGTTGGGTGCGCAGCTTCTCCTCCCGTCGCCATTTGGCGCGTCGATTCGAAAACCAAACCTGTTCCCCCCGAAGGAAGGTGAGTAGAGAACACAAAATGTTTTCCGTTTAAACCAACAATCGGTGACCGGATGACAGAGTCGAAAATCAAATTTAAACCAAAAAAATTGTACCAAGCCAAACTCAAGCAAAAAAACAAGCCCAGCGTCAAGTGTGTCCCCGGGCTCCGGGGGTGACAGCGAGACAAGGACAATCGGGATTTGATAGCCGAGAAAACAATTTACACTCGAACGCAATTAAATCATACACAAAACTCAAGAGCCAGTCGCGCGCTGCTGTGTGTCATATTAGAAGTCATAAGCACTTAACGATGTCAACCCTTCACTCGACTGCCCTCAGACTCCGACCTCGACTCCGACACAGACTCCGACTCCCCCTTTGGCAATAAAAAGAAATTTAAAAATTATACAAATAATCCTTGCGAGCGTGTAAAGAGAGGGAGCAGAAGCAGGAGCAGCGAACACTCATCGTGTGTCGCCGGTTCGGTCGTCATACGGACAAGTGGGATCGATAATACGATTTACTTTTGACGAGAGCGAGAGGAAGTCACCCTTTTTCCAAGGGGGTACACATTACAAATTGTCGCTTTTCGGTAAAGTCATCCTCTCGTCTCGTCTTCATCTGAGAAGTTAAGGGGTGATGGTGGCACCGCCACTCCTTATCGCTCCCATCGTCCTCACAATTGATGGGCAGGCAGGCAATAAGTGTGTGTCAAGTGTTTACACTCCCGTGATAAAGTAGTGTACAACGACATAATAAAATATTATTACGACGTTGAAATAACAGTAATAATTCCCTGCTTTTCTTCGTCTAAATGACACACCACCCCTCACCGGCTCAATTGGGCTTCTCTCTCCTTGCCTCTTGCCTCTTGCCTCGGCTAAGGGTTGCGCTGTATTCTGTGTTCGGTTTTGTGTTTGTTGTCGCTGCGCTTTAGGGGTTTTGTTCGGTTTTGTTCGGTTTTGTTGCTATTTGCGAATTCATTCACTTCGATGATTTATGATGTTTTTCCTTCCGTTCATCGCGGGAAACAAAGACGTGTGCAGAGATGGATTGTATTTGCGACATAAATCCATTCATTCACACACAAGCGCACAATACACGAGAAGGGTTGCGTATGCATCAACAGCAACAACAACACAACCATCGAACAGAAGCATATTTTATTTCCCTCTCCCCCCGTCGACGCCGCCACCACTGCCGCCGCTGAATCCTGTACACACTTAAGCTGTCTGTTTGCGCCTGCACTTGTCCTGTTTGCTGATTCCTAATTAAAAAGAAGTCCTTTCATAAATATTTACCAAGTGCCGGTGTATGCCTGGCCGGACGATGGGAGGGTGGCATCGTCAAGTGAACCTTTTTGCAAATGAAGTGTATGCCTCGTCGACGATGATGGGATTGGATGAGAGGGCTAAGTCTTGAGACAATCAGTAGCAAATGTCGGGATGTGGAATAAAAGTGGAATTCTATTGGAGCCAGGGCCGTGAATTTCGGCTTAAAAGTTGCGCCATCCTGTCGTGTATGTTTGAAAAAAAAAAAGCATGACTAAAAACCAAATCGCCGTCCGACGCACCGTTTTCGAGATATGGCGAGTTTTCCAAAAACGAACGGTATTTTCCCAAAAATTCAACACAAATCATGCGGTTTGGGATCTACTGCTGGTCGTGGCTTAAAGACGAAGTTATTACCTACAATCACCCATCATTACTTTTTCCCTGCGTCCCTCCGTTCCCGAGATATTCAAAGTCAAAGTTTGCACCTTGGCAAAAATATACCAGCTATCATATCTGGGCGCCTAGTAGTTCAGAAAAACTAAAAAAGTGACTCGATCAAAAAAGGGGGCTCAACTGAGGCGACTCTCGGTACTCAGAGCCTTGTAACTTTTTTGTTTGAAGGAGTAGATCAGTGAATGAGACATCGTCTGAAAGGGCGCGATTTTTTCTTCAATTCCGTGGTGGAAAGCGAAATAGGAGCCTGGTGAAATTTTGAGATATAGCGTGGTTTTTTCAAAATGAATCCCTTTTTTCGTCCTTTCTGCTGCCATTTCTTGGCTATAGCTCGGAAACTATTGAAGCTACATGCACAAATGAGGAATCAAAATATTCCTCTCGAGCGTCTGCATAAAAACTTCTCTCAGATAAATTTACGCCAGATGCACCGTTTTCGAAATATGGTTTATTTTTTGAAAAACTAATTGTTTTTTGATCGTCCTTTTTTGGCTATAACTCGGAAACTATTAGGCCTACGGACACAAATTTTGGTTCAAAATGTTCGTATTAAACGCCGCTAGGATGTCTGAAAAGTATACCCGCGAAACATTTTTGCATGAAAAATGATGTCCTTTTTAGTGTCCTGCAAGATCCTTCGGCTATGAATCCTTGCAAATTTTTATATTTCCTTAGAATATCATCAGACCTATGATCTCCACCCATTTTCGAATCAAAATTCGACAAAATTTTCGAAAATCGAAAAAGTGTCATGTTTTCACCGAAAAATGCAGTCAATTGCGAAACTTCGGGGTCGACTTTTCCGCTGAATTTGTGTCGATTTTTTGAAAATCCAAATTTGGATAACATTTTTTTGGTTGTTTGGCAGAGAATCGGTAGTTGATGACACGTTTGAAATTTGAAGGGTTTTGGCCAAAGGATTAGGTCAAAAAGTTGAAAAAATCCTTGAGACGGAAGAATAAATAACCTCTTTCTGACGCCATTTTTTGGCCATATCTCGAAAACTGTTTGACCTACGGCCATATATAAGGTGTCAAAATATTCATATTGATCACCTGCACAAAAGTTATTGAGAGGAAATTTTTTGGCAGAATCACCGTTTTCGAGATATAGCGATTTTTTTTCAAAAATTAACTGCTTTTTTCGTCCTTTCTGATCTTGATTTTTTGGCTATATCTCGGAAACTACGAGGCCTACGGACACAAATTTTGGCTCAAAATTTTCGTATTGAACACTACTAGGATGTCTGAAACGCGTACTGGCGAAACATTTGTTTATGAAAAATGATGTCCTTTTTTTGATCCTGTTTGATCCTGCGGCAATGAATCCTTGCAAATTTTAGATTTCTCCTTCGAACACCCTTCACCCTACCATCTCTGCCCCATTTTCGCATGAAAATTCGACAAATTTTTGAAAATCGTAAAAAATGATGTGTTTTCACCGAAAAATGCAGTCAATTGCGAAACTTCGGGGTCGACCTTTCCGCTGAATTTGTGTCGATTTTTTGAAAATCCAAATTTAGATAAAATTCTTTGGATATATAGTAGAGATATCGCAGCTGATAATAAATCTGAAATTTGAACGATTTTGGACCACAGGATCAGGTCGAAAAGTTGAAAAATCCTTGAGTCGAAGGAGTACATAACCTCGTCCTGATGGGAATTTATGGCCATAGCTCGGAAACTACTGGGCGTAGGAAGGCAAATGAGGCACCAAAATGTTTGTAATGGAAGCCTGCATAAAAGTTAAGAGAAGACAAATCGACTCCAGACACACCGTTTTCAAGATATGGAGAATTTTTTTCAAATTAACCCATTTTTTCGCTTTTTGTGATGCCATTTCTTGATGGACTGATGGACATAGGGACACAAATGAGGTCTTAAAACATTTATTTTGCAGGCCTACATCTTTCCACAAGGGGTTTATGAAAAGCCATGAGAACGCACTGTTTTCTAGATATGGAGCATTTTCCGAAAATGAACGGTATTTGCTCTAAATTTTGATCAAAATAACGGGATATGTGGTTCGAAATCAAAACTGTCTTAAAGACGAAATCATTACCTACAATCCCTCATCTTTACTTTTTTTCTACGTCCCTCCGTTCCCGAGATATTCAAACTCAAAGTAGGCACTTCGGTAAACATTAGCCTGCTGCAACTTCTGGGCGACTAGTACTTCAGAAAAATTTCGACGAAAAATATGAGTCAACCGAAAAGACTGAAAAGACTCTCAGAACTCAAACCCTTGCAACTTTTTTGTTTGAAGGAGTAGATCGATGAATGAGACATCGTCTGAAAGGGCGCGATTTGCTTTTGAATTCCGTGGTGGAAAGCGAAATTGGAGCCTGGTGCATTTTCGAGATATGGCGCAGTTTTTTTAAAGTGAATCCCTATATGGCTATAGCTCCCCTTGACATGTCTCATCCCAGGCAGGATTTGTTAGTCAAAATGCATTTCTCCAGCAGACAGGGACACAGACTTTGAAAAACTGTTTTCTTCTGGCCGATCGAAGCGGCCTTTAAGGTACCGAAATACAACCGAAATGGTTACAAAAAACAAAACGAAAGCATGGTAGTCAGGACGAAGTCTTTGCCACCTTTTCAAATCCCCATCAAATGCGGCGATTTGGAGGCGAAGCCCTCTCCCAAAACACTCCACCCAGACCGAGCCCCCCTAGACACCGTCTCCTTGTGTCACGCGACAACCCGTCAGTTAAAAAAATAAGACAAAACCAAGGAGGGGGAAAGAGAACAAAAAGAAAAGTAAAGGAATCATCCACATTATCGCAACGCAAGAACAAAAACCAAATGAAAAACAAACCTGAATACGTGCCTCTGGTAAACCAATCTTTTCAGCTAATCTCTCTCGGGCGAACACATCCGGATAATGGGTCCTTTCGAATTCTGCAAATTGAAAGAGAGAGAGAGAGATATGGCGGGTGAGGAATCAGTGAGTGGGGGTGGGGGTAGGGTCTGCTTACCTTTTTCCAGGCTGTCGATCTGTTCGTTGGTAAACGAGGTTCGATTCCGCTGCAATTTCCTTTTCAAACGCAAACGCATCTGCGAGTCCTCGTCCCCGGATGAATTGTGATCCGAATTGCCGTCTGATGTGCTCTCGTGCGAGTTCGGGTGCGAGACATCGCCCGAGAAGAGATCTGGAAGAGGAAAAGACGTAAATATTAGATGACAATCAAAAGGCAGAGTGAAGTGGAATTCGAGAAAAATTTCAGCGGATTGCGTGGTGGTGCAGGTGCCGAAGGCAAAAAGGGTGTTGCTATCGTGACACAATCCGAGACGAGGGTGTCAAGCAGGGAACACCCTCAGCATCCAGGGCAACCGCTCGACACTTGATGATTGCTCATCTATGCCAGATAATCGCTTCGGTCGATTCTTCGGTTGACTGATTGCCTGATTTTGCGATTCTCCCCTTCGGCGAGAGAGAGATGTGTATCCTTGGCGACGAGAACCGAGACTGCTCGTTTAACGTCCGCCGCGTAAGTGATACGCTAATTGGCAAAAATTCGAAATCGTCTGTAGACAGTGAAATTTTTGTTCATTTTTTGGTCCTTCGAGCCGAAACCGGATACGGGACACTGAATGTGGACGGCTTGAAGGAATTTCCAATCGATTAGACAATTAATTTCGAACATTTCCGAAGGCATCCTAGGCATTTGCGTTGTCCGCGCCTTCGTTCGGTCTCCGGTGAAGAGGAGAGCAAAAATCTGTCAGAAAGCCTCAAGCGAGGTCGACTGAAAACGAAGACAAACCGAGACTAACATGAACTGGACATGGGAAATATCGAATGACCAAGGGACCCCTGTCAGTGTCTCGTGCTGTTCGAAAGGATTCTAGACTCCGTAGACTGGATAGCACAATCCATTAGACAACGAAACCCAACACTGAACCACGAACAACACCTCTCCGATGATGAAAAGAGATTTTGTTGCTTCTGTGCTGCTGCTGCTGCTGCTGCTGCAGTCCTGTTTCAGTTCAAACTCAGGAAAAAAAAAACGCCCGTCGTAATTTGACCGAACCCGCCTAGAGAGCCCGCGAGAGAGAGCGGGAGGAGCTGAGAGCTGAGGTCGGATAGGCTACCTGAAGGCGTCGGTCATTGACGGACGAACACGTGGCAATTGCGTTCAGCTTGGATGATCTAGTTCTTCGTAGACGACGGCTGAGACTGAGGCTGAGGCTGCGGCTGCTGCTGAGACTGATGGGGATGGCGATGATGACGATGATGCCATCATCGCTGAAGGTGTGTATCCCGAAGTGGCTACGGTGTTGTTTTTAGATGTTAACGCTTCAAATCTACGATACTTGAAGATTGTATTACTTGGCAGTGCGCAGGTGCTGAATTGATGGGGCCTGCGTTGATTTGCAGCAACATGTGCTGTCTTTCGGAAGTGCTACTGGGGCGGTGCCTTCTTGTACGTAAGCCCTTTTGGCAGTGTAATTGATTAGTCAGGAAGGGTGCGAGGCGTCGCAGATTGATGGGGAAACGCGATTGGGCTCTTCCAAGAATTGATCGAAGGCATCTAGACTGATTGGAGACGATGATTGTTTCTTTTGGGGCGGGGGGAATTGAAGCTTTCCACAGTCAAGCAAGGAACTTCCACATTGACTCCCTCTGCCATGGAACCTACTCGATGTTCGAACTCGAAGTTCAATGCGAACGTTTTGAGCCATCATTTGTGGCCGTAGGTCCGATAGTTTCCGAGCTATAGCCAAGAAATGGCATCATCAAGGACAAGAAAAGGGATTCATTTTGAAAAACTGTCGAAAATGCACCAGGCTCCAATTTCGCTCTTCCCCACGGAATTGAAGAACAAATTGCGCCCTTTCGGACGATGTCTCACTCATTGATTTACATTGATTACACAAAAAAGTTGCAAGGCTCTGAGTTCTGAGAGTCGTCTTTCTAGTCGAAATTTTCCTGAAGTACTAGACGTCCAGAAATCGCAGCAGGCATAATTTTGTCACTGTGCCTACTTTGACTTTGAATATCTCGGGAACGAGGGGACGCAAGAAAAAAGTAATGATTTGGGTTGTAGGTAATAACTTCGTCTTCAAGGCATGCAAAGTTGGAAATCGAAAATCGCCCGAATTGTGTCGAATTTCTGGGAAAATAACTTTCGTTTTTGGAAAAAACGCCATATCTCGGAAACGGTGCGTCCAATCGCAATTTGCCTTTTGGTTAAGCTTTTTTTCAAACATACACGACCGCATGACACAACTTTTAAGCCAAAATTCACGGCTCTAGCTATTATAGAACCCCCCTTTTGGCCAACCATAAGGTGGTGTTCGACCAAAAAACCAACGTTTTTTAGTCAAAAATGCGCCATATCTCGAAAATGGTTCGCTCGCTGCCAGGCCTTTTCCTTTTGGATTGTATGCAGGCTTTCATTACGAACATTTTAAGGCCTCATGTTCCCTCCTACGCACAGTAGTTTCCGAGCTATGGCCAAAAATTCCCATAAGGATGAGGTTATGTACTCCTTCGTCTCAAGGATTTTTCAACTTTCGACCTGATCCTGTGGACCAAAACCGCTCAAATTTCAGATTTATCATCAGCTACGGAATCTCTACCGACCTGTCCAAAGAATTTTATCCAAATTTGGATTTTCAAAAAATCAACACAAATTCAGCGGAAAAGTCGACCCCGAAGTTCCGCATTTGACTGCATTTTTCTGTGAAAACATTACATTTTTTCGATTTTCGAAAAATTTGTCGAATTTTTATTCGAAAATGAACAGGTATGATAGGGTGGAGGGTGTTCGAAGGATAAATCATGAATTTGCAAAGATTCAGTGGGAAAGGATCCATAAAAGGACGTTTCTCCGGTCCCTGTGCAAGTCTTTGAGTCCTGTACTCGTTATCCTCCCCCTCCCAACATCTAATCTAAACAAAATACCCATGTCCTGTCTTCTTTCATCAAAAACAGTCCAACGGAAGCAGTCTTCAAGCAGCCCAAGAGCCCTCTCATGCTCCGGATGCGCCACATAAAAGAGATACTTTCCGGTGGACGAACGAAAATCATTTCTTTTGTCCGACTGCCGAGTGTGTCCACAGAAAAAAGGACATCTCATCCCGGCAGCAGCAAAAAAAAGGTCCATTCACTATAACCAACAACATCACCCCACCCTCTCCACGGTTCAGTCCGTTTTTTTTTTATTGGCCCGTGCCCTCCCCCACTCACTGCCCGGACACAGTTTATTTGAGGAAAATACATGAATTTCCATGTATTTGATGGAGAAAAACAGAAAACGGGTAACAACAATTTTCCACCCCATTTCTGTCCCGCTCCATGTCAACCGCCACCCGCCCGAACGACCCAACCGCCCTCGGGAGCGAGGGTGTGTGGTATACAACCAACAAATTAGTTAATAGAACGACGACCATTTCTGTGTGCCCTGCCCTGGCCTGCCTCCGCATTATTCAATTTCTTTTGTGTGCGGAGGGTATCCTCCCCGTTTTGACTGACCAAGACGACGCCACACTACGCCAGCACCTTTAGCTGCCGCCCCGACATATGTATGCTTATTTTGCAAGCCTGATATCGGCCCCCGTTCCCGCTCCCGCCCCCGCCGCCGGCGGACACGCATACATAAAGTCGCCATCGCCGTCGCCGTTACACGGTATGGGTAGTGCTGAATAAGTTGTCACGGGGCGCAGCCGAACAGAAGCGGAACAACACGACGCAGTCCCAAAGAGAAATGCTCGAGCATACAATCTCGTGTAAACAAGAATGGTTATGTCATTTCACCGTCGGCATTAATTAGTCGATGCTGGCCCGAGAACGGCGAACGGACAACTTGACGTAACCGAACGCCACACGGACCGGAGAGGGCTGAACGAATTAATGATGTCGGGGATTATGATGGAATGGTTGAGGTCCTTTCAGCGACACTGGGTATCAATCAAATTCAGTTTCGTCGTTCATTATGGCCCGTGTGGCAGACGTATGAGATAGGTTTTGAGGCTTGTCACATGCCCAACGGGAGCTACTAAAGCAAAAACTGAGTCATCGACCGGCGTGGCAAGGGAACACGCACGGGGTGCTCAGGCAAAAAATGATGAAAAAGGTTCGATAGGACTGACTGTCATCTTTGTGGCAGAGCAGGTGGAGGTTGTGTCTGTCTGTTGAAAGACTCGACAAGTAGGACAGTTGACAGGATAGGAGATGAGTTCACAACGACGGGCTTGGGTGACACTGTCTCCTGAGCCTGTCAGACAACGATGTCGACGATGAGGTACTCGTTGATCTAGTCCTTCAAACAAAAAAGGTGCAAAACTCAGACGTATTCTGAAATTCACCCGCCTGACTTTTTCGTTGAAATTTTTCTGAAGCACTAGGCGCCCAGAAATTGCAGCAGGCATATTTTTGCCGAAGTGCCTACTTTGACTTTGAATATCTCGGGAACGGAGGGACGCAGGAAAAAAGTAAAGATAGGGGGTTGTAGGTAATGACTTCGTCTTCAAGGCATGCAAAGTTGGAAATCGGAAATCGCCCGAATTGTGTCGAATTTCTGGGAAAATAACTTTCGTTTTCGGAAAAAACGCCATATCTCGGAAACGGTGCGTCCAATCGCAATTTGCCTTTTGGTTAAGCTTTTTTTCAAACATACACGACCACATGACGCAACTTTCAAGCCAAAATTTACGGCTCTAGCTATTATAGAACCCCCCTTTTGGCCAACCATAAGGTGGTGTTCGACCAAAAAACCAACGCTTTTTAGTCAAAAATGCTTTATATCTCGAAAATGGTTCGTCCGCTGTCAGTCTTTTTTCTATTGGATTGTATGCAGGCGTTCATTACGAACATTTTGATGACTCATTTGCTCTCCTACGCCCAGTAGTTTCCGAGCTATGGCCATAAATTCCCATCAGGAGGAGGTTATGTACTCCTTCGTCTCAAGGATTTTTCAATTTTTCGACCTGATCCTGTGGTCTAAAATCGCTCAAATTTCTGATTTATCATCAGCTACCGTATCTCTACCGACCTATCCAAAGAATTTTATCCAAATTTGGATTTTCAAAAAATCGACACAAATTCAGCGGAAAGGTCGACCCCGAAGTTTCGCAATTGACTGCATTTTTCTGTGAAAACATGACATTTTTTCGATTTTCGAAAAATTTGTCGAATTTTGATTCGAAAATGGATGGGGATCATAGGTCTGATGATATTCTAGGCAAATATAAGAATTTGCAAGGATTCATAGCCGAAGGCTCTTGCAGGACACTAAAAAGGACATCATTTTTCATACAAAAATGTTTCGAGGATATGCTTTTCAAACATCCTAGCGGCGTTCAATACGAACATTTTGAGCCAAAATTTGTTTTCCTAGGCCAAATAGTTTTAGAGTTATAGCCAAAAAAGGACGATCAAAAAACAATTCGTTTTTCAAAAAATAATCCATATCTCGAAAACAGTGCGTCTGGCGTAAATTTATCTGAGATAAGTTTTTATGCAGACGCTCAAGAGGAATATTTTGAGCCCTTATTTGTGACTGTAGCTTCAACAGTTTCGGAACTATAGCCAAGAAATGGCAGCAGAAAGGCAATTTATTTTGAAAAATGCACCATATCTCAAAAACGGCTTCGATTTATTTTCTGTCACCTTCTTGGCTTCGATACAGGCGTTCAATGCAAATGTTTTGATGCCATATTTGCGGCCCTAAGTCGAACAGCTTCCGAGACATAGCCCAAAAATGGCGTCAGAAAGGACGAAGTGAGCAATTTATTCTGAAAAATGCGCCATATCTCGAAAACGGCTTCGATTTTCTCTCTGTCGCCTTTTTGGTATCGATGCAGACGTTCAATACAAACGTTTTGGGCACTCATTTATGGCCCTTGGTCCAACAGTTTCGAAAAGAACGAGAAAAGAATTTTTTTTTTGAAAACGCGTCATATCTCGAAAACGGTGTGTCTGACTGCGAATTACGTTTTTGTTCCAAAGATGCACACTCTTATGGTGCTCTTAGCTGCCGTCCCAGTCAAGTGGTAGTCAGTGTAAAAAAAGGATGCAGCTTCTCATGGATGACTGGACCCTGCGCGAATGCACTTTCCCTTGCATTCACTGGTCGAGTTGCAACTGGACACCGTCAACGAAACAAAAAACGCCACAAGAGGACAGAAAACCCTACACTCCTGGTGCACACTGATAAGGAGCCTCTTCTCCCAAAACTACGTACGTGCGTGCGTGTGCTTGCCTGAGAGGGGAGACACATGCATGGATGCACTCTACCACGCTTCACTTGTCGTTCATTTACGAAATTTCGTTGCAAACGGTATTTTTTTGCGTGGGTGTGTGTATTTGGGAGGTTGTTTGACTGGTCCTTCTTGCCGAACGGCAACGCGTTACACTCTGAACAATTATCCTGTAATTATCTATGCAATGGCAGTCATCATCGCCATCAGGAGCAGAATGACCAAAGGAATACACTGTCACTGTGATTGCCTGTTCAGTCGAAATGCAAGCGAATCGAGAGGAGTATCCCTCGGTATGCTCATCCAAACTTCTGGATTCTGGATTCCGGATTTGAATAGGGCACCGCTCCACTCCACTCCACATTCATCTCGCTGATTTACATCCTCATCCGGCATTCAGACAGAGGCCAAGCGCAGAGCCAGGTAGACAGGCTGTGCTCAATCAGCCGTGTCGCCGTACAACAGACACCCCAGCGCACCATCATAATCGAGGGACGAGTCCTCTGACTGAAGTCCATGAGATAATGCATCTCCCATTCTCCCCTCGCTCCGGTTTCCTGCTGCAATCGAGAGTAGAATTGAGCAAAACTTATTAAACTTAATTGCATACACAACCGTTTCGTCCTCCGTCCTCGTTCCAGCACACAGACCCACACCCGCACGCCATCCAGTCAAAACTGAAAGGCGCCGCCGTTATTGCTCATTCCCAGTGAACATTGGCAGCAGCGCAGCAATTGCACATCAATCGGATCGACGTAATGTCGTTTCATCGTTCGGAATCAATTCAACAATAAGCGATAATGGAATATGTTAACAAGTGTACAACGGTGAAACCGATGAGGCTACGAATACCCACCCGACGGCACCAGTTCACTCACCGTCCGTCGACGACGTTCGCTTTAATGTAAATTGCACGAGCCCGGGGGTGAGGACCGTGTAGTGCCCGGTGATGGGGTGTTGGGATGAAGCGTACGGATAACATGGAAGACAGGTACTTAGTGATGATTAAAATTAATCATGTGATTAGTTCTAACGACGAGGGTGGGATTTGGATAACAAAGTGTGCCACACTCCGGCATAGGAGCTTCGCGCGAATGATTTGCTTAGCGGGTCATCTTCGCGAGACGCATCGTCATGCATTGTGCTTTGATGCAGGCGTTCAAAACGGGAGTTTTGAGCCGAAATTTGGGGCGCTAGGGTGAAAGGTGGCATCAATAGGGAAGAAAAAAGGAATTTGAAAAATGCACCATATCTCGAAAACTGGGTACCTGACCTCGATTTCGTTTCTGTCAAGCTGTGCGCTTCGATGCAGGCGTTCAATACGAATTAGCTGAGCATTTGTGACCCTAGGTCTGAAGGCATGCACTCAATACCACAGAATTCGTATCAGAAACTATTTTTGAAAAATACCCCATAACGCGAAAACGGTGTAAATTCGCTTCGATTTTGCTTCTACGCTTCGAGCAGGAATTCAAAACGACAATTTTGACCAAACATTTGTGACCCTTGATCGAAAGGCCTATGAATTGGCATCAGAAATACATTTTTGAAAAGTGCATCATATCTCGAAAACGGTGTACATGACCTCGATCTCGCTTCTATTAAGTTTCGCGCTTCGATGCAGGAGTTCAATATGAAACTACTGAGCATTTGTGAGCCTAGATCTAAAGACATGCACTAAATACCCATGAATTGGCATCAGAAATGAATTTTCGAAAATGCACCATATCTCGAAAACGGTGTAAATTCGCTTCGACTTCTGTTAACTTTTGCGCTTCTATGCAGGCGTTCAAAATGGCAATCTTGAGTCTAAATTTGAGACCCTCGAATGGTGCCAACGGTAGGGAAGAAAAAATTTTGAAAAACAGACTATATTTCGAAAACGGTGTTCCTGGCTTCTATTTCGAACTCTAACGCTTCAATACGAAACTGTTTGGCAAACTTGGCTTAAGGCTTGCACCCTATACCCATGAGTTGGCATGAAAAATTAGTTTTAAAAAATCCACCATATCTCGAAAACGGTGTTTCCCGCTTCGATTTCGCTTCTGTTATCTTCTACGCTTCGATGCAGGCATTCAATACCAAACTTTTGAGCCCTTGATCAAAAGGCTTGTACCCTAAGCCCACGAATTTGCACCAGAACTGAATTTTGAAAACTCCACCATAACTCGAAAACGGTTCGAAAACTAAAAATCTCGTTTTAAAATTTTGCTTTTATCGAACTCACCACGTTTTTGCAGCTCATCCCTTGTGATTTGTCCTGTTAGATTTGTAGCTGTCGGTGTTGGCGGCAGGGCCAAGTGTGCCGGTGGTGCATTGCTAGGATACCACGCCCATCCACCCGATTGACCATTGAACATTCGAAGTTTCTCATAGACCGATTCGTTTTGTTGCTGGGCCTGTTGCTCCTTTTGTGATGCCAAATTCCTCAGTACTCGATTGATTGATGAAACCTAAAAAACACAAGAGAGAGAGAGGGAGATTAATATAAAATGTGTGTGTTCATCGATAAGGATTAACTTAATTATGAATGGGAGTCAAGCCCCTGAACACGAAAGAAGCTTGTAAACTCGCACCGCCACGGGAAAATACTTGAAAGGCGAGTTGGTTCTTTGATGCTAACATTTCCTTTTCGCCGAGCTCCCATTTCAAGTGGCGACACGTGCTCGACTCTCTGGCAAAGAATTTGTGCAATTTAACACATCGCAAACCGCACGCAGCCGTCACAAGAGCAATCATAGATGATTCAGGAACGCTAGTCCTGACGATGGATGGTGACGGGATGGTGGTTTGCGTTGCTCATATTTTCTAGCGCCAAGGGATAATGGAATTTCTCATTTCGGCAGAAAAAAATAATGAAATGTGTGCTGTAATTGAGAAATTCCTTGAAGTCTGTCAAAAGCTTTGATGCTTTTGAGCGTGAGTGTGGGAGATGAAGAGAGTGTTGCTCTGACCAACGGAGGGAACGGTGACTGCGCTGGATATTTCCTTAAAAACGAGGCTCTTGAGATAATTGAAGGAGTCATAGACATTCGTCCTCCTTGGAGACGAAATTTGAATCAAGGATCAAGCTTAAAGCTGGAATGACGTCAAAAGCTCACCAAATGTCAAGGGAACTAAGAGAAGATGCCAAAATTTTGTCAAAAATTCAAACGCAACGTCTTCGAATGATGACCGATGACAGATTGTGATCGGGGAGGGAGAGCTTTAAGGACATCCCCAAGGAGATCCCCAAGGATGCAGTCCAGGGGAAATAGGAAAAAAAAATGATTTCCAACCCGCATTCTGTTGATTACGCCTCACCCAGAGGGGTTCCTTGCACAAGTGCCTGCGGAGGAGGAAATTCATGAAAGGATACAATAGCCAACTCCCAGGACATGGCCTTGTAGGAAAAAACGTAGGAAAACGATCTGGTTCTTCAGAAACGAGGTCAGAATCAGTGCAGTGTTCGGCTACGTTGGGTTTAAGCCCTTTCACATCCACGACCAAAACCTCTCACAAGATGATGATGCCATAGTGCGGATAGTTTCCGCGTAACAGAATTCATGAAAAATCATCCAGCCCTTCGTTGAGAATTGAATTGACGATGAAACTTCAACCGAAAGGTAGGAACTCAACTATGCACGAATCACCTTAAAGTTCATGGCAATGTACCCCCATTTTTTGCTCTCTCTCTCTCTCACTCTCTCTAGCTCGCCCCCCCCCCGTTCGGGTAGGATCAACATTCATTGGATTTATTCCACCATGTAGTGGAATGAATTTAAATCTTGACTATGCCGAGTCACTGAAATGAAATAGAGTGCATGCGAGGTGCAATCCTTTTGTTGTTCTTCCTCCTCAGCCTCCGTCGGAGTTTGACGGAGCCTACCTTCACCCCCTCCTCCCATGGCAACCATTACTCTCGGGAAGGTGGCCCCTCCTTGGGTAACCGCTCAACAATGAACAAATTGTATACAAAATGGCATCGTTAAGGAAAACAACGCAACCACAACAACAACAAGAACAGCAACAACAAAATGTGCTGCATTTTACATTTGAAATGAAAATTACAACAAAAAGGAAGCGAGCGAAACGAAAAGAAAAGATCTTGGATAAAGGGATGAAAAGGTGGAGGAGATGGGGGCTTGTCGACTTACGAGAGAGAGTGAAAGAGAGACAGAGAGAGAGAAGAATCAACCAACACATTACACGGTGAGTAAAACAAAAGAAGGAAAAGAATTGAAAAGAAAGAAATGAAAGGAGTGCAGCATATCATTATGACGATGCTAAAGGAATGAATCAGAGGGGGGTTGGGGGAGGAAGGAAGGAAGGAACATAACCGAGAAGAGCTCCAGCCATGCAAACGTTCCCCATTTTATTTCAGCAGCCATCATCGCCCTCATCGCATCCTATTTTGATGGTGTACTCTTCATCTTCTCTCTAAAACGTATTTCGGATGAAAAGATTCGCAGAAAACATAAAAAAAAATTTTATATGAAGTGTACATACATACGGTCGATGTGGCGTAGCGCGCACAGTGATTCTGTGAAACATGGGGGACTGGGAGGCTCCCTTCGTGGAATTATGTATAGTATATATTCGCGTCCAAAGTTCCTATCTCTGGGTGGGGGGAGGGAGGCAGGGAGTCGTCCTGAGGTATTCAGTAGAATTAAATGTTGAATACTCTTCAATTTAATGGATTTTTAATGAGAGAGAGCTAGGCGAATGATTCTTAAAGGGGCACGTTTTGTTAGAAATTTCAAGTGGGCGAGGGTTTCTCGAGTATGCCACTGTTCTTAAAAACCTTGATTCTTCAACAACCCAATCAGTCAGATGTAATGGGTGAGAGCAGAGGGGTCAAGTTTTAGCGCGCTAGTCCATCGTTGTGAGACAGGAGGATGAAAAGCTGATAGGATCCGAGATAGCCAGTCGAAAACGAATGATTTTGTTGAAAGTTGAGCAAAAAATAACCATCGTTAAATTTTAAAATGTCCATAATTGCTTATGGAAACTTGTGTCAACTGAAATTTGTATACATGCATATGTCCCTACGAAAGAAGGCATAAAAACCCTGACTTAACGAAACTTAACGAACTTAACGAAACTTAACGAAAACGTTTTTATTGTCGGAGCGTTTAATTTGTGATATGCATATACCCCTGCGTATGTTGGCACAAGTTAATGAAACTTAATGAAACTTAACGAAAACGTTTTTATTGTTGCTGCGTTGAATTTGTGATGTGTTTAGACGGTTTCTTTAGTTTTCGTAGGTTTCCGTGCGGTCTTTTTCTGACTAAATCCACATTTCAGTACATTGGCCACTTATTTTCACATAAATGTTGTCTCGATTTCCAATAGTTAGCCTTTAGGAATCTAAATCAAGTCAAAATTTAACTCGATTCCTAATAGTTGGTTGCTGGGAATCGAGTCAAAATTTGAGAAATTTACTGAAGTGGGGAATTACCTTGAAAATGGAATCGAAAGCTAAGTCAAATCAAATTTTAGAACGAACAACAAACATGGAGTCATGAATAGATAAGCATGAAAACAGTCAAGATGAATCCAGAATCCGAATAAAAAATTTAAGCGAAAATCGAACCAAAGGACCGACCCCAAGAGAAGGCCAGAAGTGTGTAGAAAATCGATGCTAAAATGAAGTAGACTGGTTCAGAAGTGTATACAAAATCCATGCCCAGATGAAGTAGAACGGACCAGAGGTGTATACAAAATCCACGCTGAAATGAAGTAGAACGTCTGGTCCATTCCATGCCAAGCCAAAGGACCGATCCCAAGGAAAGACCAGAAGTGTATACAAAATCGATGCTAAAATGAAATAGAACGTCTGGTCCAGGACTTGAAAGCCCATAAGATTAAATTTGGATTACTTTCGGGCATAAAACTAACAGTAACGGAATCATATGAGAAATGAACATCCAACAATGACATGCCTTGAAGGATTCTGATCGAATCGATAAGCGAAGAATGGAAAGGGTGACTTAAACTCCTCCACAAAAAGCCCCTTCAGAAGTTCAGAGAGCAAACATTCGTGAAACACATGTCAAGTGATTTTTGTAACAAGTCTCCCATTCACCCAAGAAGAAGGCCATTTCTGATTTCAACCATCAGATTGGGGGTAACAGCATTTCCATTAATTCGATTTATCTCATAATCAAAATCTAAAACATTTGTGAACACACATCCAACCACTTTCTCGCTGAGGGACTCATTATTGATGGTGGTCTACATCGTTGTTCCGCCCCTGGTCTACACAAAGAAAAAAAAAAAACCCTGAGCCTCACCACGTCCTAACGAAGTTACCGTTTTATTTGATTAAGTTCTCCCAGCAAATTGTTCTTCTATACAAAAATAATTTAGCAAAACAAATTTGTTACAACATGTACTCTCGCACGGCCTCTTTGTTTGTATGTGTCGACTGTTCAAAGGCTCAGCAAAGGGATAGAGCAAAACGGATGAAAAAATTGGAATGAATTGAGGCACAGAAGGGGTATTCAAACCTTAATTCCATAGATAACCATCGTCACCACTTGGGGTACACAACGAGCAACGAGCAGCGAGCAATGAAAACGAGTACAAAAGGCAGCAGGGAGGCGAGCACCGCGAATAAACAAAAAAAATACACAACACAACAGAATAGCAAAAACAAGGGAAGAGGGTTGTACTTCACAGGACCGTTTGGTCAATATACAAAATGAGATACAAAACCTAAATACATTGCATAACATATGGCCAATTTTCAGGGCGCGTATAAAGCACACACACACACACACACACACACACACACACACACACTCACGCACAGGGATATGTGCATACTCTGTGTACATGAGAGTGGAAGGAGGGTGATGAGTCCTCGGCAAACGTCCTCCTCATCATCATCATCATCATCATCCACCACGACCCTCTTTTGTTCTTCGAACAACCACGACGATGACGACGACGACGATGACGGGTTTGTTTGGTTTATTGGCCGCAGAAGTTCTGCGGAATAGTGTGCGGTTATGCTGTTTAGCTGCTCAGCCAAACTGAAAAAGGCGGAAAAAAGGGGGCGCAAGCAAATCAATTCAAACTTCATTTGCGATGCGATAGATTCAAGAAGAAAAAAAATAAATCTCATCAGATTTAGATTCAATAAGGCACTCTCCGAGCAAATTGAAATCTATTTCGGTACACACCCCTCCACCCCTAGGCCCGTCGATGGGGAGATAACCTTGCCGATCGATTGAATTTAAGTGCAACATTAAACGAGAGTGACCTTACAGTTGTTATCCCCACAGATTCGGTTCGTTTTGGGGGTTTGATTAGGGGGGATGACCAGAGCCTCTTATGACGTGTCTGCCAGTGTCGACTACACGATGTGAAGGGATTAACATTAACCAAATGGGAGTAGGCAATAAATTTACCGTATACGGGCACCCTCTTCTCTCGGTCGGCAATCAACTCAAACCACCCACATACACAGCATCCATCGCCCGACACACATCGAGCGCCCCATCTAGGGGATGAGCGGGCAATTACTTTTAATTAAAATTTAGTTTCGAAATTAATCAACGGAGCCGAAAATTCCCCACCCTCTCTCTCTCTCTCGAACGCTGTTTCGAAGGGGTTTTCGAGACCGACATTTTTGACTTTCTGATTTCTGATGGGAAATTTGTGTCGTTTTTTGAGGCGAGTTTTGCGAGTTTCTTGAGTTCATTCGAAGACGAGTTCATTGGAGGCGATAGGAGACGACGAATTTTCTGACGGTCTCCAAATTTGAACTCGAATTCTAATTTTCGTACAATTTCTGACAGTTTTGGTAGAAAATTCGGAAACCAGAGAATGAAAATGTTCACCACGAATAGCTTCTCAAGGGACCACCGGTTTCGACGGTCTTGAGATCTTGAGTCTTGAGCATTGCGACCGAATCATGATTTTTTGAATTTTGATACAATTTCTGGCAAATTTTCGACCAAAATTCGGAAACTATGTGCGACGCTAGGGACTAAATATGCCCACTACGATGGACTTTTCAAGAGACGCACTGCCTTGAGATTCAAACTTTCAGAAGGGGCGTGAGTTTTTTGACCCACGTCAGATTTTTCGAATTTTCAAACGATTTCTTGCAATTTTCGACCGAAATTCGAAAACTGCATGCAACGCTAGAGACTGAAAATGTCCGCCACGATGAGCCTTTCAAGAGACAATCATATTTGGACTGTCTTGAGATTTGAATTTTCAGAAAGAACGCGAGTTTTCTGACCGGCGTATACATTTTCGAATTTTCGTACAAATTTCTGGCACTTTTCGTTCAAAATTTGGAAACCATGTGCGACGCTAGGGATTGAAAATGTCCACCACATGAAGCCCTTCAAGGTACAACTGGTTTTTTCACGATCTTGAGTTTTCAGCTTAAGACAGAGTGATTTTTTTGAACGACGCCGGATTTTTCAAATTTTCGTACGGTTTCTGACGGTTTTCGTAAAAAATTCGAAAATTACGAACCACACGCTACAGGAGACAACCAATTTTCGACCGTCTTGAGATTTCAACTCAGAATCCTCAAGATCCTCGTGATTTTTTGGTTTTGGTACAAAATTCGAAAACTACGTGCCGCACACTACAGGAGACAACCGATTTTTGACCGTCTTGAGGCTTCAACTTTCCGAAAGGCCGTCAGTTTTGTGAACGTGACATAATCTTTCGAATTTTATCAGTTTTCGAACAAAATTTGAACGGTAGGGCCTGAAAATGACCACCAATTTTTCATCCATGTCCTCAATTTTCATATCAGGCTCCTTTTTGATCGCCAAACGGAAAGCATTTCCTTCCTGATTGATGCTCCAAAAAGTCTTTAAATCTCCACTCCAATCCACTCCACTCCAACCCCCTAGAGTAAGTGTGACTTGATGCACTGACTTTGGGTGTTCCCCAAACATGCGTCGCTATTCCAAATCAAACCCTGCACCGTTGTCACATCCCCTGTTTGTGTTCAAACCTCCCTCCCATCGCACACTTTCTATTTTTTTACGACTTACACATGATTGGCCACACACAATGAACCAATGATACCGACAGCACTCCGACCTGATGAAGAAAATTCCCTCCCTTGCCGCACACACACACAGTCGATGTATGCAGAGCACACAGAATAATAAAAAAACGAATATCCTCCCTTAACAAACCACTCCAAGCCCACCCTTAATCAAAAAAAGGGGCAACCAACAACAAAAATGAATAAAAAAAAAAAAACAAGAAAAATACCCCACTACGCGCGACAACTGCTTGCCTACACACACTCGTACACAATGAGAGACACCCATCAATCGGCGTGCACACAGCAGAAGGCAAGAATAACAACACACAACCAACCCCCCGAGTGTATGTACGTGTTCACAAAGCACAAGGCCTGCCACCAACAGACACAGCCAGCCCCATGGTGCTACGTGTACATAGCCACTCCGCTCGCACGTCTTGTTTTTGTTGTGTACTCGCATCTATTACATCATGTCCAAAAAATGAAAAGAAAAAAAAAACGCAGAGAAACCGAAGGAAACAAATTAAAAATTCACCCTTCCCTGGAGGGCTGTGGTTTGCTGTCGTGTGTGTTTGTGTGTGACGAGGAGGCATTGTGCTCGTCGCCATTGTGCCCTATGATCTGGAGTGCAGGCTCGCAGCACAGTGTGCGAACGCGATATTCCGGTCTTTAAGTGAATCCAATGTTTCGATGGGGAGTTGATGGAGTGATGGAGCTTTAAAGAGGGAAATTCCTTCGATAAGTTTGGAGATGAGCATGAATTCGGGGATGTCCTTGTGACTTGTGACAGCTTTTGGAAGGGATCTGCAGTTCCTTTCGATTATCACGCGGCACGTCGACTCTGGGAGGAGATTGAGGATAACCACACGGCACGTCAACTCTGGGAGGAGATTAAAGTTCAGGCAGTCATCATCTCGAAGGACCTCCACCAGATCCGAACTTGTTCCTTTTCCAGACCACCGCCGTCACCACCGTCGTGATCATTCATCGTAATCGCACCAAAAATTTACCGCCAGAAAATTGCAATCTTGTTCGGGACCATAAACGACCCGCAGTGGTCGATGGCAACAAAAACAAACAAAAAATTAGAGCGAGTGTAGAGTCCTTATCCTTATCCTTTTATGCAGGTAATTGCCATCCACGCTCTACCTACGGTAGACTCGCCACAGTTGTCACCCGGTCAAAGGCGCATTATGCCGAGAGTAGCCTATCACTCCTAATCATCTCCGTACACACAACAATAAGGATTATCCCCCGAGATGAGTTATCCTGTGCTCCTGCACTTCAAAGCCAAGCCCTAAATATCATCTCTATTTGTAGCCATTGTTCTGTGATACAATCAGCATAAGTGGGCTCCCGAATCGTCGGCCCTCAGAAGAAGAAGATCATTATAATTCGAAAGTTTTCAACAAACAATGCGGAGCACTTCGAGAGGACCAGTGTCTTTAAATTTAAAGTAGTTCAGCAGTTGTCCTTTGCGAAGCGCAGAGAGCATGTGTCTCCTGCGCACTTCACTGTGGCCATGGCTTAGGTCGGCCTTAAGATCATTTTCACATAGGGATTAGATATTTTTTTTTTTTGGTCCTTTCGTCGTCGAGTGGAACACACTTCAGAAGGAGAATTAGGATCGTATTGGATTCCTTTTGTTTCCGCGTCGGTGCTGCGCTATGGCAGAACTTTTTTCTTCATTTTTCAATTGGAAACATTTTTCTTAAGGACACACTCGACGAGCACCAGCTTGCTTTTGGATGAAGGAGATTTCGGCTTTAAGACGGGTACACAATGTGGCACTCTCTGTGTATCTATGCGAAAAGATGATGGAACAAAGGCATCTAAGAAGGCAATGTGTGTCTGGAAAATATGCACGGGCTATTGGGCACATGAAGTTGCTCTTAATCGAACAGATGTGTAGCGCAATAAGGAGGTTGTTATCCTCTGTTCAAACTAGACTCACCCGCGAAGTCTTCAGCTTCTAAACGAAGCCAGTATCACGGAGTATCTACCAAATGGTCATGCGGAGACTTAAAAAACCTGAAGCAACGATCGTATACACCACAAGTTGAATGCTGCTACTTTTCGTTTAGTTTCGTTAAGTTTCGTTAAGTTTCGTTAAGTTTCGTTACGTTCCTAAACTCTTGTGTACTTACGCCGGAGAGCCTAATAAATCACTACCGATGTATGCAAACGTCAGTTTATCGCAGTTTCTGTGTCCAATCACGGACATTTTGAAATTTAACGATGCTTCTTGTAACTTTTCGTTGAGTTTTGACATTGTCTTAAGTTTTCGAGCGGATATTGTAGTTCAGCCATAACGCTGAGTGAATTAAATCCGACTAAAATCTTGTTTTGACTTGCGGGAGGACAATTTCGCGCACAATACGAGTGAATCCGACGGATTGCTGTAGAAGTTAAACTCAAGCAAACCGTAAAAAAAAAAGCCCGTGTTGCCTTAAAAAAATATCTCCCAATCTAACATCTGTCTCTCTATTAAACATTCCAAACTAACACACAAACGTCAAAAACACTTTTCACACACACACTCTCCATCCACGAGTACAAGACAAACTTGATCCCCTTCAAAAAAAGCGCAGAAAAATCAATTTAAAATTACTTAAGTGTACTTACGCTTGGAATGTTATCGCTATTGCAGACTTGTTCTGATAGCAATCTATCACGGATTTCCCAGGCGAAGATACTCGGACATTCACGCTTGTAATCGGCGATTTTTTGTACAACCGGTGTCGTTGCTACACGTGGCTTGGAACCGCCAATTGCTCGTGGTTTTATTGATCCCGTTTCGTAGTATCTGAAATGAGATGCAATCAGGAGAACATAGGTGTTGTTGATAGCTGACATTTGATTTGTTCTTGAATTCGGATTAATGTCTAGGGCATGCAAGTGATGGGAGGAGTTGGTTGAGGTTGGAAGGAACACGTCGTTAAGTGTTTGGCCGATGGGAAGTGGCGTTGACTTTGAACGTCAACAAATCATTGAAAATATTCAAAAGAAAAATGAAAATCTTAAATTGATTCCTTAGAGGACTTTCCTGGAGTCTTTTCCAAAATTTTTCAAAAATTGGGAAGGAAAAACCATATTTTTTTTCAAAAAAAACCCGTCATATCTCGAAACCGGTGAGTCGGGCGTCAATTTTCATTATGACAACTTTTATGCAGGCGTTCCACACAAACATTTTGATGCCTCAATTTTTGCCCTAGCTCCAACCGTTTCCGAGCTATAGCCAAAAATTGCCACCAGGACGAGGTTATGTCCTCCTTCGTCTCAAGGATTTTTTCAACTTTTCGACCGTATCCTTTGACCAAAATCGTTCAAATTTCAGATTTATCATCAACTTCCGAATCTCTACCGACCTATCCAAAGAATTTTATTCAAATTTGGATTTTTAAAAAATCGACACCTATTCAGCGGAAAAGTCGACCCCGAAGTTTCACAATTGACTGCATTTTTCCGTGAAAACATGACATTTTTTCGATTTTCGAAAAAACTTTCGAATCTTGATTCGAAAATGGGTGGAGATGGTAGGGTGGATAGTATTTAAAGGAAAAAAGTTAAATTTGCAAGGATTCCTTGCCGCAGGATGCGACAGGATCAAAAAAAGGACATCATTTGTCATGCAAAAATGTTTCGCGGGTATCCTTCTCAAACATCCTGGCGGCGTTGAATACTAACATTTTGAACCAAAATTTGTTGTCCTAGGCCTAATAGTTTTCGAGTTATAGCCAAGAAATGGCCATCAGAAAGGACGAAAAACGCAAGGCGATTTCGAAAAATGCGCCATATCTCGAAAACGGTGCATCTGACGGCAATTTCCACCATGACAACTTTCATGCAGGCGTTCAAGACGAACATTTTGATGCCTCATTTGTAGCCATAGCTCCAGCCGTTTCCGAGTTATAGCCAAGAAATGGACAAAATATTTCATTTTTTGAAAAATCCACCATATCTCGAAAACGGCGACGATTTCCTTTATGCCGTCTTCTACACCTGCAGTCATTTAAGACGAACATTTGAGTCCTCATTTGTGACCGTAGGTCCAACAGTTTCCGAGATATAGCCGAGAAATTGCTCCATAAAGGACGAAAAAGCAATTCATTTCAAAAATCTACCATATCTCGAAAACTGTATGCTTGGCGTCGGTTTCCAATTCAAGCGTTCAGTACGAATATTTTGAGCTCCCGGTTGTGGCACCAGGTCCAACAGTTTCTGAGATATAGCCAAGAAATGGCATCAGGAAGGACGAAAAGCGCAAAGCAATTTTGAAAAATGTACCATATCTCGAAAACGGCGGTTATCGATGCACTCGGCTGGAGAAATTGCCGTCGAAAGAAGAATTTCCTTATTGGAGCATCACTGAACGAGATGGTGTTGACTTTATGTGGGCAAAAATGTTGACCACTTGTACCAAAACTGTTCCAATCTGTACTGAACTACATTCCGATGTTAGAAACGGTGGTTCAAAAATGTGAGAAATGAATCTCCGATGAAACCAAGTTCCGACGGATAATGGAAGAAGTCAAATACCAAGAGAATTCTTGGTTAGAAATGTTTGAGGCATTTGGAATCAAGTTCCGACGGGCAAAAGACGAAGGCAGCAGTTTTTGCACTGACATAAGGCCCTTTCGGGAGTTTTTTTTTCAAATCACACTGAGCAAGGGACACTAAACTTCAAAATGTCACTAATTTCACTTGATTTCACTAGTCCTTGATCTTGGAGTCCATTGCAATCAGAATTACCTAAGTTTCGACGCATGAAACTGAATTTGAAGTCAGCAATGAGTTGAAAATTATTCCGTCGGGAACGGTTCGAAAAGACAAAATTTTTCAAAATCCCTGCATGTCACAGAAATAGTACGGAGATATGGTGAAGGCGATTGAAGGCGAACTGAATGGAGGAGTTAGAGGCTAAGCGTTAAAGTGGAGAACGGGCGGCTTCAGTCAAAACGGTCAAAATCGAACTGAGCGAGGACAGGGACTGAGCGAGGACAGGGACTGAGCGAAAACAGGGACTGAGCCAGAACAGGGACCGAGCGAGGACAGAGACTGAACGAGGACTGAGCGAGCACAGGCACTGGCCGAGGACAGGGACTGAACGAGGACAGGGACTGAGCGAGGACAGGCACTGATTGAGGACGGGGACTGAACGAGGACAGGGACTGAGCGAGGACAGGCCCTGATTGAGGACGGGGACTGAACGAGCACAGGCACTGACCGAGGACAGGGACCGAATGAGCACAGGGACTGAACCAGAACAGGGACTGAGCGAGGACATGGACTGACCAAGTACAGAGACTGAGCTGGCAAAGAAAATTACTCAGAAATGTGTTCCGAGGCTGTCCCTTATTTTGGAGACGGGAAAAATATGTTCAAGGTAAACGAAAGATACCAGAGGACGACGGAAGTTGAAACAAATGCAAAAATTCACGAATTCAAAGCTGCAAAAAAAACTACAGAAGAGGACCGATGTCCCAAGGCAAGGTTTCTACCGACGGGCCACATCAATTCGCTTCGAAAATGACCATAAACTGAGAGATTTGAGATGTATACTCGAATCTCCTACAAAAATTGTTGAGGAAATCGAACCGGTTTTAAAAAAAACCAAAAATGAGGACTAATTCGTTCACGATTTTGAAAGGAACAGAATGTCTTGGGGAATCCGATGAAAGGGAGGTGGAAAATTATGTCCGAAAAAAGGTTGACAAGGGCATGAATGTCAAAAATGTCGAGAAGGCCATTTTCGAAAGCTTTGAAACTCAAAAGCTGTTTCAAAAACTAAGGAGAGTTCTGGGAAGAACAGAATATATCAGAGATTCCGATGGAAACCGATCAAAATGATGTCAGAAAACCTAAAGAAAAGGCTGTCAGGAGCAGGAGTCTTGAAAAATGTAGACAAGGCCATTTTCGAAAGCTTTGAAATTCAAAAACTGTTTCAAAAACCAAAGAGAATTCCGGGAAAAAACAGAATATCTCAGAGATTCCGATGGAAATCGGCCAAAGTAATGTAAAAAATACGAGAGAAAAGGTTATCAAGGGCAAGACCGTCAGAAAATGTCGAGAAGGTCATTTTCGAAAGCTTTGAAACTCGAAAACTGTTTCAAAAACCAAGAGAATTTATGTTGAAAGTGAAAAGGAATGTAGATAAACTGTTGGCGTGACAAATGACTCATGAAATTTGAAGACAAACAGGATGTCTAGTGCAGGGGAAACGATTCACTGTGTCCGCGAACTTAAAAACTAACTAAAAACTAAGAATTGAAGAAAAAAAAAAAACAAAAAAAAAATTGCTCTACAAAGCGTTCCCATCAAATTGTCCAATAGTTAGCGAATGAATTTTCAATTTAATGCGAACATCTACTCAACTACGAAAAACAAAAAAATGAAATGAAAAAACTTAAGCGTATGGAGGGGCCACGCCAACCAACCGTCGGCGGAATTGAATTCAGAGAGGGATTGAGGGATGTGTGATGAGTTAAGGGGGAGAATAAGAGTTAAGATAAATCATTTAAGAACTTACCTGCCTAAAATTTTACTAACACATCCATTCGATACTTGTAAGATACGTGAGATATCACATGGTCTAGCGCCTGAATGAGCTAATTCGACAATTTTTTGTCGCGTCGAATCCGGTAGGGGGCGCCCATTAACATAGACACCCCCCAATTGGTTAATACCGCTATGACCAGCTGTTGAGCAACCAAAAAGTGCACTTTGACTAACCGATGTCGCATGACCGTGCATTATGTGCTCTGTTGTTAGCATCATCATTTGAGAATCACCCACAAATGGATGAATTTTTTGGTTTTAAATTCACAAATATTCACAGGAAAGATTTTTTTGAGGTTTTTTTTTTTTTTTTTTTTTTTTAAAAATTCACAAGTCGTTGCGAAGTCACATTCACAAGGAGGAGCAGTTTAGTTTAGACGCGAACCGAAAAGATAGAAATTAAGACTTTTTCTTGCAAGTTCACAGTTCACACTCTTGTCTCCGGTGGAGGTGGGGGGAAGGTCAAAAACCGGAGATTCAAGAAGTTTCGAGGGGACAGGCAAAAACACAACAAAAACCAGGATATTCCAGAGCGTATGCCCGTCAAGCAAAATGGTGCATAAGACGGAGAGACAAATCACAATTCACCGCGTGTTTTCGAGAGAAGACGCAAAAAACAAAAACAAAAACGCGCAAAAAAACAAACAAACAAAAGTGTATCTGAAGAAGTCAAGGCTTATATCGTGGTCGTGTCCTTAGCAAGGAAGATGATCACCAAATCATTTGCAGTTGATTGAACTCGAACTCAAACTCAAACTCAAAACTTGAACTCGAACACTCGCGCTGTCAGCAGGAGCGCATCCCTCTCACTTGAATGAATTTAAAGAACTTAATGTCGCGTGAATGAGTTTCTCTCCAAAAGTCTACCGAGATTTTTGCGAAACACCAACAGACAGACGGAGACGGTCAGAAAAGTTTTACCAGTGTGCCGGTCCACGTACACACAAGTGTGTGTAGAGGCGAGTCCTAATCAAAAAAAAAAACAAATACACAAACTCCAACGGCAGTCAGTACGTTTTTTTTTAGTACTATTTTCGATACTATCCGGTGATGGAATGACGTACTCACACAATCTGTGGCACGTTCGTCGTCGTCTGTTTGGCTATCGGTTGGTTGCTTGTCGTTCGTGTGTGCGGAGCGCCGCCAGAACGGACGATGCGTATAAAATTTCGGAACTAAATGAATATTGCAGAGATTCAACCAACCATTACGCATTATATTTTTACGGTCTAACCCCCTTGGCGGTGTATGTGTGCGACACACACACACACACACACACCGGCACCACCATCAGAGCCCAGAGAAGAAGCAGCAGCAGCAGCCAGCAGCAGCGGCGCACACACACACTCACAGGAGTTTGATTTTTTTTTTCGCTCTCTCTTCTTTCGATTTGTGGGTGTGTGCGTTGCTGTCCCAGTCCCACCCTTCTTCGGGGGAGCCATCCATACCGTAGGGATGTGCCTCGAACACATCCATCGGAGAGTGTGTTGGTTGCCCGTCTCGCATAAGGGCGGGATGTGGATGGGTTTTGGCTGAGAGATGGGCGACTGTGCCTGTGTGTGTGTGTGTTGGATTTTCTTCTTCTTTCTTCCTCTTGCGTGGAAACACACGAGTTTTTCTTGTTTCCCGTCTTTTTTTTCTCTGTTTCTTTCTCGATTTTCTTTCTTTTTTCCTCGCCCTTCCCGTGGCATCGCTTTAAGATTTTGTTTGGTTTGTGTAAGTGTATCTGAAGTGCGTGCGCTGAAGTGAGATGGGGCGCATACGGCATGGAAAATGTTGTTTCCCCTTTTTTCCTCGTCGGTTTTTTTTTGCGGGAGAAACAAATTATTTCAAATTTCCAGCAGGAGGAGGTGAAGTTTTGAACAATTTTCGAAGGATTTTGAAAATTTTTCGAAAGATTGACTGATGCTACGGTTATTTTCATTTCAGAAGCGTCAACAGCAGGAGGGAGGTTCAAAATTCATTGCCGACAGTCCGGGATGGATTTTCCAGCAGGACTCCTCCTGACATTTTGAAAAATGTTCGAAAGATTGTCTGATGCTACGGTTGTTTTCTTTTCAGACGCGTCAAAATTGAGATTTCAACAGCAAAAGGGAGCTTCAAAGTTCCCTGCCGACAGTCCGAGATGGACTTGGGCCTCAATCACTCAGGTCTTGAGTAGCACAACGGCCTTGAGGACGCACAGAATGTGTCTGTCTTAAGAAATGCGTCCTTAAGACCATCGAGTCACTCAAAATCTTTGTGAACGTCTAAAAAATTACCGTCGCTTAGGGAACACCAAAAAGTCAATGAAATATGTTGGCCTCTTCTTTTTCTTAGGACGCTAAAGTCCGCGGCGGACCTGGGCCTCATGCCTCTCCAGTCAGTCTCCAGTTTCGCACCTCAAACCGGCCAAGGACCCCCTCGATTTGTGGGCGCCACCTTGTACGTGGATGTCCTCTGTTGCGTCTCAGAGTCGAAGAGAGACATATGTTGGCTTAGGGTGACGAAAATTTGGCCTTAAACTGCCACGCGTCTGCCAAAAAAACACGATTTCTTGCCGTATCTCCTTAACTCGAAGTTAACAAAATGTCCTCCTGAAAGCCCAGACGCATCATTGTTGAGACAGACGCATCCTTGTTGAGACAGACGATGCAGATGAGGGCAAAACATGTCTCCTGTGGTTATTCAATCCAAGAAAAGACGCGTCATCATTCGAGGCTTAAGAAGACGCAAAAAAAACTATGAGACAGACGATGCAGATGAGGACAAGCCATATATCCCCTTCAAGCAGTCTTCTAAAGTGAATCAATTCAAGAAATGACGCGTTATCATTCGAGGCTTAGGCAGACGCAAAAAGCTCGGCTTAGGGATTGAAAAAGGAAATCCTTAACGAATCGCCTTACTGGAGGTCAGGAGGAGTTGGTCAACGAGTGATGAAAGCCTTTAATTTTTTCTCTAGCGGTTTCTGATTCAGGCTTCTTACTTGAAAGACGAAAACCTTCATGCAGCTCGAGTTTTGGAGGAAAACAAAGTGAAGACCAGCCGAGCTCGTGCTGTAAACCAAAATCAGACGTTTTTTGTCCCTAAGCCCGGTATGAAGCTTAAGCTTTGGAGTGAAGAATCGAGGTAGACGAACTTAGAGGAGGCATTTGAGCAATTCTTTGTCCTCTAGTCTGGTATGTACCTCACGTTAAAGCCCGGTATAGCTTGAGCTGCAGGCCAGGCTTAGCTTGGGTTTGGTTAGGGGGCTGCTAGTGAATTTAACAGCACACTTAGACCATGTTGGGCCATTGTGATGCCGTCTTTTTTTCGGGATTTTTGAAGCTCTACACTGGAGCACTCAGGCTCAAAACTGGTCCATAGTACTGACAGGTAGCAACATACTCCAGTGCCGACGGCAAATGGTGACTGGACCCGATTCGATTTTACTGGGATTCGAACACGAGACGTCTCGAACTTAGGGCAGGCACGTAACCAATTATGCCATTCAGTCGTCAGCAGGCCAGGATTTGTATCATTTCAAAGGTACGGCCATTTTGTCCATGAATTCGAAGGAGAATTCGAAGTAGACAGGATTTGCCGGGATTTTCGATTCGATTTCGTTGGAAAATCAGGACATTTCGAACTTAAGGAGGCCGGGGAAGCCCTCAGTCTCAAATGGAAAAGACAGAGGTCTTGGATTAGCTGCGGAAAGTCTCAGTCTCACATTTCGAGCTCAAGGATCAGTCGGAGAAAGTCTCAGTCTCACATTTCGAGCTCAAGGATCAATCGGGGAAAGTCTCAGTCTCAAATGGAAAAGGCTGAGGGGTTGGATCACCTGGAGAAAGCTTAGAAGGGTCTTGAATAAGATGGGTGGAGCCTCCTCAAAAAATTCGAGAGAAAACCATGCAAGTCCGTCATAAAACTCTTAGATCATCCCGTCGTGCACAGATACCCTTGTTATTGCACAACCATGGAATGCCGTCAGACTCGATTGAGTAACAATTCGCAAATAGCCCAGTTGAAGGATGAGTACGAGTAAAAATTCATAATCAGTTGCCGACACCCGTCATGTTTCGTGCATCACGGCAATTATGCAAGAGTGGCGCCCAACGTCGACCCGCCTTAGTTTTTCTGCTCAAAGAAAAAAAAAAAAACCCAACCAATGAGTCGCATCAAAAAGCCAAGATATCCATCAAATCCTTCTTAAAATTGCTGTCAGCTATAACGTACAAGGACTGCTGTGTGGCATCAAACAGCAAACAGCCAAGTCCGCGCATCGATGGATACGTGAAGTGGTCTGCGGATGAGGGATTCCAAGGATGCGAACAGGGAGTGCCCTGGGCAGAGCAAACTATCCACACACAATGCAAATATACACAGAAAAAGCTATCAAAAAAAATGAGAGGAAAAAATCAAAAAAAAAAAAAAAACGAGAAAACCTCTAGCAAATAAATAAATAAGTGAATAGGCAGCAGCACATTTCGCATCTGTACATCTCCTGTTTGGCACACATCCACACGTCGCCCATCTGCGCCTGTAAACGTACGAGTATACCATCTCTCCAGATCTATGCACAAAAGAGAGCAAAAATAGATACAAAACACAAAAAAAAAAAATGTTTTACATAACAACGAGCGCAAATATACAAGTACGACCGAGGGCGTGCTAGGGGGGGCGAGGAGGGGGGGAAACGACATCACAGCACACGTATCTAGATACATTTGAAATTCATTTTCTTCTCCCGTGTCATGCGATAGAAGTTTGTGTAATAAAAATAAAAATAAAAATAAAAAAAAAATGCGATGAACAGCGTATCAGTTGTCTTTGTATCTTTTTGTGTGCGATGTAGTATCTCGGGGTCTCTGGTGCATTCAGCAGCACAGATACATGTCATGTTCTGGATGTAGACAAGAGTGTACTTTGATTCAGTGGTTTTCAACGGTTCAGTTCGGTTCGGTTTTGAATTTTTTTTTTTTGCCTCGTTTCTATGTGGACTTTGTGGTCCTTTGTAAATGCGAAGCTCTATAATGAATCGGACGTGTGTGTGTGTGTGTGTGTGCGAGGGGAGCTGTTGGATATGAGATCTGCGGTGAGGTTGCAATAGATGACAACGGGGGGGTTGTCACTCTCTTACGTAAGGTGTGTCTAGCACTTCCTATCGCGTTGCAACGGTTGCAGAATGAATGAGGGGGGGCCTTTGCAAAGTTGAATCTATACCGTTAAGCTGAGCCTGATCGATGAAAAGATCACTGATCTTCTCTCCCATGTTCCTAATCCTTTCACGAGATCAAATCCGATGAGCATATGTTTCCAGATGCTGCTGCCCCCCTCCCCCAAAAAAAAAAAATCCCAACCGCGTGCAACTTATGACAGCATCAACAAAAGATGAATATAAAGGGGATGTTGCATCATCCTCACACACACACAAAACAACCGCAACGGCAAACATGTCACACAAAAAAAAAAAAATAAAAATCAAATCATCCAACCGTGAGGCATCGTTTAGTAATTATTCCTTTCATCGTATCCATCATTATCCTTGCGACGTACCGCAATCTTGAACCGCTCTCTGATCCTGTTACATCATACAGTCAGACAACAGTCACAATAAATGGGAACGCACGCATCCTTTTTCGAGGTTCAGTGGCTCCTTTCAGTCCTTGTGGCCCCGTCTCGGTTTAGTCCTTTTTTTTCCATATTTTTTTTTTATGAATTAAAATATCAATTAACGGTGATAGAGAGAGAGAGACAGAGAGATAGATATATCGGATCGAGGATCATCCTCTTGCGGTGTGGTGCGCTAGGGTAGGAGATTACAAAATGGAACCTCAAGAGGGCACGTCACAATGCACCGCACACACACACACTCGCCCATCGCAATCGAAGGATTTGGGTCATACAGAAAGGATCATGAAGGGATCAGAGAGGAAAAAAGAATGTTTCGAATAAAGGACGAATTATATGATTGCAAAGTCTAATGTCGAGATGATACTGTGTTGCATGCTGTGAGCCCAGACTAGACTAGATACGTTGTGCAGAATATCGCACAGGATAAGAGGGATTGTGAATTGAGAAGGGTCCCCGATTGTGGGATACGGTTTTTTTTTTTTTGTGTTTTGAGATCAAAGATGATCTCCGGTGGAGTCCTTTTCAGAGATGATCGCGATGCGGGGAGTGAAGAAAATGATCTTCCATTGATCGTTCATTGATCCTTCGGTGATCTTTCAATTCAGAGACGAAGATTCTCTGGTGGAGGGTTATTCTTAATCGAAATGGGCTTGTAAGTCATGCCGCATTTTAAAGGAGGCGCGGTAAGAAGTGAACTGAACGAACTTAACGAAGAAATTCACTTTGTGCCGATATACTAGTCAATCGGGACGTTTCTTCTCGATTTGTCACTCCGCATTCAAAGGAGGCGCGATGAGAGGTGGTTTTTAACTGAACGAACTTAACGAAGAAATTCAATGTATACCACCACCGCGAGATACTAGTCAATTAAGGCGTTTTTTCAAGAACTGTCAAGCCGCATTCAAAGAAGGCGCGATAAAAGGTGATTTTAAACTGAACGAACTTAACGAAGAAACCCACCTTGTGCCACTAACCCGAGATACTAGTCAATCAGGACGTTTTTATCGTTTTTTCACGTTGCATTCAAAGATGAGGCGTTAAAACATGGTTTTCGACTGAACGAACTTAACGAAGAAAAATGAGATGACCCGCTCTGTGCCTTGCGCTTAGTTTCTAAGGGCAAAGAACTGATAACCCAGACAATTTAGACGTTTTTTCTCAAACCGGCACGCCGCTTTCAAAGGAGGCGCGAAAAGAGGTGGTTTTTGAGTGAACGAACTTAACGAAAAAAAATTAGATGACCTACCCTGTGCCTTGCATTAAGTCTTTGAGGGTAAAGAACTGATAATACAGTCAACCGCAAGGGTTTTCTCAAATTGTCACGCCGCTTTCAAAGGAGGGACGATAAGACGTGGTTTTCAGCTGAACGAACTTAACGAAGAAACCTAGTTTTGCCACCAACCCGAGATACTACTCAATCAATACGTTTTTTATCGAACTTTCAAGGCGCATTCAAAGAAGGCGCGATATGAGGTGGTTTTCGACTGAACGAACTTAACGAAGAGAGATGAGAAAACCCACTTTATGCCTCGCATTTAGTCTTTGAAGGCAGGACACTGATAACCCAGTCAATCAGAAGGTTTTTTCTTGAAATGTCACGCCGCATTCAAAGAAGCCGCAATACGACGTCGTTTTTGAGTGAACGAACTTAACGAAGAAAAATGAGATGACCCACTCTGTGCATTGCAGGGCAGAGAACTGGTACCCCAGACAATCAGGAGATTTTTTATCTCGATCTGTCACACCGCTTTCAAAGGAGACGCGAAAAATTGGTTTCAACTGAACGAACTTAACGAAGAAATGAAATGAAGAAATTATGCCACTAACCCAAGATACCAATCAATCAAGACGTTTTTTTTCTCGATTTGGAAGGACAAATTCGAATTCGAGAATTATGCAAGTCGCAATTATGCAACGACGACCCACCTCAGTGTCTGATCAAAACCCGGCCAATGAGTCACATCGAAAAGTTGTCAAATCCTTCTCAAAATCGCTGTCAAATAGACACCGATTGCTGCAAACCCAACTCTGCGCATCGAAGGATATGTGAAGTGGTCTGCGGCTGAAGGACTTCAAGAATTTTTTCTCGAAAAAGGCCAAGCCATCTTTCCACTCTTCCCCATCACCTTCATTTAGTCACATGGCATTACCTCATCAATCTCCAAGCCCCATTGTCTCGATAAACATGTGTTCAGGTTAATGAAGGATATCACTACTTCAGTGGCACGTTATTTTCCCATCCGCTGGGACAACAGCAGCCACGAAGGATGCAATGAATGGGCATTAAGAGACGTGAATTGCCTCTGTTTACATGGCTGACGGAGATTGGTAATAGCCCGACATGTCCGGCATAATAAATACCCGCTCCAGGACTAGGAAGTCGAATGTCACTTCCGTTTGACGTTAAATGCGGTTGCGACTATACTGCGGTCACGCACTAGTTGACTCCCTGACGACATCCCACCCCCGTTGCTGCTGCTCTCCTGTCGTCTAGTTGTCATCATCATCTCCCAGCGGGATTGTTCCAACCAAGTGGCTTCAGTGTTTCAAGCCAATCACCCCCCGCCCCCGCTCGTAGATGCAACGAGACTGAAGCAAAAAAAAGCGACAAAAAGAGAAACACTTAACAGTTTCCGTGAACGAACGTGAATCTCCCTTGTCCTGGCTCGCTCTCACTCTCTCTCCGAAAGCCACAAGAAAGGACACTAACCTGAGTGTTTGTGTGTACACAAGGATGAGTGCATTCCTTGAAAGAGGGGGACACGACAGGATGGCGATGCAGGAAGCCCCGTGTTCTGGCCCCTTTTATGTGCGAGCAAATGATCTATGAATTGAGTGACAGACGACCGACGACCGACGACGACAGAGAAACAGAAGGACACATCGTTGAATAAATATCCTTGTGTTGACAGTATCGCAAATGAGACTCATATTGATGCGTTGGACGTGTGCTGTTTACCCGCCCAAGGGAAATGAGTTTCGTATGAGAGAGAGTGAGTCGAAATTGAAGGGAGCAGAGGGAGACTTAAAGGATATGAGACGTGAGCTTTAAGGGCTACCTTAGACCCTAGCTAGGATCGATTTGAATGGACAACGATTGGTGGGGAAGAGAGCGTCGACAAGAAGTGAGTGGAGCGTCTGCAGCAACAACGAGGCATTCAGTGATGGAGCGTTTGCGGCATCGATGCCCGCCACCAACGAGCGCGTCCACACAACTCAAGTCAGAACCTTTTAGCGGAACTCGGCTTAGATGTTGGAAAACCCAGCAGAGGTAGGGATTATCCCCGAAAACCGAAGAGCAAGACGGACCGACAATAAGACCGACGACGACGCTGAGAGTAAATCTGTCTCCAAATAGGGCCCACAAGCACTATCACCACCACCGACAGAGCACGATGATGAACAAAAACGAAGACGATGATGAAGTTTTTAGGGATAATCACGAGAGAGACTAAAAAAACCGAAAGGCCGACGGTGAATGAATAGAAACATCCTCTCTCCCAACGACAGGGAGAAGGGAACACAAAAAAATGAAAGGAAACCGCAGGGTATTAGAGAGAAACACACGGACAACTGGAAAACAGCAGGTAAGCTCCTGAGGTCCTTTCGTCTAAGAGCGAGAAGATTTTTTTTTGTTAATTATTACTCCTCCCTTGCGTCCACCTCCTCCGCGATGCACTCATGCGTTGCGAGCTGTCAAAACTGTTTGCCGTCGGAGGATACCAGCAGTAGACGACACACGCCGCCGATGAGAACCAATAAATCTGAGCAGAAAAAAAATGGGGACCACAGCGGAAGGGTAATGTTTCTTGCAGACATTTGAAAAAAAATCAAAAATTATCGCTTTATTGTTGCGGCACGTGCTTGCCATTACCCCCCCAACACGAGGTTTGGAGGGTGTCCTAACACAAGGATCACTTTATTCGCTGATTAGACCGGCGGCAGTTAGCCTCAGGGTAGGGTGTGCACTAGAGTGATGAAACGAATGAGGCCGAGGACAGGTGCGGGTTTGGTGTTGAGTGGGTTGCACCGCAATTACTGCCGTTCAGTACGAACATTTTCAGCCCTCAAATGCGGTCGTAGGTCTTCCTGGAAGGAAATTCGAATTGTACGCGGCCTATCAACTCCACCCTGCGTCAGTCCAAATGTAATTTCGCCGAATTTGAATGCGAAAATGGACAGAGATCGTAGGTTGGACAGAACTCGAAGGAAATCTGATGAATTTGCAAGGATTCATTGCCGCAGGATCCTGCAGGACACAAAAAAGGACATTACTTTTCATGTAAAAATGTTTCCTTGGTATTCCTTTTAGACATCCTAGCCCCGATCAATACCAACATTTTGAGCCTAAATTCGACTCCGTCGGTCCAACAGTCTCCGAGCTATAGCCATCAGAAAGGACGAAAAAATCACTTAATTTCAAAAACCGCGCCACATCTCGAAAACGGTGCATCTGGCTTCAACTTCTTCTATTACAACTTCCATGCAGGCGTTCAAGACGAACATTTTGATGCCTCAATTTTTTCCCTAGCTCCAACCGTTTCCGAGTTATAGCCAAACAATGGCACCAGGACGAGGTTATGTACACCTTCGTCTCAAGGATTTTTTCAACTTTTCGACCGTATCCTTTGACCAAAATCGTTCAAATTTCAGATTTATCATCAACTTCCGAATCTCTACCGACCTATCCAAAGAATTTTATTCAAACTTGGAATTTTAAAAAATCGACACAAATTCAGCGGAAAAGTCGACCCCGAAGTTCCACAATTGACTGCATTTTTCCGTGAAAACATGACATTTTTTCGATTTTCGAAAAAACTTTCGAATCTTGATTCGAAAATGGGTGGAGATGATAGGGTGGATAGTATTTAAAGGAAAAAAGTTAAATTTGCAAGGATTCCTTGCCGCAGGATGCGACAGGATCAAAAAAAGGACATCATTTGTCATGCAAAAATGTTTCGCGGGTATCCTTCTCAAACATCCTGGCGGCGTTGAATACTAACATTTTGAGCCAAAATTTGTTGTCCTAGGCCTAATAGTTTCCGAGTTATAGCCAAGAAATGGTCATCAGAAAGGACGAAAAACGCAAGGCGATTTCGAAAAATGCGCCATATCTCGAAAACGGTGCATCTGACGGCAATTTCCACCATGACAACTTTCATGCAGGCGTTCAAGACGAACATTTTGATGTCCCATTTGCGGACGTAGCTCCAACCGTTTCCAAGAAATGATCATCAGAAAGGACGAAAAAAGGGATTCATTTTGAAAAATGCACCATATCTCGAAAACGGCGTCGATTTCCCTTATGCCATCTTCAATGACTCGATGCAGTCATTCAAGACGAACATTTTGATGTTTTGCTTGTGGCTCTAGGTTCAACAGTTTCCGAGATATAGCCATGAATTGACACCACAAAGGACGAAAGAAATGAATTTCAAAAACGGGCCATATCTCGAAAACTGTGTTTTTGACGCCTGCTTTCTTTTTGTTAACTTTATGCAGATGTTCAATACGAACATTTTGAGCCCTCGCTTGTGGCCCTAGATCCACTAGTTTCCCAGATATAGCCAAGAAATGCCATCAGAAAGGACGAAAAAGGCAATTCATTTCAAAAATGAGCTATATCTCGAAAACTGTGTATTTGGCGTCGGTTTCCTATTCACTGACTTTGTGTAGGCATTCAAAACGAACATTTTGATCCGTCATTTGTATCCAAAGGTCCAACAGTTTCTGTGGTATACCCAAGAATTTGCATCAGAAAGGAATTAATTTTTGAAAAACCCGCCATATCTCGAAAACGGGGAAATTGAACATAAAAAATCATTAGACATGTCAAAAAAGAAATCCCAGTCATAGTCACACAGGAAAGAAAACGAAATCCGTTGATTAATCTCCCTGCCCTCGCTCTCTGATGATTGAGTGATTTCGGAAAAATCAGTTTATCTGTCAACGTTCATCATCTCATACTTCCGGTGTGTTTTTCACCAGCAGGCCATGTGCATGTGCCCATCGCCGGCGAGTCCTTTTCTTCCTTTAAATGGAAATAATTTCAAATTAGGATTTTCATAGCCATCCGGTTTGGAGTGTGCCTCATTCAGCTTCAGCTTCTGCGTCTGCCCTTTTGCGGAAATTTAAATGTAAACTGAAAAGTTTAACGGCAACGCACACGCCCGATGGGTTCAAAAAGGATGTCTAGTCGTTGAAGGAGAGAAAAAACGTTCATTTCCGGTGTTTTTTTTTTGAGATGACAACCCTTCTAGAGGGTGGTTGAAGGGAGAGGGAGATTCTATGGACAACAGGTAATGGTGATGGTTTAACGAGTTGCAAGGTTAAGACGGACCAAGTTTTGACTGTGGAGCCGCAATTTTATGTCGCAACAGAACAAAATCAAAAAAAACAATCCGATCCCCTCCGGGACGTCAGCAAACAGACGACACTTCATGTCTCATTAGAGATGTCATATCCATCACAATCACCGGGGAGGGATGGTGTGTTATGAATGCAAAACGATCACTCAATAAACAAACAGACCAAATAAAGGATATCATGATGACTTTGACCTTAAATTGCGATCGCACCCAAGGGTAGCGGTGTTGGTGGTGGTGGTGACATCCTCCCCTGTTGAAATGCGACACCGAAACGATGCCAAAACAAGAGACAACAACAAGGACGATGACACAAAACGGGGGAAAAACTGACACAGTCATTGAAACCTACAATTATTCATAATTTCGGCGACGAATATTACGAGGGGTTTTAAGGACTGTGAACTATTTGATGAGAGGGTTTTGAGGACTGAGGAGTACATGTTTGATGAGAGTGTGTAGAGGCTTTGAGGGATTAAGCAATTATGAGGAGGATGCTTTGATGGGAGTGAGACAGATGTTCGTTAAAAAAATGAATGGAATACGAAAACTAGCTTCGAAACTATGAAATTTTGAAGGATTCCGGGAAAATGAGAGGAATTTAGATGGAAACTATGTAATTCCGACGATTGTTACCGATATCCTGCTCACCTTCGTGTCAAATTCTGACTGTTTTCCAACAAAAAACTGAGTTTCTGACCTAAAAACTTCAAAAATCTGACTGTTTTCCAAAAAAGACCGGGTTTCTGACCTTAAAACTTGGAAACCCTAACGAATTTCTGACTATTTTCCAAAAGGGACCAAATTGCTGACCCAAAAACTGCATAATTCGGCCGATTTTCTGACTATTCCAACAATGAGCAGATTTCTGGCCGAAAAACTTTGAAATTCTGACTATTTTCCAAAAAGAACCGAATTTCTGACCAAAAAAACTTCAAAATTTTGACTATTTTCCAAAAAGGACATAATTTACGACCAAAGAACGGCGAAAATCCGACTATTTTCCAAAAAGAACCAAATTTCCGAACAAAAACTTCAGAATTCTGACGAAATTCTGACTATTTTCCAAAGACTGAATTTCTGATCTAAAAACTTCAAAATTCTGACTATTATCCAAAAGGACCAAATTTTTGACCAAAAAACTTTAGAGTTCTGACGAAATTCTGAGTATTTTCCAAACAGGACCCAATTTCTAACCAAAAAAACTTCAAAATTCTGATAACTAGTTTAAGGGAACTGCTTCCAGATCAGATGTCTTCGGCATTCACCCATAATTCATTTGTGAACTCAATCAACCGCTAGTTGCAACTAATTAAGACTTCAGATTTTGGCAGCGTAAAGTGTTGCAGTAGCAGCACCTGCACTACCGCGCGCACCGCACACGCCCACCCCATGCAGACAATAAAGAACATCAAAGCATCCCAGCAATCAATGATGCACACGTCGTCCTTCCTTCACTCACTGCCACCCTTCGAATCGAATTTCGGTTACATAATTAAGACATTTCTGCGACAGCAGCAGCAACAGCAACGGCAGCCAACTAGGACGACGCAAAATGGAAAACATTGACAAATCAAAATTACACGGATTAACATTCTTCGACGAGGAGTTCATCTAGTCGTTGTCCTCTTGTTGGCATCCATCCTTTGGCTCTGCTCTGCTTTGATGTTGCTCATCGGCGCGTCGAATTGTTACCACTATTGTGCATCATGACGACGACGACGATGGTGATGGTGATGGTGATGGCGATGGCGACGACGACGTTTGGTCGTCATTCCTATTTGTTTTACTCACACAAAGGGTGGTTGGGGTTCGAGGAGAGACAGAGAAGGAGAATTACAGCGAGTGCCACCTTCATTCTCGAGCCGAACGGCGCACTAAATACAGATTTAAACGCCTATGATACAGATCGACAGCGTTCGTCAATTAAACCTTTTTTTTTGTGTTGCGCTCGTACCACCCTCGGTGATTGCCATGGACTCAGAGGGGGAAAAGGAAAATCCCAAAAGTGTGTTCGGCGCCACGCACAACACTCGGCGTTCGAAAAAACCGAGAAATTTGCACTGATTCATGTCACCCACACCGTTGGTTGGCCGTGGTGGTGGTGGTCTCTTGTCCTGCCGCCAACCGCCAGTCAAATATTTGATATTTCTACTCCTCTCCAGCACTTGGCCCAACATTTTATGTGCTGTTCATTTTGAGTTCAATTTAGTCGTTTGATATTCTGCCGACAGCCACCCAGTCAGTGGATTGGAGCTCGATAGGGAGAGAGTCCGCTCTCTCTCTCTCTCTCTCTCTCTTTCCTTCTTCGTCCTGTTTTCTAGCAATTTTTTGCCTTTTCTTCGACCGGAAATTTATTAAACGTATCTGCTTGGGAAACGGAATGAAATGAAATTCTGCCGCCGTTACCATTCGTCGCACTTGAACGAAGGACACGTGTCATAGTCATCAAATTTTTTTTTTCTTTTTTACAGCAAAGGGTCGGGGCGAACGACGACGACGACGACGACGACGACAAGGATTATAGCGTTTCGAATGCAAACTAAATATTGGAAGCTCTCGAGGTTTCTGGGGCCCGTGTGTCAAGTACATCAATTTAATTATGATATCATCTCCTCATCGATGTCGACTACGGCTGGTGGTGAAGAAATGGGCAAATGGGTTGAGAGAGGGCAGACAGAGGACGTGTGCTGTCACCATTCGGCAGGGATTTTTGCCGCTCAAGTGGGCTCAATAAATATTTTTGATGGGAATTTGACATTTAAGGACGGCAATGACTTGATGTGATGATGACTTCTTTTATCAACTGAACCTGTGGAGATTTTTTTTTCAAGCAGGTACTCTGATTGAGGCTGAAGTCCTCGCTCAACAAGAGGAAGAGGCTACAGTCAAGTTTGAAGGAGAGCACATTTGTACACGTAGAAAGCGTGTTTTCCTTTGCCATCTATAGTAGCTGTGCGCCTACGTACATCAAAAGCAAACAATAAGTAACCAGAAACATTGTCAAATTTTAAACTGTCCACAATTTCTTACAGAAACTTATCGATAATTCAGCTGTCAAGTGACATTTGGACACGTAGAAGGCGATTTCCTTTGCCCTCAAGTAAGTAGGGAATGAATGAACGAACTTAACGAAACTTAACGAAACTTAACGAAACTGAACAAAGTGGTTTTTCTGGTAGCGGCGTTTAATTCTGATATATTCGTGCTGTTAAATCAGTTCTCGTAAGTTTCCGTACGGGTTTTATAGTCGGTCCGCTTTTGACGGTCGACAATTCTGACGAGTTTTACTTCACAGTTCTTCTTGTCCAGGTTTGTATAGTCATTTGAAGAAGGTTCTCAAGCAGAAACGAATATCTGGTCGTAAGAGATTTGAGGCTCTTCAGGACTAATTTAAGGCTCATCGTTATAGATTTAAGGCTCTTCAGGGCGAGGGTTCAAGACGCGCTTACAGAGGCTAAAGTCAAATTTGACGGACGACATCGAGGAGAGGCTTTTGAGAAAAAGCTCAAAAAGAAAAGGCCACAGGCAAATTTAAGGGACAGCAGCGGTTTTCAAAGACGCCGATAAGAAGCTTTCGGCAGGAAAATACGCAGAAAAAAATACAAGGAACTCCGAGGAACGTCTTCAACGATTAAGAACTAATCAAAAAACAGCTCTCCCGCCAGAATTTAAGGCAAAACCCAAAAAATGATAACAAAAGTATCTATCATCTATCATCTGTCATCTCTTCAGTGACGCCGCCTCCCGCTGAAAACACAAAACAACGACGCAACAACCCATCAGCCCATTATCACAACGGTGAATATCACTTACTGATCAATCGTTCGTCACTAAACGCTCAACTCCCAGAGGACACAGATACGGATACGAGTGTTTTCACAGCGAGCAGATACATTTCAGTTACAACCAGACGACGATGATGATGATTTTGGTACAAAAATTGATGTCACCCCAAAAATTCTAACAACAACCAGTTGGATGCGAAATTATATCCTTTTTTGTGCAACCCATCCTCTCTCGCCCACATCGCCCTTCAACGCACAACCCACCACCACCGAACGAACGACGAACGGCCTCACGGCCTCATGAAGCGCAAAGCAACGGGGATGCATACGCATTTGAGTGGTTTAATTAAGTGGCGATTCCGAATTATCTCCAGCTGTGACGATTCGAAAAAAAAAAAAAAGCGAAGCAGACAAAAAAATATAAACACACACAGACCGAGGCCGATGGGGAATGGAAAGGACGAGACACTCATCACAGACGACCGACGCGCGGCGTTGAGAAGGAGTAAATAAAATGGATTACGAAACAACGAAACAACGAAACGACGAGGCGATATCCTGCCAAGGTTCAATTAAGTTTAAATTTCTCGACTGACTGACCGCAAGAGAGTCTCTGTCGTTTGCTGCACACACACGCACGAGATATACGCACTCGCGGTTTTGCCACCATTTTGCTTGACGTCATTTAATAACCAGAACACAAAAGAGTAGAAAAGAACGAAAAAAAATAAGAAGAAGAAGAAAAATAAAAAAATAAAAAATATCCAAGAATTTGTCACATTTTGCCCGAGAGTGTTGTTCGAATACGATTAGTGATCGGTTGGGTTATACCTGCATGCGGCATTTTCCAAAACGTATCAATACCATCCCGCGTTAACGGGTGCTGCAAGCCGGCCGATCCAATCAGTTTGATATTTTTTATGGAATCTTTGTGCTTTAATCAACAATCTCAATCTATTTGTGGGGAAAATGAGAAAAGAAATATTCGGTAAAGAAAACGGCTGAAAAAGTTATTTAAACGATGCAGCAAAATGCCTTTTTGTGGGGGGGGGGGGGACGAAATGGACGAAAAAAAAACGTAAATGAAAATTGTGAAGGGGGAAAATTTTAGAAAGTATGTAAATGAAAAGCGGCAGAAGACAGAAGAAGGCTTAAACCCACGTCACACGGTTACACTTGCGCGCCAGGAAGATGGTTTGTTTTTTTGTTTGCACCTGAAAAGAAACAAGAAAAGGAATTGTTTTATTTTTGTTATGGTGCTGCGATGAGGAATAAAAGATAGTTTGAGTTGAGATGAGATAATACAAGGATCCTCAAGGACTTAAGTGAGACGTGGCTTCCACCCATCAACCCAAAACCCTCCTGTCAAGCGTTAAGGGCCACCTACACCAGCCGTGCGCCCACGTACATCAAATACAAACGAAAAGTAACTAGAAGCATCGTCAAATTTCAAACTCTGCACGATTTCTTACAGAAACTTATAGAGAATTCAGCTGTCAAGTGACATTTGGACACGTAAAAGGTGATTTCCTTTGCCCCCAGGCAAGTAGGGAACGAATGAGCGAACTTAACGAAACTTAACGAAACTTAACGAAACTGAACAAAGTGGTTATTATTGTAGCGGCGTTTAATTCTGATGCATTCGTGCGGTTGAATCAGTTCTCGTACGTTACCGTAGGGATATTATAGTCGGTTCTTTTTTAACGTCGACAATTCTGAGAAGTTTTTCCTCACAGTTCTACTTGGCCAGGTTTGTAGAGTCATTTAAAGAAGGTTCCGAAGCAAAAACGAGTTTCTGCTCGTTATAGATTTGAGACTTCAAGATTCAAGACGCGCTTCCAGGCTTCTTTCAAGTGCCCCTCTATGAGGCGTCACCGATAGGTCATCAACGACACCGATTAAGCAACCGAATTCGAGACTTTACCAATTTCATGGCCCTTAGAAAAGTGTGGGCAAAAACCGTCTCGGCAAACGAACCCGAGACTCTACAAAGACCATAGCCCTCGGAAAAGTGCTTTTTTCACCAAATGATCCCTACACGATTTGCCTCCTGTCAATTGTCGCCCCCACACCTCGCTCACTCACCGAGTGTGTTCAAACCGCGATTTAGCCTTGAAGTGAAAGCGAAATTTATTTAAAAGAAAAAAAAAAAGGGTAAATGGCATCTTTTCATCGCATAGGACGTCTCAAGTGCACCCATCGTGTACTTAATTATATTTAATTATTCCCCCTGATATCCTTGAATGGCAATGTCGGCCTGTGGCATGCCACCCGCTCTCCATGCACTCTTCAACAAACCAACCACTTGACTGATTGTCGCTGAAATAACTCATAAATTCCTTTGATCCTGTGGGGGGCGCACATAATACAATTGACGCACACAAAAGGATCAAAGCTAAACGCCTTTTTTTTTAAGAAAAAAAAAGGAACAAAATCACCGTCACCGCCATCGTCGTCGTCGTCGTCGTCGTCTTCAAATTGAAGACGAGGCTGAGTCTTTATGCAGCCCTACACGTGTGACTCGTGGGTTCTTTTTGGTTCGAGAAGGGGAACCTCGCACCCACGCACACCGTCAGCGACTGTTTCACTTCATGATTCATTTTGACGTTTTTAATTGGGCTTGTTCCACCCCTCCCCCTGTGATTTATTGCATCACGATGAATTTCGGGAACACGCGTAATCAAAAAAATCATCACATTTCATCTTTTTTTCGTGTGACAAATTCATGAAAGGAGTTAATGACACAACGACACTGTTTGGAAAGGGGAGGGGATTTTTTTTTTTGTAAACAAATTTCCCATGCATCCTGCAGTGAACCCCGAATGTGCAAATTTTGTGAACAAAACTTTACCCAAAAACTCACTCACACTCCGGCTTGTCCTTTCCCTGTGGTGCTGCTGATCAGGCGTCCATCAAAAAGTTTGCCGTTCATTCGAAAGGGGTGTCTCGAGAGCCGTGAATTAAAGGCATTATTGTTGAAAAATTTGTTCCGTTCATTGTCACGCTCTTCAGGATCGGAACGGAATATAACATACAACAAGTGTTCATGACACACACAGACTATAGACCGCTTGACAGTTCGATTGTCAGTGACACAATGATGCTCCCTCAGGACTCGCATGCAATTGTGCTGCACTCTTAATCGATACACAATTGAATGCGATGGATAATCAATCTGTCGATATTATTGCAAGCTTCAGAGGGCTAATTACAAGCACTTAATGTGCTTGTGCACTTTTGCCCAGGGGGGACAATTTGCAATTGAAAAAAGTTGAATGGATGGCTCGCGTGAAATGCTTTTCGTGTGAATTCATTCGATTGACGATTTAATAGAGCACTCAATTGGCGGTTAATTCAGGAAATTCATATTATTTCTGGTATCCCTTAGGGTTCTGTGGTGACTACTGTTTTTTTTTTGCAGAGAAGAGTAGAGTAGATTTTGCAGTTCAGCGATGTATTCAAAAGAGAACCGCCGTTCCTCTTTGAAGCGTCCACTCTGAAGCAGCCTTTGGCCCTCCATCATCATCGTCGAGATGACAAACAAATTTAATTAAAAACTTGCCAGCAACAACAACACACACACACGCATGCACACTTCAAAATAAACAAGGAGACGAAGTGAAAGTCAAAAAATTCCTAAACTCATTCGTCTTACGTTCTACCGTTGGGCTTGCTTCTTAATTTGCTGTTAATCTTGACGATGATATCGAAACTCTGATAACGGGGTGCATATTTCAAAAAAATTTCGAAAAAAAAAAAATGTCAAAAAATGAACTAACCCTCGTCCCAGGTCCATGGGCCTCATTCCCAGAGTGTGTGCTCCCTTTCCTTCAATCATCGACGACGATGATCAGGTATGGGGGGCGGAGGAGGAGGAGGAGGGGGTAAGAAATGAGATGATGATGACGACGACGAAGCGACGCTCGTGTGTAATGAAAATGAACCCCAGTCACTTCAGGATCAGCCGGACATATCGCGATAAAAGTGAAATGCACCCAAACGCATCGTGAACGCAGATAAAAATTCTCTGACGCTGCACGTGGTCACGTCGGTTGTCTCGGAACGATGGTTGTCGGTTGCCGCTTGACTTTTGATTGATTGATCGTGGACAGATCGGTTTCTGGCGTTATAAAAATTATTAATTCAGACGCAAGGCGGGAATGTTTGTTGAAAAGACATCGCTTTGGTGTTTGTGTGTGTGTGTGTGTGTGTGTCAGGTAAAAAGGGGAGCACAAGAAAAGAATTCAGTCTAGGAATTCAGATTCCCATGGTACTTGACGCGACGAGTGGACAGTTCATTGAATTAAGAGGCAAGGTGCCGAAAATCGATGATAAAGACCTCTTGACAGGAGATCATGTAGATAAACACAGTCTCAAACCGTTTACAGTCTTTTTGAGGATTTTTTTCATCGCAAAATGGACTGAGACTACATTGTGCCTTGAAACTTGGCAGCAGAAGGCATCAAAGTGGACTGAGGCTATGCTGCCGATGGAGATCACTGACACTATTGCAAATTTTGAAATGAATCAGAATTTTGTTCACGTCTGTGGATCGTATGTGACTTCAGCAAGCACCTTGACACTTGGCAGCAGAAGGCATCATAAAAACACGGAAGACAAGACCTGCCGATGGAAGACGCCGACGTCCTTCGCAAAAAATCAGAATTTTGGTTGGTCCTTGGATCGACACGTCTGCGGACCGCTTGCGGCTTCGACGTTGTGCCTTGAGGCTTGACACTTGGCATCATAAAAACACGAAATGGACTGAGATCATACCGCCGATGGGAGAATACTGACTCCCTTTGCAAAATGATCACAAGAATCGGAATTTCGATTGATCCTTGCATTGTCACATCTGCGACTTCGACAAGCGTCTTGAAACTTGGCAGCAGAAGGCATAAAAAAAATCGCGAAATGGACTAAGACCATGGAGAACACTGATTTATTTTGCAAACTGTAGAGAGAATCAAAATTTTGGTTAGTCCTTGAAGTCAGACAAGCGCCTAGAGACCTGACACTTGGCATCAAAAAATCGCGAAATGATCTGAGACCATGCTGTCGATGGAGAATGTTGACTTCCTTAGCAAAAAACAAAAGAATTTTGATTCGTCCTTCGACGGACACGTCTGTGACTTCGACAAGCGCCTTGAGACTTGGCACTTGGCAGTAGGCAAAGACCCGAAATGAACTGAGACCATGCTGTCGATGGAGAACGCTAACCCACTTCACAAACTGTTAAAAGAATCATTACTTTGGTTGGTCCTTGCATTGAAACGTCCGTGACTACGTCAAGCGCATCGACACTTGGCAGCAGAAGGCATACAAAAAATCGCGAAATGGACTAAAACCATGCTGCCGATGGAGAATTCCAACTGAATTTTTATTGCTTCTTGCATTGACAAGTCTGTCACCTTGAGACTTAACACTTGGCAGCAGGAATTCTGGAAAATTGGCTCAATCTCAAGAGATGTATCAAAAATATGTTTTTTTGTTCTTCACTTCAATAATTTGTCAGTTGCAACCAATGCCCTGTCAAATTGAGACCGAATGCCCCGCCATTTAACTCCGTCACATCTGAGCTACCATTTTGTGTGTGATTCGCATGTGTAATTGAACCCACTCACAGGCCTCGAAGCCCTTGTGCAGTGCATTCACTTGTCTTCTATCAGCATCGAGGTGGATTACCATCCTCTCATCATGTCGATCATCATCATCCCCACCGTCGTCGTCGTCGGCCTCTCACTCATCAGAGTGTCATCGCGCAGAGTGTTTGTTCGACAAATTGTATGCAAAATCGCAACAAAACATAACCGACCGACACACACACATACACGCAGAAGGCCATCTTTAGTCTTTCTGAGCTCTCCAGTCATCACTCGAGATACATTTTCTGAGGTAATTTTCATAATGGCACAGCGTTTTGTTATTCCGATGGTGATGTTGGATGTTCGATGGGGCGGTGGGTGAGGGGATGGGGGTGGCACACCACCAATGGCTGCTTTCATCACTCAGAGTCAAGCTCAGAGATGGTTCGGAACCATTTTCATTTCTTTTCATTCGTTTTTCTTTCTGTTTTGGTTGCCGAATGAAAGGATGTGTGTTTGCGAAATTCTTGATGATGGAACATTCGTCCTTTATGTGTGCGGGGGAGGGGGGAGGGGTTGGATGTGGGTTTGTGTGTTGATGACGATGAAATTTGTTCTGTCATCGCTGAGGAGATGATGATAATGGCGCCATTTATCTGCCATATACCAGAGGGGGATACACCACAACCACCCACCCTCTCTCTCTCTCTCTCTCTCTCTCTCTCTGTGAACAGGGGTGGATTAAAGGGGGCAGTCAAAAAAAAAAATCATGAAATACCAAGAGCAACCCCCAAGACGGGGGAAAAAAAACTCACTGGCGCCCTACAGAAGACACGACTTCGTGTTGTGCCTGTATTTGTATACCTATATGCCACCCACACACAGCGCCCGGAGAGTATTCTGAAAAGCCACCCCTGGAGAGGAGATAAAGAAGTGAAGATTTCATGCTCCAGCTACCATGTAATTTGGTGACATTTACTGTTTTCGGTTTACAGCAGAGGGACTCCTCTGCTACATGGCCTCAACAGGGGTGCACACAACAGGGCACAACGGGCGCACAAAGGTCTATGGGGGAGGGGGATTTTTGTGAATAAATGCCAGAGGGTGCCACTGGGGTTTCGGTACATCCGACTAAATGTTTTTTAAATTGATAAACGTCGTTAAAGACAAATTGGACTCATCTAATTCTGCTTCAATTTTATTACATATGCCTCCATGCGGTGATAGGTGCACCAGATGCCGTAACTTCATCACTCTCTCTATCTCTTTGTGGTGTTTTGAATCGAATCAAATGGGGGGAAACTAGAATTTTGACCGACCAATGCCTATGCCAACGCCAACGTCAACGATGATAATTGTAATCGGAGGATTAATGAGGATGAATATGTGTAGGCCAGGCATGCAGGACTCCTGTGAGCTCCTGTGCTCATAACTCGCCGACGGGCGGTGTCTGATTGGATTTTCGGAAAATGATGGAATGATGTGCGATCACGGGGGTTAATGCAGTCAAATGTCCATGCCAGGCCTTGAGGCGATCGAAAATGACCGAGAACTCATTAGCTGATGATGTGTGGACATGGTCATGAACATGGCCTTTTCCAAAAATCGCAAAAATCCCCCCAGGGACACAAAAGTGGTCATGAACATGGCCTTTTCCAAAAATCGCAAAAATCCACCCAGGGACACAAAAGTGGTCATGGACATGGCCTTCTCGAAAAACTGAAAAACCCCCAAGGACACAAAAGCAGACGTGGTCATGGACATGGCCTTTCCCAAAAAAATCGCAAAAAATCGCAAAAAGTTGCAAAAAAAAACCCTAGCCTTCTCGAAAAACTGAATAACCCCAGGGACACAAAGTCATGGTAATGGCCTACCCCAAAAATTCGCAAAAAACCCCCACAGGGACGCGAAAGCAAGCGTCGTCATGAACATGGCCTACCCCAAAAAATCGCAAAAAAAAAAAAAACCCCCACAGAAACGCAGAAGAAAATATGTCATCGCCACGCTTGCACCTGTTTTCAATTGATTTCCTTACCATGCCTCCAATCGAACCCGATTTCATGTCATTTTCCCCCGACGACGATTCTTGAATTTCTGACAGCTTTCAATTTCAAACCCTAGGCAGCCTTCAAACGTGACACTCAACTCACGACCAAAGCTCTCCTCTCTGTCAACTTCATAACGGATCGAATGCACTGTCAACGCAATCGGTGTGACAGCAGCGTTTCACAACAAGTGACAGCAAACGACTGACAGTTCAATCTGTCAAAACCGACAAAAAAAAGAGAGAAACCCCTCGTCTAACTCGATAACATTGAAATTTACCTTCAGATTGAGTCTAAAAATAAAACAAACAGCGCTCCAAATCATCCGTATAGCTCCACAGATGCACACACACACGAGAGCGCCCATACACTCGTTCAAGCGGTGTTATGTCACAATGCTACGCTAATGTGCGTTTTCAGGTCATTAATTCTCTCATCTCTTCACGGCGGGTGGACGGAGGGTGCAGCAGAGGATCCTGATTTTTAAATTTTGTTTCTGACAATTTTTTCAGTGTTCGCTGTCAGGAATTGTCAAAAGGGAGATTCCATGACATCGCATCAGATACCCACAATGAGATCGGGAATTTGTGTTCATACCCTTTCCACTCGTACGGCACGAATTTTTTGCCGCCGCCGCTGCCGTCGCTAAAAACTCACGCTGGTGCTTGGTCTGACGATGAAAACTTTTTTAATTGAGTTTGTTCGGTTCATTTTGAACCGGAGGAGGGGAGGGGGCAGGCAGTTTCGACAGGGAATGACTTAATTAGGGTTAATAGGCATTCAGTGTGGGATGAGGGCACCAACAAGAAGTGGGCCACGGATTAGAGGAGGATCCATCTTCGGGATGGCAAACTCTTTCGTTTGATGGGAGCACTAGGAAAGACGTCAATTTTGATGCCTAGTTCGGATATTCCAGCCAAGATCGCCAGAAATTGCAGCAGGTACCTTTTTTGCCACTGTGTCTACTTTGACTTTGAATATCTCGTTAACAGATTGACTTAGGAAAAAACCAATAATGAGGGATTGTAGCCCATGACTTCGTCTTTAAGCCACTCCCATCAGAGAATCGCAAATCGCCTGACTTGTGTTGAATTTCTGGGAAAATACGTTTTGTTTTTGGAAAAAAAAACGCCATATCTCGAAAACAGTGCGTCATATCGCAATTTGGCTTTCAGTCAAGCTTTTTTCCAAACACGCACGACCGGATGACGCAACTGACTAAAATGATGGCCCTAGATCCAATAGAACCCGACTTATAGCCAAGAATAGGTGCGTGTTTGACCGAAAAATCACCGATTTTCTTTCAAAAATGCGCCATATCTCGAAAACGGTGCATCGGACGGCGAGTGGGCTCAGTCAAGTCTAGCCTTAGCCGACTTGCTCGAGTCCCGAGGGTCCCCTACCTAGCCTCAAGAAGTTTGTATATCAGTCAAATAATCCGTGTACCGGAAAGTATACCCGCATCCAAGCTAGAATGATTCTTTTTGAAGCGAATCTCGTCATGACTCGAATCGCTTTTCAAATCAATAAGAAATATAAATGAAATAAAATGAAACGAAAAATGGCTTGACATAGCCTCCTGGATATGCATACCACATTCACCATGTTCTCCCGGATGTACTATGTTGCCCCAGATGCACCATGTTGCCCTAGTTGAACCACAGCACTATGTTGCACCACCTGCACCACATGCACCATGTTGTCCCGGATGAACCATGTTATCCCGGATGGACTATGTTGTCCCGGATGCACCATGTTGCCCCAGATGCATGATGTTGAACCGCAGCACCATGTTGCACCACCTGCACCACATGCATTATGTTGTCCCGGATGAACCATGTTGTCCCGGAAGGACTATGCTGTCCCGGATGCACCATGTTGCCCTAGATGCATGATGTTGAACCACAGAACCATGTTGCACCACCTGCACCATGTTGTCCCGGATGTACTATGTTGACCCAGATGCACCATGTTGCCCTAGATGCATGATGTTGAACCACAGCACCATGTTGCACCACATGCATCATGTTGTCCTGGATGCACCATGTTCTCCCGGATGCACCATGTTGCCCTAGATGCATGATGTTGAACCACAGCACCATGTTGCATCACCTGCACCACATGCACCATGTTGTCCCGGATGAACCATGTTGTTCCGGATGCACCATGTTGCCCTAGATGCATGATGTTGAACCACAGCACCATGTTGCACCATGTTGCACCATGTTGCACCACCTGCACCATGTTGTCCCGGATGAACCATATTGTCCCGGATGTACTATGTTGCCCCAGATGCACCATGTTGCCCTAGATGCATGATGTTGAACCACAGCACCATGTTGCACCACATGCACCATGTTGTCCCGGATGGTCTATGTTACCCCACATCCACCATGTTGCACCATCTGGACCATCTGCACCACATGCACCACATTGCACCACATGCACCATATCTGAGGGGTGGTGGTTGTTCCAAAAAAATTACCTCCTCCGATGTGAACACCTCGACGACCAAACACAGACTGAGCCCCTCTCCTCTGCGACTCACCCCCTTATATACCCTCGCTTTTCCCCTCCGAAAAAAATTCAATTTTTTCTCATTTTTTGGGAAATTTCTCCTCTTTTTCGAATTTTTTCTATTTTTTGGCATTTTTTTGGATTTTCTTCTTATTTCCTTCATCGACGCACATGGGAGCCGATGGCTGATGGTGTATTTGACGTCTTTTCAGACCCCAGAGGCATTTAGAGCCCATTTTGGGGTGAATTTTAGAGGTCTGAGCTGTATTATGTGTCATTTTTGGAGCTTCTCTCGGCATATTTTAGTTCAAAAGTATCACGAAGCCGCTTCTGATGATTCTGAGGGGTCTACACAAGGGGTATTGAGCACACTGGATGTCTTGAATGTCGAACGAGGCTATAGACTCCGCCAGAATGCATGGGATATTACCACAAATAGTGCGTATTTTTGCCGATGTGCACACTTTGACTGTGAATATCTCGGGAACGGAGGGACGAAGGGGAAGAGTAAGGATGGGGGGTTGTAGGGAATGACTTCGTCTTTAAGCCTCGTCCAACTTAACGTCCGTCACTGGCGCCAGCTGGCTAAAGATCATGCCCGTTGGAGAGACACAGGTGCACACTGGACTGTAGCGCCAGACTTCATCTGCCGACTTGAGTAGAGCTCTGAGACCATGTCCAAGTCCTCCCCGGACTGTAGCGCCCTTCAAGAAAGAGGATCTCCTCACTCTCCTCCAAAGCGACTTGCAACCACCCGTGATTTTCAAACCACTTCCGTCCTCAAGCCACGTTTGCTTAACTCCACTCATTCCCCCACGACACCCTGTGCTTTGCCTCACCCCTAACCCCCCATCAACACAGAACTTCTCAATCACACCACTTCCACTTAATTTTTGCTAATTTCCAACTGCTCGCCGTGTTTTAAAATCCCCTTCCAACAAACAATCAGAACACCTCCATTTGGCAACGCATCACTTTATCAGAGAAACAGCCGCCTGTCAACCAACTCAAAAATCACCAGAAAACAACGAAATCCTTCACTTTCCCGTTACAAAAATCCACCGACTGCACGTGAAATTAACTCCCACACCCGTTCCAGAGCATTTTTCTTTCAGTTTTCCTCGTTTTGTGACCGAACGCACTTCCTCCGATAATTCACTGAATTGTCATGCACTCAACTGTCATGTCATCCAAAGCAAGCGTTGCCAAAGGACCAATTATTCATCTCTTTCCACCAACTTCAATGAATTCAATGGTGACGTCATGAAAAAGGCAAAACTGCATTTTCTCAAAATTTCCACCGTTTTGACTCAAATTTTTGATGCAGTTCACTTCGTTTATCAAATTCACACGCAGCCCCAAAGATTTCATCCAAAAATTCGGTCGGGATACGGAGAAAATCGACTTTGAAAAAAGTGACACGTGCAACGCCAAAAAATGCAGTAAACTCATAAAGCATCGGGGTCGCCTTTTTTTCCTCAGAAAAAACTGATTTCTGCCGGAGTTAACTTTTTCATTCGAAAATTTTGTGAGTTGATTTTCTCGGCAATTAGGACGAGTTGGAGGATGGGAGATACCTTATTGGAAAGGAAATTTCATGTAGATGCGGAATGAGGTAAAAATTTCTAAGGAGAGTGCCGTGGTTGAGATTTTAGAGGCAAAATGCGGGGAAGCCTTCTTTTTCGCATGAAATTTGTGGTCTTTGAAGACATGATGTCTTCTGAAGCGATTTACTCGATGGCCACAGTGAGTTAAGGAATGATTTATGTATCAATGGATAGGAAATTGAATGTAGATGTGTAAACTGGTGCGACTTTTTACCGGGAGTGACTTGGTTTGTTTTTGAGAGCGACTTTTGTGATGTCCTTCTTTAAGCAGGGATTCGGGAAGACATGGTGTTTTCTGAAACGATTTTCTCGATAAATAGGACGAGTTGAAAGAAATGCTAAATCTGGGTGGATAGGAAATTTAATGTAGATGTGAAATGAGGTACGATTTTCTAACGGGAGTTCTGTGGTTAAGATTTTAGAGGCAAAATGAGTGAGAGCCTTCGTTTTCGCATGAAATTTGCGGTCTTTGAAGACATGATGTCTTCTGAGGCGAATTGCTCGATGACCACAATGAGTTAAGGAATGATTTATGGCTCAATCGATTGGAAATTGAATGTAGATATGTAAACTGGTGGGACTTTTTACTGAGAGTGACTTGGTTGGTGTTTTAGAACGACTTTGTTGAGACCCTCTTTCAAGCCGTGATCTCTGAGGACATGATGTCTTCAGAAAGGATTTGCTCGAGAACAAGGACGAGTTGAGAAATGTGCTGTACCTCACTGGAAAAGAAATTCAATGTAGATGCGAAATAGGGTACGACTTTTTACCGGGAGTGACCTGGTTGGATATTTAGAGGCAATTTCTGTGACATTTTCTTTCATCCAGTTCAGATGCCATGAGTCTAGCTCGGCGTCTACGTCTTCAATCACTTTTCTCGCTGGGGTAAGTCTGACATAACTTTGCTGAGGCCTAGGTCAGGCGAGGGCACTTGCAAAGACAAAGCCAAGTCAACACCTGACTGCTAGCAGCCCCTTGAAGGCTCAGCAAGAGGTGTATGATTGAATGCCCCAGCACCGTCCGAGTTCACACAAGTCCCCACGAGCCACCACGAGCAAGAAATCATCTTGAATATTCAATCGTCACCGTCACCGACTGCGCCGGCGAATGAATATTCATGAACCGTGACGGCGATCCGAGGCGTTTGAAAAGTCAATGCAAGTGTCGTGCGTCAGTGCTTCATGCATATGCTCGCATGCGATGAGCGCGCACGTTTCAATCCCGAAGACGATCAAGGCTGCCTCCAATGAAATGTGAAAATTATCATAGACCGCGTGGAACACCTCGGGGCTCGGTTCCCAGGCCATCTCTTCCGTCACTCACACTCGGCCGGAGATGTGATTCCACAAGAAAAAAAATCACAAGGGCGCGGGCGTCCCGGGAATGGGAACGGCTTTCAGAACAAATGGCCTTTGTTGCATGCCACGGAGGGGAGAGCGAGTGCGGAGTTAATGGGATTCAAGATTTCACGGCTGCCTCACAATCGGAAACTCAAAAACTCGGAAACTCACTCGACAGACTTCCACGACGGATCAACTGCGAATGTATCAATCGGACAAGGAGCCAGGGCGAGGAGAGGCAAACAATTTAACCTCAATTATGAACGGCATTCGTTTGTTTGGCTCGCCTCGAGAGCAGGAGCAGCCCGGAGTCAAGTACACACCGTTGTACCGAATCCACTTGTTTTTAGCTGTCATCGGCATCTGTCGTGATGAGGCGATTAAGAGCGGGCAACCGATTGGCAACAGAGCACACCGAGAGAGAGAGAGCGATTTTTGCAGCATGTAAGAAAGATTTGTGTTGGGAGCGATGCAAAGCGATAAGAGGGTGTTCGAGAGCCAGCAGTCCGCAGCCCAACTCCGGTGAACTTGATTTCACGACGACACGGTGTGCCCCCCGCCGCCGCCGCTTTTCACTTGAATGTAACGCCATGGGAAAGAAAAATCAATCCTTGGCAGAGGAGACATGAATTCAAGGTGGATGCGGGATAAAGGTTCAATGCTCTGGGGCCGGGCCATTCGTGTTTCTGTTTGTTTTTAGATTTTGTTTGATTTTGCGGGGATGGCGTTGTCTTGGGATTTTTGTTCTTGTGTTGGTCTCTATGAGATGGGAGACTGTTGGGGCGTCTTTCAGAGAGACAAGGATAAAAGGACGGACAGACTGTGGTAGGGGACGGGTGAATGGCCTCTGAAAACCTTCGGAAATCTGCCTCCGAACAGGCGCCCGATAGGAGGACACTTTCTCCTGCCAACCTTTGACAGAAACAACCGCCTTGGTGAGCGAGCTGTCCGCCTAAGCGAACTGTCCGCTTGAGGGAACTGTCCGCCTGAGCGAGCTGTCCGTCTGAGTGAACTGTCCACCTAAGCGAGCTGTCCGCCTTAGCGAGCTGTCCGCTCTAGGGGGCTCCACTCTATTGAATGACGGTGCTCCAGACGGAGGTGGACTTGGGCCTTTGCTTTTACAGCAACCACTCGTGTTGTGCGTACTCCCACGAGTGGAGGTTGAAGTAGATAACTCCTCGAAACACCTTCTGTCTCTAGTCCATCCATTCCCATCCTCCAACACAAAGAGAGAGGCAGTCGCCGCATCCCCCATTAACTGTCATCTAGTGAGTTAAATTTGAAATGACCCCTTTTCATGAGGTGCTCCCTCCACGCTCTGACAACTCACTTGAGTCCCTTCTCAAATTACCAATCAACAGATTGAGCAATTCTGACACATTATCCCCGCGCATCCATCGAATCTATTCTCAGAAACCCCAAAGCCTCCCTGACCGATTCTCAAAAACGACCGGGTGCGTGATGAATCTCCGTTTCGAAAACGCACTTGAACCAATTTGAAAGCAAAACAAAGTCGGGATCGCATATCAAATGGAATCCGCCCAGATCATGGCTGAGGTGACCAACAAAGACGGACGAGAGAATGGATACGGTTGCAGGTGCGCGTGCCGCAGGGGATAATCCTGATTAGGATCCTTTTGGAAATTATTCGGGTAATTAAAATTGTCCCAACTATTCGTCAGAAGTGACCCGCCCCGTCTAATTTCGCATACAAACAGAGGCTAGGAGTGGATTCGTAATTCCCGTCTGGGTATTGTGCGAACGCTGGTCCATCCAGGCAGAGGGACGTGAAGTGAACAACCAGCTCGGAGGTAAGTCGTTGGGTTTTGAGAAGAGATACACACTTGCCTGAGGGTATCGGAGTGGGATTTGACGTCAGAGAGGGATCTCTTTGAGAGGATGTCGTCGAGGGCTAAGGTGGCGCAGCGAAGTGGAGAGGGACTTAGACCGCATTGGTGAGAGATAGCAAAGGATCGTGCTGGCTGGATGGGATTGTTGGTCAAGGCCTAGAACTGTAGCGTCACAAGAAGACGAAGAAGAAGAAAAAGAAGAAGAAGAAGAAGAAGAAGAAGAAGAAGAAGAAGACGAGACTATTCGTCTATTCATTTGGCTTCGATTGACTTTTTTGTCGTCTGGCGACCGTACAGGAACACAAATGCTGGAGACGTTTGCTGGTTGAGGCCCAGATCCACCACAGACTGTAGCGCTACAATGAAAAGAGGGATACCTGAGCCATTCGCCTGTTCATTCGGCTGCAGTTCAGAGTTCTTGAGCGAGAAAGAGTTCCTGCTTGAAAGAGAACATCACAAAAGTCGCTCTAAAACACCAACCAAGTCTGTCTCGGTAAAAAGTCGCCCCAGTTTACACATCTACATTAAATTTCCTATCCACCCAGATTTAGCATTTCTTTCAACTCGTCCTATTTCTCGAGAAAATCGTTTCAGAAAACACCATGTCTTCCCGAATCCCTGCTTAAAGAAGGACATCACAAAAGTCGCTCTCAAAAACAAACCAAGTCACTCCCGGTAAAAAGTCGCACCAGTTTACACATCTACATTCAATTTCCTATCCATTGATACATAAATCATTCCTTAACTCACTGTGGCCATCGAGTAAATCGCTTCAGAAGACATCATGTCTTCAAAGACCACAAATTTCATGCGAAAAAGAAGGCTTCCCCGCATTTTGCCTCTAAAATCTCAACCACGGCACTCTCCTTAGAAATTTTTACCTCATTCCGCATCTACATGAAATTTCCTTTCCAATAAGGTATCTCCCATCCTCCAACTCGTCCTAATTGCCGAGAAAATCAACTCACAAAATTTTCGAATGAAAAAGTTAACTCCGGCAGAAATCAGTTTTTTCTGAGGAAAAAAAGGCGACCCCGATGCTCTATGAGTTTACTGCATTTTTTGGCGTTGCACGTGTCACTTTTTTCAAAGTCGATTTTCTCCGTATCCCGACCGAATTTTTGGATGAAATCTTTGGGGCTGCGTGTGAATTTGATAAACGAAGTGAACTGCATCAAAAATTTGAGTCAAAACGGTGGAAATTTTGAGAAAATGCAGTTTTGCCTTTTTCATGACGTCACCATTGAATTCATTGAAGTTGGCGGAAAGAGATGAATAATTGGTCCTTTGGCAACGCTTGCTTTGGATGACATGACAGTTGAGTGCATGACAATTCAGTGAATTATCGGAGGAAGTGTGTTCGGTCACAAAACGAGGAAAACTGAAAGAAAAATGCTCTGGAACGGGTGTGGGAGTTAATTTCACGTGCAGTCGGTGGATTTTTGTAACGGGAAAGTGAAGGATTTCGTTGTTTTCTGGTGATTTTTGAGTTGGTTGACAGGCGGCTGTTTCTCTGATAAAGTGATGCGTTGCCAAATGGAGGTGTTCTGATGGGGAAGCGGTGTTTGTTGGAAGGGGATTTTAAAACACGGCGAGCAGTTGGAAATTAGCAAAAATTAAGTGGAAGTGGTGTGATTGAGAAGTTCTGTGTTGATGGGGGGTTAGGGGTGAGGCAAAGCACAGGGTGTCGTGGGGGAATGAGTGGAGTTAAGCAAACGTGGCTTGAGGACGGAAGTGGTTTGAAAATCACGAGTGGTTGCAAGTCGCTTTGGAGGAGAGCGAGGAGATCCGATTTCTTGAAGGGCGCTACAGTCCGGGGAGGACTTGGACATGGTCTCAGAGCTCTACTCAAATCGGCAGATGAAGCCCTTCTTCTTCTTTGTCTGGCGCCAACTTGAGTGGAGCTCTGAATCCAGGCCCAAGTCCTCCCCGGAAGGTAGCGCCAGACAAAGAAGGAGAAAGCTTGGTCTAAAGCTCCGTCATAAACTAAGAAACCGAAATGTCCTCAAATGACTTTCAAAAATCAACTCAAAATTGACCATGAAACGGTGCAAAAGGCAAAGCCTACGGGTCACCGCTAATTTACTCAACAAACCTCCGATTGTATGAAACAGAACAGGTCCCGCCTCAAATGGGAACCAGAAAAACTATCGTCCCCCTCCACACAGGACCGCCGTCAAACCTGTGTACGTCTTAACGAAGCATGAAAAGTTACCACCCGAGGGCATAAATCAACGCCGCGTCGCCACTGAGTGTTCTAAAGAATTCTTGGAATTTTTCACTCCCACAAGGGAGATGGGTATCTCGCCCAACACTCGGATGTGTGAGGCTAAACCGGTGTGTTGAAAATTCAATTGAAAAATTCATTAAATTCAACAAACACAGGCACACAGGGCGACCCCTAAGTCCTGTTGACTGTCCGTTTGAATTCCGCGGGCCCAATTTTAACTCTCTTTCTCTCTCTCTCGCTTTTGTTCTCGTCTCAGGGTCTGTTCAAAGGATAGAGAGAGGAAAACAGGGAATTATTTGTGAAAATGATTTTCCATCTCGGACCAGTGAGCAATTATCCTTTGAACTGGAAATCTTTGACGCAAAAAAAGGGGGCTGCTGCTGCTGATGATGATGATGATGATGAGGAGGATGATGGTGTTGTTGTGCAGCGGCAAGTCTCGTTTCGATGCAAATGACATAAGGCTCATCAATGACGACGACAAGAACAGTCAAAGGACACGACAAATTCGATGGATGGTGGCGATAAAACCCAACCAAACACACGCACAGACACAGAGACTGACAGACAGACACAGAGGCAAGCTCACAGGCAGAGAGGGATATTTTCAAAATCGAATTTGGTTGCTTTTTGTGCGTCTAAATCGTTTTTTGCATTCGTTTGTGATTCGAACAGTCGCCGCAGGGCCGCGGTGTCGTCGCTGTCATCGCTGTGATCGCAGTCTTTGCCTCGGCAGCAGTCGGCCCTTAGCTTCAGCTTTTGCTGCTGCTTCTGCTGCCGCTGCTGCTCCTGCTGCCGCTGCTGCTTCTGCTGCCGCTGCTGCTCCTGCTGTCGCTGCTGCTCCTGCTGTCGCTGCTGCTTCTGCTGCCGCTGCTGCTCCTGCTGTCGCTGCTGCTTCTGCTGCCGCTGCTGCTCCTGCTGCCGCTGCTGCTTCTGCTGCCGCTGCTGCTCCTGCTGCCGCTGCTGCCTCTGCTGCCGCTGCTGCTCCTGCTGCCGCGGCTGCTCCTTCTGCCGCTGCGGCTGCGTCTTTTTGTGTGGTTGCATTGAAAAAAAAGACCAACGCGCGGAGCGTACAAAATCATCGCCTTTACAGCACCTCCTTCCTCTCACACACGTGATATGCTGCAGAGAGAGAGAGTGAGAATGACCTGAATTTTAATTAGGATACGTTTCCTTTCCGTTGGCTTTTTAGTCCTTCATCTAGCGCGTTTTGCCAGGACGACGACGAGGACGACGAGGACGAGGACGACGATGATGATTGAAAAGATTGCCGCCACAGCACATCCACGCACTCATCGAGATCCACCCTGTTTTTGTTTTTTCCTTTTTTCCGTGGGTGAGATTGCGAAACCGTGCGCGAGCGAGCTATAGCCGACAGCCAGCGGCCAGGAGGCATGAGCCGGGGGTACGCCATTGATTGTTATGTGGGATTATCATTATGAACATTTGAGTGACTTTGAATTAATAAAAATTAAGGAAACAGTTGTAGTTCATTCGTTCGTTGGTTCGTTTTTTTTTTTTTTTTTTATTTTCAGATGTCCTCCTGGCGGTGTGGTGTGTGTGCAGTGGACTGATGGCAAACAGGATTTGCAACGCAGGACGGACGACCGAATGGCACACACGGGATGTGAGGCGACAGTTTATTGAGTGTCGAGCGTGTCAATTGCGCGCGTGAAGGCTGACTGTCATCAAAGTTCTGTTGGTGAATCCATCTTAACACACACACACACACACACGGCGTCACATCCAACGAAGTAGTGGTCCAGTGGGAGAGGGAACAATACCCTGTGGGGCCACAATACCCTGGACCACAATACCCCGGGCCACAATACCCTGTGGGGGCACAAAATCCTCGGAGGTAGTGTGGGGCACAATACCCTGAGAGGGGCAAAATACCCTGAGAAGGGCACAATACCCTGAGAGCGAGTGTGGGGCACAATACCCTGAGAGGGGCAAAATACCCTGAGATGGGCACAATACCCTGAGAGGGGCAAAATACCCTGAGAAGGGCACAATACCCTGAGAAGGGCACAATACGCTGAGAGGGGCACAATATCCTGCGAGGGAGTGTGGAGCACACAATACCCCCAGAGCGAGTGTGGTGCACTAAACCCTGAGCGAGAGTCTGCGGCACACAATACCCCCAGAGGGTGTGGTGGACCACAATACCCTGTCCCCATCACAAACACAAGTTTCATTTCGAAACCGCAGACTTGAGAGATTGTGGTTGAGGACTGACCAGAAAATCCTTCAGAGAGTGGGAAGACCACAGTCTCCGCTGTAAACAGAGGATGAGAGGCAATCTCTGCGAGCTGAAGATGATTTTTTTTCCATCGACAACATGACACATGATCAGAGCACTCAAGGAAGAGCCCCCTTGTCTCTGACTCTCCCAGAAACAGCAGAAAATTTCCAAGGAATCCATGATACGACCTATCAGCAGAGACCAAGGACTCTCGACCTTCTTCAGAAAACTTGCTTCATCATCGCCGAGACGTCCTGCTCGTGACAGAAGAGCACCCATCATCAGAAACCGTTGCAATTTAGTTGCACTTTATTGCCTCCGAGTGAGGCCGTGTTTCCTCTCCCTCCCTCCCCTGCTCTGGTTCGTTGTTGTTACCCAATTAAGTGGATAATTCTTCCGAGTCCTGCACTTTATTGTAATGACACCGAAATTTGTCTGAACATTTATTGTAACTGTTATCGTTTACAGTCGACAAGGGACGCGCCGCGCTCTGAGTCTCTCTGGCCCGACTGGCGAGTGACACAGAAAATGATAAATTAGCTCTCTCGCCTAATCGACAGATTAGAAGGACCCCAAGGATTTTTCAGTCCAAATGCAGGCTTCTGGGTGTGTTCTTGTGTGTGTGCGCCCTCGAGGGATGGGGGATGGTGTGGCAGTGGTAGAGCTTGTTTCCAGATCACTGGACTGACATGCGGCACGTGCTACAAGTTAAAATTTCTAAACCTTTACTTCGGCACTTCTTGGGCGCACTGGTTGTTCCTCTGCACAGGCGGCTGTCCTCAACAGATGAGCGAACGGGGGAAACACAAAAAAAAAACGGCAGAGAAATTCTGTGGACGGGAAACAATGGGAAATATTTCCCGAACTTTAATTGGATGACGTCGACACTGGTTATATGGCGCCGGCGGTATTACCACGGCCGATGGTGGTGTTTGTTGCCAGAGGAGACGAACGATGAGACGAACGGTGGTGATTTCGGGTGCCATATTATAGCGTATTACTGCCAATTGAAGGCGTCCATTGTCGACGTGGCGAGTTGCTCTATTGAATGCTCGCCGAAAAGAATGAGATCCAGTCAAAAGACGACAGACAGGCGCAAAAAAAATGCACGAAAATTTGTGTTAAATTGGAACGGCCGCAGCCCACCAAAGTGCGTGGAGTGTGTGCGAGATTGAAATCAATCACAATCGAAGAATGAGACTTTGTGTGCGCACACAATGGAGGCCTTGGGCTCGGCTGCACTCCCGTGTCTGCCGCTCGGGGGTTGTGAGCCGCGTAATTAAATCGAATTGAGCACATGAATCGGTTGTAATGTGATTTTTGTATTATTCAGCTTAATTTTCATCATTTTTTCTATTGTAAATTAATCTGTGTTTCGCGATTGAAATAATTGGGCGCACGGGTGGGTGTGTGCTTGTGGTTTGCGGGAAATGGGAATGAATGAATGGGAGGCGTGAAAATTCACTTAAGTGGGCTTCAGATGTCAGAGGAGTGGGGGAGGCTTTGCAATCCCCAATCCCCTTCTCCCCAATCCCATCATTTCACATCATTTCTTCCGGTTGATTGGAGTTTGAAGCCTGAACAGTTTCTCTGTTCTGTCTTCCAGAGTGATGCCGATGTTTTGACTGGAAATCTTTGGCTGAAGCGGCACCTGACCATGGACCCACAAAACTCTGCAAAATCAAAACCCTTAGTAAAAATCCCTCATGAACTCATGGAATTCAATGAAAATCCCCCAAAGATGCCTCCAAATGCTCACCCAAAGGCACTCCCTTTACAAAATCATACCTCAATCTGCATCTCCATTCAATCTCCTTTCCATTCTGATACCACACATCTCTTAATTCCTCCCAGGTATCGAGAAATTCGTTTCAGAAAACATGATGTCCTCCAAAGTGCGAATTCCGTGCGACAGAGTGGGATCCTCAGAACTTTGCTTCTAAAAAGCCAACCAGGTCACCCCCGGTAAAAAAAAATCATACCTCAATTCGCATCTACATTAAATTTCCTATCCACCGAGGTATAGAACATCCTTCAATTCGTCCTATTTATCGAGAAAATCGTTTCAGAAAACACCATGTCTTCCCGAATCCCTGCTTAAAAAAGGACATCACAAAAGTCGCTCTCAAAAACAAACCAAGTCACTCCCGGTAAAAAGTCGCACCAGTTTACACATCTACATTCAATTTCCTATCCATTGATACATAAATCATTCCTTAACTCACTATGGCCATCGAGTAAATCGCTTCAGAAGACATCATGTCTTCAAAGACCACAAATTTCATGCGAAAAAGAAGGCTTCCCCGCATTTTGCCTCTAAAATCCTAACCACAGCACTCCCGTTAAAAATTCTTACCACATTTCGCATCTACATGAAATTTCCTTTCCAATGAGGTATCTCCCATCCTCCAACTCGTCCTAATTGCCGAGAAAATCAACTCACAAGATTTTCGAATGAAAAAGTTAACTCCGGCAGAAATCGGTTTTTTCTGAGGAAAAAAAGGCGACCCCGATGCTCTATGAGTTTACTGCATTTTTTGGCGTTGCACGTGTCACTTTTTTCAAAGTCGATTTTCTCCGTATTCCGACCGAATTTTCGAATCAAATCTGTGGGGCTGGGTGGGGAAACGATAACGGAAGAGAACTGCATCAAAAATTCCACTCGAAAGCGTGGAATTTTCGAGAAAATCGACATTTTCATTTTGTATGGCGGTGCAGCTGAACCGGCTGAGGCAGATGGTAACACTATTTCTTGCTCCGCTTGACAGTTGAGTGAATTATCTCGGGAAGGGTTTCTCATCGTTTTGGGGGGAAAATCAGAGGAGAAGGTGGTTTAGTGTGGGGGGGACGTGATCTCACGTGGATTTGGTGTGGTTTCCTCGAGGGAAACGGAAGGTTTTCCACCGAAACTCAACGTCGTCTGTCTCACTCTCAGACTGTAGGGTTACCATCCGGGGTGTTTGGATGGGGAAGCGGTGTTTGTTGGAAGGGGATTTTAAAACACGGCGAGCAGTTGGAAATTAGCAAAAATTAAGTGGAAGTGGTGTGATTGAGAAGTTCTGTGTTGAGGGGGGGTTAGGGGTGAGGCAAAGCACAGGGTGTCGTGGGGGAATGAGTGGAGTTAAGCAAATGTGGCTTGAGGACGGAAGTGGTTTGCAAGTCGCTTTGGAGGAGAAGGAGGAGTTCATCTTTCTTGAAGGACGCCACAGTCCGCGGAGGACTTGGGCCTCGGTTCAGAGCTCTACTCAGAAGAAGAGGGATACCGACATATCCCAGAGCTATTCGCCTGTTCATTTGGCTGCAGGTCAGAGTTCATGGGCGTCTGGCGCCAGTTCAGAAACGCAAGCGGCTCAATGAAAGGCAAACGGAGCGCCTTTTGTAAGGAAAAAAATCAGACGAACTGAATTTGGTTAAGAGACTCGCCGTTCGAAATCGCCATTAGACTGTAGGTCCTCTTCACTCGTGAGAGAACGGTTTGGTCTGTTGCCTTTGAAGCTCTGGAGCGCCGGACTGTAGCGTCAGACAAAGAAGAAGAAGAGCTTCATCTGCCGACTTGAGCAGAGCTCTGAATCTAGGCCCAAGTCCTCCCCAGACTGTAGCACCAGACAGAGAAGGAGAAGGGCTTCATCTGCCGACTTGAGTGAAGCTCTGAATCTGGGCCCAAGTCTTCCCCGGACCGTAGCACCAGACAAAGAAGGAGAAGGGCTTCATCTGCCGACTTGAGTGGAGCTATGAATCCAGGCCCAAGTCCTCCCCAGACTGTAGCACCAGACAGAGAAGGAGAAGGGCTTCATCTGCCGACTTGAGTGAAGCTCTGAATCTGGGCCCAAGTCTTCCCCGGACCGTAGCACCAGACAAAGAAGGAGAAGGGCTTCATCTGCCGACTTGAGTGGAGCTATGAATCCAGGCCCAAGTCCTCCCCGGACTGTAGCGCCACAAGAAGAAGACGTTCAGTGGCCATTGGTCTCAGACAAGTTCCCGTGCTTGGATTTAAAGCAGAGATTCGTTAGGAAATCTGCAAGGAAGCCGATTCAGTGGAAACTGTCGTGAACGAGAAGAGTAACTGTCTTCTGACGTGAACGAGAAGGGGAACTGTCCTCTTGTTCACGACATTTTCCACCACATAGCCTTCCTTGATGATTTCCTAACGAATTTATACCTTAAATCCAAGCACGGAGTGTGTCCAGGAGTGTCCAATGACCACTGAACTTCTTCTTGTGCCGCTACAGTCCCTTGAGGACTTGGGCCTAGATTCAGAGCTCCACTCAAGTCGGCAGAGGAAGCCCTTTTTCTTCTTTGTCTGCTGCTACGGACGCGGGAGGACTTGGACCTAGTTTCACAGTCTTCCTCGGCAGATAAGGCTCCTCTCCTTCTTTGTCTGGCGCTACAGTCCGGGGAGGACTTGGGCCTAGTTTCACAACCTTCCTCGGCAAATAAAAGCCTTCTCCTTCTACAGTCCCGAGAGGACCTTGGCCTCAACGTATTTTTAGCTTCAAAAATGACCCCGAAACCGGGAAGACAATCCTTCGAACATCTCTGCCAACAGTTTCAAGAGGAATCTCCCGACGCGGAGATCTACGTAATCCCGTCGGTCTTTCTATACAAAAAAATTCAAGTCAGCCTTGAGGTTTAGATGAACTTAAAGACTGGCACTATGCCCAGCACTTGACAATACAGCGCTAATCCATATTCAAAAACCACACAAAGCTCTCTAAGCCTAAGCCACAGACACGCACTTACCCCGAGCGGATGTGTGGGAAGCAAAAGTACGCCAAAAAATCTGTTGTCTTCACTCTGCACAGAGACACACACACACTCGCATACACTTCAGAGGGAAACAACCACTTTTGAGCGTGTTTTGAATTTTTTTTGAAATTTTTTTAAGATTTTTTTTCACGTTATCCTTCGAAACTTTTCTTTTGCCGCCGGCAACCGAAACTTTTGCTCGTCGTCGTCGTCCGTCGGACGAATAGGAAGGCTGACACCCGGTGTTGACGGTTGAAGGCACGCACTCACAAACACGAAAAACCACACGGAAAAAAAGTGCAAAAGAAAAAGGACTCTCCACCGGAAAAGGAGACTTGAGTTTAAAGATGGCACGCAACACACGACGACGGGTTTAGTGAGAGCGCAAAGATGACACCACCGAAGCAGATGACAGGAGAGATGATGATGACGGATGACGATTGACGATTGACGGACGAGCACTTGTACCGAGAGTTGAACCGACAAAAATCAAACCACACACGATATGTGCGTGTGCCTAGAGAGATGTACTCGCAGGTCTGCGGCGACCAAAGAAACTACTGCCCCCGGCTTCTGGCTTCTCGAAATTGTAGCGCTATAGCGTTGAGCGACTGAGCTCGGTCGGTGTGTGTATCGTTTACCGCCTGCCTGTGTCGTGTTATCGCTCGACTCGGCTCGGCTCGACTCGACTCGACTCGACTCGACTCGGCTCGGCTCCCCACTCCGCCCCCTCAACCCTGTTCACTGGCCGCAAAAATCACCTCTCACTCACTGCTGCCGCGTATATCGAGAGTGTGACTTGCCCGCCTGCTTGCTAGTGGCATAAATAAATAAATATTCATAAAAATATATATGCACACACCTACACACGATGGGACGTTTTTTTTTTTGGTTGGGGGGACTGACGACGAACGACGAACGACGGATGGGGTGTATGAGTATGCGTGGAGGTTTGTTTCTCTTTTTTTTCTGTTTTTTTTTGGTCTCGTTTTGAACGCGAAAGGCGAAGGGAGGAACAAAAGAAAAGAGCACAACGAATGTGAAAACAAAAACAGAAGACTAACCCTTTGGGTGGGGAGGGGTGGTGGTGGAAGTTGGCGGGGGATATAGTGGAACCCGTGTCAGAAGCTACTTGTCGCTACCACTGTGCGGCACTACAACTGTCAGTTTATGCTGACGGGAGGTCCGATAAATTATTGTACTAGATCACTGCTTCTCTCTCTCTCTCTCTTCTCTTTCTTTCACTCTCTTTCGAGGTCTGACTTGCAACGCAACGACTGGACACGAGAGATTTCAAGACCGACGATGAACTGAAAGCCGCACAACAACGAGCCACGACGATGAAACTGCTGCTGCTTCTGCTGCTTATTATTTTTCCAGGCAACAACAACAACAACAAAAAAATCGTGAATGTAACCCTCGAAGTAGCGCTCCCAAACATCAACTGATGAAAACAAAAAAAAAACAACTCACAGGAGAGGCTCCAACAGTGACGACCACGACCACGACCACGACCACGCCGATGACGACGACGATATCGGTGATAGACTCATTTGCTTGTGATGCCTGTGTGTGTGAGTGTTGGGTTTCGCCAAAGGGGGCGGACTGGGTTGGGGCGGATTCTTTCTTTCGTTCGTTTCGTCTTCGTTTGTGTTGTGTGTCGGGCTGGCTGTCTTTTTGGAGGAGGATATGACGTACTCTCGAAGGCACCTGACTGCCATCTCTCTGGGGAGGGGGAGACAGAGGGGGGGAAGACGGAGAAAAGAAAGCGTCAACTCGCTTTGCAAAAAAAGAAGAAGAAGAAGAAGTAGAAAATGAATAAAAAGTGGAAGAAGAAACTAGTCTTTGGACACTGAACCCTCCTACTGGAGAGAGTCCGCAATCAAATCTGCCTGCATGAGCGAGAGAGAGGGAGAGAGTGTGTGTGAGAGAGAGAGAGAGAAGGGACTCCCTCCCTTTCTCAACAAATTTACGAGTCAGTTAGCTGTTCACCGCCGAGGAGGCACTAAGTCAATGTGTTTCCAGTTTGACAGGTGAACACCTACCTGCCAGATGGGACACCGCACGGATAGGGATGGGGCACTATTCTGTTTCTGTAAGGAACAGGAGATGCGATGGAATTTTGTGTGCGGTTTGGTGGTTTGGGGGTCTTTGCCATTTGTCTGCCCAGCCTCTGATCGTTTTTCGAGTCGGGAGAGGGTGAAAATCTGCATGAGTTTTGAGGTCAGGATCAAGAGTTGGGACCTTTCTAGTCGGGAGTAAATGACCCACCGTTGAACTTCTTGAAAAACTATTTAGATTCTTCAGACTCTTCAGTCTCTTCAGACTCGTCAGACTCGTCAGACTCGTCAGACTTTCAGCAGCTTTAGGTGGCCACGAAGAAGGACGGGCTACAGTCGAGGGCGTCAAGCAGATTTTGGCCACCAGGTGATCCAAGATTCCAGCGGATCCCTCGATCCCAGCTAAGGGCCACAGTCGAGGACCTCAAGCAAATTTGAGCCGCCAGGAGACTTCCAGTGGATCCCTCGATCCCAGTTAAGGGCTACAGTCGGGGGCCTCAAGGAGATCCGAGATTCCAGTGAATCCTTCGATCCCAGTTCACGACGAGCAGAGATTCTTGGAAAATTCTCTCCGCTCTCTCTCCAATCCCATCAACTAAAAAAACCACCGCCATTTGATCGGCGAAGAAACGAAGAATAACGGTGTCTTTTCTGTTTCGTCTTCCCCTGTGGCTGCAGTGGTTGCCCATAATCCAATTACAAACGTTGGCATCACTCATTGAAGGAGCTTAGGGAAGTAAACCTAAGCACCACTCTCTTCGGGAGCCGTTTGACTGTAATCTCACAGAAAAGGGGTAAGACCTTAGTGACGACGACGACGACGATGGCGCGATGGCGATACCGATAGCGATGGCGATGGCGATGGCAAATTGTGATGGCGATGACGATGACAGCGATGAAGCCCCACTCGAGCAGGGGATGTGTGTATAGAGGCACCACCAGCAGCAGTCAACTTTGCCCTCCTCCTTCGCGAATGCACACCCCCTCTCCCCCCCCGAACGATGATTACCTTCAATTCGCCCCCATACACACGCGCACACACCGACGGTCGTGTTTGTGTTTATTGTTTGCGTGTGGCTGTTCGTTTCTTGATCTCCTCCGTTTTTTTTGTTTTTTTTTTTTTTTTTTTTGCAGAGTTTTCTTACAAAGCCCAAGTCGAAAGCCATCACAGACACAGCAGCAGCAGAGGCAACAAAGGCAACAAACCCCCCCCCCCTCCACGTGACCACACAGGCACAGATGGTGGCAGTCTGCCAGCCACTGCGATGTAACTCTCGTGTGTGTCGGTATTTTTGCAAGAGTTCCTCTCTTACTGGTTCGCCACACACACACACACAGAGAGAGACACAGAGAGAGAGGGGGCCCTGATGGGTGATGGCCCGCGGCAGGAGCAGTTGTAAAGGGAACCCTTTCAAGCCTCCAAGCTGCTTTTGAGAATCGATTGTCTTCCTCTCTCTCTCTCACTCTCATCCTCTATCTCCCTCGGCCTGTGGAGGAAAGTGCCATGTCAAGGGATGTTTGGGGGCCAGGCTAGGCGCATGGATGGTGTGTGTGTGAGTGTGTGGATCGGTGTGCAAGCAGTCCCCCCACTGGAGGCAGCGAAAGAGAGAGAGAAGAGAAATTTTGCTTTCACGGATTTCACGGTTTTGCCGCCGGAGAGAGAGGGCGACAGCGAGAGCGTCGTGAGCTGTTGCATTGTTTTCGCCATTTTCTTTAAAGCACACACACTTTTTTGTGTCTGGAGGATATTTCTGATATTTCTGTGGTGAGGACATTTTTATCCCGCGGATGACATTTGACAGAAGGAGCTTGTGGTCGCTGTGAAGGTGGGGGGGAGGACTTTTCTCGAAATCACGAAGGTCTGTGGGGGGAGTCAGACCACCGCGACCCCCCCGCACAAGAAACAACGCAGCCGCTTGCAATGGAATCCTTCAAAACACTGAATCCAGGGATATCCCTTGGACCGAGATCATTTTTCAAAAATCCAATTCACTTCACACTTTCGGATCCACGGTCCTGTGGATGCTCTCTCTCTCTCTTAAAAACGATGCGCCCACGTCGGCCCACTTGTATCGGATTACAAAGTTCGGGAGTCTATTGTCTCCTCCTCGACTATTTTGGAGGCCAACGGTGCGGAATTAATCGCGGCGATCCTCGCGATCCTCGCGTCTGAAACGAGATCTCATATTTCACTCAAAATGCTTGTTTTTTCACGCTATGTCGCGCAATTGGCCTATTCCTCGCGACTCACTTTGAATTATGCCCCCAGGAGCTGCGCCCGAATCGAGTCGTTCAGCACGAGGGAAACTTTGTTGCACACCTCGCATCGGATCCATTCAGCTCAGTTGGAGCTGGAAGATAATCACATGCGATCGTGCAAAAATGTGAGCCGCGTTGCGCGACTCAAAGACAATGTTGCCAAACGAACGGCTGTGCAGTGGTGTCTGTCGCTACTGTGCTGCTGACGGATGAGATGCGAGAGGAGCTGATTTCTTAATCGGTTTTGAGGTTCTAGGTGTCGTTGGCCTATCGCAAGCTGAGGTTTTTGCTCTGTTCGACTACACGCATGCACGCACAGTGAGCGCGCGGTTGGTTGAATCATCTCGCATGACAGGCTAGATGCCCTGCCGTGTGTGCAGTGTGTGTGGAGTGCGGTTCTGATAAGCGGTTTTGTGAAGGGAGTACACTGGGTTTGACACCTTACGTGATTCTAATCAATAGTCGACGTCAGAGGTGGCTGCAGCTTTGTCGCGGACTGGTTGTCGCTTGAGAATGTTGTGGTCTGGGGGCAAATGAGGCGACGACAACGATAGTTTATCCTAAAGAGGCTACATGTCGCTGAGTAGTTCGCAAAGTAGCGTAGCCATAGCTTGAGAACGCCGTGGTCTTAAGGCAAGCGAAAAGGCGCCAGTTCATCTTTAAGAGGCTATTTGTCGTGCACCGAGTCGCACCTAACGAGGTCTTAATCAGAAGTTGGAGCCTGATGTCGTTGTAGCTTTGTCGCTCAGTGGATCTCGAAGAAGCGTAGCCATCGCTTGAGAATGCTGTGGTCTGAAGGCAAAATAAGAGACGCCAGTTCATTCCTAAGACCCTCTCTGTCATGTACGGAGTCGCACCAAACGGGGTTCTTATCAGTAGCCTTCGTCGGATGTAGCTGCAGCTTTGTCGCTGAGTAGTTCTCAAAGTAGCGCGACCGTCGCTTGAGAATCCTGTGGTCTAAAGGCAACCGAGGAGACGCCAGTTCATCCTTAAGAGGCTATCTGTCGGGCACCGAGGCACACCTAACGAGGTCTTAGTCAGAAGCTAGAGTTTGGCGTCACTGTAGCTTTGTCGCTGAGTGGTTGTCTTGAAGTCTCAGCAACAAATCCCAGAGAAAAACAGCAGAAAAGGAGAATCAAAATCCATCACAGATGAAATACCGCCGAAAAGTCCCCCACGGCGTACCTTCTCCTGTGAGTCCTTCAGGAAAACACAGCCACAGTCCGCTGAGGAGTACTTCTCTGCCTTAACTAAGTCAACAGCTCCCGAATTCTTGTGAGAATCCATCGGTATTCTGTGCACATGTCATTCAATCATCTCAGTTGGCAGTTGCCAGTTGGCATCTCTCAGCCGTTCAACAGCCTCTGGGACATTCCAAAAGTCGCATCCCTTTGTGATGATGGGCTTCTCTTAATCATCTCTTGTGGGAACTGGGTCAAAACACTGCTCATCGCATCTCGTGTGACTTATCCGAATCGGATTCTCCATAGAAATCCACTAGACTATGCCCAAAGGATTCCCGACCTAATCCATCGCGCGTTCAGGAGAAACTACAAACACATACCTCCACACACACACAAAGACGGATCCGAATTGGAATCTCAGATGCAGATGATGAAAGTAAAGTACTTAAGCTCGCCTCAAGCACGTACGGCCACATCTCAAAGGAAGGCACAACATTTCGCGTTGTATCTCTGAAAAGACCCAAGAAGTTATCACTTTCAATACCTTCATCCGTGTGTGGCACTCCCTGTGCCGCTTTGTGCGATGAGCCGACGTGGTGTGATCCAGAGAACATCTCGCCTCCCCCGGAGCAGAGCAGAGGCACGCACAATGCCCTAATGCGATGCGGTTATACACAAGGAATCCGACTTTAGGTGAAAATCTGTGCACATATCATCAACCCCTCTGCGATTCCACCCCCGAGAGGAATGAATGACGAGCACTTCACACAGAACTGACAGGATTCACCGCAAAAAGCATCGGAGCAGCGGAGAGAGGAATCCTTTTACGGATTATCCTTTTGCTTTGTTGGAATGTTGCCAATCCTTGTATCGATTGGGGGAGCGTAGCCCAGAGCACATCACTCTCTGGCATCGGATTGTCTTCGCGAGTGTGCGTGTGTATCCTGGTGGTACGAACGAGTGTCCTGCTTCGAGGCAAATGGTGAAGGTGCCACTTGTGCGGGATGTGATGCACGCTTGTAAATCGGTAAATCGTTAGAAAGACTCTTTCTCTCTCCGAAACAGCCGAATCCCATTATCGTCCGACAGAAGTAGCACCCACTGCCGAAATGACTGACTGACTAAATCACTGGCTGGGTGATGTGGGGTGGGGGATATACCTCTGAGGCCCATCCTCAAAGCGGATTATCGGTCGAGGAATTCAAAGTTTTTAATCAAAATAAATACACTTAAGTAATTGGGTACCCCATAGTTGTATCCCGGTACGAGAACGATGCCGACGACAACGAGGACAACGGCGGAGACGACGACGACGATGATGATGATGGTGATGAGCCATTAAAGGGCTTGTAGCTTGGCCCAAAAGTCCTTTTGGTTAAATGAATTAAAATTGTTCGGAGCAGGAAGTCGTGCATACACAACTTCTTCTGCTTCGTCTTCGGGTGGCGCTACAGTCCGAGATGGACCAACAAAAGAAAACACGACCAGTTACAAGTGAAAAGAAACTTCTTCTCCCTCAGCCTGGCCCCACCAGAAAGTTGGACTGTTTGAAAGTGACCCCCTGGAGAAGTTTGGGAGAGTTTTGAAGCAGGTCCAGAGCGGTACGGGTCGGTTCAAATAGCTCCCTCTGTCAGTCTGTTCAGCAGATTGTGCGGGATGTCAAGTAGTCTCTAAATAGGTGACGGGAAATCGAGTCTAGGGACTTTAGGAGACCAACTTAAAACGGAAGATAATGTCAACAGGCAACGAAATGGAACCAGAAGCGTCGTTCAATTTCGAAGTGCCCATAATTTCTTAGGGAAACTTAAGGAGAATTCAGGTGTCAACTGACATTTGCAGGCGTAGACAGTAATGTATGTCGTAAGTGGGCAAAAGTGAACGGACTTAACGAAACTTAACGAACTTAACGAAACTTAACGAACTCAACGAAACTTAAAGGATATTCGACAAGTTAACATTTAAGGGTATTCGTAACCCCTTTTGCGCGGGCGAATGATATAAAAAAACGAAAAAAAAACGAACTTAACGAAACTGAACGAAGCGATTACTACTGTTGCAGTGTATCCCTTTTGATGCATTTATTCACCTTTTCCTAGTGCCCATTTGTGGCTATGGCATCCAAGCCATAGCACCCAGGGCCACATATGAGGGCTCAAAATGTTCATATTGAACGCCGGCATCAAGATAGACGCCGCACTCGGCGTTTTCGAGATATGGGTCATTTTTTAAAATTATTTGCTTTCTTCGTCCTTTCTGATGTCATTTCTTGGCTATAGCTCGGGAACTGTTGGACCTACCGACACAAATGAGGTCACAAAATGTTCGTATTCAATGACGAACATGTGTCTTTGAATGTAGTGTAGGTGTAGAAGATGGCACAAAGGGAAATTTAAACCGTTTTTGATGCCGTTTTTGGCTATATCTCGGAAACTATTAGGCCTAGGACAACAAATTTTGGCTCAAAATCTTTGTATTGAACGCCGCTAGGATGTCTGAAGAGGATACATTTTTGTATGACAAATGATGTCCTTTTTTTGATCCTGTCAGATCCTTCGGCAGGGAATCCTTGCAAATTCTTCATATTTGCTTAGAATATGATCAGACCTACGATCTCCATCCATTTTCGAATAAAAATTCGACAAATTTTTCGAAAATCGAAAAAATGTCATGTTTTCACCGAAAAATGCAGTCAATTGCGAAACTTCGGGGTCGACTTTTCCGCTGAATTTGTGTCGAGTTTTTGAAAATTCAAATTTGGATAAAATTCTTTGGATAGATCGGTAGAGATTCGGAAGTTGATGATAAATCTGAAATTTGAACGATTTTGGTCAAAGGATACGGTCGAAAAGTTGAAAAAATCTTTGAGACAAAGGTGTATATAACCTCGTCCTGATGGCAATTTTTGGCAATAGCTTGAAAACGGTTGGAGCTAGGGAAAAAATTGAGGCATCAAAATCTTCGTCTTGAACGTCTGCATGAAAGTTGTAATGGAGGAAGTTGAAGCCAGGTGCACCGTTTTCGAGATGTGGCGCGGTTTTTGAGATTAAGTGATTTTTTTTCGTCTTTTTGATGGCTATAGCTCGGAGACTGTTGGACCCACGGAGGCGAAAGAGGGCTTAAAATGTTCGTATTGATCGGGGCTAGGATGTCTGAAAGGGATACCAGCGAAAGATTTGTGCATGAAAAATGATGTCCTTTTTTGTGTCCTGCAGGATCCTGCGGCAGTGAATCCTTGCAAATTCATCGGATATCCTTCGAATGCTGTCCAATCTACGATTTCTGTTTATTTTTGCATCAAAATTCAGAGGGATTCAACTTTGGACAAACGCACGGGGGAGCTGTTAGACCCTCTTCGAGAAATGGAAAATTTGATAGATTCACGGTGGAGTTGTTAGGCCAAAATTCGACAGACTCACGGTGGCGCTGATAGACCCTCTTCGAGAAACAGAAAATTCGACAGACTCACGGTGGAGTTGTTAGACCAAAATTCGACAGACTCACTGTGGAGTATTCAGACCAAAATTCAACAGACTCACGCTGGAGTTGTTAGGCCCTCTTCGAGAAACAGAAAATTCGACAGACTCACGGTGGCCTTGGTAGGCCCTCTTCTAGAAACAGGAAATTGGACAGACTCACGATGGAGTCGTTGGGCCAAAATTGGACACACTCACGCCGGAGTTGTTAGGTCCTCTTCGGGAAACAGAAAATTGGACACAGACTCACGGTAGGCCTCAATACAACACGAATTTCCTTCCAGAACGCCTTTCAAAAGTTAATGGATGCAAGAAAAAAAAAACGCAGTAACCGCAAGATTACGGAGATTGCATCGAGTGCAAGGAGTGGAAGAGTGCAACGAATAGTGGGAGAGTGCGAGGTGAATTCTAGGTGTTAACAGAAACCACAAGTGTGCCTATTAAAACCGCTAGTTGGTCATCACCAGTTGACCATGCACCCTCTCACAGTCACCCACAAAAAAAACCAAAAAAAAAAAAGCAGAAAAACACTCCCAACGTTGCCATTCAAAAGTTTTAAGGACCCCACCGCCGGGAGCGGAACCAGCGATGGTGAATGAAGTCAATAGAATGAATGGGGGTTATTTTTTTTTTCATCAAATTAAGGACCTCTAGGTGTAGGCATAGCCATGGATGGATACAGGTACAGTTGTAAGCAACTGAACCATCAGAGTTATTTTAATATTTTTTTCTAATTGCACCTGCAACTATATAACAACAACAACAGCAGCAGCAGCAGAAACAGCAGTAGAAACTCGAGGAATACTTGCGAAGGAATATACACGTAATTACTCGCGAGATGGGGGGAAGAAAGGAAGGATGTGAACGAGAGAGATGAAAGGGTCATGCCCAGGAAAAATGAAAAACTGAAAAACCCGGGAAAACAAAAGCAAAAATATTGTAGAAAAATGTGTATTTAAATAATAACAATCGCATGAATAGGTAGCCAGCTCCTACTGCCATCCAGCATTCAACATTCACCACCGCTGCGGCACCCCCTCCCCCCATCACACACTCTAACCAGAGAAGCCAGAACTGCTCTGATTGACGATGGAGTGCCGGGAGAGTATGGAAGGAAATGAACATACGACTGTTTGGATGGATATCCATCTGAACAAGGGGAGGCTAGTGCTTTGCCGTGTATACTATGTAGTTGCTTCTTCTGAAATGAAATTGAAGCTGAAGCATAAACTGGTGGGTGGCTGCTGCTGCTGCTATTATCGTTGTTGCTTGTTGGGGGGTTCAAAATGAAAAAACGCTGCGCTTCAATAAATCTAAAGAAAAATACATCCATCTTTTCATCCATTTAGGTATTTCTGTTATTCATTTTTTCTTTTTTTCTCCATATTTTTGATTCACTCCACTCCGGCGCTTCTTACCATCCGCATTGGGGGGGCATCCTTTGCCTCTCTGCCATACGCCCTCCCCACCGAACTGGGGTTTTCCACGTTTTTTTTTTTAATAAATTTCAAAAAAAAAACGTGGAAACACATCCGAACGGGGTACACAAGAGGACCACAGGAGGAGAGCCGGAGGAGTGCAGGAGGAGCGCAGGAGGAGGAAGAGGAGGAAGAATCAGAGAGACAGAACAGAAATTTAAGAAGCAAGCAATGTCCTTTTCTCCGAATAATGAAAAGTGAAATTTTAAAGGGTATTCCTGCAGATTTTCAGTTTGCCTCTTAATTTTTCCTTTTTTACTCTGTTGTGCTGTTTTCCGGCGGTCTAACGTTGTTTTTCCCACACACACACACACACACACACACACACACACACACACTCTGCCCGTGCCGTGTGCTTAGAGAGAGAGAGGAAGTACACGCAAAAATGCGTATGAATTTGTGTAAAGCACATACCTCCAAAGGGTAGAGCCTGCGTAATAAACCAGCATTTATTCTGGAAGACCTTCGCAAACTCCTCCCTCAATGAGAACGACGACAATCTGGGGAAATGGGCGTATCTCTATCATATGTCATTTCATCAGAGAGGGAGGGGCGTGTCGATTCCCCTGTTTGCGGCTGTCAATTGGTTGCAAACGGAACAGTAGACGCCATTATGGTACACAACCGTTTCACGAACACCCATTCAGAGTGTGTGCGTTGCGCCTCGGTGGAGTGTGAAGCCTCTGAGTGCGCATGCATTACTCGCGTGTGGGGAAAGAGGTGAGAGTACGCGATTGCGTGGGTGTTCGTTGTTGGTTTTCTTTAGCGAGGCGTGGAAAATCACATCATTCACGAACGGGAGAGGATTTTGTGTGTGTCGTTGTGCCGTGAATAGCGGGAAATATTTTCACACAACCACATTGCGGGTTGACGGGGATGATGATTTAAGGGTTTTTCGTTTTTGTGTCGGCGCAGCACCCCGTCCTTGAAGAGAGAGAGAAAGGGTTCGGATGCTGACTAAGGAGTCAAAACTCCTACGGATGTTCTTAAACTTGAGGAATCCGTGAGGGAGGTTTGAGTGCTGATCGTGGCCAAGTTAAGAAGCAGATTGGACAGCTTTGGGAGTCTTTGGACTGGGCGTCGAATCTCCTTAAACGATGAGGGAGATCTGAGGACCGATCGTGACGAAGTTAAGAGAGGGAAAGAGGTGACTGAACGAAAGTGAAAGAATGACTGGAAGAGACTGAAAGAAACACGGACGAAAGAATGATTGGACGAAACTGAAAGAATGACTGGACGAGACTGGACGAGACTGAAAGGATGACTGGACGAGACTGGACGAGACTGAAAGGACGACTGGACGAGACTGGACGAGACTGAAAGGATGACTGGACGAGACTGGACGAGACTGAAAGGATGACTGGACGAAACTGAAAGGACGACTGGACGAAACTGGACGAAACTGAAAGGATGACTGGACGAGACTGAAAGGATGACTGGACGAGAATGGACGAGACTTAAAGAATGACTGGACGAGACTGAAGGACTGACTGGACCAGTCTGAAAGAAGGGCTGAACAAATCTCCGCCTACACATCAACGTCTCGTGACACCCGAAGTCTGTACGTCATCAAAAAGTCCTTCTCAAGGACACAGAATGACATCCCTCTCAAGGACAACATCAGACAGACATCCCCATCAAAACATTTTAGACGAAAGGAGGAATCAAAGTCCATTATTTGGGGATTCTCCAATCTTCCGAAGATTTCCAAACAAAATCCTTGGACGCTATTGTCCAACGGATACCTCATTTGGACTCCACAATCAAATACCCTCGACGGATACATCACCTGAAAAATCCGAAGCGAAAAAACGCCTTATCATCAAGCTACACATGCCACAATATTCAAAGCTTTCACCCGTAAAAGCTTTCACAACTTTCCCAAGTCTTGACACACACCATCGTCGACTGAACGAACTGAACGAAGGAAGGAGCTCTCCAGCGGAGATTTGAACTAAAATTCACCAATCTCTTCAACACCGTGTACACCAACCGAGGGATGGTGGTGAAACCTGCCAAGCAGCTAAACACACGCCACCAAAACCCATAGAGCTTCGGGGTAGTACCGTAAAACCTTCAAGCAGCTGGAAAAAACGTTGATATTGACTTCAGTATTCTCTGCTTAAATGGATTGAAATACAATTTCGAGAAAGGAAGCCCAACAACTCAAGAACTCAGTTCCTCTGTATCCAGGGCTCCTCAAAATGCTTGTCTATACGCCAACCCCAGTGAAAAGTGAATGGTTAGCCGAAGCACGAACCACTCGCATCTCTTGAAATGGGAACCATCTTAAACTGTGATTCGTCTACTCATCGGCTGGGGATGGCCTAATTTTCAGTTCTGTCCGATCGGCTGGCGATGGACTGATCTTCAGTTCTGTCCGATCGGCTGGCAATGGACTGATCTTCAGTTCTGTCTGATCGGCTGGCGATGGACTGATCTACAGTTCTGTCCGATCGGCTGGCGATGGACTGATCTTCAGTTCTGTTGATGGACTGATGTTCACTTCTGCCGATCTGTCGTTGGACTGATCGTAACTCCAAAGACTTAGGCCACAAAAAAAAACGTTCGAAAATCCTTTATTTACATCAAACAACAAAAAACATACAAAAATATACAGAATGTCCCTCTAGAAGCACTCGTCCACCTCCGGTCTGACGCTGATCGCAGCCGGAACATTCGGGTCACACTGTGTTCCCACGATCGCGTCATCAGCGTTCGCCCTCAAGATCCGGAAATTAATGTCACCGTAGTCCAGTTGAGAGTACAAATAAATGGGCAGTCGGTTACTGATCACCCATACGCCCTGCTTAACCTGCCTATCCACCTTGAGGTCATTCGGAAACTGAATCAGGCTAGTGTTTGCGGCGATCACCCCCAAGTTCGATCGTGTGTACGGTTTCTTTGTGTCCCAACAGGCGATTGTATCACGATGCACCTGCGTGTAAAACATCACTCCGCTGCGATCGATGCCAGAGCTGGTGGACTGGCCATCCCTCCCACGATCGCCAATCGCAGCGAACGACTGTGCCAATTGCTGCTCTTTGCCGGGCCAATTGCTCTCGTCACGCAATATCGCCGTGGATACCATGAATTCCTATTCGAAACGAAACTATCATCAGCTTTCTACACGAACGCGCACACTTACCTTGTAGCTAGCCATCGGATGGAAGAATAACACGCGATCGTTGTACTCGTTCAGCGGCGATAAACTCAACCCGAACACCCCGTCCAGCCACTGAAAGTTCAGCCCATAAACATTAAAGTCCGCCGCAACTGGGTTTGGATTGAAATTGAAATTCGTCACACGCCAGCTGCGGTTTTTGGCGAGACTGTAGACGACGAGGCCAAACCGCCACGCATCGGCGACGTACACATGCGCATCGCCGCACTCCCCGTTGCGGATGTCGACGAGTATGTTCGTATGCAGCGAATCCTGTTTGACCTGCTCGGCCGGAAGCTCGTACGACACGATTCTCTGATCGGTCTCCAAGTCGTAGGCGAGAATTTTCGGCGGGCAGACCTGATTCAGGCGAATGGTTGCGTTCACCACTCCGGCGTCAATGATCCACATCCTCGAGCACTCGTCCACGGCTATGCGGTACACCGACATCAGCTTGCTGCAGTCGGGATTGAGGGGGTCTCCGTGCTCCTCCCAACTCGGGTACGGCTGCAGGGCTGGACTGAGCTCCTTCGGTGGGAACGGCAGCCAATTCAGACTCGAGGGAATCCCGTTCTTCCAGCGGGGAGTCGTCACAAAGATCCTGTTCCCGTACACATCCACCCCCAGCGGGACGTTGTTCTGGGGAATGAACTCCCTAGAGCACAAAGCAACACTTTAGTCTGAGACACGGGCGCTCCTCGCCTCGAACTTACTTGCTTGCAACGGCGGTCTGCCGCCTCGCGAAGGTCGGGTACTCAAAGTCCAGGTACTTCCACTCGTTGACCACCTTAAAGGGACTCAAATCGGACTGGTTCGGGTCCACGGCCCTCCCGACTGTTGGCGCCACCGAATTCTGAAGCACATGATAGAGCGCCTCCGCCGATGTCAATGCCACCGCAAGGGTCAACAATTGAAGAAACATCTTCAAGCTCAAACTGGTTCGCCTTCAACTTCCGCCTTATCGAACACACGCACACAATCCTTCAGCCGACTCTGCTGAAGCTCTGAACTCACGAACGATTGACGACGGTACAGAGTCACCGCCGAACTGCAAGGCTTTGCTTCCAGCACGTCGTAGTTGTCTAGCGGCGACGACACCACCAGCTGCCAAACGTATTCAACTCCGCCCCACCATGTAATACCTGTTTCTGGTCTACTTGTCGTTTAACATGCATTCGATCGGAGTACACACACGGGTTAATGATTGATCCAACGGCGAGAGGCGAACAAATTCCAAGCACTCTTTCAACGGAAACGCGCACAAGGCGAAGACGGCGATAAAGTCGCCAAGAACATAAACAAATTAATGCGACAACTTAAATTCAGCTGGAAACCAGTCGCGGGCCATTGTGAGTGAATATTCTCGCAGCAGTGATTCATGGCCTCGGCAAGGTCAGCTGATTGATCTCAGAACGGCCAGCCGTCGAGGAAGCCCGGTTGCGCAACGTCTCGGCCGGGGGAGAGAGTCGCACTGCTGTTGCCTGCACCGTTCCCGCGCACACCGTCCGAGTTAGATATCTCGATCGAAATGCGGTTTCAGCGCGTTACATAAACGAAATTTGACACTGATTCGCTCGTTATTAATGAACACGGAGTACAGTGGGTTGACTGGCGGATCTGGTCTGCGATTACTCTCGTGCGGTTTTTCCTCATCAATCATGTCTGTTGCGTGAAAGTTTCGCCAGCCGAAGTTACGCAACGGGCGGCGAGACGATAACCTTCAAAAACCAAAGAAACCGTCGTCTTTTCAGCTGAAATTCCCCCTGAAGTACTAGGCGCCCAGAAATGGCAGAAGGTATTCTTTTTACCAATGTGCCTACTTTGACTGTGAATATCTCGGGAACGGGGGGACGCAGGAAAAAAGTAATGATGGGGGGTTGTAGGTAATGACTTCGTCTTCACGGCATGTGAAGTTAGAAATCGGAAATCGCCTGATTTGTGTCGAATTTCTGGGAAAAAACGTTTCGTTTTTGGAAAAAACGCCATATCTCGGAAACGGTGCGTCCAATCGCAATTTGCCTTTTAGTTAAGCTTTTTTTCAAACATACACGACCGCATGACGCAACTTTTAAGCCAAAATTCAGGGCTCTAGCTATTATAGAACCCCCCTTTTGGCCAACCATAAGGTGGCGTTCGACCAAAAAACCAAATTTTTGGAGGTGCATACTTTGACTTTGAATATCTCGGGAACGGGGGGACGCAGGAAAAAAGTAATGATGGGGGGTTGTAGGTAATGACTTCGTCTTCACGGCATGTGAAGTTAGAAATCGGAAATCGCCTGATTTGTGTCGAATTTCTGGGAAAAAACGTTTCGTTTTTGGAAAAAACGCCATATCTCGGAAACGGTGCGTCCAATCGCAATTTGCCTTTTAGTTAAGCTTTTTTTCAAACATACACGACCGCATGACGCAACTTTTAAGCCAAAATTCAGGGCTCTAGCTGTTATAGAACCCCCCTTTGGGTCAACCATAAGGTGGTGTTCGACCAAAAAACCAAATTTTTGGAGGTGCATACTTTGACTTTGAATATCTCGGGAACGGGGGGACGCAGGAAAAAAGTAATGATGGGGGGTTGTAGGTAATGACTTCGTCTTCACGGCATATGAAGTTAGAAATCGGAAATCGCCTGATTTGTGTCGAATTTCTGGGAAAAAACGTTTCGTTTTTGGAAGAAACGCCATATCTCGGAAACGGTGCGTCCAATCGCAATTTGCCTTTTAGTTAAGCTTTTTTTCAAACATACACGACCGCATGACGCAACTTTTAAGCCAAAATTCAGGGCTCTAGCTATTATAGAACCCCCCTTTTGGCCAACCATAAGGTGGTGTTCGACCAAAAAACCAAATTTTTGGAGGTGCATACTTTGACTTTGAATATCTCGGGAACGGGGGGACGCAGGAAAAAAGTAATGATAGGGGGTTGTAGGTAATGACTTCGTCTTCACGGCATGTGAAGTTAGAAATCGGAAATCGCCTGATTTGTGTCGAATTTCTGGGAAAAAACGTTTCGTTTTTGGAAAAAACGCCATATCTCGGAAACGGTGCGTCCAATCGCAATTTGCCTTTTAGTTAAGCTTTTTTTCAAACATACACGACCGCATGACGCAACTTTTAAGCCAAAATTCAGGGCTCTAGCTATTATAGAACCCCCCTTTTGGCCAACCATAAGGTGGTGTTCGACCAAAAAACCAAATTTTTGGAGGTGCATACTTTGACTTTGAATATCTCGGGAACGGGGGGACGCAGGAAAAAAGTAATGATGGGGGGTTGTAGGTAATGACTTCGTCTTCACGGCATATGAAGTTAGAAATCGGAAATCGCCTGATTTGTGTCGAATTTCTGGGAAAAAACGTTTCGTTTTTGGAAAAAACGCCATATCTCGGAAACGGTGCGTCCAATCGCAATTTGCCTTTTAGTTAAGCTTTTTTTCAAACATACACGACCGCATTGCGCAACTTTTAAGCCAAAATTCAGAGCTCTAGCTATTATAGAACCCCCCTTTTGGCCAACCATAAGGTGGTGTTCGACCAAAAAACCAAATTTTTGGAGGTGCATACTTTGACTTTGAATATCTCGGGAACGGGGGGACGCAGGAAAAAAGTAATGATGGGGGGTTGTAGGTAATGACTTCGTCTTCACGGCATGTGAAGTTAGAAATCGGAAATCGCCTGATTTGTGTCGAATTTCTGGGAAAAAACGTTTCGTTTTTGGAAAAAACGCCATATCTCGGAAACGGTGCGTCCAATCGCAATTTGCCTTTTAGTTAAGCTTTTTTTCAAACATACACGACCGCATGACGCAACTTTTAAGCCAAAATTCAGGGCTCTAGCTATTATAGAACCCCCCTTTTGGCCAACCATAAGGTGGTGTTCGACCAAAAAACCAAATTTTTGGAGGTGCATACTTTGACTTTGAATATCTCGGGAACGGGGGGACGCAGGAAAAAAGTAATGATGGGGGGTTGTAGGTAATGACTTCGTCTTCACGGCATGTGAAGTTAGAAATCGGAAATCGCCTGATTTGTGTCGAATTTCTGGGAAAAAACGTTTCGTTTTTGGAAAAAACGCCATATCTCGGAAACGGTGCGTCCAATCGCAATTTGCCTTTTAGCTAAGCTTTTTTTCAAACATACACGACCGCATGACGCAACTTTTAAGCCAAAATTCAGGGCTCTAGCTATTATAGAACCCCCCTTTTGGCCAACCATAAGGTGGTGTTCGACCAAAAAACCAAATTTTTGGAGGTGCATACTTTGACTTTGAATATCTCGGGAACGGGGGGACGCAGGAAAAAAGTAATGATGGGGGGTTGTAGGTAATGACTTCGTCTTCACGGCATGTGAAGTTAGAAATCGGAAATCGCCTGATTTGTGTCGAATTTCTGGGAAAAAACGTTTCGTTTTTGGAAAAAACGCCATATCTCGGAAACGGTGCGTCCAATCGCAATTTGCCTTTTAGTTAAGCTTTTTTTCAAACATACACGACCGCATGACGCAACTTTTAAGCCAAAATTCAGAGCTCTAGCTATTATAGAACCCCCCTTTTGGCCAACCATAAGGTGGTGTTCGACCAAAAAACCAAATTTTTGGAGGTGCATACTTTGACTTTGAATATCTCGGGAACGGGGGGACGCAGGAAAAAAGTAATGATGGGGGGTTGTAGGTAATGACTTCGTCTTCACGGCATGTGAAGTTAGAAATCGGAAATCGCCTGATTTGTGTCGAATTTCTGGGAAAAAACGTTTCGTTTTTGGAAAAAACGCCATATCTCGGAAACGGTGCGTCCAATCGCAATTTGCCTTTTAGTTAAGCTTTTTTTCAAACATACACGACCGCATGACGCAACTTTTAAGCCAAAATTCAGGGCTCTAGCTATTATAGAACCCCCCTTTTGGCCAACCATAAGGTGGTGTTCGACCAAAAAACCAAATTTTTGGAGGTGCATACTTTGACTTTGAATATCTCGGGAACGGGGGGACGCAGGAAAAAAGTAATGATGGGGGGTTGTAGGTAATGACTTCGTCTTCACGGCATGTGAAGTTAGAAATCGGAAATCGCCTGATTTGTGTCGAATTTCTGGGAAAAAACGTTTCGTTTTTGGAAAAAACGCCATATCTCGGAAACGGTGCGTCCAATCGCAATTTGCCTTTTAGTTAAGCTTTTTTTCAAACATACACGACCGCATGACGCAACTTTTAAGCCAAAATTCAGGGCTCTAGCTATTATAGAACCCCCCTTTTGGCCAACCATAAGGTGGTGTTCGACCAAAAAACCAAATTTTTGGAGGTGCATACTTTGACTATGAATATCTCGGGAACGGGGGGACGCAGGAAAAAAATGATGGGGGGTTGTAGGTAATGACTTCGTCTTCACGGCATGTGAAGTTAGAAATCGGAAATCGCCTGATTTGTGTCGAATTTCTGGGAAAAAACGTTTCGTTTTTGGAAAAAACGCCATATCTCGGAAACGGTGCGTCCAATCGCAATTTGCCTTTTAGTTAAGCTTTTTTTCAAACATACACGACCGCATGACGCAACTTTTAAGCCAAAATTCAGGGCTCTAGCTATTATAGAACCCCCCTTTTGGCCAACCATTAGGTGGTGTTCGACCAAAAAACCAAATTTTTGAAGGTGCATACTTTGACTTTGAATATCTCGGGAACGGGGGGACGCAGGAAAAAAGTAATGATGGGGGGTTGTAGGTAATGACTTCGTCTTCACGGCATGTGAAGTTAGAAATCGGAAATCGCCTGATTTGTGTCGAATTTCTGGGAAAAAACGTTTCGTTTTTGGAAAAAACGCCATATCTCGGAAACGGTGCGTCCAATCGCAATTTGCCTTTTAGTTAAGCTTTTTTTCAAACATACACGACCGCATGACGCAACTTTTAAGCCAAAATTCAGGGCTCTAGCTATTATAGAACCCCCCTTTTGGCCAACCATAAGGTGGTGTTCGACCAAAAAACCAAATTTTTGGAGGTGCATACTTTGACTTTGAATATCTCGGGAACGGGGGGACGCAGGAAAAAAGTAATGATGGGGGGTTGTAGGTAATGACTTCGTCTTCACGGCATGTGAAGTTAGAAATCGGAAATCGCCTGATTTGTGTCGAATTTCTGGGAAAAAACGTTTCGTTTTTGGAAAAAACGCCATATCTCGGAAACGGTGCGTCCAATCGCAATTTGCCTTTTAGTTGAGCTTTTTTTCAAACATACACGACCGCATGACGCAACTTTTAAGCCAAAATTCAGGGCTCTAGCTATTATAGAACCCCCCTTTTGGCCAACCATAAGGTGGTGTTCGACCAAAAAACCAAATTTTTGGAGGTGCATACTTTGACTTTGAATATCTCGGGAACGGGGGGACGCAGGAAAAAAGTAATGATGGGGGGTTGTAGGTAATGACTTCGTCTTCACGGCATGTGAAGTTAGAAATCGGAAATCGCCTGATTTGTGTCGAATTTCTGGGAAAAAACGTTTCGTTTTTGGAAAAAACGCCATATCTCGGAAACGGTGCGTCCAATCGCAATTTGCCTTTTAGTTAAGCTTTTTTTCAAACATACACGACCGCATGACGCAACTTTTAAGCCAAAATTCAGGGCTCTAGCTATTATAGAACCCCCCTTTTGGCCAACCATAAGGTGGTGTTCGACCAAAAAACCAAATTTTTGGAGGTGCATACTTTGACTTTGAATATCTCGGGAACGGGGGGACGCAGGAAAAAAGTAATGATGGGGGGTTGTAGGTAATGACTTCGTCTTCACGGCATGTGAAGTTAGAAATCGGAAATCGCCTGATTTGTGTCGAATTTCTGGGAAAAAACGTTTCGTTTTTGGAAAAAACGCCATATCTCGGAAACGGTGCGTCCAATCGCAATTTGCCTTTTGGTTAAGCTTTTTTTCAAACATACACGACCGCATGACGCAACTTTTAAGCCATGCGTGATTCCCATGCGAGGTGGGAAATAACTCCACTTTCAGCGAAGTGGACTTGATTCCCATGCGAGGTGGGAAATAACTCCACTTTTAGCGAAGTGGACTTGATTCCCATGCGAGGTGGGAAATAACTCCACTTTCAGCGAAGTGGACTTGATTCCCATGCGAGGTGGGAAATAACTCCACTTTCAGCGAAGTGGACTTGATTCCCATGCGAGGTGGGAAATAGCTCCACTTTTAGCGAAGTGGACTTGATTCCCATGCGAGGTGGGAAATAACTCCACTTTTAGCGAAGTGGACTTGATTCCCATGCGAGGTGGGAAATAACTCCACTTTCAGCGAAGTGGACTTGATTCCCATGCGAGGTGGGAAATAACTCCACTTTTAGCGAAGTGGACTTGATTCCCATGCGAGGTGGGAAATAACTCCACTTTTAGCGAAGTGGACTTGATTCCCATGCGAGGTGGGAAATAACTCCACTTTTAGCGAAGTGGACTTGATTCCCATGCGAGGTGGGAAATAACTCCACTTTCAGCGAAGTGGACTTGATTCCCATGCGAGGTGGGAAATAACTCCACTTTTAGCGAAGTGGACTTGATTCCCATGCGAGGTGGGAAATAACTCCACTTTCAGCGAAGTGGACTTGATTCCCATGCGAGGTGGGAAATAACTCCACTTTTAGCGAAGTGGACTTGATTCCCATGCGAGGTGGGAAATAACTCCACTTTTAGCGAAGTGGACTTGATTCCCATGCGAGGTGGGAAATAACTCCACTTTTAGCGAAGTGGACTTGATTCCCATGCGAGGTGGGAAATAACTCCACTTTTAGCGAAGTGGACTTGATTCCCATGCGAGGTGGGAAATAACTCCACTTTCAGCGAAGTGGACTTGATTCCCATGCGAGGTGGGAAATAACTCCACTTTTAGCGAAGTGGACTTGATTCCCATGCGAGGTGGGAAATAACTCCACTTTCAGCGAAGTGGACTTGATTCCCATGCGAGGTGGGAAATAACTCCACTTTTAGCGAAGTGGACTTGATTCCCATGCGAGGTGGGAAATAACTCCACTTTTAGCGAAGTGGACTTGATTCCCATGCGAGGTGGGAAATAACTCCACTTTTAGCGAAGTGGACTTGATTCCCATGCGAGGTGGGAAATAACTCCACTTTTAGCGAAGTGGACTTGATTCCCATGCGAGGTGGGAAATAACTCCACTTTCAGCGAAGTGGACTTGATTCCCATGCGAGGTGGGAAATAACTCCACTTTTAGCGAAGTGGACTTGATTCCCATGCGAGGTGGGAAATAACTCCACTTTTAGCGAAGTGGACTTGATTCCCATGCGAGGTGGGAAATAACTCCACTTTCAGCGAAGTGGACTTGATTCCCATGCGAGGTGGGAAATAACTCCACTTTTAGCGAAGTGGACTTGATTCCCATGCGAGGTGGGAAATAACTCCACTTTTAGCGAAGTGGACTTGATTCCCATGCGAGGTGGGAAATAACTCCACTTTTAGCGAAGTGGACTTGATTCCCATGCGAGGTGGGAAATAACTCCACTTTTAGCGAAGTGGACTTGATTCCCATGCGAGGTGGGAAATAACTCCACTTTCTGCGAAGTGGACTTGATTCCCATGCGAGGTGGGAAATAACTCCACTTTTAGCGAAGTGGACTTGATTCCCATGCGAGGTGGGAAATAACTCCACTTTCAGCGAAGTGGACTTGATTCCCATGCGAGGTGGGAAATAACTCCACTTTCAGCGAAGTGGACTTGATTCCCATGCGAGGTGGGAAATAACTCCACTTTTAGCGAAGTGGACTTGATTCCCATGCGAGGTGGGAAATAACTCCACTTTTAGCGAAGTGGACTTGATTCCCATGCGAGGTGGGAAATAACTCCACTTTTAGCGAAGTGGACTTGATTCCCATGCGAGGTGGGAAATAACTCCACTTTTAGCGAAGTGGACTTGATTCCCATGCGAGGTGGGAAATAACTCCACTTTCAGCGAAGTGGACTTGATTCCCATGCGAGGTGGGAAATAACTCCACTTTTAGCGAAGTGGACTTGATTCCCATGCGAGGTGGGAAATAACTCCACTTTTAGCGAAGTGGACTTGATTCCCATGCGAGGTGGGAAATAACTCCACTTTTAGCGAAGTGGACTTGATTCCCATGCGAGGTGGGAAATAACTCCACTTTTAGCGAAGTGGACTTGATTCCCATGCGAGGTGGGAAATAACTCCACTTTCAGCGAAGTGGACTTGATTCCCATGCGAGGTGGGAAATAACTCCACTTTTAGCGAAGTGGACTTGATTCCCATGCGAGGTGGGAAATAACTCCACTTTTAGCGAAGTGGACTTGATTCCCATGCGAGGTGGGAAATAACTCCACTTTCAGCGAAGTGGACTTGATTCCCATGCGAGGTGGGAAATAACTCCACTTTTAGCGAAGTGGACTTGATTCCCATGCGAGGTGGGAAATAACTCCACTTTCAGCGAAGTGGACTTGATTCCCATGCGAGGTGGGAAATAACTCCACTTTTAGCGAAGTGGACTTGATTCCCATGCGAGGTGGGAAATAACTCCACTTTTAGCGAAGTGGACTTGATTCCCATGCGAGGTGGGAAATAACTCCACTTTCAGCGAAGTGGACTTGATTCCCATGCGAGGTGGGAAATAACTCCACTTTCAGCGAAGTGGACTTGATTCCCATGCGAGGTGGGAAATAACTCCACTTTTAGCGAAGTGGACTTGATTCTCATGCGAGGTGGGAAATAACTCCACTTTTAGCGAAGTGGACTTGATTCCCATGCGAGGTGGGAAATAACTCCACTTTTAGCGAAGTGGACTTGATTCCCATGCGAGGTGGGAAATAACTCCACTTTCAGCGAAGTGGACTTGATTCCCATGCGAGGTGGGAAATAACTCCACTTTTAGCGAAGTGGACTTGATTCCCATGCGAGGTGGGAAATAACTCCACTTTTAGCGAAGTGGACTTGATTCCCATGCGAGGTGGGAAATAACTCCACTTTTAGCGAAGTGGACTTGATCCCCATAATTCAGGGCTCTAGCTATTATAGAACCCCCCTTTTGGCCAACCATAAGGTTGTGTTCGACCAAAAAACCAAATTTTTGGAGGTGCATACTTTGACTTTGAATATCTCGGAAACGGTGCGTCCAATCGCAATTTGCCTTTTAGTTAAGCTTTTTTTCAAACATACACGACCGCATGACGCAACTTTTAAGCCAAAATTCAGGGCTCTAGCTATTATAGAACCCGCCTTTTGGCCAACCATAAGGTGGTGTTCGACCAAAAAACCAAATTTTTGGAGGTGCATACTTTGACTTTGAATATCTCGGGAACGGGGGGACGCAGGAAAAAAGTAATGATGGGGGGTTGTAGGTAATGACTTCGTCTTCACGGCATGTGAAGTTAGAAATCGGAAATCGCCTGATTTGTGTCGAATTTCTGGGAAAAAACGTTTCGTTTTTGGAAAAAACGCCATATCTCGGAAACGGTGCGTCCAATCGCAATTTGCCTTTTAGTTAAGCTTTTTTTCAAACATACACGACCGCATGACGCAACTTTTAAGCCAAAATTCAGGGCTCTAGCTATTATAGAACCCCCCTTTTGGCCAACCATAAGGTGGTGTTCGACCAAAAAACCAAATTTTTGGAGGTGCATACTTTGACTTTGAATATCTCGGGAACGGGGGGACGCAGGAAAAAAGTAATGATGGGGGGTTGTAGGTAATGACTTCGTCTTCACGGCATGTGAAGTTAGAAATCGGAAATCGCCTGATTTGTGTCGAATTTCTGGGAAAAAACGTTTCGTTTTTGGAAAAAACGCCATATCTCGGAAACGGTGCGTCCAATCGCAATTTGCCTTTTAGTTAAGCTTTTTTTCAAACATACACGACCGCATGACGCAACTTTTAAGCCAAAATTCAGGGCTCTAGCTATTATAGAACCCGCCTTTTGGCCAACCATAAGGTGGTGTTCGACCAAAAAACCAAATTTTTGGAGGTGCATACTTTGACTTTGAATATCTCGGGAACGTTGGGACGCAGGAAAAAAGTAATGATGGGGGGTTGTAGGTAATGACTTCGTCTTCACGGCATGTGAAGTTAGAAATCGGAAATCGCCTGATTTGTGTCGAATTTCTGGGAAAAAACGTTTCGTTTTTGGAAAAAACGCCATATCTCGGAAACGGTGCGTCCAATCGCAATTTGCCTTTTAGTTAAGCTTTTTTTCAAACATACACGACCGCATGACGCAACTTTTAAGCCAAAATTCAGGGCTCTAGCTATTATAGAACCCGCCTTTTGGCCAACCATAAGGTGGTGTTCGACCAAAAAACCAAATTTTTGGAGGTGCATACTTTGACTTTGAATATCTCGGGAACGGGGGGACGCAGGAAAAAAGTAATGATGGGGGGTTGTAGGTAATGACTTCGTCTTCACGGCATGTGAAGTTAGAAATCGGAAATCACCTGATTTGTGTCGAATTTCTGGGAAAAAACGTTTCGTTTTTGGAAAAAACGCCATATCTCGGAAACGGTGCGTCCAATCGCAATTTGCCTTTTAGTTAAGCTTTTTTTCAAACATACACGACCGCATGACGCAACTTTTAAGCCAAAATTCAGGGCTCTAGCTATTATAGAACCCCCCTTTTGGCCAACCATAAGGTGGTGTTCGACCAAAAAACCAAATTTTTGGAGGTGCATACTTTGACTTTGAATATCTCGGGAACGGGGGGACGCAGGAAAAAAGTAATGATGGGGGGTTGTAGGTAATGACTTCGTCTTCACGGCATGTGAAGTTAGAAATCGGAAATCGCCTGATTTGTGTCGAATTTCTGGGAAAAAACGTTTCGTTTTTGGAAAAAACGCCATATCTCGGAAACGGTGCGTCCAATCGCAATTTGCCTTTTAGTTAAGCTTTTTTTCAAACATACACGACCGCATGACGCAACTTTTAAGCCAAAATTCAGGGCTCTAGCTATTATAGAACCCCCCTTTTGGCCAACCATAAGGTGGTGTTCGACCAAAAAACCAAATTTTTGGAGGTGCATACTTTGACTTTGAATATCTCGGGAACGGGGGGACGCAGGAAAAAAGTAATGACGGGGGGTTGTAGATAATGACTTCGTCTTCACGGCATGTGAAGTTAGAAATCGGAAATCGCCTGATTTGTGTCGAATTTCTGGGAAAAAACGTTTCGTTTTTGGAAAAAACGCCATATCTCGGAAACGGTGCGTCCAATCGCAATTTGCCTTTTAGTTAAGCTTTTTTTCAAACATACACGACCGCATGACGCAACTTTTAAGCCAAAATTCAGGGCTCTAGCTATTATAGAACCCCCCTTTTGGCCAACCATAAGGTGGTGTTCGACCAAAAAACCAAATTTTTGGAGGTGCATACTTTGACTTTGAATATCTCGGGAACGGGGGGACGCAGGAAAAAAGTAATGATGGGGGGTTGTAGGTAATGACTTCGTCTTCACGGCATGTGAAGTTAGAAATCGGAAATCGCCTGATTTGTGTCGAATTTCTGGGAAAAAACGTTTCGTTTTTGGAAAAAACGCCATATCTCGGAAACGGTGCGTCCAATCGCAATTTGCCTTTTAGTTAAGCTTTTTTTCAAACATACACGACCGCATGACGCAACTTTTAAGCCAAAATTCAGGGCTCTAGCTATTATAGAACCCCCCTTTTGGCCAACCATAAGGTGGTGTTCGACCAAAAAACCAAATTTTTGGAGGTGCATACTTTGACTTTGAATATCTCGGGAACGGGGGGACGCAGGAAAAAAGTAATGATGGGGGGTTGTAGGTAATGACTTCGTCTTCACGGCATGTGAAGTTAGAAATCGGAAATCGCCTGATTTGTGTCGAATTTCTGGGAAAAAACGTTTTGTTTTTGGAAAAAACGCCATATCTCGGAAACGGTGCGTCCAATCGCAATTTGCCTTTTAGTTAAGCTTTTTTTCAAACATACACGACCGCATTGCGCAACTTTTAAGCCAAAATTCAGGGCTCTAGCTATTATAGAACCCCCCTTTTGGCCAACCATAAGGTGGTGTTCGACCAAAAAACCAAATTTTTGGAGGTGCATACTTTGACTTTGAATATCTCGGGAACGGGGGGACGCAGGAAAAAAGTAATGATGGGGGGTTGTAGGTAATGACTTCGTCTTCACGGCATGTGAAGTTAGAAATCGGAAATCGCCTGATTTGTGTCGAATTTCTGGGAAAAAACGTTTCGTTTTTGGAAAAAACGCCATATCTCGGAAACGGTGCGTCCAATCGCAATTTGCCTTTTAGTTAAGCTTTTTTTCAAACATACACGACCGCATGACGCAACTTTTAAGCCAAAATTCAGGGCTCTAGCTATTATAGAACCCCCCTTTTGGCCAACCATAAGGTGGTGTTCGACCAAAAAACCAAATTTTTGGAGGTGCATACTTTGACTTTGAATATCTCGGGAACGGGGGGACGCAGGAAAAAAGTAATGATGGGGGGTTGTAGGTAATGACTTCGTCTTCACGGCATGTGAAGTTAGAAATCGGAAATCGCCTGATTTGTGTCGAATTTCTGGGAAAAAACGTTTCGTTTTTGGAAAAAACGCCATATCTCGGAAACGGTGCGTCCAATCGCAATTTGCCTTTTAGTTAAGCTTTTTTTCAAACATACACGACCGCATGACGCAACTTTTAAGCCAAAATTCAGGGCTCTAGCTATTATAGAACCCCCCTTTTGGCCAACCATAAGGTGGTGTTCGACCAAAAAACCAAATTTTTGGAGGTGCATACTTTGACTTTGAATATCTCGGGAACGGGGGGACGCAGGAAAAAAGTAATGATGGGGGGTTGTAGGTAATGACTTCGTCTTCACGGCATGTGAAGTTAGAAATCGGAAATCGCCTGATTTGTGTCGAATTTCTGGGAAAAAACGTTTCGTTTTTGGAAAAAACGCCATATCTCGGAAACGGTGCGTCCAATCGCAATTTGCCTTTTAGTTAAGCTTTTTTTCAAACATACACGACCGCATGACGCAACTTTTAAGCCAAAATTCAGGGCTCTAGCTATTATAGAACCCCCCTTTTGGCCAACCATAAGGTGGTGTTCGACCAAAAAACCAAATTTTTGGAGGTGCATACTTTGACTTTGAATATCTCGGGAACGGGGGGACGCAGGAAAAAAGTAATGATGGGGGGTTGTAGGTAATGACTTCGTCTTCACGGCATGTGAAGTTAGAAATCGGAAATCGCCTGATTTGTGTCGAATTTCTGGGAAAAAACGTTTCGTTTTTGGAAAAAACGCCATATCTCGGAAACGGTGCGTCCAATCGCAATTTGCCTTTTAGTTAAGCTTTTTTTCAAACATACACGACCGCATGACGCAACTTTTAAGCCAAAATTCAGGGCTCTAGCTATTATAGAACCCGCCTTTTGGCCAACCATAAGGTGGTGTTCGACCAAAAAACCAAATTTTTGGAGGTGCATACTTTGACTTTGAATATCTCGGGAACGGGGGGACGCAGGAAAAAAGTAATGATGGGGGGTTGTAGGTAATGACTTCGTCTTCACGGCATGTGAAGTTAGAAATCGGAAATCGCCTGATTTGTGTCGAATTTCTGGGAAAAAACGTTTCGTTTTTGGAAAAAACGCCATATCTCGGAAACGGTGCGTCCAATCGCAATTTGCCTTTTAGTTAAGCTTTTTTTCAAACATACACGACCGCATGACGCAACTTTTAAGCCAAAATTCAGGGCTCTAGCTATTATAGAACCCCCCTTTTGGCCAACCATAAGGTGGTGTTCGACCAAAAAACCAAATTTTTGGAGGTGCATACTTTGACTTTGAATATCTCGGGAACGGGGGGACGCAGGAAAAAAGTAATGATGGGGGGTTGTAGATAATGACTTCGTCTTCACGGCATGTGAAGTTAGAAATCGGAAATCGCCTGATTTGTGTCGAATTTCTGGGAAAAAACGTTTCGTTTTTGGAAAAAACGCCATATCTCGGAAACGGTGCGTCCAATCGCAATTTGCCTTTTAGTTAAGCTTTTTTTCAAACATACACGACCGCATGACGCAACTTTTAAGCCAAAATTCAGGGCTCTAGCTATTATAGAACCCCCCTTTTGGCCAACCATAAGGTGGTGTTCGACCAAAAAACCAAATTTTTGGAGGTGCATACTTTGACTTTGAATATCTCGGGAACGGGGGGACGCAGGAAAAAAGTAATGATGGGGGGTTGTAGGTAATGACTTCGTCTTCACGGCATGTGAAGTTAGAAATCGGAAATCGCCTGATTTGTGTCGAATTTCTGGGAAAAAACGTTTCGTTTTTGGAAAAAACGCCATATCTCGGAAACGGTGCGTCCAATCGCAATTTGCCTTTTAGTTAAGCTTTTTTTCAAACATACACGACCGCATGACGCAACTTTTAAGCCAAAATTCAGGGCTCTAGCTATTATAGAACCCCCCTTTTGGCCAACCATAAGGTGGTGTTCGACCAAAAAACCAAATTTTTGGAGGTGCATACTTTGACTTTGAATATCTCGGGAACGGGGGGACGCAGGAAAAAAGTAATGACGGGGGGTTGTAGATAATGACTTCGTCTTCACGGCATGTGAAGTTAGAAATCGGAAATCGCCTGATTTGTGTCGAATTTCTGGGAAAAAACGTTTCGTTTTTGGAAAAAACGCCATATCTCGGAAACGGTGCGTCCAATCGCAATTTGCCTTTTAGTTAAGCTTTTTTTCAAACATACACGACCGCATGACGCAACTTTTAAGCCAAAATTCAGGGCTCTAGCTATTATAGAACCCCCCTTTTGGCCAACCATAAGGTGGTGTTCGACCAAAAAACCAAATTTTTGGAGGTGCATACTTTGACTTTGAATATCTCGGGAACGGGGGGACGCAGGAAAAAAGTAATGATGGGGGGTTGTAGGTAATGACTTCGTCTTCACGGCATGTGAAGTTAGAAATCGGAAATCGCCTGATTTGTGTCGAATTTCTGGGAAAAAACGTTTCGTTTTTGGAAAAAACGCCATATCTCGGAAACGGTGCGTCCAATCGCAATTTGCCTTTTAGTTAAGCTTTTTTTCAAACATACACGACCGCATGACGCAACTTTTAAGCCAAAATTCAGGGCTCTAGCTATTATAAAACCCCCCTTTTGGCCAACCATAAGGTGGTGTTCGACCAAAAAACCAAATTTTTGGAGGTGCATACTTTGACTTTGAATATCTCGGGAAGGGGGGGACGCAGGAAAAAAGTAATGATGGGGGGTTGTAGGTAATGACTTCGTCTTCACGGCATGTGAAGTTAGAAATCGGAAATCGCCTGATTTGTGTAGAATTTCTGGGAAAAAACGTTTCGTTTTTGGAAAAAACGCCATATCTCGGAAACGGTGCGTCCAATCGCAATTTGCCTTTTAGTTGAGCTTTTTTTCAAACATACACGACCGCATGACGCAACTTTTAAGCCAAAATTCAGGGCTCTAGCTATTATAGAACCCGCCTTTTGGCCAACCATAAGGTGGTGTTCGACCAAAAAACCAAATTTTTGGAGGTGCATACTTTGACTTTGAATATCTCGGGAACGTTGGGACGCAGGAAAAAAGTAATGATGGGGGGTTGTAGGTAATGACTTCGTCTTCACGGCATGTGAAGTTAGAAATCGGAAATCGCCTGATTTGTGTCGAATTTCTGGGAAAAAACGTTTCGTTTTTGGAAAAAACGCCATATCTCGGAAACGGTGCGTCCAATCGCAATTTGCCTTTTAGTTAAGCTTTTTTTCAAACATACACGACCGCATGACGCAACTTTTAAGCCAAAATTCAGGGCTCTAGCTATTATAAAACCCCCCTTTTGGCCAACCATAAGGTGGTGTTCGACCAAAAAACCAAATTTTTGGAGGTGCATACTTTGACTTTGAATATCTCGGGAACGGGGGGACGCAGGAAAAAAGTAATGATGGGGGGTTGTAGGTAATGACTTCGTCTTCACGGCATGTGAAGTTAGAAATCGGAAATCGCCTGATTTGTGTAGAATTTCTGGGAAAAAACGTTTCGTTTTTGGTAAAAACGCCATATCTCGGAAACGGTGCGTCCAATCGCAATTTGCCTTTTAGTTAAGCTTTTTTTCAAACATACACGACCGCATGACGCAACTTTTAAGCCAAAATTCAGGGCTCTAGCTATTATAGAACCCCCCTTTTGGCCAACCATAAGGTGGTGTTCGACCAAAAAACCAAATTTTTGGAGGTGCATACTTTGACTTTGAATATCTCGGGAACGTTGGGACGCAGGAAAAAAGTAATGATGGGGGGTTGTAGGTAATGACTTCGTCTTCACGGCATGTGAAGTTAGAAATCGGAAATCGCCTGATTTGTGTCGAATTTCTGGGAAAAAACGTTTCGTTTTTGGAAAAAACGCCATATCTCGGAAACGGTGCGTCCAATCGCAATTTGCCTTTTAGTTAAGCTTTTTTTCAAACATACACGACCGCATGACGCAACTTTTAAGCCAAAATTCAGGGCTCTAGCTATTATAGAACCCCCCTTTTGGCCAACCATAAGGTGGTGTTCGACCAAAAAACCAAATTTTTGGAGGTGCATACTTTGACTTTGAATATCTCGGGAACGGGGGGACGCAGGAAAAAAGTAATGATGGGGGGTTGTAGGTAATGACTTCGTCTTCACGGCATGTGAAGTTAGAAATCGGAAATCGCCTGATTTGTGTCGAATTTCTGGGAAAAAACGTTTCGTTTTTGGAAAAAACCCCATATCTCGGAAACGGTGCGTCCAATCGCAATTTGCCTTTTAGTTAAGCTTTTTTTCAAACATACACGACCGCATGACGCAACTTTTAAGCCAAAATTCAGGGCTCTAGCTATTATAGAACCCCCCTTTTGGCCAACCATAAGGTGGTGTTCGACCAAAAAACCAAATTTTTGGAGGTGCATACTTTGACTTTGAATATCTCGGGAACGGGGGGACGCAGGAAAAAAGTAATGATGGGGGGTTGTAGGTAATGACTTCGTCTTCACGGCATGTGAAGTTAGAAATCGGAAATCGCCTGATTTGTGTCGAATTTCTGGGAAAAAACGTTTCGTTTTTGGAAAAAACGCCATATCTCGGAAACGGTGCGTCCAATCGCAATTTGCCTTTTGGTTAAGCTTTTTTTCAAACATACACGACCGCATGACGCAACTTTTAAGCCAAAATTCAGGGCTCTAGCTATTATAGAACCCCCCTTTTGGCCAACCATAAGGTGGTGTTCGACCAAAAAACCAAATTTTTGGAGGTGCATACTTTGACTTTGAATATATCGGGAACGGGGGGACGCAGGAAAAAAGTAATGATGGGGGGTTGTAGGTAATGACTTCGTCTTCACGGCATGTAAAGTTAGAAATCGGAAATCGCCTGATTTGTGTCGAATTTCTGGGAAAAAACGTTTCGTTTTTGGAAAAAACGACATATCTCGGAAACGGTGCGTCCAATCGCAATTTGCCTTTTAGTTAAGCTTTTTTTCAAACATACACGACCGCATGACGCAACTTTTAAGCCAAAATTCAGGGCTCTAGCTATTATAGAACCCCCCTTTTGGCCAACCATAAGGTGGTGTTCGACCAAAAAACCAAATTTTTGGAGGTGCATACTTTGACTTTGAATATCTCGGGAACGGGGGGACGCAGGAAAAAAGTAATGATGGGGGGTTGTAGGTAATGACTTCGTCTTCACGGCATGTAAAGTTAGAAATCGGAAATCGCCTGATTTGTGTCGAATTTCTGGGAAAAAACGTTTCGTTTTTGGAAAAAACGCCATATCTCGGAAACGGTGCGTCCAATCGCAATTTGCCTTTTAGTTAAGCTTTTTTTCAAACATACACGACCGCATGACGCAACTTTTAAGCCAAAATTCAGGGCTCTAGCTGTTATAGAACCCCCCTTTTGGTCAACCATAAGGTGGTGTTCGACCAAAAAACCAAATTTTTGGGGGTGCATACTTTGACTTTGAATATCTCGGGAACGGGGGGACGCAGGAAAAAAGTAATGATGGGGGGTTGTAGGTAATGACTTCGTCTTCACGGCATGTAAAGTTAGAAATCGGAAATCGCCTGATTTGTGTCGAATTTCTGGGAAAAAACGTTTCGTTTTTGGAAAAAACGCCATATCTCGGAAACGGTGCGTCCAATCGCAATTTGCCTTTTAGTTAAGCTTTTTTTCAAACATACACGACCGCATGACGCAACTTTTAAGCCAAAATTCAGGGCTCTAGCTATTATAGAACCCCCCTTTTGGCCAACCATAAGGTGGTGTTCGACCAAAAAACCAAATTTTTGGAGGTGCATACTTTGACTTTGAATATCTCGGGAACGGGGGGACGCAGGAAAAAAGTAATGATGGGGGGTTGTAGGTAATGACTTCGTCTTCACGGCATGTGAAGTTAGAAATCGGAAATCGCCTGATTTGTGTCGAATTTCTGGGAAAAAACGTTTCGTTTTTGGAAAAAACGCCATATCTCGGAAACGGTGCGTCCAATCGCAATTTGCCTTTTAGTTAAGCTTTTTTTCAAACATACACGACCGCATGACGCAACTTTTAAGCCAAAATTCAGGGCTCTAGCTATTATAGAACCCCCCTTTTGGCCAACCATAAGGTGGTGTTCGACCAAAAAACCAAATTTTTGGAGGTGCATACTTTGACTTTGAATATCTCGGGAACGGGGGGACGCAGGAAAAAAGTAATGATGGGGGGTTGTAGGTAATGACTTCGTCTTCACGGCATGTGAAGTTAGAAATCGGAAATCGCCTGATTTGTGTCGAATTTCTGGGAAAAAACGTTTCGTTTTTGGAAAAAACGCCATATCTCGGAAACGGTGCGTCCAATCGCAATTTGCCTTTTAGTTAAGCTTTTTTTCAAACATACACGACCGCATGACGCAACTTTTAAGCCAAAATTCAGGGCTCTAGCTATTATAGAACCCCCCTTTTGGCCAAAAATAAGGTGGTGTTCGACCATAAAACCAACGTTTTTCCTTCAAAAATTCGCCGTATCTCGAAATCGGTGCGTCTTGGTTTACTGTTTTTTATGCAGGTGTTCAATACGAACATTTTGATACCTCATTTATGACCGTAGGTTAAACACTTTCCGAGATATAGCCAAAAAATGGCGTCAGGACGAGGTTATGCACGTTTTCGTCTCAAGGATTTTTTCAACTTTTTGACCTTATCCTTTGGCCAAAACCGCTCAAATTTCAAATTTATGATCAACTACGGATTATCTGCCGATATATCCAAAAAATTTCATCCAAATTTGGGTTTTAAAAAAATCGACACGAATTCAGCGGAAAAATCGACCAAGAAGCTTCACAATTGACTGCATTTTTCCGTGAAAACATGACATTTTTTCGATTTTCGAAAAAATGCTCGAATTTTGATTCGAAAATGGACAGCGATGGTGGGGTGGATGGTATTTAAGGGAGAAATCATGAATTTGCAAGGATTCAGTGCCGAAGGATCCTGCAGGACACAAAAAAGGACATCACTTTTCATACAAATGTCTTCCGGTGGTGTCCTTCTCAGACATCCTAGCGGTGTTCAAGACGAACATTTTGAGCCAAAATTTGTTGTCCTAGGCCCAATATTTTCCGAGTTATAGCCAATGAAAGGGCATCAAAAAGGACGGAAAAGGCGATCCATTGCCATATCCATGCACCATATCTCGAAAACGGTGCTTCTGACGTCGTTTTCCCTCTCGTCAACTTTTATGCGGGCATCCAATACGAATCTTTTAAGGCCTCTTTTGTGGCCGTAGGTCTAATGGTTTCCGAGATATAGCCAAAAGTAGCATGAGAAATCGCGCAAAAAAGGATTCACTTCGAAAAAAATGCGCCATACGCCAAAATTACACCTGGCTCCAACGGATGACGCAACTTTTAAGCCAAAATTAATGGCCCTAGGTGCAATAGAACCCGACTTATAGCCAATGATATAAGTCGGACATGTCGGAAACGCGACGGGATAACGCTTCGGAAACGCGCCGAAATAAAGCTTCGAAAACGCCTCGGAAACGCGTCAGAATATCGAAAACGAATCGGGATATCGCGTCGAAAATACGTCGGAATACCTATCCGACAACGCGTCGGGATATCACGTCGGAAACGAGTCGGGATAATGCGTAGGAAACGCGTCGGTATATCCCGTCGAAACGCGTCGAAAACGAGTCGGGATACCGTGTAGAAAACGCGTCGGGATATCGCGTCAGAAAAGCGTCAGGACACGTCGAGTTATCGCGTCCGAAACGCATCGGAATACCGCATTGGAAACACTTCGGGATAGCGCGTCGAAAACGAGTCGGGATAACGCGTCGGAAATGCGTCGGGATATTGCGTTGGAAACGCATCGGGATTCGATCCAAGAATGTCTCCGACCTCTCCCAACAGAGCGGCGGTAAGTTCATGTGTCGTTTTTTCCCTTTCCAGGTCAATCAGGCGAACAGCAACCTAAATCGATTCCTAAATTGATAATTTGCTCAAGCTAATGCTGCTCATGCCCATGCTGCTCATAGATCCTTTCAAATCAATACTCACTACCTCCCCTCTAAGAAAATGCAAAAAAAAAAAATCATACCCATCGTTCAAAGTCACCTCCCAGAAAATTTCACTCAAAGTCCAGCTGAAACACCAGGCGCACAGAAACCCACAGTAGGTATTCCACTCAATTATATTTTGCTCAAATTAATGTGAAACGTGACACCGCCGACCGAATTCATGAATTGACCAATGGGAACAAATGTCATTTTATAAATAAGTTACCGCTTCCTTAGAGTTACCATGGTGCATACAATTCTAAAACAACCTCTTTCTTAAAAAGTGTGAAAACATCAAAATTTCTGCTTTATCAGGAAAACTTAAAGTGCATCTATGTTGCTTGACTGATCCTTTCTCATTTGCAATAACTCGCTTTTATGTAAGTTAATGTTTTGTTCGATTTTCAAGCCAATTCCAGTGAATTCAATCATTTTCATAGTGCTGGATGATGGTAACCTTGACAAATTGGCTAAAAATTATCTCCGACCAATCAGAGTGAAGTGCAATTAAAGATCATTTTAGTGTGACCAGATTACCCAAAATTTTATGAAGTTTTTCGTTAAAAAATTTGCTAACTTTCAAAACTGAGCATTTTCAGCTCGAAAATGAAGGGTATACGCATCCTCTCACAATTCTTATTCATTCCCAAGGGCCCTCTTTAATAGGAAATGCACGGTTCGGTCAATTTGAATGCATGCAAGTAAATTTGATAAATGGACGATGGTCACACTACAAACTTCTTAATTTCTTATCTTCAACCAATCAGAAAACTCTGTAAGTTCACTGCAACCAGCAGCGTTGCCACGTTGCAGATTAAACTTAAAAAAAATTATGACAGCAGATACCTGCTGCCGATTTCTAAGCGCCTGGTACTCTGGTTTGAATTTTTGCTAAACCTCATGCGAGGTGGGAACTACGAGTAAGGCCACTTTTTGCGAGGTGGACTTGATTCCCATGCGAGGTGGGAAAGGAAGTCCACTTTTTACTGCTGAGTTCGAGAACACGAGTGCACAAAATCATCCCCCAACCCCATTCCCCCGGCAAATAAAACACCACGTCTTCAACATATTTCATACATATACACACACATATATGTACTTGATTTTATTCAGATCTTTTCCACGAAAAAAAACATTTTTTGTCTTGTTTGTGATTAGAATGAAACGCCTCGCTGTTTTGAACAAACACTCGTTACTTTAGTTGGCCTACGCTTCGCTACAATACGGTATTAAAAATATATTCATTGTTTATATATATATATGTATATTGCTCAGTTCGTTTTGGGAAACTTTTGCAAATTGATTTAGCTAGACAAAAACAAAGGAGACTGAGGGAGAAGGGCTTAAGACTTTCTTTTGGGAAGTGAACTGCAGATCGACCAGAATGACTGAGCCAGTAAATCATTCTAGACCGTGGCTTAATCGAGGCGGGGGGACTGGGAGGATGTGTCGCCTTCCCCGCTCGATGCACATGCACACACACACACGCAACTTACTTCACTAATTTTAGAATTTTTTTCTATGATTAATAAGTTTATGGTTTCTTTTTCGTTTCTTGACAATTACAACGCTGCGACGGGTACACATGCAAGACAATGAGAGTGTTTGTGGTTTTCTGAAGGTCTGATTGCTCACACACAAAGGGGGAGATAAGCAAGTGGAGAGGTGCAATGAGGGTTGGATCTTTGAGAGGTGAGAGTCTTTTGTCTGGACATCGATGTCGTCGTTGGAGGGAGTTTGAGTTTATTTGAAACTGTGACGACGTAGCGAAAAAGTAATGATGAGGGATTGTAGGTAATGACTTCGTCTTTAATGCACACCCAGCAAGGAATCGCGAATCGACCGATTTCTGTCGAATTTATGGGAAAATAACTTTCGTTTTTGAAAAAAACGCCATATCTCAGAAACGGTGCGTCCAATCGCAATTTGCCTTTTAGTTAAGCTTTTTTACAAACATACACGACCGCATGACGCAACTTTTAAGCCAAAATTCAGGGCTCTAGCTATTATAGAACCCCCCTTTTGGCCAACCATAAGGTGGTGTTCGACCAAAAAACCAAATTTTTGGAGGTGCATACTTTGACTTTGAATATCTCGGGAACGGGGGGACGCAGGAAAAAAGTAATGATGGGGGGTTGTAGGTAATGACTTCGTCTTCACGGCATGTGAAGTTAGAAATCGGAAATCGCCTGATTTGTGTCGAATTTCTGGGAAAAAACGTTTCGTTTTTGGAAAAAACGCCATATCTCGGAAACGGTGCGTCCAATCGCAATTTGCCTTTTGGTTAAGCTTTTTTTCAAACATACACGACCGCATGACGCAACTTTTAAGCCAAAATTCAGGGCTCTAGCTATTATAGAACCCCCCTTTTGGCCAACCATAAGGTGGTGTTCGACCAAAAAACCAAATTTTTGGAGGTGCATACTTTGACTTTGAATATCTCGGGAACGGGGGGACGCAGGAAAAAAGTAATGATGGGGGGTTGTAGGTAATGACTTCGTCTTCACGGCATGTGAAGTTAGAAATCGGAAATCGCCTGATTTGTGTCGAATTTCTGGGAAAAAACGTTTCGTTTTTGAAAAAAACGCCATATCTCAGAAACGGTGCGTCCAATCGCAATTTGCCTTTTAGTTAAGCTTTTTTACAAACATACACGACCGCATGACGCAACTTTTAAGCCAAAATTCAGGGCTCTAGCTATTATAGAACCCCCCTTTTGGCCAACCATAAGGTGGTGTTCGACCAAAAAACCAAATTTTTGGAGGTGCATACTTTGACTTTGAATATCTCGGGAACGGGGGGACGCAGGAAAAAAGTAATGATGGGGGGTTGTAGGTAATGACTTCGTCTTCACGGCATGTGAAGTTAGAAATCGGAAATCGCCTGATTTGTGTCGAATTTCTGGGAAAAAACGTTTCGTTTTTGGAAAAAACGCCATATCTCGGAAACGGTGCGTCCAATCGCAATTTGCCTTTTGGTTAAGCTTTTTTTCAAACATACACGACCGCATGACGCAACTTTTAAGCCAAAATTCAGGGCTCTAACTATTATAGAACCCCCCTTTTGGCCAACCATAAGGTGGTGTTCGACCAAAAAACCAAATTTTTGGAGGTGCATACTTTGACTTTGAATATCTCGGGAACGGGGGGACGCAGGAAAAAAGTAATGATGGGGGGTTGTAGGTAATGACTTCGTCTTCACGGCATGTGAAGTTAGAAATCGGAAATCGCCTGATTTGTGTCGAATTTCTGGGAAAAAACGTTTCGTTTTTGAAAAAAACGCCATATCTCAGAAACGGTGCGTCCAATCGCAATTTGCCTTTTGGTTAAGCTTTTTTACAAACATACACGACCGCATGACGCAACTTTTAAGACAAAATTCAGGGCTCTAACTATTATAGAACCCCCCTTTTGGCCAACCATAAGGTGGTGTTCGACCAAAAAACCAAATTTTTTCCAAGGCTCTTACCACTCACATGAGAGGTGGGAAACAAGTCCACTTATTGCGAGATGGACTTCGTTTCCATGCAAGGTAAGTCCACTTTTTGACTTTGAATGCATTGTTTGCATCAAAATTGTCCTTTTAAGGACAACAAAAAAATCTTTAAGAGTTATTACACTATTTCAATGAACAAAGTGCACCATATCTCAAAAACGGTGCATCTGCCGGTAATTTCCACCATTACAACTAGTGTGCAGCCATTCAAGCCGAACATTTTGATGCCTCTTTTGTGGCTCTAGCTTCAACCGTTTCCGAGCTATGGCCAAAAATTGCCATCAGGACGAGGTTATGTACTCCTTCGTCTCAAGGATTTTTTAACATTTCGACATGATCCTGTGGTCCAAAATCGCTCAAATTTCAGATTTATCATCAGCTACGGAATCTCTACCGATATATCAAAAGAATTTCATCCAAATTTTGATTTTCAAAAAATCGACACAAATTCAGCGGAAAAGTCGACCCCGAAGTTTCGCAGTTGACTGCATTTTTCCGTGAAAACATGAAATTTTTTCGATTTTCGAAAAAATCTTCGAATTTCGATTCGAAAATGGGCAGAGATCGTAGGGTGGATGGTATTTAAGGGAGAAATCAAGAATTTGCAAGGATTCAGTGCCGAAGGATCCTGCAGGACACAAAAAAGGACATCACTTTTCATACAAATGTCTTCCGGTGGTGTCCTTCTCAGACATCCTAGCGGTGTTCAAGACGAACATTTTGAGCCAAAACTTGTTGTCCTAGGCCCAATATTTTCCGAGTTATAGCCAATGAAAGGGTATCAAAAAGGACGGAAAAGGCGATTCATTTTGAAAAAAATGCACCATATCTCGAAAACGGTGCTTCTGACGTCGTTTTCCCTCTCGTCAACTTTTATGCGGGCATTCAATACGAATCTTTTAAGGCCTCTTTTGTGGCCGTTGGTCTAATGGTTTCCGAGATATAGCCAATAAATGCCATCAAAAAGGACGAAAACAAGGATCCATTTTGAAAAAAAATGCACTATACGCCAAAATTACACCTGGCTCCAATTTCACTTTTCTCCATGGAATTGAAGAACACATCGTGCCCTTTCAAACGAGGTCTTACTTGTTGACCTACTCCTTCAAACAAAAAAGTTACAAGGCTCTGAATCTGAAGAGTTGCCTCAGTTGAGCCACCTCTTTGGTCGAGTCGGGTTTTTCGTTGAAATTTTTTCTGAAGCACTAGGCGCCCAGAAATTATAGCTGGTATATTTTTGCCAACGAGCGAACTTTGACTTTGAATATCTCGGGAACGGGGGGACGCAGGAAAAAAGTAATGATGGGGGGTTGTAGGTAATGACTTCGTCTTCACGGCATGAAAAGTTAGAAATCGGAAATCGCCTGATTTGTGTCGAATTTCTGGGAAAAAACGTTTCGTTTTTGGAAAAAACGCCATATCTCGGAAACGGTGCCTCCAATCGCAATTTGCCTTTTCGTTAAGCTTTTTTTCAAACATACACGACCGCATGACGCAACTTTTAAGCCAAAATTCAGGGCTCTAGCTATTATAGAACCCCCCTTTTGGCCAACCATAAGGTGGTGTTCGACCAAAAAACCAAATTTCTGGAGGTGCATACTTTGAATTTGAATATCTCGGGAACGGTGGGACGCAGGAAAAAAGTAATGATGTGGGATTGTGGGTAATGATTTCCTCTTCAAGACTCAATCACACATTCTTTTACTTGGCAGCTAGACTAAGGGTCTACGACATCGATGATTGAATGACACACACTCTCCAAGGGATAACTCTAGGCTTTCAATCGGAATTTTCTTCTGTATTTTCACTCACTTAAATATCTTTTTTTTTGTTTTTGTTTAACACTTTATATCGTATATGTTTATATGTAATTTAGAACATGGTTTGTTTTCTTTTGATTTAATGTATATTTAGAATATTCCCTGAATAACATATCGTGATAAAATATCAATACTCGGGAAGCGGGGATGGGGTGAGGGGGGACGAGAATACTAAGATATATATATATATGTTTACTCTTTATATGTTTATATGTACATATATACTTACGGGGTACATATATTTACATTATGTTCAAAATTGTTTACTGAAGATGCTCTTGTTTCATAAAAATAATCGATTTTCTTAAAAAATACTTGTGATCTCTCTGGGAAACTTAAATTTGTTTATTTGTATTCGTATGTGTATGTGGTGGTAAGCTTTATCCTTTATGAGAACAACGAAGGGGGGAGAAATTAACAAAAAAGGTTTTTTTTTTTTTTTTTAGGTTATGACTGAAATGAAATGATTCTGTTCCGATGCTCAGCAAGGAACCGATGGTTTGGATTGATCATTGGGTGCGTCTTGAGGGGGAGGATACATGGATGCATGGATGCATGGATGGATGGTCTAGATGAAGGGACTGAATCTGGCATCCATCGGAGACGCGCTTATGTACAAATAATTCCTGCCTTTCTTTTATGCTTTTCCTTTCTCTGTCTTCTCGTTCCTGCTGTGTGGATGATGGTTGCCTATCCAATGTTTACCGAACACGATTTGAAATGTGAAACAATCTGAACAACAAAGCGCTTGACCAACGAAGTTTTTGTGTTTATCTTTAGAAGAGTTTAAAGGTGTCACAGAGCAAGAGAGAGAGAGAGAGAGAGAGCAAGAGAGAGTCATAGAAACAAAAATTTTAATAATCACACTCATATAATAAATGAATCCTGTTAGCATCTGGCTACACTACATATTTCACATTTTCTTTTTTTTTTCTTTTCTTCTTCTTCTTCTTCTTGTGCTTCGTCGAGATTTACTCGCCCCAGTCGTTGGCGTTTGGTACATTATTACTACTGTTCGTATTACACTTGAGCAAATCACTTTCATTGTCGATAAACTCCACGTGGGTGAAGGGAAAATGTCCCTTTTTACCTTTCAGTTCACCCTCCCATTGTCCATTGATGTTGGTTTTTGTTACCGTTATGATATCATCAACTTCCAGCTTGAGTGCTGTCTTATCGTATGCATTTGGTACTCGTGCTTGTTTCACACGTGCATATGCTGGAAGTTTACGCTGCAAAAAAGGACAGATATCAAATCACAAGTCAATCGAAGTGCTTGGTTGGGACTCACATTCAAATCAGACTTTTTCAAGGCGTTGCCTAGCTGATGAGAATTCTGCAATGCACCACCGCCTCCGCCAACACCACCACCTCCGCCACCAACGCCACCGCCACCACCGCCGCCGCTACTACTGCCACCACTTTGCACTCGTGTCCTTGAAGTCGTATTGTTTCCACTGATTATGTTGCCACAGCCACTCCCACCAGAGCTGGGACGTTCTATGCTATTGTCTTCAGTGTTCTCATCATACTAAAATCAAAAGCACACACTTTAATGATGCATACAGCGAATGACGGCTGTGATTGGAGTACCTTTTGCACATAAGGTACTGGAATTTGTCCAACTTGTCCCAACGAATTCCTTGCCGTCCACCATTGATCTTCATCCTTTCGTATGATTGTTAGAATCTCTCCCCGACGGAATGGTAAATCATCTTGATCCTACACAAGAAACACGTCAGCAATTGAATCTCAAAGAAATCTAACCTCAAACTTACACTTCCATCAAAATCAAACTTTCCGATAACTTTCTCCAGTTTTCTTGGTGCCGGCCGTCGCAGGGGTGTTGTATCTAAGTAATGCAACTTGTAGAATGTTAGCAGCTCTGGTAGATCCTCAAATGATTGATCACCAATTCGATATACTATTTGATCTTGTTGTTGTATCTTATTTATGATATAGTTGCTTACTTTGGTATCCTCCCTAGAAAATTTTAAATGGATTACATGAGCAGGGGGAGATAGAGAGGAGGCGTGCGAGAGGACTTACCGTACACACAAGACATAGTCTCCGTGAATTGAGTTGCTATCGCGGACTAGAAACACTCCTCTTTCACGTTCATTCATTAGGACTTCGGTTGCGTCTTGTCGGGACATTGGACCGAAGTACCAACTGAAAATGAGAAGAAAAAAAACCTTCTGTTAGCTCAATCAAGTGTGGATGAATCCCCAATGACTTCCCAGTCAGAGAAGTCATCTCCAATGAGTTCCCAATCTGAGAAGTCATCTCCAACGACTTCCCAGTCTCAGAAGTCATACCCAATGACATCTCCAATGACTTCCTAGTCCGAGAAGTCATCTCCAACGACTTCCCAGTCTGAGAAGTCATCTCCAATGACTTCCGTGACTGAGAAGTCATCTCCAACGACTTCCCAGTCTGAGAAGTCATCTCCAACGACTTCCCAGTCTGAGAAGTCATCTCCAACGACTTCCCAGTCTAAAAAGTCATCGCCAACAACTTTCCTGACTGAGAAATCGTCTCCAATAACTCCCCAGTCTAAGAACTCATCTCCAAAGACTTTCCAGTCCGAGAAGTCATCTCCAATGACTTCCTAGTCCGAGAAGTCATCTTCAATGGCTTCCCTGTCTGAGAAGCCATCTTAAGTGACACCTCCAATGACTTCCCAGTCTGGGAAGTCTGAGAAGTCATCTGCAATGACTCCCCAGTCTGAAAAGTCATCCCCAATGCCTTCCCCTTTCTGGGAATTCCAAAAACCCATCGTGACATTTACCTGTTCCGATCGAAGACATCGAACGTTGCCATGGTTCCACTCAAGAACGAACAAAATTTACAGCAAATTGGTAAAGACACGTTCAACAGTAATTTCACTTCAGACCACACAGAAACAAACACAAAAACTTCATCGAAGTTCTGCCTTTTTCTTATTATTTTTAGAATCCCTCCTCTCCTCTCCTCTCCTCCTCTGCTCAACGAGTGTATGATTGTGCACTAGTTATCCAGAGGCACTCTTAATTTTTTTCTACCGACTCAGTCCTTGAATGTCAGTTATGTTCCCATCAAGGCTGCACACACCATGCAGCAGCAGAAAAGTCAAATAAGAAGCCTAACACCGAGGGACGTGGGACGTTTGTCCTAACTTCTGATGCATTGACGGATTTTGTATCGGGGGCCTTTGTCGTTGCGTGTAGCTGCCTTAACAATGCGCATCGACTCGTCACTCTGCAAATGTCAAACAAAAAAAGGAAAAAAAAGAAGAGAAACATCACATCAGTTAGTCAGAATATTTAGGGTTCTATTTTATTTCTAAGGGAAAGTCAGTGGTCTGGGGTTAAATTGCTTCAATCAACCCCATCATCATCATCTTCTTTATCATCATCATCATCATCGTGATCATCATCGTTGCACACACACCCAATTTGATAGAAGAAAGTCGCCTTCGCTTGGGGAGTAGTCTCTCCTTAAGTGGTCACACACTGTTCTGTGTCTACACCTTCAATCAAATGTTTTGTTTGTTTTATTTTATCACATCTGTTCAAATTGCTCAGCAAACTTTTAACACACAAAAGTGACCAGATTCACTGCCAACCCCAAGATTTTGGAACAATCACCCGCGTTCGTTGCTCGCTTGTCACTTGAATATGCACAACTTCGCCTCGTCGAATTGCAATTTACAAAATTTCATCCAGAAAAAAAAAAGAAAATCAACTGAAATGCGGACACAATACCAACCGAATGTGTGTGGCTTGAGTTCCTGTCCGTTTCCTTGGAATCTGATGATGAGGCTGACGATGACGATTATATTCACACACAGAGTGACGCGCGACCGATTCGAGGGAAAATAACTCTACACAGAGGGAAGAAGAAAAATTAACAAAAAAAAAAAAAGAAATAAATTTACCAGAATTTTTGATCTTCGTCTTCTCTGCCTTCTTCGTCTGGTCGTGATGTGAAGGAAAATTCTAGCAGGAAAATCATCGAAGGGGCCGCCTCACTACTGTTGGATTCGTTCAAAACTCTCGCTTTGTCTCGCTCCCTCTCGGGGAACACACCATAATCTCACACAAAAACAGCAAAACAGTGGAAACTCTTTCGCGAAACACAGAGGCCTCGGCAATCGGAATTCAATTTGATATCAGTTCTTTTAGTTGAGGATTCTGTTGGATATTTTCAACTCTCAGTTTCTGTTTCTTTTTTGATCAATTCACTTCACACACAATTTTTTTGGGGGCAATCAAACTAGTAGCTGGAAAAGAAAAGAAACTCTCTATCTCCCACTCTCTGATGGTGTGGTGGATGTCGCGAGATGAGAAGACGAACAATTTTGAATGATTCTTTCCTGCTTCCAATGACCACGGGGGAAGAGGATGGCGCGAGGAGCTTGAACTGGTTGTCTCGGGCTTGGAAGGGGTGAACGTGTGTTTGTGAGAACGATGAGAGCAAATTAGGTTAGTTTTTGTTACGCTCAGAGAGGGAATTGCTGTGTTCGAAGATAGAAAAGACATTATTTGAGTTGCAGTTGGGATTTATGCTTTTCAAGGGGGTTTGCTTTGGACTGTAGAGACACAGGGAGACGAAGAATTTAAGAATGCACTGAGATTCGTCGATTCCCTTGAGAATTCATCAAGATTTTCAGCTTCGTTCACTTGACAGAGGACTTCCTCGAATTCTTGTCAAGCTGACATGTGCTGCTGAGGACTTCCTCGAATTCCTGTCAAGCCAATGAGTGCTGCAAGTTCAGAGGGGTTTTCCTGAGGACTTCCGCGAATTCCTGGAATTCCTATCAAGCTGACAAGTGCTACAAGTTTAGAGGGGTTTTCCTGAGAACTTCCTCGAATTCCTGCCAGCCAATGAGTGCTTCAAGCAATTCTCCCGATGGTTTTGCTGAATACACTCCTCTTGCACTGGATTTCCAGGCTCCCAGATCTGAAGTGTTTTTTTCTGGACGACGTTCGAAAATGAACGAACTCGTTGGACATTTACAAACTCCTCTAATTGGACATGAATGCCTTTTGGAACAAGGCTCGGACTAGGGGCAATTTCGAGAGGATGGGAGGCGTTGAAATGGAGCCTGTTCGTCGGGATTTCTTGATCGATTTTGGAGGCAGGAGATGCGGCAAATCGCCGTGACTTTTCTAGACCCACGACCAAGATCAAGACCGGCACTGATTCTGGCGAGGTTTAGATATGATCTAAGGTCTTCTGGTCAAAAGCCTAGGTGATTCCGTGGTCTTGCGTTTTCCCTTTTCAAGCCTTTTGAGGACGCAGGCCTTGAAGGTCTTTCGCTGATCTCAGATCTTCTGGTAACAAGCATTTTAAGGACGTAGGCGTTGCTTCTCGTTACAAGACTTTTGAGGAGGTACACTTAGCAGGTCATTCCGCTGACTATTGTCTCCTGATTTCGAGCCTTTGGCAAACGGAGGCGTTTCAGACCACTCCGTGATCGATTGTCTCCTGGTTCCAAGCCTTTTTAGGACGCAAGGTCTCCTGGCTCCAAGTCTTTGGAGAACGCAGGCGTTTCAGGCCATCCCGTGGTCTCCTGGCTCCAAGTCTTTGGAGGACGCAGGCGTTTCAGGCCATTCCGTGGTCTCCTGGTTCCAAGTCTTTGGAGGACGTACGCGTTTCAGGCCATTTCGTGGTCTATTTCTGGCTTCCACGCCATTCCGTGGTCCATTATCTCCTCGTTCCCTGTCTTTTTGGGACTCAGGAATTTCAGGTCATTCCCTGGTCTATTCTCTCCTGATTCCAAGTCATTCCCTGGTCCAAGATCTCTTGGATTCAAGCTTTTGAGTAAGCAGGCGGGTCCAAGGTCTCCTCGTAACAAGCCTTTTGAGGCCATAGGCTACGTAGTTCAGTCCCTGGCCCAAGATCTCCTGGATTCAAGCCTTTTGAGGAAGCAGGCCTCCTCGTAAGCCTCTTCGAGGACGTAGGCCTAGGGTCTCCTCGTTTCCGGGTCATTCCTTACTCTCGTCTCCTCTTTACAAGCCTTTTGAGGCGTTGCAGGTCATTCTCTGCTCTCGTCTCCTGGTTATAAGCCTTTTAAGGCGTTGCAAGTCACTCCAACTTGCTCTTGAAGCAACAGACACCTCTTAAGTTCTTCAGTTTCGATTCCTCTTTCTCGCAGACGATTAGAAACTCCAATTCCTCGCCTGAACACATCCATTTCTCGACTCCATTCCACCAACCGCCCAGATTCACTGGAAAATCAGCCCAAACACCTCTTGTCTTCTCGCTCTCAATTCTCTCTCACGCTCGATGAGAGTTGCGTGTATGCACGAGCGCTCTCCGCAACTGTGTGCGTTCCACGGTTCGCCTCTGCTCTGCCGTACCGTGTACCTAGAGAGAATCGAATAGTTGTGCAGCTTGGTCGCATACGTTTTTTCCTGTTGTCACCCCGTATGCAAGCCAGTGTATCGCGCAGGGATTTGTTTGTAGTCAATTCGGGACATAAATTCATACCGAAGCAGAAATAAATTCGAAAAATTCAGAATTGAAAAAGAAAAAAACACAAAAATCCGTGTGCAGTGCTCGTGAATTTCAAAAAAAATAAAAAAAAAAAAGATTTCTCGTGGAAGAGAGCAACAAAAAGAAAAGAAAAGTAAGCAAAAGAAATCAAGTGGCTTTTCGAACACTTTTGTGCGTCGCTGGTGTGTGGACTGGATTGGATTTTGGATTTTTTCTTCATTTTTTTTCCTACACACTTCCTCAAGATTTCCTGCACAGTTTTCCATCTTCATTCTACCCCCATTCTCAAAATGATCTGAGATTCGGGGGGCACACAAGGACATTTTTCTCCTGGGACCCTTCAAAACGCCCCTCTGACTACAGAAAAACAAAAAAAAACAAAACAAACACAAAATTTAACTAATAAGTGAGACAGGAATTCGAAAACGAACTCGGCAATTAGTGTGGTGTTTCGGGAAAACAATTTTTTTTATGTGTGTGAACAAAAAGAGCACAACAAAGTGAAGGATTCTTAGTTTTTTTCTTCCCCATTCGAGTTCCAGATCCTTTTTGGGGGTTTTCCTTCAGTTTTTTTGGTTGGTTTTTGAATTTTTTTTTTTGGGAATTTTTTTTTGTTGAGTGTATTCTTCTGTTCTTTATCCCACTTCTCCCTTCTCCTCCCCCCCACCTACGACGCATTTAGTCCGTGTTCTCGTGTGTGTCCCTGTTTGGAAAAAAAAAAAACTTTTGTTTTGTGCATGTGTGTCCGTTTCGACATACCGATCAGTGTGTGTGCGTGTGTGTGCTTAAATGTAATTCTTTCACAAGAGAAAGCATTTCAAAGAAGAAAAAAGGGCACAAGCAAGAGAAACAGTGTAGAAAGGCAACAACAACAATAATAAATAAATAATTATAACAACAACAACAAATATCTCATCAACAACATCATCATCGCCGTCGTCATCAGCAGCAGCAGCAGAAGTAGCAGGCAGCAGCAGCAAGCAAGCAAAAAAAAAATCGGGTTTTATCCCGTGTCCTGCTCAAAACAGAGGAAAACGAGAAAAATAGAAAAAAAACGAGAAATATCCACGCTCCTCTAATCCATTGTCCATCTCCTTTCGATTCGTTGCGTACCGTCGGGTGTGCATGTGTGTTCCACTCAGTTGAAGGTGGTGGTGGTGAATTATTTGGGATAGACCTGCTTACGTATGTGTTTGTGTGCGTAGTGGGATTCCTTGTGTAGTTTTCTGTTTTTTTTTTTTTTTCGTGTGTCCGCCGCGCGTAACCCATCATCCATCGTCGTCGTGTCGTCCGTCGGTCGGTTTCTTTTTTGTATTCTGCTTCTTCTCCATTTCGTCCGGTGTCGGTGTCTCTTCGTCGTTGTCGTCGTCGTCGGTGGAGTAAGTTGAATGAGACCTGTGTGTGTGTATATCTGTTTGAAAACAAGATTTTTCCCAACAAACACAAACGAACAGCACAACACGAACACACATCCAACCACATCTCGTCTAACTTGCAAGCGCACACAATATTCCTCCTTTGATACAATGGTGGTGTGTTGGTGTATCTGAGAGACATCAAAGTGGAACGTGCGTCTGTATTAATATTTGGGTGTGCATTGTGCTCGGGACTTAAACTCACCCAAAAAAAAAGACCGAAAAGAAAATCCAAGTGAATCGTGAATCGACTAAAAGACAAAACAAAAAAACCCCAGGACATTGTTGTTCGAAAATTCTGAATTTTCTTCACAAAAAAAAAAAAGGAGAGAATTCCATTGCAAGGATATCATACACACACACACACACACGCTTCCTCTGTCGCACTCTCGCTCAGTTCGAGTCGCTAAGGACGAGTATATATTTTTATTTTGGATACGTTTCATGTTGCATCACCACACTCTGAAGAACTCGAATTTGAAGTGGTAAAGTGTAGCCTGCGTGCGTGGTGTTCAAAAGAAAAAAAAAAAAACCGAAGAAGAAGAAATATCGGACAATTTGAAGCAGAGAATATTTAAAGAAGAAAAGGTGAGTCCTAAGGTTTTCGTTTTTTTTTTTCTTCGTTTTCTTTTGTTTGGTTTTCATCCTTTTCTGTAAACATTTTCATATGTCCCATCGACAGCAAGACCTTCTTCTCATCTCACGAACACAACACAAAAAGAACAATAGTCTAGAGGGGGGGCAATCCATTTAGCAGATTTGAGAGAATTCTTTTTGGCTTCAAGTCTTTTCCTGGCGAATAATCTGCGATTTCTGTCGGCACTGGGATGGAGATGTGGTTTGGTGAAGATTTAAGTCAAAGTTAAGACGAATTATCTGGAATTTCTGTTGTCGCAGGTGAAGAGTGAGGAATTCTTCAGTCAAAGTCAAGATCTGCAGACAATTTCTGGTCGAGAATCCACAATTTCAGTCGTCAGAGGCGATAGCCGATGAATCCTTCACTCAAAATCAAAAATAATCTACAATTTCAGTCCTCAGAGGGGACAGAGCTGTGGTTCCAATGAACCTTTCACTCACAGTCAAGATTTGCTGACCATTTCGGGTGGAATAACATACATTTTCAGTCGTCACAGGCGACGAGCGATGAATCCATCGGTCAAAGTCAAGATTTACTGGCTATTTGCGGTTGAAAATCCAGAATTTCAGTCGTCACAGGCGATGAGCTATGAGTCCTTCAGTCAAAGTCAAGATTTCCTGACCATTTCGGGTCGAAAGTCCAGAATTTCAGTCGTCACAGACGATGACCGATGAAAAAATTCAAAAAATCCCCATTTTCATCCGTCCCATGCGACAGAATCCTGATCCGGTGACTCCTTAAGTCATAGTTACGAAGAATAATCCACAATTTCAGTCATCACAGGGTACAGACCTGTCCACCAGATGAATCCTCAAGAACTTCCGTGAATTTGAGGCCAAATAATCAACAATTTCCGGCGAGACAGCGATGAAGAAGAATTTGACAAGAATTTGCCTGCTTCCTGCTACTTAGGAGCAAGAGCTCTCAAAAAAACCGATGAATTGTTGTTTAAAATTGATGCCAACAGTTAGTTGGATGACTCTCCCTTCCCGCACTCTCCGTTTGTTCGAAAGTTTTCCGGGAGAACGCCTAAAAATAAAGTGTACCCCAAAAACTTTGCTCGTGGGCACGAAACAAGTTGAAAATGTTTGCTTCGGGAAGGGGGACCACTATACACCATCATTATCATCATCATCATCGTCCTCCTTGTTCGTCCTCCTCATCGTCCTCCTCGTTCGTCCTCCTCCTAGTTCATCCTCCTCCTCGTTCGTCCTCCTCCTCATCGTCCTCCTTGTCGTCATTCTCGCCGCGGTGTTTGTTAATTAATTGAATAAATCATCCTCGCTGGAAGGACGACGATACAGCGCGAACAATGTTGGCACAGTTGGAGTCTCTCCCCACAATAAAATGACCAAAAATTCAGGGAACAATCCAATGCGTGCGTACGTGTGTGTGTCTGTGTGTGTGCGTCTTATGACAGTTTCCCACCACAAAGGAGCCTCTGGAAAGGTTCTGACTTGAGTTCAAAGTCAAACAAAGCTTAAAATCTTAGCCCAGAATTAAAATCAAAGAAGCCTCTGCTGTATTTCCGATTATGCATGAATAAATGTGACCTCTCGCTCCCTGCCACTCCCTCTCCCTCTCTCGCTTAGGGCTGAATCCTTTTCTGTTTGCTGTGTCCTTTTTTTTTCGTTCTTTTTGCATGGGATTGGGGTCAATCGATTTGGCAGCAGGTCATACGGGGAATTCATAAAACGAGGATGATGACTCTGGCTTTGGCTCTGACACCGTCTCGAATTGAATGGATTCCATGCATGGAGTGATAGAATGATGTCACATGTCATTCTGGTTTATTGCAGATCCGCGGGGGAGTGAAGTATTTACTTGCAAATGAAACTTTCTGGTCCACATACGAGACAAAAGTGGAAAATTGGTTTTCCCATCGTGCCAGCTGTCATCGCCTTTCGGTCGTCGTCGATGGATGGTGGCTGCTGTCAAGTAAACTTGTGCCCCAAGCTAATTAGGGGAGAAATGGAACTAATTAGAAGCAAAAATCTTAGACAATTCATCGGGGAGACGACGCAGACACTGTGAATAATTAACGGGAATTGTCTTTGAACTTGAACCTTTCAATTCGAGCACGACAGTTGTTACTCTGGCATGTGGGCGCTGTCTGAGTCATCGGCGTGCAAACAGGTACATTCGACAAGCGAGACTGATGTTTACATCATTCCCACATGGGAGTCGCTTCGGAGAAACTTTCATTTTCATTTTTCCTTGAATTCTTTCACCGCCAACCACACGGATTGTCGATGTTCAAGGGAAATGCTCGCTGAACTTGTGAATTTCTCTCGCATAACGTGGCAGAGACCATTCCTACAACCGACACCGACTTACAGCCAAAAATTGGAACTAATTTCTCAGACCATCCACCTTCTGTAGCCTTCTGTGCCCTTAGCTACAACAAACACCGACTTATAGTTTTTTAGAACCAATTTCTACGAAAATCCACACTTTTTGTTGCCAGACTCTGAGTGTGAGATCATGGCCTTCTCCTCCGTCTAACTCACAAACCGTACGCTGTTGTGATAGAAGATGTGGGACCGACTTGAAGACCAAATCGCGACCTTTCAGACGAGGTCTTACTTGTTGATGAACTCCTTCAAACAAAAAAGTTGCAAGCGTCTGAGTTCTGAGACTGCTCGTCGTTTTCTTAGCCGAAATTTTTCTTGAAGTACTGGTCGCCCAGAAATTGCAGTAGGTATTTTTTTTCCCAAAGTGTACACTTTGACTGTAAATATCTCGAGAACCGAGGGACGTAGGAAAAAAAGTAATGATGAGGGATTGCAGGTAAGGACTTCGTCTTTAAGACACATGAGATGAGAAATCAGAAATTCCGTTATTTTTATTGAAACTCTGGGAAAATACAGTTTGTTTTTGACATATTTTCGACAATGTGCAAACTTTGACTTTCAATATCTCTGGAACGGAGGGACCCAGGAAAAAGGTAATGATGGGGGCTTGTAGGTAATGACTTCTTCTTCACGGCATAAAAAGTTAGAAATCGAAAATCGCCTGATTTGTGTCGAATTTCTGGGAAAAAACGTTTCGTTTTTGGAAAAAACGCCATATCTCGGAAACGGTGCGTCGGACGGCGATTTGCCTTTTAGTTAAGCTTTTTTTCAAACATACACGACCGGATGACGCGACTTTTAAGCCAAAATTCACGGCTCTAGCTATTATAGAACCCCCCTTTTGGCCAAAAATAGGGTGGTGTTCGACTGAAAAACCAACGATTTTTTGTCAAAAATGCGCCATATCTCGAAACCCTCTTAATGTCTTTTATGCAGGAGATCACTACAAACATTTTGATATCTCATTTATGACCGTAGGTCAAACACTTTCCGAGATATAGCCAAAAAATGGCGTCAGGACGAGGTTATGCACGTTTTCGTCTCAAGGATTTTTTCAACTTTTTGACCACATCCTTTGACCAAAATCGTTCAAATTTCAGATTTATCATCAACTTCCGAATCTCTACCGATATATCCAAAAATTTTCATCCAAATTTGGATTTTCAAAAAATCGACACGAATTCAGCGGAAAAGTCGACCACGAAGTTTCGCAATTGACTGCATTTTTCCGTGAAAACATGACATTTTTTCGATTTTCGAAAAAAGTTTCGCATTTTGATTCGAAAATGGACAGAGATGGTGGGGTGGATGGTATTTAAGGGAAAAAAGTTAAATTTGCAAGGATTCAGTGCCGAAGGATCCTGCAGGACACAAAAAAGGATATCACTTTTCACACAGATATTTTTCGCTGGTGTCCTTCTCAGACATCCTAGCGGTGTTCAAGACGAACATTTTGAGCCAAAATTTGTGGTCCTAGGCCTTATAGTTTCCGAGCTATAGCCAATGAAAGGGTGTTAAAAAGGACGAAAAAGGCGGTTCATTTTTGAAAAAATGCACCATATCTCGAAAACGGTGCTTCTGGCGTCGTTTTCCCTCTTGTCAACTTTTATGCGGGCATTCAATACGAATCTTTTAAGGCCTCTTTTGTGGCCGTTGGTCTAATGGTTTCCGAGATATAGCCAATAAATGCAATCAAAAAGGACGAAAAAAAGCATTCATTTTGAAAAAAAACGCCCCATACGCCAAAATTGCACCTGGCTCTAGCTTCACTTTTCTCCATGGAATTGAAGAACACATCGCGCCCTTTCAGACGAGGTCTTACTTGTTCACCTACTCCTTCAAACAAAAAAGTTACAAGGCTCTGAGTACTGAAGAGTCGCCTCAGTTAGCTGGTATATTTTTGCCAAGGTGCAAATTTTGACTTTGAATATCTCGGGAACGGAGGGACGCAGGAAAAAAAATAATGATGGGGTATTGTAGGTAATGACTTCGTCTTCAAGGAATGGAAAGTTAGAAATAGGAAATCGGTTGATTTGTGTCGAATTTCTGGTAAAATAACTTTCGTTTTCGGAAAAAAACGCCATATCTCGGAAACGGTGCGTCCAATCGCAATTTGCCCTTTGGTTAAGCTTTTTTTCAAACATACACGACCGGATGACGCGACTTTTAAGCCAAAATTCACGGCTCTAGCTATTATAGAACCCCCCTTTTGGCCAACCATAAGGTGGTGTTCGACCAAAAAACCAAATTTCTGGAGGTGCATACTTTGACTTTGAATATCTCGGAAACGGTGGGACGCAGGAAAAAAGTAATGATGGGGGGATTTTAGGTCATGACGAAGTAAACACCAGGAGTATCATATGTTTCGAGACTAAACACAGAATAACGCTTGTCATAGGCAACTCAGTGGTTGTTTATGTCTACACCAACATCACTCATTCGTTTCGCATTTCAACTTCACCGGAAACACTTCTGCAAACAAACTTATCTCTTGCGCTCGCATGACAGTTGCCAAATTCGGTGATTCACTCCCGTTTGCTTTGTTCACACGAGCTTCATATAGTGCCCTCCTCCGTTGCGTAAATTCACTGGAAATCTCATCCAAGTAGCGCGCCGTACGGATGTTTATGCCATATTTTGTTTCAGTTTAGTCTAGGCGTCTAGGCGCTACGAAGTGCGGTTTCGAATGTCCATATAATTCGATCTTTGTCGCTTGATTACTCTAAAGAACATTCCATTCCGTTGCTGGGCGAGGGTTTTTGAGACCAGAACAGAACAGAAATTCGATTTCCTTCAATCAGAAGTCGATTGGTTTCATTTGCGAATAGTTGTGGTTTCGATTTTGTTGTGCAATCGTCTGAGTAGTCCATTCACAAGTGCAACAAAACTCCTGTTGCCTTTGGTAAGTACGTAAGCCTTCAGATTCCAGTTCAGCTTCATTTTTGTGCGTCCTTACCGCCGTGCGTTGGGATTTAGTGTCTCCAAGGATGTGTGGTTGAAAATTCCCTCTCCAACGACATTCCGTGGCTGTGCTCGTAACTTTTCGTCGCCCGCAGAGAGAACGGAACTTTTTGTGACTGAAAAGTGCATTAAATGCCATATTTAAGGACATGCCAAAGCAGAGATTGGGAGTGAGTGTGTGAGGGGGAGGCAGGAAATACCAAGAAGACCGTTGTTGAGGCGGTTTCTTATGGGCGAATATTTTCCAACCTTGTTGTGGATTTCTTAAGGCTTTCCTACCTTTTGAGCACAACAGACCACACGGTGAGTATTGACCCGTGAGAGTTTCGAGTTTTATGTCTTACGGGTGTGTGTCTTTCACCACTCCACCACCCCCACTCCAGTCATCTCATCTTCGGTCCAAAAGTAGCAACAGCCCACATCCTTTCTAAATTCCTAGCCATCCACCCGTTCCCCCATCCTCTGTGCCACGCAAAAACATGGTCCTGACATGTGAGAAGAAGGCCAGTCAATTTTGGGATTGAGACAGGCGTTTAGTTTTGTTCGGAACACCGGCAATGGCACATTGCCTTGTCCAGTGAATTTGAACTGTGAAACCGTTTCAAAGGACTTCTCAAACGTCAACAACAACTTGTATCGTTTGTTCACCTGAAAGATTGACAATTTTTCACTCTGTTTCATTGTTGCCGTTCCTTTGATGTGTTTGATGTGCTGTCAGTGTTTTTTGTTGTTGTTGTGCTTCGTGTGTGAAAAATGAAAATGTGAAAGTGTTTCGACAGAAAGAGGAGTTAACAAAACGGTATTAAGGTTCTTCTTCATCTATTTTTTGTGTAATTTGCGTATAAAAAGTGAAACATATGCATATGTATGGGGAACGCATACGAATGGAACGCATTTTTTGTAACATTTACAGTAACCTTAAGTATCTTGCATGTTTAGTTTGTAGTCGTTGAAATTTTATTTGTTCATCTTTTCAGAAGGGATTTTGAGGTCTTGCATGTGTTGTCCTGTTTCCGTTTTGTTCCATTTCTCTATCTGTTCCATCATCGACATCCTACGACCTTGAAGAATCTTTAGACATTATTGAAACTGTTGTAGATGACACAGAGGTGGTCAGAAATCTAGAATTTTTCACTTGTTTCATTTCTCAATCTGTTCCGTCATCCACACATCCATCACATCCACTTTCTAGAGCAGGAGAAACCTTTATGAATGACCAGATAGCTATCCAGAAAACTAACATTTTTAACCATCCGTGACTTGTTCCATTTCTCAATCTGTTCCGCCATCACTTCCACACATCCATCACATCCACTTCCTAGAGCAGGATTTTTGGTCTGAAACCTTTAAGGATGACCAGATAGCTATCCAGAGAACTAAGATTTTTAACCATCCGTGACTTGTTCTATTTCTCAATCTGTTCCGCAATCACTTCCACACATCTATCACATCCACTTCCTAGAGCAGGTGAAACCTTTATGAATGACCAGATAGCTGTCCAGAGAACTAAGATTTTTAACCATCCGTAACATGTTCCATTTCTCTCTCAGTTCCACCATCACTTTCCACTTCCTAGAGCAGATTTCTTACTAAAACATTCAACCTGTTCAAGAATAACAACAGACCTGACTATGAAACTAAAATGTTTGACCATCCCTAACTCGTTCCATGTCTCTATCTGTTCTGGCATCAGCATCCACTCACTAAGGCAGGTTTTTTTTCCACTAAAACCTTGAAACTGTCTTAGGATGACCACAGACCTGGTCAGAGACCTAAGATTTTTGACCATCTGCTACTCGTTCCATTTTTCCATCTGTTCCACCATCATTTTCCACACCCTAGATCAGAATTTTGACAGAAACCGTGAAACTATCTTAAAATTACTACACACCTGATCAGAAAACTAAAATGTTTGTCCATCCGTAACGTGTTCCATATCTCAATCTGTTCCGCCTTCACTTTTTTTTACTAAAACTTTGAAAATATTTGAGGATTATCACAGACCTGGTCAGAGAAGTAAAATTTTTGGCCATCTTCCCCACGTTCCACTTCTCTATCTGTTCCGTCATCAGATTTATCAGCTTTATACTTCTTCTGACACAAAAATTGAGGTCAAACTTTGAACTCGCGACCATTTTCTATTGATTCCGTTGTTAAAATGTCAACGAATCCCAGGAAATCTCCCCTTGTCCGACGACAGTCAAATCGAATCTTTTCCTCGGCATCTTTTCCTTCCGCCAGTGTATTGCACCCTGTTTGAGTTCATTGTGTGATGACATGGATTATCCAGCAGATATCTCTGCATGTCCACATTCCACGCTGCTGTTTCCCCCCTCCATGCCTGTCCGACGGTGGTGGTGATGCATTGGAGTTGTGTGTCTCATCGATATGCCTCGCCTCATAGGGCGTCGTCGTCGTCGCTCGTTCGTAGTAAAACTCTTGCAATTGTCTCTCGGTGTTGCTTCATCAACTTTTTGTCATGCATTTTTGCTTGCGGCAGTCTAGTTGGGTCAGCTCATCGCTCTGGTGAAACACATTTTGACATCCTTTCCTAGTCATCGTCGTCTTTTGTAAGCACAAAGAGCACCTCTCACCCCCTCTCCCTTCTCGTCTTCTGTGGAATAAAAGAAAGAAGTCCTCCAGAAAGAGAAAAAACTATGATCAGAGCTCTTAGAGTGCACTTATGTCACCGTGCCTTACGCATACAAACACTCTTGCGCCACTTGATAAAAGCCGCAGCAACCACCAACCGACACACACACACGCGCTGCGTTTGTTGGAGACACTTGTGCTCGCAGATGGGAACCACCAGCTACACCTCAGTTGGCTTTGTGGTCAAGATTACCTAATGTTTTGGAGTAATCCTCCGTTTTTTTTGCTTTCACCACACAGCATTTTACAGTCATGCACGTCGCTGATGATGATGAGAGAGTCTCTCGAGCTTCTTCTCTCTCCTAGTCGCCTCTGCCACTGCGACCGGGTGCTGTTTGCGCGCTCCCAAAGTGGTTAGAAAGTTTTCCCAAAGTAGTAATTACTTGGGTTGTTACTGTTAATGAGTGGTTGTGACTAGGTGCTCGTTGTCCGGATTTATTTCATTTTAATGACGAGTATGCGTGGGGGCAGGGGTGACGCGCGAGAGAGAGGGAGGGAGCCTTTTTTTTGTGTTCTGTCTGAAATTTGAAACTTCTGAAGGTGCTCTTGAGACGTCTTGTTCGGTTCAGTGGATGGATATATCGGGCGACATCAGCGGCAAAAGGAAACCACAATGCGTCTCTCTATCGGGTTACACAACTGTTGAGACACATGTACTCTCCCTGGGCTATACGGCTGCCTGCTGCAGAACATATGGGATTTATTTTTTGACGAGGGAAAAAAAAAAGGATTATGTAGGGAAGGACGTGTGGACGTAAGTGAAGGAGAACGTCTTCGATTACATGAACAACTGGTGGGAGAAGTGTGTCCAGAGGAAAGTTGCTGCTGATGGAAGGTAGTGGACGAACTGGTGTGTTAAGGCGGGTTTTACACGAGAAATTCGGTTGATTGGAGTTTTGTTCGCCTCTAATCGGGGGGAAGAGTGAGATGGGAGCAGGAAACATGGAGCCACCGGCTAAAGTTGCTGAGGGACTCTAGAAAGGTAGCGATCGACGGCGGATTTTTGTGGACTTTTGTTCGCCTTTAAGAAGAGAAGCAGAAATGGGGAAAAAAATGGAGGTACCATCAGAAGTTCGTGCATTTTTGAAAAAAAGTTTGACTAAAACCAGATTTCCGGTTTCTAACCTCGCATTCCTTGAAGACGAAGTCATTACCTACAACCCCCATCATTACTTTTTTCCTGCGTCCCCCCGTTCCCGAGATATTCAAAGTCAAAGTTTGCACCTTGGCAAAAAATATACCAGCTAACTGAGGCGACTCGTCAGTACTCAGAGCCTTGTAACTTTTTTGTTTGAAAGAGTAGGTCAACAAGTAAGACCTCGTCTGAAAGGGCGCGATGTGTTCTTCAATTCGATGGAGGAAAGTGAAGTTGGACCTATTTGCAATTTTGGCAAATGGCGCATTTTTTTCAAAATGTATCCTTTTTTTCGTCCTTTTTGATGGCATTTATTGGCTATATCTCGGAAACCATTAGACCTACGGCCATAAAATAGGCCTTTACAGATTCGTATTGAACGCCTGCATAATAGTTGTTGAGAGATAAAGCGACGCAAGAAGTACCGTTTTCGAGATATGGTGCATTTTTAAAAAAATGAACCGCCTTTTCCGTCCTTTTTGATGCCTTTTCATTGGCTATTACTTGAAAAATACTGGGCCTAGGACTACAAATTTTGTCTCAAAATGTTTGTCTTGAACACCGCTAGGATGTCTGAGAAGGACACCACCGGAAGACATTTGTATGAAAAGTGATGTCCTTTTTTGTGTCCTGCAGGATCCTTTGGCACTGAATTCTTGCAAATTCATGATTTCTCCCTTAAATACCATCCACCCCACCATCGCTGTCCATTTTCGAATCAAAATTCGAAACTTTTTTCGAAAATCGAAAAAATGTCATGTTTTCACGGAAAAATTCAGTCAATTGCGAAACTTCGTGGTCGACTTTTCCGCTGAATTCGTGTCGATTTTTTGAAAATCCAAATTTGGATGAAATTTTTTGGATATATCGGTAGAGATTCGGAAGTTGATGATAAATCTGAAATTTGAACGGTTTTGGTCAAAGGATGTGGTCAAAAAGTTGAAAAAATCCTTGAGACAGAAGAGTGAATAACCCGTCCTGTTGCCATTTTTTGGCTATATCTCGGAAAGTGTTTGACCTACGGTCATAAATGAGGTATCAAAATGTTCGTATTGAACACCTGCATAAAAAACAGTAAAGCAAGACGCACCGATTTCGAGATAGGGCGAATTTTTGAAGAAAAAACGTTGGTTTTTTGGTCGAACACCACCTTATTTTTGGCCAAAGATGGGGTTCTATAAATGCTAGAGCCATGATTTTGGGCTTAAAATATGCGTCATTCGGTCGTGCATGTTTGGAAAAAGAGCTTGACCAAACGGCAAATTGCGATCCGACGCACTGTTTTCGAGATAGGGCGTTTTTTTCAAAAACAAACCATATTTCCCAGAAATTCAACACAAATCAGGCAATTTGCAATTCTTTGCTGGGCGCGGCTTAAAGACGAAGTCATTACCTACAACTCCCCATCATTACTTTTTTCCTGCGTCCCTCCGTTGCCGAGATATTCAAAGTCAAAAACCCTTTCAAAACACCCTTTCAAAAAACCCTTTTCAGCCAAACAGCTTCCTATTCTTGGCTATAAGTCAGGTTCTATAGCACCTAAGGCCATGAATTTTGGCTTCAAAGTTGCGTCATCCGGTCGTGTATGTTTGGAAAAAAAAACTTGACTAAAAGGCAAATCGCCGTCCGACACACCGTTTTCGAGATATGCCGTTTTTTCCAAAAACAAAAGTTATTTTCCCAGAAATTCAACACAAATCAGGCGATTTGCGATTTCTAACTTTACATGCCTTGAAGACGAAGTCATTGCCTTCAATCTCTCATCATTACTTTTTTTCCTGCGTCCCTCCGTCCCCGAGATATTCAAAGTCAAAGAATGCACCTCCAGGCTCCGGAAAGGCAGCAATCGACGGCGGGTTTTGCACGACCAATTCGGTTGCTCGGACTTTTGTCGTTTTGGCACTGGTCGACGGTGGTTTTTCACGGCTGCTCGGCCTTTTGTTCTCCTCCAAGAAGAGCGGCAAAGAAGCAGGAAATTGGGAAAAAATTGGAGGCGACCTCAAGAGTTGATGAGGGACTCTAACAAGGCCGTGGTCGACGATGGCTCGTCGGCGATCTCCTCTAACCGTGGGGAAGAGTGAGATGGGAGCAGTGAAAGTGGAGGCGCCCGGCAAAGGTGCTGAGGGAACCTGGAATGGCAGTGGTCGACGGTGGGAGCAGATGGAGATGAGAGCAGGAAAAGAAAATGACACCGTTAGTTGGAGCAACCGAAATGCTCGTGTAAAATCCGCCTAAGAGGTCGCCTTTATGGATTTCCTCATCAAAGCGATATGAATAAATGATCACCATCAGGCTATCAGGAGCACATTATGCTTTCTTCAAAGTTTTTCATTATCTTCCACCCTCCCTGCCGTCCTCCTCCTCGCCAGGAACTCTTCCTCTCACCAATTCTTGGTCGTTCGTCAACTGGGTCAGGGCATGAATCATTTTTTTTTGAAAAGGGGAGAGACGGAAAGTGAAGGAACACAGTATCTCCAGTCCTCAGCGCTGCCAAGGGAGGAGAGCGAAAGAGAAGCATTTCCAGCAGAGGTCTTCAACGCGTCATCTCGTTTTTTTCTTCGTCCCAAATCCAAGTTTTAAATCATTTATCAAATTTTCCCCCCGTCCGTTAGTCTATCAGTCAGCCCTCGTCCGACCCACACCATCGTCATTCCTCTCCCTCGCCCGCGCACACAGGGCCCTGTCCAAGAAGATGAATTGCACTCTACCGTCGCCTGCTGCTGCTGCTGCAGCCAAAGATTTATAGATACCTTGTCTCGGGCACCGATTTATTGACATTTCACGGGAAAAACAGACACGGGGAGAGACAAATATAGTACACAAAGCATTTCTTGGAAGAAAGGGAGGACGACGACGACGAGGAAGAAGAAGACATTTCACTAATTATCCCAAAAGGCACACAATACCCTGTGTTCTTTAAACTCTAAGGTCATTTGCCTGGCGAAAAATAACACCAAATCGTCTCTTGAACAAGAGCGAGAGAGAGAGCGAGAGCGAGAGGGGTACCACATATCCCAGAGCTGTGGCCTGCAAAAACTGAAAAAAAAAGAACTCCACTCCAAGTTCAAAAGACCAACAAAAAAAAAAAATTGAAAACGATCCACAAAAGCAAAGAATACCCAGCAAACAAAGTCGCGAGAGAGAGAGAGAGAGGCAATGATGACAGAAGGCGAGAAAGAGAGGCAGACCGACCGTGCGGTGGAGGGAGACAGAGGAAAAGGTACCGCGAGGCAGTACGAAATGAAAAAGAAGAGGAAACACAACACATTTGTGTGTAATGATAATGAGACATAAAAGTAAAAAGGTATTCACGCCGCATGATGCCAGTCTCAAGACTCTGGAGGGAACACCTCTCTTCTCTTTGCCTTCTTCTTCTTCTTCATCTCCTTCGTCTTCGTCGTCGTCTTTCACTTGTGCTTCGTGTGCTCCTTGTGTGCGTAATGCGCTTTCCAATCCCTCAAGGCGGCGACGATGACGATGATAATGATGACTCCGTTCTGGGGTCCCTCGTCCTGCCGTTCCGTTGTTTGAAACTATTTTTGGGTAAATTCTTCCTCTCCGTCTGTCTTCTGCTGCTGCTGCTGCTGTGAAATCCTTCTCTTGGCAGGCCTGAACCTCAGAATCAGTGTCTAGTTGTGGAGGTACCTTCCATTCAGCCCCATCAGTGTCCCCCCTTCGGTGGAATATTTATTTTGTTTAATCAAAAAACCCCCATGCATGTCTCTCAAGCTCTTGGTTAAATGATTAACACCGGGGATGTCATTAAAACATAATTATTGTCCTTTACCTCTTCCCCAGCCGCCTGTTCCCTCGTGTGTGTGTGTGTGTGTGTGTGTGATGCGGAGATGTGTACCTCTGATGCGAGAGAGATGGGAGTGTGGAATTTGGTATTTTTCAGGTTTGTGAGTGTTGCCCTCCTCCTCCTCTCCTTCCTCTAGCAAAAACTTGCTCTGTACGCTGCACACACAGTGCACACACTTCGTTGTCTAGACGGAGTCGTAGAAATGTCTTCATTTCTTGTTGACTTCAACTATGCAGATTCCATTCGAAGAGGCTTGGATTTTTTTTTCTCCATTTGTCTTGTGGGGAATCAGAATTTTTGGTGCGGTGGTTAGGGAGCGGCTGCATGGCATCTATAGCTGCTAGGGCCACACATTTTTGCTTAAAAGTTGCGCAATGGAAGCGTGCATCTTTGGAAAAAAACGAGACTAAAAGAGACGTCGACGTTTTCGAGATATGATGCATTCTTCAACAAAAAAGTTGATTTGATTGATCCGTCAAACACCTGCCTATTCTTGGCTATAAGTCGGGTTCTATTGCAGCTGGAGCCACGAATTTGGGCTTAAAATTTACTCCATCCGGTCGCGCATGTTTGAAAAAAAGCTTGACCTAAATAGGATTTTCAACTCCGCATCTAACGGTGTCTTGAAGACAAAGACAAATTACCTTATATATCTCATCATTACTTCTTTCCTACGTCCCTCCGTTCCCGAGATATTCAATGCAAAAGTATGTACATCTGTAAAAATATACCTGCTACCACATGAACCATGTTGCACCACATGCACCCCATGGACCATGTTGCACCACATGCATAATGTTGTCCCGGATGAACCATGTTGTCCCGGATGGACTGTGTTGTCCCCGATGCAGTATGTTGCCCTAGATTCATTATGTTGCACCACATGCACCCCATGGACCATGTTGCACCACCTGCACCATATGCATTATGTTGTCCCGGATGAACCATGTTGTCCCGGATGGACTGTGTTGTCCCCGATGCAGTATGTTGCCCTAGATTCATTATGTTGCACCACATGCACCCCATGGACCATGTTGCACCACCTGCACCATATGCATTATGTTGTCCCGGATGAACCATGTTGTCCCGGATGGACTGTGTTGTCCCCGATGCAGTATGTTGCCCTAGATTCATTATGTTGCACCACATGCACCCCATGGACCATGTTGCACCACCTGCACCATATGCATTATGTTGTCCCGGATGAACCATGTTGTCCCGGATGGACTGTGTTGTCCCCGATGCAGTATGTTGCCCTAGATTCATTATGTTGCACCACATGCACCCCATGGACCATGTTGCACCACCTGCACCACATGCATAATGTTGTTGCCCTAGATCCACCATGTTGCACCACATGCATTATGTTGTTCCAGATACATGAAGTTGCACCACATAGACCATGTTGCACCATCTGGACCATCTGGACCATCTGCATCATATTGCACTACATACACCATATCTGAAAGGGTGGTGGGTGGTTGTTCCAAAAAAAATTACCTCCTCCGATGTGAACACCTCGACGACCAAACACAGACTGAGCCCCTCTCCTCTGCGACTCACCCCCTTATATACCCTCGCTCTTCCCCTCCGAAAAAAAATTCAAATTTTTCTCATTTTTGGGAAATTTCTCCTCTTTTTCGCATTTTTTTTGGAAATTTCTCCTCTTTTTTTCGCCTTTTTTCCATTTTTCCAACATTTTGTTGCATTTTCTTCTTATTTCCTTCATTAACGCACATTGGAGCCAATAGCTGAGGGTTTATTAGAGGTCTTTTCAGCCCCCAGAGGCATTTGAAGCCCTAAACACCCACCTATTTTTGGCTAAAAGTGGGGTTTTATTGCGGCTAGAGCCACGAATTTGGTCATCCACGAAAGTTGCGTCATGCAGTCGTGCGTGTTTGGAAAAAATTTGGAAAAAAGCCAAATTGCGAGCCGACGCACCGTTTTCGAGATATGGAGCTTTTTCCAAAAACGAAACATATTTTCCCAGAAATTCAACACAAATTTGGTCTTGAAAGTTGCGCAACAGAAACAACGTGCATCTTCTTGGCTCCCATTTCAGCTCGCGTCGTCAGTTCCACACCGTCGCCATGGGAGGGCTCCATCCCTCGTAGGGTTCTTTTCCACTTGAGAGGACAGTCCTTTTTTTCCAACGCAAGTCTCTCGATTCAACGAGCAATGTCGAAATGATGACAGTTTCGCCGCAAAAGAAGACCTTTCAAATGAATTCATCCGACAGTCAAACCTTTTCCTGTTGCATCATGCACCAGGAGATGACAGCTGTCAAGTGGAGCCTCCTCCACTCATCAGCTTTCCTCCTTCGATCCATCTCCCACCCCTGGCATATTTGTTACCCAACGACAAGGCTAATTGTGTGTCTCGGTTGTAACCGTTTCGTGTTGATCTGGACAACTGCACGAGGATATTGCCTGTCTCCTTGCGTCATTCACTGTCGTCCTCAATCTGATACCGCATGGGGTGTTGTTCATCCCCTTTTCTCGGTTTTCGTGTGTGTGTGTGTGGACAATATATTGTCATCCTTCATAAAGTTGTGACAAATTTTTGACAAGCACGTCACTCGGATGATTATTTGTGGCGGGGGGTTGGGGAGGAGTCCTTTTTTTTCGCCTTTCAATTGATCCTACCCCCCCCGCCGCCGCCTTGCCCGCAACCACTCTCACAACCACCGACTGTCACACAGTGTATCCTGTTTGAATAATTTAGGGCACTTCCCATTATGGAAGCGATTCTGCCACACACTCGTGTATCCACTTTACTCCACTCCACTCCAATCCACCACCATCATCACCCATCCATCCGCACGGGTCTCTATTTCTGTCTTCATAAAGCGAGGAGACACATGAACAACCGCACAACACAACAGAGCATTCCCAATCCCAATTCCGATCTCAGTGCTCCTGCCCCCCTCCCCCTGCGCCACGCCTCTCCCGTCTTCCCGTCTTCGAAAATAGACGGCGAGTGCTTTCTAAAAATACCCACCTACACGCCCCGTTTATACGTACGTTTCACGTACGGGGGATGTGGGCATGCCTTTAATTACCGTTCATTACCTTCCAGGAGCTCTGTGCTCCTAAAAAAGAAAATGTCCTCCCGCACACATGTGAGCACACGTAAGAATACAGGACAAAAAAATGTCAACCTCTGTTTGGGGGATTTTAAGGATACGTTTCGGAAAAAAAAACGTCCTCCCTCCCGCTCCTCCCCTTCCTCGCTTCTGATGACAGCATTTATTAATAAGAAATGTATAATTACCCAAAGCTCATGTGTGCGAGGGTGTGTGGGGAGGGGGGGTTGTCGATTTTGTGGAAAAATGTAAATGCACTTCGCCTACACCGTTCCATTAGCAGGCGAGGTCCTACACACTTTATAGCCACTTTGTGTGTTCCATTCCGTCTCGTGTTATAGGCCGCCGCCTGAGTGCGGCCGGAGTTTTGTTAATCCTTTGTGAATGGGCGCACGGGGAGACTAATTACCACCCAGCCTTCTCCTTCGTTCTGTCTCTCTGCCGCACTCTTGCGGGCGACACACTCGTTTCGAGTTCATTGCGAAACGTGTTTCTCTCTGTCGGCCATCACATCATCGGCCTCCCCCCCCCCTCTCAACTGTTGTGTGGTCAGCCAAAAGCAAAGGGGAGAGGTGTGAAGGCTTGACGAACTTAGAGAGAGTTTTCCACTTTTGAAGGGGATGAGGGCTGGACTTCCACCCCACACTCAAACCATCAGTCCGTTCTGTCGTTAAGTTAGTGTTTTCATACGAGAGTGTGCTCTGGACAGTTTTTTTCAAGGATTGGTGGTGGAGAGGAGGAGCGCTCTCCTGCTCAAATGCCGCTTAGAGCTCCCCTGCTAAAAGGCGATTGGGAAGAGTTTCTCTGCGCCTAGTCTCGGTACTGAGGGTATTCCTTCGGTTTGCTTGAGAGCCTTGGAGTAGGCAAAGTCCTTGACTGTCTCGGATGGTTGCCAATTTTATCCGACATAAAATGGAGGTCCTCCATACTAGATATTTCCTGCGACACGGGAGGATATTACAAAAGCCGCTCTAAAAGACCAACCAGGTCACTCTCGCTGAAAAGTTTTACCTTATTTCGCATCCATATTTAATTTCCTTTCCATCCTGATACCGCACATCCTTCAACTCGTCCTCTTTACCGAGAAGATCCTTTAAGAAAACACCATGTCCTCCAAAATCACTGCTTGAAGGAGGTTGTCACAAAAATCGCTTCTAACTGTCCAACCCGGTGACTCCCGTTATCAAATTTTGACTTATTCCGCATCTACATTAAATTTCCTATCGATTGAGGTATGAAACATCCCTCAACTCGTCCTAATTATCGAGCAAATCCTTTCCGAACACAGCATGTCCTCCAAGATCCTAAATTTCAGGAGGATCCCACGCATTTTCCTTCTAACTTCGCAACCACAGCACGCCCGACAAAAGCTGAGCCCTCATTTGACATCTACATTAAATTTCCTTTCGATTGACATACCTCCCATCCTCCAACTCGTCCTAATAGCCGAGAAAATCAACTCACAAGATTTTCGAATGAAAAAATTCACTTCGGCCGAAATCGGTTTTATTCTGAGGAAAAAAAGGCGACCCCAGTGCTTTATGAGTTTACTGCATTTTTTCGTGTTGCACATGTCATTTTTTTTCAAAGTCGAATTTCTCCGTATTCCGACCGAATTTTTGGATGAAATCTTTGGGGCTGAGTGTGAATGTGATAAACGAAGAGAACTGCATCAAAAATTTGAGTCAAAACGGTGGAAATTTGGAGAAAATGCAGTTTTGCATTTTTCATGACGTCACCGTTGAGCTCATTGAAGTTAGTGGAAAGAGATGAATAATTGGTCCTTTGGCAACGCTTGCTTTGGATGACATGACAGTTGAGTGCATGACAATTCAGTGAATTATCGGAGGAAGTGTGTTCGGTCATAAAACGAAGAAAACTGAAAGAAAAATGCTCTGGAATGGGTGTGGGAGCTAATTTCACGTGCAGTCGATGGATTTTTGTAACGGGAAAGTGAAGGATTTCATTGTTTTCTAGTGATTTTTGAGGTGGTTGACAGGTGATTGTTTCTCTGAGAATGTGTTGCGTTGCCAAATGGGGGTTTTTGATGGGGAAGTGGTGTTTGGTGTAAATTGATGGTAAAACTGTGGGAATTATTAAAAATGAAGGGGAATTTGGGTTCAGTGAGAGGTTTTGAGTTAAAGGGTGGGGATTTATCAAAACACAGGGTGTCGTGGGTGAATGAATGAATGTAGGCAAAGGTAGCGAACATTGTTTTGAAAGGTTTTGGGTGGTTGCAAGTTGATTTGTGGGAAAGAAGGATGTTTGAAATGGAAAAAGGATGGAAGGACAAATGAATCAGAAGGAGGACTGTCCTCTCAAATGGAGAAGGAACCTTTTTAGGAATGGAACTGACGAGGTGAGCTGAATTAAGAGCAGCTAGTAACTAGAAGACTGATAAAATAGGGCCAAAATAGGATACAAAAAAGAAACATTCTCTAGCCTTATTTGAAACAAAGAAAAAAAATGAGGGATATGTAACCTGGTTACCACAAGGACTCCCTTGGTATCATTCCGGTTTGGAACTGGGTTGAGTGAATTTGGGACAGGAGATGGGGGGAAGCCCTTAATGTGCGCTCACACACAAGAGCGCTCATCCAGGAATCCACTTGAGGGAAAAATACAAACATTTTTTCAGAAAGCAGCCGCCGATTCACAAGCAATACAAGGAAAATCAGGAAATCCAAAAGTATCAGCCACAGGACAACGGGCCGGTGATGATGACGACAAAGAGGAGAGGCGTAGGAGGATGAGGAGGAGGGTGAGGAAGAGGATTAGCTGAGCAGTCGGGGTAAAAGAAACAAAAACAGGAATAAATGCCGAAAAAAAAAGTATGAAACTCCATAAATATGATTACGTTGAGTATTTATTCATCCCCGGGTGCATGCGAAATTCACAGGGACGACCGCAGCACGACCAAACAGACAGATATATGATATGATACACACACACACACACACACACACACACACACGAGGGGGTAGCTCTGTGCTGCCGCGCGCTACCGAATAATGACTGGCTCCGAGGAGTGGAATCCAATTACGAAAAAAATATCTACATTTCAGGTTCTTTCCGTCGCTCAGTTTATTTATTTTTTTTTCTCTCGTCTATTGAAACTGTGAGAGAGATTCTGTGAAAAGAAAAGAAAATGGAAAATGTAGCCAAGAGTATTATTAATTTACGTCGAAGTTAGTGGGTGAGATTCGGAGTAACAATGAGGTACGCTGAAGTAAGTTTCGAATTTCGAGTGGAGTTTTGTGTTGGAATTGCTTTTCGGTTGCGTTCCTGGAATCTCTCAGCTGATGCAACGTGAAAATACCGTGATATTCGAAACCTGCTGACTTTGCTGGAGCCTTGAAAGCAGACAACGAAAAGTTTTGCTGTAAGAGAGACGTCAGCTGAGGGTAGGGGGTTTGATTCGAGGCTTTGTTCTCGCCTTGAGGTTGCTATGGGAATGATGAGAGGGTGCCAGGATTAAAAAGGAATCTTTCAACAGGCGACAAAAGGAGGAGGGCTTCGATTTCATCGGGAAATGAGCGTTACGATGGGAGGGATTTATGTCAGTGATTGGAAAAAAACGCCGTTTGAGGGATTTGAGGGACATTTTCTTAATGAATTGGGATCTAGGTGGGGGCTGGCGGTGCTGAGAGTCTCTCGTATGTTTCAAACAAGTGACAGGGGCTTCGGACCTATCCTAGGAGCTGTAATCTGATTAAGGTCTTCGCCTCACAACTTGCCGATCTTGGTGATCTTGTCGATCCTCGAACGAACTTGCCCAAGAAGCTACGGTCTGACTAAGGCCCACACTCCTAGCCTCACATCTTGCCGATCTCGCTGATCTCCCCGATCTCCCCGATCTCGCCGATCTCGCTGATCTCCCCGATCTCGCCGATCTCCCCGATCTCGCCGATCTCGCCGATCTCCCCGATCTCGCCGATCTCGCCGATCTCGCCGATCTCGCCGATCTCGCCGATCTCCCCGATCTCGCCGATCTCGCCGATCTCCCCGATCTCGCCGATCTCCCCGATCTCGCCGATCTCCCCGATCTCGACGATCTCCCCGATCTCCCCGATCTCGCCGATCTCCCCGATCTCGCCAATCTCCCCGATCTCGACGATCTCCCCGATCTCCCCGATCTCCCCGATCTCGACGATCTCCCCGATCTCCCCGATCTCGCCGATCTCCCCGATCTCGCCGATCTCCCCGATCTCCCCGATCTCCCCGATCTCCCCGATCTCCCCGATCTCGCCGATCTCCCCGATCTCGACGATCTCCCCGATCTCGACGATCTCCCCGATCTCGACGATCTCCCCGATCTCGACGATCTCCCCGATCTCGCCGATCTCCCCGATCTTTCCGATTCTTGTCAAAATTTGTCCAAGGAGCTCCAGTCCGAATACGGTCCATTCCCTAGAACTCCCAGCCTCGCTTCTTGTCGATCTTGCCGATCTTGCGGGTTCCTCTGATCTTCTCGATCTCGCCGATCTCTCCGATCTTCACGATCCTCGTCAGAACTTGTCCAAGGAGCTCCAGTCTGAATACGGTCCATTCTCTAGAACTCCCAGCCTCGCTTCTAGTCGATTTTGCCGATCTTGCGGGTTCCCCTGATCTTGCCGATCTCCTCTCCTTTCCCTCTTGCCGATATCCGTCAGAACTTGTCCAAGGAGCTCCAGTCTGAACACGGTCCATTCTCTGGAGCTCCCAGCCTCAATTCTTGTCGATCTTGCGGGTTCCCTTGATCTTCCCGATCGTGCCGATCTTCGCCAGAACTTGTCCAAGGAGCTCCAGTCTGAACACGGTCCATTCTCTGGAGCTCCCAGCCTCAATTCTTGTCGATCTTGCGGGTTCCCTTGATCTTCCCGATCGTGCCGATCTTCGCCAGAACTTGTCCAAGGAGCTCCAGTCTGAACACGGTCCATTCTCTGGAGCTCCCAGCCTCAATTCTTGTCGATCTTGCGGGTCCCCTTGATCTTCCCGATCGTGCCGATCTTCGCCAGAACTTGTCCAAGGAGCTCCAGTCTGAACACGGTCCATTCTCTGGAGCTCCTAGTCTCACGTCTCGTCGATCGCTGATCGCCTCGATCTTGCCGCTCTTACCGATCCTCGCCAGACACGAGGCTACTTCTCTCCCCGAAGTAGCCTCAATTTCCTCCATTTCCCTTCACAGTTTTTCTTTTGTTTTTCGGTTTGAATTCATTTCAAAATCCAATACCGTGGCACGGTGCGATTGGATTTGACGATGGTTATGTTACAAAAGCTGGAAAATGTTGTAAAACACAAGCCCAGCAACAACATAAATAAAGATGCGTCACACACGCTCACCAAAACGAGCGACTGAGAGCACCGACAACCACCAAGAGATAGAGTGGGAGAGCGACAGAGAGAGAGAGGAAAAAAAAAAACACCAAAGCACCGTGTGAGACGCGACTGGCGGCGGCAGGTAAGAAAATATATCCAATAGATCTACAACAAGAAAAACCTGTAAGACGAAGCATCGCCATACAACTGCGTCTATACACCCAGCATCTCTCCACCAGCAGCGGCGGCAGCAGTTCAGGTCTTCTTGTGTGCGCCCCATCGACTTGGAGGCACATTCACTCAGACCCCAGTCCAGTCTTAAACTCAAACCTGAACCAACCAGCCAGCCGACCAACCAACCAACCAACCAACCAGCCAGCCAGCCAGCCAGTCAGTCAGTCAGTCGGAAATATTATCGTCGTCGCCGTGCTGCGCGTCTCCATCTTCCATTCCTCACCTTGGCCTGTGTGTGTGTACAGCACACTCGAATGCAGAAGTGGAATATCGAATTCTTCTCGTCTCCGGTTGCGATGGCGCTTTTTCTGTTCGCTTCGTTGTGCTGCTGCCTCTTGTGATTATAATATTCTGTGCTAAGAATACTCATTAGGAAGGTGTTGCTGGACAGGGACGCACAGAGCTTCTCGGATTCAAATTCAGGAACTAGTTACTGTGCTGCTTCCCTCTGCTGGTGGGTGTGGGTGATGGAGACTCCATTCCCACACCGCCCCGACTGACAGACAAGAGCACAGGAAGGTTTCGGTTTGTGTCGTCCCTCTCCCCATCTCCGATTGCTTCTGGAATTCCTCATGCAGAAGGTCTTAGGTGACAAGTCAGGGGGAGGAAAGTGATTACCATCCATTTCGCTCGAATTTGTACTTTTCCCCCAAAAAGACAGACAGCTCGTGTTTGAAATTGAATTAATGTGTTGCACCAGGATGCTGACGATGGCACTCGTTAAAGGATTTAATTTTCCTCGTTACCCTCGACCCTCCCCCCACCAGTCACCCCCAATCAGGAAGGTCTGCCAGTCTCTGGGTTTAATTCATTTAGACGATGTCACTTCTCGCTTCTCAAAAACTATTTCTCGCCGCTCTCTGCTCTTTTTCCTCTCTCCGCTGGTGCCTCCTTTCGTGCTCCTCCTTGACAATGATATAATTAGGACGTGTGCCTGTGCATGGAAGTCCTTGACAAGTCGAGGAATTCTTTTTTTTTTGTGTTCGTCTGTCTTTCACGAGCGTCTCTCTCTCTCTTTTGATTTTTTGTGGCTGTGGGTCTCATTTGTAAGAGCTTAACAGGAGTTTTCTTGTTCTTCTTCGGATAGCGCCACAGTCTTGGATCAAGAAGCCTTTCCAGTTGGCACCAGCTTAAGCCAGTTGCCGAGTTGGCTGAGGTCCTTGTTCCCTTGTTTGCGACATCGGTTTCGTGGGCGTCCTCTATTGCGTTGACTCACGGGCATCTCGTCGAAGACATCTCGGGCTGGAGCAGTGTTGTTCATGGCGCCCAGTCAGCGACTCCTCGGGCAGGAGCATTGTTGTCCATGGCGCCCAGTCGGCGACTCCTCGGCCTGTAGCTTCTGGCGGTGCATACTTTGACTTTGAATATCTCGGGAACGGAGGGACGTATAAAAAAAGTAAGGATGAGGGATTGTAGGTAATTACCTCGTCTTCAAGGTACACAAAGTTATAAATCGGAAATCGACTGATTTGTGTCGAATTTCTGGGAAAATGTGTTTCGTTTTTGGAAAAAACGCCGTATCTCGGAAACGGTGCGTCCAATCGCAATTTGCCTTTTGGTTAAGCTTTTTGCCAAACATACACGACCGCATGACGCAACTTTTAAGCCCAAATTCATGGCTCTAGCTGCTATAGAACCCGACTTATAGCCAAAAATAGCTGGTGTTCGACCAAAAAACCAAATTTTTGGAGGTGCATACTTTGACTTTGAATATCTCGGGAACGGGGGGACGCAGGAAAAAAGTAATGATGGGGGGTTGTAGGTAATGACTTCGTCTTCACGGCATGCAAAGTTAGAAATCGGAAATCGCCTGATTTGTGTCAAATTTCTGGGGAAAAACGTTTCGTTTTTGGAAAAAACGCCATATCTCGGAAACGGTGCGTCGGACGGCGATTTGCCTTTTGGTTAAGTCTTTTTTCCAAACATTCACGACCGGATGGCACAACTTTTAAGCCAAAATTCATGGCTCTAGCTGCTATAGAACATGACTTATAGCCAAAAATAGCTGGTGTTCGACCAAAAAACCAAATTTCTGGAGGTGCATATTTTGACTTTGAATATCTCGCGAATGGGGGGACGCAGGAAAAAAGTAATGATGGGGGGTTGTAGGTAATGACTTCGTCTTCACGGCATGCAAAGTTAGAAATCGGAAATCGCCTGATTTGTGTCGAATTTCTGGGAAAAAACGTTTCGTTTTTGGAAAAAACGCCATATCTCGGAAACGGTGCGTCCAATCGCAATTTGCCTTTTAGTTAAGCTTTTTTTCAAACATACACGACCGCATGACGCAACTTTTAAGCCAAAATTCAGGGCTCTAGCTATTATAGAACCCCCCTTTTGGCCAACCATAAGGTGGTGTTCGACCAAAAAACCAAATTTTTGGAGGTGCATACTTTGACTTTGAATATCTCGGGAATGGGGGGACGCAGGAAAAAAGTAATGATGGGGGGTTGTAGGTAATGACTTCGTCTTCACGGCATGCAAAGTTAGAAATCGGAAATCGCCTGATTTGTGTCGAATTTCTGGGAAAAAACGTTTCGTTTTTGGAAAAAACGCCATATCTCGGAAACGGTGCGTCGGACGGCGATTTGCCTTTTGGTTAAGTCTTTTTTCCAAACATTCACGACCGGATGGCACAACTTTTAAGCCAAAATTCATGGCTCTAGCTGCTATAGAACCCGACTTATAGCCAAAAATAGCTGGTGTTCGACCAAAAAACCAAATTTTTGGAGGTGCATACTTTGACTTTGAATATCTCGGGAATGGGGGGACGCAGGAAAAAAGTAATGATGGGGGGTTGTAGGTAATGACTTCGTCTTCACGGCATGCAAAGTTAGAAATCGGAAATCGCCTGATTTGTGTCGAATTTCTGGGAAAAAACGTTTCGTTTTTGGAAAAAACGCCATATCTCGGAAACGGTGCGTCGGACGGCGATTTGCCTTTTGGTTAAGTCTTTTTTCCAAACATTCACGACCGGATGGCACAACTTTTAAGCCAAAATTCATGGCTCTAGCTGCTATAGAACCCGACTTATAGCCAAAAATAGCTGGTGTTCGACCAAAAAGCCAAATTTTTGGAGGTGCATACTTTGACTTTGAATATCTCGGGAACGGGGGGACGCAGGAAAAAAGTAATGATGGGGGGTTGTAGGTAATGACTTCGTCTTCACGGCATGCAAAGTTAGAAATCGGAAATCGCCTGATTTGTGTCAAATTTCTGGGGAAAAACGTTTCGTTTTTGGAAAAAACGCCATATCTCGAAAACGGTGCGTCGGACGGCGATTTGCCTTTTGGTTAAGTCTTTTTTCCAAACATTCACGACCGGATGGCACAACTTTTAAGCCAAAATTCATGGCTCTAGCTGCTATAGAACATGACTTATAGCCAAAAATAGCTGGTGTTCGACCAAAAAGCCAAATTTTTGGAGGTGCATACTTTGACTTTGAATATCTCGGGAACGGGGGGACGCAGGAAAAAAGTAATGATGGGGGGTTGTAGGTAATGACTTCGTCTTCACGGCATGCAAAGTTAGAAATCGGAAATCGCCTGATTTGTGTCAAATTTCTGGGGAAAAACGTTTCGTTTTTGGAAAAAACGCCATATCTCGGAAACGGTGCGTCCAATCGCAATTTGCCTTTTGGTTAAGCTTTTTTTCAAACATACACGACCGCATGACGCAACTTTTAAGCCAAAATTCATGGCTCTAGCTGCTATAGATCCCGACTTATAGCCAAGAATATCTGGGGTTTGACTGAAAAAACAACGTTTGCCTCTGACCCAAGACAACTCCCTTCGCCTAGTTTCTCTCCCAAGCCGAGGAGATGACGTCTGTTCTTCACGGTCCATGTCACGCATACCTGTCCCCGGTTCATCTTCCTCCTGAAATCCCATAAATCCCCACGAAGACACGACCGTCGCAGGCCTCAACAGTCCCGATCAACAGAGCGACTGCATTCGACCGAGAGTCAGAGAGAGAGAGAGCGAGAGAGAGTCATTAAATTTGATCTTCGAATTCAGGCCTAAATTATCGCCGTCATCATAGTCATCATCTCGTAGATTCTGTGATTCAACAAACAAGAGGTTAGGCGGCACACCATCTCTCCGTCGCCGCCACCGCCGAGAGCATTGGACTTCAAATATTTCGGAACAAAAAGCGAGAAGGAGCGAATGAGAGAAACGAGTAAAAAATCGAGCCCCCCCCCTCTCCGGCGGCACCCCGCTGGCCAGGGCCAAAGATGAACACAAAATCTGTGTACGCGTACTGTGAGATGTGCTCTGTTGGACATTTGGACAGTCGGTGGATGCCATTTGCTGCACCGCTCGCCGGAGTGCGCTGCATACAAACACACCCAGTTTCTCGAAGCAGATAAACGTCTTTCCAGGTACACAATGAGATGCTGGAACCGGTGTGTGTGTGCGCGCGCTAGCCCACAGATACATATCTCCCTCCCCGGGCACCGCGCGGCACACACCAGCATGAGATACAAAAATTCAGGTTTATTTCGATTAGTTTTCGAATCGTTTTCTTTTTTTCCGCTGCTGTTGGGTTATGTTTTCGTTTCGTTTGTTTCTGTGAAATGCCCAACGGAACACACAAAACGCAAAAGCAGGCAGGCAAGCAGCAGCCAGGCAGGCAGGCAGGCAGAGCGGAGCCCAGTCAGGCCATGGAATGGAGATGAAACAAAAGAAGTGTATCTCGGAAATTTTTTTGCATGTTGGTAGAGGAGACGTGGCGTGGCGTGGCGTGGCGAGGCGAGGAGAGGAGAGGAGGGGACTGCTGTGGCTATGGTGTGTTGATCTCCGAAGGAGAAAGTACCATGTTTTGTCTTCTGGAGGGAAGAACGAGTGACTCGGAGGAATGTTGAGATTTAACACCCGAGACGACGGTACACGAGAGGTATTCAAGAATGCAAAAGTGTGTGCAAGTGTGTTGCTCAGCTCTTTGTCTACACCCGACATTTTGTGTGATCAGATTAGGGTTTTTAAGTTTTAACCGAAACAAGGGGATTTTCCTAAAGAATATCATGCGGTACATATGGAAACCGAAATTGTTACAAAAAGTCGCTTCTAAATGATCAACCAGGTCACACACGGTAGAAAATCGTACATTATTTCACATCTACATTCAATTTCCTTTCCATTCTGATACCGCACATCCTCCACCACGTCGTTGTTATCAAGGGAATCCTTTCACAAGACACCATGTCCTCCTAGATCACTGCTTGAAAGATGGTGTCACAAAAGTCGCTCCAAATGGCCATTCACGTCGCTCTCGTTACAAAATCTGGACTTATTCCGTATCTACATTCAATTTTCTATCCATTGAGGTATAAAACATCCCTTAACTCGTCCTAATTATCGAGCAAATCCTTTCACGAGACACCATATCCTCCTAGATCCCTGCTTAAGAGAAGATATCACAAAAGTTAATTCGAAAAGACCAACCAGGTCACACCCGTTAAAGAATTTTACCATACTTCACATCTACATTAAATATCCTTTCCATCCTGATACCGCACATCCTTCAATTCGTCCTTTTTACCGAGAAAATCCTTTCAGAAAACACAACGTCCTCCAAGATCTCTGGTTGAAGAAGGTTGTCACAGAAATCGCTTCTAACCTTCCAACCCGGTGACTCCCGTTATCAAATTTTGACTTATTCCGCATCTACATTAAATTTCCTTTCGATTGACATATCCCCCATCCTTCAACTCGTCCTAATTGCCGAGAAAATCAACTCACAAGATTTTCGAATGAAAAAATTCACTTCGGCCGAAATCGGTTTTTTTCTGGAGAAAAAAAGGCGACCCCGGTGCTTTATGAGTTTACTGCATTTTTTCGTGTTGCACATGTCTGCTTTTTCAAAGTCCATTTTCTTCGTATTCCGACCGAATTTTTGGATGAAATCTTTGGGGCTGAGTGCGAATGTGATAAATGAAGGGAACTGCATCAAAAATTTTAGTCAAAACGGTGGAAATTTGGAGAAAATGCAGTTTTGCATTTTTCATGACGTCACCGTTGAGCTCATTGAAGTTGGTGGAAAGAGATGAATTATTGGTCCTTTGGCAACGCTTGCTTTGGATGACATGACAGTTGAGTGCATGGCAATTCAGTGAATTACCGGAGGAAGTGTGTTCGGTCATAAAACGAGGAAAACTGAAAGAAAAATGATCTGGATCGGGTGTGGGAGTTAATTTCACGTGCAGTCGATGGATTTTTGTAACGGAAAAGTGAAGGATTTCATTGTTTTCTAGTGATTTTCGAGTTGGTTGACAGGTGATTGTTTCTCTGATAAGGTGATGCGTTGCCAAATGGGGGGTTTTGATGGGGAAGTGGTGTTTGGTGTAAATTGATGGTAAAACTGTGGGAATTATTAAAAATGAAGGGAATTTGGGTTTAGTGAGAGGTTTTGAGTTAAAGGGTGGGGATTGACAAAAACACAGGGTGTCGGGGGGGAATGAGTGAATGTAGGCAAAGGTAGCGAGCATTGTTTTGAAAGGTTTTGGGTTGTTGCAAGTCGATTTGTGGGAAGAGAAGCAGGTTTGAAATGGAAAAAAGGATGGAAGGACAAATTAATGAAAAGGAGGATAATCCTTCAAAATGGAGAAGGACATTCGCGAAGTGTTGGAAGGACAAGATGAGAGAGACGGAATCAATTCTGATCCAATTTCCACCCAAAAAAATGGATGGAAGGACAAGATGAGTCCGAGAATCAATTCTTGTCCAATTTCCACTCAAAAAAATGAATGGAAGGACATTGATTTCCTCAGTCACTCTTTAAGCTCACGCACCATGGTGCTGACAAGTTCATGCAAAAAATTAAAGACGCCAACGATGCAGTATCAATTTCACCCTATTCAGGCACCACCGTCGCCCTCCTTCCTCTAGCATTCACTGATTAAATGCTGCTGCCAAGATAAGGACACACAAAAGCGAACGATGTATCCAAAATGGCGAAATGCCGCATTCATTCATTCATTATCCGATGTGGCTGTGTGCGAGTGTGAGAGTGTGTGTTTGTCGCTAGCTACTTAGCTATCCCCTCAAACCAACTTTGGGTTTGAATTGAAAGGAAATCGCAGAATGCACAAACCCATCATCTTCATCCCTTGTGCTGGCGTGTTAGTTTATTTCCCTTGTGCAAGGGAGGATGTTGTTGCCAATGCTAGCTAAAAGGGACAACGACGACGACGACGAATAGGGGTGTGAATCTGCGCAGAAGTGGGCACTTTTTTCTGCTTTTTTTTTGTTGTATGATTTTTTGTGCGTGAATTCAATGACAGTTTTTCTCTGTCTCAGCACGTTTCAATTTCAAGTCCCATCCTGCCCGATAAGATACCACACACAAAAGACTATCATTTTCAAGTGACACACACTCGCAGTCGATTGAAAATTCGTGTCATTCGTCATCGAATTCCAGAGAGTGACACTGGCGAGAGTGGAAAACAGATTCGAACCACAAAGGCACCGTCGTCGCTCGCTCGTCGCTTGCCTCGTCTCCAGAGCCGGCACACAAACGCATGATTCACACTCAAGAGGCTCACACTACCTTGGGACCGGAATTCGAAATGATCTCTCCCGAGTTGGTTTTGTCGGATGTCTTATCTTATTCCTCCCGTTCCTCCCTCACCCTCCCCCTCTCCCTCTCTCCGTCCATCATTTTCGTCTTTTTAACTTTATGCGAGTTAATGCCTTCCTTCCGTATCTGCATCTCGCTCTCGCGGATGAGGTTATTCCATTCTAACGAACGTCCCGGGCCCCACATGGGTTCATTCATTGTTATTCCTGAATCACACCAAACGCGCGGCAGCGGCGGCACATACGGGGGTGCCCTCAGTGGGAAAAGTAAATTGTCAACCGACCTCGCCAACGAAGAGACAAAAACCGACCGAGAGTGAGAGAGAGAGAGAGAGAGAGAGGGAGGGAAGGAAAAGAAAGCGGCCTGACTGACTAACTGAGTGACTGTTTTCCTAGATGAAGGTGGTGTAGATATGGCATATGTGGTGAACTGGATGCGCGCCTGTTTATTTACGATAGTGTTTCCCCAGAGGGATTCGCCTATTGATGGCTTACCCAGCACACCGAGGAGGAGGAGGAGTAGACTACATTTCCTTGCGTGCCCGCGTGTGTGTCTGTGTGCGTGTTTACTGAAAAACATTTGCCCTAGATAGCGCTGGAAGAAATTCAGGGCGAAAATTACATTAAAGCAATCAAGACGAGGGGAAAGGCAAAAACAACAACAAAATTGTGCGTGTCAACACTCCACTCCCTGCCCTCGCCTTCGGCATCCCTTCCCATCAACCCCCACGAGGAGGCAACGGCAACGGCAACGACGACGACGACGACGACGATGATGACGACGGCGGTGGTCGGTCGTCTGCTGTGGAATGTGAAGTGCCCGGAAAATATAAATCCTCAATCGGTAGTCGGTAATAGATTAATTTGCTATCCCATGCACGTATGTCGTTAGCGGGACACGTCCAGTGTGGACGATCGACCGAACTGTTGGGTGGTTAGGGGAGGGGTAGAGAACGAGAAGCCGGCCGTGTCTAATCGAAAATTTATAAATCCCACCGAATCTGCCAAGAATTGATTTCGCGGTTCATCTGTGATTTTTTGTTTTGGTTCCCCTTTAAGATCCCATGAGAATCTACGCCCAAGTCCATCTCGGCCATTCCATTCTCATTTCATTTCCATTTTCATTCCATTCCCCCCACATCTTTCAGAAACTCTTAAAATTTCCCATGAGAATCTAGGCCCAAGTCCGTCTCGGCCATTCTATTCCCATTCCATTCCATTCCATTCCATTCTCATTCCATTCCCCCCACATTTTACAGAAACTCTTCAAATTTCCTTTTAAAAACCATCAAATCACCCGCTCTAACTCCTTTTCTCTTTCTTTTCAGACATCATTTCACGGCCAAAGCGGAGCACACATCAAATGCTTGCCAGATCAACTCACGTTTTGGATAGTTCGCCTCGTCGTCAGCGTCAACGGCGGATTGCCCGTAGTATGTTTTGGTAAGTCTCACTCGCAATGAATGACTAATTCGCAAGCAAACATGTTAAATCCGTAGGAGTGAGTGGGTTATAGACCTATCGGACTTACGCTCGAGCACTAACACAACAGCCCTCAATTTCGAACTGCTTTAGCTTAACTTTTCCTTTCACTTCGACTTAATGACTGTTCTTGTAGTGAGTAGACCGCTATCTTCAACTGCTGCTTCTTCTTCTGATGGCTTGGATGGACACCAACAAGCCTCTTCCTCAAATTAGGTGTGAGATCCTTTTCCACTTGTGGGCGCAGAGCCAAAGGCTCTTTAGGCTGTTGTCCAAAATCGTACCTTATTTCGCATCTACAAACAATTTCCTATCTATTCTGATATCACACATCCTTGAAATCGTCCTAGGTATCGAGAAAATCCTTTCAGAACACATCATGTCCTCCAAGATCCTAAATTTCATAGAGTATCCTTCGCATTTTGCTTCTAACTTCCCAACCACGGCACTCTCATTAAAGATCCGCCCCTCATTTCACATCTACATAAAATTATCTATCGATTCGCATATACCACATCATTTTAATTCGTCCTGGAAATAGAGAAAATCCTTTCAGACGCCATGTCCGCCAAGGCCTCAGTCTAAAAGAGGATATTCCAAAAGTCGCTTCGAAAAAGACCAACCAGGTCACACCCGCTCAACAAATTTACCTTATTTCACATCTACATTAAATTTCCTTTCCATCCTGATACCGCACATCCTTCAATCCTTTAAGAAAACACCATGTCCTCCAAGATCTCTGCTTGAAGGAGGTTGTCACATAAATCGCTTCTAACTGTCCAACCCGGTCACTCCTGTCACACAATTTTTACTTATTCTATATCTACATTGAATTTCCTATCGATTGATATACAAAACATCCCTCAACTCGTCCTAATTATCGAGCAAATCCTTTCAAAAAACACCATGTCCTCCAAGATCCTAAATTTCAGGAGGATCCCACGCATTTTGCTTCTAACTTCGCAACCACTGCACGCCCGACAAAACCTGAGCCCACATTTCACATCTACATTAAATTACCTATCGATTGACATATCCCCCATCCTTCAACTCGTCCTAATTGCCGAGAAAATCAACTCACAAGATTTTCGAATGAAAAAATTCACTTCGGCCGAAATCGGTTTTTTTCTGGAGAAAAAAAGGCGACCCCGGTGCTTTATGAGTTTACTGCATTTTTTCGTGTTGCACATGTCAGCTTTTTCAAAGTCCATTTTCTCCGTATTACGACCGAATTTTTGGATGAAATCTTTGGGGCTGCGTGTGAATGTGATAAACGAAGAGAACTGCATCAAAAATTCGAGTCAAAATGGTGGAAATTTGGAGAAAATGCAGTTTTGCATTTTTCATGACGTCACCGTTGAGCTCATTGAAGTTGGTGGAAAGAGATGAATTATTGGTCCTTTGGCAACGCTTGCTTTGGATGACATGACAGTTGAGTGCATGACAATTCAGTGAATTATCGGAGGAAGTGTGTTCGATCATAAAACGAGGAAAACTGAAAGAAAAATGATCTGGATCGGGTGTGGGAGTTAATTTCACGTGCAGTCGATGGATTTTTGTAACGGGAAAGTGAAGGATTTCATTGTTTTCTGGTGATTTTTGAGTTGGTTGACAGGTGATGGTTTCTCTGATAAGGTGATGCGTTGCCAAATGGGGGTTTTTGATGGGGAAGTGGTGTTTGGTGTAAATTGATGGTAAAACTGTGGGAATTATTAAAAATGAAGGGGAATTTGGGTTTAGTGAGAGGTTTTGAGTTAAAGGGTGGGGATTTATCAAAACACAGGGTGTCGTGGGTAAATGAATGAATGTAGGCAAAGGTAGAGGGCATTGTTTTGAAAGGTTTTGGGTTGTTGCAAGTTGATTTGTGGGAAAAGAAGGATGTTTGAAATGGAAAAAGGATGAAAGGAAAAATAGCTGAAAAGGAGGACTGTCCGCCCAAATGGAGGATGGTTGGGAACCTTGTCCTTTGACTTAGAGGAGATTCGACTCCGAGGAGATTCGACTCCGAGGAGGTTCGACTCAGAGGAGATTCGACTCCGAGGAGATTCGACTCCGAGGAGGTTCGACTCAGAGGAGATTCGACTCCGAGGAGATTCGACTCCGAGGAGATTCGACTCCGAGGAGATTCGACTCCGAGGAGATTCGACTCCGAGGAGGTTCGACTCCGAGGAGGTTCGAGTTAAAGGGGGTTCGACTTAGAGGAGTTTCGACTTAGAGGAGATTCGACTCAGAGGAGATTTAGATGAGGTTCGACCGATCACTCACGCCACCGTCGTCCGCGTCAGTCCCGCAGTTGTAGAGAGACGGAGGAAAGATGTCATGCGTGAATGGTTGTTGGAGTTTGACTCCTGGACTATTCAACTCCCAGGACGTACAAACTCTGCATCTAAACCCCTCTTAGGAGTGACGCCTGAGTTTCAACTTTCAAACCAAAACCGAAACAAGAACACAGCTCGCGCCCAGTTTAAGGACGACTTTCTGGGTTAACTCTCGCTCGAAGTGCCTACAGAGGAAAAAGAAGAAAAATTCTGAAGAAATTGTTTTTCTTCCCCCAAACCCCCTCTCCTCCGCTCAGCACACATTCGTCCTTAAATTAAAACAAAGACGTGCGCGCCTATCAAAACGACGAAAAGAACAAGAGCTAGGGTAAGTGAAATCCCAGGGTGTACGTGAAGTGGGCGCAGAGGAGGAGGAGGGGGTGGGGGGTAAAGTTTTGACAGAGAATGAAGAAGAAAAAAATCTTGAAATCGGTCCAGAGTGTGCTCCTCGGGAGAGAGAGAGAGAGAGAGAGAGAGGGAGGGGGTGCACTACAACGACAAGAGGAGCGTATGTGTAGTCGTAGTTGTCCTCAATTCATATTTTTCACACACGAGCTGCCCTATTCTTCTCTAGTCTCCACACACGCCATTTGTGGGTCGGTGGGGGGGGGGTGGTGGTCGCGGGTGGTTAAGGGTTAAGATCCCTAAGGGGGTTGTGATGTTTCTCTTTTTTTTTTTTTTTTTCGCTGCGTCTTCTATTCCAAACTGCAAACCATTTCATCTTGTGTAAGTGGAGGAAGGTACAGCTGAACAAAGGGTTCAGTGGATCCTTTTGCCGTGCGCACATGTGCTTGTGTACACGATACAGTGATGTATGCCAGGTTATGCTGGCACGGGGGGGATTCATTTTGCCTACGGTGGACACTACTCTGGCACTGCAACCAACCAGATATAGAGTGTGACAATAGCGTGGTCTCCCCAACATTGTCTTCCTCCTCCTCATCCTCCTCCTCGCCCTCCTCTTTGTCCTCCTCCTCGTCGTTGTCGTTGAAAAGGACTCTGTCGATGGCAATCCTCTTGAAAAGTTAAAAGCCTCCAAAAGCCATGTTTTTACTATTGCTGCAGAGCTGCACAAATCTAGGTGAATCTCGCTGGAGACCGGGCAAACAACGGCAGCAAAAAATGCCTGCAAAGCATTAATAATCCGCCGATCGGCAGGCGCCTGAGAGGGAGAGGGAGGGGGCGAGAGTTCTGTTAATGTGTGCGCAAATGGAACGGGTGGCTGGCTGTGTCAGGGCAGACGCGTTCTGCTCACCTCCCCTCCTCTGTGTGTGCGTTCGTTGAAAAGAGAAATTGCTTTTCAACTTCAGCGGACATGTATGACACTCGTGTCATTGAAACAAATCGCTTGTGAACGCGCATCCCTTCCCATTCAGCAACAAGCGCCGTGTCACGGATTTCATCAGCTCCGCCTGCACCGAGTTAGAGATTCAATTCGAGATGCAAATGCATTTCCCGTCAAATCTTAACTCGCCACAGTGGTGACCGCGCCAGACCCAGGGGATAGTCAAATTTCGACTCCCTTTGTGTCCCAGAACATGACTAATTGATGAGAAATGCATGTGCAACTTCCCCGTTGCGGATCTTGGAGCCTCTGTCACACACGTCATTCCACACTCTCAAGGTTCAGCACGGCGTCGCATGCGGCTTAAGCCAGCGATTAATCCATCATTTGGCAAGGTGTACACTCGCGATCGTGGGATCGGCGGCGGTTTGATGATCTGGCCGCAAGAAAGCGGCAACATTCTTGAGTCATTAGCGAGAGACTTGATGACCCTGACTGGTGGGTTATGCGGCAGAGACAGAGTGATTGTGGCGTGGTGTGTGCTCATTGCATGCAATCATCATCGTCAGGTGAGCAATTAATGGAATTATGGTTAGCCATCCCCACACACATTAGGTCACTCGTGGGGTCTTGCGAACGACGCCATGGCGCTGGGGATTGTCACTGGGTGCAGTAGCAGCGGCGAATGGTCAAGTAACACTGCTGTGGTGTGGTAATCTAATCTTTTCACGGGGATTAATGTGACAGAGGGGGGGGGGGGGGCATGTGGAGATATGACTCGGGGCTTTTGATTTTATCCGGGTACACGCTACAGCAACCACTTGTGCTGTTGTTCTCTCACGAGTTAGGGCCCAGGTCTTGAACTGTGGCAGGAGAAGAAGAAAAACAGACAAGTCATAAATTTTCCGGGTAAACGGGTACCCGGGCCGTGCGGGTAGTGACCAATATCTCACGAGGAGGCCCAGGTCCATCCCAAAGCTGAAGCCCCGTTCAAAGACGAAGAGGAACAGCCGTGTCGTCAGTTTCCCGGGTAAACGGGTACCCGGGCCGTCCGGGTAGTGACCAATATCTCACGAGAGGAGGCCCAGGTCCTTCCCGGGCTGAAGACCAGGTCCTTTCCGGGCCGAAGCCCCATACAAAGACGAAGAGGAACAGCCGTGTCGTCAATTCCCCGGGTAAACGGGTACCCGGGCCATGCGGGTAGTGACCAATATCTCACGAGAGGAGGCCCAGGTCCTTCCCGAGCTGAAACCCCGTTAAAAAACGAAGAGGAACACCCATGTCTTCGATTCTCCGGGTAAACGGGTACCCGGGCCGTCCGGGTAGAGACCAATATCTCACGAAAGGAAGCCCAGGTCCTTCCCGGACTGAAGCGCCATGCAAAGAAAAAGAAAAACAGCCACGTCATAATTTCCCCGGGTACACGGGTACCCGGATCATTCGTGTAATGACCAATATCGCGGATAGCGGGTGCTCAAAAGCAAGAAATACTCTCAATTCGTTGTCTTTCTTAATTTAAGAGCCACATCACTGGCAACGGTAGAGCGGGTACCCAATCACGTCCGGGTACCCGTGTAATACCCGAAAAAAACTCAAACTCCGGCTCCTAATTTTTCCTGTTCTGCAAATTGAACCTAGTCTAGTGCGTAGCAGTCGCCGCATTTACCCCCTGGATCACGCCGCCCACTCAGGTCCCCGAAAAATCCCCAGGGTATCCGAGTGTCAAGAGATATTCAAGAGAAACTCCCTGGCAACTGGTCTTAAATTCTCACTCCTTCACTGCCTGACAACCAACTCGTAGCCCAAAGAAATGCCATGGTTTCTGCCAAATAATGAACAACAACTCACTCCGATCAAAGGGGGGGTATCGAAGCTTTTGTTTCCAAGTCAATGGAGAGTCCATCTTGTCCTCAATTCTTTGAATACACCCCCCCACCCCTTGGAGTGTCCTCGAACAAAGGAGCCTCTGTCGCCTCGATTCTGATGATTCTTCTGGTGGTTATCACGTAATAGGATCTCGACTCTGACCAGAGCTTTTGTTTCCTCAAATGACTCGACCGCTTTAGGTTCGATTTCATGAATAAAAATCCTCCATCATCATCATAATCGAATGACACTTGCCCACCGAGAGAGAGAGAGAGAGAGAGAGAGAAAGAAAGGGTGGTTTCATTTGTCAGCCGCTCGTTGGGCGCCATTCGGGGTGAGGTGCATGAGGATAAAAATAGACAGCACTTTGAGTTGATTTAACCAGGTGAGCTAATGCTGCTTCCAATTAAATGCCGTGTGAGCGCTGAGTATGTAAAAAACACTTATCCGCCCACCAACTCTGAGTTTAGGGCGGTTGTTCGCCGTTTTATTGAATAAGTGATGGATGCGTGCGATAATCGCAGCGAAACTCTCCCTAATCTGCAAGACACACGGATAAGTACAAAACACCGTCACAGCAGCACAAAAAAAAAACGGCAAAAAAGACGCACATCAAGGGAGCCAGCAGCAGCAGCAGTCATTAATGGAGGGATGATGGCTGAGTGGTTGTCCCATTTTCACACACACACACCGAGAGAGAGGGTTAGGGGTTTTTTTATTCACACTTAACCAGGATCATCTCATTTGATGTCTACATTCGAATGGCTCCCCTGTCGGTGGGCCAAATCACCGTTCGGAAGGATTGCCGGCCTCTGTTTGGATGTCAAGTCGGTGTCCGAGGCATTAATTGATGGCAATTCGATTAGGCTCACGATGGGTAATGGAATCATTCACTTATCACTCCATCCCAATCCGCCGAATGCAGTCCTCCAGCTCCTGGACATTCCAAAAAGGGCGCGCTTTCCCCCGGCGGATAAACATGTTTCGAATGAACGATGGAAATCCATTAATAAATCAAAACAACAACAACTATGCACACATATCTGGGTGCTGTGTCACCTAACACATTTCGAAGCTCCTATCCAGGATGTGCCTCTGTTTTTCTGTCCGTTTTTTGTTTTGTTTTGTTTTGTTTTTCCCCGTGTTGAGTGTGGAAACATCAAATATTCGACACGTTTCTAGTTGAGTGCTGTTGCTAAATGATGGCGACAGCTACAGGGAGCCGAGGGGGGCTGTGCTGTTGTTGCTAAAAAGGACCTCGACACAACAAGAACAAGCGCACAGATGAGTGGAGGTGTGAAATTCAATTTAGCTTCAACGCTACATGGGCTTTTAGTTGTACCTTTGTTCTAAATTAAATATTTTCCTAGTATTTTTCCCTTTTTTTTTTTGCCTCTCTCTCTCTCTCTCTCTCTCTGTCTCTCTCTCACTCACGCCCTCCTTGTCGTCGGTGTGATGTTTTGTCGGATAACAAGGTTACGTCTCATCTGCAAAGCAAATAGAACAAAATAAAGGATAGTGCTGGATGCTGGATACATTCTTTCAGTTCACAGTTCACAGAGACGCCGTTGTCGTGTCTGCCTTGTTTTTTGCAGGAGATGTCGTTTGCGTATTCCAGGAGTATCTGTTTAATCTAATTCACTGATCAGGTTCCTCGTGGAATTTTTCATGCATTTTCGACGTTTCCTCTTCAGTTTTGATTTAAGGAAGGAAACCCTTCCTTCTCAGCGTGGATTAAAGCGGTTCACCGTCATGCTGGCTTATCGGGAATTATTTAGTTCTGGATAGAATTTATCCAGAGTTCGATTGAAGTTGACTTTTAGGACCTGGAGGCTCTGGAGGTGCATACTTTGACTTTGAATATCTCGGGAACGGCGGGACGCAGGAAAAAAGTAATGATGGGGGGTTGTAGGTAATGACTTCGTCTTCACGGCATGTGAAGTTAGAAATCGGAAATCGCCTGATTTGTGTAGAATTTCTGGGAAAAAACGTTTCGTTTTTGGAAAAAACGCCATATCTCGGAAACGGTGCGTCCAATCGCAATTTGCCTTTCACTTAAGCTTTTTTTCAAACATACACGACCGCATGACGCAACTTTTAAGCCCAAATTCATGGCTCTAGCTGCTATAGAACCCGACTTATAGCCAAAAATAGCTGGTGTTCGACCAAAAAACCAAATTTTCGGAGGTGCATACTTTGACTTTGAATATCTCGGGAACGGGGGGACGCAGGAAAAAAGTAATGATGGGGGGTTGTAGGTAATGACTTCGTCTTCACGGCATGTGAAGTTAGAAATCGGAAATTGCCTGATTTGTGTCGAATTTCTGGGAAAAAACGTTTCGTTTTTGGAAAAAACGCCATATCTCGAAAACGGTGCGTCGGATCGCAATTTGGCTTTTAGTTAAGTTTTTTGCCAATCATACACGACCGGATGACGCAACTTTTAAGCCAAAATTCACGGCTCTAGCTGCTATAGAACCCCACTTTTGGTCAAAAATAAGTTGGTGTTCGACCAAAAAAAAACAAATTTTTTTTGCAAGGCTCTGGAGGTACCTCTGATCTCAGATCCTCCGGGGCCCGCTGGCCAGATAATCTCCTCGTGTGCCTGGATTCCGTCATCCACGGAGGGGCAGCCTTTAAAATCAGTCACTCCCCTTGGAGTTCCCATCATCATCCGAGGGGTGTATTTCATCCGTTCTCACATAACTCCATCTCCGTGTCCTTTAATCCTTCCGAGATCACCGCGGCGTTCTCCACCACCTGTGCTCCTATCTCATCCTCATCTGTCACCTCAAACTTGTCGTCGAGCAAAAGAAACTGGCGAAGGAGACAAATTACTTTAGTTTCAAGTGGTGGCTCATTAGGAGTTGTTTTTCTTCTAATCTCCACCCACGTCCTTCGTGGGATGGTCTTCCTGAGTGCATTGGCATTTAATTAAGACTCACATCTCGAGTAAATATCCAATTAATTCGATTAGAGAGCCATGATATGAGCGTGGGTGATGAGTGGAAAAAAAACAAGAAAACAAAACACTTCAGAAATTCAGTGAAATCATGAAAACAACGCCACGACGATGGGCAACAATGGGCGTCCCTCTTTTCTTTCAAAAAACTGGAGCGAGCCTCATCTCATCACTCATCGTGTGCTCAAGGTAGATCTTCTAATTGCTTCCTCTCTGGTGGATAACTTAAGCCATTATCTTCTTATGTGAGATGCGTGCGAATGTGTGGGGGATGGAGTGTGGAATGGAGCGTGGGATGGAGTGTGCATTTGAAGGTGTCCTTGTGGGAGTTTTCCTGCAAAAAAAATCTTCAGATCCTTGCTAATTTTTCGGTAGCAACATCACGAATGTGTGGCATGTGTTAGTTTTTGAATTTGAATTGTCACCGGGGAACTTTCAATTGAGGGGATGGAAGCAGAGGGAGAGACCATGTTGACACAGTGGTTAATGTCGTACACACAATTACTGCACGAGAGTACGTGAGGCAGAGAGAAAGACACACAGAGAGTGCGAGAGAGGGAGAAGGGGAAAAAAAAGTCATCAACCACCCTCTCAGATCAGACAGTTTCGAGGGATGAACAGAGAGGCGCAACAACAGAAAAGCCACCCCAATTTTTTCCTTCTTTTTTTTTTTTTTGGATGTTTCCCTTTTTTCCTTTTGTCGCACAAACAGTTTCCTTCCTATCTCCCGTTGCATGTGCTCTGTGTTTTCGTTTATGTACCCTCCCAACACCCGCGCGCGGGCTGCGAGGAAATTCTATTCTTAAACGCGGAATAGGAAGATCGCATGCCCACTCAACGAAATGGAATTTTAATTTATATCTTAATCACGCAGTACGGAGTGCCTTCACCGTGCCTTCACCGCGCCACCTCCGCCAGGACACTGTTACGAGCTATCTCTCCTCCTGTGCAGAGCCTTAATTTCAGAGCTCAGTTGTTTGCGTTTGTGTGTGAGTTTGTGAATCCTGAGCGTGTGGGGGTGAATTTGGTTTTAATTGACTTATGGAGGGTGAAAAAATGAAAAGAAAGAAGAAAGCCCGGGTGGGGGGAGAGGAGGCGCATTAATCGTGGGGATATCAAAGGCGGATTCAAAACGAGAGGCTCGGTGTCACATTTTAACATATTAATGTTGAGGATGTTCTCATCTCAAGGGTCTCCGCACACGCTGAGGTGTGTGTGTCTGTCGGCTTAATTGCTGAATTTTGTTGTCCTTAGATCTCGCGGCCTTGTTTTTCTTTTCGTTTGTTGTTGCGTATTAGGGAAGGTAGCGTCCTGCTCTACATGGCATAGCCGTCTTAGGCGTTGAATCCGTAGATGACTGGCTCAGAATCGGAAAGAGGACATCACAAAAATCGCTCTAAAAGACCATCCAAGTCACTCCCGGTAAAAAATTGTACCTTATTCCACATCTCCATTCGATTTCCTATTCATTCTGGTATCGCATATCCTTCCACTCGTCCTAATAGTAAAGAAAATCCTTTCAGAAGACACCATGTCCTCCAAGATCTCAGCTTAAAAGAGGATATCCCAAAAGTCGCTTCTAAAACACCAATCAGGTCACTCCCGCTAAAGAATTTTACCTTATTTCACATCTAAAATAAATTTCCTTTCCATCCTGATACCGCACATCCTTCAATTCGTCCTATCTACCGAGAAAATCCTTTAAGAAAACACCATGTCCTCCAAGATATCTGCTTGAAGGAGGTTGTCACATAAATCGCTTCTAACTGTCCAACCCGGTCACTCCTGTCACACAATTTTTACTTATTCTATATCTACATTGAATTTCCTATCGATTGATATACAAAACATCCCTCAACTCGTCCTCATTATCGAGCAAATCCTTTCAGAAAACACCATGTCCTCCAAGATCCAAAATTTCAGGAGGATCCCACGCATTTTGCTTCTAACTTCGCAACCACTGCACGCCCGACAAAACCTGAGCCCACATTTCACATCTACATTAAATTACCTATCGATTGACATTTCTCACATCCTCTAACTCGTCCTAATTGTCGAGAAAATCAACTCAGAAGATGTTCGAATGAAAAAATTCACTTCGGCCGAAATCGGTTTTTTCTGAGGAAAAAAAGGCGACCCCGGTGCTTTATGAGTTTACTGCATTTTTTCGTGTTGCACATGTCAGCTTTTTCAAAGTCCATTTTCTCCGTATTACGACCGAATTTTTGGATGAAATCTTTGGGGCTGCGTGTGAATGTGATAAACGAAGAGAACTGCATCAAAAATTCGAGTCAAAACCGTGGAAATTTGGAGAAAATGCAGTTTTGCATTTTTCATGACGTCACCGTTGAGCTCATTGAAGTTGGTGGAAAGAGATGAATTATTGGTCCTTTGGCAACGCTTGCTTTGGATGACATGACAGTTGAGTGCATGACAATTCAGTGAATTATCGGAGGAAGTGTGTTCGGTCATAAAACGAGGAAAACTGAAAGAAAAATGATCTGGATCGGGTGTGGGAGTTAATTTCACGTGCAGTCGGTGGATTTTTGTAACGGGAAAGTGAAGGATTTCATTGTTTTCTGGTGATTTTTGAGTTGGTTGACAGGCGAATGTTTCTCTGAGAAGTTGTTGCGTTACCAAATGGGGGTTTTTGATGGGGAAGTGGTGTTTGGTGTAAATTGATGGTAAAACTGTGGGAATTATTAAAAATGAAGGGGAATTGGGGTTTAGTGAGAGGTTTTGAGTTAAAGGGTGGGGATTGACAAAAACACAGGGTGTCGTGGGGGAATGAGTGAATGTAGGCAAAGTTAGCGAACATTGTTTTGAAAGGTTTTGGGTGGTTGCAAGTTGATTTGTGGGAAGAGAAGGATGTTTGAAATGGAAGAAGGATTGAAGGTCAAATTGATGAGAAGGAGGACTGTCTTTTCAAACGGAGAAGGAATCCTATTAGGATTGGGACTGACGAGGTGGGCTTAATTGATAACAGCTAGTAACTAGAAGACACACTGACATGGTCACAGAACGATCTCCTTTTCGGTAGGAAGAGAACGTTTGAATTAGAAAAAGGATGGAAGGACAAATTGCTGAAAAGGTGGACTGTCCTCCTAAATGGAGGACGTCCCTTTTCAGGCTGTCACCTCGACGAATAGGTGGCGAGTGTCGATTAGCATTTCTTAGGCTTTTTTTCCAGGGTCTGCCGTAGTTGATGGTGGACTTTCTTGGCCTGGAACCGAACCAGAAAGGTTCCAGGCGCCAAAGAAGATGTTACAGGCGATGTCTAGGAAACATCAAAGTGGTCTCCCACCCAATTCAAACGAAGGGTCTCAGGAGACCTATTTACTTATCATTCCTGACCACCACACGACCAACCTCATTAAATCAATATCCGGTAAAAAAAAAGCAATTGTATCACCAAAATGCATCCACATCGCTCGTAACCATCAGAGCACCGAGATCTGGATTTTCTGGGTTACGTGTCAGACGGCAATTTGGTCTGGCCGAATATTTACGATGGTTTCTTGCGGTCGCCGTCGTTCTTCTTTTTTTCTTTTCGTTTTTATTGCCTCTAAACCCAGATGGACACTTAAGGTGGAAAGATACCTAAACGAATTTTAATCAAGAAATGCTTGTGGTACTCTAGTCTAGCTCTGTTTGTTTATCCGTTCGTGTGTGTGTGTGCTTGTGCGGGTTCTCCTCATTCCCCTCTGACAGGGCATAGCTCACACGCCTTCTCCTCTCACTCGGTCTCTGTCCTCATTCTTCTCTTCGTTCGGGTGTATACCGTGTCAAAATGTAATAACTTGAGATTATGTTCGTTTTTGTCGTCGACGTCGTATTTTTTTTCCCTTCTTTCTTCGTCTTCTTCTCTCTTCTTTGTTTGCCTGCTTTTTTTGTTGTCTCTCTTCTTTTCTTATTGTAGCTTTGATAAGTTACCGATGAGGAGAATGGGGGAATAAACAGACAAAAATAAGAACCAACCGACCGACCGCCCGATCTCACCAAACCGGACTGCTGAATACTGTTTGGGAGAAAATAATGATTGGGTCGGAGAGGGTGCGAGGGAGGGGTAGAGACCTTAGGTGATAATTGGAATATTCTGTTGACACACAGTGTTCCTCCCCGCCTCCCTTCGCTCTCCTCTCGGAGAGTCTATGTTTTTCTGCTTTTTTTTCTGGTTTCTTCCCACACAATTGGAGTGGATTTTTGTTTTTTTTTTTGGCCGAGTGGTCATGCTCTTGTGCAGGTCCTGTAGCTGCTTCTGGGACGAAATTTCCTCTAATCAAAGTCGGAACCTTGCACAATTCGAAATCCCTCGGAATAGTGACGGCACTTGATATTTGACACTCCCCACAATCGACTGCGGTGTTGAAGAGGCTTAAGAGGCCACTTAGACTCGAGTAGGTCCATTCTGCTGCCACGCGGGTTTCCCATGAGTTTAATCCGCTTGTCCACTTGTGGTACACCATTTCGAGACGGAAGACTTCTGACAGATTGCTCGCTAAGGTCGCAGATGTTGTCGAAGGAGAAGGTTCCGAGGACGTCTGGGGGACGCCAGGACAAGGCAGGTCATGGACAGAGGAGGTGTAGAGCTTTGCTATGAAGTGCAGAAGACTTCTAACAGGTTCCTCGCTAAGGCCGCAAATGCTGTCGAAGGAGAAGGCTCCGAGGACGAGAAGAAGGCTCCGAGGACGAGGAGAAGGCTCCGAGGACGAGGAGAAGGCTCCGAGGACGAGGAGAAGGCTCCGAGGACGAGGAGAAGGCTCCGAGGACGAGGAGAAGGCTCCGAGGACGTCTGGGGGACGCCAGGACAGGGCAGGTCATGGACAGAGGAGGTTTAGACCTTAGCTATGAAGCGCAGAAGACTTCTGATAAATTCCTCGCTGAGGCCACAGAAGGCTCCGAGGACGAAGAGAAGGCTCCGAGGACGAAGAGAAGGCTCCGAGGACGAAGAGAAGGCTCCGAGGACGAGGAGAAGGCTCCGAGGTCGAGGGGAAGGCTCTGAGGCTTTGCTTGATTAACGAATGTGGCTTCTTGATTTTAAGGCGTCAAATTAGGTCTGTCTTCGTTCAAAAACTTTCATTAAACCCCGCTCAATTCCTTTCTTAGACGAAGTGGATGTCTTAAGCTCGGCTTCATGAAGCTGTCTCTGCTGATTTTTTTTGGTCTCAAACGTAGGTCTTTCTTTAATTCCAAAACTCCATGCCCCGCTTAGTTCCTTTTTTTTTTTTTAGAAATCTGAGCCGAAGTGGACATCTTAAGCTGGGCTTCAAACTAAGGACTGTGGTTTTCATGATTTCTTGTCTCAGGATTAAGCCTGTCTTTGCTTCAGAACTTCTGGCGTTTTGTATTAAACCCCGTTTAGTTCCCTTTCTGAGACAAATTCGGTGTCTTAAGCCAGGCTTCGGATTAAAAACTGTCGTCTTCATGATTTTTTGGCTCAAAATCATGTTTGTCTTCTGGTTTTTTGCCTTAAACACCGCTTAGATCCCTTTCTGAGATAAATTCGGCGTCTTAAGCCAGGCTTCAGCTTAAAAACTGTCGTTTTTATGATTTTTTGGCTCAAAATCATTCCTGTTCTCTGGTTTTTTGCATTAAATCCCGCTCAGTTCCGTTTTAGAAACAAATGAGGCGTCTTAAGCTAGGCTTCAGATTACGGATGTCTTCAGTCATCTGATGAGGTTTGATTGGAGATCAAATTCACGGATCCTGACGGATTTCTTCAACGACTTGGAGTGGGTAACTGCATGAATACCCCCTAAATCCACACCAGCTACAACTTCATATTCATTTCCATCGTCATCTCCGTCTCCAGCAGCAGCAGCAGCAGCAGCAGCGGCGGCGGCATGGCATCATCAGGACGGGGGAACTCCCCATCTCTTCCTTAAGATAGCCATCGAGAATCGATTTTATGACACTACTTCATGCATGTCCCCCTCTCTCTCTCTCTCTCGCTCCCTCTGCTGGTGAGGAGTCTCTGCCGGTGTGTGTGTGTGTGTGTGTGTGTGTGCTCGTGGGTACTTGGAAAAAAAATATGAAATCAGATATTATGACCTGTAGCAACGACAAGTCATACAATATTCAAGGGTTCCACATCCCTTTCCATTCGCCAAAGGGATCTACAAAACAACAGCGAAAATCAAAGGGGGGAATGAATGCAAAGGATGGACTGGTGCTCCTCACCACTCGATGGTTGCGAATAACAATGTTGTCACGGGGGAGGAGGGAAATTGAAAATCGCTCTGAGCTGTAATAGATTCAAGAAATATTTTATTGGATACCTGGCCTTCTAATGAAGCTCATAAGTGGCGCCCGAGATCCTTTTATCCCTCCTCCCTCCTTCGATCGCCCGCCTGTCCTGGCATCTCTCTTCAAATAAATTAAGTTGTAATTGAAGGAATCTAAGTGGATTCTTGGGGGCGGGGGTGGGTCTTGTGAGTCTTGTTTGGAGGAGTAATTAAAAGCTTCTTTTCTTTTGTTGACCTCCCCCTCATTTTTTTTTTTTTTCCTCCTGGTGCCATCGTCGTCATCATCGTTGTCGTCGTCTTTGCCGACCCACCTCTCTGCACCTGATGCTCATTAAAAACAATGAGTCGCCGCGCGCAGTACACAAGACGATGATGATGATGATGGATACGGCTTCTTTCTTGAAATATTTTTGTTTTCCTTCGCTCGCTTCCTCTACGACCCTTAAAGTCCATTTTGGTGATTACTCTTGTGTGTCTGGTGGGTTATCCTGCAACAATAACAGCAAAACACAACCTCAACCTTCCAATTCCTATGAATTTTCTTTTCTTTTCTTTCTCCTTTTCCCTTGTCCCTTTTCCGTTCCTTCTTTCAACTTCTTCTTTTTTTTCTCTCTGTCTCTCCTCCCTCTCTCCATCAATTGTGTGAGTTTGGGTTGTTGGTATGCCAAACTGGTGTTGGGACGGGTTCCTGTTCTGCTGCTGCTGCTGCTGGTGGTGCTGGTGCGCTTGCATGGTGCCGCCTTTCTTAGTCGGGCCTCATTCCTTTCATCATTTCTCCGCGTGTGTGTGTGTGTGGAGAGTGGAATTTTTTCATGAAATATGATGCATATGTGCTGCACTTATCCCTCTCTCTCTCTCTCTCTCTCTGTCCCTTGCACTCCACTGCAGTTGCACTCTGGATTATGAACATGTCTATGAACTAAACAAACATCTTGAGAGAGTCAAAACTAATTTATTTTCCTTTTTGTTTGCCAGTAGATTGGGTGTTGGGTCTTATCAATTTGTTTAGAGTCGCCTTCTTGTGCCCTTCTCCAATCGAATTCCCCTGCGATGCCCTTTGTCCGGTTCAATTGCCGGCAATACACACACACAAATGCATGCATGGACATGAGGTTCGCTTCTTCGACAAATATTGACGCATTTCTATGGAATGTGTGTGAGTCACCTTGACTGCGATGACCCCCGAAGTGAGTTGACTGCTTTCTGTGGCTGTGGCTTTGGCTGTGGCTGATGAGAGGAGAGAACTCTTACAAAATTCGTGCTAATTAATAATCCATTTGAGTACACTTCACAGGGCGTCTCTCTGATGACGACCTGGATCGTGACATGTTTGCGTTAATTTGTGTTAACTGCCGCTCGGCCTGATGAACTTGGATTTGCGGAGACAAAACTGAGTCAGAAATGCAATTTAGGAGATGGTCATTGACTCAGTCCTCCTTTTTCCCACAGAAAATCTTGCCCACTTGATCTGTATCAAATGCACCACGTATCCATTTCATTCATTTCGAAAACCAACTTTTTTTTTTTTCTAAAAATGCGCCATATCTCGAAAACGGTGCATACTTTGACTTTGAATATCTCGAAAACGGAGGGACGTAGCGGAAAAGAAATGATGAGGGATTGTAGGTAATGACTTTCTCTTAAAGACACTCAGAATTAAAAATCGCAAATCACCTGACTTGTGTTGAATTTCTCGGAAAATATGTTTCGTTTTTGGAAAAAGCGCCATATCTCGAAAACGGTGCGTCGGATCGCAATTTGGCTTTTGGTTAAGTCTTTTTTCCAAACATACCCGACCGGATTACGCAACTTTTAAGCCAAAATTCACGGCTCTAGCTATTATAGAACTTCCCTTTTGGGCAAAAATAGGGTGATGTTCGACCAAAAAACCAAATTTCTTGAGGTGCATACTTTGACTTTGAATATCTCGGGAACGGAGGGACGGAACGGAAAAAGTAATGATAGGGGGTTGTAGGTAATTACCTCGTCTTCAAGGCTTGCAAAGTTAGAAATCGAAAGTCGGCTGATTTGTGTCGAATTTCTGGGAAAAAACGTTTCGTTTTTGGAAAAAACGCCATATCTCGGAAACAGTGCGTCGGACGGCGATTTGCCTTTTCGTTAAGCTTTTTTCCAAACATACCCGACCAGATGACGCAACTTTTAAGCCCAAAATCATGGCCGTACCTATTATAGAACCCCACTTTTAACCAAGAATAAGTTAGTGTTCGACCGAAAAACCAACGATTTTTTTGCCAAAAATGCACCATATCTCGAAAACGGTGCATCTGGCGTCGAATTCACCCCTAATGTCTATTATGCAAGAGATCCATACAAACATTTTGGTACCTCATTTATGGCCGTAGGTCAAACCGTTTTCGAGATATAGCCGAAAAACGGCATCAGGGCGAGGTTGTGCACGTTTTCGTCTCAAGGATTTTTTCAACTTTTTTACCATATCCTTTGGCCAAAATCGCTCAAATTTCAAATTTATCATCAACTACGGAGTGTCTACCGATATATCCAAAAAGTTTCATTCAAATTTGGGTTTTTAAAAAATCGACACAAGTTCAGCGGAAAAGTCGACCGCGAAGTTTCGCAATTGACTGCATTTTTCCGTGAAAACATGACATTTTTTCGATTTTCGAAAAAAGTTTCGAATTTTGATTCGAAAGTGGACAGAGATGGTGGGGTGGATGGTATTTAAGCGAGAAATCATGAATTTGCAAGGATTCAGTGCCAAAGGATCCTGCAGGACACAAAAAAGGACATCACTTTTCACACAGATATTTTTCGCTGGTGTCCTTTTCAAACATCCTAGCGGTGTTCAAGACGAACATTTTGAGCCAAAATTTGTTGTCCTAGGCCTTATAGTTTCCGAGCTATAGCCAATGAAAGGGGATCAGAAAGGGAAAAAAACGCGGTTCATTTTTTAAAAAATGCGCCATATCTCGAAAACGGTGCCTTCGGCGTGGATTTTCCTCTCAACAGCTATTGTGCAGGTGTTCAAAACGAATCTTTTAAAGCCTTTTTTGTGACCGTAGGTCTAATAGTTTCCGAGTTATGGCCAAAAACTGACATTAGAAAGAACAGGACGAAAAAAGCACGTCATTTTGAAAAATGCGCCATATCTCAAAAACGGTCCATCAGGCGTTGATTGTACTCTCAATAAGTTTTATGCGGGTGTTCAATACGAACATTTTGATGCCTCATATGTGACCCTAGGTCAAATACTTTCCGAGATATTGCCAATAAAAGGGCATCAGAAAGGCCAGGAAATGATATCAGAATGCCCGAGAAAGGCGAGTAATTTTGAAAACTGCGCCATATCTCGAAAACGGCGTCGATTTTCTTTCTGTAAGCTTGTATGTGTTTATTCAGGCGTCCAGTAAGAACGTTTTTAGTCCTCATTTGTGGCCGTAGGTCTAGTGGTTTGGACGCTGTGGCCATAAATTGACATCAGTCCACTGCATTCCGGGGGAGGACCTGGTCCTTGACCACATCCTTTTACTGGGCCAATGCCCGATGCGCTTGTGATGCCAATGCTTGCATACGGTTAAGGAGGTTCCAGTTGACAGCTCCGTCAAGAGCTGTCCACACCACATACGCCCGCAGATGTTCGTCCAAATGAAACCGACAACAACCTCTCGCCTCCATCAACCGAAGCCATTTCTTACGTGTCAGGTTTTTCGACACTCCTTTCTTTTTAGAGTCGCTCTCGTTTCACAGAGAGTGTGGCAAACATTTAATGAAGCCGCAGCAGCTGGTGCCAGGACGAGGAGGAAAAACTTCAAGAGATCCTCTTCTCCTGTCTTCCCGATGGAACTCTCCATCCTTTTGTGTTAATTGGTTGCAAGTTTTAAGTTTCTCCCGTTTTTTTGAAGGACCCTCTTTCAAGGAAACTGCACGCTCTCGTCATCGTCGTCATCATCATTAATGTCCTCCTCCACGGTGACTGTGACTAGTCGTCATCCGGCTTTCGTGTCGTTGTCGGCATTCGAGTTGTGTCACGTTGTGTGGTGGTGCATGCCCAAGACACCCCGGAAGATGACGACCAACTTCCACGAGATTCCAAAGGAAAAACTGCACCCAGATATCAGATGTCTTGGTTATCGTCTTCTGTATCCTTCCTTGTGGACACGCAGCTCCACTCAATCACACTCTCATCAGCCCCCCCCCCCCCCTGTCATGTGCGTGCTTATCGAAGTGGATTAAGTTCCTCAAATGTTCTCCCTCGTGTGTGTCCGGTGGTTTGAGGGACGGGGATGCTTCTGGAATGCAATCAAATGCAACCATCCCTGAATGGTTTATCTGCCGTACACCTGGAAGACGCCTCACATGCTCAATCGGGAGGGAAATGTAAATTGGATTAACTTTACGCTCAATCAATGGGGCATCGGTGACTGTTGATGAGCCGATTGGGTGTCCAAGCCTAAGAGTTGCTTAATCTGTGTGACCGCGGCTCCTCCCCCCCTCCTTTCAGTAATTATCTGCACTCCACTCCCTAGTGCGTTTTCAAAACCACCCCTGATCAAAGAATTCATCTCCTTAGCCGCAGATTTCCTTGCATTTCTTGAAATGAAACGCCGATAGAGAGCTGCTCCTCTCTTTCTCTCTCTCCCCCACACTCCTCCTGGTTGTGGTGGTGTGTTTGTGTGTCGGTGGTGGCGTGTATTTGGTTTTCGAAATTAATTTTTCCCTTTTTTTTTGTTTTTCTTCCCCTTTTTTCGGTCTGTTTGCATAGACGACGGAAAAATAATAATCACCGCTGCCTTTGATGGGAATTCAGATTCTCTCGGATCTATAAGTTTGCTCGAAACTGATGGAGAAACATTTCCTTTATCAATTGAAGCTGAAGCGCGCACTCAGTTTTCTTTGACGAGCATCGACTAGTTCAAAATTTCGTTTCGATTGAGAACTGATGAAGCTCTTGCGGTCAAGGTTGATTGCTTAGCCGGGCCAACGACCTCTACCGTGGATGGCCATGGATGGATATGGCCTGGCGCCCAGTCGCAAACTCTTCGGCCCGACCATGGCGCCCAGTCGAAGTCTCCTAGGGCTGGAAGCTCTGGTGGTGCATACTTTGACTTTGAATATCTCTGGAACGGAGGGACGCAGGAAAAAAGTAATGATGGGTGGTTGTAGGTAATGACTTCGTCTTTAGGACACTCAGATTATTATAAAAATCAGAAATCGCCTGATTTGTGTTGAATTTCTGGGAAAAAACGTTTCGTTTTTGGAAAAAGCGCCATATCTCGAAAACGGTGCGTCGGACGGCGATTTGGCTTTTGGTTAAGTCTTTTTTTCAAACATACACGACCGGATGACGCAACTTTTAAGCCCAAAATCACGGCACGAACCCCCCTTTTGGCCAAGAATAAGTTGGTGTACGACCGAAAAACCAACGATTTTTTGTGAAAAATGCGGCATTTCTTGAAAACGGCGTCGATTTTCCCCATGCCATATTCTGCATCTCGATGCAGTCATTCAATACGAACATTTTAAGCAAAAATTTGTTGCGCTGGGTCAAACACTTTCTGAGATATGGCTAAGAAATGGCATCGGGATGAGGTTATGCACTTTTGGGCTCAGTTGAAGGTTCCTCGGACTAGAGCAGTGTTGTCCATGGCGCCCAGACGAGGACTTCTCGGACTGGAGCATTGTTGTCCATGGCGCCCAGTCGAAGACTTCGGGCTCGTCCATGGCGCCCAGTCGAGGACTCCTCAGGCTGGAGCAGTGTTGTCCATGGCGCCCAGTCGAAGGCTTCTCGGACTGAAGCATTGCTGTCCATGGCGCCCAGTCGAAGACTTCGGGCTCGTCCATGGCGCCCAGTCGAGGACTCCTCGGGCTGGAGCAGTGTTGTCCATGGCGCCCAATCGAAGACTCCTCGGACTGGAGCATTGTTGTCCATGGCGCCCAGTCGAGGACTCCTCGGACTGGAGCATTGTTGTCCATGGCGCCCAGTCGAAGACTTCGGGCTCGTCCATGGCGCCCAGTCGAGGACTCCTCAGGCTGGAGCAGTGTTGTCCATGGCGCCCAGTCGAAGGCTTCTCGGACTGAAGCATTGCTGTCCATGGCGCCCAGTCGAAGACTTCGGGCTCGTTCATGGCGCCCAGTCGAGGACTCCTCGGGCTGGAGCAGTGTTGTCCATGGCGCCCAATCGAAGACTCCTCGGACTGGAGCATTGTTGTCCATGGCGCCCAGTCGAGGACTCCTCGGACTGGAGCATTGTTGTCCATGGCGCCCAGTCGAAGACTTCGGGCTCGTCCATGGCGCCCAGTCGAGGACTCCTCAGGCTGGAGCAGTGTTGTCCATGGCGCCCAGTCGAAGGCTTCTCGGACTGAAGCATTGCTGTCCATGGCGCCCAGTCGAAGACTTCGGGCTCGTTCATGGCGCCCAGTCGAGGACTCCTCGGGCTGGAGCAGTGTTGTCCATGGCGCCCAATCGAAGACTCCTCGGACTGGAGCATTGTTGTCCATGGCGCCCAGTCGAGGACTCCTCGGACTGGAGCATTGTTGTCCATGGCGCCCAGTCGAAGACTTCGGGCTCGTCCATGGCGCCCAGTCGAGGACTCCTCGGGCTGGAGCAGTGTTGTCCATGGCGCCCAGTCGAGGACTTCTCGGACTGGAGCAACGTTTTCCATGACGTCTCTGATGATTTTCTGTATGACAACCTAAGTTTCTCAACGACCCCAATACTGTCCCAGCCATCACCCACTATCTCTCGTTGGTTCCCCTCTTCAAATTTATTCACATTTCATGTTCATGTTCTCCCAAAAATACATCAACTTTTTGACAATAAAACTGATTTCCCATCACATTTCTTGTTCCCATTTCAGATGTCATAACGAAACAACTGCCAACTGAGAGAGACCGAGAGAGAGCATCCAAATGATATAACACATCATCAGAGACTACAGAGAAAAAAAAAAAAAAAACAAGAAAAACAAGCAGAATCGGGTCAAACATCCAACATGTAAACAGGCAACAACAACATGCATCTAAAATATCGAATTTTTCGAAGGAAATCTTTGCCACAAATTGGCATACTACTCAGCAACATCGTCGCCTCAAACAACACAATCAACAACAACAAGACCAAATTCGTCTTCACCATCAATAGCCACATCAAACGAACCAGCAGCAGCAGCATCAAACGAACCGTTGCCGTTGAAGGAAGGAACCTCATCGAGATCCTTTGGTCGAGGAACTATGCACCAAGTCGTTGTGCATAAAATTTTCAAACGAAACACACACCAGCTAGGTTAAGAGGGAAGGAAAAAGAATATTTTTAGACGAACACCACCCCCCCACTCCCAAGCAAGGCATTCAAACACGAAAACCTAAACAAAACGAGACCAGAGAGAGAAAGAAAGAGAGAGAGAGGAGAACAGAAAAGAAAGAAAAGAAAAGGAAAGAACAAAAATCAATCCATAAAGCCGATTGAAAGTGATTTTTTTTTTAAACAAAAATGTCGATTATTAAAATCAACTGTGATCTAAACAATTATAATAGTACTACTAGTGGTATAAGTCAGCGGAGGGATGTGGCTAAGAAACGTCTCAGATTGTTGACGCCCGATAAAGCGCATCAGCAACAGAATGATGGGAACGATGATGGTCCCAGTTGTGGCGCCAGCATCGCAACCACAGCATCAACTACCACCAGAACAGATACAACGCCACCACCACCACCAAACTTCAGCATACAATCCATAAACCAAGAATCAATTGCATCTGCAACAAGAATGATGGATGGTACAACAACAGCAAGAACGACGACGACGACAGCAGCAACAACAACAACACTATCGCGTCTTCAGTTACTTTCATCTGCACCCTTGGTTTTAACAACTTCATTAGAAGCCACCTCCTCATCATTTACGTTGTTGCCACCACAACCACCACCATCATCATCTGAAGCAGAAGCAGGAGCAACAGAAACTTCAGCCGCATCATCATCATCATCATCATCACCATCACCAGCTGATGATACAGGAAAACCATCACGATATAAACAGCAACAAAGGCAAAGACAAATTCTCAAGAATTCATCAGATTCATCAGATTCATCAGAAAATGTCAAACAACTAGTGATTAGCAGCAAATGCAAGAACACATTTCATTTAAAAATCTTTAGATATTTAGGAAAATACTTTACACTGAATTTCTTTTTGATAATATTTATCCTAAACGAATTGTATGCGGTACGGCCGGCATGCGGACTCCTGGTGGTCGATCCAAACGGCTTGGATGTCGTTGCAAATTCAAATAGTGATATTGGCAGCAGCAGTAGCAGCAGCAGTAGCAGTAGTAGTAGTAGCGCCATCAGTGGCAGTCATCATCATCATCATCACAATGGAAGTGGCAGCAGCAGCAGCAACACAAATGGCGGAGGAGGAAGCAGTGGTGGTGGTGGAGGTGGTCATTATCTAGACAAATTAGACAATTTGGAGCGTAGCGTAGCAGCTGTACTGATAAAAGTCGCATATGGTACAACGTCAACAACAAAACGTAGCATACCTGACAACAGTTACGTCCCAAGTCTGACAACAATCGCTACACCACCTTTGACTACACTACGGTAAGATAATTTTTCACTCTCCTCGTCCTCATTCTGAAATTAACTGGTCATTTTGTCGTTACAGTTATTTAGAAAAATCAGCACATCAACAGCAAATCAATTTGCATCATCGGAACTATGAATTGGATTTGGAAAGGGATCATGCTCTTCCGACATCAGCGCCAAATGCGGATATCTTGAAAAGCAACAGTAATCCCACGTATCCGAATCCAAATCGACATCACAATCATGATCGTGATAGACACCGACACTTGCTTAATTCAACGCCATCGCCATCACGTGAGTATTCTTTCATATTTCCTTGAGGATTCTATGGTTTTTTTTCCTCTCCCATATCTCTCCGACATCCCTCTCCCATCTCTCCCTCATCCCTCCCTCATCTCTCCATCATCCCTCCCTAATCTCACCGCCATCTCTACCACATTTCTCCCACATCTCTCCAACATCCCCCCGTCATCTCTCCCTCATCTCTACCTCATCCTTCCCTCATCCTTTCATCATCCCTTCCTCATCTCTCCCTCATCTCTCTCCCATCCCTCCGTCATCCCTCCCTCATCTCTCCCTTATCTCTCCCTCATCTCTCCCCCATATCTCCTTCAACTCTCCGTCATCTCTCCACAATATCTCCACCATATCTCCACCATATCTCCCCCACCCCTCCCTCATCCATTCCTCATCCATTCCTCATCCCTCCCTCATCCCTCCCTCATCCCTCCCTCATCCCTCCCACATCCCTCCCCCATCCCTCCCTCATCCCTCTCTCATCCCTCCCTCATCCATCTCCCATTCCTCCCTCATCTCTCCCAAAATCTCTCCACCATCTCCCTCACATCCTCCATCTCCCGAAAAAACTAAAAGAAACCCCCCCACATTTACGATGGATTTCATTTTGGCATCGAAATGCAAACAACCCTTGGTGCAATCGATGAAGTTAAGCGAGAATCCCTCGTGGAGAGAGCAAATGCGAGCAGAGAAACACACGTTCAGTTTGCTCAGACGGTGGTGACTCAGATGATGGCTCAAATGGTTGCTCTGTTATGATTCCACATCATCCCTCCATGAGCTAGACGTTTATCCCCGTTTATGGACGATAAGTTTCTGAAGACGGCATGATTCTCTCTGGATCTGGAAATCCCTCGCCATGCTCCTGTGGCTGGTTCTCCTTCAGCTTCATCGAATTAAGGACAAACAGGAGCTAGGTTTCATTTTTAAAGAGCATTTCATTAAGCGCTTCCTATCTTCGAATTCAAATAAAACAAACTCTGTGTGAGATGTCCCATACATTTTTGACCTCATTTGAAAGGCCAATCCATGCCATTATCCACAGTGTATAACAGCAGGCAAATGTTCAGTGGCACGCATCTGAAATCTCAAGTTTTTGAAACAATGGTTTTTCGATCAAACATCGCCCTATTTTTGACTATAAGTCGGGTTCTGTTCCAGCTAGGGCCATGGGTTCTGGCTTAAAAGTTGCTTCACTCGGTGGAGCGTGCTTGAGAAAAAAGCTTGACTAAAAGACAAATCGCCGTCCGACGCACCGTTTCCGAGATATGGCGGATTTTCCAAAAACGAAACATATTTTCCCAGAAATTCGACACAAATCTGGCGATTTGTGATTCCTCATTTGGAACGCCTGGAAGACGAAGACATTACCTACAATCCCTCATCATTAGTTTTTCGCTACACCCCTTCGTTCCCGAGATATTCAAAGTCACCTCGGCTTGGGCCAATGGCATTGACTGCCTCGGCTTCTTCTCACTGACTGCGGCGATATTTTCAGCAGATCTTCGTTTTTTTTCGTCGACGTACGGGTGTTGGATTATCGTTCACTGAACCAGTGGACTCAAATTAATCAACCTCACTGCGAAGAGTCCTCTCGGCAGGACACTTATGGCGACCCTAAAATGGCCACGGAGCGTTGTCCGAACAGAATACCCCCAAAAATGTTTGTTGCACGCGGTATTGAACGCCTTATCCATCCATGATGATTTGGCAGAACAGACTGAATTAAATGACAGTCAATTTGACAGAGATAGCTTTAAGAATATGGCCGCTATCAGCTGCCAAACCTCGGAAGTCTCTGCTGGAACACCCTTTAGAATAGCCTCTAATGGATTTTTGAAAGGAAAATGCAATTATTTTCAAATTAACGCGCTTTGTTTGACTCAAGGCACACCCTCCCACCGCTTACATCGTGTTTGACTCAAGGCACTCACTTCAGAGCCCACATCGGGTTGAAATCAAGGCACTCACTCCCAGAGGCCACTGCCGCACGGGATGACATCCTGGTTGACTCAAGGCACTCTCTCCCACCGCTCACATCGTCCTTAACTCAAGGAAGTCTCCCTGGTGTCCACCGCCGCGGGATGACATCCTTCTTAAATCAAGGCACTCTCTTTCAGAGCCCGCCGCCGCATCCTGCTGACTCAAGGCACTCCCTCCCACCGCTCACATCGTTCAAGGAACTCACCCTGGTGCCCCACCGCCGCGGGATGACATCCTGCTTGACTCTCTCCCAACGCTCCCCGCCGCGTCGTGCTTGACTCCAGGCACTCTCCCCCCACCGCGGGATGTTCCCATCGATGTTTTAAGTGCCAAACGTCGGTTAATGGACGGGGGTGGGGGAGAGCGTCTTGTTTTTCCTTGTGGCCGCTGACAATCAATTGGGGGAAGGAGTTAATTCGATTTGCGGATGCAATTTTCATTACAAGACAGGATTTTATTCAATTAGCCCGTACACTTAGGGACAACAACTGCGAAGGAACTCCCCATGCCACTCCGTGAAACTTTTGTGTCAGTCAACTGGCCTTGGGAGGGAAGTAGCCACAAAAAGTCTGAATCAAGGGAGACTCACTCGACGACGGAGTCTCCCTCTCTCCACTCTGCTGCAGAAAGGCTGTGGAATCTGCTCTCAACCAAGGTAGACTCCCTCTGTCCACTTCTTACGAGGGTCTGCCACAGAATTTACGTGGAATCTGCTTCCTCTTCCATGGAGTCTCCCTCTCTTCACTTCTCAAGACACTCTGCTGCAGAAAGTGTGTGGAATCTGCTTCCTCTTCCAGGGAGTCTCCCTCTCTCCAATTCTCAAGGCACTCTGCTGCAGAAAGGCTGTGGAATCTGCTTCCTCTCCAAGGGAGACTCCCTCTCTTCACTTCTTACGACGGTCTGCCACAGAATGTGCGTGGAATCTGCTTCCTCTCTCCACTTCTCAAGACACTCTGCTGCAGAAAGTCTGTGGAATCAGCTCCAGATCAAGGGAGACACCCTCTCCACTCCTTCCTCTGCTTCCTGTGCTCTTGAAGACTCCACTTCCTCAGACGCCGCAATGAGGAGGTTGTTTCCCTCCTTCTCCTGCCTTTTCCCGGTTCCTGAATCATTAAACTTCAGTCTGGATCCCAAATTTAATGTGTTCTCTTCTTTCTCTCCCTCTTCCAGTGCCGCACATGTTGAAGAAAAGCCAACCGACAATCCCGATGTATCCAGGTGATATGCCCTCGTATTCGCCCCCGGCTCGCTCGTTCTTCACGCCGCCGCTACCGCCGGAGTATCAGAATCCCTTTGCGGACAAGCCAACGCTTCGCGGCACAAACAACGAGGGCGTGATAGTCAACACAGGAACCTACATAAATCGGCGTCCAATTCCACCGCCCAGCCTGATGCCTGGCCACGAGCGAATACCATTCCGCCCGCCAGACCTAAGCGGCGGGTCGATTGCGATCCCCAGCAACCCAGTGGGTGGGGGTGACTTCCCCGCAACTAGTCACAGACCCCAACTGCCCCTGGATCAGGATGGCCAACGCAAGAAGGCCCTCAACACTCCCTCACAGAAGTTGGGCAACCGTGGCATCGGCACAGGAGTCGAGAACTACGGCGACGGGGCAGTGAACACCGTACCCCTCTCGGAGATCAACGATGCCATGCACAATCCCCGGCAGGAGCATTTGCCCAGCATTCGACGCATCCTGTCCGGATCGAACGGGAGGAAGGAGGAGATTCCCGAAGTGCTGCTGAAGCAGGTCACCTCTCGGCCGGCGTACAACCATCAGCCGCCATCGTCACCGGTTGTCGTTGTGCAGACATCGCCCGAGAATGTGCCCGAGTCGGATGGCCGGGGCGGGGGTGGTGGCGGAAATGGCAATCAAAATCCAAACATAAACCAGAGCAAAAACTTCGATTTGGCTGGTGGCAGCAGTGGCACCGACAACAGCGACGATTTGGATGAGTCCAATGAGCCCGACGACGCCGAACAGGATCAGGATGAACCCAAGACTCAACCGAAAATCAAGATGAGTACGAAGTCAACCGATACACCCAACACTGCTGGTAAGTGAAACATCACATTTGTCCCCCCTCTCTGTTCAGGGGTCTCATGAGGTCTCCTCTCTTTGTTTGCAGGTGGTAACAAGCAACAGCAGCAGAAGCATCAGAATGCTCCCTCATCGTCGTCGTCATCCTCGTCGTCATCATCATCATCATCATCATCATCGTCGTCCTCGTCCTCATCCTCGTCGACATCATCAACGACAGCATCCTCAGCAACAGCATCGTCGTCCTCATCGTCCTCATCCTCAACCAAGCAGAACACGGCCACCTGGTCGGTGGCATGGAACATCCACGTCTATCTCACCGTGATCCTGTTCACCATCCTAGGGGTATACTCCATATTCAAAATGATCTTTTACAACAAGCTAACGCATCTCTTCAGTCAGTCGTACTTCATTTGCATCCATTTGATTTTGATTATTATTTGCATTGCACGGATCTTCTATCTGTGCTACGACGCGTACAACATCCACTCCACTTTCAATATTTTCGTGTCGGAAATTCTGCTCAATTTGCCGGCAACATTTCTGACTATTTCATTTTCCGTACTCATCTTGTTCCTGCTCATTAAGAGTCTCAATCACAAGAACAACAGATACTCGGCCCTGATACGGCCACTTACCGTGGTCGTTGGCAGTGGTGTTCATGTCGTCCTCTGCATTACACTTCATTATGTCGAAAGCTACACAACCAGCCACAGCCAGCAGTTCTACTATCAGCAGCTGTATCGAAACGGTTTGTATCATCGTGCGGCAACGGCCAATTCGAATAACATGGTCATGCAACAGCATCATCTGCTGCAACCATCGCTGCATCATCACCACCAGCTAACCATTCCGCCGCCTCCACCACCGAGGGTACTCTCCCTGATCTGTCAGATCATATACATCTTCATTTGCCTGAGTCTGGGACTCCTCTACTTGTATATCTATCGGATTCTGAAGCGCATCCTGAGAAGCAAGAGCCAGAACTATATTCATGGCTTTCAGAATCTCTCCTATGCCATTCACATCACCATTGCGACCGCTTTGCTGTTTGTGCTCTTGGCCCTGTTGCAGATTTTCGGTGCGATTAGCATCTCAACAACACGTCCATTCATCACCTCGTCCTCGGACATGGATTGGCTGCAATGGGGCTATCAGTTTTCGTTGCGTCTGATTGAGATCGCCATCATCACACTCATGTCGTGGGTGGCTGGCTTAAAGACCAGCGGAGGAGGTGGTGGCGCTGGTGTTGGCGTCGGTGGAATGGGTCCAGGTGGTGGTGGTATGCAGCGCGAAAAGAACGCTGACAGCGGACACAATGTTGCTGGCTTTTTCCTACCGTGCACGTCCAGCTCCAGTCAGGAACAATTCGAAACGGACTACCCAGCGATGTGCAATGCAAACACAAACTTACACACGTACACGTTGCGCACTGGCAAACAGATCTACGACGACACATTCGCCCTGAACTCCCTCGGCGGTGGGCAGGGCTCAATGGGTGGCAGTTCGCAACGCAATGATTTTCAACTGCAATCGACAAACAATTTTGTGCGACCCTACGATACGGGCTCCCTTCAATCGGGCAGCGGCATGGGCAGTCACATGCATTCGCGACAACAAATCGATGCCCAGAGTGGACATCATTCTGATTTCCTAACCGACACCCAAACGGATCACTATGAGAATCCAAACTTTGAGTTGCGCTCCACAAGCAATCGGGTGCCAGAGCAGCATCAATACTCGGACAACTGCTATTCGGAGCCACTGAATGGGGGCGGTAGCAGCACAAGCGGCTATGATTTTTCAAATTTCGAGAGGCCAAAATTTGGTGGCGGTGTCCGCGAGACAAACGTTCCGCCCGACATGATCCTCGACCGGCCTATGTCTAGAAACAATGATCGCACATCAAATTCCAGTCGTCACCATCATCGTTCGAATTTGGATCGCAACAACTACGAGAACCCAGAGAGGCGAAGTTCAAACTCAACACATTCCTGCACCAGTACCCGATACGCAACGTATAACTCCTTCGATCGGCACGGTGTCGTCCGCAAGAGTGGCACATTGAATAACATCGGTGGCATTGTGAACGGTCGCAATGGCAGTTCATCATCGGGTGCCTCATCATCATCACGACCATCGGGTGTTCAAACGCTAAGCACGGCTAATCATCATCCGCGTGGCGGTGTGATCAATGGTTCAGCGCGTATTATGCGCACCGGTGTTGGTGGTGAACTTTTAATGATCGATCCCACACATCCGCCGCATCACCATCATCAGCGTGACTCATCCGATGATCAGCGTGATATACCGACACATCAGATTCGCGGTGGTGGCGTTCCAATGAAGACACCAAATTTCTATCGTGACTGTCAACTGGAGCGCAGCAATAGTGCCGCCATGCAACAGTATATTCTACAGTCTGACGACGACATGGTGATTGGTAGTAATGCAGAGCGTACGAACTTGATCAATAGCAATGGTGGTGGTTCAAGAGGTGGAGGTGGCGGTGGCGGTGTCGGTGGCGGTGTCGGTGGTGGTGTGGATGGTATGGGGCCAGTTGTTGGTGGTGTTCTCGGTGTGGGTGGCGGTGGTGGTGGTGGTGGTGTTGTTGTTGGTGGAGGTGTTGTCGGTGGTGTGAATGGGGGATGCTCATCATCTGGCATAACAAGTAGCACTAGCGGGGGTAATCTCACAGACAATGGTAGCGGGAATGGTGGTGTTAGTTTAGTTACTGGCGATCGTAGTGTAGGCGGTGGCTGTGGCACCACTGGCAGCTCTGGCATGGGCAGCAGCAGCGGTGAGAGTGCAAACAGTGGCAGTATGCTTGTTGCTGAACATGGTTTTGTACGTTTCCGAGCGTTAGATGATATAAATAATGCTCAAGGTGTTGGCATTCATAATGCATCAATACGAACAACAACAACAGCTGGTGGTAGGAGTAAAGAGAAACAACGTTATGCTAGCAATACATAGTCGGAGTTAGTAGTTTTTAGTTATTAGATGTTCACATGTGGTTTTTTTCAAGTATTCTCTCTCTTGTCTTGGAGATTGTTTTGTGTGAGATGATGAATGAAGGAAGGTGATATTCAATGAGAGAGAGAGAGAGAGAAAGAGAGGGAGGGAAGAGAGAGAGAGAGAGACTAAGATATCGATTTTTGAAGCACAAAGCAAACAATTCACTTGCCACTGAGAACTGATTTTGAAACGATTCATGACATGAATCTTATCTGTGGTCCGCAGAAGCTTCCTCTCCGTCAGTCTCAGTCTGAGCATGTGCATGCATAATTTCTGCATGTGTCGGCCTCTTGTACGTAATCTCATGCACAAAGCACACATTTTTTGAGAATCAGTTTTTTTTTTTCATCACTCTCTCCAAAAATTTGCCTTCATTTTCATGGAAAACAAAAAAGAAAACAAATTAACAGAAAAATAAGGGAAATCTCTTGAAATTAGGATTTTGTAAATATTTGTATATACTGCCAACACAAAAAAAACAAAAAAAAAAAAAAAATAACTCAAAAAAGACGAAAATTTAAGAAAAAATCATGAAATTTCCTTGCATTTTTTTCGTTCTTTTTGTAGAATTTACACAAAAAAACAAAAAAGGAAAATGACGGTAGGAAAACAGTTGAGGAGATATATATATTTTTTTTTGTTTAACTCTAGGCACAAGGTCCAACATTTTGCTTAGAAAAAAAAATAAGAAAAAAAAAATTCTTTGTGATGCAATGTATAAATATTTAAATTCACACAAAAATATAAGAAAAAAACAAAAAACAGAAATGAGGATAGGAGGAGGAAAGAAAGAAGGAAAGGAAAGGATTTTTTTTTTTTAAATATCAGTATCATTGCAGTATTAACCGCCACAATATACCCCCCGTTATGATAAATAAAAAAAAAATAAATATTCGTCCACCTACAGCGAACAGAAAACAAAAGAAAAAATGAAAATTATTTATATACAGAAAAATTAAGTGAGACAGGGAGATAAACAGAAAAAATTGGGTGGATACGATGAAGAAATTTGAGCAAAAAAAAAAAAATTTTAAAATAAACTAAAAAATTAAAAAAAAAAAAAACGAACTGATTAGTTAAGGCGTCAGTATTTTCATGCCACTCTGTTTCCGTTCATTGAAAAAAAATTAAGGGGATCAACCTCGAATTTTTTTTTGCATCGTTAACATATTTTTTTTTTTATTTTTTATGTTATTTTTTTGATTAATCTTAAGTCAAACACAAATGGATGCAATTTGATGAAAAAATATTAACTACGACGAGAAGAGAATTAAAAACCAACATTTTATACACACAATCTACACATAAACCCCCCCCCACAACAAAAAAAAATAATTCACTTAAGAGTATTTTAAATTTTTGTTTGTTTTTACGTGTTTCCGACTCAGTTTTAAACATTTTTTTTTTGAAAAACTGTTCAGAAAAAAAAATCATGCCTATACGTACATATATTTAATTCAAATGTAAAATCATAAGAACCTTCAATAGGATTAAGATAAATGAGAAAAAAAAAATAAATACAATTTTTAGTACACAATTTGCTTTAGATTTAAAAAAAAAGATGAAAACATCAAAATGATGCTTGTACAGGGGAGGGAACAACAAATTGACCATCCCCTAGCGTAAAAAAAAATCTCTATATATATATGTATATATATATTCCCATATATATATAAATATATATATAAACCGAAAGAAAAAAAAGAAGGATAACCGTATAAGTTTATATGCATGCATACAGAATATATAAGTATAAATATAAATATTTTAGAATTAATTTAAGATCTGATACAAGAAACAAAATAAAACAAAAAATTTAAATATAATATATATAAAATTAAGAAAATCAAGAATCCCCACCCTCCCCTATTCATCCCCAGCACACTTTCACTGTGGGCACCGCGAATTTGGGGGGAGGTGTCTTATATGAAAATATATAAATATATATATAGTCTATAGATATATATATATGATTAGTTATTTTTTTTTAATTTTGCAAGCACTATTGTGAAACCGTTTTTTTTATATATTAATTAATTTTTTTTTTTATTTTCTATTTGATATCGTGTCTAATTTAATTATTTTAAGTTTTATATTTGTGTACAAAATTAAGGAAATAAAAAAAAAAATATATCCATACATACACACGACGGTACACGATGGAAATATGAGAGAAAAAAAAAAAAAACCGAATCCAACAACAAATTATTAAATAAATATTTTATAATTTTTTTTTTCTAAAAATTCAATTCCGTTTGTTTTTAATTTTTGTTGCTTCTTCTTTGGTTCGTTCTTTTCGCTTCTTTTTTTTGGGTCTATTTTCGAGTATTTATCACTCACTCTCCCTGCTTTGTCTCTTTTTTTCTCATTGACTATCTCGCTTTCTTTTTTTTTATTTTTTATTTTTGTTCCCTTATTCCACTGAGGTCTTATGGAGATTTAACGCAGATTTCATTCCTGTCAATCGGTTGGTGGCGCTGTATCCTTAGGCTTCAAGAGGCTCAAGGATTTGGGTACTGAGACCTCCCTATTCTCAGTTTGTTTGACGGAAAACCAGCCTTTTTTTTAGCAAGGGTCTCAGAATTCAAGAAAACGCCCCAACGTCGCAACTTTTAAGGCCGAATTTGTGACCCTAGTTGCAGTAAAAACCGGAACTCAAAATCAACCGACGTTTCCGACGCAAAACCACCCATTTTTAGTAAGGGTCTAAGAATTCAAGAAAACGCGTTCACGTCGCAGCTTTTCTGGCCAAATTTGTGACCCCTGCTGCAAACCGGAACCAAAAATTGGGAAGTTTTTGACCGAAAACCAGCCCTTTTTTTGGCAAGGGTCTAAGAATTCGAGAAAAACGCGACTTACGCTCCTACGTCGCAACTTTTAAGTTAAAATTTGTGACCCTAGCTGCAATAGAAACCGAAACCAAACGTTGGGAGGTTTTTGACGGAAAACCAGCCTCTTTTTTAAGCAAGGGTCTGAGTACTAAGAATTCGAAAAAACGTTCCTATGGCGCGACTTTAATCGTTGGAGAATTTTGATGGGCTTGAAATTCTTTAAGTGGGTCATCCGGAGGCATCACCTTTTTCTTTTTTTTATAAATTGCGCGTGAGAAAGGGGTTACGACTACCCTTAAGTGTCTGGAATCATCTAGAAGTGGACAAGAAGAAGAACTACGAGCCGAAGAGTCATAGGGTCCACTTGGACCCAAACCTCAGTCGAAGCCTCTGAGGTCACACAGTAGCTTTCAGCTACTCCCTTTAAAGAACTGACGCCAATGGGTCCCACTTAGAATGGATGTTTTTTTAGTTGAAATGTTTTCTGAAGCACAAGGCGCCCAGAAATGATAGCTGGTATATTTTTGCCAAGGTGCCAACTTTGACTTCAAATATCTCGGGAACGAAGGGACGTAGGAAAAAAGTAGTGACGAGCGATTGTAGGTAATGACTTCCTCTTCAAGGCACGTCCAGCAAGGAATCGCAAATCGCCTGATTTGTGTCGATTTCCCGGGAAATTATGTTTAATTTTTGGAAAAAACGCCATATCTCGGAAACGGTGCGTCGGACGGCGATTTGCCTTTTGGTTAAGCTTTTTTTCAAACATACACGACCGGATGACGCAGCTTTTAAGCCAAAATTCACGGCTCTAGCTATTATAGAACCCCCCTTTTGGCCAACCATAAGGTGGTGTTCGACCAAAAAACCAAATTTCTGGAGGTGCATACTTTGACTTTGAATATCTCGGGAACGGGGGGACGCAGGAAAAAAGTAATGATAGGAGGTTGTAGGTAATTACTTCTTCTTCACGGCATACAAAGTTAGAAATCGGAAATCGCCTAATTTGTGTCGAATTTCTGGGAAAATATGTTTCGTTTTTGGAAAAAACGCCATATCTCGGAAACGGTGCGTCGGACGGCGATTTGCCTTTTGGTTAAGCTTTTTTTCAAACATACACGACCGGATGACGCAGCTTTTAAGCCAAAATTCACGGCTCTAGCTATTATAGAATCCCACTTTTGGCCAACCATAAGGTGGTGTTAGACCAAAAAACCAAATTTCTGGAGGTGCATACTTTGACTTTGAATATCTCGGGAACGGGGGGACGCAGGAAAAAAGTAATGATAGGGGGTTGTAGGTAATTACTTCTTCTTCACGGCATGAAAAGTTAGAAATCGGAAATCGCCTGATTTGTGTCGAATTTCTGGGAAAAAACGTTTCGTTTTTGGAAAAAACGCCATATCTCGGAAACGGTGCGTCCAATCGCAATTTGCCTTTTAGTTAAGCTTTTTTTCAAACATACACGACCGCATGACGCAACTTTTAAGTCAAAATTCACGGCTCTAGCTATTATAGAACCCCCCTTTTGGCCAACCATAAGGTGGTGTTCGACCGAAAAACCAACGATTGTTTGACAAAAATGCGCCATATCTCGAAACCGGTGCATCTGGCGTCGAATTCCCTCTTCATGTCTTTTATGCAGGAGATCAATACAAACATTTTGATACCTCATTTATGGCCGTAGGTCAAGCACTTTCCGAGATATAGCCAAAAAATGGCATCAGGACGAGGTTATGCACGTTTTCGCCTCAAGGATTTTTTCAACTTTTTGACCATATCCTTTGGCCAAAATCGCTCAAATTTCAAATTTATCATCAACTAAGGAATCTCTGCCGATATATTCAAAAAATTTTATCCAAATTTGGATTTTTAAAAAACCGACACAAATTCAGCGGAAAAGTCGACTACGAAGTTTCGCAATTGACTGCATTTTTCCGTGAAAACATGACATTTTTTCGATTTTCGAAAAAAGTTTCGAATTTTGATTCGAAAGTGGACAGAGATGGTGGGGTGGATGGTATTTAAGCGAGAAATCATGAATTTGCAAGGATTCAGTGCCAAAGGATCCTGCAGGACACAAAAAAGGACATCACTTTTCACACAGATATTTTTCGCTGGTGTCCTTTTCAAACATCCTAGCGGTGTTCAATACGAACATTTTGAGCCAAAATTTGTGGTCCTAGGCCTTATAGATTCCGAGCTATAGCCAATGAAAGGGTGTTAAAAAGGACGAAAAACGCGGTTCATTTTTGAAAAAATGCACCATATCTCGAAAACGGTACTTCTGGCGTCATTTTCCCCCTCAACAACTTTTATACAGGCTTTCAATACAAATCTTTTGAGGCCTCTTTTGTGGCCGTAGGTCTAATGGTTTCCGAGATATAGCCAATAAATGCCATCAAAAAGACGAAAAAAAGCATTCATTTTGAAAAAAACGCCCCATACGCCAAAATTGCACCTGGCTCTAGCTTCACTTTTCTCCATAGAATTGAAGAACACATCGCGCCCTTTCAGACGAGGTCTTACTTGTTCACCTACTCCTTCAAACAAAAAAGTTACAAGGCTTTGAGTGCTGACGAGTCGCCTCAGTTGAGCCGCCTCTTTGGTCGAGTCGGCTTTTTTGTTTTTTTTTTTCTGAAGCACTAGTCGCCCAGAAATGATAGCTGGTATATTTTTGCCAACGAGCAAACTTTGACTTTGAATATCTCGGGAACGGAGGGACGCAGGAAAAAAGGAATGATGGGGGGTTGTAGGTAATGACTTCGTCTTCTCGAAATGCAAAGTTAGAAATCTGATTTGTGTCGAATTTCTGGAAAAAAACGTTTCGTTTTTGGAAAAAACGCCATATCTCGGAAACGGTGCGTCGGATCGCAATTTGGCTTTTAGTCAAGCTTTTTTTCAAACATACACGACCGGATGACGCAAGCCTTTTAAGCCTAAAATCATGGCGCTAGGTGCAATAGATCCCGTCTTTTGGCCAAGAATAGGTAGGTGTTCGACCGAAAACCAACGATTTTTTTCAAAAAGGCGCGTCTGACTGCGATTTTGTGTTTTTTTTTATTTATACTGTCTCTTGATTTTTTCATCTGTTGTCGTGCATCTCACAATCCCCGGGGGGGTGGGGCGATAAATCTGAAATTTTAGTCACAAAAAAAGGAAACAAAAACAAAAAATGCTTAGAACAATCCTTGACCAGTTCAGTTGAAAGTGAAAATGAAGTAAAACAAAAAAACAAATAAACTAGAAAAATGAATTGAAATGAAAGGAATACTCTCCCCAACTACACACTAGCATACATAAATACGTAAATAAATAGGCAATAAATAAGAAAAAAAAATACTCAAAGTCCTTCGGTGGATGTTTACAAAAATAGGTTTGTATTTATGGATAAATATATATGCACCCACGTGGATATATATGGATATGTAAATATGACGGAAGGAAGTCTATATAGCACAAGCAGCACATACAAAACAAAACTAACGTTTCTTTTTTGCCCCTTTCACAACCAACAAGTCCCCTTTCAAAACATTTTATCATGCGGTTTTTTGTAAGGAACAAAATAAAATGAAAAAAAAAACATTTAAAATCTTTATCTTGTATATTTTTAATGAAAAAAAAAACTAATTAATTAATTCACATGTTTAAATAATACGAAAAAAAAATCAGACATCCCATGAGATAAATTTATATACGATATATCACGATTATTAGTCGCTTTTTACATGAAAAAAAAAATGAAAAAAAAAAACAGAAACAAAGTAAAAAATACAACAAAATATAAGAGATATTTATTTACATATATTCTTGCATACATACATATATATCTCTACATTTTTTTAATTTATTTTTTCACTGTAATATAAAAAAAAATGAATAATTAATAAAATAAATGAAAAAAAAAAATAGAAAAAAAAAAAAAAACTATACAGAATTTTATAAGAATGAAAGCCTAAGTACCTACACTAAACTCTTAAAACTATATATATTTTTTTTAAGTGTACAAATTAAACAAAAAAAAACCGAAGCGAAAAACAAAAAAAAAAAAACTAAAGAATATTCGAAAAATTAATTTTTCTTCTTGTTTTTTTGTTTTAAAAAAAATATATAAAATGCATATATATACGATATATATATGAAATAAATATCCCTTTTCCTTTTCCCTCCCTCAAAGAATTCAAAGTAAATATTTCTCTCTTGTATATAAATTAAAATTAAAATAGAAGAAATATATATATATAAAAAAATTAAATTTAAAACATTCTAACGTACGTACACACATTTTATTAAGAAAAAAATGAAGAAAAAACAAAGCAAAAAATTAATGAAATCGAAGCTGATTATATATGTATAGACGAAAGTAATAAACAATTTTCCCGTATCCCTGTCTCTCTTTCTCTCTCTCTCAATTTTAAGTCAAAAAGAAAAAAAAAAGTAAATACATAAATAAAAAAAAAAACTATATAAACAAAATATTTGTGTGAAAAGCAAAAAAACAAAAATCTTTCTCTTGATATCCCCACATTCACGAGAGATTAAATGATGATGGCACATGTATACACATATTCATGATCCTGCGTATATGTATAAATGCACCATCCCAACACAAATGTGGTGCAATTTTTATTTTTTTTTCAAACATTTCTCCCTCGTTTTTTTTTTGTAGTAAATTTTATATATATACATCCTCAACCATGTGCATCATGTATATAAATAAAATTTATTTAGATACGTTTTCTAGGTAATATGCAAAACAAATTAACAAAAAACCAAAAAACATTACGTTACACACAAGGAAAACAAATTATATATAAAAAAGAAATCACAAAAAAAAAAAACATATATTTCATAAATTAAATAAACAAACATGAAAGAAAAAAAAATTGATGAAAATACAATTTCTCATATAATATATATATTTCATTATTTTAGTTATATTATCAATTAATTATCAATAAAAAAAAACAAAAAAAATAAAAAACAACAGACAAGATTTAAAAGAATAAGGATTATATAGAATTACATCAAAAGTGAATACAAAACTTCAAGTTTAATATAAACAAACAAACACAAATAAAATGAAAAAAAAATCGTATATATAAATATATATATATATAAACAAATTAAGTTAAAAAAAAAAAACAAAAATGATAAACCAAAATTTAAGAAGAATAAGATGATGATGAGAAGAAAAAATAAAAAATGAATCACGGGAAGAATAAATAAAACTCAATATGTAAATTGAAGATGTTTTCGACTTTTTTTCAGCCTTTATTTGAAGTCGAACGAACCGCAGAGACTCAAAAATTTACCTCAAAATGGTCTGAAATGGTCCATCATCCCTTAATCGGCAAGGTAGATGAGCTCAAAATGGTCTGAAGTGCACCATATCTCGAAAACTATGGGCCATTTCATCTTGTTTCAGTCTTTATCCGGAGCTGTCGTCCCTTAGAGGAGGCCTACGTAGGCCAAGGGGGATGAATTGAGTTCAAAAGGGTGTGAAATGTACCATATGGGCTTAGAGCTTTTCTTAACTTTTTAGACTTTTTTGAATTTTTAGACCGGCGGCGTTCAAAAACAATTTTGAGTCAACATTTCTGGCCCTAGGCCTAAAGGCCTCTACGCTGTAGTCATGAATATGCATCAGAAAGGCAAAAAAAAATGCACCAGAGTTTGATGGTGATTGAGCTTTCTCAAACTTCTTCGAACTTTTGAACTGCCAGCGTTCAAAGACAATTTTGAGTCACCACTCATGGCCCTAGGTCCTAAACCCGGCACGCTTCAGCCATGAATGTATGTCAGAAAGGCAGAAAAATGCACCAAAATTTAAGCTTTTCTTAAACTTTTTTGAACTTTTGGACTGCCGTCGTTTAAAAACAACATTTATGGCCCTAGGCCTAAAGGCTTGTACGCTAGAGTCAAGAATATGTATCAGAAATGTAGGAAAAATGCAGAAAAATGATAGAGCTTTCCTTAAACTTTCGGTATTCGGCGTGCTTTCGAGGCATTCAAGGACATCGTCTACCTCGGCTCCCACAAAAACAGCACGGATACCATCAGTTCCGAAAATAAACGCAGAATAACTCCTATCAATCTTTGGTCTCAAAAGGCTAGGAGAGCCCTCTCTTGAAGGACCAAGCAATTAGCTAGCAAAGCCCCCTCTTTCGAAAGACCAAACACCGTGATCATCCCTGTCCTGCTCTATGGCAAGGCGACGTGGACAAGAGCGATGAAGAAGCCACTTGGTCTCTTCGAGATGAGACTCGGAGAAGAACCTGCCTCATGAGCAAGTCTCAAACGATCCGCTGCTTCATCTGTTGCCGTGGCGGGAGATGCGGAGAGACAATTTTGAGACAAATTCCATCGTCAATTCATGTTCCTTCGTCTCAATTCAATGGGATTTCATGCCAACACATCATTTAACAGCCCGCCACAGAAACCCCATTCAAAGGAGCACTCTCTTATTGGTTTTAACGAAACCCACAGCAACAGTCTTGCCCCAACCAGCCTTGACACTTTTTCCCTTGTTGTTGCCCTCCATTCTTCTAAAAATAAACACGCGGTGTCTGCAAAGCGTAGTTGTCGTCAACGTTGCGGGAAACAGCGCAACAGCGCAACACACACCGCGGTCTGCCGCGATTGAGATTCTAACCCGAATTCAAGGTGTCAGCCCTGAGAGCAAAAAGCACACAAAGATATTAATTACCAACAAAAAAAAAAAAAAGAACTCGTGGAGCGGTACACATATCGTGTGCACACACAAGAGCCCGAGCCCGAGCCCGAGCCCGAGCCCGAGCCCGATACTAGGGGGTAAACAATGTTTGTGTCTATTTGCGAACGGAAAGGTTTCGTGGAGATAAGTTGAAACGCGGACGCTACACGCTCCAGAGGAGCAGCGCGCGGCACAATGCCTGCGATTGTCCAAAGCATGCAGGAAGTGATTTAACACACTTCCTGGCCAACGCGCCATACCTCGCCATACCTCGCCATACCACAGAACCAACAATCCAGCGTGTTTGCTTAGCGAGGGTTGCTCCGGGGCCATCCAGTGGCACACTTAAGGCGTAAAAAAAATGCATTCATCCGCCCTATCGAAGTCCCAAGCAAATATTTGCCCACACACGCAGGGGTACGGACGACACACACTGTGGCCAGCCGTTTGTGGTGCGAAAAAAATTAGAGAAACATCATTTCTTTGGATACGAGAGCAGCGAAGGCCAAGATCGAGAAACAATTGCGGCTTCTATGCGCACAGTCTTGGATTGGGAAACGGGCGTGAGGGTCAATTGAGACGACACGTCTGATCTCTGACCTCGCATTTGAATGTGATCTCAGCTGTGGAGTATTCATTCAATTATGTGTGCCACCAGTTCAGGGGCGTGAAGCGTGAAGATGCGTGCGTGCATTGACTGAGGGGGGGGTCACCCTAGTCGCGCCCTGAGATGGTTGAGAAGTGGAGCATGAGAGGCGAGTTGTGAGAGAAGGCAGAGAGCTGTGAAAAATTACGGGAAATTTGTCAGAAAGGAAAGGAAATTTGACGAGTTTTAGGCGGTTGAAGGGTTGATCTTCAGATTGGCCAACGCCGTGGACCTTTTTGGGTGCCATACGCTGTTCCTGGCCTTAAAAGCAGCGCCTCAATAGGGCTTGCGCCCACAGGATGGCCCTTCAAGGCCCCAACGCTCGTTCTCGGCTCTTGAACTGACGTCTCGGTAGGGCCTGCGCCCACAGGGTGGTCCCTCAAGGCCCCAACGCTCGTTCTTGGCTTTAAAAGCGACGCCTCGGTAGGGCCTGCGCCCACAGGATGGCCCTTCAAGGCCCCAACGCTCGTTCTCGGCTCTTGAACTGACGTCTCGGTAGGGCCTGCGCCCACAGGGTGGCACTTCAAGGGGCCAACGCTCGTTCCCGGCTCTTGAACCGACGCCTCGGGAGAGCCTGCGCCCACAGGATGGCCCTTCAAGGCCCCAACGCTCGTTCTTGGCTCTTCAACCGACGCCTCGGTAGGGCCTGCGCCCACAGGATGGCCCTTCAAGGCCCCAACGCTCGTTCTCGGCTCTTCAACCGACGCCTCGGTAGGACCTGCGCCCACAGGATGGCCCTTCAAGGCCCCAACGCTCGTTCTCGGCTCTTGAACTGACGTCTCGGTAGGGCCTGCGCCCACAGGGTGGCACTTCAAGGGGCCAACGCTCGTTCCCGGCGCTTGAACCGACGCCTCGGGAGAGCCTGCGCCCACAGGATGGCCCTTCAAGGCCCCAACGCTCGTTCTTGGCTCTTCAACCGACGCCTCGGTAGGGCCTGCGCCCACAGGATGGCCCTTCAAGGCCCCAACGCTCGTTCTCGGCTCTTCAACCGACGCCTCGGTAGGACCTGCGCCCACAGGATGGCCCTTCAAGGCCCCAACGCTCTTTCTTGGCTCTTCAACCGACGCCTCGGTAGGGCCTGCGCCCACAGGATGGCCCTTCAAGGCCCCAACGCTCGTTCTTGGCTCTTCAACCGACGCCTCGGTAGGGCCTGCGCCCACAGGATGGCCCTTCAAGGTGCCAACGCTCGTTCTTGGCTCTGGAACCAACGCATCAGTAGGGCCTGCGCCCAGAGGATGGTCATTCAAGGCGCCCCAATGCTCAAGCGACGCTTTCTTTCCCCCGTCCCTCAAAAATGACCCCAGTCCACAAAATGTAAACGGCCTAGAAACCCGCAATGACCTCAAAAGAAACACTCCTCCCTCCCGCGCCATTTACGACCGAGATAACGCTCGAAGGCATCCGATGCTGAAAAAAACCCACCCTCGAAAGCTTCCCCAATCGAAGAAATCCCAATATTTATCCATGATATCGCACGTGCTGTACACAATCGCCCACCACACACATCATCATCCTCTCGGCTGCAGCTGGCCACTGCGCGAGGGACGAACGAGCGGGTGAATGCATGACTGACAGGCGCTCAGCGCCTCCAACTATGCGTCAGTGAATTATCACGACTGAGGAGGCGGCAATCTTCGAAAAAAAAAGAAGAAAAAAAAAAAAAGGTGATCATGAGCTGGTTACGCTGCGATCTTTCAGCTCGCCCAGCCGTGGAGCGAGCCGCGTTCTACACAAACAACAGCCAAACCAACCAAACAGACAAACGACACAACGACGCAATGAAAGCGACAACAACGACAACGATACAGAGACGGACGGACGGACGGTTAAGTGAGATACTTTTCAATTGTAACGATCACTGTCTCACTGTTGTCGCGATCGCTATTCTCTCCCCAGCTCTAACCCTGCTCGCGTTATCTCAGAAAAAACAGACGGGAAAAAAATACAAAAAAAAAAAAAAAAAGAATATATCTGCTGTACACACAAAGATACAAAGATACATTCAACTCTCTGAAACGATACTCGAGCGTACGAGTCGAAGCCAGCAGCGAGGAGCGAACCAAATATAATCAAGACGCCCGCGAGTGTCATTGCTATTATTTCGCTTCAAGAGAACGCCAAAAGATTAAAAACGATTCGAGAACGCGATTTCGGCGATTTTCCGATCCTTCCGTTCGCTGATTTTTTTTTTTTTGTGTTGTGCGAAAAAATCCTGACTGGGTTTTCGAGTGATTTTCGAACGATTTTTTGAAGGATTTTCAAAGGATTTTCAACGGATTTTCGGGGTTTTTGAGAAGTTTTTTGGAAGGATTTCGTGGGGACGAGTTTAAATTTGAGGCGGGAAAAAAGGACTTTCGAGGATTTTGAGTGTTTTTTTGAATTTTTTTTGTGGGATTTTTTAAGTGAACATGAGCAAGAAATTCCTGCTGCTGTTGGGGATGCTGCTGATCGCGGATATATCCTTGTCGGCTGTGAACGGTAAGCGTGGTGTGGTATCTTATCAGCGGCGAGATAAAATATCTCCGAGATAAACGATTTGATTTCCTGTGGGGATGTGGGGGCAAATATTTGCATATTCGCGAGCATGTGTCAAGGTTTCAAACGTGTCTCTCTCCCTCTCTCTCTCCCCATTCCTTAGCCAACATATCGGAGCACATAACCGCATGCTGTGAGGCGGGAGTGAAGCACGCGAAGACCATGGGCCAGTGCAACGATCACGCCTTCGAGGTGAAGATCCCCCGACTCTGGCAGGGGTTGTGCATATCGGCCGCGGGGCTATGCTGCTCGCGGGAGCAGCAGCAGCTGCTCTGCATCGCCGGACGTGAGGCCGCCATCATCGGCTCGAAGTGCGTCGGCGACGATATGTACAATGCAGCCGCGTACACGGACTGCTGCAAGTCCTGTCAGATCGGGCTGGCGGTGTCGGCGGGGGGCAACAACTGCAGCGAGGCCATTCCCGAGCTGTTCGCCAAGGACGAGTCGTACACGATCTGCTGCAATCAGGCCAGCTCCACGCTCACGGACGACGAGGAGATGCTGGTTTTGGGAAATGACGGTAAGAGACACGGGTCCCAACTATTTGCTCCTCCCTTTCACAAGCTCTCCTTTCGCAGAGGATATCTGTGAGAAGTTCGGCGTTGGGAAGCTTTGCGAGCAGATTTGCGAGAACACAAACGTCTCGTACGTCTGCAAGTGCAACGAGGGCTATCGTCTGAACGCCAACGGCGTGACGTGCTCAAAGATTCCCCCTGCGGATGAGTACGATTTTGCCGGTGAGAACGACGAGGAGGACGACGAGTCGATCGAGGAAAAGGACACATCAGTGCCACCGTGAGTAGTCTCTCTCTGGAGAGGTGCCCTTTTTTGATGATATCACTCTAGGACATGTTCTCCGGGCTTTGAGGTGGACAAGAAGACCGGCCAGTGCAGGGACATTGACGAGTGCTCGAAGGGACTCACCAACTGCCTGGACCACGAGTACTGCGTCAACACCCCGGGCAGCTTTCAGTGCATTCCGGTGAAGACGTCCAGGTGTCAGTCGGGCTATCGCTTCAACAGCAAGAGCGAGGAGTGTGAAGGTGAGTTCTAACTCTCTCCCTCTCTCTTGAGTTGAGACCTTCAAACAGTCTCTTCACGGGCAGATGTCAACGAGTGCGTGGAGGAGCTGCACAACTGCAAGAAGAACGAGCAGACCTGCATGAACACCCTGGGCGGCTTCAGCTGCCAGGACAAATTCCTGCAGAAGTGCACGAAGGGCTACATCTTCAGCGCCGAGTCCGGAAAATGCGAAGGTGAGCAGAGGAGGGCATCCTCGAGTAACCGTTTTTCATTCACTCCCACCCCCCCCCCCCCCCACACCTAGACTACAACGAGTGCCTTGACGACCCGTGCGATGAGGAGTCAGTGTGCCTCAACTACCCCGGCTACTACAACTGCCTGAAGAAGAACACGAGCTACTTCAAGGACAACATCGACCGCACCTACAAGCAGCCCACCCAGAAGCTAGAGAAATGCGAGTCAGGCTTCCGGTGGAAGCATAACAAGTGCGTAGGTAAAACAAAAACGACCCAAGACCCCCTCAGACCCTAGGAAACTCCTCCCTAATCGCGTTCGTTTTCCAGACATCGACGAGTGCCTGACGGGGAAGCACGACTGCGACAGCAATCAAATCTGCATCAACGACATCGGCGGCTATCAGTGCAGATGCAAGATCGGCTTCAACATGGACTCGACGATCAACGCTTGCGTCGGTGAGCATAACTGACCGCTGTTTGGTGTCCTTTCACGTGTATTTCCCCCCCTCCCCCCCAAATCCCCCTTAGATATCAACGAGTGTCAGATAAACAACCACAACTGCATGTCATCACAGCGTTGCGACAACACCATCGGCTCGTATACGTGCATCCGCCTGCAGAGCTGCGGCACGGGATACACTCTGAACGCGGAGACAGGCACTTGCGACGATGACGACGAATGCCTGCTCAACACTCACACATGCACCACAGACTACGAGTGCCGCAACACGATGGGGTCCTTCCGGTGTGACCGTAAGCGGACCACAACCACCACCACAACGACCACGACGACGACTACGACTCCGGCCCCGACAACGACGCCCACCACCACCACCACCACCAGCTCCAGTACCACCCAGAGGTCTGGCAATGTCACCGACCTGCACAGCGCCCGGCGCTTCATCTACGGCCAAGACCGCAGTCCGACGTACGTCTCCGCGAGGACCAACAGTCAGCTGCACCGTCCTGTGCCGAGGTACATGCAAAGTTCACACGCCGGCGTATCATCTCTGGAGTCGTCGTGTGTCGTCGGATTCCAACGGAACTACATGGGAGCTTGTGTCGGTAAGAAGCACCCACCGTCGACCTCTAAGTCGAGTCGAATTCGAGTCAAATTCGAGTTAAATTCGAGTCAAATTCGAATCAAATTCGAGTCAAATTCGAGTGAAATTCGAGTAAAATTCGAGTCAAATTTGAGTCAAATTCGAGTCAAATTCGAATCAAATTCGAGTCAAATTCGAGTCAAATTCGAGTTAAATTCGAGTCAAATTCGAGTCTTCTTCTCGTTCCAGACATCAACGAGTGCCACAATCCGTCCACGTGCGGGACGCACCAGCGGTGCATCAACACCAACGGCTCCTACCGCTGCGACAACCTCCTGCAGTGTGCGGGTGGCTACAAGTCCACCCCCGATGGGACATCCTGTGTCGGTAAGTCACTCACACCCCACCACCCCCTCTCTCCCCCTCTGACCACCCATCTGCTCCTCCTCAGACATCGATGAGTGCGTGACGGGCGAGCACAACTGCGTCTACAATCAGATCTGCAGCAACCGCATCGGAGGCTACGTGTGCGCGTGCCCACCCGGCCACAGGCAGGACTCGAACAAGCGCTGCGTGGACCACAACGAGTGTGAGGACACAAAGCACCAAGTGTGCCCATCGAACGCGATCTGCGTGAACACCATCGGCTCGTACTTCTGCGAGTGCAAGCACGGCTTCAAGAAGCAGCACGGTAGCGAAAAGGTCTGCATCGACTCGGACGAGTGCCAGGAGATTGTCGGTCTCTGCCAGCAAAAGTGCATCAACTTCTGGGGTGGCTACAGCTGCACCTGCAATCACGGTTACGAGCTCAGCATCGACAACCGCACGTGCAACGACGTCGACGAATGTGAAGTCCAGAAGCAGTACCCCCTCTGCATGGGCTTCTGTGTGAACGTGCCCGGCTCATATGAGTGCACATGTCCGAGGGGGTACGAGCTGTCGCCTGACAAAAAGTCCTGCCGTGACATCGACGAGTGCGAGAGCGGCAACGTCTGCACGGGCCGCAACGACATCTGCACGAACATCCGCGGCAGCTACCGCTGCACCGCCATCCGCTGTCCCTACGGGTACAAGAACGAGTTTGGACAGAAAAAGTGAGTGAGACCATACCCCCCCTGGGAACCCCCCTTGATCATGATTTTCTCCCCCCCCCCCACACAGCCGCTGCGTCTTGGAGAACAACATCTGCGAGGGTGACGAGTGCATGACAAAGCCCTCCTTCTACACATACAACTTCATCACGCTCGTCTCGAAGCTGCCCATCGTCCCAACCGGACGGGTCCTGTTCACCCTGCGAGGTCCCACGCATTTCGACAACATCGACTTCGCCCTCAAGATCTCGAACATCAATTCGGCGCCAAACATCGAGAAGGCAACGGACAACCACTTTTCGTGAGAGAATCTCCTCCCAAATCATTCGTGCCCCCCGCCTAAATGTATGCTATGTTTTTCTTGCAGGATCACAAAGGAGGGCCACCAGGTGGAGCTTAGCCTCATGCGCACACTGGAGGGCCCCCAGGACATCGAGCTCGAGCTGAGTATGACGGTCTTCATGAACGGCCAACCGAGGGGCAAGAGCATCGCCAAAATTCGCATCATCGTCTCGCAGTATACGTTCTAAGGGAGCTCTGCAGGCCCGCACGTGTCTTCTGACCTTCATCCTTCTTCTTCTTTTTTTGAAAGTGTATCTATCTAGTTAAGAGTGAAAATAGAATTCAGAATGAAATGGTCCTGTTTTGTTTCTCACCGCGATTCAAGGTCATCAACGCCGTTGACGGTTACCAGATGGCGCCCCAGCGAAGATACAATCCGTGTTTGTGTCTAGAATTCGATGAGTCTCTATGTCGAATGTGCCGCCATCTAGTTTCTCGAAGGGTAAGTGGTTGGTTGAGCGAATGTCGCAACCACTCTAGTTCTTGGGCGTCGTTTTTTTTCGTATTTTTCCACCGTGATTTGGCACAAATTTTGACATGTTCACAATCGTTGGGGAATTTTGTTGGGCTTGCAATTTTTTAAGTGGCAGGGGTCATCCGGAGGAATCATCTGGACAAAAAGCAGAAGGAAGAGCCGAGGAGTCATAGGGTCCACTTGGACCCTAACCTCTGTCGACGTCTCCGAGGTCACACGGTAGCTGATCACACGGACTGACGACAGTGGTCCTCACTCAGAAAGGATGTCTTCTAAGGACACTTCCGCGTTCGCCGTCGGAATGTTAATTGAGGACAATTTGCGCGTCTTGCTGCACACACGCACGCACGCACGCACTCAAACCGCGACCTTTTCTTTGGTTGTCGTGGGGGAAATCAGCGGTTTTTTGTTTTTCCTGTTGAACAAGTTCTGCTTCCTGTCAACCTTGAATCAATCGGAACTTATTGATGGATTCCAAGGAGAAGAGGACCAGCGAGCAACCCCCTTTCCTTCGATATTTTCCCACAAATCAGTAATCACACGGATCCGAGTGACGGAGTGACGAGTGACAGCCCTTCTCGGCAAGCAGAAGGGTTAACGCACATCCTCGGTGTTGTTTGTTTTCCTCGTTTTTTTTTTGTTTTTCCTCCTCCTGTGAGTCGCCTGACAACTTGACTGACTGCCTGGCGGAGAGCAATCGAAGTTAATGAGCCGTTTTAGGCGCCAGAACGAGAGTGCCACGGTCAGAGCTAGTTCGAGACCGGACCGTGTGGAGCTGCGACTACTAGTTAATTGCTTAATTGAGCATTTGATTGCCTCCTTGATGCCGGTGTGGGAATTGCTGGCACCCTACCCGTCTGCTCTGTCCTCCAACAAGTGCCGGCGGTGGGAAGGAGCTGATTCGCCAACAAGTTCCCCGTAAATTTTGAAAATCTAATTCTCAGCGCACGAGTGGGAGGCGATAATGTTCGTCTGGAATTCAATAATCAACATTTCCGCTTCGCGCGCGTGAACACAGCCACATCCAGACGCAGGGAGTGGATTCAACAAAAAAAAATCAGGTCACGTGCAGCAGCTTGATGCTGGAACCCCCCGACGTTTCCAATCGACCGTCATCTCAGCTGATGTGTGCCTTTTCTTTCGATGAAATTTGTTTCTTTTCAAGGCTCTGGCGATTCGTTTGTCTTTTTAGCTAAAATTTTTCCAAACTACTAGGCGCCCAGAAATGGTGGTATATGAGTATTTTTGCCAATGAGCCCACTTTGACTTTGAATATCTCGAAAACGGAGGGACGTAGAAAAAAAGTAATGATGGGGGGTTGTAGGTAATTACTTCTTCTTCACGGCATAAAAAGTTAGAAATCGGAAATCGCCTGATTTGTGTCGAATTTCTGGGAAAAAACGTTTCGTTTTTGGAAAAAACGCCATATCTCGGAAACGGTGCGTCGGACGGCGATTTGCCTTTTGGTTAAGTCTTTTTACCAAACATACACGACCGGATGACGCAACTTTTAAGCCAAAATTCACGGCTCTAGCTATTACAGAACCCCCCTTTTGGCCAACCATAAGGTGGTGTTCGACCAAAAAACCAAATTTCTGGAGGTGCGTACTTTGACTTTGAATATCTCGGGAACGGGGGGACGCCAGGAAAAAAGTAATGATAGGGGGTTGTAGGTAATTACTTCTTCTTCACGGCATGAAAGTTAGAAATCGGAAATCGCCTGATTTGTGTCGAATTTCTGGGAAAAAACGTTTCGTTTTTGGAAAAAACGCCATATCTCGGAAACGGTGCGTCGGACGGCGATTTGCCTTTTGGTTAAGTCTTTTTTCCAAACATACACGACCGGATGACGCAACTTTTAAGCCAAAATTCACGGCTCTAGCTATTATAGAACCCCCCTTTTGGCCAACCATAAGGTGGTGTTCGACCAAAAAACCAAATTTCTGGAGGTGCATACTTTGACTTTGAATATCTCGGGAACGGGGGGACGCAGGAAAAAAGTAATGATAGGGGGTTGTAGGTAATTGCTTCTTCTTCACGGCATGGAAAGTTAAAAATCGGAAATCGCCTGATTTGTGTCGAATTTCTGGGAAAAAACGTTTCGTTTTTGGAAAAAACGCCATATCTCGGAAACGGTGCGTCGGACGGCGATTTGCCTTTTGGTTAAGTCTTTTTTCCAAACATACACGACCGGATGACGCAACTTTTAAGCCAAAATTCACGGCTCTAGCTATTATAGAACCCCCCTTTTGGCCAACCATAAGGTGGTGTTCGACCAAAAAACCAAATTTCTGGAGGTGCATACTTTGACTTTGAATATCTCGGGAACGGAGGGACGCAGGAAAAAAGTAATGATAGGGGGTTGTAGGTAATCACTTCTTCTTCACGACATGAAAAGTTAAAAATCGGAAATCGCCTGATTTGTGTCGAATTTCTGGGAAAAAAACGTTTCGTTTTTGGAAAAAACGCCATATCTCGGAAACGGTGCGTCGGACGGCGATTTTCCTTTTGGTTAAGTCTTTTTTCCAAACATACACGACCGCATGACGCAACTTTTAAGCCAAAATTCACGGCTCTAGCTATTATAGAACCCCCCTTTTGGCCAACCATAAGGTGGTGTTCGACCGAAAAACCAACGCTTTTCTTTAAAAAATGCACCATATCTCGAAAACGGTGCATCTGGCGTCGAATTCCCTCTTAATATCTTCTATGCAGGAGTTCAATACAAACATTTTGATACCTTATTTATGGCCGTAGGTCAAACCGTTTTTGAGATATAGCCAAAAAACGGCATCAGGACGAGGTCATGCACTCCTTCGTCTCAAGGATTTTTTCAACTTTTTAAGCATATCCTTTGGCCAAAATCGCTCAAATTTCAAATTTATTATCAACTACGGAATCTCTACCGATGTATCCAAAAAATTTCATTCAAATTTGGATTTTCAAAAAATCGACACAAATTCAGCGGAAAAGTCGACCACGAAGTTTCGCAATTGACTGCATTTTTCCGTGAAAACATGACATTTTTTCGATTTTCGAAAAAATGTTCGAATTTTGATTCGAAAATGGACAGAGATCGTAGGTCTGATGACATTCTAAGCAAATATGAAGAATTTGAAAGGATTCAGTGCCGAAGGATACGACAGGATCAAAAAAAGGACATCACTTTTCATCCAAAAATGTTTCGCCGGCATCCCTTTCAGACATCCTAGCGGTGTTCAATACGAACATTTTGAGCCAAAATTTGTGGTCCTAGGCCTAATAGTTTCCGAGTTATAGCCAATAAAAGGGCATCAAAAAGGAGGAAAAAAGCAGTTCATTTTTTAAAAAATGCGCCATATCTCAAAAACGGTGCGTTTGGCGGTGATTTTTCTCTCAACATCTTTTGTGCAGGTGTTCAATACGAATCTTTTAAGGTCACTTTTGTGACCGTAGGTCTAATATTCTCCGAGATATAGCCGAGAAACCGCATCAGGAAAGGACGAAAAAAAATTTTTTGAAAAATTTGTCATATCTCGAAAACGGCGTCGACTTCGTTTCTATGTCCTTCCATGCTTCCATGCAGGCCAACTATAGAAACATTTTGAGCTCTTGGTTGTGGCCATAGGTAGAACAACTTTCGAGCATTAGCCAAGAAATGACATCAAAATGTACTACAAAACCCATTCATTTTTGAAAATGCACCATATCTCGAAAACGGTGCATCGGATCTCAATTTGGCTTCTGGTCAATCTTTTTTCCAAACATGCACGACCGAATGACGCAACATTAAAGTCCAAATTCATGGCCCTGGCTGCAATTGAATCCGCTTGAATGGGGAGGAGAAATCAACGTTTTTCTTTTTGGTAAAAAATGCGTCATATCTCGAAAATAATGTTTTTAATCTGATTTAATTGAAGTTGCATGCTGACGAGACAAGAGTGATGGATCTTTTTTTTTTATAGTTTTCGATGAGCACTCAACGACATCGTCGCGGTAAATCTTTAACACGTTGCCAATCCCGGTACTCTTTTGTCAATATCAACGACCGCCTCACACCCCAAAGCCTTCGCTCACAGCCACTGCGTCTGACTACCATTTGCACATCCGGCAATCTGCAGCTGGCAAAGTGTAAGCCGCTTTTATGACTCGGAATTCATGGGGCACCCGCGTATATCCCCTCGTAATGGGGGAGAAGTGCCAGGACATCGCATTTTTTCAAGTAGCTTTTTGTTCACCAAATCCTTTGGCAAGGGGTTACCCTTGCCCTTTAGTGCTAACATAGATCGCCACCCCGTCGTCGTTGCCGTCGTCGTCGTTGTTGTTGTTCCAATCGTCACCATCGTCCTCGTCGTAGTCGTCGTCCTCATCGTCCTCATCGTCGTCGTCGCCGTCGCTGAAGTCTTCGCGGTTGTTATTGAAGCGAAGAAAAGGGACCATTCATTCGCCCTTAAGTTCTTGGCAGTCGTGGCTATGTGGCTTCACTGCTTTCTTTTTGTTTTTGTGGATGGGAGAGTCCCCGGCGAGTTATAATTTTAATTTTATACTCAACCGTGTGCAGAAACGTTTTTTTTTGTGCGGCCCCCCATCCCGGCACAAGGGTCTCTTCCTTTATCTCTCCCTTCCCGTGGCGATAAAGTGGAAGCGATGAGCACTTGCCTATATCATGACCGAGTGAAGGAGAAGACGAAGACGAAGACTACGACCGGATACATAACTTTCGTTAGGAAACACACGCGGGGAGATTGGATGGGTGGCGATGGTCGTTGGTATGAAAATTTCCCAAATCTCCGTCTAAGTCCCTTGCTTTTTTTTTTTTTGCCTCTCTCATAAAATACTGATTACTTAGCAGCAATTCCGGGGATACCTTGTACCCCGTATGGGGGAGGACGAGCCGTAGAGCTCATCATTTATGAGAGGCTATTAATATGTTCGAAGAGATGAAGGGATGGATTTATTTGTCCTTTCTCGTGATTGTTACACCGCAGGCATGGATGAGGATGGCGGCCGTTGCTGGGATGTTTATGGAAGACACCGCCACCGCCGCTGGTGGGGAGGAGAGCAGAGTAATTTGTACAAATCATGCCTTTCCGACATCGGTATCGGTTTTTGTGAAAAGTTTTTAACTTGATTAGGCTAGTTTACGCGAATGTTTCCAGGAAATGATGGGTTTGGGGGTGGGGTTGGGGGTGGACTGGGGATGGGGATGAATTCAAAATGAACCAAGGGCGTATCTTGTGGATAGTCTTCGCTTAAATTGAGTTCGGTCAACATAAAATTGATTTGTGAAACTCGACGATAAATATTTACTCAGAGAGTGAGAGCCTCTCTCTCTGGCTCGCGCGAGTGTGAGTGAGTCAATTAATGAACGAAAAAGGATATCTCACGGAGGGGGGTGGAGCAAAATTTAATCTTGATTGGAAATCTATTCTCGTGATTAATTAAATTTTCAGTTCTATCGGTCTGTTGCCCCCCTCCGATGGTAAAAAGGAGCCGCCGCCTGCGAGTGTTTTGGGGGAGGAAAGCACTCTCAAAGTGCGTAGTGGTTTTGTGCCACTAATCTTGTTATGAAAGTAATCGCGCTTCTAAGTGGATTTCAATGGATTTTAATGGAAACGCCTTACTCCAGTCCATTGTGTCGCTCTTGAGAGCGACCATTACGTTACAAGAATCCTGCGGTAATTGCGTGGTTGCGAAATTTAAAGTGAGGTTAGGCGAACTCTTGTGGGGTTTTTGCAGGGGATTTTCTATGATTTTTCCAATTAAATGCAACGAGGGCTTTGGCGATTTTTTTTTGCTACGATCTTTAGCGGTATTTAAGCCTCTGGAACTCCTCTGCGACCTAGGGGAAGTATTGAGCCCATTCCTGCCCAGAGTCTCTTGTCAATTCGGAGACCGTAAAATTTCTTGACGCTTGATCCCTCTAGGGCCCAATTTTTTCTAATAACTCCTGGCGTCTGAAATCGTGCCTCAGCCAACGCGCCTCCCCAGGGCCCACTCCTTAGGCTTCTTCTTCTTCCGACGCCACAGTCCGGGAGATGGACCTGGGCCTCAACCAACGCACCTCCCCAGGGCCCGCCCTTAAGCCTTCATCTTCTTCTGACGCCACTGTCCGGGAGATGGAGCTGGGCCTCAACTCACGCGCCTCCCCAGGGCCCGCTCTTCCTCTTCTGACGCCACAGTCCGGGAGATGGAGTTGGGCCTCAGCCAACGCGCCTCCCCAGGGCCCGCTCCTTAGGCTTCTTCTTCTTCTGACGCTACAGTCCGGGAGATGGACCTGGGCCTCAGGCAACGCGCCTATCCCGTTGGCACTCTGTTTTGCCAGCTGTCGCCTCCTTACGCGCGTCAAGTCGGCTGAGGTCCTTCTCCATTTGCGGGCGCCATCGGTTTCGTGGGCGTCCTTTATTGCCTTGTCCCACGGTCGTGGAGTCGAAACCTTTTTGGGACTCATTTTCTACGCGTCCGCGGTCACTGGCGTCAAAAATGGCTGATGGCCAGAAATGGCCGAGGTCCATGGAGTCCGCGAAGTCGCGCACTTGTCCTCGTCCTCGTTGTCCCACGGCCGCGGAGTCCGACGCGTCTGCGGTCACTGGCGTCAAAGATGACTGATGTCCAGAAATGGCTGAGGTCCATGGCCGCGGAGTCGGACACTTGAGTCCAAAAACGGCTGAGGTCCACGGAGTCCGCGGAGTCGGGCACTTTTCCTCGTCCTCGTTGACCCACAGCCGCGGAGTCAGGCGCGTCTGCTGGTCACTCGCGTCAAAAATGGCTGATGTCCACCACCGCGGAGTTAGACACTTGAGTCCAAAAACGACTGAGGTCCTTCTTCAATCCTGTTCGTCTTCGGCTTCTTGAGCGTCCTCTGTTGCGTCGTCCCACGGCCGCGGTCATTGGAGTCAAAAAATGACTGATGTCCGTTCTCACAGCTCACTGGTCACACCGCTAGATTGATGTCTTCTATCGAAATTCTTGACCAAGAGAATGTCCATTCCTCCAGAGCACACCATCGTCGCTCTCATGCAGCACTCGCCCCAACCCGGGGTCATGGACTCGGATCCATCTCGTCTTACGTAAGCACCACCGTCGTCACCGCCTCGACGGGGGGAATCAACCGAGGAAGGACCGTGTGCTGGATTCTTTTTTGTTCGCCTCCTGCCACTCAGTCTGCATCATCGAGTACTGAAATTTATTGATTTTCTCACTCCCCGCGGGTTGCTGTGGAGTTGCCCTTCGTGGCCCCGAAATAAACCGCACACACTGTACACATTCTGGATGAGGGAGGAGGCTCCACTCCCCCTCCCCGCTCACTTTCAGCCCGACCATGACCAGAAGTTGTGAAGAAATTCCCTCACACAGTTGAGCCGAGTCCCGAATCGAGGATGATGACAAGCATCAAACCCGGATGATGTACTTTTTTCTTCTCTCGTTCATCCCTTTCTCTCGTCTCGTCCGTTCGTCGTTCGTCGTTCGGCGAGATGAATTAATAGACATCCGTCGATGGGGACGACGGAGGGCCGGCAGACCTTCCAAAAGGCACCGGCTCGTGGCCCTCGAGAGGCCCTCAAATGTATTTAATTCTCGTGCACGATGGGAACTGAAATGCTTCACTCTCTCAAAGGGAACTCCCCAGCCAATCCGTAGTAGTCGCCTTTTGTTGGCGTTTGGTTTTCGCGTTGGCGTTGGCGTTGGCATCTCTGACTGCCTGCCTGGCTCTGTAGGTGGGTCAAAAGCCAATTCAAGGCAATTCAACGAGGCCTCTCTCGAATGCTCCCTTGGTACTTTCAGGGCTTCCAACAATACCCCATCCTCCTGCCACCCTCTGTTGTTGCACGGGTGGTTTTTTGTTCCCTCACCATTCAACGAAACGAGCTAATGACTTAATGACTCGACGTATCTGCAAAACAAGGCACTCCGCTTGTTGTCCGTGTGGCGGTGGTGGCAGCAGCAGCCACTTCAAACTGTTGCTAGTCCTTTTCACTTTTCACTTTCATCCTGACCCAGTGTCGACTCGCAAATTTATCGATTTCATAAAGCGACACAAGATGACATAGAAAACCAGCAAACCGTGAAGAGCACCCAGCTGCAGGTTGCAGGACAAGCTTATCAGTGAAAGGGTGAAACGGTGCACATCTCAGAAAGGGCACCACTGCAGCCCCAGCACTGTGGAGCACACAAGATACACATAAATTGCGTGCATTCTCGTGCTGGAACGACCACGGACCCAGGTGTGCTCCTCAATGAATAGATTGTGCGATGCAACAACGTTTCCACCCTCCGCCTGGGTTCAGCCAGCCAGCCAGCCAGCCATCCCTCTGATGCTGATGCTCTCGACCGGTGAATGGCGCACGAGAGTGTGTGCCTTCTGTGCAGGTGTGGCCACACACGTCGGCTTTAAAAAATCATCAAAATTGACATTCGACTTGGAGGCCATTTAAAGGCTTGCCAAAGATTATGGGATATTTTTGAGATAAGCAAATAAAATACAGATTTAAAGCGTACAGTCGCGCCAATACGAATTCCCTCACTTGATCAATGCCTTCAAGAGCAAAGGACTTGCTGAGGAGTATTCACTTTTGCTCTTTGCTTTAATTTAAAGTCGAAAACTGCATTCTTTCCGAAATGTTCAGTTTTGAACTTCTGTTTTATTATTTCAAGTGACCGAATTTGTTGTGGGGCGACTGTGTTTGAAGCGTTTTAAGGGTACTCACACTTTCTGATCTCAGGGCAGTGGCCCTCGACTCGAGGGAAAGGTGCTTTTTGTTTTGTCTGATTACCTTATACCCTCGGGATGTCGTATTGTTCGATCTACAGTGTGTGCTAAAAGCATGCGACTGAAAATTTATTAACTTTTTTTTAATTTAATTGAATTACATGCGCTAAGAGTGTTATGGGGACAAAATTCAGGGGAGATTGTTGGAAATGATGTAAACTTTAGATCAGATTTGTTTCAGATGCTATCTGGACGAAACACTTGACCACTTTCAAAAAGGACTGCTTACTTTGGAGACGATTTTGAAGCTTTTCAAAGGGATTTAGGGGGGTAGGGAGGTTGAAAGGGGATTCATTGGGTACTTAGGCATGGACTGGTGCATTCTGATGCCACGCGGGGTGCCTCTAGGTTGAGCCGTTGGTCCACTTGTGGTTAACCATTTTGAAGCTTTTTACTTCGGCGACAGTTTTGAAGCTTTACAACGAGAGGTAGATAGATAAGGAGGTTAAAGGGGCCTCATAGGGTACTTAAACCTGTGCCGCCAAGCGAGTTGCCTCTAGCCTCTAACCCGTTGGTGCACTATGAAGCGCAGCAGGCAACTGAGGTCGCAAGTGTTACCCAAAATGAAGGTTCCCAAGAGTGTGCACCTAAGTGAAGCTTGAGCCAGTCATGTGCAGAGTAGGAACATTGTCCACTTCCTTCACCTTCCGACAGCTTCAACAGACGCCATTCGATAGAACCCCAGGCCTTGTAGGAGACAAGTTCCTGTGACGCCATCTATCATGGCGATTTTTGATCCATCAAGAGAAGTCAAATTTCCGTGCTTAGGGAGGATAAGTTTAGAGGTGTAACACGAGAGGAAGAGAGATGAAAGACTTCTTCGAAAAACCCTTCAATCGGGCGCCACGTTTTTGAAGTGACCGCCATAAACCCTTTAATCGGGCGCCACGTTTGAAACGAGCCGACGTTTTTGTAGAGACCGCTAAGACCCCTTAATCGGGCGCCAGGTTTGAGACGAGGCGACATTTTTGAGTCGACTGCAAAAAACCCTTTAATCGGGCGCCACGTTTGAGACCATCCAACATTTTCGAAGCGACGGCTAAAAACCCTTTAATCGGGCGCCACGTTTGAGATGAGCCGACATTTTTGAAGCGACGGCTAAAATCACTTTAAGCGAACGCCACGTTTGAGACGAGCCGACGTTTTGTAGAGACCGCTAAGAACCTTTAATCGGGCGCCACTTTTGAGACCATCCAACATTTTCGAAGCGACCGCTAAAAACCCCTTAATCGGTAATTTTCAATGTACAGCAAAATTCCTTTAATCGGGCGCCACTCGACTTTCTGTTGAATTTTTTGTTTTCTGACGCTTTTTGAGGACCTTTTCCATCACCATTTCATTTCACCAAACAACTTCCACTAGCAAATTTGTTTTCATTACTCCCACCAGTTACCCTCTGCCCCACAAGACCTTTCACCGCTGCCAACTGTCGCCCGTGTGTGTGGTCAACTAAGTGGCCTACATTTTTCTGAAAAAAAAAAAAAAGAAATTCTATGTGAAAGGAGCAAGTAAATTCCAGCGCTAATGAGCCTACATTCTCTACACCATTGCTGTTCAGTGAGGCGTATGATTATACCAACAACATTATACCACGGCAGTCAGCCAGGATACGGTGCTTTCAAAATAAAAAAAAAAGAAAAGGACCTCAGCTGGAGTCGGTCTTATGCAAAAGAATACATCGGGGAAGCGACGGGCGAAGTGGAAGGCGAAGGGGCAGACGAAGGGGCAGACGAAGGGGCAGGCGAAGCGACAGGCAAAGCGGCGGGCGAAGCGGCGGGCGAAGCGGCGGGCGAAGCGTCAGCCGAAGCGGAGGGCGAAGCGGCGGCCGAAGCGGCGGGCAAAGTGGTAGGCAAAGGGGCACGCGAAGGGGCACGCGAAGCGGCAGGCGAAGCGACAGGCAAAGCGGCGGGCGAAGTGGCGGGCGAAGCGGCGGGCGAAGCGGCGGCCGAAGCGTCAGCCGAAGCGGTGGGAGAAGCGGCGGGCGAAGCGGCGGGTAAAGTAACGCGAAGCGGCTGGCGAAGCGGCAGGCAAACCGGCAGGCAAACCGGCAGACGAAGGGGCACGCGAAGCGGCAGGCGAGGGGGCAGTTGAAGCGACAGGCGAAGCGGCAGGCAAACTGGCAGGCAAACCGGCAGACGAAGGGGCACGCGAAGCGACGGGCGAAGTGGTAGGCGAAGGGGCACGCGAAGCGGCAGGCGAAACGGCAGACGAAGCCACAGGCAAAGCGACAAGCGAAGCGGCAGCCGAATCGGCGGGCGAAACGGAAGGCAAAGCGACAGGCAAAGCGACAGGCAAAGCGGCGGCCGAAGCGGCGGGCGAAGTGGTAGGCAAAGGGTCACGCGAAGGGGCAGGCGAAGCGACAGGCTAAGCGGCAGGCGAAGCGACAGACGAACCGACGGGCGAAGCGATAGGCGAAGCGGCAGGCGAAGCGACATGCGAAGCGGCAGGCGAAGCAGCGGGCGAAGGGGCTGGCGAAGGGGCAGGCGAAGGGGCAGGCGAAGTGGTAGGCAAAGGGGCAGGCGAAGCGGTAGGAGAAGCGGCAGGCGAAGCGGAAGGGAAGCGGCAGGTGAAGCGGCTGGCGAAGTGGCAGGCGAAGCGACAGGCGAACCGACAGGCGAAGTGGCAGGCGAAGCGGCAGGGGAAGCGCCAGGCCAGAACCTGGGTCCTGAAGCAAGTCCACAGGAGCAAGGAACGGTCCCAAGAATACATGCGAGTGTACACAGGGCTCGTGGGCGTCCTGTGCTCGTGGGGATTTGTTTTTTTTAATTCACTCTCCACCCTCGAAAGGGAAATCTTGTGTGTACCCAGTGAAACGTCCCGGTTTTGATTATTCTTTTGGCTTCATTTTTACTTCTTTTTTTCTTTATTTGCATACACCGTTAAGTACACAAGGCAAGAGCAAAAAAAATGTGCTCTCTCCTCTGGCACATGGGAAGGACAACACACACACACACAGGAGGAGACAGCGCAGAGAAGAGAGAAATGGATTTGAAATCACTCGGCTGTGGGAATGGAGGGAGGAGGCGGAGGGCGCACCTGGCCTGGCAGGGTATATTTAATTTCCTTACCGAAAGTGGTTTTAAATTAGTTTCGGCAAAATTGACGGAAATTAGAAATATTCGAGACGATTTTTTGTCCCTCCTTCATCATGAGAGTGAAGTAGGCCCAGAACAATGATACAGGGGGGAGCACCAACCCCCCCAGCTTCTAACCACGATTACATACTCATCCATCGGAGTCCATCAAGCAGAATGATCACAAAAGTCCTTTGTGGGGGGAGGGGGGGGTGTGTGGGAGAGACTGCGGTTTTTGGGGGGGAGGGCGGGGCTATGATGTCCCAACAAATCGGATTACATGTGTCAATTGAAAAGCACCGAGGATGCAACTGTAGGATTTAGCGGTTTGCTGCTGTGTGTGTTACTTAAAACCGCCCTCGCGACCAATATTTCATGAATAAACACCTATTAGACTTAATTAAACCAATGAACAATGGCAAAGTTTGCCACCTCAGCCGGGGCGTTCATTCTGAACGTCCCCCCCCATGAGTGTGAGCAGACGAAACCCTGGAGGTAATTAAAATCAATTCGATTTAATTTAGTTCACGCTGATGTGTGTGGCAAGGCAACCACCGCCATCACCACCACCAGTTGATGATGAGTGAAAATGTTAACAAAAATCAGCGCGCTAATAAAGTTAATGTGACACTGATGGGGACTACATCACACCGGGGCTTAGGAAATTGAATCATTTGCGATTTGATTTTGCGATTGTTTGCCGATGATGGATGTACCTGGATGATTCTCCTCCCACCCATCCTCCCCCTCTGCATCTGTCATTCAATTATGAGTATTCAAAAACACACACAAAAATCCTGAAGGGTTACCATCATCATTTCGAAACATCCCTCTCGTGTAGGGGCGGTCCTGGGTTCGACTTTTGTGTGGGCGAGTGGATGAGTGGGTCTGTGGGGCTGTTGATTGAAGCGAGAAGTTTTAATTTCACCCCCCAGTTCTGGGGAAAAATGATTTTCCAATTGCTTTTCTCATTTGCAAGCCGTTTTGCAAAACCCACTTGGGATACTCGTAACTTACGGACCAAATGGGTGCCATCCATAAAAACAGAAATCATTTCGCCTTCAATTCCCTTTAAGGGTCTCCTTGTAACCTTCCCCTTTTCCACATCCTTCCATCCCCCATCCGCCCCCCGGGCCGCACCATTTAACCGCTTTTCATTCATTCATTCTATCATCGGTCTTGATCTTAAATACCGAAGCAGAGTGCGGTTGAAGTTTTGACTGGTGTTTTGGTTTTGGTTTTCTTGAAAGGGTATCCCTTCCTCGCAAGTGTTTGGTCCCGGTCCTCGTCTTCCGGGGGTGGGGGAGGGGATAATTATGAAACTACCGTCGCTGTTTCGGAAAACCGAAAACCGATTTAAAATGATGCCTGCAGATGCAACAAATGCGGGTTGTTGTTGTTGTTGTTTCTCCACACCCCACACCCTCCTCTGGGGGATGGGAGGCTCTTATGTAAATCGTTTTCGAACCATAAACCTTTGAACAAGGCATCCCTCTGCCAGTTCACCTGGGACCAATTCGAAGGGATCCCAGCCCCATCATGATGCCGATGATGACGATGATGTTGATGTTGATGTTGATGATGATGTCGATGATGATGAATGGCACTCCACGTGGCGCAGGTTTCCTCATCCATCGTGAGAATTTTTTAAGAACTTAAAGAGTGTCAGGCAGACACTCAACTTCACTTTTTCGCAAAATGAGCACAAATTTGCCTCTCACCTCATCAAACATACCCTCCCGCTCCCCGGGAAAACCATGAAAAAACCCGGAAAACCTCCCCCGGGAAAACCCAGGGAGAAAAAAAAATAATTTTCAAAGACAAACGTCGACCTCCCACCACCCATTCACTGAACGACTGAGATGGAGACGCCAAAGGTGGCCAGCAGATGTTGGTTTTAACTTTTTTTCAAAGGCTTACGGGCGTCTAAAAACCACCGCTACCGCAAGAGTGGATGAATCTTGCATTTCAATGATGCCCCAGGGACTCACTCTCCATCGAGTGTGCATGCATATGCATGAAGGTGAAGCCAAACGGCCGCAAGAGAGAGACCGTCTATGAATAGGAAACGAAAACTGATTGATTGACGTCTCTCTGCGTACAGCTTGTGCGCTTCTACTAGCGGCGATTTTGTTTTGTGTTGAATTTCTTCGAAAATACGTTTCATCTTCAGGACATGCGGAATAAGGTATCGAAAATCGCCTGATTTATGTCGAATTTCTGGGAAAAAACGTTTCGTTTTTGGAAAAAACGCCATATCTCGGAAACGGTGCGTCGGACGGCGATTTGCCTTTTTTCTTAAGCTTTTTTTCAAACATACACGACCGGATGACGCAACTTTTAAGCCAAAATTCACGGCTCTAGCTATTATAGAACCCCCCTTTTGGCCAACCATAAGGTGGTGTTCGACCAAAAAACCAAATTTCTGGAGGTGCATACTTTGACTTTGAATATCTCGGGAACGGAGGGACGCAGGAAAAAAGTAATGATAGGGGGTTGTAGGTAATTGCTTCTTCTTCACGGCATGGAAAGTTAAAAATCGGAAATCGCCTGATTTGTGTCGAATTTCTGGGAAAAAACGTTTCGTTTTTGGAAAAAACGCCATATCTCGGAAACGGTGCGTCGGACGGCGATTTGCCTTTTGGTTAAGTCTTTTTTCCAAACATACACGACCGGATGACGCAACTTTTAAGCCAAAATTCACGGCTCTAGCTATTATAGAACCCCCCTTTTGGCCAACCATAAGGTGGTGTTCGACCAAAAAACCAAATTTCTGGAGGTGCATACTTTGACTTTGAATATCTCGGGAACGGAGGGACGCAGGAAAAAAGTAATGATAGGGTGTTGTAGGTAATCACTTCTTCTTCACGGCATGGAAAGTTAAAAATCGGAAATCGCCTGATTTGTGTCGAATTTCTGGGAAAAAACGTTTCGTTTTTGGAAAAAACGCCATATCTCGGAAACGGTGCGTCGGACGGCGATTTGCCTTTTGGTTAAGCTTTTTTTCAAACATACACGACCGGATGACGCAACTTTTAAGCCAAAATTCACGGCTCTAGCTATTATAGAACCCCCCTTTTGGCCAACCATAAGGTGGTGTTCGACCAAAAAACCAAATTTCTGGAGGTGCATACTTTGACTTTGAATATCTCGGGAACGGGGGGACGCAGGAAAAAAGTAATGATAGGGGGTTGTAGGTAATTGCTTCTTCTTCACGGCATGGAAAGTTAAAAATCGGAAATCGCCTGATTTGTGTCGAATTTCTGGGAAAAAACGTTTCGTTTTTGGAAAAAACGCCATATCTCGGAAACGGTGCGTCGGACGGCGATTTGCCTTTTGGTTAAGTCTTTTTTCCAAACATACACGACCGGATGACGCAACTTTTAAGCCAAAATTCACGGCTCTAGCTATTATAGAACCCCCCTTTTGGCCAACCATAAGGTGGTGTTCGACCAAAAAACCAAATTTCTGGAGGTGCATACTTTGACTTTGAATATCTCGGGAACGGAGGGACGCAGGAAAAAAGTAATGATAGGGGGTTGTAGGTAATTGCTTCTTCTTCACGGCATGGAAAGTTAAAAATCGGAAATCGCCTGATTTGTGTCGAATTTCTGGGAAAAAACGTTTCGTTTTTGGAAAAAACGCCATATCTCGGAAACGGTGCGTCGGACGGCGATTTGCCTTTTGGTTAAGCTTTTTTTCAAACATACACGACCGGATGACGCAACTTTTAAGCCAAAATTCACGGCTCTAGCTATTATAGAACCCCCCTTTTGGCCAACCATAAGGTGGTGTTCGACCAAAAAACCAAATTTCTGGAGGTGCATACTTTGACTTTGAATATCTCGGGAACGGAGGGACGCAGAAAAAAAGTAATGATAGGGGGTTGTAGGTAATTGCTTCTTCTTCACGGCATGGAAAGTTAAAAATCGGAAATCGCCTGATTTGTGTCGAATTTCTGGGAAAAAACGTTTCGTTTTTGGAAAAACGCCATATCTCGGAAACGGTGCGTCGGACGGCGATTTGCCTTTTGGTTAAGCTTTTTTTCAAACATACACGACCGGATGACGCAACTTTTAAGCCAAAATTCACGGCTCTAGCTATTATAGAACCCCCCTTTTGGCCAACCATAAGGTGGTGTTCGACCAAAAAACCAAATTTCTGGAGGTGCATACTTTGACTTTGAATATCTCGGGAACGGAGGGACGCAGAAAAAAAGTAATGATAGGGGGTTGTAGGTAATTGCTTCTTCTTCACGGCATGGAAAGTTAAAAATCGGAAATCGCCTGATTTGTGTCGAATTTCTGGGAAAAAACGTTTCGTTTTTGGAAAAACGCCATATCTCGGAAACGGTGCGTCGGACGGCGATTTGCCTTTTGGTTAAGCTTTTTTTCAAACATACACGACCGGATGACGCAACTTTTAAGCCAAAATTCACGGCTCTAGCTATTATAGAACCCCCCTTTTGGCCAACCATAAGGTGGTGTTCGACCAAAAAACCAAATTTCTGGAGGTGCATACTTTGACTTTGAATATCTCGGGAACGGAGGGACGCAGGAAAAAAGTAATGATAGGGGGTTGTAGGTAATTGCTTCTTCTTCACGGCATGGAAAGTTAAAAATCGGAAATCGCCTGATTTGTGTCGAATTTCTGGGAAAAAACGTTTCGTTTTTGGAAAAAACGCCATATCTCGGAAACGGTGCGTCGGACGGCGATTTGCCTTTTGGTTAAGCTTTTTTTCAAACATACACGACCGGATGACGCAACTTTTAAGCCAAAATTCACGGCTCTAGCTATTATAGAACCCCCCTTTTGGCCAACCATAAGGTGGTGTTCGACCAAAAAACCAAATTTCTGGAGGTGCATACTTTGACTTTGAATATCTCGGGAACGGAGGGACGCAGGAAAAAAGTAATGATAGGGGGTTGTAGGTAATTGCTTCTTCTTCACGGCATGGAAAGTTAAAAATCGGAAATCGCCTGATTTGTGTCGAATTTCTGGGAAAAAACGTTTCGTTTTTGGAAAAAACGCCATATCTCGGAAACGGTGCGTCGGACGGCGATTTGCCTTTTGGTTAAGTCTTTTTTCCAAACATACACGACCGGATGACGCAACTTTTAAGCCAAAATTCACCGCTCTAGCTAATTTAGAACCCCACTTTTGGCCAAAAATAAGGTGGTGTTCGACCAAAAAACCAAATTTTTTGCAAGGCTCTTACCACTCACATGAGAGGTGGGAAACAAGTCCACTTTTGGCGAGGTGGACTTCGTTTCCATGCAAGGTAAGTCCACTTTTTGACTTTGGATGCATTGTTTGCATCAAAATTGTCCTTTTAAGGACAACAAAAAAATCTTTAAGAGTTATTACACTATTTCAATGAACAAAGTGCACCATATCTCGAAAACGGTGCATCCGACGGCAATTTCCGTCATAACAAATTGTTTGCAGCCATTCAAGACGAACATTTTGATGCCTCTTTTGTGGCTCTAGCTCAAACCGTTTCCGAGCTATGGCCAAAAATTCCCATCAGGACGAGGTTATGTACTCCTTCGTCTCATTTTTTAAACTTTTTGACCTTATCCTTTGGCCAAATCCATTCAAATTTGAAACATATCATCAGCTACGGAACCTCTGCCGATATATCCAAAAAATTTCATCCAAATTTTGATTTTTAAAAAATCGACACAAATTCAGCGGAAAAGTCGACCACGAAGTTTTGCAATTGACTGCATTTTTCCGTGAAAACGTGACATTTTTTCGATTTTCGAAAAAATCTTCGAATTTCGATTCGAAAATGGACAGAGATAGTGGGGTGGATGGTATTTAAGGAAGAAATAATAAATTTGCAAGGATTCAGTGCCGCAGGATGCGATAGGATCAAAAAAAGGACATCACTGGTCATCCAAAAATTTTCCGCTGGTATCCTTTTCAGACATCCTAGCGGCGTTCAATACCAACATTTTGAGCCAACATTTGTGTCTGTGGGTCTATTAGTTATAGCCAATAAAAGGGCAACAGAAAGGACGAAGAAAGCAGTTCGTTTTGTAAAAAATGCACCATATCTCAAAAACCGTGCGTTCGGCGTTAATTTTCCTCTCAATAACTTTTGTGTAGGTGTTCAATACGAACATTTGCATACCTTATTTGTGATCGTTAGTCTAATAGTTTTCGAGTTATATGCAAAAAATGGAATCAGAAAGGGTGAAAAAATCAGCCTTAGTTCCCACCTCGCAAAAAAGTGGACTTAGTTCCCACCTCGCATGGGAATCAAGTCCACCGCGCAAAAAGTGGACTTATTTTCCACCTCGCATCAGCATTAAGTCCACCTCGCAAAAAGTGGACTTATTTCCCACTTCGCATCAGCATTAAGTCCACCTCGCAAAAAGTGGACTTATTTCCCACCCCGCATGAGCATTAAGTCCACCTCGCAAAAAGTGGACTTATTTCCCACCCCGCATGAGCATTAAGTCCACCTCGCAAAAAGTGGACTTATTTCCCACCTCGCATCAGCATTAAGTCCACCTCGCAAAAAGTGGACTTATTTCCCACCTCGCATCAGCATTAAGTCCACCTCGCAAAAAGTGGACTTATTTCCCACCTCGCATCAGCATTAAGTCCACCTCGCAAAAAGTGGACTTATTTCCCACTTCGCATCAGCATTAAGTCCACCTCGCAAAAAGTGGACTTATTTCCCACCCCGCATGAGCATTAAGTCCACCTCGCAAAAAGTGGACTTATTTCCCACCCCGCATGAGCATTAAGTCCACCTCGCAAAAAGTGGACTTATTTCCCACCTCGCATCAGCATTAAGTCCACCTCGCAAAAAGTGGACTTATTTCCCACCTCGCATCAGCATTAAGTCCACCTCGCAAAAAGTGGACTTATTTCCCACCTCGCATCAGCATTAAGTCCACCTCGCAAAAAGTGGACTTATTTCCCACCTCGCATCAGCATTAAGTCCACCTCGCAAAAAGTGGACTTATTTCCCACCTCGCATCAGCATTAAGTCCACCTCGCAAAAAGTGGACTTATTTCCCACCTCGCATCAGCATTAAGTCCACCTCGCAAAAAGTGGACTTATTTCCCACCTCGCATCAGCATTAAGTCCACCTCACAAAAAGTGGACTTATTTCCCACCTCGCATCAGCATTAAGTCCACCTCGCAAAAAGTGGACTTATTTCCCACCTCGCATCAGCATTAAGTCCACCTCGCAAAAAGTGGACTTATTTCCCACCTCGCATCAGCATTAAGTCCACCTCGCAAAAAGTGGACTTATTTCCCACCCCGCATCAGCATTAAGTCCACCTCGCAAAAAGTGGACTTATTTCCCACCTCGCATTACACGCACATACACGACCGGATGACGCAACTTTTAAGCCAAAATTCACGGCTCTAGCTATTATAGAACCCCCCTTTTGGCCAACCATAAGGTGGTGTTCGACCAAAAAACCAAATTTCTGGAGGTGCATACTTTGACTTTGAATATCTCGGGAACGGAGGGACGCAGGAAAAAAGTAATGATAGGGGGTTGTAGGTAATTGCTTCTTCTTCACGGCATGGAAAGTTAAAAATCGGAAATCGCCTCATTTGTGTCGAATTTCTGGGAAAAAACGTTTCGTTTTTGGAAAAAACGCCATATCTCGGAAACGGTGCGTCGGACGGCGATTTGCCTTTTAGTTAAGCTTTTTTTCAAACATACACGACCGGATGACGCAACTTTTAAGCCAAAATTCACGGCTCTAGCTATTATAGAACCCCCCTTTTGGCCAACCATAAGGTGGTGTTCGACCAAAAAACCAAATTTCTGGAGGTGCATACCTTGACTTTGAATATCTAGGGAACGGAGGGACGCAGGAAAAAAATAATGATAGGGGGTTGTAGGTAATTGCTTCTTCTTCACGGCATGGAAAGTTAGAAATCGGAAATCGCCTGATTTGTGTCGAATTTCTGGGAAAAAACGTTTCGTTTTTGGAAAAAACGCCATATCTCGGAAACGGTGCGTCGGACGGCGATTTGCCTTTTGGTTGAGTCTTTTTTCCAAACATACACGACCGGATGACGCAACTTTTAAGCCAAAATTCACGGCTCTAGCTATTATAGAACCCCCCTTTTGGCCAACCATAAGGTGGTGTTCGACCAAAAAACCAAATTTCTGGAGGTGCATACTTTGACTTTGAATATCTCGGGAACGGAGGGACGCAGGAAAAAAGTAATGATAGGGGGTTGTAGGTAATTGCTTCTTCTTCACGGCATGTGAAGTTAAAAATCGGAAATCGCCTGATTTGTGTCGAATTTCTGGGAAAAAACGTTTCGTTTTTGGAAAAAACGCCATATCTCGGAAACGGTGCGTCGGACGGCGATTTGCCTTTTGGTTAAGTCTTTTTTCCAAACATACACGACCGGATGACGCAACTTTTAAGCCAACATTCACGGCTCTAGCTATTATAGAACCCCCCTTTTGGCCAACCATAAGGTGGTGTTCGACCAAAAAACCAAATTTCTGGAGGTGCATACTTTGACTTTGAATATCTCGGGAACGGAGGGACGCAGGAAAAAAGTAATGATAGGGGGTTGTAGGTAATTGCTTCTTCTTCACGGCATGGAAAGTTAAAAATCGGAAATCGCCTGATTTGTGTCGAATTTCTGGGAAAAAACGTTTCGTTTTTGGAAAAAACGCCATATCTCGGAAACGGTGCGTCGGACGGCGATTTGCCTTTTGGTTAAGTCTTTTTTCCAAACATACACGACCGGATGACGCAACTTTTAAGCCAAAATTCACCGCTCTAGCTAATTTAGAACCCCACTTTTGGCCAAAAATAAGGTGGTGTTCGACCAAAAAACCAAATTTTTTGCAAGGCTCTTACCACTCACATGAGAGGTGGGAAACAAGTCCACTTTTGGCGAGGTGGACTTCGTTTCCATGCAAGGTAAGTCCACTTTTTGACTTTGGATGCATTGTTTGCATCAAAATTGTCCTTTTAAGGACAACAAAAAAATCTTTAAGAGTTATTACACTATTTCAATGAACAAAGTGCACCATATCTCGAAAACGGTGCATCCGACGGCAATTTCCGTCATAACAAATTGTTTGCAGCCATTCAAGACGAACATTTTGATGCCTCTTTTGTGGCTCTAGCTCAAACCGTTTCCGAGCTATGGCCAAAAATTCCCATCAGGACGAGGTTATGTACTCCTTCGTCTCATTTTTTAAACTTTTTGACCTTATCCTTTGGCCAAATCCATTCAAATTTGAAACATATCATCAGCTACGGAACCTCTGCCGATATATCCAAAAAATTTCATCCAAATTTTGATTTTTAAAAAATCGACACAAATTCAGCGGAAAAGTCGACCACGAAGTTTTGCAATTGACTGCATTTTTCCGTGAAAACGTGACATTTTTTCGATTTTCGAAAAAATCTTCGAATTTCGATTCGAAAATGGACAGAGATAGTGGGGTGGATGGTATTTAAGGAAGAAATAATAAATTTGCAAGGATTCAGTGCCGCAGGATGCGATAGGATCAAAAAAAGGACATCACTGGTCATCCAAAAATTTTCCGCTGGTATCCTTTTCAGACATCCTAGCGGCGTTCAATACCAACATTTTGAGCCAACATTTGTGTCTGTGGGTCTATTAGTTATAGCCAATAAAAGGGCAACAGAAAGGACGAAGAAAGCAGTTCGTTTTGTAAAAAATGCACCATATCTCAAAAACCGTGCGTTCGGCGTTAATTTTCCTCTCAATAACTTTTGTGTAGGTGTTCAATACGAACATTTGCATACCTTATTTGTGATCGTTAGTCTAATAGTTTTCGAGTTATATGCAAAAAATGGAATCAGAAAGGGTGAAAAAATCAGCCTTAGTTCCCACCTCGCAAAAAAGTGGACTTAGTTCCCACCTCGCATGGGAATCAAGTCCACCGCGCAAAAAGTGGACTTATTTCCCACCTCGCATCAGCATTAAGTCCACCTCGCAAAAAGTGGACTTATTTCCCACTTCGCATCAGCATTAAGTCCACCTCGCAAAAAGTGGACTTATTTCCCACCCCGCATGAGCATTAAGTCCACCTCGCAAAAAGTGGACTTATTTCCCACCCCGCATGAGCATTAAGTCCACCTCGCAAAAAGTGGACTTATTTCCCACCTCGCATCAGCATTAAGTCCACCTCGCAAAAAGTGGACTTATTTCCCACCTCGCATCAGCATTAAGTCCACCTCGCAAAAAGTGGACTTATTTCCCACCTCGCATCAGCATTAAGTCCACCTCGCAAAAAGTGGACTTATTTCCCACTTCGCATCAGCATTAAGTCCACCTCGCAAAAAGTGGACTTATTTCCCACCCCGCATGAGCATTAAGTCCACCTCGCAAAAAGTGGACTTATTTCCCACCCCGCATGAGCATTAAGTCCACCTCGCAAAAAGTGGACTTATTTCCCACCTCGCATCAGCATTAAGTCCACCTCGCAAAAAGTGGACTTATTTCCCACCTCGCATCAGCATTAAGTCCACCTCGCAAAAAGTGGACTTATTTCCCACCTCGCATCAGCATTAAGTCCACCTCGCAAAAAGTGGACTTAGTTCCCACCTCGCATGGGAATCAAGTCCACCGCGCAAAAAGTGGGAAAAAAAGTGAATAAAAACTAAATTGCGATCCGACGCACCGTTTTCGAGATATGGCGCATCTTCCACAAATTAACTGTGTTTTTCGTCCTTGCTGATGGTATTTATTGGCTATAAATCGGCCTACGACCACAAATGGCGACTTAAAATATTCGTATTGACCGCCGCAAGGATGTTAGAGAAAGATTCGCGGCCCTGGGTGCACTAGAACCCGACTTATGGCCAAGAATAGCTGGGGGTTTGACGGAAAACCACGCAAAACGTCCTCGTATCTCCTTGCTTATGCATAAATGGTTGCTCTCTTGTGGCATTTTGGTTCGTTCTAGCCTCCTTCATCCATATGCATGCACACTCGATGGAGAGTGGGTCTGTGGGGCATCATTAAAATGCAACGATCCACCTCTCTCCCACTCCACTCTCTCTCTCTAACAGTCACACGGGTGGTTAGGTTGTTCTTTTTTGTTGTTGTTGTTATTGTTGTTATTGTTGTTGTTGTTGTTGTGCCCCCCGTAAGCCTTTGATTTGGAAAACAGCAAAAAAAAAAAAACTGAAGGGAACCATCTGCTGGCCACCGTCATGTGTGTGTCTCCTTTGGCTTCTTCATCTCCTTCGCATCCATCAGTCATCGTTCAGGGAAAAGTGGCGGTGGGTGGGGGGTGGCATGGGCATTATTTAGGTGCGACATTTGTCTGAAAATTTTCATGGTGTCCTGGTGGTGGGGGGGGGGGGGGGGGGGGGAGGAATGATGACAGGCGCATCAACGGCAGTAGCAGCAGCCAAAGCAACAACAGCAGCAACAACAGCAGCAGAAGATTGCCACCGGCAACCAGAAGAAATTTTGCAATTCCGGCTGCGTCCTGAACCAGGGGCTTTTCTGTATCCATGATGCATCTGCGTTGGCTTTCTGTTTTTCTTTTTTTTGCGCATTTTTGCGTTTTTTTTTTCGTGTTTTTTTGTTTGCCTCTTGAAGCAAGTCAAAGTCGTCTCCATGTTTACATTATACGCTCGGCATGCACACTTTTGAGGCTGCACCTCATCCACATTCAACCCCCCCCCCCCCCCCCCCCCCACCAACAACCATCACCACCCCAAAGCGAGCACAAAAGTTTTGCGATGACGCTGATGAATTCATCGGTGGATGCGTGGGGCGGTGGAGGAAAGTTCAGCGCTGCTAAATGACCAATAATCCGTCCTTGCCTCGTGGATGCGGTGGTTCATTTTGAAATCAACGACTCGTAGGTTTATCTGGACGTTCCCATGGAATCTCTGCCAAAGGCGTGTGCATGATAGACAGCCGCCAATGGACAACAGTGGCATTCAGTGGGATTCAGTGGCATTCAGTCGGGGAAGCACTAAAAAAAAAAAAGCAGAGTCTTTGAGAAAGTTTTTCCCCCCCAACAACTGGCATGAAAGGCAACTCCAATATCCCCAATTAGCATATTAATCACGTTCAAAAATACACATGCAGGCAGGATTTTTTTGTGTGCTCGTGTCCTTGTTAAAATTTAGTCAACTTTTCTGCTCCATCACGGGAGAACAGCCCGACAGAGGCGGGATAATGATAAATGTCGTCACATTTTGAGAGGATTTATCGCTAAAAAAAAACGACCCTCCCCCGGAACCAGTTGCCGTGCGACGTGCGAGATACCTCGGCAAACGACGGAGGAGGACACGAAGCAAATTGTATTCACAGACCACACTCGCAGTGTCCCCATGACAAACTTTGAGTGATTGATACGTACTGCATGCCTTCTCCATCTCCCCTTTGTGCGTCGTGTGTGTGTCCCTGTGTGTGTGTCAAAGGTATCGAAGGATCAGGAGTTTTTTTTTTTGTTCTCCACTTTCAGTTAAACTCTTTGCAGGATATCGGATTTTTTTCGTTCCTTTGTTTGATTTATCCGAAATCGAAACTGAAAGGAGTCCTTAACTTTGTCGTCTTTCTTGCGCACACCTCATCGTCGTCAGCGTCCTGGGACTTTTCTATTTTCATTTTCTCTCTGAAAGAAGAGACTTGACGTCTATCTTGTTTTGCTTTGCGACACTCGCATCTCGCATCTCGCATCTCGCATCACACAGGATGTGTGTAGGTGGGTGGGTGTGGGTGGGTGGTGTTAATCCGAAAATGGATGTTGAAACTTTCAAATCTCTCCTCATTCAGTCAGTTAATTGAAGCCGTCAATTGAAAGTGATTAGGGAGGGGGATACGCACATCCATTTCTGATTTAATCCGTTAAAAGGGTATTGCAACATTTCACCGTTCATAAATCAGACCGAGGGGCTTAAGTTCTTAACCATCAGACCTAATCAACCACAAGAATGACCGTTAATGAGTTTTGTTTCCCCCATTCAGTCGCTTCTCTCTCTCTCTCCTCCTTTATGGATCAAATTAGCATTTGTTTTGCCCGTCCAGGATGGGGTGGGGATTTTTTGGTGGTCGCTTACATAATCGTTCGGCGGATGCGAGAGACCGTGATTTGGCTTTGGTGCGATGCAAAGCCCCTGTTAAGCCTAAAAGCACCCTTTCCATAGACGAACTGAAGTGCATTGGCGATTTAATCCAGCGATGCGTTGAATGGCGCCCCACCGAAAACCAGCTTTTTTCTGTACGAGCCAATGTGTGCCCCTGAGCAGTAGTTCTGCTGATGACTTGGGCACAGGCAAGACAGCAATCCCATTCTAATGCAAAATTCATTGTCAGCCTATCTCAGGGCTGTCCCAAATGGATTTACGTATAGAATTTCATCTAATCGCCCAGAAATCCCAGAAAAGAACAGCAGGTATTTGAAGATGCTTGAAGCGTATGCAACGAATTGTTCTATGGATGCAAAGACCATTCCATAGGCACTGCGAGAAATCAAAGGCCTAATGCGTCGAGCAGGATGCTTACAGACAGCACCCAGCCCCGCGAAGCAGAGACTCACGGCTGTCCGGTGGCCGGAGTGACTTTGGTGCCCTGGTGCGTCGAGCAGGGTGCTTAGAGACAGCACCCAACCCCGCGAAGTAAAGCCGTACGGCTGTCGGGTGGCCGGAATGACTACGGTGCCCCGGTGCGTCGACAGCACCCAGCTCCGCGAAGTAGAACCTCACGGGTGTCCGATGGCCCGGTGCATCGAGCAGGACGCTTAGAGGCAGCAGCCAGCCCCGCGAAGTAGAACCTGACGACTGTCCGGTGGCCGGAGTGACTTTGGTGCCCCGGTGCGTCGAGCAGGATTCTTAGAGACAGCACCCAGCCCCGCGAAGTAGAGCCTCACGGTGGCGGGAGTGACTATGGTGCCCCGGTGCGTCGAGCAGGGTGCTTAGAGACAGCACCCAGCCCCGCGAAGCAGAGCCTTACGGCTGTCGGGTGGCCGGAGTGACTACGGTGCCCCGGTGCGTCGAGCAGGGTGCTCAGGGACAGCACCGAGGCCCGCGAAGTAGAACGTCACGCCTGTCCGAGGGCCGGAGTGACTTTTGCGCGCCGACAAGTGGTGGACGCGAGAAAAGACATCAAATTTGGGATACCTACAGCGACTACAGTTCCCCGGTGTCTTGAGGAGAGTCACAGAGGCAGAACTTTTGTCACCCAGTCCCTTGAAGTACACCCTCACCTCTGTCCACCGTCCAGAGTGACTTTTCATCGTCGAGGACCCGATTTGGCACCAGGGCGCGATGTCTGTCAGACCAGCATCCCGAGAAGTTTTCATCCCAAAATCCATCCCAAACCCATACAGAGCACAAAAGAGTATCACACACACATGCGTGTCAGTCATGCCCTGCTCTGCCTGTTCTGCCTGCTGTGCCATGATGTGTGTCTGCGTGGCCTTGGGGGACAAAAGGGATGATGATGATGATGGTCGTGTCTACTCAAAACTAGGACTTAACTTGCAAATGAATTTCTATTGTTATTTATCTGAAGGAACTCCTCTGTCACGCTTTTGTTTTGTTGCCTTCTTCTGTCTCCACAGCTTTTCGGTTGTTGTTGCTGTTTGAGAAGATCCTCCCAAGTGGGTCGGCTGGTGTGTCACAAGCGGCTAGGATTTATTGTAAATATAAGTCTCAGCAGATCTCATCGGGAAGTTGAAATAAAATAAATATTTCTTGGTTTTGTTTTCATTTTCAGGGTTTTTGTCTTTGCTCGGCGAGCAGGAAGGAAGGCGCTGCGTTGAGATGGAAAGGGATGTGGCGGATGCTGGGTGAGGGTGAAGGGACTAAAGTCAAAACAGAAAATGAGGGAAAAAAAAATCAATGAATTGAAGTGGAAAAGGGTATCCACACACAGAACAATCGATACGCGGCGCTATCCATCAGGGTTGGCTGACAGATGGACGGCTTCCCCGGGTAGACGAGTGTCTCGTGAATTTGGCAGTCGGAGGGAGTGGATGAGGTACGCGTCAGATTAATTAAGTTCAACCCTCAGTCGCAGATTCAAATTGAAGAGCACAAGGGGGAGAGCAGGGAGAGTCTTGGAGAAGTATCCGAGGCATCCAGGCACTGGTATCCAGGCTTAAAAAATGCCAGATATTACAAAAGGCACGACGATACTGGAGCCACTTTCCTTACGGCCGCCTTGCTAGTGCAGACTAAGGACTTGACGTAGCCCCAGAGAAAACAAGCGAGTGGTGCCAAGTCAGCCATCAAATCATGACATAATCCGGCCGCCAAATGTCTGCTTGAAGCGTTGCGTCGCTTGTATGGCATGCAGCACCGTCTTGTTGGAATCACAGCTCGGAGATATCGATGTAGTCGAGGTCTAGCCACAGGCACTCGATAAACACCGCTCCGAATTGACGACAAGGCTATCTCCTTCCTCATTTCGAAAGAAATAAGGTCCGATGAAGCCGCCTCGCCATAAACCGCACCAAACTGTCAACCTTCGTGGCTGCTGTGATGCTTCGTCGAACACGCGTGTCGACATAGCCGCTGAGACAAAAATAGGCCCCAACCGAGACGATGATGTTTTTTTTCCGAAATCCGGATTTTCGGTCAACATTTCAAACGCCCAATTAGCGTTATTAGTTTTCACTCCAATAGGGGAAACTGTGCTTGTTGACATAGCCGCTGAGCCAAAAATAGACCTGGACCGGGAAAATTATTTTTTTCCCAAAATCCGGATCTCCAGTCAACATTTCAAACGACCAATTAGCGATTGTGTTCGGTACAAGAACGGAAACTATGTTCGTTGACATAGCCGCTGAGCCAAAAATGGACCTCATCCGAGAAGATGGCGTTTTTTTTTTCCAAAGTCCGGATTTTCGATAAACATTTCCAGCGCCCAATTAGCGATTGTGCTCGGAAGATATTATGCTTGTGGACACAGCCACTGAGCCTAAAATGGGCATGGGCCGAGAAAGAGATTTTTTAGTCAACATCCATATTTTCGGTAAATATTTCAAGCGCCCAATTAACTGTTCGATCGCCTCAAAAATGGAAATTTTGCTTGTTAACCTAACCGCTGAGCCAAAAATAAGCCAAAAATGGGCTTCGATGAGATAATTTTGCTTGCGACCATCCGGATTTCAGGTCAACATTTCAAGCGCCCAATTAGTGATTGTGTTCACTTCAAAAGGAGAATCTATGCTTGTTGACATAGTCACAGAGCCAAAAATGGGCATCGATGGAAAAACCAATTTTTTTTTTGCCACCATCCGGATTATCGATAAACGTTGCAAGCGCCTCCTAAACGACCGGTTGGCTCCAAAAATTACAATTTTGCTCATTTGACATAGCCACTGAGCCAAAAATGGGCATCGATGAAGACAGCAATTTGTTTGGTCACCATCCGGACTATCGATAAACAATTCAAGTGATGTAATCGTTTCAACAATGGAAATTTTGCTTAAGGATATAGCCGCTGAGACAAAAATTGGGCCTCGACCGAGAAGATGATGGTTTTTTTCCAAAATCCGGATCTTCAGATAGCGGCTGTGTTCGGTCCAAGAAAAAGAAAACTATGTTCATTGACATAGCCGCTGAGCCTTCAAGAAGAAAAATTGCGAAAAGTGGACCTCGACCGAGAAGGCGATTGGTTTGGCCAAAATCCGGATTATCTGTAAACGTTTCAAGCGCCTCCTTAACGACCGGTTGGCTCCAAAAACTGCAATTTTGGTCATTTCACATAGCCGCTGAGGCAAAAATAAGCCTAAAATACCCGCTAAGTCAACAATAGGCTCAAAATGTGCAAATATTATCCGGGGAGATGATTTTTTTGGTCGAAATCCGGACTCCCGATCAACATTTCAAGCGGTCCGACTTCAATTCTCGTGTCAGTACAGATGTAGGCCCAAATCTAACCCTGTGACGATGCCCACTTCAGCTAATCAGCGCCGACTCTTCATTCCTCGGTCTTCTTCAACACTTAATCCGGATTAGGGGCAAAATCCCCAAAAAACTGTACTCCCGTTCAAATGGTGCCACAATTTGCTTGTACGCTGAAGCCATGATGGCAGCCCACCCCACGATGACACTCATGTTGTGTATTTACAAGTGCAATTGAGTCGGAAATTCGATGATATTTCTTTAATAATTTCCCCTCGTTCGGTATGCGTAATGAAAAGGTAAGCTTTTCCCGAATATTTTTGCGGCTGAACGTCATTGGCAACTTTTGACAACTGGTGAAGCGTAACAACTGCTATCTGGTCGCCCTTTGCAGTCCATCTCACAACCGGACAAACGGCATTCTTTGCACTCGTCTTAATTGTCCTCATTCGGCACAATCATGGATGAAAAACATAATTGATTAAATTTGAATCAGTCGTCCATTCGGCCGTGCAAAATGACTGCTACTCACTGGGCCGGAGGATAATTTTATTAAATTCTTCAGTTGATTATATAAATGCTCCTCTGAAAAAGTCAAAGGAGACACCGGCATTGCTTGTCCAATCAATTTCCCGGAGAGTGGCTTTTATTTGTAGGCCTGACGGGCGATTCTCAGATTTCTTTTAATGTGCATTGTGCTCGGCACAGAAACCACCACAAACGGACCGCACGACAACTAATTAACCATCAATTCGACTGACTTCATATTTATCACCTGGGCCTCCGTGTCCGTCGGTGGGTGGTGCTTGCTCCGTGAGGGTGGTGCGGGTGGGTTCAATTGAAATTCTTGTCTCTCTCGAGCCCCCGAAACGGCGATCATTTCGATTATGTGAGGAACACATTATAACGTCTGTCCAACGAATTTAATTACCATAATTTGATGGGGTGACTTTTGGGTGGCATACACACGCTCACGAGACGATTGTAATGCGAACGGAACGGAATTTTATTATCATTTTGTCCCTTCCGGAGTACGTGCTCCTGGACCTATGACTTCTGCTGCTGAAAGTGTCCATCCATCCCTCACATCTCTCATCCCTTTTGTTTCCGGATGCGTGTGTTTTACAATGCTCCCTTTGCGACGGACGATAACTAAGGACTGAAGGAAGGATATTTACTCGTATCCCGTTTTATTCCCCCGATCGAATTGACTGAATGGATTCCAACCGTTGCCCAAGGATTCGCAGGAGATTCACACAAGATTCTGGGGATTCGACAAAATCGTACTTAGTATCGATGTCGTACGTGCCGTGAACTCGTGATTTTCCTGTGATTTTAGGTCCTCTTCTGTTTATTTTTTTTCTTTTTGAATTTGATGGCGACTGGGTCATTCCATAACCGTTTTGGTGTTTATCTGTTCGGATTTTAATTGGTAGGACAGAAGGGAGGGTGGTATGTGACAACAGGACGTGACAGGAATTCGAAAGGGACACACTGACGATTGACTGCGTTTCGGAGGAGTTCTAACTGATTCGCACAGTGAGTTTAAATTCAGGTGGATACCCCACGGTGGGGTCCATTGTGGTCATAATGACGATCCGCGACGGTGATGTGATTGCGCGATGGGATGCGAATTATTTTGAGCCGCGAACAAGCCTACTGGAGTTGCTTTTCTATCGACAGAGCACAAGTTTGGGCTGGAGGATGTGCTCTAACATGCCCTTAGGGGATAATCCCGTGGACGCCACGCTGTACAGCCCATACAGCTCGTGCGCTACCGGTGGACGCCTGGCTAGGCTCGCGTCGCTGTACAGCCGTGCTCTACCGGTTGACGCCTGGCCAGGCTCATGTCGCTGTACAGCCCACACAGTTCGCGCTCTACCGGTGGACGCCTGGCCAGGCTCATATCGCTGTACAACCCACACAGTTCGCGCTCCACCGGTGGACGCCTGGCTAGGCTCGCGTCGCTGTACAGCCGTGATCTACCGATGGGCGCCTAGCCAGGCTCATGTCGCTGCACAGCCAACACAGTTCGCGCTATACCGGTGGACGAATGGCTAGGCTCGCGTCGCTGTACAGCCGTGCTCTACCGGTTGACGCCTGGCCAGGCTCATGTCGCTGTACAGCCCACACAGTTCGCGCTCTACCGGTGGACGCCTGGCCAGGCTCATATCGCTGTACAGCCCACACAGTTCGCGCTCTACCGGTGGACGCCTGGCCAGGCTCATATCGCTGTACAGCCCACACAGTTCGCGCTCCACCGGTGGACGCCTGGCTAGGCTCGCGTCGCTGTACAGCCGTGATCTACCGATGGGCGCCTAGCCAGGCTCATGTCGCTGCACAGCCAACACAGTTCGCGCTATACCGGTGGACGAATGGCTAGGCTCGCGTCGCTGTACAGCCGTGCTCTACCGGTTGACGCCTGGCCAGGCTCATGTCGCTGTACAGCCCACACAGTTCGCGCTCTACCGGTGGACGCCTGGCCAGGCTCATATCGCTGTACAGCCCACACAGTTCGCGCTCCACCGGTGGACGCCTGGCTAGGCTCGCGTCGCTGTACAGCCGTGCTCTACCGGTTGACGCCTGGCCAGGCTCATATCGCTGTACAGCCCACACAGTTCGCGCTCTACCGGTGGCCGCCTGGCCAGGCTCATATCGCTGTACAGCCCACACAATTCGCGCTCTACCGGTGGACGCCTGGCTAGGCTCGCGTCGCTGTACAGCCGTGCTCTACCGGTGGACGCCTGGCCAGGCTCATATCGCTGTACAGCCCACACAGTTCGCGCTCTATCGGTGGACGCCTGGCTAGGCTCGCATCGCTGTACAGCCGTGCTCTACCGGTGGCCGCCTGGCCAGGCTCATATCGCTGTACAGCCCACACAATTCGCGCTCTACCGGTGGACGCCTGGCTAGGCTCGCGTCGCTGTACAGCCGTGCTCTACCGGTGGACGCCTGGCCAGGCTCATATCGCTGTACAGCCCACACAGTTCGCGCTCTACCGGAGGACGCCTGGCCAGGCTCATGTCGCTGTACAGAACCGCAGAACTTTTCTCTGAAAAAGACCAACGGCCTCTTTTGAGATCGTCCATGTCGCCGCTGCACAGAGCAGGACAAGGATGATCAATGTGTCCTTTGAGAGAGGGCTCTCTTGCCTGTTGAGCTCAAAGAAACACCGATTGGGAGGAGTTATCCCCTCGGTATTGACCGAATTCCTACTTTTCCCTTGGGAGCCGCGGTAAACAAAGTCCTTGCAACGGTGCAGGTTCCCCAACTTTGACCGAAACAAAAGAAGGACATCAGCCCCCTGTATCCGCCTCTGATGACGTTTTGGTTGAAAGTCAAATCTATTGTGTTCCTTGATGCAGTTCAGTTGAAAAAGGCTCCCCCGCTATGAAGCCATGAAATTGTCATCGGAGTGAGAAAAGAAGCGATTCAATCTAAAAAAAAAAAATGCAGCATATCCCTGCGGCGACTATCGCTTTTGTTCAACACTTACCTTTTGATGGGGACGTTCAAATCGAAGGCTTATTGTCTTGGAGGAGGGACTCACACTCAACGTGTGAAATTTAATTTGTCATCGGTGGATGGAAGAAGAAAAACATTGCATACCCCCAAGGAACACCTGCTGCTTTTTTGCGCAACGAATCCTATTGGGCCCGTGTGTTTTTTGATGAAATTTTGTATGGAAATTAAATTTGATTGTGCCGGAAAGAGAGGTGGGCGAATCCGGCCGATTCCTTTATCGCAAAGAGTACGCCCGCTGTTTCGATATCGCGACCCCCTGCTGGCCTGTCGTTTTAATGGAATGTTATGTTTAAATGGAAAAAATAATGAAATTAATTTATTGGAACACCTAATGGGACATGTGCATCGCGGGAAATACGCTAAATTGGGTGACAATGGGAGGATGTGAGTGCTGCACTGGTGGCAGGGGTACAATGATGAGGAGGATGACTCTTGGTGGCGAACTGCATGCATCCTCTTTGACACTCTGAACAAAGGGGTAAATTATCGTGTCCGCAGGCTTTTTTTTTCGAAAAGGACAGCGGTCGGCTTTCGGGATAATTTTATGAAGTCTAATGGAGTTCACCTAATTGCATTCTCGGGCTTTTATCCCGCTTTTATCCCCCGTCACTCCCGCAGCAGTGTGCATAATTTTTACATGTGTTCCCGTCCCGTGTGTTTTTTTTTGGATCAAAGGGAAATTAAATATAATCCCACGAGGGCACTTATAGTCACCAAAAAATTCCAAATAAATGCGTCACAGTTCAAGGGAGAGAGTGTCAAGAGTCGAGAGAGTCGAGAGAGTCACCATCGCGACAAGCACTGACCCTCTAAAGATTGACTTCAAAGTGAAATCTCCCACGTATCCCATGGACAAGCATACACACGGGTAAACACTCATACCCCCGGTCGTACACACTCTGTGACACACTTAACCATCTCATCGTCGTCGTCGTCGTCCTCGTAGTCATCATGTATCCAATTGTTTAGCTTTCTGCAGTCTTAATGAGGTAATGTGCCGCACACGTGCTACCAACCCCTTTCATAAACATCCTTTCGATTTGAATGAAGCACTCTTTTGGTTCTTTTTTTTTTTTAATAACCACCACCTCCCTTTCTCTGTGTCTCTCGCAGTCTCTCCCCTCGTGTCACCAGCTCGCGGTAGCCAGGGACACAAGAGTCAAGAGTCAAGTGTCTATGGAAGCTTTCATCTAATTAACGCAAATTAAAGCAACCTATCACACCAATGCGCCGTGTTGTAGTAGTCTCATCATTGACTCAACAACGTTAAGCCTTGACGGAAATTAAACTGAGGAAATTTCACTTACCGCTATACAGCAGCACGTTGTCGTCTCTGGTGACGGGTTAGGGTTAGAGGTTAGGGGTTAGGGGTGAATTCTCTTCTTCTTTCATTTCATCAAGGGGCCAACAAAGAACGAAGAAAATCCACTTGAAGTGCGACAAAAGAAAAGTGAAAGTCTCCTCCGGTAAGTGTGCGCCTGGTTAAGGTGGCAAAAGCGTTTCAGGGCGGATGTGATATTACCTATAACAAGGTTTAAGTGTTATCCACTTATGGTAATAAACAGCAGCACTCTTCCCCGTTGTTGCCCTGTCTAATTGTATCCGCGCGATGGTTTCGCTTTGAAGTGTTTGGGGTCTTTTTGTGTCTCATATCGTATCGCATGGCATCGCATCGCATCGCATGGCATCACCTGATCAGGACGAGGATGCTGTGCGATTGCGAGTAGCAGCGGTTGCTGTTGGGGTCTTTTCGTGTCTAATATCGTATCGCTTCGCATCGCATCGAAATCGTATCGCATCGCATTGCAGCGCATTGCATCGAATCGCATTGCACCGAATCGCATCGCATCGCATCTCATGGCATCGCCTGATCAGAACGAGGATTGCGAGTAGCAGTGACTGCATCGCATCCCATCACACTGCATTGCATTGCATCGCATTGCATTGCATCGCATTGCATCGCATTGTATCGCATGGCATCACCTGCTCAGGACGAGAATGCTGTGCAATTGTGAGTAGCAGCGGCTGCATCGCATCCCATCGGATCTCATCGCATCGCATTGCATCGCATCGCATCGCATCGCATGGCATCACCTGCTCAGAACGAGGATGCTGTACGATTGCGAGTAGCATCGGTTGCTATCAACTTGCAAAAGACGAATCGAATTAATATCGCATGAATAAAGAAGCGAAGCACTTAATATAATCACTCTCACTCTCATCTCCTCCCTTTTTTTTCACTTTTTTCCACAACGCCCTTCAGCCACGATGGTGTGGTATCATCATCCACACCGTCACACCATCGCACCATCACCGCGAGGACGACATTGACATTGGGTATCAATTAAATTTGGTAGCTGAAGCTATTAATAACAGAAATTAAATGGATACAAGGATGCACGAGTATCTATATCCCGGGACTATATCCCGGGACTATATCCCGGGACTGTATCCCGGGACCGTATCCCGGGACATGTGCGCGAGCTCAATCAGTTCCCCAGTGTGTCGTGGATCAAGGGAAATAATTGAGTTTGTCACAGAATTATGATGTGTCACAATTCCCATGCAAATGCCAGGCCTCAAGGCAGGGACGCTGCCAATTGACAACTATTCAACCGTTTTTGTGGCAGGATGGGTGACTGTGAAGGGGAGAGAGTGACAACCATTTAGGTTGTCAATTTTCATTTTCGGCTAGGAAATTGCTTCGATTTTACTGCTTTTGCTTGGAAATCGCAGGCGACCGTGTTTAAAGCTGCTTTTGGTTCAAAAATGTTGCACACGATTGGAGCTGATACCTTGACTCTTGACCTACTCGTATGTGATCGTTTGAAGACAGAGACAATTTTGTGGAATGTCTCAGATCGCGACTAAATGTCGGCATTTTTGAGACATGTCTGATGAAAAGAACGCTCCCATGACTGTGCATGTTATTCTTAAGCCACTGACTGGACTTCGAGACACACTCGCATGCCGAGAAATAGGCAAAGTTACGTCCATACGTCCATACATCCAAACATCCATACATCCATACATCCAAACATACATACAGCAAACATACGTACATACAGACTGACAGACAAAGGGCCCGGCAGACCAACAGACAGACAAACAGCCCGGTAGACTAACAGACAGACAGAGAGACAGACAGATAGAGAGATAGACTAACAGACAGACTGAAAGACAGGCTGACAGACAGACTGACAGACAGACAGACTGACAGACAGACTGACAGACAGACAGACTGACAGACAGACAGACAGACAGACAGAAGAACATACGGACAGACGGACAGACGGACAGACGGACAGACGGAAAGACGGAAAGACGGAAAGACGGAAAGACGGAAAGACGGAAAGACGGAAAGACGGACAGACGGACAGACGGACAGACAGACAGACGGACAGACGGACAGACGGAAAGACGGACAGACGGAAAGACGGACAGACGGACAGACGGAAAGATGGAAAGATGGAAAGACGGAAAGACGGAAAGACGGAAAGACGGAAAGACGGAAAGACGGAAAGACGGAAAGACGGAAAGACGGAAAGACGGAAAGACGGAAAGACGGACAGACGGACAGACAGACAGACGGACAGACGGAAAGACGGAAAGACGGAAAGACGGACAGACGGAAAGACGGAAAGACGGAAAGACAGACTTGTCTTGACTGGACACGCCTGTTGCCGAGAACACTTATTTAAACGAAACAATGATTCGATTCTATTCGGCCCTTGTTGCGTAAATGCGGTAGGGAACGTTGAACACGTCTGCTTTGAGTGTCCACGCTACGACAGTGAAAGAGGACTACAGACTGACAGACAGACATACATCCAACCATACATACGACATACATCAAACATACATTCATACAGATAGACAGACTGTCAGACAGACAAACAGACAGAAAGCCCAACAGACAGAGAGACAGACTAACAGCCCGACTGACAGATAGACATCCATACACATCCAAACATCCAAACATCCAGAAAGATGGATGAATACAAAAAAAATTCACAAAAAGTGCTTTCAAAACACACATTCGAAGCAAAATTCATTTCAAAACCTTTCTCTGCCCTTGACTAAGGTGACTAAAAGGTGTATTCACTTGAAGGTGAATTCACCCACCCCAAGGGTAGGGGGGACAGAAAAGGAAACCCATCTCTTCGGGACACTAAAAAGGGATACACAAATTTCTAAGAATCATCTGAAAGGGCAATGATGGAAATAATTGCTTCAAATTAATCAAATCAAACGGGCTAAGCTTTTGTATGTGTGCTCCGTGTGCTCCGTGTGGTGTGCGGTGTAAAAGGGTTCCGAAATGTAACCCCAACAGAAAAAAAACATTTATGCATCCCAGCTACCGTCACAACTACGCACCCGCCTCGAGCTGCTCTAGGGGACCCTCCAGGCAGAAAATAAATTAATTTCTAAACTTTATGACGGCATCCAGGCAGCTCCAGCTCCACACAGAGTCACATGCCCCATTCCATTTTGAGGAAAATGGTGTTTTCACAGATGTCATGCATATTTCAGGGCACTCCCTGCGAAGCGTTAGGAGCCACAATTAAATTCCTTAGACTCTTCTCTTCTCTCTCAAGAAAGACAACTTGAGAGGGAATCATTTATTCCCCATCCGCACAATCTCACACCCAACCACCCCAGCAGCACCCATCGCACGGCAGAAACGCGCAGTCGGCAGCTAAACGAATAAAGGGGTTGAAAATTTGCTCGGTAAATTTCAGGCAATATTTGTTTTGTGTGACAAAAGGCAACACGCACGCATCCTGCCTCTCGGCTGAATGGTGATGTCTGTTTGTGTCTGTGTGTGCCTGTGTGTGTCTGTGGGGTGGCTTTTTACGTACTGAAACTGAATCACTTTACTGTGCTCCGTACGTGAGGTGAAGGGTGCAACAATACAACGGATTCCATGTCATAATTAGTCGCTCGCCGTGATCTGATACCCAAACGCAGACAACCGAGGCATATCTCATTCCAAAGGCTCGCACGATGTCAGAGACAGGCCGACTACAGCGATGAGGATAACAATGATAATGCCGATGCCTACGCCGATGCCGATGAGGATGAGAATGCCGATGCCGATGGCGATGCCGAGGCCGATGAGGATGCCGATGGCGATGGCGATAGCAACCAGAATGATGTGATTAACCATGACGAATATAGCATGAATAATTAGCAGGATATGAATGGGATCATATAACGCTAGTTTTCAATCAGAAAGTGGTAATTTTTAATTTTTAATTCACTCCCAACTCACGTCCGCTGCTGTGGTTGGGGCCCTCCCAACCCGGGATGGACGCCTCGTCTATGAAGTAGGCGGTTGAGAGCTCCCATACTTTCCTGCTTTAAGCCCACCCCCTGAGAGACTCGAATCGGTTGCCCCGGGAACCGTGTTTTAAAGAGACTTAACAGGTTGCCCTCTGATATTCTGACAGGACTGCTAATACCGTCGCCATAGTTGTCGTCGCCCCTCGTTTACCTCGCTGTACCGCTGTCATCGTGCCCTTCAAACAAAAAAGTAACAAAGGTCTGAGTTCTGGGAATTCACTCGTCGTCTTTTCAGCTGAAATCTTTCTGAAGTACAAGGCGCTTAGAAATTGTAGCTGGTAAACAAGTATTTTTGCCAATGTGCAAAAAACATGAAAAGTTAGAAATCGGAAATCGCCTGATTTGTGTCGAATTTCTGGGAAAAAACGTTTCGTTTTTGGAAAAAACGCCATATCTCGGAAACGGTGCGTCGGACGGCGATTTGCCTTTTAGTTAAGCTTTTTTTCAAACATACACGACCGGATGACGCAACTTTTAAGCCAAAATTCACGGCTCTAGCTATTATAGAACCCCCCTTTTGGCCAACCATAAGGTGGTGTTCGACCAAAAAACCAAATTTCTGGAGGTGCATACTTTGACTTTGAATATCTCGGGAACGGGGGGACGCAGGAAAAAAGTAATGATAGGGGGTTGTAGGTAATTACTTCTTCTTCACGGCATGAAAAGTTAGAAATCGGAAATCGCCTGATTTATGTCGAATTTCTGGGAAAAAACGTTTCGTTTTTGGAAAAAACGCCATATCTCGGAAACGGTGCGTCGGACGGCGATTTGCCTTTTGGTTAAGTCTTTTTTCCAAACATACACGACCGGATGACGCAACTTTTAAGCCAAAATTCACGGCTCTAGCTATTATAGAACCCCCCTTTTGGCCAACCATAAGGTGGTGTTCGACCAAAAAACCAAATTTCTGGAGGTGCATACTTTGACTTTGAATATCTCGGGAACGGAGGGACGCAGGAAAAAAGTAATGATAGGGGGTTGTAGGTAATTGCTTCTTCTTCACGGCATGAAAAGTTAAAAATCGGAAATCGCCTGATTTGTGTCGAATTTCTGGGAAAAAACGTTTCGTTTTTGGAAAAAACGCCATATCTCGGAAACGGTGCGTCGGACGGCGATTTGCCTTTTAGTTAAGCTTTTTTTCAAACATACACGACCGGATGACGCAACTTTTAAGCCAAAATTCACGGCTCTAGCTATTATAGAACCCCCCTTTTGGCCAACCATAAGGTGGTGTTCGACCAAAAAACCAAATTTCTGGAGGTGCATACTTTGACTTTGAATATCTCGGGAACGGGGGAACGCAGGAAAAAAGTAATGATAGGGGGTTGTAGGTAATTACTTCTTCTTCACGGCATGAAAAGTTAGAAATCGGAAATCGCCTGATTTGTGTCGAATTTCTGGGAAAAAACGTTTCGTTTTTGGAAAAAACGCCATATCTCGGAAACGGTGCGTCGGACGGCGATTTGCCTTTTAGTTAAGCTTTTTTTCAAACATACACGACCGGATGACGCAACTTTTAAGCCAAAATTCACGGCTCTAGCTATTATAGAACCCCCCTTTTGGCCAACCATAAGGTGGTGTTCGACCAAAAAACCAAATTTTTTGCAAGGCTCTTACCACTCACATGAGAGGTGGGAAACAAGTCCACTTTTTGCGAGGTGGACTTCGTTTCCATGCAAGGTAAGTCCACTTTTTGACTTTGAATGCATTGTTTGCATCAAAATTGTCCTTTTAAGGACAACAAAAAAATCTTTAAGAGTTATTACACTATTTCAATGAACAAAGTGCACCATATCTCAAAAACGGTGCATCTGCCGGTAATTTCCACCATAACAACTTGTGTGCAGCCATTCAAGACGATGCCTCTTTTGTGGCTCTAGCGTCAACCGTTTCCGAGCTATGGCCAAAAATTGCCATCAGGATGAGGTTATGTACTCCTTCGTCTCAAGGATTTTTTAACATTTCGACATGATCCTGTGGTCCAAAATCGCTCAAATTTCAGATTTATCATCAGCTACGGAATCTCTACCGATATATCAAAAGAATTTCATCCAAATTTGGATTTTCAAAAAATCGACACAAATTCAGCGGAAAAGTCGACCCCGAAGTTTCGCAGTTGACTGCATTTTTCCGTGAAAACATGACATTTTTTCGATTTTCGAAAAAATCTTCGAATTTCGATTCGAAAATGGGCAGAGATCGTAGGGTGGATGGTATTTAAGGGAGAAATCAAGAATTTGCAAGGATTTAGTGCCGAACGATCCTGCAGAACACAAAAAAGGACATCACTTTTCATACAAACATCTTTCGCTATTGTCCTTTTCAGACATCCTTGCGGTGTTCATTACAAACATTTTGAGTCATAAGTTGTAACTCTAGGTCTAATAGTTTCCGAGCTATAGCCAATAAAAAGGCATCAAAAAGGACGAAAAAACCAGTTCAGTTTTTAAAAAGTGCGCCATATTTTAAAAACGGTGCGTTCGATTTCCTCGAAGACAGCAGGGGGATTGTTTGCATTGGGGGAGGAGCAGAGGAGCTGTTAACTCACTCAGCGCCGGAGTATGGGCTCCATTCTGACTGAGCAATTCGTTCCCACCGCCTGTACGGCATTTGACTCACTTCGTTTCGTTCCGCTGTACCGCTCAGGAGTGCAGGCGGCAGACCGTCTTTCATCTCCCGAGATGAGTTAATCAGAGCTGCTGATGTTTCTCCTTACACCAAATCGAATGGCAGCGTTTAACTGCCGCTGTTTTTTTTGCGATACCCGTTGGGGCGTTTAACTGCCGCAGCTTCCCTTTTATGGACCTCGAAGGTGTTCGCCGCCCCGTGTGCGCTGCTTTGGTTTTAGTCTTAATTTCTGAAAGTCGTAAACAGCAGAGCGGGTGTGAACATGAGTTCGACGTGCGCCTGCAAACGCCACAGATCGATCACAGACGGCAGCGTCCATCTGGATCGCGAAATGAGTTTTAATGTGTCTCGCTGATTTGAGAATGACAGCACACCCCGCCCAGACGCAGGCAGACTCTCTGCAGCGGTACGGTAGTGCGCGCAAGCTGAGCCGCCGCCTGATCGAATGGCAACGTATGTTCGGGTGTAGGTGTTTGTTAAGACAATCGGCATCGTAAACTCTCGGGAGGTTAATTAATGTCATCTGGGCGCGTTGAGATCTGAAAGAAAGGAATGATTTCACTGCAGCGGGCGGCGGGGTAAGGGTGACGGCCAAAAGACTATGGGAAAGAATTTGCATAGCCATCAAGAGCGGTGATAATTAGCAGACTATGGGCTGCCTTTCTCTTGATTCTTTTATGTTCATCATCCTCCCCCTTCCTGCCCTCACCCCAGTCGGCTATGCAGCAGAGATTATTTGAGAAATGGATGGTCTGAGATGTGGCCGCAGGATATGATTGAAAACGGGCGTAGACGGAAAAGTGAATAAATCCCTTCGAGAGGATGGCCGTGCAAATGGACCGGCTGTTTTCGAATGATTTCGGATGAATCTCTAACTGGCCCATCGAAGAGGACGCGCATTTTTTGGAGTGGACCTGTGAATAGAACTGCTCAGCAGGTTTCGGTGTTTATGCCCTCGAGTGGTGCTCATGCTCGCATGAAACTGAAATGGACGGTGTGTAGGGGTTTATCCTCTTGGAGCCGTCATTCCCGAACAAACAGTCGAGGTGAAGGGGGGATTTCAGCAAAATTGAGAAAGAAACGTTTTTGAAGGGCCGCTCAGCGACTTATTTCCCATCCGAGGAAATGTGAAAATGTTCCTTCGCTCGAAATAACTCATCAAATCGTTGTAACAAAACAAGCCCATCGACGTCAAGGGCGTGATGGAACAGGAGCAGATATCGGATTTGCGACTGGACGGGCAAATGTCAAGGAGGCAGGCCGGATTACATCAGAGAACAACAAGCTTTGAGTTGGCAGAGATTAGCTTCATTAGCACAGGGCCACTCCGGACTGTAGGGCCATCGGGAGAAGGAGACCACCGTCACTGCATGTCCCGCCCTCTCTGAGCAAACGACGCTGGGACAAATGAGACCTGTGACTCGTGCATCTAAATGGTCTACCAATTGGGACTTCCGAACTTTGGCGGTTGATAGCGGCCACATTGCTGAAGCCACATCAGTCAAATTGAGTGTCATTTCATTCAGTCTGTTTTGCCAAAGCACGTGGATAGACGCAGCGCCCAATAACTCGTCCAAATGACAAAATTGTGTGGGTATTCCGTTCGGGCAACGTTCCGCCGCGCGCTTGGCCCCTTTTACCGTCGCCATAATCGTCCGTCCGAGAGGACCATTCGTGGACAAATCTGAGGTCCATTGGTTCAGCAAACGATAAACCATCACCCATACGTCGACGGAACGCAATATCTGCCGAACACACCACCACCATCCGTGAGAGTGTGCAGGAGAATGTTTGACCGAGAAAACAGGTCTACGAGTATTTTTGCCGATGTGCATACTTTGACTGTAAATATCTCGAAAACGGAGGGACGTAGGAAAAAAGTAATGATGAGGGGTTGTAAGTAATTACTTCTTCTTTACGGCATGAAAAGTTAAAAATTGGAAATCGCCTGATTTGTGTCGAATTTCTGGGAAAAAACGTTTCGTTTTTGGAAAAAAACGCCATATCTCGGAAACGGTGCGTCGGACGGCGATTTGCCTTTTGGTTAAGCTTTTTTTCAAACATACACGACCGGATGACGCAACCTTTAAGCCAAAATTCACGGCTCTAGCTATTATAGAACCCCCCTTTTGGCCAAAAATAGGGTGGTGTCTGACTGAAAACCCAACATTTTTTTTGCAGGGGTCTGGGTACTGAGAAAACTCATTTGCCCTCATCCTGTGGCCCATTCTACAACAGAACATAGCTTCCTTTCCGGCCAGTGGAGGGAATGAGAATAAAAAGAATCTCTTGCTTAAGGGAGTACCTTCCAATCAGGCCACTTACCCAGTCACAAGTTTTCCTCGTAAGAAATTACATTATCCGCATGTTTGCAGCCGTTTTGTAATCATTGGTCAGTTCATATTCGAAGCAATTTCCTCCGTGATTTGATTTTGTACGGGGTTCATCCGCACGCTTCCCCCCCCCCCAGCACACATCCGATTCCGTAGAGGTACATCCTTGCGACGGATGTTGCAATGCACGCATTGAATCAGGAAGCAAACAGAGCATATGCAGGGTACATATTTTCAATTTTCCAATCCTGCACTCGTAGTCCTTTTCGTATTGATAAAAATTCAATTTTAAAAATTCCTCCCTCACAATCGTCACCCATCCCACCAGGTCGCTCGTATAAGCTTCAGCGCCCTCCATGACTCTGTTGTTATGAACGAACGCATCCTTTTGTCGCATCCTCAAAGGTAGACCCCCTTTGATTCTATGTTTTGCATTGTACGCCATCCCTTTACCCGAATTTCAATTGAATCGCAGTAAATTTGAAATTTTTATATGAATTCATACGTTCCGTGGTGCTGTGCGAAAGAATGGGTGGGTGGCGAGCCGCCTGCCATTGTATCGTGTAAAGGGGAACACGGTTCCATTCAAATTAGTTGCAATCTGTAGTTTATTACATTTTTGCAAACAATACCCAGCTTTCCAATCACATTAAGTGCGTTAGATGTGTCGTTTTGATTCGCATGAGGTGACACAGGGCGGCGGTTTAAGTCCGGCTTTTAATGAATTTCATATCTAAAACTCATTCATTAATCAAAATATCGAATTCCAGTGATAATTGAAGGATTTCCTTGTGAAACGACGAAAGCCGAGGGCACAAAACATCATGACGCCGTCGAATGTGGCCGTATTGTCCCTTTGTTTGGGGGAAAAAATTAATTATTTTTGTCGCGATGCGATATTAACGTTCGTTTTGATGGCGTGTCTCCCTAATTAATACCGAACTTTTAACTCGAAATGGATTTAAAAACCACGCCACCAACCAGACGAATACAAATTTTGCCCGCATCCATGGGTGGGTGGCTCTGTTTTGACGATGATGCATGTCGTATGGGGATGCGGTGTTTTTCAGAAAGACTCAATCAATGTCCGTGCAAAAACAAAATCACCCTCTCCATTCTCTCCGGCTTTCGAATCACCCCACATCAGTTGTCAACAGTGACGTTTGAGAGAGAAAAAAAACAACCGTAGCATAAGCAAAGGGGGCCGCATTAAAATATTTTAATTTCACTCCCCACCTTAAATCGACTGGATTTTGATTATCCCCTGCTTTAAGGAGAAACTTTCTCTCCCCCTCTGTCTGTCTCTCCCTGGACCTCCCCCGACCAACTGGCAAAACGCATTTCGGCTTAGGTAGCCCCCAAAATGTACCTAAGCCTGATCTCCATTTTGCCTCCCTTTCAATATTGACTCGATTCAGAGAGGAGGCAGTCCGTATTTTCCGTGGCCGGTCACCTTCGTCAATTGAACGAGAGTTGAGCAGCTCTCAAGAAGTCCAGAGAAATCAAAAAATAGACGAAGACAAATGTTCCTCGCAGCGGCCAGATGATGAGAATATAAATTGATGTTTTATTTCGTAAGTATATCCAACAGATGGGGGGGGGGGGGGATGGGCCATGTCTTCTTCGTTTTTTTTCGCCATCACATTGATTGTTACCGACGTCTCTGGATGGAGTTCAAGAGATAAGGTATCGATAAGGAACCTTAACTCACCCCTCCATTCCCTTAAATGGACAAAGATACACCGACAAACACACTCGGTTGAAGATATCTGAGAGGCAATTGTATAACGGATTAATTCCGAGTTAGAGAGAAACGAATCACATCAATCAAGGGTGGCTAGATGTCCTAGAAGTGAGCAGTGAGAAGTGGTTTCCAAGAGAAAGTTTTGAAACTTGTTCATAAATCCATAGAAATGCCATGAAAACACTGCAGTGTTGTGATGGAAAAACAAACAGAGAGAGAGGGTGTCTTTTCCTAAAGGCCGCTGAGCTATAGCCACTCAGTGCCATATTGAACTACATGCACCATATCTGAGAGGGTGGTGGGTGGTTGTTCCAAAAAAATTACCTTCTCCGATGTGAACCCCTCGACGAACAAAGACAGACTGAGCCCTTTCCCCCTGCGAGTACCCCCTTATATACCCTCGCTCTTCCCCTCCGAGAAAAATTCAGTTTTCTCATTTTTGGGAAATTTCTCCTATTTTTTGATTTTTTTTCATTTTTTCAGCATTTTTTGCATATTTTCGCACTTTCTTCTTATTTCCTTCATCAACACATATTGAAGCCGATAGCTGAGGGCTTATTTGACGGCAATTCAGCCCCCAGAGGCATTTGTAGCCCATTTTGGGGTGATTTTTAGAGGTCTGAACTGTATTCTGTGTCCTTTTGGGAGGTTCTCTCGGCATATTTTGGTCCAAACATCTCACGAATCCATTTCCGATGATTCTGAGAGGTCTACACAAGGGCTACTGAGCATACTGGCTGTCATGAATGTCGAACGAGGCTAGAGATTCCATCAGAATGCACAGGATATTACCACAAACGGTGCGTATTTTTGCCGATGTGCATACTTTGACTGTGAATATCACGCGAACGGAGGGACGCAGGAAAAAAGTAATGATAGGGGGTTGCAGGTAATTACTTCTTCTTCACGGCATGAAAAGTTAGAAATCGGAAATCGCCTGATTTGTGTTGAATTTCTGGGAAAAAACGTTTCGTTTTTGGAAAAAGCGCCATATCTCGGAAACGGTGCGTCGGACGGCGATTTGGCTTTTGGTTAAGTCTTTTTTCCAAACATACACGACCGAATGACGCAACTTTTAAGCCAAAATTCACCGCTCTAGCTATTATAGAACCCCTCTTTTGGCCAAAAATAGGGTGGTGTTCGACCAAAAAACCAAATTTTTTGCAAGGCTCTTACCACTCACATGAGAGGTGGGAAACAAGTCCACTTTTTGCGAGGTGGACTTCGTTTCCATGCAAGGTAAGTCCACTTTTTGACTTTGAATGCATTGTTTGCATCAAAATTGTCCTTTTAAGGACAACAAAAAAATCTTTAAGAGTTATTACACTATTTCAATGAACAAAGTGCACCATATCTCAAAAACGGTGCATATGCCGGTGATTTCCACCATTACAACTTGTGTGCAGCCATTCAAGACGAACATTTTGATGCCTCTTTTGTGGCTCTAGTTTCAACCGTTTCCGAGCTATGGCCAAAAATTGCCATCAGGACGAGGTTATGTACTCCTTCGTCTCAAGGATTTTTTAACATTTCGACATGATCCTGTGGTCCAAAATCGCTCAAATTTCAGATTTATCATCAGCTACGGAATCTCTACCGATATATCAAAAGAATTTCATCCAAATTTTGATTTTCAAAAAATTGACACAATTTCAGCGGAAAAGTCGACCCCGAAGTTTGGCAATTGGCTGGACTTTTTCTGTGAAATCGTGACATTTTTCGAATTTTCAAAATTCTGCCAAATTTTGATCCGAAAATGGGCAGAGATCGTAGGTCTGATGGTGTTCTAAGCAAATCTGAAGAATTTGAAAGGATTCAGTGCCGCAGGATGCGACAGGATCAAAAAAAGGACATCATTTGTCATCCGAAAATGTTTCGCTGGTATCCTTTTTAGACATCCTTGCGGTGTTCAATACCAACATTTTGATCCAAGATTTGTGTCCGTAGGTCTGATAGTTTTCGAGTTATAGCCAAGAAATGGAATGAGGAAAGGACGAGAAAAGAAGTTAATTTTGTTTAAAAATACGCCATATCTCGAAAACAGTGCGTTTGGCGTCGATTTCTCTCATAGCATCTTTTATCCGGGTGGTCAATACAAACATTTTGATACCTCATATGTGATGCTGCGGTTAATAGTTTCCGAGTTATAGCCAAAAGAGTGCATGAGGAAGGGACGAGAAAAAGGATAAAATTTTTAGAAAAATACGCCATATCTCGAAAACGGTACACTAGGCGAAAAATTCTCCCGCCATAGTTTTCATGCGGGCGTTCAATACAAACATTTTGGTACATCTTTTGTGATGCTACGTCTAATAGTTTCCGAGTTATAGCCAGGAAATGGCATAAGGAATAGACAAAAGAAGGAGTTAATTTTTCTTCAAAATGCGCCATATCTCGAAAACAGTGCGTCTGGCGTCGATTTATCTCATAATAACTTTTAACCGGGCGTTCAATATAAGCATTTTGGTACCTCATTTGTGGTGCTGAGTCTAACAGTTTCCGAGTTATAACCAAGAAAGGACGAACAAAACAGTTCATTTTAGAAAATCCGCCTTATCTCGAAAACGGTACACGATTGGCGTCGATTTCTCTCCTAATAACTTTTATGCGGGCGTTTGATGTGAACACGTAGTGCTGCGTGTAATGGTTTCCGAGCTATAGCCAAGAAATAACATCAGAAAGGACGAAAATGTCATTTTTTTGAAAAATGCACCATATCTCGAAAACGGCGTCGATTTCTTTTCTGTCACCTTCTCTGTCTCGATCGAATCGTTCATTTTGAGCACCCACTTGTGGCCCTAGGTCCAAGAAATTCCGAACTACAGCCAGGAAATGGCATCAGAAAGGACGAGGAAAGCAATTTATTTTGGAAAATGAGCTATATCTCGAAAACGGTGCGTTTGGCGTCGATTTTGGTTTTTTAAAACCATTTTCCTAAAGAAAATTCATGTTTTGACAGGAAATCAAGGAGAGCCATGATTTCGTCGAAAGGAATGGAGTAAATTGTGGAATGAACTGGGTCCACATATTTTTCTGTGGGAATGGAAGTTTTGAAAAATGCATTTTCTTAGGGTTTTTGAACGAACCGTTTGTAAAATGAAATTAATATGGGGTATTGATCATAATACTTAAAGAAAAATCAGTGGGAAAATGCTCGAAAGAAAGACATCGAGTATCGTCGGGGAGTTGAAGCTACTCACAAGAGGACTGGTCGATATTTCCATGAAACGAACTGTATCTCCTGTCTTCAGAGAAAGACACACACCCCAGGCAGATGTGCCGTCAAAGTAGTCAAAGACTTAATTTACCTCGTCTCCCAAGTGAACAGAAGGAATACCATCCAGTTGCCCAGATTAATCGGAGAATAACTCTCGCCAATCGCTGCTGCTTTGCCCCCTTGAGAGGCACTTGAGAGCTGTAGAGCCCTCTATTCACTCGAAACATGAAAACCTATCAAACCAGTTTGACGCTTTTATCGATACTCCTTCGCGCACTAAGCCACTTCATCTTGATGGATACTTTTCAACCGGTTACTGGAAATTCTGATCCTATTATTTTCATAAAGCTACCAAAGCTACCAAAGCTACCCTCAACCTCCCCCCGCTGTAAGTGCTTCCCATTTATGTTCTCCTTCGTCTCCATCTCCTTGATCTGTGCTCTCCCCTCCCTCCAGCATTCCTTCAGTCCTTCATCTGGCGCGTTGTGTGTTTTTTTCTTTATTTTTGAGATGGATGATGTTAGCATCCTTTTCTTAAAAATTTTTGTTTTTCTTCAGTCTTTTGGATCCGTACCTCTTGCCGCACATTTCATGCCCCCGCCCCCACCGCCGCCGCCAGCTGCTGTACTGTTGGCTGTTGTGGAGCGCTCCTCTCGCTTTCTATGTCACGTCAAGTCACGAGTTAAGTAGCGAACTTGAAATGCCTGGTATTTCTATGGGTCTCCGTGTGTGCGTGCGTGTGTGTGAAGGACGAAGGGAATGTGTATACAAGTGTAATTAAATACATATGACATTGTTCAGTACCAGCCGGGAGAGTAGTTAACTTTCGTCTTTCGAGACTGAACTGCCACCCACCCTTACCCTCTCTTCCCTCCGGGAGGGACAACAGGAAAAGGAAGAAAAAAAAAAAAAAGCGAAGAAAATCTTAAGCCAAGGGATGGTGAAGAATGGAAGCAATTTACCATTTTATGTTGAGTGCTACGTTTTGCTGATACAACATGAGGACTTGCTGCATATCATTCATGCCCACGACTCACCCCCACCCCCCACGGATGTGGAGAAATGAGAAGTGGAAGTGAAATTAACACATCTGAAGCGGGGGCGGGGGAGTCAGTGTGTGTGTGTGTGTGTGTGTGCTTAAGACAAGAACTTAATTAAGGAGAGTGAATGTGTGAGAGGAGGATTAAGATCTCCTTCAGTTAACAAATGTATCTCTCAGTCGTTCACACGCACATTCAACGGATGGTTTTCATTCGATGATCGTCCTTAAAATTGGTTATTTATTTCAGGGTAACCGAGTGGTTCCTTTGATATCTGCGACTGCATAAAAATACCACGCCCCTCTGGAGGATGAAACAACTCTAAAGTTGACCACCATCCAACAAAAGCCGTTTGTCATTCGAGAACACATCCCCTGAAGATGAATATGTAATGCCATAGTCAACCGAAAGCAATAATCTCTGAAAGAAGAAGCCGATTGGGGTGGGCGGAGGGGGTGCGTGAGTGGGTGATTTTATTTCAAAATGAGCACTCAACCCGAAGACATGGTCAACATGCAATGCAATATTCCCTCTTTGGTGCAACTGTATTTGCTGTAGGCCTAAATCAAATAAAATCTCATCCTTCCAAAAAACATAGAATTGGAAGAAAGGTCCACTGGACGTTGACAATTTTGTGTCCAAGGGATGCATCGTTTCTTGTAAGTGCAATTTTGTCTCATATTGAATTTGCCGATGGCGTAAATTAAATGAAATTCCATCCTTTTCTGATGAAAAAACATAGAATTTGATTAAAACTTGCTTGGATGCTGACAATACTGTGTCCAAGGGATGCATGGCTCATCGTTAGTGCATTTGTGTCTCATATTGGGTTTGCTGAGGGCGAAAATTAAATGAAATCCCATCCTTTTCTGGTGAAAACAACATACAATTTAATGAAACGTTTCTTAGATGTTGACTATAATGTGTCCAAAGCCCGGACTGTAGCGCCATCAGAGGAAGAAGGCTAAGAACGTGCCAGCGGCGGCTCAGGTCCATCTTCTGGACTGTAGCGTCGTCAGAGGAAGACGACTCAAGAAGGTGCCCAGCTCCGTCTCCCAGACTGTAGCGCCGTCAGAGGAGGACGGCTAAAGAAGGAGCACAGCTCCGTCAGAAGAAGACGGCTGAAGAAGGTGCCCAGCTCCGTCAGAGGAAGACGGCTAAAGAAGGAGCACAGCTCCGTCTCCCGGACTGTAGCGCCGTCAGAGGAAGACGACTCAAGAAGGTGCCCAGCTCCGTCAGAAGAAGACGGCTGAAGAAGGTGCCGAGCTCCGTCAGAGGAAGACGGCTGAAGAGGTGCCCAGCTCCATCTCCCGGGCTGTAGCGCCATCAGAGGAAGACGGCTAAAGAAGGTGCCCAGCTCCGTCTCCCGGACTGTAGCGCCATCAGAGGAGGACAGCTGAAAAAGGTACCCAGCTCCGTCTCCCGTACTGTAGCGCCATCAGAAGAAGAAGGCGCAATGTTAATCTTTAGTCCACTTTTGTTTCATATTACATTTCCTGCGGGCGTTAATTATAAGAAATCCCATCCTTTTCTGACGAAAAAACATAGAATTTAAAGGATGGTTGCCTAATCGTTGACAATATTGTGTGCGTGGGGTGGAATGTTCATCTTCAGCGCGTTGACTCACATTATGTCAGCAAAAGTTGTAAATCAAATGAAATCCCCTCCTTTTTGATAAGAAAAAAAAAAACATAGAATTTGAAAAAAAGTCTATCTGAGGTCAACTGTTCTGTGTCCACCGGGTGCACCGCTCACCTTTAATGCAATTGAGACTCACATCATTTTCCCGTTGGCCAAAATCAAATCAAATCCCATCCTTTTTTGATGAAAAAACATAGAATTTAAAGAAAAGTTGCCTATACGTTGATAGTTTCTCTGTTCTAAGCTTATACCCGCGTCAGGAAAAAGGAATGATGAAGAAAAACATACAAACACCCCTATCGACGCGTCTGAAAGGACTCCATCAAAAAGGCCATCTCTGACTGACCTATGGAGTTTGTTCAGAGTACGATGATGGGTACAACTACGCATCAAATGACAACGACAACTTAAATAACGAAGAAGCAAGCATTGAAACCCTAAAAACAACTGATGGAACAGGGAACGACAGAAAACAAAAAAAACTCAATAAAACAACTTCTAAATCAAAAAGTTCATCTTCATGGACTTCAAATGCAATTTCTCAGTTCCACGCGTTTAACTCGGTCTCTCTCTATCTCAGCTGCAGCGGAATTTCATTGCCCACCTCCTTGAAAGATGATAACCTAAAACTGCGAATTTTTTCATTCACTCCTGGAAACCAGATAAATGATATCTACTCCGGAAGTTGATAGAAACAGAAGACTTTAAAAAAATCGTTCAGCAAAAGTCATGAAGTATTTTTAATCTAAACTGCACGCGAGATGAGAGTTCATGTACAACTACGCAGGATGGGACATTTGAGAGGTTTCCAATTTTGTATGTTCTGAAGCTTACTGCAATACCATACCGTGATGATTGTGCGACCCCCGTGGCACAACGGCGGGCATGGAACTGATGGCGCACAGAAGGGGAGGAGGACCTTGGGTAACTTGGAGTGCGTTATTGAAGGCAGGTGAGAAGAAATGACTGAGATTGAGGGGATTGTGGATGAGGCTCAGGTCCATTTCTCCGACTGTAATGTCAGCAGAAGGAGAGGGCTAAAGAAGGTGAAAGCTGCGGCCCAGGTCCGTCCATCTGTGTAGCTACAGTAGAGGAAGGAAAGGCTAAGGAACCGTCTCACTGACTGTAGCACCATCAGAGGAGGACGGCTGAAGAAGGTGCCCAGCTCCGTCAGAAGAAGACGGCTGAAGAAGGTGCCCAGCTCCGTCAGAGGAAGACGGCTAAAGAAGGAGCCCAGCTCCGTCTCCCGGACTGTAGCGCCATCAGAGGAAAACGGTTGAAGAAGGTGCCCAGCTCCGTCAGAGGAAGACGGCTAAAGAAGGAGCCCAGCTCCGTCTCCCGGACTGTAGGGCCATCAGAGGAAGATGAAGAGGAATCAGCTCAGCAGAACTTGCTCGTAGGAGTAGCGCTTAGGAGAGAAACGGTTGCCTCTTCGAGCACTTCTAACATCAGACTGCGTCGTCTGATGACGCAGTCTGATGTTCCTGGACGTTACAAATCCTCACCGAAATGCCCATCCATCCCTTGACCTGGCCCTCATCCGAGCTAACCTCAGATTCGTCTAGCCTCTCCCCTGGATGAAGCTCAGAGCAGCGACTGTTTACGACTGTCACCCCACGCAGCACTCCACCGAGTGGCGCTGCTGCTTAAAAAAAACCAGAGGAAATACATTTAAGGACTGTTGCGCGGTAAATTTGACTTGTAATTGCTTTCGGTGCGGCAGGAATGCTAATTGAAGGTTTCGGTTCATTCGTTCTGCGTCTTCACAGCGCGCTCCTGCGATGCTATCGAGCGCTCCTTTTTATGGAGAAAGTTACCGCGCGAGTCCTTGATGAAATGAAGCATTTAATTTCAGTGCGTTTTGACGGTTGGAATTTTACGAGCAGTCAGTCGACAGTGCGAGGGGCTGGGGAAATTTGTGGATGGATTTTTTTTTTTTTGGGGAATTTTTGGGAAAGCTCCCATCAGATGACGACCACGTTCCCGCTCAGAGACGGGTTTTACGAGATTGCACACGACCCGTGTACACCCGGGGAGAAGTGGTCCGAAGTCCCAAGTGAAGACATCAAGCCCGATACCCGCGGCGGAGACTGCTATTTTGCATATTATCTCTTCGCAAACCCCCCCGTCCGCGGGCAGCACGGATTTGCTTGCCACACCCACACACACCTCTCGCTCCGGCCAAGGAGCCGCATCCCGCTTCCGATTAAAATTACATTTTCTTATCGCTTGTCAGAGACCAAGGGGGTGCTCGCTGTGCGCCCCTTCGGATTTGTTTTTTGTTCCTTTTGTTTGATACGTTTATAAATATTTATTCGGGACGGGATCCGCATATTAAAATGTAATTAAGGTGAAGAAAGTGTAATCGGCATGCACTCCCACAGCCCTTCGTTTCCGCGGGGGATGCGTGCTCACCGAACCCGGGAGATGAATGCCGAATACCGGTTATAGACTCGACTCCACTCCACTCCACTCCACTCGACTCGATCCAACTCGAGAACTGAAGGTTTTTGCGGTTCACTTCATCCGCTCGGGAGGTGGTGCTCATCCCTTAAATCCCGACAGCAGAGGGCGTACAAAAAAAAAAAAAAACCGAAAAACCCAGCAAAAAAATCTCGAAAAAATTGTTTTAATGGAGGCGACGGATTTGGAATACGATTGCGGTGTACCCTGGCACCGGTAACGGGTGGGGGGGGGGCACTGAATGAGGGAGAGTTTTATTTACGCACGAACAGCAGCACCGATTCGTGGCTTCGTGTGCTGCCCCCGGCGGGTTAGATTTCAGCGCAGAGCAAAGCTAAGCCGCGCGTATGTAATGGCCTATTAAAAATGCAAAATGAATCTTAAAATGTTAATTAATAGGTCGATGTCTTCGGTCCTGATTCAGTCGATCCACGGGATACCACCGCCGGCGGCGGTTGGGTGGGCTGCTCCATCCGATATGAGCTACGACGATGGAGGCAAGATCTGGCTGTGATGTGTCTGGTTTGAAGTGGCATGGCGTGGCGGTGATGTGAGGGGGTGGGGGCGGGGGCGGGAGACCTTGGTCCTTATCAAGGTCGTGACTTGATTTGAAATGCGATGATTGCGGCGATGGGTGGCGGACCCGTCTATCAGTTCGGTGAGGCATTTAATGAGTGGAAAAGAATAACGTCGAGAGATTTTCGCCTGACAGTGATTGGAAGGTGGTGTGCAGCGAACACACTCGAAATGATTCATCAGCACGGAGTGCTGCAGAAGGCTCTTCACTTAGAGCTGAATAAGAAATTGATTTTTAACAGGGGCAGCATCGAAAAAGACATTTCAATCAAACGTGACGTGAACTTAAGTGTGGCGTTGGTTATTTTTTGCTTTTTCCTTTCACATCACCGATGGCTTGTGATGTTATCGTTCGCAATGCTTGAGGATTACGTATTCTGGTCTTCAGCTTGGCTTACTTTAGACACGCTTCAAGGTTAATTGACGAACCCCCAGACGGCTGAGTGGTATCGAGGTCGTTTCGATGATGGCATTCAGAGGAGAAGTACACTCCCCAGTGGCATTTGATAGCCAATATGAGGGTGATTTTTAGAGGTTGTCGATTGTGGCTGACAGAGCAGACAACCCCTCTTTGATTTGCGCAAAGATTTGTGGCGCTAACTCTAAAGGCTGCCGAGCTATAGCCACTTAGTGGCATCAGACACGATGAAAAATGCGCTATATTTCGAAAATGGTGCATCGACCGTCGATGCATGCACACGCATCACATGCTGCACCACCAGCACCACATGCATAACGTTGTCCCAGATGGACTATGTTACCCCCAGATCCACTCTGTCGCACCACATGCACTATATTGCACCGCATAAACCATGTTGCACCATCTGAACCATCTGCACCACATGCACAACATTCACCACATACACCATATTGTACCACATGCACCATATCTGAGAGGGTGGTGGGTGGTTGTTCCAAAAACAATTACCTTCTCCGATGTGAACCCCTCGACGAACAAAGACAGACTGAGCCCTTTCCCCCTGCGAGTACCCCCTTATATACCCTCGCTCTTCCCCTCCGAGAAAAATTCAGTTTTTCTCATTTTTGGGAAATTTCTCATTTTTGGGAAATTTCTCCTATTTTTTGATTTTTTTTCATTTTTTCAGCATTTTTTGCATATTTTCGCACTTTCTTCTTATTTCCTTCATCAACACATATTGAAGCCGATAGCTGAGGGTTTATTTGACGGCAATTCAGCCCCCAGAGGCATTTAAAGCCCATTTTGGGGTGATTTTTCGAGGTCTGAGCTGTGTTATGTGTCTTTTTGTGAGGTTCTCTCGGCATATTTTGGTCCAAACATCTCACGAATCCATTTCCGATAATTCTGAGGGGTCTACACAAGGGCTACTGAGCATACTGGCTGTCATGAATGTCGAACGAGGCTAGAGATTCCATCAGAATGCACAGGATATTACCACAAACGGTGCGTATTTTTGCCGATGTGCATGCTTTGACTGTGAATATCTCGGGAACGAAGGGACGCAGGAAAAAAGTAATGATAGGGGGTTGTAGGTAATGACTTCCTCTTCAGGACATATGAAATTAGGAATCGAAAATCGGCTGATTTGTGTCGAATTTCTGGGAAAAAACGTTTCGTTTTTGGAAAAAACGCCATATCTCGCAAACGGTGCGTCGGACGGCGATTTGCCTTTTCGTTAAGCTTTTTTTCAAACATACACGACCGGATGACGCAACTTTTAAGCCAAAATTCACCGCTCTAGCTATTATAGAACTCCTCTTTTGGCCAAAAATAGGGTGGTGTTCGACCAAAAAACCAAATTTTTTGCAAGGCTCTTACCACTCACATGAGAGGTGGGAAACAAGTCCACTTATTGCGAGATGGACTTCGTTTCCATGCAAGGTAAGTCCACTTTTTGACTTTGAATGCATTGTTTGCATCAAAATTGTCCTTTTAAGGACAACAAAAAAATCTTTAAGAGTTAGTACACAATTTCAATGAATAAAGTGCACCATATCTCAAAAACGGTGCATCTGCCGGTAATTTCCACCATAACAACTTGTGTGCAGCCATTCAAGACGAACATTTTGATGCCTCTTTTGTGGCTCTAGCTTCAACCGTTTCCGAGCTATGGCCAAAAATTGCCATCAGGACGAGGTTATGTACTCCTTCGTCTCAAGGATTTTTTAACTTTCGACATGATCCTGTGGTCCAAAACCGCTCAAATTTCAGATTTATCATCAGCTACGGAATCTCTGCCGATATATCAAAAGAATTTTATCCAAATTTTGATTTTTAAAAAATCGACACAATTTCAGCGGAAAAGTCGACCCCGAAGTTTAGCAATTGGTTGGACTTTTTCGGTGAAACCATGACATTTTTCGAATTTTCAAAATTCTGCCACATTTTGATCCGAAAATGGGCAGAGATCGTAGGTCTGATGGTGTTCTAAGCAAATCTGAAGAATTTGAAAGGATTCAGTGCCGCAGGATGCGACAGGATCAAAAAAAGGACATCATTTGTCATCCAAAAATTGTTCGCTGGTATCCTTTTCAGACATCCTAGCGGTGTTCAATACGAATATTTTGAGCCAAAATTTGTGGCTCTAGGTCTGATAGTTTTCGAGTTATAGCCAAGAAATGGAATGGAAAAGGACGAGAAAAGAAGTTAATTTTATTTAAAAATACGCCATATCTCGAAAACAGTGCGTTTGGCGTTGATTTCCCTCATAACATATTTTATCTGGGTGGTCAATACAAATATTTTGATTCCTCATATGTGGTGCTGCGGTTAATAGTTTCCGAGTTATAGCCAAAAGAGTGCATGAGGAAAGAACGAAAAAAGAAGTTAGTTTTTTAAAAAAATACGCCATATTTCGAAAACGGTACACTAGGCGAAAGTTTCTCCCGTCATAGTTTTCATGCGGGCGTTCAATACAAACATTTTGGTACATCTTTTGTGATGCTACGTCTAATAGTTTCCGAGTTATAGCCAGGAAATGGCATAAGGAATAGACAAAAGAAGGAGTTAATTTTTCTTCAAAATACGCCATATCTCGAAAACAGTGCGTTTGGCGTCGATTTCTCTCATAATAACTTTTAACCGGGCGTTCAATATAAGCATTTTGGTACCTCATTTGTGGTGCTGAGTCTAACAGTTTCCGAGTTATAGCCAATAAATGGCACCAGAAGGGACGAAGAAAACAGTTCATCTTAGAAAATCCGCCTTATCTCGAAAACGGTACACGATTGGCGTCGATTTCTCTCCTAATAACTTTTATGCGGGCGTTTGATGTGAACACGTAGTGCTGCGTGTAATGGTTTCCGAGCTATAGCCAAGAAATAACATCAGAAAGGACGAAAATGTCATTTTTTTGAAAAATGCACCATATCTCGAAAACGGCGTCGATTTCTTTTCTGTCACCTTCTCTGTCTCGATCGAATCGTTCAGTATGAACATTTTGAGCACCCACTTGTGGCCCTAGGTCCAAGAAATTCCGAACTACAGCCAGGAAATGGCATCAGAAAGGACGAGGAAAGCAATTTATTTTGGAAAATGAGCCATATCTCGAAAACGGCTTCGATTTCCTATCTCGAAGCAGGCCTTCCAATTCAGCATTTTTAGCATGCGCTCGTGGTCAACAGTTTCCAAGCCATAGCCAAGAAATGGAATCAGAAAGAACGAACCAAGCAATTCAATTTAAAAAAAATGCACCATATCTCGAAAACATCGTTTCTGACGTCGAATTCGCTTTAATTAAACTGAAGAGGCGTGTTGGTTGGGATCCATATCCACCCCCGACCGTAGCGCCATCAGAGGAAGGCAAACCAGAGTTCACCTTCCAGACTACATTCTCATTGCATTGCGTTTGAATTCTCTCGAAAAGTTTTCGAAAAAAAAAGAAAAAAATCCCATCGCTAACACAGATGCCCATTTCATTACCCTCAGCTCATCATCATGTCCAGCGTCTACACACACAAAAAAAAAAAAGTTATCGCAACAAACTTATGTTCATTTGGATCAAACGGGGGGCTAACGACAACCGACAAAACGACGAGGAGAATGACGAGAATGACGAGAACGAGCAACGTATGCGTGTGTTATCTGCTGCCGCTGGTGTACGACAAATTTAATTTGGATTTGATATCAGCAAAGGGATTCCTTCTCTCTTTTGTGCGGGGTTCTGTACTCCGCCAAAGCGGAGGATGCGATAGCGGCCAGCACACCCCCACGCCGCCGTGCCACGTGACGAGCGAGGGCGAAAGATTGATATGCCCCACACGCATACCCATCTAGTGTTGCTTTACGTCAGACACAGCTAAACGAGCATGACAATCCCGAATGTTTTATTAGAAACTTAGTTGGTTTGTTTATGGATTCGTTAGATACGACGGACAAGTGCTGTGCGAGTGGGTGGGGGGGGGGGGGGATGTGCACGTCGGTTGCCCGGGACTGATGGCGGCCGACCCTCTCCGGCATGGAATTGATTTGATTTATACGCGAAGGATTGACGGACCGGATGAAGCGTGGACCATTTATTCCCCCAAAATCACAGTCGTATCGGATATTTGCGAAATTGAAAAATCCCTCAAACGAAAGGCGAGCAGTGTCTTTGTCCCCCCTCCACAATTCTCTTAATTAATCGATATCTGCAGGGGGAGCGATACGCATCAACGATAAAGAAGGCGCCCATGGGGGAGACTGAGTTCGCAGTCAAATTAAATATGGAGAACGCGGACGAGTGTCATTACGAGCGACTCAGGATCCACATCAAAGGGATGGATGTGTCTGATTAAAATCATACATCGGCCAGCATTGCAATAAAATCCGCGTTATGAATGTCCCCGCAATTAATGCCTCTGCGAGGACTGCTTGATTGAATCAATTCTTTTGCCTGGTCACCGCTCGGTCCCCACCTTCCTTTGGAGGGTGGATTTTAGCGACCAGCTTCTGCTTGGAATCAGTTCGCTTTTGTTTGCATTTTGTGTTCATTAAATGTTCATATTCTCTGCCAATGAAGCGGCTATTGAATGCAAATCAACTGCATAATCAGTGTTGTCGCAGTTCAAACAACAAACAAGTGGTGGGAGTGGAGTGGGGCAGAGCCGCATTAAATTTTAAATCGAAATATATCCTCTTTAGCTTCGCCTGGAGTACCCTGAGCCTGGGCATTGGCTGACAGTCCCAGTCTGATGAGCCCGGTCTTGCATCCGCCATATCGGAGGTTAGGTCTTCGTCTCCGTCTCGAAGAAGGAGGCTCAGATTCAACGCCTCCCTTGGCTCGAGCATGGGTTTCATTCGCTCGATGAGGCCAAGGCAGTTTTTGCTGCATCCCCATCATCAAGACCAAGTTGCCTTGCACCCGCCAAACCAGAGGATAGCTCTTCCTCTCTCTCTCTAACCAAGGGGCTCGGATTCGAGGACTCTCTTGGCTGGAGCAACGGTGATCAAGTAGTCCGCCTTCCAGACGCCCTCATCCTCACACAGCTCATAGAGCTCGCGATTGTATCTCTTCTTCACTCGCCTTCCTCGCAGGAAGGACCAAAGGACCAAAAAAAAAAACAAGAATCAGCTTTGTGCAGTCCTGCTTATCGTCCAGCTTTGCAAGATTTCAGTCCTTCGAGAGGGGTTTTTGGACGAACCAGGACCGAGGGCGATAGGACCAAATACCCGACGCAGAATTTTTCTTCCGGAGGCACCAAGAGTGAGCTCTGGAGAGTCATGTTGAATGAGGCCCAGGTCCACCTCGGACTGTAGCGCTGTTCGTTGGACGGTGTTCAGTGATTTGGTTGTGATTTCCTATATGAAGGCAATCCACTGCAGCGCGGCTGTGATTTCCTAGATGAAGGCAGCAGCGCGGGTGTTTGCATTCACCTCATGAATGAGGCTGTCAACGGCCTCTCACAAATGCCTTGAGTGTAGGCACCCTTTGACCGACCAATTCGCTCCGTCCTCGTGTTCTCGGGAAGTGCATGTCGCACTCCATAGTTCCCACGGATGATGCTCACTCCTGGTGATGCAAGTATCCTCTTGGGAATTCAAAGTTCAAGATGCTCCGTGGCCCCGTGTTCAGTGACTTGGTTTAATTTTCAAGAAACTAATTAACAGCAGTGCTTTGCTCTGACAATTTGATCCGGTGGTCTCCTCTTGGATCGATCAAGAGGAGCTGCCATTGCCGACACCGCTGATGGAGGATGCTAGCTCACCAAGCTCCATTTGACTATGCAATTCGTTCCCTCCGCCTGCTCAAAAGTGCATGCCCTCAATTCCCACGAAGGAATGAGATCATCTACGACTGCTGCCTCCTCCTGGACCATGACTATTTGGCCGGTTTCATTTCGCGAGACTTATTGGGAAATTTAACTGCCGCCGCTTTGAAGGTGTTCAGCTAGGTGCTTTGATTTCCTCGAAGACAGCAGGGGGATTGTTTGCATTGGGGGAGGAGCAGAGGAGCTGTTAACTCACTCAGCGCCGGAGTATGGGCTCCATTCTGACTGAGCAATTCGTTCCCACCGCCTGTGCGGCATTTCGTTCCGCTGTACCGCTCAGGAGTGCAGGCGGCAGACCGTCTTTCATCTCCCGAGATGAGTTAATCAGAGCTGCTGATGTTTCTCCTTACACCAAATCGAATGGCAGCAGTTAACTGCCGCTGTTTTTTTTGCGATACCCGTTGGGGCGTTTAACTGCCGCAGCTTCCCTTTTATGGACCACGAAGGTGTTCGCCTCCCCGTGAACACGGATTTGGTTTAAGTCTTAATTTCTGAAAGTCGTAAACAGCAGAGCGGGTGTGAGCATGAGTTCGACGTGCGCCTGCAAACGCCACAGATCGATCACAGACGGCAGCGTCCATCTGGATCGCGAAATGAGTTTTAATGTGTCTCGCTGATTTGAGAATGACAGCACACCCCGCCCAGACGCAGGCAAACTCTCTGCAGCGGTACGGTAGTGCGCGCAAGCTGAGCCGCCGCCTGATCGAATGGCAACGTATGTTCGGGTGTAGGTGTTTGTTAAGACAATCGGCATCGTAAACTCTCGGGAGGTTAATTAATGTCATCTGGGCGCGTTGAGATCTGAGAAAGGAATGATTTCACTGCAGCGGGCGGCGGGGTAAGGGTGACGGCCAAAAGACTATGGGAAAAAATTTGCATAGCCATCAAGAGCGGTGATAATTAGCAGACTAGCAGACAACCGAAAAAAAGGGTTTCCGGCTCAGGCAACAATTTTCTAAAAAAAATTCCCTGCTCCACATCTTCTGAGTCACTGATCAGGCCCGAGGAGTCTAGAAAAATCTTCTAAAACTTCGCCGCTTGAAATAGTCCAAAAAAGTATAGGTCCCTCCACTCGTGAGATAGAGAACAAGGCTCAAAGAGTATGACTGCCTAGGAAAACCTTCTCAAACTTCGATGTTCGACGACGAGTCGGCAGAAAAGAGTATAGGTCCTCTCGGCAGAAAATAGTATGAGTCCCCTCGGCAGAAAATAGTATAGATCCTCCTGGGAGAAAATAGTATAAGTCCCCTCGGCAGAAAATAGTATAGGTCCCTCGGCAGAAAATAGTATAGGTCCCTCGGCAGAAAATAGTATAGGTCCCTCGACAGAAAATAGTATAGGTCCCTTGGCAGAAAATAGTATAGGTCCCTCGACAGAAAATAGTATAGATCCCCCTGGCAGAAAATAGTATAGGTCCCTCGGCAGAAAATAGTATAGGTCCCTCGACAGAAAATAGTATGAGTCTCCTCGGCAGAAAATAGTATGAGTCCCCTCGGCAGAAAATAGTATAGGTCCCGTCCTTCCGCGAGATAGAGAACAAAACTCAAAAAGTATGACCGTCTAAAAAATTTTTCTCAGACTCTGCCGTTCGGAGTCAGCAGCAAATAGTCTAAAAATAGGCTCCCTTTCGTTGAAAGCCTTTTTGTTTAACTGACGGTAATTTTGATGGAAAATTTAAGTCAAAAGCTCATGTGTCTTGGGGTTTCAATGGCCCGAGGGTGCAAATCGTTCAATTAAACAGATTTCAGAACTCAATTTAAACAAAATAACCGATGGAACAGTAGCCACAAAACACACACTCACCCTCCCTGTTCAGTTTGGTCAACAAAATTCGCAGCAAAATTCGCAACAATCGCCCGTCGCTCGTCGTTCAACAAATGTCCACACTGGCTAGAGATGGATTGCTGGTCTGACGGTTGGTAGTGAAAGTTTTTAATTAAATTATTGAGTCGACTCCCCTCCCCGTCGCCGCGGTTGTGACATATTATAGCCGCACAAAGAGAGGTCATTCATTTTGTGTTATTTTTTTTGTTTGCTTCTTCTTCTTCTTTGGTATTCAATTTGCATTTGCAACGCCACGCGTGTCAGTGTGCATCTAATAAACTCATCTATTAGCTGAACATGACAGTGCGGGGGGGGGGGGAGGGGGAGGGATGGACAGGATGACCATCCGCCCGCCAAGGACAGAATGAATACCCGCTCAGGCTGACCACCCGCCCGTTCAGGACAGAATGGATACCCGCCCAGGATGACCACCCACCCGTCCAGTGGTCAACGAAATTCATTCATATTGTGTGACCGACCAGTGGACACACTGGCGACCAAGGGACACAACTCAAATTTAATAAAATCACATCAAAGCAAGCGATTAGCCTCCGGCACGCAATCAAAAGGGACACGGTCGCTATTTGCCTACTGTGTCCTTCCCTATCGGCGGCGGCAGGCAATCCGTACAAAATCTCACGCGGAATGTCAACATTAAAATAATTGAAATCGATTATACACGTAGTGCGCCCCCTATCCCACCAAAAATCAGTGTCCACCCCCGGTTATGTGGTAACTTTTGTTTCCCGGCCTCGAAACGTATCTCTCTCACCTGCCCACAGGGTCTGTAATTGTGGTGCGTCGCAGGCATAGTCCACTGGCGGATTAGCAGCACGCTGTGCACCACGATTGGTATCAGTTTTGTTCGGTAATTGAAACACTGGATTAATGCGTACCATTGCGGGCGTCTAATTCGAATGAAAACCGAATGTGAAAGGGATTGATGGACTGAGAGAGAGAGAGAGAGATTTTATCACAAACCACCACCGCCCCCCACCCATCTCTCAACACTGTGCAGGTGAAGGACTATTCTATTTGAAAGGACATGCAACGGAGTTGTCCGGGCCGATGTTACATGATGGAAGAGGGATTTTAATTCTTCCCCGTCTGATGCTGCTTTGAAATACCTCAGGCACTGAACATTACTCCGTCATTAGCACACCACACTAATGAAGGGTTCTCGAAAAATTGAGAATACATGCTCTGGGGGTGCGGTTCGGTGCTGTGGGGAAAAATTATTTTTGATAGAACCACTCCTGATGCATTCCAGACAACGAATGCGAAGTATGTTCCCGAAAACCTGAACTCTTCATTACGGCAGCAATGCGCACACAAAACAAACAAAACGCATCCTCCTCCTTGCCCCAAGCAGTGCACGTCTGCTGCGTGCGTGTGTGTGTGTGAATCGTGCGAAATCCACTGAGACTCATGCTGAGTTGAAGATTTCAGCACAGAAATGCTGTACATTTTCGTACAACTCTCTCTTTCTCTCTCTCGAAATGTGCACGTAATTCTTCCACGGAGAATTGGATACAAAACTGCATTTTCAGTTCTTCAATGTCTTACCGTTATCTTCCGAAAATACCACTCTCCAGAATGCTGGAAGTAATTTTCAAATGAAACTACACGCACTGGGAGGTGGGGGTTTTGTTTGAAACGATTTCCATCCGGTACGCCGGGCAGACGGAGACGCCATCGAATTGACCAGATGGGTGAATAAATAAAACATGAATTCACCTTCATCCCTCCTCCCTTTCCCCTTCCCCCGCCCCCACGCTTAATCCAATCTACAGAAAGTCTTGACCTTCGTCCGCGTCCACTTCGAGTTGCAAGTGCTTCAGAGCGACCATTTTGTGAAAGGTGTGCTGTGCCGTCCTGTCACTCAAGGACACCAAAGGCAGGAAGGGAGAGCGAGAGGAAAAAAACAAATTTAAATTCTCCATTAAGACGGTACATTAAGGGTCGTCTCGGTTTTTTGGGACGCACATCTTCTCCTGATGTCCTGGGCCTTCTCCGTGAGATTTAATTGAATTAGGGACTCCCCTTCTGGGCGAAGGACCACGACGATGACGAGCAGGACGACAACGACAACGACCACGACAAGGAGGAGGACGACGACGAGGAGAATGACGAGGAGGACGACGAGGAGAACGAGGAGAACGACGAGAACGACAAGAACGACGAGGAGAACGACGACGAGGACGACAAGGAAGACGAAGAGGACGAGGAGGACGAGGAGGACGAGGAGGACGAGGAGGACGAGGAGGACGAGGAGGACGAGGAGGACGAGGAGGACGAGGAGGACGAGGAGGACGAGGAGGACGAGGAGGACGAGGAGGACGAGGAGGACGAGGAGGACGAGGAGGACGAGGAGGACGAGGAGGACGAGGAGGACGAAGAGGACGTTGACAACGACAACGACAGCGACAGCGACAGCGACAACGACAACGAGCAGGACGACAACGAGCAGGACGACAACGAGCAGGACGACAACGAGCAGGACGACAACGAGCAGGACGACAACGAGCAGGACGACAACGAGCAGGACGACAACGAGCAGGACGACAACGAGCAGGACGACAACGAGCAGGACGACAACGAGCAGGACGACAACGAGCAGGACGACAACGAGCAGGACGACAACGAGCAGGACGACAACGAGCAGGACAATAACGAGCAGGACAATAACGAGCAGGACAATAACGAGCAGGACAATAACGAGCAGGACAATAACGAGCAGGACGACAACGAGCAGGACGACAACGAGCAGGACGACAATAAGCAGGACGAGAATACGACGACAAAGACGAGGACGACGAGAAAGACGAGGACGACGAGGAAGACGAGGACGACGAGGACGACGAGGACGACGAGGAAGACGAGGACGACGACGAGGAAGACGAGGACGACGACGAGGAAGACGAGGACGACGAGGACGAGGACGAGGACGAGGACGAGGACGAGGACGAGGACGAGGACGAGGACGAGGACGAGGACGAGGACGAGGACGAGGACGAGGACGAGGACGAGGACGAGGACGAGGACGAAAACAAAGCCTTGATCTTGTTGTTCCTCTCACCAGGCAAGACCTTGCCACAAATCAGAAAATGCCATGGAAACACTTAACTCAAAGGTATTATCTTTCACCCACATGTCCATTAGGTGTTGCCCGCCGTCGCCACCATCGCCGCCGCCACCGCCATCGTCGTAGCCGCCTCCGTTCACAGGAGCCACACGCGTGGGTCGTTGGTGCCTTTGATTGGGGAAAACTTCAAGGTAATGAGTCTTCAAAAGAAACGATAGGATATTGCCACGGATTTTCATAACAGACTCAATTTTATCTTTTGTTCCCTTATCCCTCTCATCTTTTTATGCCCCGACTCCTGCGTTTCTTTTTTTTTCACTCCGTGCAAAACTCAAAAGCGGCTTACCGCTCGAACACCGTTATGTTCACATTTTATCCCTGGGCTTTTGAAGGGTCCGCCGTCGCCATGGACACAGCATACGGTCGAGAATGGCCTGGACCGCACACACACGTCCAACTTCCCAACCACCCCCGGCATTTATGATTCGCGGGGATATCTGATTTGGAGAGGTTGCTCCGGGGTGTGTGTGTGTGTACATCTCGTATCCACTCGTCAATGCATAATTCTCGGTGCATTGCAATCCCAGTCACGAAGAACTGATTCGGGGTGTAAAACGCGCCAGAGAGCCATCCCGTCGCCCTAGTGAGGGCTCGCAACCTCTCTCGCAACCTCTCTCACAACCTCCCACCGCCGACGCCACCGTCGCCGCCGCCATCGCAATCGTATTGAAACAAATGACAGTCAAACAGTCACGTTCCGCCTCTTTTGGAACGAGGCAGAGATCCACTGCATAAAGCAGGTCACTTCTTCATCCCGACTGTTATTGATTTTCACTTTGCTTGTGTTCCCTTCGTCTTTGCTTCTGGTTCTGGTTTTGGTTCAGCGGCGAATCAAGGCCAGTGGCAGCGGACGGGCACTTCTGTTGCTGGTGCTGCTGCTGCTGGTGCTGCTGGTGCTTGCGTTGTGTGTGGGAGGGGAGAAGAACCGGTTGGTTTTAGGTTTGGCGTGTGTTCGCATGCATCTTTTATGTTCTGCCGGACCGAGAAAGAATGGCTGCTAATTATCACTCCCTCCCCGTCCCTTCCCGTTGCTGGAGTAATTTTCATGAAAATCCTCACCATCCGCTTATCGTAACTATCATCATTATCATCGCCCATTGGCATGCGTCCTCTGCCAGCGACACCCCGTCTCCCGGGCCAACTTCCAAGCGGAAAAAAATAAAGTTATGACCAAACAGGGGAATTACTGGTTCATTTGAAGGTCCATTATGGGCGGTCTTGTTTGCTGGTCCATGCCCCCGCCGCCTGTCAATGGTCGATAAAGGCTGTGGTTTCCCCCCGTTCCCTGGACATGTGTGCACCACGGGACTATGGCTGACTTGTTAATTGCTGGGCATCAATGCATGACACCTTACTCTACAAGCTCACAAATTGACGTGCGGTTTGAGGACGGGGAAGAGCCTGGACTGGATTTTTTTGGTGAAAATTGAAATTTTTTTGAAGTGAAAATGGCTAAAGTTGTTGGGGTGGACGATACTCTAAGGAAATGTGAAGAATTGGACATGATTGAGTGCCGCAGGACGCTACAGGACACGAAAAAAGAACTTCACCGACACGCGACATCATCATCACGTCTCTATGCCTGCGTTTGAGTTCTGTATTCGAATGCCGTTCACCGAAGACCGGAAATTCCCGATTGTGACTGATAGAGACCAGACAAACCCGTCGTCGTTTTAAGCTAAGATTTTTGGCCCTAACTCTTAAAGGCTGCTTAGCTATAGCCACTTAGTGGCATCAGAAACGATGAAAAATGCGCTATATCTCGGAAATGGTGCGCCAGACGTCAAATTCACCCAAAACTATTTTTGTGCAGACGTTCAATACCAGCATTTTTAAAACTTTTCGCTGGTATCCTTTTCAGACATCCTAGCGGTGTTCAATACCAACATTTTGATCCAAGATTTGTGTCCGTAGGTCTGATAGTTTCCGAGTTATAGCCAAGAAATGGAATGAGGAAAGGACGAAAAAAGAGTTAATTTTGTTTAAAAATACGCCATATCTCGAAAACTGCGTTTGGTGTCGATTCCCCTCACAATATGTTTTATCCGGGTGTTCAATACAAACATTGTGATACCACTTTTGTGATGCTGAGACGAACAGTTTCAGAGTTATAGCCAATAAATGGCACCAGAAAGGACAAAAGAAGCAGTTAAGTTTTAATAAAATCCGCCATATCTCGAAAACGATGCATTTGGCGTCGATTTCCCCCATAAAAATATTTATGCAAGCATTCAATACGAACACTATGAAACCCAATTTGTGGTGCTACTTCTAATGTTTTCCGAGCTATAGCCAAGAAATGGCATTAGAAATGATTGGCCCTGCAATACGATACATCTTGAAAACGGAGCATCGAACGCCGATGCATGCACATGCCTCACATGCGGCACCATGTTGTCCAAGATGGACTATGTTATCTCAGATGCAGTTTGTTGCTCTAGATGCATCGTGTTACACCCCATCCACCACATGGACTACGTTGCCCCACCAGCACCGCATGCATAATGTTGTGCCGGATGAACCATGTTGTCCCGGAAGCAACATGTTGCCCTAGATGCATCATGTTGCACCCCATACACCACATGGACCATGTTGCACCACCTGCACCACATTCATAATGATGTCCCGGATGAACCATGTTGTCCCGGAAACAGCATGTTGCCCTAGATGCATCATGTTGCACCCCATACACCACATGGACCATGTTGCACCACCTGCACCACATTCATAATGATGTCCCGGATGAACCATGTTGTCCCGGAAACAGCATGTTGCCCTAGATGCATCATGTTGCACCCCATACACCACATGGACCATGTTGCACCACCTGCACCACATGCATAATGATGTCCCGGATGAACCATGTTGTCCCGGAAGCAGTATGTTGCCCTAGATGCATTATGTTGCACCCCATACACCACATGGACCATGTTGCACCACCTGCACCACATGCATAATGATGTCCCGGATGAACCATGTTGTCCCGGAAGCAGCATGTTGCCCTAGATGCATCATGTTGCACCACCTGCACCACACGCATAATGATGTCCCGGATGAACCATGTTGTCCCGGAAGCAGCATGTTGCCCTAGATGCATCATGTTGCACCCCATACACCACATGGACCATGTTGCCCCACCTGCACCACATTCATAATGATGTCCCGGATGAACCATGTTGTCCCGGAAGCAGCATGTTGCCCTAGATGCATCATGTTGCACCCCATACACCACATGGACCATGTTGCACCACCTGCACCACATGCATAATGATGTCCCGGCTGAACCATGTTGTCCCGGAAGCAGTATGTTGCCCTAGATGCATTATGTTGCACCCCATACACCACATGGACCATGTTGCACCACCTGCACCACATGCATAATGATGTCCCGGATGAACCATGTTGTCCCGGAAGCAGCATGTTGCCCTAGATGCATCATGTTACACCCCATACACCACATGGACCATGTTGCACCACCAGCATTATGTTGGACCACATGCACCACATAGACCATGTTGCACCATCCGGACCACCTGCACCACATGCACCATATGGTGCACCACCGGCACCATATTGCACCACATACACCATATCCGAGGGGGTGGTGGGTGGTTGTTCCAAAAAAAATTACCTCCTCCGATGTGAACACCTCGACGACCAAACACAGACTGAGCTCCTCTCCTCTGCGAGTCACCCCCTTATATACCCTCGCTCTTCCCCTCCGAAAAAAATTCAATTTTTTCTCATTTTTTTGGGAAATTTCTCCTCATTTTTGCATTTTTTCTATTTTTTTTTGCATTTTTTTGCATTTTTTAGTATTTCCTTCATCAGCGCATGTTGGAGCCGATGGCTGAGGGTCTATTTGAAGTCACTTCAGCTCCCAGAGGCATTTGAAGCCCATTTTGAGGTGATTTTCCGAGATCTGAGCTGTATTATGTGTCATTTTGGGAGGTTCTCTCGGCATATTTTGGTTCAATCATCTCACGAATCCATTTCTGATAATTCTGAGGGGTCTGCACAAGGGCTACTGAGCATACTGGATGTCATGAATGTCGAACGCGGCTAAAGATTCCACCGGAATTCACAGGATATTACCAGAAACAGTGCGTATGTTTGTCGATGTGCATACTTTGACTGTGAATATATCGGAAACGGGGGGACGCAGGAAAAAAGTAATGATAGGGGGTTGTAGGTAATGACTTCGTCTTCAAAGCATGCAAAGTTAGAAATCGGAAATCGACCCATTTGTGTGGAATTTCTGGGAAAATAAGTTTCGTTTTTGGAAAAAACGCCATATCTCGGAAACGGTGCGTCGGACGGCGATTTGCCTTTTAGTTAAGCTTTTTTTCAAACATACACCACCGGATGACGCAACTTTTAAGCCAAAATTCACGGCTCTAGCTATTATAGAACCCCACTTTTGGCCAACCATAAGGTGGTGTTCGACCAAAAAACCAAATTTCTGGAGGTGCATACTTTGACTTTGAATATCTCGGGAACGGGGGGACGCAGGAAAAAAGTAATGATAGGGGGTTGTAGGTAATTACTTCTTCTTCACGGCATGAAAAGTTAGAAATCGGAAATCGCCTGATTTGTGTCGAATTTCTGGGAAAAAACGTTTCGTTTTCGGAAAAAACGCCATTTCTCGGAAACGGTGCGTCGGACGGCGATTTGCCTTTTGGTTAAGCTTTTTTTCAAACATACACGACCGGATGACGCAACTTTTAAGCCAGGCTCTAGCTATTATAGAACCCCTCTTTTGGGCGAAAATAGGGTGGTGTTTGACAGAAAAACCAAATTTTTTTGCAAGGCTCTTACCACTCCCATGGTAGGTGGGAAACAGGTCCACTTTTTGCGAGGTGGACTCCGTTCCCATGCAAGGTGGGAACTAAGTCCACTTTTTGACTTTGGATGCATTGTTTGCATCAAAATTGTCCTTTTAAGGACAACAAAAAAATCTTTAAGAGTTATTACACAATTTCAATGAACAACGTGCACCATATCTCGAAAACGGTGCATCCGACGGAAATTTCCGTCACAACAGCTTTCATGCAGCCATTCAAGACGAACATTTTGATGCCTCTTTTGTGGCTCTAGCTCAAACCGTTTCCGAGCTATGACCAAAAATTCCCATCAGGACGAGGTTATGTACACTTCCTCCTCAAGGATTTTTTCAAATTTTTGACCATATCCTTTGGCCAAATCCGTTCAAATTTCAGATTTATCATCAGCTACGGAATCTCTACCGATATATCGAAAGAATTTCATCCAAATTTTGATTTTCAAAAAATCGACACAAATTCAGCGGAAAAGTCGACCCCGAAGTTTAGCAATTGGCTGGACATTTTCGGTGAAACCATGACATTTTTCGAATTTTCAAAATTCTGCCAAATTTTGATCCGAAAATGGGCAGAGATCGTAGGTCTGATGGTGTTCTAAGCAAATCTGAAGAATTTGAAAGGATTCAGTGCCGCAGGATGCGACAGGATCAACAAAAAGGACATCATCGGTCATCCAAAAATTTTTCGCTGGTATCCTTTTTAGACATCCTAGCAGTGTTCAATACCAACATTTTGATCCAAGATTTGTGTCCGTAGGTCTGATAGTTTTCGAGTTATAGCCAAGAAATGGAATGAGGAAAGGACGAGAAAAGAAGTTAATTTTGTTTAATAATACGCCATATCTCGAAAACAGTGCGTTTGGCGTCGATTTCCCTCATAACATCTTTTATCCGGGTGGTCAATACAAACATTTTGATACCTCATGTGTGATGCTGCGGTTAATAGTTTCCGAGTTATAGCCAAAAGAGTGCATGAGGAAAGGACGAGAAAAAGGATAACATTTTTAAAAAAATACGCCATATCTCGATAACGGTGTGTCTAATGGGGACGTACCGAAAAGTAATGATGAGGAATTGTAGGTAAGGACTTCTTCTTCAAGGCATGCAGAATAAGGAAACGAAAATCGGCTGATTTCTGTCGAAATTCGGGGTGAATACAGTTCATTTTTGGAAAATGCGCCATGTCTCGAAAACGCTGCATCTGGCGGCGATTTGGCTTTTAATCAAGGTTTTTGTTAGACATGCACCACCGAGTGGCACAAATTTATGACCCTAGCGGCAATACAACCCCAATTTTAGCCAAGAAAAGGTAGTTGTTTGACCGAAAACCAACGTTTTTGTTTCAAAAATGCGTCATATCTCGAAAACGATGCGTCTGACGGCGATTTATCTTCAAATTCATGGCCCTAGCTGCAATCGAACCCGACAAATACGTTGTCTTAATTAAAACTGCAGTCGACCACTCTAACTCCTAGTCCCAGTGGACATTGTCCACACAGTCTTAGTTCTGCTTCGTTGCATTTCGCTCGAAACAAATTTTCTGCAGTCTTGGAGAGCGGCACTTAAGCTGAATCGAACGTCTATCCCTCCTGTGGCTCGTTGAACGAAAACATGGGAAACAGCATGTTCGACCGGGACAATTGCCTCGTTTCCTATCATCGCATCCAATGATTGCTTCGGCATGATACGGGCATGGCTACGAAATGATACGGTCGAATTTCAACTCATTTTCAACACGGTCATTAAATCCATCGTCCCCCTGTGTTCGGCCCCAAATTACTGGCTCCCGTACACAAGTCTGATGTCAAGTCACGACCGGCATAATTAACAATTTATGTGCGGCCATTAACAAGCGGACAAAAAAGGGAACAACCGACAGCCAGTTCGTATGTTTTTCTAAGTATCTATGAGTATCTATGATTATCTATGAGTATCTGCGAGTATCTACGAGTATCTGCGAGTATCTGCGAGTATCATGGAAGTATCTACAAGTATCTGAAAGTATCTGAAAGTATCGAAAAGTATCTGTGTATCTGTATCTAAATATGGACACATTATGAAAAATCACGAACTGGCCCCTAGACCGAAAAATTGCAGGACATGCGAGTACACATCGCCCTTAATGAGAAGAAGCGGGACAAGACACGAGTGGGTCGAGAGCGGGGATGAGAGTGAGAGTATCGATTTCGATACTTTTTTGCCGTCGGGACTGCCATGAGTTCCTTCCGCCGCCGGAATCTCCTCCATATGTTTTTTTTTTTGTGTTAACAGTAACTAGAACTTAGATGATGATTATTAAGATGACCACGCTTTGGAGAGCGGCGAGGGGGCGACACAGCAACATACAAAAGACGCGAGGCTGGGTTTGTCGTGTCGTCGATTTCGTCTTGACTTTCTGAATGGCGGCGCCCTTGCGTCCAGTTTGGACACTTGGACGGAGCAGAAAAATGAACAGAAATCCGAAAGTAAATCGATTCTCGCATTGCTATTCATGGGCTTTTCTCTTTCGTCTGTCTAACGATATCAAATGTCCATGTCTTCGACCATATGAATCGAATACTTATCGTTCGATTGCATGGCATTTTGATAGTCCCTTTGTGGGCCGGGTGGGGGGTGTTTGGGATGGACAAAGGCAATCTTTTGTATCGCTCGCTCGATCGATGAAAGAATTCTATTTGACGTCATAATGGTGGGGGGGGAGGTGGGATTTCTTTTTAATGTAACCCACTCAAATGTTCGGTTTCACCCTTCGATTGTTCATTAAATTTCACGCCTACGGGGGTTTGCTTAATGCCACAGAGAGACAGTTGATATTTAAGTGCCTCTGACGAGACGATGAATTTATTGCACACACATGCTAAGTACCGATGATGCTCTTATCTAACAGAGGAGAGGAGGAGGGGAGGCTGATGCAGAAGGAAGGTGCTTGTTGCAAAAGGATAGGCAGGTTAACAGAGGCAGCTTTGGGGACAATGGGTTGAATGGGGGCACGTTTTACGGTTTAAATCGTCGGGCTCTTCTTATTCCCTACACGCGTACACCACTCGGAGGAACGTTCTTCTTCTGGTAGACCGTCGGACTCTGCTTATCCCCTCCACGCGTGCACCACCCAGAGGAACGTCCTTCTTCTGGTAGACCGTCGGACTCGTCTTATCCCCTCCACGGGTACACCACCAAGAGGAAGACCGTCCACGCGTACACCACCCAGAGGAACGTTCTTCTTCTGGTAGACCGTGGGACTCTTTTTATCCCCTCCACGCATACATCACTCAGAGGAAAATTTTACTTTTGATAAAGGATTTGCTTTGTCCGCAGGATGCTCGTGTGTCCAGCTCTTATCACTCGTTGTTTATGCATGTCATCATGCGGTGTCCCATTTGTGATGTCTTTTGATGGAGATAGTCTCTCCCGACCGCCTTCTGTCCGAAGCTCTGCTTCATAGTGCTGCACTCCTTCTTGTCTCTTGCTTCTAGGTGCCTCCTAAGTGTCCAATCCTCTTCCGACGGTCTTTTGACCTAAGTTCTCCTCCTTTTTGCCTCTTGCCTCTAGGTGCTCACTCCTGCCCTGATCTTCTTCTGTCCGAAGCTCTTCTCCGTAGCGCTGCGCTTCTTCTTATCTCCCTCTAGGAGCCCCCTCCCGTCCGGGCGGTCTTTTGACCGAAGCTCTCCTTCGTTGCGCTGAGCTCCTTCTTGTCTCTTGCCTCTAGGTGCCTCCTAAGTGTCCAATCCTCTTCCGGCGGTCTTTTGACCGAAGCTCTCCTCCGTTGCGCTGAGCTCCTTCTTGTCGCTTGCCTCTAAGTGCCCACTAGATGCTCACTTCTGCCCTGATCTTCTTCTGTCCGAAGCTCACCTCCGGCGGTCTTTTGACTAAACCTCTCCACCGCTGCGCTACATTTCGTCTATCACTTCCCTCTAAGTGCCCACTAAGCGCCTCTCCCGACCATCTTCTGTCCAAATCTCTCCTCCGTTGCGCTGCACTCTAGGTGCCCCCTAGGTGTCCACTCCTCTCCCGGTCGTTTTTTGTTCAAACCTCTCCACCGTTGCGCCACATTTCGACTGTCTCTTCCCTCATTTCTTCCTCTCAAAGAGCTCACAGGCTTTACCGCCACATAAGGGGATTTTTTTTCCATTTTTTCCCGGATAATGTCGCTTCTTTGATGCTTCTGCTGGCGTCGAGGCTGCCCGCTTCTCTCTAGCTCAAAGACAACCATTTGCTGTACCGATACCGCGATTTAGCGAAATTGAATATCCATCCGCTGACGCACAACTGTCATGCATCAAAGGGACCAACTTAATCTCGCGCTTAATTACATCCCCCCCCCCCCCACCCACTCTCCGTGCTTACTCTTACTCTTACATCCCCCCCCCAGCCCCTCTCTGTGCTTACAACCAGCAAATGTATCGGTTTACCCTTGTTTTTGACATCATCCTGTCCATCTGTGATAGCCCGTCCAAAAACCGCTGGTTGAGGCAGATCATCGTGTTCAAAATGGAAGCCAAGGTAACCATCGTCAGTAACACCATTGTCGCCGTTTCACAATGAAACAGAGAACAGGGAAAGAGCACTCGCTCTTCATATGGATTTCCGGTGTTTTCCTCAACGACGACTGAAAGAATACTCAATACGCCCGCTCCCCGTCCCGACCGACAGCCCGACCGTCATCAGTCCGCGGCTCCACTCGGTAAGCGGCTTTCGGATGCTTCATCTTTAATGAAACAACTGTTTCAAGACCAGCTTAACTACCGGTTTCCCAGTTGTCGTCGTCGTCGTTGTCATTGTGCTCGTGCGACAAAGGGTTGCGACGACTGAAACAGAAACTACATGGAACAGGATTTTTTGTGTGTTTTTCTTTCAAACCCCTCTCCCCCTCCTCTCTGTTTTTTACACATGAGGGGGGATGACGATGATGATAAAAAATCACGAGATAATTGATAAAAAGAAACAACAGCGCGCTTCTGTTGTGTCAAGAGGACTCTACCCGCACCGCAATCCCGTTCGGGAAAAAGGGTTCTTGGGACGCCGTTTTCAATCAATTATCCTTCTTTATGTTCCCTTTTTTTTCCTTTTCTTATTGTTTTGCTCCCCGGTAGGTAAGCAGCCAATTATGTGTCCCAAGTGGAAATAATTGCCGACCCCCCTTCGGGGAACCTTCGGGGAACTGTTTGTGTGGAGCATGTAACAACAACCACCCATCCTGCCACTGAGTCAATGGAAGGAATTTGCTTCCACAAGACAAGAGAGCGCTACAGAAGAGGGGACGAAAGGACCCACACGAACTCCGTGAGGATGAAGCGACTGTGGGAGACTGCGAGCGACTTTTGCCTCCCCATCGGTTGCAGGTCGACCTGCAGGTTAGCAGTCGCACTTAGGGCACCATGGGTGCATTGTGATGCCACAAGAATTCGGTGTCCTGTAGCCACTAAGTATGGGTATGAAGTACTTAAGGGGACTGATGATGATTCTCGGGGAACTGTGCTTCTTCCTACACAACCAGGTCACTCCCATTACCAATTCGCACCTTATTCCGCATCTCTACACAATTACCCATCCCCTCTGATATCACACATCCCACAGCTCGTCCTAGTTCTCGAGAGAATCCTTTCAGAAAACATGATGTCCTCCTAAATGAGAATTTCAAGGATCCACAGGACTCTGCTTCTAAATGACCAACCAAGTCACTCCTGTTGAAAAATCGTACCTCATTTGACATCTAAATTCAATTTCCTATCGAATGACATACAGGACATTGTCCAGGAGGTCCTAATTACTGAGCTAATCCTTTCAGAAAACCAGAAGATGTCAATTTCAAGCGACAAAGTAGGCTCTTCAGAACTTTGCTTCCAAATGACCAGCCACGCCACTGCCATGAAAGAAACGCACCACTTTTCACATCTTCATTCAATTTCCAATCGATTGGTGTATGAAACGTTCCTTAATTCCTTGTATTCATCGAGCAAGCACTTTCAGAAAACACCGTGTCTCCCAAAATGTGACTCTTTCTGTGACAGAATAGGATGCTCAGGACTTTGCTTCTAACTTCACAACTGCTTTACCCCCGTTCAAAAATCGCACCTCATTTCACATCTACATTAAATTTCTGATCCACTGAGGTATATCACATCCAATTCGTCCTAATTCTCGAGAAATTTCATTCAGAAAACAGAAAATGCTTATTTCGTGCGACAAAGCAGACTCCTCAGATCTTCGCTTCTAACTTCACAACCACTTCACTCCTGTGAAAAAATCTTGCCTCATTTCACATCTACATTCAATTTCCAATCGAATGATGTACGAATCATTCCTTAATTCGTTGTATTTATCGAGCAATCCCTTTCAGAAGACATGATGTCTTCAAAGATCATAAATGTCATGCAAAAAAGTAGGTTCTCACGTATTTTGCCTCTAAAATCCCAATTACGGGAGTCTCGTTAAAAACTTATACCTCATTTCGCATCTACATTAAATTTCCTTTCGATTGAAGTATATAGCATCCTTCAACTCGTCCTAGGTCCTGAGAAAATCAACTCACAAGATTTTGAAAGCATAAAATTCACTTCGGAAAAAAAGAGGTTGTTTTTGAGCAAAAAAAGGCGACCCGGGTGCTTTATGAGTTCACTTCATTTTTTCGTGTGGCACGTGTCACTTTTTCAAAAGTCGATTTTCTCCGTATTCCGACCGAATTTTTGGATGAAATCTGTGGGGCTGGGTGGGGAAACGATAACGGAAGAGAACTGCATCAAAAATTTCAGAAAATTTCTTTTTTCATGACGTCACAGTTGAAGTGAATGAAGTGCATAGGGAAGCACAGGAATTATTGCTTCATTTTCAATGCAAATTGAATGAATTGCTTAAGAAAATGATGTGCCATCCAGTGGGTGGACAAATTCAATGAAAAATTTGAAGTGGCCATGCCGGGATGACTTCAATTTCTAGACGAAATTAGTTAACTTGTCGCCCAGTAGTCAGTCAGCTCATTTTCTAAGCAGGAAATAGTTGTGTATGCACTCCCCGTGGGTCCTCTTCATTAAAGGCCGCAGTCCCTGACTCCAGACTGTGGCATATCCTCTTCTATTTCTGATTTTCATTCAAAGACGAACGAAGCTTGTGAAGGATCTGCCAGCAGACAGCAGCGGTGGCCGATGGTTGCAGAGACGGGGGAGGAAATTAATAGCATAATCCTTGGGTAATAAACCGTATCCTTAACAAGGCAATAAGTTCAAAGGATATTAAACCACAGGAATTCAATGAGGCTTCTGTGCGAGACGGTAAGGGGGGGAAGGAAAAACTGGTCGAAAGATATATTAAATATGCCATTAAGTAGTCATCGCACACCATCCCCTAATGAGGGGCGCATTCAGCCAATTAATTGAAAGTTATCCTCACGATTTGCGGTTGCCTTGTGCCACATATGCTTGGTTTGCTCTTTCGCAAGAATAATGAGACAGACAACATATCTCTGTGAGTGTATGTATCTATCCTAATCCAAGACCATTGGGACATAAACGCACAATCGTACCACCCACGGCGACGATCACAAAAGACGGGGGACATGTGAGTGCGGAGGAGCAGGTTGTTGTTGACGGTTCGAACATGTTCGTGTTGGTGGTTATAATCTCCTCCTTTGGAATGAAATTTCCAAAAAAAAACCCCAACAAACGTGAGGAAAGACGCGCCCCAATGAATCTGAACTTAGGTCTTTCGAAGAATTAATTGTTCTGCGAACGGTGTGTGGTGTGTATGGGCATTAGTGGCTGTTTGTGGGAATTTCAAATCGTATGGTAGTGCTAGTTTCTGTGAAGTTCTGTGCCTTGGCAGAGGTTGAAGATAGGTGAATTTGGCATACAACTTTTGCGGGAACAATTGTTTCTTAAATTCAAAGCAATCTGTGGGCAAAAAGGTCGAAAAGTTTGCAAGGAACTTCCAAAACCGAGTTAAATAAAAGATTTTTTTTTGAATTTCCATGACATACAATCCATTCTGTGTCACACAAGGGATCAAAAGACTTTTCTCCGACAAAGAATAAGCGAGAGATAAAACATAGAAACATAGAATTTCAAAAAAGACCTCACTTCAACATAAGAATTCCAACAATATTCATTCCCTGTTTACAATTTCAGCCATTTGAACTGGAAAAAAAAACATAGAAAACAATTCTATGTTATTCTATGTTCTTGATTTAGTATACATATCATACCCGCATAGATCAGATTTCTTGTTGAACAATTAAATTTCACTTATCCACAATCAATGTGAGATACAATTCAACAGAGATGACATAGAATAAAATAACTAATCGCACTTGTTGAAGAAGAAACTGCCATTCACACACATTCACTTATTATCATGTCAATCTTCAATTCAATTCAAATCTTCCCCCCCCTCCCAATGGATTGTTCTCTATTCCAGAAGAACTCCCCCTCTCTCTCCCTCTCCCTGCTCCTCTTTAAAAAGGGAAAAAATCAGAAATCACTTCCACTGAATCATCCGCCCCATGTCTCTATCATAAGAGTCAACCTTCAACCTTTCACTCATGCACGTTTTTTGGCGTCGTGCTGTGCTCCGGGTCTCCCGGAGTGCACAACGGATGAGGCAATCAAATTCAATCTTTACACAAACGGATTAGCGCTCAATACACTTGACACTATCTGTTCGTTCATCCGGCGGAAAAAAATCAAAAAAAAATAAGGAGAACACCCTCAACACCTTGTGCACAGAGATACGGCAAAGATCGAACGACAAGAAGCCAACAACGCCAGCCACCCCCATCGTCCTTTATCCCCAGCACCTTCATATACACACACACACGCGTGCATATATAGCGACGAAAATAGCACGCAATCCTTTGCGCTAACAAAATCGACCGTAAACCAAAGCGGCGGCGGCATCGGCAGAGGCGACAGAGAAGCACGAAAAAAATGAAGAAATCAAAAGAAAACGCAGAAAAGAGGAAGAAATAAAAATAAACACCCATAAAGGGAAAAATCGGTTACCACCATACACACACGTCATGGCTCCCTCTCCTAGGGCAGCCTCACGCACAAAACCCTTCACACACACACGTGAGAACATGCAAAACTAGGCGACGAAAGACGAACCGGAAACGGGGCGGAGAAGACAGACACAAAGTTGAATATTTAGACAATAATCGGAGGCAATAACGATCACAAAAAAAAAAAAAAAAAGAAAAGGGGACATTTAAGTCAACCTCGGCACAAAGGCACATATCGACCACCATCAGCACTCCTCGCCCTTTGTCGCCTTACCGCAGGCTGCCTGCCGGTTGACAGTTGTTGAAGGCGGGCAAAAGGCCAACATCCATCCATCCATCCATCCATCCTTCGACATCAAAAGTGATATTTCCTTCAGTTAAACGCACGAGAGCACACACACACACACACACGCATTCAGCTCCCTCGCCTCTCTCTCAGAGGCAAACAAACAATTAGATGCCTGCCGGCTGTCGTCCCTTTTGGTGGCTTTAAGTGCCACTACTGGGGGTTTTTTTCTTTCTTTTCTGACTTTTAAACCGTGTATGCTCACGTCGAATCTCAGTCTTGTTAGACCCCATCTACCCTCCCCTCACCCCCTGGAGGATTCACATTTAATTTGTGGTTACTAGTCTCGGAATCGTTTTGCCTTCGTGTCCTCTCACGCCCTCACGCCAAGGCCACAATGAGCACAACTGAACAGTGACACAAAACTTGTCGTGGCGTTTCTGATTTATTTATTTATTCATCTTAACCATGCAGAGGGACGGAGGATGGAGGAGGAGGAGGAGTGGTTGAAAGTTGAATGAAATAATTACCATAATGCTCATTGGTAATTTCATAGCATTTCCTTGGGGGGAGTGAAAGGCGGTAAGGCAACGGTAAAGGTGTTCCCTTTGTTTCGCTTCGGTTGAGGATAACCGATTCCGAAAGGATTCCGTTTTTGGCACATCATTGACTCGCATGAAATAAACGCTAGCAGTGATTTCCCTCTCAAGGATTTGTGCGTGGAGCGGGTGGAAGCGGGTGGGAGCAAGTAGAAGCGGGTGAGAGTGGGTGCTGGCGGATGGAAGCGGATGGATGTTGGTCGAAGTGGTTGAAAGTGAAAGGCGATGGGAGCGAGTGGAAGCGGCTTGTAGTGGATGGAAGCGGGTAGGAGCGAATGAGAGCGGGTGGAGGCGGATAGGAGCGGATGGAACCGAGTGGAAGTTGGTCAAATCGGTTGAAAGTGAAAGCCAATGTGACCGAGTGGAAGCGGGTAGAAGTGGATAAAAGCCGGTGAGAGCGGGTGCTGGCGGGTGGATGGGTGAAAGCGAATTGGAGCGTTCGGTAGCTGGTCGAAGCGGGTGTTAGACTAAAGGCGAGAGAAATGGGATAATAGTCGGTAGGCGCGGATAGGTGCGAGAGAAAGTGGTCGGGCGCGGGTGGCAGCGGGTCGGAGCGGGTCGTAACCAGTGGTAGATGGTGGAAGCTGGTCGGAGCGGGTGGGACTGAATCATACACTAAAAGCGAGAGAAAGCGCGTAATAGCGGATAGGTGCGAGTAGACGCGGATAGCCGCGAGTAGACGCGGGTAGGCGCGGGTAGACGCAGATAGGCGCGAGTAGACGCGGATAGGCGCGGGTAGACGCGGATAGGCGTGGGTAGACGCGGGTAGACGTGGATAGGCGCGAGTAAACGGGGGTAGGAGCGAGAGAAATTGGAAGTGGTGGAAGCGGGTGGAAGCGGGTTGAAGCGGATGATGGCGGGTGGATGGATGAAAGCGGATTGAAGCAGGTGTTAGCTGGTGGGACCGGATGATAGACTAAGAGCGAGAGAAAGCGGGTAGGCCTGGGTAGGCATGGGTAGGTACGGGAAGACGCGGACAGGCGCGGGGTAGACGCGGGTAGACGCGGACAGGCGCGGGTAGACGCGGGTAGATACGGATAGGCGCGATTAGAGGCGGGTAGTCGCGAGTAGACGTGGAAAGACCCGGGTAGACGCGGGTAGACGCGGATAGAGGCGGGCAATGGCGGGTGAATGGATGAAAGCGGATGGGAGCAGGCGGTAGCCGGCAGTAGCTGGTCGAAACGGGTAATAGACTGAAAGCGAATGGAAACGAGTAATAGCGGGTGGACGCGGTCGGGGCGCGGGTGGGCGCCGGTAGGGCTCGGGTGAGCGCGATTGGTAGCCGGTGGTAGCCAGTGGTAGCTGGTAGTAACTGGCCGGAGCGGAAGAGGCCGGATTATAGACTTAAAGTGAGTGAAAGCGGGTAATAACGGGTAGACGCGGGTACGAGCGAGAGAAAGCGGGTGGAAGCGAGTGGAAGCTGATCGGAGCGGTTGGTAGCCGGTGTTGTCGTTGGTAGCTTGTGATAGCTAGTCGGAGCGGGAAGGAGCGGATGATAGACTAATGGCGAGAGAAAGCTGGTAGGCGCGGGTAGGCGCGGGTAGTCGCGGGTAGGTGCGAGTAGGCGCGAGTAGGCGCAAGTAATCACGAGTAGGTCCGGCTAGTTGCGGGTAGGCGCAAGTAGTCACGAGTAGGCCCGGGTTGTCGCGGATAGGTGCGAATAGTCTCGGGTAAGTGCTAATAATCGCGAGTAGTCGCGGATAGGCGCAAGAGAAAGTAGATGATAGCGTGTTGGTCTCATGAAAACTTCTCGAATAAATTACCCACACCGTTCAAGGCATTTGCATAAAGACTTTCAATATAATGGGGCTCAGCCCAGCATCGTGTCGTACAAAAACCCTCAAAAAAAAACAATGGGTTTTGGCAATGTTTCCCAGTGGAGACTTTTCAACTTTTGCGAAGGAGGAGAAAGGAGGACAAAATTAGCAGCCAATTTTTTTGGGGTGTAATTTCTTTTCTTTTTTCAGCCCCTCTTCCCTTTGACTGCATTTTATGTGATGAACTGACCACCCCCCTCCCCCCCAGGGGTCCCATTTCATCACGTCATCCACCCCATTGCCGTCCACAATCCATCCCCTTAAGCAAGTCCAGTAAAAATACCCGTGGTCCACTTGACCGCCGAAAGCGAATTATAATTAATTTCACCGCTTTACTGGATTATCCCCTCTTGGGGATTTGTTTGTGTCTTTCTCGCCGACTGAGAGGCATTATCCCTCGAGTTTATGGTTCTTTAGTGGGATGCACGTTCAAGAGGTATTGCTTTGAGGACGTTTTGTTTTTTGTTTTTTTTTTGTACATCGGCTGCTGTGCTTGGCACGTCCCGAGGAGGGATGGAAACAGGAAAACTGCAACGTCAAGGAATATACTTAAGTTATCCCATCTGACGATTAAGATGTGATCTTGTGTTGTGTGTTGGATTTTCTGGGAGAAGTCTTTTGAAGTTTTTTTTTTCTTCCTCTTCTTCTGTTCACTTGATGCTAAAGGCGTCATGGTTGTCCTCTTCATCGTTCCTCATCGCTCCCCATCGACGTCGTTGCAATTTTCCTGAAAGGATGCTGAATTATCGCTTCCTTTAAGTCATCGTTGCTCTTTTGTCTCGATGACTGAGCGAGTTGAGGGATACCTTTTCATTGCTTGTCATTATCAATGCGACCATCGTACGTTGCATCGCAGTTATTTTACCCCATTTCCATCGTCCACTTTTATATCGCAATCGTTTTAAGTAACTCAATCAAATTACCTCTCACCGGACACCATCATCGTTCTGTTTCGAATGCCTAAACTTCTCCTCTAAACAACGACTAGAAGCTGACGGTTACTCAGGACATCGTTACAACTTCACTTAAAACTCATTTGATGGTTACTAAAAATGAAAAATAAACTCGTCTTCTTTACGACTGACTGTGCTTTATGCAGGACGTCCCCAAATGCAGGAGAACTTTTCCCTGGAAGTTGTTTCGTTTTAATTAATTCAAAAAACTCTCGCCATCATTCACTCTACACATCGTCACCATCAAGACACAGAAAAAACAAGAAAAAACAGGAAAAAACCGCTGCCTTACGAGCGATGACCAACGACCGCCATCCACCGTCTCGACCACCTGAGGGGGGGATGCTGGGGTAATCAATACGAATAACTTTTAGTTCGTTAAAAAGGCTTTGATCCAAAGCAAAGTTTACTCGTATCAGGGGTATCACTGTGATATTTATTTTTAATTTTTTTTTCTTTATTGGTCCCAACTTTTTCCGCTCAGCTAAAGTTCAGGACTTATTAATTGAAAAGGCATCGAATTTCCTTCGCTAACTAACCGGTCGCAGCTAACGAAGTTTTGCAAAACACTCGTCAGAGATTTTCACGCGGACAGTGGTGGATAAAAGTTTTTGTCACAAAAGTTTAAAAAAAAAAAAAAAAACCAGGAAAATCTAAGATAAATGCTTTTTGTCATGGTTTTTGCTTCAAATTCATTAACAGATTTAGTTTTCAGCATCGCTTAGGTTTGGGAGCCAACAAAGGCCAACCTAGTGCCCATTGTGGCACTTCATTATGGTCGCTTTGGCTTAAACGCTTCATTTTCTTTGGAAATGTCTGTCCCTCCCCCACCCTGTGTGGAACATTGAATCTGAAAGTTACCGCGAATCCACTAAAACCCACCTAGATGAATTTTTCCCCGATTTTAATTGATTTGAGTGCCTTTCTTTGGCTGTTTTTTTTTTTTGATATTTCCAATTTTTATCCGGAATTTTTCGCGTTTCCTATTGGTATTTAAGAACTAATAGAAAAGATTGAAATAGAGGGGTGGCTGGCTTAACAACGGGGGCCCAAACGCAAATGCACTTTGTTTACAGAGTTTCACAGAAATTGTTGCAGAATTTGGTTGTTTTTCCAGTGCCCATGTCGAGGAATTCAATATTCGGTGGGTTCTTTGACCAATCTATCTAATGGAAGAATGCGAGAGATTCCTTGACGAGAATTTATCCCGAAATCCATCCCCTGCCAGGGCAACAAATTTGTTTTGGAAATAATAGGATTTTTGTTGTTCAAATTCGCACACTCACGCGTGTACACACGGGAGTGCAGCTGCCCACTGCTTGGCCAGGCACTTTGTCGGCATCCTGCAGCAATGTACGCCTCGATGGCCAGGAGCTGGGTAAATATTAATTTCAAACGGCAGCGGCATTCATGAGGTATTCCTGAAAGTCCGTCCGGTTGTATCCGAGAAACCGAATAAAAATAATTTATCAAAACTAACTGCGGGATTGGGCGCACAAAAAAATGTGTGAGTGGGCGGATGCGAGCATTCTTGTTGTCCATGTGAAGAAAAAAAAACCCAAGCAAGCGCATTTTTTCCACGTTCGCTTGTGATATCCCCACCGACATGGGAGTGGATTATATATTTAATTTTCTAGTCCGCCGTGGACGGGCTGAATGGACTGGCTTGAGCAGGAGGTGGGTTTCCGGCTAAACGCTTTTGTATGCACAATCTGGGGACGGGTTAAATTGAGTTAAATTAGTTTTAATTCATGCCCGAGTTTTCCTCTGTGTTCACGGGAAGATGAGAATGATACATTTCAAATGCGTTTAATTGGCTTGAGGTTAACTCAGTTTTTCGCGGAATTTGCGATAATCATCACAGGAACTGTATTTTTTTTACGACGACATCCTTTCAGATGCAATTCATTTTTTCCTCTTAATTTTGTGTTGATGTGGTGTCCGGGAATGAGGATGAATGAGATATAAATGTGCTCTTTCGAAAGGATTTTTGTTATGACATTAAAAAGGAGACACACCGCGGGAGGAGGAATTCAAAGGATTTAATGAGGTTCTGTGGAAAGCATAGTCGTCGGAAGTTGTGTTCCCAACTTTGCAGGTGGATATCAGTTTTTCAAAACAAAAGACCATCTCATTAGACTGATTAAGGCCTCATCCCACTTCGTATGTCCACTCACGGCGACTATTTCGGACTTAAACGACTTTAAGCAGGACTTCGCCTCTGAACAGCCACCCGGGTCACTCCCGCTACAGACTGATACCCTAGTCCCCATCTACATTCAATTTCCTATTCATTCTCATATCACACATCCCACAGCTCGTCCTAGTTCTCGAGAGAATCCTTTCAGAAAACATGATGTCCTCCTAGATGCGAATTTCAAGGATCCTCAAGACTTCGCCTGTAAATACCCACCCGGGCCACTGTCGTTCATGCAGAAAATAGGATCCTCAGGACTCTGCTTCTAAATGACCAACCAAGTCACTCCCGTTGAAAAATCGCACCTCTTTTCACATCTGCAATCAATTTCCTATCTATCCTGATACCACACGTCCTTCACTGGAAATCGAAAGAATCCCTTCAGAAAACAGAAGATGCCAATTTCAAGCGACAAAGTAAGATCTTCAGAACTTTCCTCTCTTTCTGTGACAGAATAGGATGCACAGGACTTTGCTTCTAACTTCACAACCGCTTTACCCCCGTTCAAAAATAATACCTCATTTCACATCTACATTAATTTTCTGATCCACTGAGGTATACCACATCTTCCAATTCGTCCTAATTCTCGAGAAATTTCATTCAGAAAACAGAAAATGCTTATTTCATGCGACAAAGTAGACGCCTCAGATCTTCGCTTCTAACTTCACAACCACTTCACTCCCGTGAAAAAATCTCACCGTATTTCACACCTACATTCAATTTCCAATCGATTGATGTACAAATCATTCCTTAAGTCTGTGTAGTCATCGAGCAATCTCTTTCCGAAGACATGATGTCTTCAAAGATCATAAATGTCATGCAAAAAAGTAGGTTCTCCCGTATTTTGCCTTCAAAATCCCAATTACGGGACTCTCGTTAAAAACTAATACCTCATTTCGCATCTACATTAAATTTCCTTTCGATTGAAGTATATAGCATCCTTCAACTCGTCCTAGGTCCTGAGAAAATCAACTCACAAGATTTTGAAAGCATAAAATTCACTTCGGAAAAAAAGAGGTTGTTTTTGAGCAAAAAAAGGCGACCCGGGTGCTTTATGAGTTCACTTCATTTTTTCGTGTGGCACGTGTCACTTTTTCAAAAGTCGATTTTCTCCGTATTCCGACCGAATTTTTGGATGAAATCTATGGGGCTGGGTGGGGAAACGATAACGGAAGAGAACTGCATCAAAAATTTGAGTCAAAACGGTGGAAATTTCGAGAAAATCGAATTTTTCATTTTGTATGGCGGTGCAGTTGCACTCATTGAGGCAGATGGTAACACTAGATTTACTCGCATGACATTACTGAGGACAACGATTTCCATCGTTTTAAGAGGAAAATTCAAGGGAACGGTGGCTGAATGGGGGAGGGGATTGATTTGACATGCATTCGATGGGTTTTCCTGCGGGAAAAGTGGGGAATTTGAAGGTTTTCCACCGGCGGTTGTCTCTCTCTCAGGCTTTAGGGTTACCAGGCGGGGGTGTTTTGATGAAAGGATGAGTTTGGGATGAAAGCGACTTTAAAACACTGCCAGCAGTTCGAAGTCATTCAAAATCATCAAAAGTGACTGGGAATTGGGTTGAGTGAGAACTTTTGAGGTTTGGGCTTGTCACGAGCCACGAAGCACGAGCCGTGCGGTGGAATGAAGGAGTTTACGCAGACGTAGGTCAGGGATTAAAAAGTTTTGAAGATCTGAGCGCGGTTGCGAGTGGCTTTAATGGAAAAGGGGGAGATTCGACGACGGGGGGACAAAGAGTTGAAAGGAAAGACTGAGGAGTGTTGGGAGGAGTCCGAAAAAGTCCACCCAAGAGGAGGACTGTCCTCCCAAATGAAGACGCTTGGGAATCCTAGTCTAGGTTGGAAGGATGGCTATCAAGAGCAGAGGTTGAATGATGAGAAATGAATGAAGTGAGCAAGGGGGAGAGACACAGGAAACGGACAGAAACCGAACTGAGGAGAGTCAAGCGAGTGTCCTGGAGTCACTCCTGCGGAGTGGAGAATTCTCCGAAGCCTCCAGACTCAGGAAAGTGCCAGCACTGCTCCAGTCTGTAGAAATGTGTTCAAAGAGAGCAATACTCCCGACAATGTTGGCCAGGATAAGCGACACGGACGGGAATTTTATTAGTTGCAGGGCGCTTCTGGAGGGTATTTCAGTAACCGCTTCCTATCTTGAAATTTAAATAAAATAAACTGTATGTAAGCAACCACCAACATTTTTGACATCATTTGAAAGGTCAATCCATGCCATTATGCATAGAATCTAACAACTGTCAAATGTTCCGTGGCAAGCATTCGATATGTCAAATTTTTGACAAAAAAACGTTAGTTTTCCAGTCAAACTCCACACTATTTATGGCTAAAAGTGGGGTTCTATTGCAGCTAGGGCCGTGAATTTGGGCTTAAAAGTTGCGTCATCCGGTCGTGCGTGTTTGGAAAAAAAAAGCTTGACTAAAAGGCAAATTGCGATCCATACCGCACCGCACCGTTTTCGTTTCCAAAAACGAAACATATTTTCTCAGAAATTCAACACAAATCAGCCGATTTTCCATTTCCTACTCTGTGCGTCTCGAAGACGAAGGCATTACCTACAATCCCTCATCATTACTTTTTTCCTACGTCCCCCCGTTCCCGAGATATTCACAGTCAAAGTATGCACATCGGCAAAAATACTCGTAGACCTGTTTTCTCGGTCAAACATTCTCCTGCACACTCTCACGGATGGTGGTGGTGTGTTCGGCAGATATTGCGTTCCGTCGACGTATGGGTGATGGTTTATCGTTTGCTGAACCAATGGACCTCAGATTTGTCCACGAATGGTCCTCTCGGACGGACGATTATGGCGACGGTAAAAGGGGCCAAGCGCGCGGCGGAACGTTGCCCGAACGGAATACCCACACATTTTTGTCATTTGGACGAGTTATTGGGCGCTGCGTCCATCCACGTGCTTTGGCAAAACAGACTGAATGAAATGACACTCAATTTGACTGATGTGGCTTCAGCAATGTGGCCGCTATCAACCGCCAAAGTTCGGAAGTCCCAATTGGAAGACCATTTAGATGCACGAGTCACAGGTCTCATTTGTCCCAGCGTCGTTTGCTCAGAGAGGGCGGGACATGCAGTGACGGTGTTCTCCTTCTCCCGATGGCCCTACAGTCCGGAGTGGCCCTGTGCTAATGAAGCTAATCTCTGCCAACTCAAAGCTTGTTGTTCTCTGATGTAATCCGGCCTGCCTCCTTGACATTTGCCCGTCCAGTCGCAAATCCGATATCTGCTCCTGTTCCATCACGCCCTTGACGTCGATGGGCTTGTTTTGTTACAACGATTTGATGAGTTATTTCGAGCGAAGGAACATTTTCACATTTCCTCGGATGGGAAATAAGTCGCTGAGCGGCCCTTCAAAAACGTTTCTTTCTCAATTTTGCTGAAATCCCCCCTTCACCTCGACTGTTTGTTCGGGAATGACGGCTCCAAGAGGATAAACCCCTACACACCGTCCATTTCAGTTTCATGCGAGCATGAGCACCACTCGAGGGCATAAACACCGAAACCTGCTGAGCAGTTCTATTCACAGGTCCACTCCAAAAAATGCGCGTCCTCTTCGATGGGCCAGTTAGAGATTCATCCGAAATCATTCGAAAACGGCATGGCCGTCCTCTCGAAGGGATGCGCGCTAGAAGAGTTTTGTTTTCATAAATATGCCTTCTCCTCTGCATGTGTTTTCGGCAAATGCGACGGATATTCAAACGCGACTGTGAAGTGGGACTAGTCTGCTGGAGAATTCCCGTGCAAACTGAACTCCTTGATGAGCGACTTCAAGTGGTCCAACGGAAAATGACGTCCGTCCAGGGATGGAGAAGAGATTAGCGATTCGGACGTCATTTTCACGTTCACTGTTTGGCGTGAAATTCCACGGGCCGCATGTGAATGTTTCCGACGGGGCAGGGATACAGCATCCCGGCCCATTCTTTGCCGGATAGACTTAGAAGGAGATCGAAGGGGAGTGCATGTTGTTCTCTCCACGAATGGTGCTTAGGTCTTTAGGCGCTCAGGTCTTCAGGAATGACGTCTACGTTAATGACGAACTCTGTAGATGAGTCTTTAGGCGCTCAGGTCCTTGGGAATAACTGTACGTCGATGCCGAAAGCGGTAAATGAACCAAACAACTTGTGCCCCTGTCAGTGATGAACTAAAAGTTGAGTCTAGTGCCCCACAGGGACCCATGTAAGGTCCACTTCTTTTTAATTTGTACTTATGTACGTCAACGGCTTACTGTCAGTGCTAAAGCACGGTGTACGGTCGATGCGAATGCGGACGGCAAAGTGCTCGTAGGTAGCCATAAAGGTGGTGATGAAGTGTGCGCCAAAATCGATGGCGGTATGTAAACCTAGAACAACTTTGACATTTGTCAACCGATTCCCTTGGGGAAAGATGCTTTCGAAACGTTGACTCAGTACAATTTCAACTATGTACCGCTTTATACCGAAAGAACGTGCTAAGGTATAGTATGCGAACGACAAAGCTCTCGTAGAGCGGTGCGCCAAAATCGATGGCGGGATGTAAACCAGGAACAACTTTGCCATTTGTCAACCAATTTCCTTGAGCGAACATGTTTTTGAAACGTGGACTATGTACAATTTCAACTATGTACCGCTTTATACCGAAAGAATGTGCTAAGGTATAGTATGCGGACGCCAAAGCTCTCGTAGGCAGCCATAAGAGCGGTGCGCCAAAATCGATGGCGGGATGTTAACCTGGAACAACTCTGACATTTGTCAACCGATTCCCTTGGGGAAAGATGTGTTTGAAACTTCGATTAAGTACAATTTCAACCGTGTATCGCTTTGTACCAAACAAGCCAAAAGTGTGACGCTGTACGTTGAAAATAGTCGTTCTTGAAAAAATCGTTGCCAACAAACACCGACGGAAAACACTATTCATCGTTTGGTGTCGAATTTTGTTCAGCTCGGGACAGTGGGAGATCGTCGACATGCCGTTCATCAACGCCCAAGACTGTCTGAAGCGCTACGAGAGCCTTTGCAGTGCTCAATCATGACCACCTTCTCGAAAACCCTCCTGATGTCCGCAGGGACTCCTGCTGGAGTAATCCTTCCCCCGTTTGGACTGCGATTATGCACAGTTTTCGGCACCTTTTCCGTGACTTGGTGTGACTGAGAAATAGTGCTTCACTGGTTATCTTCTCGACCGCGTCGGTGAAAATCCTTTGTCGCGAAGCGTATGGCGACCATCCTCGAAACAGTTGAAAATCCACCACACCACTCGAACCACCACAGGAACGGACCCCCATGGCTCCTGTTGCCAAGCCGCTAAGCCTTGGCCAACATCAAAGTCCTTTGTGCCACCGCCGGAAGAGACTGTGAAGGAGACACGTGCCTCAAATCTGCCCCCAATTTGGACGTATTTTCCGTCATAATTAGTCCAGCATTCCACGTGGCATCGGTCGCAAAAGGGTTGTCGCATATTGTCTTCGAATTGTTTTTAATTGTCGCCTTCAATCTTCTTACAGATTGAATAGGGGTGGGGGGGGAAATTAGTCGTCGGCACAGAAACGGATTGTGAAATGGGAACAAACAACCGCGAAATTAATTTGCTCGCAAAACAAGCATCTCCTCCCAAAGAAATCGAAACTTTTGCGCCGTACAGCATTTTCTCTGGGGATCGAATGGGATTTTTGCAAGAGAAGGAGTGCTCACCGCTTCCTGGGGAACCATCTCCATCTTCGAACAGCGACTTTGTTGTGGTCAACGACGATAATGTGCAAAAGAATGGCATCCCCGACGGAGGAGTTCCTAGAAATCATTAAATTCCTTAGCGAGAAGAAATCAGTTGGGGTTGAGGGGAATTATGCTTTGACATCTCCCTCTGGGAGTGGCAAATTTGTCCACCATCTGGAAGGATCCGAGGAGGAACCTGCGGTCAATTAGTCTTCTTTCAAACAACACCAAGACATTCGAGGAGTTGGTCATGCTTGAGTGGGAACACGAGCGTCCCCTCCACTCGATTAGGACGCACGCACAACACGAGCAATTGCTTCAGAATAAAGGTCCAAGTCCCCCTCCGACTGCAGTGCCTCAAGAAGAAGCAAAACCTCTGATCATCTTTTAGGGGCCAAGTCCTGATGATCCAATTCCGTCGCATAAAATTCCCATCTGAGGACAGACTGGTGTCTCCCAGTTCCTTTGTCAATTTTGCACGTCAATGAAACAAGAAAATAACCGTTGTTCGGTTAAGTCCAGTCAAAAAAGTCAAAAAAGAATTGATTTTCAATTTTCCACACCATATCCAATTAGACTGCACGGTAGCACCTAAAACTATGCAATAATTCAATTAGTCACGCCCGTGTCATTATGAAAAATTAAAAACATCAATTTTCTTTAATTTTCCTCAATTTTCACGAAAATTTTTGATGCAATTCTGTTCGTTTATCATTTCCCCACTCAGCCCCAAAGATTTCATCCAAAAATTCGGTCGGAATACGGAGAAAATCGACTTTTGAAAAAGTGACACGTGCCACACGAAAAAATGAAGTGAACTCATAAAGCACCCGGGTCGCCTTTTTTTGCTCAAAAACAACCTCTTTTTTTCCGAAGTGAATTTTATGCTTTCAAAATCTTGTGAGTTGATTTTCTCAGGAACTAGGACGAGTTAAAGGATGTTATATACATCAATCGAAAGGAAATTTAATGTAGATGCGAAATGAGGTATTAGTTTTTAACGAGACTCCCGTAATTGGGATTTTAGAGGCAAAATACGTGATAACCTACTTTTTTGCATGACATTTATGATCTTTGAAGACATCATGTCTTCGGAAAGAGATTGATCGATGACTACACAGACTTAAGGAATGGTTTGTACACCAATCGATTGGAAATTGAATGTAGATGCGAAATGTGGTAACATTTTTTCACGGGAGTGAAGTGGTTGTGAAGTTAGAAGCGAAGATCTGAGGCGTCTACTTTGTCGCATGAAATAAGCATTTTCTGTTTTCTGAATGAAATTTCTCGAGAATTAGGACGAATTGGAAGATGTGGTATACCTCAGTGGATCAGAAATTTAATGTAGATGTGAAATGAGGTACTATTTTTGAACGGGGGTTAAGCGGTTGTGAAGTTAGAAGCAAAGTCCTGAGCATCCTATTCTGTCACAGAAAGAGTCACATTTTGGGAGACATGGTGTTTTCTGAAAGGGCTTGCTCGATGAATACAAGGAATTAAGGAACGTTTCATACACCAATCGATTGGAAATTGAATGTAGATGTGAAAAGTGGTGCGTTTCTTTCATGGCAGTGGCGTGGCTGGTCATTTGGATGCAAAGTTCTGAAGAGCCTACTTTGTCGCTTGAAATTAACATCTTCTGTTTTCTGAAAGGATTAGCTCAGTAATTAGGACCTCCTGGATGTCCTGTATGTCATTCGATAGGAAATTGAATTTAGATGTCAAATGAGGTACGATTTCTTAACGAGAGTGCTGTGGTTGGGTTTTTAGAGGCAAAATACGTGGAGTCCTACTCTTTCGCATGAAATGTATGGTTCTTGGAGATATGATGTCTTCTGAAAGGGATTGCTCGATAAGTACAACGACTTAAGGAACGATTTATGTCTCAATCGATTGGAAATTGAATGTAGATGCGAAATGAGGTACGATTTCTTAACAAGAGTCACCTGGTTGGGTGGTAAAAAGCAGAGTCCTGAGGATCCTTGAAATTCGCATCTAGGAGGACATCATGTTTTCTCAAAGGATTTTCTCGGTAACTACAGCGAGTTAGGAAATGTTTTATACTTCAAGAGGTAGAGAATGAAGTGTAGATTCCCGCAGTACTGCTGCCTTTTAGCGCTCTCTCTTCCCGCACCTTGGAGCCTTCTTATTCAGCAACTTGAGCGAATTGCACGAAGTCGGCGTTCATCAATTGAAGCTTCGTTGCAAGCACCAAGTGCGTATGGACACCAGGGCTCCAGCTAGTCTTCACACGACTGACTGGCGCAGTTGGTTAAGTGTCTGCCCCAAGTTCGAGGGGTCCCGGGTTCGAATCCCAGTGAAAACAAACGCTTTTATCCAGTTTTTCAAATCTGCTCCAGTCACCATAGGGTGCCATTGGGATCAAATGAACGCCCCTATCGTTGGAGCGGAGGGCGCCGTGGCGTAGAGGTTAGGTGCGTCGACTCCTACGCTCGAGGTCTACGGTTCGAATCTCGGGTCTTCGAAACCGAGCCTCCTGCTTCGAGAAGGGGAGGAAGACCGAACCTCCGGTACAAAGACCAAGTCATCGCGGACGTAGGGTGCCTTTGCGACCGGGTCGCGGCTCACTGAGACCAACAGTTGGGTCCATTATGTCGCGGACGTAGGACAGCTTGGTCTTGATGACTGGAAGCAGCGTGTCCAGGACCGCAGTGATAGCTCAGGCTCAGAACCTCCATGTGAACCTGATTGACCAGTTGGAAGCACGCATCTGAGCATCCTACTTTGTCGCATGAAACGCGCACCTTGGAGGACATCAGGTTTTCCGAAAGGATTCGTTCGAATACTAGGACCATATGCCATAGACCAATACTAGGAGACTCTCCATCAAACGGAGAGTTTCCCAGTGCGAAGTCGAAGAGCAAGCTAACCTACCCCAGCTATTCATTTCGGGAACATGAAGCTGTTCGACTCTGAGCCTGTGGGACAACGCAACAGAGGACGTCCACGAACAAGGTGGCGCACACAAGTCGAGGGGGACCTCGGCCGGCTTGGTGTGCGAAACTGGAGACAGCTGGCGAAAGATCATGCTGGCTAGAGAGGCATGTTGAATGAGGCCCAGGTCCACCTCGGACTGTAGCGCCCTAAGAAGAAGAAGAAGAAGCTGTTCGTTGGACGGTGTTCAGTGATTTGGTTGTGATTTCCTAGATGAAGGCAATCCACTGCAGCGCGGCTGTGATTTCCTAGATGAAGGCAGCAGCGCGGGTGTTTGCATTCACCTCATGAATGAAGCTGTATCAACTGACTCTCACAAATGCCTTGAGTGTAGGCACCCTTTGACTGACCAATTCGCTCCGTCCTCGTGTTCTCGGGAAGTGCATGTCGCACTCCATAGTTCCCACGGATGATGCTCACTCCTGGTGATGCAAGTATCCTCTTGGGAATTCAAAGTTCAAGATGCTCCGTGGCCCCGTGTTCAGTGACTTGGTTTAATTTTCAAGAAACTAATTAACAGCAGTGCTTTGCTCTGACAATTTGATCCGGTGGTCTCCTCTTGGATCGATCAAGAGGAGCTGCCATTGCCGACACCGCTGATGGAGGATGCTAGCTCACCAAGCTCCATTTGACTATGCAATTCGTTCCCTCCGCCTGCTCAAAAGTGCATGCCCTCAATTCCCACGAAGGAATGAGATCATCTACGACTGCTGCCTCCTCCTGGACCATGACTATTTGGCCGGTTTCATTTCGCGAGACTTACTGGGAAATTTAACTGCCGCCGCTTTGAAGGTGTTCAGCTAGGTGCTTTGATTTCCTCGAAGACAGCAGGGGGATTGTTTGCATTGGGGGAGGAGCAGAGGAGCTGTTAACTCACTCAGCGCCGGAGTATGGGCTCCATTCTGACTGAGCAATTCGTTCCCACCGCCTGTACGGCATTTGACTCACTTCGTTTCGTTCCGCTGTACCGCTCAGGAGTGCAGGCGGCAGACCGTCTTTCATCTCCCGAGATGAGTTAATCAGAGCTGCTGATGTTTCTCCTTACACCAAATCGAATGGCAGCGTTTAACTGCCGCTGTTTTTTTTTGCGATACCCGTTGGGGCGTTTAACTGCCGCAGCTTCCCTTTTATGGACCGCGAAGGTGTTCGCCGCCCCGTGTGCGCTGCTTTGGTTTAAGTCTTAATTTCTGAAAGTCGTAAACAGCAGAGCGGGTGTGAACATGAGTTCGACGTGCGCCTGCAAACGCCACAGATCGATCACAGACGGCAGCGTCCATCTGGATCGCGAAATGAGTTTTAATGTGTCTCGCTGATTTGAGAATGACAGCACACCCCGCCCAGACGCAGGCAGACTCTCTGCAGCGGTACGGTAGTGCGCGCAAGCTGAGCCGCCGCCTGATCGAATGGCAACGTATGTTCGGGTGTAGGTGTTTGTTAAGACAATCGGCATCGTAAACTCTCGGGAGGTTAATTAATGTCATCTGGGCGCGTTGAGATCTGAAAGAAAGGAATGATTTCACTGCAGCGGGCGGCTTATGTGCAGCATTTGTCACGGGGTAAGGGTGACGGCCAAAAGACTATGGGAAAGAATTTGCATAGCCATCAAGAGCGGTGATAATTAGCAGACTATGGGCTGCCTTTCTCTTGATTCTTTTATGTTCATCATCCTCCACCTTCCTGCCCTCACCCCAGTCGGCTATGCAGCAGAGATTATTTGAGAAATGGATGGTCTGAGATGTGGCCGCAGGATATGATTGAAAACGGGCGTAGACGGAAAAGTGAATAAATCCCTTCGAGAGGATGGCCGTGCAAATGGACCGGCTGTTTTCGAATGATTTCGGATGAATCTCTAACTGGCCCATCGAAGAGGACGCGCATTTTTTGGAGTGGACCTGTGAATAGAACTGCTCAGCAGGTTTCGGTGTTTATGCCCTCGAGTGGTGCTCATGCTCGCATGAAACTGAAATGGACGGTGTGTAGGGGTTTATCCTCTTGGAGCCGTCATTCCCGAACAAACAGTCGAGGTGAAGGGGGGATTTCAGCAAAATTGAGAAAGAAACGTTTTTGAAGGGCCGCTCAGCGACTTATTTCCCATCCGAGGAAATGTGAAAATGTTCCTTCGCTCGAAATAACTCATCAAATCGTTGTAACAAAACAAGCCCATCGACGTCAAGGGCGTGATGGAACAGGAGCAGATATCGGATTTGCGACTGGACGGGCAAATGTCAAGGAGGCAGGCCGGATTACATCAGAGAACAACAAGCTTTGAGTTGGCAGAGATTAGCTTCATTAGCACAGGGCCACTCCGGACTGTAGGGCCATCGGGAGAAGGAGAACACCGTCACTGCATGTCCCGCCCTCTCTGAGCAAACGACGCTGGGACAAATGAGACCTGTGACTCGTGCATCTAAATGGTCTTCCAATTGGGACTTCCGAACTTTGGCGGTTGATAACGGCCATATTGCTGAAGCCACATCAGTCAAATTGAGTGTCATTTCATTCAGTCTGTTTTGCCAAAGCACGTGGATGGACGCAGCGCCCAATAACTCGTCCAAATGACAAAAATGTGTGGGTATTCCGTTCGGGCAACGTTCCGCCGCGCGCTTGGCCCCTTTTACCGTCGCCATAATCGTCCGTCCGAGAGGACCATTCGTGGACAAATCTGAGGTCCATTGGTTCAGCAAACGATAAACCATCACCCATACGTCGACGGAACGCAATATCTGCCGAACACACCACCACCATCCGTGAGAGTGTGCAGGAGAATGTTTGACCGAGAAAACAGGTCTACGAGTATTTTTGCCGATGTGCATACTTTGACTGTGAATATCTCGGGAACGGGGGGACGTAGGAAAAAAGTAATGATGAGGGATTGTAGGTAATGCCTTCGTCTTCTAGACGCACAGAGTAGGAAATGGAAAATCGGCTGATTTGTGTTGAATTTCTGAGAAAATATGTTTCGTTTTTGGAAACGAAAACGGTGCGGTGCGGTATGGATCGCAATTTGCCTTTTAGTCAAGCTTTTTTTTCCAAACACGCACGACCGGATGACGCAACTTTTAAGCCCAAATTCACGACGCTAGCTGCAATAGAACCCCACTTTTAGCCATAAATAGTGTGGAGTTTGACTGGAAAACTAACGTTTTTTTGTCAAAAATTTGACATATCGAATGCTTGCCACGGAACATTTGACAGTTGTTAGATTCTATGCATAATGGCATGGATTGACCTTGCAAATGATGTCAAAAATGTTGGTGGTTGCTTACATACAGTTAATTTTATTTAAATTTCAAGATAGGAAGCGGTTACTGAAAGACCCTCCAGAAGCGCCCTGCAACTAATAAAATTCCCGTCCGTGTCGCTTATCCTGGCCAACATTGTCGGGAGTATTGCTCTCTTTGAACACATTTCTACAGACTGGAGCAGTGCTGGCACTTTCCTGAGTCTGGAGGCTTCGGAGAATTCTCCACTCCGCAGGAGTGACTCCAGGACACTCGCTTGACTCTCCTCAGTTCGGTTTCTGTCCGTTTCCTGTGTCTCTCCCCCTTGCTCACTTCATTCATTTCTCATCATTCAACCTCTGCTCTTGATAGCCATCCTTCCAACCTAGACTAGGCGTCCCAAGCGTCTTCCTTTTGGGAGGATAGTCCTCCTTTTGGGTGCACTTCTTCGGAGTCCTCCCAACACTCCTCAGTCTTTCCTTTCAACTCTCCGTGCCCCCGTCGTCGAATCTCCCGCTTTTCCATTAAAGCCACTCGCAACCGCGCTCAGATCTTCAAAACTATTTAATCCCTGACCTACGTCTGCGTAAACTCCTTCATTCCACCGCACGGCTCGTGCTTCGTGGCTCGTGACAAGCCCAAACCTCAAAAGTTCTCACTCAACCCAATTCCCAGTCACTTTTGATGATTTTGAATGACTTCGAACTGCTGGCAGTGTTTTAAAGTCGCTTCCATCCCAAACTCATCGTTCATCAAAACACCCCCGCCTGGTAACCCTAAAGCCTGAGAGAGAGACAACCGCCGGTGGAAAACCTTCAAATTCCCCACTTTTCCCGCAGGAAAACCCATCGAATGCATGTCAAATCAATCCCCTCCCCCATTCAGCCACCGTTCCCTTGAATTTTCCTCTTAAAACGATGGAAATCATTGTCCTCAGTAATGTCATGCGAGTAAATCTAGTGTTACCATCTGCCTCACCCAGTGCAGCTGCACCGCCATACAAAATGAAAAATTCGATTTTCTCGAAATTTCCACCGTTTTGACTCAAATTTTTGATGCAGTTCTCTTCTGTTATCGTTTCCCCACCCAGCCCCACAGATTTCATCCAAAAATTCGGTCGGAATACGGAGAAAATCGACTTTTGAAAAAGTGACACGTGCCACACGAAAAAATGAAGTGAACTCATAAAGCACCCGGGTCGCCTTTTTTTGCTCAAAAACAACCTCTTTTTTTCCGAAGTGAATTTTATGCTTTCAAAATCTTGTGAGTTGATTTTCTCAGGAACTAGGACGAGTTAAAGGATGTTATATACATCAATCGAAAGGAAATTTAATGTAGATGCGAAATGAGGTATTAGTTTTTAACGAGAGTCCCGTAATTGGGATTTTGAAGGCAAAATACGGGAGAACCTACTTTTTTGCATGACATTTATGATCTTTGAAGACATCATGTCTTCTGAAAGAGATTGCTCTATGACTACACAGACTTAAGGAATGGTTTGTACACCAATCGATTGGAAATTGAATGGAGATGCGAAATGTGGTAACATTTTTTCACGGGAGTGAAGTGGTTGTGAAGTTAGAAGCGAAGATCTGAGGCGTCTACTTTGTCGCATGAAATAAGCATTTTCTGTTTTCTGAATGAAATTTCTCGAGAATTAGGACGAATTGGAAGATGTGATATACCTCAGTGGATCAGAAATTTAATGTAGATGTGAAATGAGGTGCGGTTCTTTCATGGGAGTGAGGTGGTTGGTCATTTCGAAGCAAAGTTCTGAGGCTTCTAATGTGTCTCATGCAATTAGCATCTTCTGCCTTCTGAAAGGATTATCTCGGCCACCAGGACGAGCTGAAGGATGTGGAATACCAAAATGGATAGGTATTCAAATGCAGATGTGAATATAGGTGCGATTTTTTTAAGGGGATTGACTTTGGATGGGTGATTGGAAGCGAAATTCTGAGGAACCCATTTCGTCGCATGGAATTCGCATCTAGGAAGACATGATGCTTTCCGAAAGGATTCGCTCGAAGTTGAAGAGAGTCCTATGCCTCCCTGCATAGGAAATTGAATGTAGATGCGTGGGGAGGTGTGATTTTTCGACGGGAGTAGCGTGGTTGGTCAGTTCTGAGGATTCCATGCCGTCGCATGAAATTCGTATAATCCGTTTTCTGAAAGGATTTCATCGGTTGCCAGGACGAGATGAAGGATATGGGATATCAGAGGGAATGGGAAATTGTGTGGAGACGCGGAATGAGGTGCGATTTGGTATCGGGAGCGACCTGGGTGGCTGGTTAAAAGCACGGATCTGAGAATCCTATTTTGTCGCATGAAATTGATATCTTGGACGACATGATGGCTTCTAAAAAGATTCGGACGAAAACTAGGACGAGTTAAGGAGAGTGCCTTGCCTCAGTGGATAGGAAATTGATTGAAGATGTGAAAAGAGGTGAGATTTCTTAGCGGGAGTGACTTGGTTGGTTATTTAGAAGCAGAGTCCTGAGGATCCTTGAAATTCGCACCTTCGAAGACACCATGTTTCCTGAAAAGGATTGCTCGATAAATACAATGAGTTAAGGAATGATTCATATATCAATCGATTTGAAATTGAATGTAGATGTGAAATGAGGTAAAATTTTTTAGCGGGGGTAAAGCGGTTGGTCTTTTAGAAGCAAAGTCCTGAGCATCCTTTTCTGTCACAGAAAGAGTCACATTTTGGGAGACACGATGTTTTCTAAAAGGATTAATTAACGTTTCATACATCAATCGATTGAAAATTGAATGCAGGTGCATAAGGCGGTGCGGTTCTTTTCTGGGAGTAGAGTGGGTGGTTATTTGGAAGCAAAATTCTAAAGATCCTATTATGTCACTCGAAATTAACACCTTCTGTTTTCATTAGATAACCAGGACGAATTAAGGGACGAGCTGCGTCAGAATAGTTAGGAAATTGATTTAAGGTGTGAAATGAAGCAGGATTTCTTAACAGGAGTGACCTGGCTGGCAATTTAGATGCAGTGTCCTGCGGTTCCTTGAAATTCGCTTCTAGGAGGACATCATGTTTTCGAAAAGGATTTTCTCCATTGTCAGGCTGAGTTGAAGGATGTGTGTCAGTGAATAGGAAATTGAAAGGAGAGAGGAGGGGTGTGCGGCTTTTTACCGGGAGTGACTTGGTTGGATATTTAGAAGCAAATTTGTAAGGATCCTAATGTCCTATGTCCTATAATTAGTTTTCTGAGAGGATTATCGTGGCTACCAGCTACGAGCTGTGTGATGTGTGATATCAGAATTAATAGGAAATTGGTTGTATGAAATACACACTCCCCCATCCCCGCCCCCACCCCACTCAACTGACGTCCTGACGAGTTGATTGTGTCCCACCAAGACGAACCAGGATACCAGGAGAAGATGGCTCCTGTCAGTCCAAATATCATAGACAGGCATCCATCTCACAGGGGGCAACGAAAACAAAAGCAAATCAATTTGCCGCCCATTCACCAGATCCACTGGACCGTTTAAGCCGGAAACCCCTGACAGCTCCTCTGTCAGGCTATCATAGACCATATCCACTGCATGCGCAAAGATCTATTAGCCGACTACCCTCTGTGTGACGTGCCAACTGCCAAAACTCGCCCCCCCCCCCCCATTGTCCAGGGGGTCTCTTACGACAACAGGTTGCAACACGCTGCAAAAGACCAAAGGACCCCCATCCTCATCCCCTGGTTCGAGGTGTGTCCATTCAACATTCTGTACGAATTCATCTCTCATTCCGTCCCCCCACCCCCTCCCCATCCGTCCCATCACTTTCCTTGGCTTAATTACAGCACAGAGAAGACTTTTTGAATTTGCAAACGAGGAGAGTCTGATTCTTTCATAGTTCCTCGGTCACCAGGACCACCCCTCACAGTTTGGCACACGTCCAAGAGAGGACTTCATTCAGGACCAAGTCAGCTGCAATGATGTGCATGTAACCGCATTCAGTTTATGGCGAGAGGACTTCAGGACCGATGGAAATTGGAATGCTTCCATCGTCCAACCGGGACAGAGATGAATTTTTCACAGCAGGAGACTCTCATGTCAGATAGGGTTTGCAATTCAGTTCCAGATACCTTCGATCAAGGGGATGTGTTGTAATTTTTTTTTTCGTCAGAGTGTCATCCACTGGTGAGTGAACGCGCGTGATATCCCATGAACCCTGGGATTAGATGTGATGTGCGTCCGATTGTCCGTTCAAAAGGTGAAACCTGCCAATGAAATAGACAGACACACAAGCACCTAGCATCCAGCACCAAGGACCAAGCATCAAGCAGCAAGCACTGTTGCCACAATGGAAACGAGTTGTGTGCATTGAAAAACTGAAGGGATATGGTGTTCGTGTCCTGCGGAGAACGATGATGATAGGAATCAGAGAAGTACACGCGTTTGAAGTGTTTATTTCATCGGAAAAGTGAATCTTGATATTGATTGCATTCAGCGGGGGGGAATGGATGGATGCTGATGCTTGTGACAAGAAGCAACTGGTTGAGCACAAGCTCACGTGGCATGAGGGCAAACGTTACATCGGACACTTAAAGACTTCGAATGATTGGAAAAGGAATTCGTGAAAATTCTGAAGTAAACAGAATTTTCCTCGACCCAAATCCAGAAATCCCAAAGACCTCAGCAAAGTGGCAGACCCAAAATGAACGGGGGAAAATCGATATTTAATGCAAATTGATGAAATGAATTTTCATAGGCACAGCTTCGTGATGGTCATTTGGGTTTCTTTTGAGAGGCGGCAGAGTTGGCGTTGGCGTCCTCGGCCAGCATAGGAGGCGATCCCTTTTTTTTTGTGAAGAGGATGAAACTGTTGTAAAAATAGATTCATGACCTCGAGGAAGGTTGAATATGAATTTCAATAAATAGCTCAAAATTACAACTAATCCCCTCTCCCCTCTCCCCTCTCCCCTCTCCCCTCTCCCCTCTCCCCTCTCCCCTCTCCCCTCTCCCCTCTCTCTCTCCGACCATCATTAAATTGCGAATCAAATAAATTCCTCTCCCATCCTCGTCGTCGAACACCTCGGGCACGGTGCCGGTCTCTTTGCTTCCATAGCATCGTCCATTGCATGTCCTTTTCAGTTTCATTTTGTTACATGTGTACGCTTTGGTTTTATCCTTCTTAAACTAGTTGGATAACCAAATCAATTAAAGGATATACGGAAAGATAAACAAAGTTTACAGTCTGCCGTTGGGGACATTCTTGCAAACATAACCTTTATCACTTCATTCAGACACACATCCCCTCCCCACACACACACACACACACACACACACTCAGTCGCAAGCGCTTATGAATGAAAAACCTCTGCACCACACACACACACACACACACACACAGTTCATGGATTTGAGCGTGGGTGTGTTTAGGCTGAGGATATTTACAAATTGACAGAGAAAAAGGTCCTCCATCTGTTAGGAGATACAATGTCTTTTTTTTTGCAAAACAGATGCAGAGTCAACTTTTGCGTTTTTTCTTGCTTTTGGTTTTGTTTCATCATCGGGATAATCCCCTTTAAAACTGAGAAAAAAAGAGCACGAAACGAAACGTCCTTTCTGCTTATTACATGCAAGCACATGGGTGCCTCTGTGTGTCTCTCTTATACAACTACAATTATTTGTCTATGCTTAAAGAATAGGAATTAATGTGACTTACCTTTAAGATACACAAATACACAGGCGATGATGATGTTGCCGACAGGATCTCCTCAATTGATGTTCTGATTGATTGTTGTTTTACTTATGAGTTATGACTACACTTAGGAGAGTTAAGAGTTCCAAATGATTATGTACACAGGATAATGAGGGGGTTGATGGGGGTTGTTAGGGGGGGGGGGGGGGGATGTTGAGGAATAAAGTTTTTCTATATATATATACACTATTTACAGTTGAACTTCGTCACGTAGTTGTCCACCTGAAATGAAAGTGAAAACAATTTGTATTCTTACATGAACTCAATATCCAACAAAAGAATAAAAATATAACTTGTGTGACTACTTTCATGCTGGAGCAAGAAGTATGCGTGTTCATCTGAAAAATCAGCATTAAAAAATGTGCAAAAATGTTCGAATTTATTTTCTATGTTTTTTTGCGATGTTTTTTTTTCGATTTTCCACCTTTACTGGAACATGCGGGTCATTGAAAATGATGGTGGTGATGATGATGATGATGATGATGATGATGATGTCTTCGAAATAGTTTGCATGATTTTTCCTATATTTTCAATGTTCTATGTTTTTTTTTGCGATATTCTTCAACATTTTCCCGTCTTATTTTTAGTATATTTTCAATGTTCTATGTTTTTTTACATTTTATTTTTCTTACATTTTCAAGATTCTATGATTTTTGCGATGTTCTTGCGATGTTTGTTTTTCCTTATATTTCCATTGTTCTACGTTTTCTTTTCGATGTTTTTCCACATTCTCCGTCTTATTTCTCCTACATTTTCAATGTTCTATGTTTTTTTGCGATGTTCTTTAAATAAATAATTTAGAAATAGTTCAAGGTTGCCCTATATTTTCAATTGTCTATGTTTTTTGCGATGTTTTTCCACATTCTTTCATCTTTTTTTCCCTACATTTTCATTGTCGTTTTATTTCTCCTACATTTTCAAGATTCTATGATTTTTGCGATGTTCTTTAAATTAATAATTTAGAAATAGTTCAAGTTTTTCGTATATTTTCAATATTCTATGTTTTTTGTGATGTTCTTCAACATTCTTCAATCTTTTTCTCCCTATATTCTCGAGTATTCTATGTTCTATGCGATGTTTTCCCCCAAAACTATTCATATTTGTAACGAAAAGTTGCCTACATCCAATAAGTCTCTTCGAAATAATTTGGTCTCATACACAATCACAGTCAGAGAAGACGACTGTAAGTCACTCACCAGTCCCCCCTTCACTGTCCTTGTCAATTTAAAAACCTCAATCATCAACAGTCCTCTGGGAAGTGAATGATTTTCTATGAATCCCACAAGATACATTTACTAGCCAAAGTCAACCTGCCCTGTTTTCAAAACTCAATCCTGTCTACAACAACTCTCTCTCTCTCTCTCCCCCCTTCTAAACGTGTGATTATGAGTTGTAGGTGACGTGTGTGTGTGTGTGTGTGTGCGGTGGGCGTTGTGAGGTAGTACGCAAAATTTTCGATGATCCATGGGGTGGTCCATTAACGCTTGAGAGCATCCTCGTCGTTCCACACAACTGAGCACTCGTACACACAAATTGAGTGACTCTGGCAGTTTGACTTTCGAATGTCAATTTGAATCATCGATTTGATGGAAATCGTCGCGAAAGAGGTGCACAATCTTTGGGGGTGGTCAAAAATGATGGCTTTTCAGATGTCCTGAGGGGACTACGACTGAACAGGGGGACCGATGGAAGGGTGAGTTGGAGATATCCTCACATGTTATGACGGATGGTGCTCTCCCAGCCAAAAGATCAATTAAAAAAAGAAGACGACCCAGAACAGAAAGCTCAAGGAACATTTACTCGCGCAAAAGTTATACACAGCTCCGAAGACCGATGAGGAGAACGAGCCCCAAAAGGGATGGAAGAAAATTTCATTTCATTTGCAAAGGGCGGAGGAGTGTTGCAGAGTTACAGAGTTACAGATCCACAGTCTCACCATGAGACACGGGCAAGGGTGGTGACCTGAAAAAAAAAAAACCAAAAAAAAGCAGAAATTTAACCGAAATTTGGTCTAAGTATCTGTGTATTATCATCGTTCCAGATACACACATCTATAGACTTTAGAAGAATTTAAGACGACGATAAAAGAAAATGGAAAAAAATAAATCCCTTTCGCTTTCCATCTGTTTCCCCCGGACTCGGCGGTTTTTCCATTTTCCCTCTTCCGTCACTTCCCCAAACAGTTTCGTTCTGCGTTGTCATTCACTGCGTACACTTGAATTGAATTTCGTTGTGCTTTGCCTGTGTGTGTGCGTATGGCTCCATTGCCAAAGGGGGATAGAGCGGCAATAGATACGAGTGCCAGATACAAAAGAGGACGCCCGGGCCCAGAAATGGTCCAAGAGAGTTATATTTACGCAGCGGAGACTTTGAATAGCTGCTCAATTTTGAATATTTGTCCAGAAGTAACGAAGTTGTCAAGGATATCCTAGACCACACCTCACGTACAGGCACCTCATACCATTCTGTCAGTATCGTGTATCAATGCCTTGAGTATGTGCCAAAATCTGGTAGCAGGCTGACAGTTCTAATTCAATTAATAAGCAGTCCATGTCTCCTACTGCCACCGAATATGGGTACAGTCGTGTCGCATTCAAAAACCAAAAACCCATCGGTCCTTTTCCCGGTTAAACCAAAACCCAATGAATAATCAATAAACCGGGACCAACCCATCCCCCACCCACCCAGAGTCGAGCCGAAAATTCGCACGCATCTCTCCATCAATGACGGATGTATCCAACACAGATTGGTTTCAATCGAAAAGTCAATAAAAGCGAAAATAAATTATTCAATGAACGACCACTTTGTATGCTTTAGCATGGGCCTTCGCACTAGACACCGTACTCTAAACAAACAGCAGCCGTAGTTGCTGCCGTTGCCATCGTATACTAGCAGTAGGCCGACAGTGTACAGTGTATCTCCCCCCTTTTTGTGTTATTTGCCTGCTGCTGTTGCTGATGAGACTGCTACTTCTTGCACAGGCATCAGCAGGCGCGTGAAATTGAAAAAAAAAAAAAAAAAAAGGGAAACAAAAACCAACTTGAGACTGTTGAAGGCGAAAAGGTCTTACACGTGACGATGATTAACATAATGCGATCACCAAACCCTACTTCAAACAGCACCACTCCCCAATCCCCGCCCTTCCCCCCCCCCCCCCCCCCCCCGGCTCTCTAACTCTCCTCCACAAAAAGGGAAAACTAAAAACCCAAAGAGAGAGGAGTGATAAAAGTCTTGACGATTTTAACGCTTCTCCTTGCAGTGCTCTGTAATTGATTTAAGGATTTGGCTTCGGTGCCCTTCAAACGATTAGTTTCGTCCTTAATTGCTTTCTTCCGTCTTAAATGGGAAGTTTTTTTTTTGTGATATCTTTGAAATATTTGTAATGGACTTCTGCTATATTTTCTATGTTCTATGTTTTTTTTTGCGATGTTATTCCACATTCATTGGTCTTAAATAAATATTTTGTATTCTATATTTTTCGTATTCTATGTATTTTGCAATGTTCTTCAACATTTTTTCCATGTTCTATGTTTTTTGCGATGTTCTTTCGGATTTTTCTGTCTTAAATAAATATTTTATGCTATCTCTTTGAAAGTATTTTTCATATGTTTTTCAAGTTCTATATTTTGTGCAATGTTCTTTCGCAATTTTTCATGGTCTATATTTTTTTGCGATGTTATTTCACTTTCTTTCATCTTAAATAAAAATGTAATGCTATGTCTTTGAAATAATTTGTAAAGGTTTTCCCTATATTTTCCAAGTTCTATATTTTTTTGCTATGTTCTTTCGCAATTTTTCCCTGTTCTATATTTCTTGCGATGATATTTCACTTTCTTCCGTCGTAAATAAATATTTTATGCTCTGTCTTTGAAATAGTTTCAAATGTTTTTTTCTTATATTTGCCACGTTCTATGTGTTTTGCGATGTTCTTTCGCAATTTGTCCATGTTCTTTGTGTTCCTGCGATGTACATTATTTTCTGAGAGTTATCTTCTGGAAGAAAGTCTAATTGACAATAAATTTCTCAAAACAGTGCACATGTGGGGTTATCAATTCATCTCCAAGAAATCACCACTACATCCTTCGCTTCAGTGACGCTTCCCTCCACAGAAGGCTGCTGCTGCTGCTTGTTTTGAATTAACTGCAATCTCATTTCCTCACATCTTACCTCGTGAGCAATAAACAGCGTAAATGTTCATTAAACCAAAAGAGCGACTGGAGAAGTCCAGTCATTGGCTCTAAGAACCTCTACGACATTTCACTTATCAATTGATTGCAGCAACTGGGATATGACTCTGGAGAGTTCCACTACATTTGCCATAGACGTGAGTTTATAGGGAAAATGAAACTCAGCCAACCGTGGGCACAACACTCTTGAGACGTACATAAAAACACAGCGAACGAATCAGGCAACGAATCAGCCACGAAGCAGCCACAAATCAACCACGAACCCATTGTCCTAATGCATGACATCACTCATTCACCATCCGCAGTGTGGCATTCGCCATGCACACGGCTTATTGAACCTCAACCGAGCATATTCGAGAATTCGCTTCAACCAGCCGGTGAAATGGGGTTTCATTCTCTCTCAACCGACTTTCATGGGCAATTTGAATGAATTTCGTGCAACGTTGAGCTAAACGATTCTATGCCCGATCACATCGAGAGTAAGACTTGCACTTAACTGAAATAATTACTGCCCAAAATGAGGAGATGGCAAATGAGCGTGTTGAAGGACTTTCGGATGACTGAATGCATTCAATGTGATGGCAGCTATCCCTTTCGACTTTGAAACACTAACAGCTCGAAGTGCCTCTCATACTCTCTTTAAAGGGATGAACGTCAAGTGCATCACCCCCCTCCACCCACCGCGCAGCCACATAAACACGAAAGAAGTTGACACAAATTCGTGTTGGTCCTTGAAACGCACTCACTGCCACTTTAAGTTTGACTATGTCCCTTCTGATGCCATTTCTTCGCTGTAACTCAGAATCTATTAGACTCAGGACCACAAATGTGGGCTCAAAATGTTCGTATGAAACGCCTGCAGCGAGGCACAGAAGGTGACAGAAATTAAATCGACACCGTTTTCGAGATATGGCGCACTTTTCAACATTTTGTTGCCTTTTTTCGTCGTTTCTGATACCATTTCCTGGCTATAGCTCGGAAACTATTAGACTTAGGACCACAATTGAGGGCTCAAAATGTTCGTATGAAACGCCCGCAGACCCTCACAGTCATCAGAAATGGATTCAGAAGATATCTGATCCAAAATATGCCAAGAGAACCCCCCAAAACGACACACAATACACCTCAGACCACGAAAAATCACCCCAAAATGGGCTTCAAATGCCTCTGGGGGCTGAACAGACTTCAAATAAACCCTCAGCTATCGGCGCCAACACGCGCTGATGAAGGAAACACGAAGAAAATGCAAAAAAATCAGACAAAAGAGAAAAAATACAAAAAAAATGAGGAGAAATTTCCCAAAAATGAGAAAAAATTGAATTTTTTTCGGAGGGGAAGAGCGAGGGTATATAAGGGGGTGACTCGCAGAGGAGAGGAGCTCAGTCTGTGTTTGGTCGTCGAGGTGTTCACATCGGAGGAGTTAATTTTTTTTGGAACAACCACCCACCACCCCCTCAGATATGGTGTATGTGGTGCAATATGGTGCCGGTGGTGCACCATATGGTGCATGTGGTGCAGTATGGTGCAGGTGGTTCACCATATGGTGCATGTGGTCCAACATAATGCTGGTGGTGCAGGTGGTGCAACATGATGAATCTAGGGCAACATACTGCATCCGGGACATCATGGTCCATCCGGGACATCATGGTCCATCAGGAACAACATGGTCCATCCGGGACAACATGGTCCATCAGGAACAACATGGTCCATCCGGGACATCATGTTCCATCCGGGACATCATGGTCCATCCGGGACATCATGGTCCATCCGGGACATCATGGTCCATCCGGGACATCATGGTCCATCCGGGACATCATGGTCCATCCGGGACATCATGGTCCATCCGGGACATCATGGTCCATCCGGGACATCATGGTCCATCTCGGACATCATAGTCCATCAGGGACAACATGGTCCATGTGGTGCAACATGATGAATCTAGGGCAACATACTGCATACGGGACAACACAGTCCATCCGGGACAACATGGTTGATCCGGGAGAACATCATGCATGTGGTGCAGGTAGTGCAACATGGTCCATGCGGTGCAGTACATGGTGCGTATGGTGCAACAGCATGTGATGCATGTGCATGCATCGACGATGCACCGTTGTCGAGATATAACGTATTTTTCAAAATATACATGCTTGCAGGGCAAACCATTTCTGATGCCCTTTCTTGGCTATAGCTCGGAAAATATTAGATGTAGCACCACAAATGGGGGTTCAAAATATTCGTATTGAACGCCTGCATAAATATTATTGTGGGGGAAATCCATGCCAATCGCACCAATTTCGAGATATGGCAAATTTTTTAATAAAATTAACTGCTTCTTTCGTCCTTTCTGGTGCAATTTATTGGCTATAACTCGGAAACTGTTCGTCTCAGCAACACAAAAGTGGTATCAAAATGTTTTTATTGAACACCCGCATGAAAACTATGACGGGAGAAATTTTCGCCTAGTGTACCGTTATCGAGATATGGCGCATTTTTTAAAAAAATTAACTTCTTTTTTCGTTCTTTTCTCATGCACTCTTTTGGCTATAACTCGGAAACTATTAAACGCAGCACCACATATGAGGTATCAAAATATTTCTATTGAATGTCCGGATAAAAAATGTTATGAGGGAAAATGACGCTAAACGCAGCGTTTTCGAGATATGGTGTATTTTTAAACAAAATTAACTCTTTTTTTCGTCCTGTCCTCATTCCATTTCTTGGCTATAACTCGGAAACTATCAGACCTAGACCCACAAATTTTGGCTCAAAATATTCGTATTGAATACCGCTAGGATGTCTGAAAAGGATACCAGCGAAAAATTTTTGTATGAAAAATGATGTCCTTTTTTTGATCCTGCCGCATCCTTCGGGACTTAATCCTTTCAAATTCTTCAGATTTGCTTAGAATATCATCAGACCTACGATCTCTGCCCATTTTCGGATCGAAATTTGGCAGAATTTTGAAAATTCGAAAAATGTCATGGTTTCACCGAAAAAGTGCAGTCAATTGCTAAACTTTGGGGTCGACTTTTCCGTTGAAATTGTGAAAATTTTTTGAAAATGAAAATTTGCCTGATTTTTTTGGCAGAGATTATGTGATTGGTGTTCGAAATGCATAATCTGAGATTTGAGCGAATTTGGTTGAAGGATATGGTCAAAAAGTTGAAAAAAGGACGAAGTCGAAATCGTATTTAACCTCAACCTGATGCCATTACTTGGCTGTAACTCGGAAACTGCTGGACGTAGGGCAATAAAAAAGGGATCTAAATGTTCGTATTGAACGCCCGGAGAAAAGTTATTCAGAGGCAAATCGACGCCAGACAAACCGTTTTCGAGATATGGCTCATTTTTGGAAGAAAAGGTTGGTTTTTCCATCAAATACCGTCTCAATTTTTGACTATAAATCGTTATTTACTACGGTTCAGTCCACAAATTTTCAAAAGCACAAGAGGGGAGAAAGGGCAAGCGAAATGGAAGCGTGCATCCTTGGAAAAACGTTAAGTCCAAATCGAAATCATCGTCAGAAACACCGTTTTCGAGACATTGCGCATTTTTCAAAAAATAAATTACTTTCTTCGTCCTTCCTGGTTTGGAATTGAAGAAGTTCCACTCACTTCCACCCCCCAAACACACACTCAAGAGATTTACGGAAACAAAACAAAAAACCATCAACAATATCTTGCTCCTTGACAGAACGAAATGATGGTGCCTAACATTGTCGCGACCGCAGGCAGTTGTCATCAATTGTAATTTCTAGAATTATGATTTTACTACACCGTTTTGTTGTGTGTGTATGAGAGGGTGGCGGGGGGGGGGGCCATAAAAAATGCTAGGAAAATTTCAAATTGCCGTAGAGATTAGCCGAAGGACAAGGATACACGATGAGGGATGTGCTTGCTTACAAGCACAATAACTGCCACGAAACATCTGGGTGTAAAATATTGTAATGGCCGTAAAATTCATTTATTGAAAATTGCGTTCAAATAAGAAAAAAAAAAATGAAAAATGTCTCCATCTCACGCTATGTCAGCGAGGATTCTTAAAGTCAAAGGCGAGAGGGTGGATTTAATTTTAAATTTCTTACGATGATTCGGCTTCTTTTTTCTTGTTTTTTTTTTTTTTTTTTTTGAGATTTTTCGGTTAAGGATAATTGGGACAACACACACACACACACGCACACACTCTAAGGCGTCGCGGTATACTCGAAGATTTGCAGCTGAGTCCTTGTGAGATAAAGAATCCCCGTAGAATACAAGTTTTATGGAATTTCTTCAAAAAAAAAACCCGTGTCTCAAAAGCTATCGTTTCTAACCTTATTCAAACATTAGTTCGTTTAAAGGACTCTTAACGAGTTAGGCGTCGTGGTATACTCCAAGATTTGCAGCTCAGCCCTAGTGAGATAAAGAATCCACCGTAGAACACACGTTATGCATTATTTTTCCAAAAAACCCGTGTCTTAAAAGCTATCGTTTCTAACCTTATTCAAGCATTAGTTCTTTGTTTCCCGAAAAATTCCGAAATCACTTCTTCTTTCATTTGTTCACTTTATTCAGTCACTTCAAGCAAAACTCAATCACTTCAAAAATAGTTTGAGATTTCAATACTGAACATTTTCTGAAACAATTTAGGTAATGAATTGAAAAAAGTGTAGTTCTAGAAATTAAGTTTGCTCATTGATACAGAAACTTCTGAAACAAAATATTGAATGAAAGAACTGTTAAGGAATTTGCAAGAATTCCATCTCTTACTGAACGCCTTTAGGCCTAAGTGAGACTCCTATCGAGCTGTCGGCCACCACGGCGGCCTAAGTGAGATTCCTACCGAGCAGTTGGCCACTACGGCGGCCTAAGTGCGACTCCTACCGAGCAGTCGGCCACCAGAACCTATCGCGAAAAAACTGTTTGGTTCAGTCAACGTCTTGACTTTATCGAGAATTTGTGGTCAGTTTTAGATCAGGAACTAGCAACAGCATAAAGCCCTCCTAAACTAACCTAAACTAGACGAGGAACACAAAACATTGAGTAGAAACGAGGCGAAGAGGAATAAAGCAACATCACGGCAAAAGTGACGAAAAACTGATACAGACTCCAAGCAAAAGAGACTGTTGTAGACCAAGACTGGGAACACACACAATTTATTCCTGATAATCAGTACAACGGGGATCCCAGCTAAGAAGAAGAACAATCAGCACAACGGACAGGCACTTCAAGCCCCCCATCAAAAAATCTTAGATTTCCACACCGATTTCAAGATTTAAACAGATTCCTTCACGAATTCAAAACGTTTAACGCTTAACGCCTCAGTACTTAAAGAAACTTCAAAATCTGCACAGAATTTAACTTCAAACACACCTTTAAGCGGCACCAAGAGAGATTTGCTTTGTTGCTTGTTGAAATCTTGGGGGAAATTTAATCAGTTTTTCACTTGAAAACGTTTCCGAGAGAATATTCGAAAGTGGTTGGAAAAACACTGAGATAACACTGAATCATTTTCCCGGTCATTTTTGGGAATATTTTGAATCACTTGCGGTTAACATTTGTGTGGGGATGGAAAGTATGTCAACAGGTCACTCGAATGCCGACGCGCTGTGGAGAATTGCACGTCTCTGAAAAATTAACTCGAAAACGAAGAGAAGATTGTCTAGGAAATTAAGTTGGAAAGTTATGAAATCGGAGAAATGGCACTTGTGGTTGAAAAATTTACGCGGAAACGAAGAGAAGATTTTCTGTGAACGGAAATGAACGGGAAAAACTACACTCGTGTCCCCGACTTTAAGAAATCGTCTCGAAAACGATGAGAAGCGTGTCTGTGCACCAAAATGAACTTTAAAGACTGCACTCGTGTCCCCGACTTTAAGAAATCGTCTCGAAAACGATGAGAAGCGTGTCTGTGCACCAAAATTGATTTTAAAAACTGCGAGACCGGGAAAACTGCGCTCGTCAACAGGTCCTCCGATTGCCGAAGTGTTGAAAAACTGCACTCGGGTCCCCGACTTTAAGAAATCGTCTCGAAAACGATGAGAAGCGTGTCTGTGCACCAAAATGAACTTTAAAGACTGCACTCGTGTCCCCGACTTTAAGAAATCGTCTCGAAAACGATGAGAAGCGTGTCTGTGCACCAAAATGAACTTTAAAGACTGCACTCGTGTCCCCGACTTTAAGAAATCGTCTCGAAAACGATGAGAAGCGTGTCTGTGCACCAAAATTGACTTTAAAAACTGCGAGACCGGGAAAACTGCACTCGTCAACAGGTCCTCCGATTGCCGAAGTGTTGAAAAACTTCCCTCGTGTCCCCGTCTTTAAGAAATCGTCTCGAAAACGATGAGAAGCGTGTCTGTGCACCAAAATGAACTTTAAAGACTGCACTCGTGTCCCCGACTTTAAGAAATCGTCTCGAAAACGATGAGAAGCGTGTCTGTGCACCAAAATTGATTTTAAAAACTGCGAGACCGGGAAAACTGCGCTCGTCAACAGGTCCTCCGATTGCCGAAGTGTTGAAAAACTGCACTCGGGTCCCCGACTTTAAGAAATCGTCTCGAAAACGATGAGAAGCGTGTCTGTGCACCAAAATGAACTTTAAAGACTGCACTCGTGTCCCCGACTTTAAGAAATCGTCTCGAAAACGATGAGAAGCTTGTCTGTGAACGGAAATGAACTGGAAAAACTTTCCTCGTCTCCCCGTTTTGGTGTCTGTTGCACCGAAAAGGACTTGAAAAACTATGAAATCGAGAAAACTGCCCAAGTGATTGAAAAATGATCTCGAAAACGTCTGTGCACTAAGATAAACTGAAGATTACTTGAAAAATTATGCCGAGAACTACTAGAAGCTTATCTACGCATCAAAATTGAACTTGAAAACTGTGAAAAACTATGTCAAAAACTAGGTCAACGAATTAACTACACGATATCACGAAGAATACCTCCAAATTGAATGCTGGAAGTCTTAGGTTTAGGCAAAATTTTGTTTCCAAAAAACCAATTCGAGATTTTATCTTCCGTCAACATCGTTTTTTTTTTTTTTTGAGGTAGACTCGTTCAATCGAACTTGAAAAACAAATCTAAATCCGTGCAAGAAAAACTACATTAAAATCTCGCAAAAGTGGTTTTCAAAATCAAATCAAAAAACTTACCTTATTCGGCTTCCATTCGAAGTTTGAGTTGGAAATTATATTTTTTGGTGAGTTTCTTCACTTTCACTCGCTTGTTGTGCGCTGGATGTGGATGTTTCTCTTCTCAAAGAAAGGAGATAAAATATTTATGCACAAAAAGAAACTTAGTTTTTTTTAAAAAGGGAATTTTTTTTAAAAAAACTGACTGAAAATTGGAAAAAAGAACGCAAAAGGAAAACTTCCCGAATTTTCACACCAAAAAGTGATGTGTACGACTCGTCTTAAAGTTTGAAAGATGATGAATTGGAAAACAGGAATTTGTTTAGTTTTTTTTTTTTTTCAGTGAGAAAATGCAGAAGAGGATATCCTTCTGCCAAAAGAGCAAAAATTTTAAACTTTGAATTTAAGGAGAAAATAAGTGAATTTTTTAAGCGAGCCGCAGCCGAACAGGTTGGTTGGACGTTTGTTCACGGTTTGGTTGATTCCGTGGCTTATATAGACTCCTGTAATGAGACAGGATGTGGAACGGGAGGGAGCGGGACAACGGGAAGAAAAATCAAAAGTACAGGGAAAAATTTACAATGACATGGACATGGTCATGGCCAAGAGAGGGGATGAATGTTTGAATGATGAAATGGCAATCTATACCTATACCTTTTTAACTCTTCCCGGTGGAGGGACGGGGGGACGGGGGGGGAGGGGGGAAGGACTCCTAGAAATCACGGAGGATATGTAAGAATTGTCGGTGGTCCTGTGATGAGTTCAAATTGTGTGTGTTATTTCGAATGTGATGCTGCTTACTTGTTCTTTGTGTAGCTTGTTGAAGTGAGTGACTATGAGATGGTGTTGGATGGTGATGATAAATGGATATTTTTCTTTTTTTTTGTCTGTTCTCTCCCCCAATTTTCTGTCCGTTCCCTTGCATGGGTGTGCGGGTAGATTTTTGTACATTGAGCTTGTATTTGTGTTGAGATTTTATTATGCGTTACCTCTCTTGTTTGGAATGATAAGGACGGATGGTGTTTGATCGGTGAATGAGGGGGTGGTGGAGGGTGGGAGTGGGGGGAGGAAGAAGGGGGGGGGGGGGGGGGGCGGGGCGGAAAGAGAGTAAAGACCTATATTCAAATGATTGGTGTATTGCGCGGACCGTGTTCATATTTGAGTGTGTATATGTTACAAAGGATCTTAGAGCTTTAAAGGATACACTCTCCTCCTGTTAGTCCATCCACACACATCATCATGTGTGGTCCTCATCGCACACAAATGCACACGCATTTCTGGACAGTATTTTGTATACCATTGTGCATCGGATATATTTAACAATCAGAGGGGATAGAGGTAAGAGGAGTGAATGGGGAAGTAACAACACAGTCTAGGACAACAACCACAAGGATCGACAGTAGATTACATAACGATACACTCACACAATTATTTTTTTTTTTTGCTATTTTTTTTTTTTTTTTTGTATTCAAACGTGTGTAAGGACGCATTCAACATTCGCACTCTCGCACTCGCATTCGCATTCGCATATGCATCTGCATTCGCACCCACTTCTCCTCATATCACATATACAACACATTGCCCGGGCAAAGGATATATATATATTTTTTTTTTCTTCAAACTTTCATTTTTATTTTTTTTTTGTTTCCACAAATATTTGGGATCTTCTGCAAAAACTCAACACACAGACATTCACACACCACTTTTCAAATCACCCAGAGGGGGGGACAGGGGATTAGGACGGACACAATAACACAAAAAAAAATCCTTACCGAGCGCGGAAACAGATTTTAATTAAATTTCTTTGCAATTTTTTTTTTTTTTTTTTTTTTTTCAATTTAACGGTGTAGCGACACACAGTACATCAACGTCACAAGGCAACCGTTGCCCTTCTGTCTCTCAATAGTCCTACAGAAATGTTTCTATACAAAAACAAGAGTCACTCAATTTTTCCTCACAAAAATTGTATTTTATGCTCATTCGTAGGTCGCTATTTCCAACTGGCAATCGTTTTCGTTAAAATTTTCTTAAAAAACCGTACTCCATCCGGAGCTTTGCAGTCACATACAGACAGAGAGAAGGGGAGACCAAGAGAGAGAGAGAGAGAGAGAAAGAGACAAATAACTAAAGAAAGAGAGCGATATAATGAGAGAGTACATTTATGTGAAGCTCTTAAGGATACCAAAACGCATGCGTTCAAATTTTGAAATAACACAAACGTGAGAATATATGAAACCCATTTGAACCATCGAACTGATTGTCGAACATTCAAATTGGTGCGGGGATAAATATTCTCTTTCACTTTTGAATTAAAGCGATACTGCATCTGTGTTAGTGTGCCACCCACAATTTGTTCCTCAGAATGTTTCGAGTGAGGTGAGTTTCGGCTGTGGGTGCTGGTGGGTGGTGAAACGGTCGATTGTGGAACGCATACACACTGTACACACTGTTTTGCTTGGAAATTAAAGCAACGCTGTCTTAAAGGATTTAAGGTACTGTCGATTGGCGAAGGAATAAGCGATGATTGGGGCCTGTTCTTTTTATCTGTTCGTTTTTGTACAAAAAACTCACTGATTTATTGCAGAAGCATGGAAACTGTGTATCACGGGAATTTTGGGCCCAATACGGAGTTTCTTTGATCTGAAGGAAAAGTATGGCCCTAAGTCAAGCACCAGGCTGCAGAACGACCATCAGGTCTAAGACTCACGCGACAAAGCCACAATTTCAAGGCAAAATTCTACCAGGGCCACTTGGGGAGCTACAAGCTACAAGATGTGGTGCCACTTGTGGCTTAAGTCAAGCACCAGGCAGCAGGGCGACTAAGACTCAAGCGACAGAGCCACAATTTCATGTCAAAAGAGTACCAGGGCCACTTGGGGAGCTACAAGCTACAAGATGTGGTGCCACTTGTGGCTTAAGTCAAGCACCAGGCAGCAGGGCGACTAAGACTCAAGCGACAGAGCCACAATTTCATGTCAAAAGAGTACCAGGGCCACTTGGGGAGCTTCAAGCTACAAGATGTGGTGCCACTTGTGGCTAAAGTCAAGCACCAGGCAGCAGGACGACTGAGAGTCAAGCGACAAAGCCACAATTTCAAGTCAAAAATGTACCAAGGCCACTTGGGGAGCTACAAGCTACAAGATGTGGTGCCACTTGTGGCTAAAGTCAAGCACCAGGCAGCAGGGCGACTAAGACTCACGCGACAAAGCCACAATTTCAAGGCAAAAATCTACCAGGGCCACTTGTCAAGCACCAGGCTGCAGGGCGACTAAGACTCAAGCAACAGAGCCGCAATTTCAAACCAAAAATGCACCAGGGCCACTTGTGGAGCTACAAGCGAAGCTACAGAGTGGTTGCGATGCCATTTGTAGCTTATGTCCAGCATCAGGCTGCAGAATGACTTTAAGGCCTATGCATCTTTGTAGCGATCGATCTTTTTCCTCTGATTGCTATTTCACTGAACAAACTGAAGTGGATTCGGTCAAATAAGTGCCCATACTGACCACAGTAACTCCCTTGGAGCCAACAACACAAGCTTTGTTTGATAGTTCATGCTGTGACGTCACTTGGAACCAGCTCTTGACCAAAAGGAAACCACAAATGCATTCCTACGACACAAAGTCATCGCAGACGGCTCCTTAGGTTGGATACAGGCACCAGATATTCTTTGCTTCCAACCACGTGAGGTATGAGAGAACAAGAACAGCCCCGTCCTGCGAGCTAAGCCGTGCAATCAGCACCGTTTCACTCACCGCCATGTCACTCACCACCGTGCCACTCACCGCTGTGCCACTCACCGTCGTCCCACTCACCGTCGCTTAAGCTACATTAGTATCCCTGCCAGGCATTCAGAAGCTCAAACTAAAAACAGAACTGAGTAACACCATCTGCACCGCCTCATTAGTTGGCAATCAACGGCAAACGTATGCACCTCTGGTCATGCCAGGAATCATCGTCTACTCGCACTAGACACACACGCACCCCATCGCACCCGTGGAGAGGGTAGTGATTCTCAATCAAGTGGAGCGTGCCTACGTTATTCCCTTATCTATCGAAGCATGATGTGCTTATAATCCCTTGAAGGATTTGCTAATGGAAATGAAAATCGATAATTTGGCAACCCCCACCCATTCCCCACCGAGCGGCAAGCTAACATGTGGCCCAGGAGATTTGAATTCCTCACACACCCCCTGGGCATAGGAGAGATTTGCAACAGTTAATCTGATAGTGCAACAGTTAAGGCTGACGAGGGACGTCGGGGTCAGGAAAGTGGAAAAGGTTTCACTCACTTCTGCGACGCATCATGTAAATACAGGGAAGAGGGCTGTGAACTGCAGTCGAAGCCATGAGACTGAAACTGGGACTGAGGCTCTGAAGCTGAGAGTGAGTCTAAGACTGCGGATCTGAGACTGAGACTGAGGCTCTGAGACCGAGACTGAGGCTCTGAAGCTGAGACTGAAGCTCTGAGACCGAGACTGAGGCTCTGAAGCTGAGACTGAGGCTCTGAAGCTGAGACTGAGGCTAAGACTCCGGTTTTGAGACTGAGACTGAGGCTCTGAGACTGGGACTGAGGCTCTGAAGCTGAGATTGAGGCTCTGAAGCTGAGAGTGAGGCTAAGACTGCGGCTCTGAGACTGAGGCTGAGGCTTTGAGACTGAGACGGAGGCTCTGAAGCTGAGACTGAGGCTCTGAGACCGAGACTGAGGCTCTGAAGCTGAGACTGAAGCTCTGAGACCGAGACTGAGGCTCTGAAGCTGAGACTGAGGCTCTGAAGCTGAGACTGAGGCTTTGAGACTGAGACTGAGGCTCTGAAGCTGAGACTGAGGCTCTGAAGCTGAGACTGAGGCTCTGAGACCGAGACTGAGGCTCTGAAGCTGAGACTGAGGCTAAGACTCCGATTTTGAGACTGAGACTGAGGCTTTGAGACTGAGACTGAGGCTCCGTAGCTGAGACTGCGGCTCTGAAGCTGAGACTGCGGCTCTGAAGCTGAGACTGAGGCTTTGAGACTGAGACTGAGGCTCTGAAGCTGAGACTGCGGCTCTGAAGCTGAGACTGCGGCTCTGAAGCTGAAACTGCGGCTCTGAGACTGGGACTGAGGCTCTGAAGCTGAGACTGCGGCTCTGAAGCTGAGACTGAGGCTCTGAAGCTGAGACTGCGGCTCTGAAGCTGAGACTGAGGCTCTGAAGCTGAGACTGCGGCTCTGAAGCTGAGACTGAGGCTAAGACTCCGGTTTTGAGACTGAGACTGAGGCTTTGAGACTGAGACTGAGGCTCTGAAGCTGAGACTGAGGCTCTGAGACCGAGACTGAGGCTCTGAAGCTGAGACTGAAGCTCTGAGACCGAGACTGAGGCTCTGAAGCTGAGACTGAGGCTAAGACTCCGGTTTTGAGACTGAGACTGAGGCTCTGAGACTGGGACTGAGGCTCTGAAGCTGAGATTGAGGCTCTGAAGCTGAGAGTGAGGCTAAGACTGCGGCTCTGAGAATAAAACCGGGCCTCTGAGACTTAGACTGAGGCTTTGAGACTGAGACTGAGGCTCTGAAGCTGAGACTGAGGCTCTGAAGCTGAGAGTGAGGCTAAGACTGCGGCTCTGAGAATAAAACCGGGCCTCTGAGACTTAGACTGAGGCTTTGAGACTGAGACTGAGGCTCTGAGACCGAGACTGGGACTGGGGCTCTGAGACTGAGCCACAGTTAGCCTCCAGGCGTCACAATTGGCCAGACAGGCGTCACAATTGATCTACGGGCGCCATAAATTGGGCACCAGGCGCCACAATTGACCACCAGGCGCCACATTTGGCCAACAGGCGCCACAGTTAATATCCAGGCGCCATAAATTGGCCTCCAGGGCCCATAAATTGGCCTGCAGGCGCCACTCATCCCCCAGAATCAATTAAAATCGAAGGCAAATATAAACTTAAACCCCAATGCAATCCACTCCGATTGATGCCGGATGGGAGGGAGGCCTTAAAAATGATTAAATTGATTTGCAAGTACCGCTGTTAGAAAAGCACTAATTCCTGGAGTTAATTCGAAATGGAAACGGCGCCGTGAGTCCTCAACTCCCAGGCCCATATACATATGTTCCATCAGGATGAGTGGCTCCTTCTCAAGTTAATTGTCCGCGCATTAAAGTCCTTAATTCCCATGTTCCGGTGCAACAGTAAATGCAAATGGTTGACATTATTCAACGGAAACAGCGCCAGTCCCAGTTTACAGTAAAAACAGGCTCATTCTAAAAATAGGCTCCAGGGTCCACGGAAAATTCTCGAAAGCGGCCATAATGGAAACTCTCGGGAAGGTATTCGAATGAAAATTTATGCGCACAGCTTTTGTCTCACTCCAGAGTCCATGCACCCAACCCTTTGATGCAATTTTGATTTAGGTGGACAAATCTAATGGTGACCCCACTCGTAACCCCCTGCCTGCATCTGACCCCTGTCCGTGAGAAGCAACAGTGTGTATACTCCATTTGTGTTTGTGGAGTGCTGGAGTGGTGGACACATTCGGATGGGGGAGGGGGGGGGGATAGAAACGCGGGGGGTGCGCTCACGCAATAAAATGCAATCGCCTATCCAGCAGCCACACACACATCCACAGTTTTGCTCGGTCCACAGTTGATGCGTGTAATCAAAGGGAAAGTGAATCTCCTCACAGATACACTGTCCATGCATCGACGCATACATTCGCTTCAATTCACTTCTAATTTTTCCCCTCAAATACATCCGGGTTATATACACCTGTGACTGAGGCTGTGTGTGCCATGATGGACAACTCTCTTTCACTGATGAGAGCTCTTGATCTATCACTTCACTTGGCCACATCCCCAGTGTGACGCAAACAGTCAGTAACACACATGCAAAAAAACATCTTTGCATTCTATCCCATTTATCATTTCGATACTGTACATCCAGATGTGCAAGAAGTGGGGGCCACTATATGAGAGAGATGGCAATGCACATGCACATTTAAAACTACTAACACCTACGTACGTTCGTCTCCCAATTCATTTGAATAAATGCTCCCCCTATCTGGGCATCCGCTGTTGCATTTCCTGGTCATTCGTTCTTTACCTTTGACTGTGCTCACTTCTCTTGCAGGCAGCTATTGTCTCGGAATAAATTTGAGTCTTTAGTGTTTTACCGCGGGTAAAAATTTGTGTTTGAAAAAAAAAATCAAAAAAAATCAAAAAAAATCAAAAAAAAATAAAAAAATATTAAGAAAAATTAAGAAAAAATTTTAAAGAAATTTTTAAGGAAATTTCTAAGGAAATTTCAAAAAAAATTTTAAAAAAATTTAAAAAAAATTTTAAAAAAAAAATTAAAAAAAATTTTAAAAAAAATTTAAAAAAAAAAAATCTAAAAAAAAGTGAAAGAAAAAAAATGAGTTGCATTAATCCAATTCGTAAAAATCGTCGCTTTGTAATGGTTAAGGATTCGCGCCTACGAATTCCTGATAAATTCAATTGTGTTCAATTGCTCACTCCCATCGCTGAGAAGGAGCCGAAGTTTGATGTGAAGAAAAAGAACTTAACAATATCGGCAGCATCTCTAACATCTGATGATACGATTTCAACAAGCTATTCGACCAACGTTGAGGATACCGATTCGGATGAGATTGGAATTGAGGGGAACGTAGAGATTGATTCATCAGATTGTTCGGTTAGCGGAATGAGCTTTAATTTTTCGGCTCTCTTTACTAGTTGCATGTGCATTGGGCGCAATCGTAGACCGAACAAGGAAACTGATGATAAGCCAAAACCAGGCAAATCTGATGATAAAGTGCGCAATATTTATGCCAAATCAACTGGCGCAGCAAAGGGGGGTAGTGTCAAGTGCGCTGCATTGTAAAGTGTTGAACAGAGTGGAGTGGAGAGATTTGCTGGTGGATATCGTCTCAAAAAAATGCCGTAAACAGTTCAAATTAGTTCAATCGAAATAGTTCAAATAAATTCAACCACACTGCCCTTTGGATGCCTCAACTCAACTCAACGAAAACGTTATCGATTTCCGAATTAGTTTTAAGTAAAATCAATAAATACGAAAATTTAATCTGAAAAAAATAAAATTTTGCGAAAAAAAATTTTTTTTAAATAATTTTAAAACGAAATTTTGTCCGACAATAATAATAAATTCAAAATTTTAGTTCGACGATGCGAGCAAAGAGAGAGTGTTTGATTTCTGTTTGTCCCTCTTTATTGTGGATACCTCCCTCGGATTGTGTTATACATACCTGATCTCTTTTTTTCCGGTGTGTATCCATCATCATTGGCAGATGCACATACAGGCGCATGTTGCGCTGGAGTGGATGGCGCCGAATCCGAATGCATTGTGCATGGTGTTGGTGTCTGATGTTGTGTGTGGGAGTGTGCATGTGGATTGCATGAGGCTGCAAACCAATCACAGATAGATGGGGGGCGATGTATAGGAGGTTTTTGTTGCATTTTTACTCCATGAGAGGGGTCACTTGCTTGCGTTCTCATTTCAGAGTGTTTCTTTCTCTTTTTTCTGTTGAACAGAATTTGCAGGTTGTGTGTGTATACCTAAATGAGATACAGAGAACGCCATTTTTTTTCATATGAGATACTTGACCTAGATTTCGTTTATTTTGAATAAAAAACTAGTTTTCCTTGAATTTTTTTTCCCAAATCAGCTGCAAAAAAATCCCCAAATCTCTGATCACATTACAGTCAACATATAAATTCGATCTTGTTCCCAATTCATAGGAAAATTCATCAAATTCATTGAAGAAAATCTGTTGCAGATGTAAGAGAGAGAGAGAGAGAGAGACAAAGCTTTTGTTTTTTTTTTTTTTTTGTCTTCCCTCTGTGAAAATTTCTCTTGGCGCAGGTCAGTTAGGGGGGCTGCAATTTTTTTCTCTTGTGAGTTTTTTTTTTTTGAAATTTTCTCATGATGGTAGCCATGTTTGGAATGCACACTTGTTACTTGAGGGTCGATTGAAGGGAATCTTAGGGAAATATTGAATTAAATTGAAGATTTCTAAGGGGAACGAGTTTCAAATTTCTCACAAAAGAGTTGGTGTAGAAACCTTTTTTTTTTCTTTTTTCTAATTAGCCTCCCCCCGCGACTTCCCCCCCTCCCTTCCTCCATCAACCTGGGAAAAAGATATGCTTTTAAGGTGAGAGGGGGTGAGGGGGGAGGGGGGGAGGTAGGTGGAAGGGGAGGGGGAGGGGGTACCACCTTAACATATGAGAGAAACTTTTTTCTTCGACCGGAAGCTTTCGATGATCTTTCTCTTACAACCTCCCCCCCTCCCCTTCCTCTCCCCAGGGGGTCCACCTTAACATATGACATGCATTTTTTTTCGATTGAAAGCTTTTTTAGGTCAATCCTGTTGGTAGTCAGAATTCGGTGATGGATTCTCTTACACCTCTCCCCCCCCCCCCTCCCCACTCTCCTTGCTGGACTTGCTTTGAGGCGATGAGGGGGTCCAGAGAGACTTTTGTTTTCGATTGGCAGCTCTTGTAGGTCTGTCCTGTTGCTGGGCAGAATTTGTTGATGAATTCTCTTACACAACCCCCCCGCCCCCCTCCTTTCTTGCTCGTGGAGAGGGACTTGCTTTGAGGAGGTAAGGGGGGAGAGGAGGTCCAGAGAGACTTTTTTTTTCGAGTGGATGCTTTTATAGGTCAATCCTGTTGCTAGTCAGATTATGGTGGGTGAATTCTTTTCCACCCCACCTCCTAGCTCCTTGTCCCTGGAGAGGAACATGCCTTGAGGGGGTGAGGGAGAGGGGAGGGGGGGGGGGATTGGTGTATGTCCACTTTAGCATATGACATACATTCTTTTTCTCAACTGGAAATTTTTTGAATTGTATGCCGATGGGTGGTCGAAAATTGGTGGCGCATGGTGCGATGGGTCTGGACAACCCCCCTGAAGGGGTAAAGTAAGTATCTCTTTATGAGAAATGTGTCAATTGAGACAATGAAGCAGAAAAAGTGACTCTGAATTGCAATTAAAGAGATTTCGCTGACGTATGGAAATTCATCATTCATGTCTAATGGTGTCCTGTTCCCTCCCATCGCCTAAAGAGAGCTAATTGAGAGAGGAAACTAAGAGCCTGAACTGAAATTAATCACTTTTCATGCAAATTTCTCTATTCACTACCCCAAATTGTTCAATCCTTCCCCCAAAAACACCCTTCCTTTCAACACCTTTCCCCTTCCTTCTGTAACACCCCCTGTTGGACTGCATCAACTTTTTGCAACTAATCGATAATTTAAGCCTCCTCCCCCGGCAACCAGGGCGGATTCATCAAATTCATCGAGCTAATTAAAAAAACCTGACCCACCTCTCCTGCATATGCTATGCTCCCCTTCAACACTAGCCTTTGTCCTCACAAGCATTTCCTATTCAATGCAAAAATCTCTCTTCCACAACAAACTCACACGCACAAAGGTTGAGCATCCCTTTCGAACGCATTATTCTTATCGGAAAGTGAAGAGCATACTTCAACTCACCTGTGCAATATGCAAATGCGTGCGTCGAAGGAAAATCTCCTCAACAAATTCTGCGCTTGTCTAAATAGTATATACATTCACACCCGGAGAGCGTGATAAAAAAAAAAAAACAAAAAGCTCTGGGGATGCATTTAAATTGCAACTGTTTGCTGCGCACCCGTGTGCATGTGTGAGGAGAGTGATTCCTGGGGCTGCAATCGAAGTTTTGCATCACAAGGTCACATTGCGACGCAATTTATCCCGGGAAAATGGGTAGTGGGTGTGAATCTGTGTGTATACCTGGGAGTCTATTTTTTTCTATTCAACTTCCACCCCAGCTTTTTTCGCGTGCAAATTAATTTGCTGCGCAATTTATGTGAATGCATAGAAAAGTCGAGAAAAATCTTAATTGAAATGTTCAGGGGGTGGCTTCTTTTTTATTGCGTTTAATTTGACTAATGGACGTGGTTAAGTGGCTTCATTTTTAGACGGGCGCCTGTTTAACTACTTCGAAGCGAGAGATTTTATGCCTCAAGACTCCGGTGAGAGGTGTGGTAGCCAATCCCTTTAATTGGATATTTTCCAACACTTTCCCTTCAGTTTTTCATGGAAAAATACTTTCTAGAAACTTCCATAACCCCAGAACTGCTGCTGCAAGTCAATTTCACACAAAATATGTGCACACAGTCGAATTCCCCGAAAACGAACCTCCCCCTCAGTCAAATTTCCATCAAACTCGATTCCTCTAGCAAACCATTCAGTTTTCCATTGAAAATGAATCCCCTCAGTCGAAATACCCTCTAATCCGAGCTAATTTTGATCTGCCGTGACTCAGTAGAAGTCAACTGTTTCTTCGAAATCCGTCTGAAAACCCGCCTGCTTCATGAACATTATCCAATTTCAGTTTTATCATGATTGGCCAATGCTGTGAACCGAACAAAAATCAAGAAAACCTTGAGAACACCATGAAAAGCAGAAAACTCCACCCAATAGACACTGGCTCCCACGACAAATCAGACACTTTTCTGCTGTGATGTTTACCATCGCATTTCTCCAACAATTTTTCAGAGCTCCACCATAATTTTATGACAAAGGTATACCCAAATTTAATGCATCTTCACAAAATCCCCTTTCATTTCTCTTCTCTGTGTGCGAATTCTCGTAGGGACCACTGTACTTTCAGCAGACACACCCATTCGACCTGCTATTGCGCTACAAGCACTTCAAAATCTGGTTTATAATTCAGGAGGCGAGGCCGACGCTTGGAACAATCTATCAGGTCAACCTGTTGGCAGAGTTCTCATGTGAATTTGCTAGTCTTAGCAAATTCAGTCGAAAAGACTGCAAAAATTAAGAGACACTATCAATTAGGAATCCTCATCACCTTTCCCACACGTGATATTGTAATTTCCTGACCAGGATTCTCATTCTGTATCCTTTTATCCCTTGAGTGGAATTTTTTTTTTACTTTCCGGTCCATTGCTTCAGATTTGGTTGCCGTCCCGGGTGAAGAGTACGAGAAAACCCTGGAAAATGTTGCCGGAAATCTGAATTTTTCCACAAGACATCTGCTGTTTCTGAGAAGAGGCATCCTAATTCAAATTTCTCTCGAGAATTTCTTGGAGAGAAGTCAGGCAATGGATCTGCCTTCACCAACCGAAATTTTTTTATCTCAACCGCTTCAGTGGGCCAAAAAACACGAAAAATCCCTTTACTGTCAATCCCTCGTGGCTCCGAGAAACTCAGTGACCATTGGCCACGCGAACTCAGTCCCCCCTTCGCTCTCAATCCCTCAAGGCTCCGTGAAACCCAGTGGCCATTGACCACTCGACGTCGTTCCCTTAAGGCTCTGTGACTCCGATTTCCCATTGACTCGACGTCGCCACAAAATGTTTTGAAAACCGGGAAAAATTGGGCCTGAATTGAGCGAACTCAGTGTCCCCCCGTTCACTCGCAATCCCTCAAGGCTCCGTAATACCCAGTGGCCATTGACCGCTCGACGTCGCCACAAAATGTTTTGAAAACCGGGAAAAATTGGGCCTTAATCGAGCGAACTCAGTCCCCCCTTCGCTCTCAATCCCTCAAGGCTCCGTAATACCCAGTGGCCATTGACCACTAGACGTCGTTCCCTTAAGGCTCTGTGACTCCGATTTCCCATTGACTCGACGTCGCCACAAAATGTTTTGAAAACCGAGAAAAATTGGGCCTAAATCGCGCAAACTCAGTCCCCCCGTTCACTCGCAATCCCTCACGGCTCCAAGGTACCCACTTACCATTGACCGCTCGACGTCGCCACAAAATTTGAAAAAAAGAAGAAAGAAAAACACAAAAAATTGGGCCTAAATTCAACCCCCTTGTCCCCAAGAAAACACTTAATTTTCAGTTATTGAAGAATTTATTGTGCAACATCAAGAATAACAACATCAAGTGCATTTGAAACATGAAGCTGAAGTATATGTTAGATAGATAGATATGTATATGTAAGTAAGTATTCCGCCACCGTTTTGCCTGTGGATGTATCCACTCCAAGTTAATCCGATTTTCTGTAAGTTTCCATTCCGAAGCAAACCATAAGCACGTCCTTAGTGCGCATTTAAGAGGGACCGTTGTATTTTTGGACGACATGCTCATACGCCTGGAGAGCATCGTAGCAAATCAATGCGTACCCTACCCAAATCGACGAGTTTTTCATCATCCAATCGGCGAAACGCCTTTGATCCCGTCCCAAATCGAGGTACATGTTATATAAGTCATGCGCATATAGGATACCGTTTGCTGAGAGCTCGGCGGAAATGATATCGTCAATACCTGGTAGGCACTCTATCGGCTTGCCGTTCATTAAGCTAGAGATGAAGAGCTTGTGCTTCATCAAGAGATTTGGTTTGCTGTTAGGGTCTAGGGATTGTAAATGGTCAATTTGCGGTGGGTTAAGTGTTACAACTGTACCACTATTTGCCTCTGTCGATGATGTACCCTATCGGATAATTTGTTATTCAGTTTGAGTTGAGTGCTTGATTTTGAAATGTTTTACTTACTCGAATCCGATCCAAAGTGTAGTCAATCATGCATTTAAATGGCACACAGCACATCCAAAAGGTGCGAGCTCTGAGATGCTCCTCACGATCTTCCTCCATCGGGTAGTGGCTGACATAGGATGGTAAACGCCTGAGTTCCCTCTGAATATCGTAATTCTTGATAGAGAGAAGGGAATACAGTTTTTTTTATTTATTCAAAAATATAGGAAAAATTTTTAAAAAAATTCGAAAAATATTCCAAGTGACACAAAAATTAAGTAAATGTCGCTGGTTTTGAAAAAAAAAAATAAGCGGTCAGAGACATGCCGCTGCACAGAATTTTCTCCTCCAATCTCCCTCAACACAAACCGAATCGAAAATTGTTGAAAATTGCTGGCGAAACAGTTCTCTGAGCTGAACGATTGGCAGTTGACTTCCATACGGAGATTGCATCATCAAAATTCATTGATTCGTCGCGAATTAAAATCAAAAAAAAAAAAATCTAGTGACTGTGTGTCACTCTTGAGAACCTCCTCTTCATGCCTGCAAAGTTTCATTTGAAATCGGTCCTGCCGTTTAGGAGATTAGCCCGAACAAACAGCTGTGTTTATGTTATGTGTGTGTTTATGTTGACATAAAAATAACTCATAACTCACGAACGCGTTGACCAATTTCGTGCAAATAAAAACATGAACCATCTACACGGGAGTACGAACAAACCCTAAAATTGTTTTATCGAAGGCGTTTCGGCCGTTCGGGAGTTATGAACGCACAACGCACTTGATAAATGAAAAAATAAACGATTTTTCTCTCATTTCATTAAGTTTTGTGCTTTTTGAGGATATGACGAAACTTAAAGGGTGCCAAGGCAAGTGGGAGGTCAAGAACCGCCCCGTCCTACCAGCTAAGCCGTGCAATCGTAAGCGTGTCGCCGTCCTACTCACCTTCGCCCAGTCAAACCTTCCTGCACAAATAATGGAAAAAGAGAGGTGACAAGACGCACAATTTTGGAAGCCCAATGCACACGGTGAAAGGTGTTGAACCGAACACAGCTGCTACAGTTTGTTTATAGAGACTGAACGGGCCTCAATAAAGAACCATCAATCCCATACTCCTACAGATCACTCCAGAGTTTACAGACTGAATGGGCCTCAAGAAAGAACCATCAATCCTGTAGAACACACCAGAGTTTACATCCGCTACAGTTTGTGTCTAGGGACTGAATGGGCCTCAAGAGTCAATCCTGCAGAGGTTAGATTAGGTTAGGGGGCTGCTAGTGAACCAGCAAACTTAGACCATGTTGATCCATTATGATACCCACAGTGAGACTCCAGTGATAGATTGATCCCAACGGCAAATGGTGACTGAATCAAATTTGAAAAACCGAATATAAGCGTATTAACTTTATTTTCATTGGGATTCGAACCTGGGACCCCTCTAACTTAGGGCAGGCACTTAACCAACTGCGCTATCCAGTCGTATGCCGGGAATCCTTAATCTCTCAGGGTATGAGTCGAAGTTTTTTTTTTTTTTTTTTGAAAATTGTAGTCTTAGTTGGGAATTGAACCCAGACTCCCTACTAAGACTCCTGCTGCACGACATGCGATGTTTTTTCATGAAAATGTTGGTCCGATTCGGAAATTAAACTCAGACTCCTACTTCCCCACAATTAAATGTTGGTCTGAGACGGTAGTTGAACCCAGAATCTCAGGGTTCTGAGTCACCGCAACGCCACAGTCGAAGTTTTTCTTGAAATTTTTCGACTGAGTTGGGAGTTGGACCTAGACCTAGGCAGTCTAAGTTTTTTTTTTTGTGAAAATTATGGTCTGAGAAGGGAGTTCCTCCTACGCTCGAGATCTATGGTTCGAAGGGAGTTGAACCCAGGCTCCCTTCGAACCATAGATCTCGAGCGTAGGAGACGACGCACCAAGCCACTACGCCGCCAATTTAATCCAATTTAATCCCAACGAGAAATGGTGACTGGACCAGATTCGCTTTCACTGAGATTCGAACTTGGGACAGGCACTGAAGCACAGTCGTGTGAAGACTCTCGTAGCTGGAGCGTTGTTGTAACTCGAATGAGTTTGAGTCGGGAAAAACGTTAGGCTTTTTTTCGAGATTCGAACCTTAAACCTCGAGGGTAGGAGTCGACGCACCGAATCACTACGCCACGGCGTCCACCGGCGGCATTAATTTGATCCCAACGGCCAATAGTGACTGAATCAGATTTGAAAAACCGGATAAAAGTGATTCAATCGCCAAAATGGCCACTATTCGCTGTCCTACTCAAGACAACAGATCTGTGCCCTATTCGGGATCGAAAAGTGCCCGTTCGCTTTACAAAATGAAGTGAAATATGTCCATGAACATGTACACATAAGAAAAAAAATATTTAAAAGAACTTTTCGAATCGATTCACATTTTTTTCTGCTTAAAAAAAATATATTTTTAAGAAAATTCGTAAAAAATAACTTTTTAATCAATTTTCACCGTTTTTCTTTTGAAATATCGAGACAGGACTAAACTATTGTGTCTCTAGAAGGCAAGAAAGGTTAGGAAATGAATTTGTAATCATTTTTAAGTTGAATTTTAATTTAATTTAAAAAACAAAAACTCAAATATAAATTTTTGTATAAAAAAAAATTGAAAATAATTTTTTCTAACAATTTTTCGTTTAAAATGTCTAGAAAGAACCGTAATTATTCATAATTAAGCACTTTGTTGAAAAGCAATTTTCAAAACCCTTCTCACTTAATTCCAATTGACTTTTAGTTCAAAATTTCAAGTATTTTTAAACAAAAAACAATTTTTTTTCACTTTTAAGCAGAAAAAAAAAGGAAATTTATTCTTAAACCAAAAAAAAGCCCTTTTCACTTAATTTCAATTCAATTTTAGTTCAAAATGGCGAAAAGAATCTCTTAAGTCCCGTTTGAAGCCATAATTTCTCCCAAAAAGGCCAAAATGTTGGGACAAATTGGCTTTTTTGGGAGAAATTGAGAAAAATGAAAAGAAATTTATTCTAAGACCAAAAAAAACCCTTCTCACTTAATTTCTATTCACTTTTAGTTCAAAATGGCGAAAACAATCTCTTAAGTCCCGTTTGAAGGCATGATTTCTCCCAAAAACGCCAAAATGTTGGGACAAATTGGATTTTTTGGGAGAAATTGAGAAAATTGAAAAGAAATTTATTCCAAAACCAAAGAAAAACCTTTCTCACTTAATTTCAATTCACTTTTAGTTCAAAATGGCGAAAAGAATCTCTTAAGTCCCGTTTGAAGGCATAATTTCTTCCAAAAAAGCCAATTTGCCCCAACATTTTGGTTTTTTGGGAGAAATTGAAAAGAAATTTATTCTAAGACCAAAAAAAAACCCTTCTCACTTAATTTCAATTCACTTTTAGTTCAAAATGGCGAAAAGAATCTCTTAAGTCCCGTTTGAAGGCATAATTTCTCCCAAAGAAGCCAATTTTGGCCAATTTTGGCTTTTTTTGGGAGAAATTATGCCTTTAAACGGGACTTAAGAGTTTCTTTTGCACAAAAAATTCTCCATAATTTTTTTCGATATCACTCACCGGGAATGGGAAATCATCAGTGGTTCGTGGAGCCCTGGTAATCCGTTGATTATTCATTTCAGATAGAATAGTTTTACGCTGCTTTAAATTACACTGACGTAACAGGAGATATTCGCTTGGCCAACAAAAATTGTTCACCAAAAATGTTCACCAAAAGTGTTCACCAAAAGTGTCCACCAAAAATGTTCACCAAAAAATGATTTATCTTCACAAATAAGTTCACTGAGCTTAATTAGCTGTTGAGTTAGTTGAGCTGAATAATTCTGCTGAGTGATTTTTCTGTTCACACTGAATTATTAACTGGATAGTTTTAACTGGAGAAGGTATCGAATGATACTGAAGACCAAACGGGAGTGCGCAATTGTATTTAAGGCTCCAGCGAGAGATGACTGTACATAACGAATCTATCAGTCTGTGTTCTCACACATAACACAAAATACATACGAAGGTAATCGGGACAAAGCGGATACATTCAAATTATCGAGAGTGGGGGATATGTAAAAAGAAACTATAGAATACCACTCCTCCCCACCCATTTTTAGTTTTATTCGGTGGAGTGAGTGTGAAAATGTTAAAGTCCCACCTCCAAATAAATAACTGCAACGCATAAACGGTGGATGTTCTCACCAATACAGACTCCGTTCAATTCAAGGTCAATATTGCAAGCTTCCCACTCCCTCTACCGTCACATCAACACATCGTTCAACGCGCACAAACTCATACATACACGCGCAAGCTTTTCCACTTCCCTATGTTCATCGCATCTTATGTTTTCACTCCTGTACAGCGTCAACACTTGAGAGGGGGCATCTTTTGCAGATTTTTGCCATACCGCGACATTCGATTCCAATACTCTCGCATCGCGACGGTAAAGTAGCCGACGGCAGAAACGTTTAAAGTGTGTACATCATTCAATCAAGCGTCGAAGGGACAACAAGTTGTGAAGTCTCACGGAAAAGAAAAATTCCATTCAAAGTACAGTGCAGGAAAAAGAAAAATTTGTGAAGATACAAGAAAAAGGTGGAAAAGTTCTGCTCAAGTGTATTTCACATCTCAAGTGCATCTGTGAGATTGTTTCTTGAACATTGCAACAAGTAGACATCTCTAAGTGGTTTCAAATCTTGTGTGTGTTTTCTAAAAAAAAAAAAAAAATTAAAACTTCTCCAAAATGAATCCAAATCGACAGGTTGTATTCGTAAACGAGTGGTATAATGAATCCGACGATTCGGACAATGAGTCTGAAATGGATCCCCGTCATCGATTGTTGCCGCAAGAGCAACACCCATATGGTCGTTATAATGTTCTAGGTTCGTCGTTGAGTGTGATTATGGAAAAATCTGCTGAGAATTCGCGAAATTCTACACCAAGTCCATATGAGGATTTACCCTTAACTTCCTCATCGTCATCATCATCATCGACGGTGTGTTTCTCCTCATCAGCAAAATCATGTAAAACAGAGCAAGTGGTATCATCATCCACATCAAAGATGGCATCGGGCAGTGGGCTATGTGGACGTCCAAGTGTTATAACGCGCTTCTTTAGAAGGGATGCCACCAAGGAAAGGTACCAAAGACCAGATCCTGATAAGGACATTGATGAAGCCGAGGAAGTCGAGGAAGTCGAGGAAGCTGAAAACGACTCAAAATGTTTCCAGTGCTAAAATGAGTTAATCTTAATAAACTGAAACTTTGGGGGGGAAGGGGGTTTGGAGGGGGGGGGATAGGAAAAGATTGAAAAAAAATGCAGTGATGAAAAACAGAGAAAATGGTGATACCAGAAAAACATAGTGCGAAAAAATGAAGTGATGCAACAGTTGTATCACTGTTGCATCATAGAATGAAAACATAGAAAAGAAAGTTAGAGTAATAGAACGAAAAAAACAACAAGAAACGACCGCAGAACATGAAGAAAATGTAGGGACAGGACAAAGGAAAACATAGAAAAAATTAAAATAGAACACGAAAACATAGAAAGGACACAGAACGGACACAGAAAATAGTAAAAAGAACAAAAAAAAATAGTAATGAAACAAAAACCAACATAAAATAAACGCAAAATGTAGGGAAAAAATATAGGGATACGACAAAGAAAAAAAATATAGAACATAGCACATAAAAAACCATAAAACGGACACAGAACGGACACAGAATATTGAAAACAGTGCAGTGATACAAGAAAGAAATCCAAAAAAAATAGTGGTAATACAACAAAAACCAACATAAAATGAACGCAGAAAGTATACGACAAACAAAAAAATAGAACGTAGAATATAGGAGAAAATTGGTAATACAATAAAAAAATGACATAAAACGGGAGGACATGAGAAAAAATTCATTAATGCAACAAAGAAAAACATACAAAATAGTAATAACAGAAAAAATAACATAGAATGAATGCAGAACATAGAAAAAAATCCAGTGAAACCACAAAGAAGAACAGAACATATAAAAAATAAAAACACAACAAAAAGTAACATAAAACAAAAGCAGAAAATAAAAAAATATAGTGTACATCAAAGAAAAAAACAATATAGAACATAGAACATAAAAAAATCCAATGATACGACAAAGAAAAGAATCAGAACATAGAAAAAAATAGTAATACAACAAAAAGTAACATAAAACTAACGCTGAAAATTGAAAAAAATGTAGTGTACATCAACTTAAAAAATATATAAAACGTAGAAAGTATAAAATAAAACATAGAAAAAAATAAAAAAAAAAAAAGTGAAATAAGTTACAAAAAAAAAATTAATTCTAAGAAGTTCCCGGTAGACAAAGATGAGCAGTGAAATGTCATCAAAATCCAGACATCAACGGCATGGGTAAGTGATTTATTTTGTATCCCCTAATTAAACGCCTAACGACACCCATGCAATATGTCAGAATTGATATTCAAAAACGGTGACAATCCTTTGGTTTGAGAACACTATTGTTTCACTTTACATCCCTTGTTTCGAATTGTTTTTGTTTATGGACACCAATTAACGTTGAAATTTCCATGCACATTCACAAAATCAAGCCGACGGCAATCGTCAAATTGAAATGGTTTCGATTTTATGGCTTCGCTCTGGTGGTAGCCCTTTCGAAATGTGAAAATTGAAGTGAAGTGGCTTTTCTATTTGGAGTTGGGTTGTTTTTTTTTTCTATTCAGTCAACATTTGATATCCTTGACGATAACGGCGTGGATGAAGTTCACTTTAATTTAAAGTGCTGATTGAATTTTTTTTTTGCTGAAGCAAGCACAGGCCGAGGTGCAATTGAATGGAGAACGTCCGTGAAAAGGCTGGTGGCTCTGGCGGTGAATGATTTGTGAGTTTTTGACACTCCACATCTCCCTTAATTCATTTTAATTAACTTAACTTTAAAACCACCGTATCCAATTAGACCAAAATTCAGCGGAAAAACAGACTCTGGAGTGGGAGTGAATTCATTACATTTTTGGAATATCCCTCTAAACCTGCGATGCATCCTGAGAGTGCGATTAAACTCCTCTAATTCATTTTAATTCCCTGCAATCTATTGTGTGAGCAGGGATATTATGGTGCACAAAAAACTATTTAACCAGGATTTACATCCCATTTCCACATTTCAATTCAAACTCAGATGGGGTTTATTGCTGCATCCTGTTTCCGAGGTTTTTGTTCAAAACTCATGCCGGTGTGCGGTTCGTTGGATGCACCATGTCCGCAAATTACTTTACTGTTTGTCAAATTTAGGGCTTCCTGTCATAGATATGAGAGATATTAACGTCTAGTTGGAAATTAATTTTGTAATTGCCTCGCAGTTCGCCGTCTGTCGGTTGATATGATGCGTTTCTGTGTTTGGTCAACTTTATAGGCTGCATTGTGCAGGCAGGTGTAATAAATTTGTTTATGTCCTCTATGAAAACGAATTGAAACCTTTCTGTAAAGGGGGGAGAGAGACTTTTAATGGGCGGAGTGATGGTCGAAAACGGGCAAGTGTCCTCTGACAGACACCACCGTCGGCAATATAAACAGAAGCTGATGGAAATTCGGCTGATGCTTGATGCGAAAATGGTGCAATACTGTGGGGTTGACGACATCGTAAGCAATTTTACAAGATTTCATTTCGATATGGAGCCCAATTTCATGGCCCTAGCTGCAATAGAACCCGACTTATAGCCAAGGTATGTGTTTGACCGAAAAACGCATTTTTGCCGATGTACATACTTTGACTATGAATATCTCGGGAACGGGGGGACGCAGGAAAAAAGTAATGATAGGGGGTTGTAGGTAATTACTTCTTCTTCACGGCATGAAAAGTTAGAAATCGGAAATCGCCTGATTTGTGTCGAATTTCTGGGAAAAAACGTTTCGTTTTTGGAAAAAACGCCATATCTCGGAAACGGTGCGTCGGATCGCAATTTGGCTTTTGGTTGAGTCTTTTTTCCAAACATACACCAACGGATGACGCAACTTTTAAGCCAAAATTCACGGCTCTAGCTATTATAGAACCCCCCTTTTGGCCAACCATAAGGTGGTGTTCGACCAAAAAACCAAATTTCTGGAGGTGCATACTTTGACTTTGAATATCTCGGGAACGGGGGGACGCAGGAAAAAAGTAATGATAGGGGGTTGTAGGTAATTACTTCTTCTTCACGGCATGAAAAGTTAGAAATCGGAAATCGCCTGATTTGTGTCGAATTTCTGGGAAAAAACGTTTCGTTTTTGGAAAAAACGCCATATCTCGGAAACGGTGCGTCGGACGGCGATTTGCCTTTTGGTTAAGCTTTTTTTCAAACATACACGATCGGATGACGCAACTTTTAAGCCAAAATTCACGGCTCTAGCTATTATAGAACCCCCCTTTTGGCCAACCATAAGGTGGTGTTCGACCAAAAAACCAAATTTCTGGAGGTGCATACTTTGACTTTGAATATCTCGGGAACGGGGGGACGCAGGAAAAAAGTAATGATAGGGGGTTGTAGGTAATTACTTCTTCTTCACGGCATAAAAAGTTAGAAATCGGAAATCGCCTGATTTGTGTCGAATTTCTGGGAAAAAACGTTTCGTTTTTGGAAAAAACGCCATATCTCGGAAACGGTGCGTCGGACGGCGATTTGCCTTTTGGTTAAGCTTTTTTTCAAACATACACGACCGGATGACGCAACTTTTAAGCCCAAATTCATGGCCGTAGCTATTTTAGAACCCGTCTTTTGGCCACGAATAGGTAGGTGTTTGACCGAAAAATCAACGTTTTTCTAAAAAAAAAACCATATCCTTTGGCCAAATCCCATCAAATTTCAGATTTATCATCAACTACGGAATCTCTACCGATGTATCCAAAAAATTTTCTCCAAATTTTGATTTTTAAAAAATCGGCACAAATTCAGCGGAAAAGTCGACCACAAAGTGTCACAATTGACTTCATTTTTTCCGTGAAAACATGAAATTTCTTGGATTTTCAAAATTCTGCCAAATTTGGCTGCGAAAATGGATAGATATCGTAGGTTGGATAGTACTCGAAAGAAAAATTATGAATTTGCAAGGATTCATTGCCGCAGGATCCTGCAGGACACAAAAAAGGACATCACTTTTCATATAAAAATCTTTCGCTGGTATCCCTTTCAGACATCCTAGCCCCGATCAATACGAACATTTTGAGCCCTATTTCGCCACCATCGGTCCAACAGTCTCCGAGCTATAGCCATCAGAAAGGACGAAAAAATCAATAAATTTCAAAAAACGCGCCATATCTCAAAAACGGTGCATCTGTCCGGCATTTCCATCATAACGACTTGTATGCAGCCACTCAAGACGAACATTTTGATGCCTCTTTTGTGGCTCTAGCTTTAACCGTTTCCGAGCTATGGCCAAAAATTGCCATCAGGACGAGGTTATGTACTCCTTCGTCCCAAGGATTTTTTAACTTTTCGACACGATCCTGTGGTCCAAAACCGCTCAAATTTCAGATTTATCATCAGCTACGGAATCTCTACCGATATATAGAAAGAATTTCATCCAAATTTGGATTTTCAAAAAATTGACACAATTTCAGCGGAAAAGTCGACCCCGAAGTTTAGCAATTGGCTGGACTTTTTCGGTGAAAACGTGACATATTTCGAATTTTCAAAATTCTGCCAAATTTTGATCCGAAAATGGGCAGAGATCGTAGGTCTGATGAAAGTCTAAGCAAATGTGAAGAATTTGAAAGGATTCAGTGCCGCAGGATGTGACAGGATCAAAAAAAGGACATCACTTTTCATCCAAAAATGTTTCGCCGGTATCCTTTTCAGACATCCTAGAGGTGTTCATTACAAACATTTTGAGCCATCAGTTGTAACCGTAGGTCTAATAGTTTTCGAATTTTAGCCAATGAAAAGGTATACCAAAAAGGACGAAAAAAGCTGTTAATTTTTTAAAGAATGCGCCATATCTCGAAAACAGTGCGTTCGCCGTTGAATTTCCTCTCAACAACTTTTGTGCAGGTTTTCAATGCGAATCTTTTAAGGCCACTTTTGTGACCGTAGGTCTGATAGTTTCCGAGTTATAGCCAAAAAATGGCATCAGAAAGAATGTAAAAAGCAGTTTATTTTCTAAAAAATACGCCATATCTCGAAAACGGCGTCGATTTTCTTTATGCGCACTGTTATGTCTCGATGCAGATGCTCAATATAAGCGTTTTAAGCGCTCACTTGTGAACATAGGTCAAACATCTTTCGAGATATAGCCAAGAAATTGCACAAGGAAGGAGGGAAAACGCAATTAGTTTTTTTAAAAAATTGCTAATATCTCGAAAACGATGCAACTGACGTTTTTTTTCTTAAATTTGTTGCAGGCGTTCAATATGGATGTTTGAAGCCCTCATTTGTGGCCCCAAATCTAAGAGTTTTCAAGCTAAAGTCAAAGAATGACGAAAAAAAAACAAAAAATGCACTATATCTCGAAAATGGTGCGTTTGGCGTCGATTCCCTTTCCTTTAACTGCTTTTGCAAGGATGCATGCTTCTATTGCTCAACTTGTGTTGCCCTGGCAATAAAAGATACCGACTTAGGCATAAATTCGGAAGGTATTAGACTGAAAAACGAACTCAATAAACGTGGCATATCTCGAAAACGGCGTTTCTGACGATTTCGCTTTTAATAAACTGAAGAGTTTTGTTGATTGAAGGTTTGCACAAGCAAACACTTACATTTTTATTTGTTACGGATTTACTTGCACCCTCAAATCGAGTACAAATTGATTACCATGTCCTTGACAGGATTCATTGAATATTTTGTTTTTGCCAACGATTTATCCACGTCGTGAACAACTAGATATGAGGCCTCCTTAGAGGGATTCGATATAAGTGTTTTTGTTTTCGGAACGAAAATAAACGTGAAGCTGCACGTTACTTTGGTTTCGGGGGGTGAACAAAGGTTCCCCCCTGTAAAATTTAACTGAAAAACAATGTACTTGCTTACCCGTGTGGGTAATCTCGTTAAGGGCTGTTCATAGCGGACAGGAAATTGTGAAGGAAGGAGTAGAAACAAATGGCAAGAGGAGATAAATACACTGACCTGGAGAAGGAATCGATTCTCATCTGAATGTTGTCCTTGATGGGATGACGTCTCAGGTGAGGGAATGATGTGCTGACGGTGATTTTGAAAATTTGAACAGATGATGGATGTCCAGATGGAAGAATTAAGAAGCGAGTTGGCTGAGGACGAGGAAGTGCAGATGATGGATGTCCAGATGGAAGAATAAAGAAGCGAGTCGGCTGAGGATGAGGACGTGCAGTTCCCGCAAGGACTAGAGACCTGTCGTCTCGGGTGATGAAAATGTTTGTTCATTTTCTGATTCTTAATGTCCACTGAGGCCAAGGGTTGTCTTGCAGCTGCTGATGTTGGCGACCATAGAGGATCCTTAAGCACAGCGACACTTAAACTCGTCCCGTTCGGTGTTTGACGCTCTTAGAGTCTCACCGGCTCTTTCTCGTTCTTTTGATGGCGTTTAAGTCCGGCCGACTTGGGCCCTAACCAAGTCTAAGTTTTTAAGCAACCGGAACGTATTGGGCCCCACTAAACCGCTTTTGCTTCGATTTTCAAAAACTTCTCAACACCTCCAAGGGAACTGAAGCGGCTGCTTCTCAAATTTTCAAAAACCAATCAATTTTTTTTTCCCGAAACCCAACATCATCGCGAGAGTATCTCAAAGATAAATTTTGAAATCAAATTAAATTGCAAAGATTGTCGCCAGCTGTTTACGCACGCACATGGTTTACACATTCTCAGAAATTGTCCATTTCATTAATTTTCGTAGCATGCCATCTTGGCCTTCAGTCCGAGTCCTTGTTGCCGTCGGTAAATCTCTCAAATACGATTCAAATGGTTGTTGGCATGCCACCTCTTCAGCCAAGCACCCACGCACTCTACCGCTAGGTTAGAACATTTTTTGACCACAAAATCACACTTCTTCGGTTTTTTTTTTCTCGACACAGCTTAGATTTCGTGTAGGTGACTAGGCACAAATTTTTTAAAACCACACCGCGACGGGATATCGAAAAGGACTCGTTTCCATGTCCACCGAACAGCGATGCAAAAGGCGAATTTTAACTACCACTCTCGAGGATATGCGATACTCCGCAGAACTGCCGTACCTGTCACGGTCGTTTGATGTAAGCTATTGAATGCGGTAGATCCTTGGTTTAATGGTTTTATCCCAATGGACTTTTCGCGCAAGAGAGCCACCACAGCTGTGAGCAGTGATTCGAGAGTACAGCGCATCCCGGTTCATTCAGGGGCATTGACGTACAGTTCCAGTTCTATAGGGACGATTGGAGTTTGTGTTTCCTGTCTCCTGCTCCTGCTCCTGTCTTTGTCTCTCCTGCAGACATGCTTGAGAGTATCCTGCTGCAGTTGGAGTTTGCGGATGTTGACTGTGGATTTTAATTGATTGGGCTTTTGTTTTCAACTCGGATTGTGGTATTCATGGGCAATAACCTGTGATGGGATCCGTTTACAGCCGAATGGGGGGGGTAACCACTCTTCGTTCGTTACCACGAAATACATCCTGTGCTGATGCAAATCGTTTTCAGTTCGAATTGGGGAATTTTCGGTTTGGATGAACGCTTGCAAATAAAGAAAACTGTCTCTGCGACCAATTTTCCCTTTTTCTTGCGCGGCATGCTACTGCTTCAACAATCACCACAAAAAATGGAGAAAAAAATGCTCAGAGATGGAAGAATGTGGGATGAAAGAAGAGCGCCATTTGAAAATTTGCTTTTTGGGACATCCAGCCTGTAAAAGCTAAGCCCACGTCCATCACGCCACCATCTCTTTCCAATTTATTGAAAATCATATGGTCTTCTTCTTCTTCTTCCTCCTCTTCTCCCTCTCCCTCTCCCTCCTCTTCTTCCTCTCCCTCTTCATCTTCTTCCTTTTAGTCTTCGTCTTCGTCTTCGTCTTCGTCTTCGTCTTCGTCTTCGTCTTCGTCTTCGTCTTCGTCTTCGTCTTCGTCTTCGTCTTCGTCTTCGTCTTCGTCTTCGTCTTCGTCTTCGTCTTCGTCTTCGTCTTCGTCTTCGTCTTCGTCTTCGTCTTCGTCTTCGTCTTCGTCTTCGTCTTCGTCTTCGTCTTCGTCTTCGTCTTCGTCTTCGTCTTCGTCTTCGTCTTCGTCTTCGTCTTCGTCTTCGTCTTCGTCTTCGTCTTCGTCTTCGTCTTCGTCTTCGTCTTCGTCTTCGTAGCTCTGTAAGCGCGTCCCGATGAGCTCTGCACGAGCGTCCCGACGAGCTCTGCACGCGCGTCCCGATGAGCTCTGCACGAGCGTCCCGACGAGCTCTGCACGCGCGTCCCGATGAGCTCTGCACGCGCGTCCCGATGAGCTCTGCACGAGCGTCCCGACGAGCTCTGCACGCGCGTCCCGACGAGCTCTGCACGTGCGTGCCGACGAGCTCTGCACGTGCGTCCCGACGAGGTCTGCACGCGCGTCCCGACGAGCTCTGTAAACACGTCTGAGCGACTTAGTTAACGCTTAAGTCAACTTTTAAGCCAGCGACAAGGCGAGCCTTTAACCGAGAGCCAGAGCAAGTGAACGATTGATAATCTCAATGAGCGTCTGAAGGACGAAGCTCTGTACCAGCGTCTCAGCGGGTATTCTGAGTTTAAGGTTTGAGCCAGCGTTTGAGCCAGCCTCTCAACGAACCCTGAAAGAAGTTCAAAACGTGCCTTGATTGGGCTTCGATTCCAACTACAAGCACCTCCAACTCTTGAACTCAAGGATGCTGGGCGTTTCTTTGAAATTCCCATTTGGAGTCAGTCACCATCACCATCACCATCATCGTCTTACGTCATAACAGTGCACACGAAAGTTTCGTCCCTTATAAATAAATTAAAAGGTGGGCCGTCCCAAAAATTCCTTGTGTGTGCAATTCTTCCCTTCGCTCGCACACACACACACGCTCAGTCGCCCATTTTTTCTTTGCACCCGCTCGAGGTCTATCTGTCTTCAAGCAGCACACCAGTTTTCGTGTGCGAACATCGTCTACAGTGAACTCAAAGATATGTATGGAGTCGCTTGGTATTGGGGATTTTCGTTTGATAAGGATGGAGATTTCCAAGGCGATGGCACGACGTGTGCCGCAAGTCGACGCCTCTTGTCTGAGGATGGGGGAAGGGATTCGCGAGACTTTTGGCTTAGGGCCAAGGTCTTTTGGTGGGTGGTTGGCGTTTGGATGTGACTTGTTGCCGTGTCTTGTCGATTTTCAGCGAAAAAATGGACGGAAAGAATTGTGGGACCGAATCCTACGTTCCACGTCCACGTCCCATGGACATGGACCATGGCCCATGGACAGCACGTCCGATTCGCTGGCGCTGCAGCATAGTTTCCTTCCCGGAATCCGTGAGTGAGGTTTTATTGCCTTAATTGCCTTGGAATTCAATCCGAAGCCGAGCGATGCATCCGATGTGGGGTGTCGACGCCTGTCGATGTGGATGGAATGGAATCTAATTTTTTCAATGACTCGCAGAAATTCGCGCCGAATTATTTCAAGGATCTCCCACTTAATCCCTCCCACGTATTCGCTTGCTTATCTTGACCGATGATTTATGATCCTTTCCAATTGATCCGCTCACCGGAACCCATCTCCACGGACTCTCCGGTGCTCTGAGCGAGCGATGGAGGAACGATGGGGTTTTCGAAATCGAACGGAGTTCATAATTATTTTTCACGCTGTAATTACATTTGAGTGCCAATCGAATGGGGGTAATTGACTGCATATTTGATGCGGGCCGTGTGGAGTGGGTGGGATAATTTGATTAACCGGACGGTATGACGGTGCCTCGTGACCAGAAGCACTCTAGAACAATTAAAAGTTTTCTGTTTCCTGGGGTGGGGGTTTACTCGAACTTTGGCATTTCATCTGTGTTCTGGGGGATGAGTGGCCCCCTTCTCACATCTCACAAAGGCTTCGAGGTGCACTATCTCGCCCACAACGGCAAGAGGCAGTATTGCGCCCACAACCCGTCATGCATAAATATGCAGCGCAACGACGGCTTCAAGGGACACCATCTCGAATATAACCCGTCATGCATCGATTTGAAGAGGCTTCAAGGCGCAGTCTCTCGCCCATAACCCGTCATGCGTCGATTTGAAGCGGCTTCAAGGCGCACTATCTCGCCCATAACCCGTCATGCGTCGATATGAAGCGCAACAAGGGCTTCAACGCGCACTATCTCGCCCATAACCCGTCATGCGTCGATATGAGGCGCAACAACGGCGGCATGATGCAGTATTTCGCCGATAACCCGTCATACTCGTTGACCCGCTGACTGACTCTCCCGTCCTCTCTTTTATCTGGTCTCGAACCCCGACCTGTCTCTCACCATTTTTTTTTTGATTTTTTGGGTGAATTTGTGTCTAATTTCCACTTAATGAGGTAAACTGATGCGAGGATGATGATACCGACTGAGGTTTTTGACAGGCTGAGTGGTTGTGTTTCCGTTTTTGTTCCCCTCTCCGTGGCATTCAGGTCGACTGCCCAGAGAATGAATGAGTTTTAAGCCATTTAGGCCTGATGAGTGCGGGTGTACCGAAATCAGTTCATTACGCTTATTGTTTTCCCGTCAAATTGTCCTCATTGTTCCCGTGACGGGAGCAAGGCTAAATGAGTGCGCTCCAATTTACGCACGTGCGGTCGCATGCCCATCGTAGAAAAACAACCCAAACAGCAAATTATCGAATTAAAGTCAAGGCGGTCCTTGTTTTCGTGCTTCACATCGAATGGACCGCTCGCGGATCATATTTCGGCAGACAATGAGTAGGACATTTGAATAGAGTGTGTTCGTTGACAGCCTGTTCGAAGGTCAGTTATCCTAAGCAAACATCTCAGGTCCACCCCGGACTGTAGCGCCCGCATCTCTTTCTCTCTCTCCTTCCTTCCATCCCTCCTCCATCTCATCACTCTCAAGGTTCCTGTCCTCAGCAGCCTGCTCATTAAGTCCATCGAACGTGCCGCTCAGTAATGAGACCAGAAATAAGTAAAATCCTTGGGCCTACTTTCGGGTGGTTCATGTGTGCTCAACCCTTTTGTGTTCCGTTCATCAATTAAGGACGCGCATGGTCCTCGTAAACGTGGCTGTCGAGAGCGGAGGCAAAATGTGAAGGATTGGTGTTCAATTTCTCGCTAAGTGTATCTTTGACTAGTGGTTTCGGTATTTTTGGCCGGGTTCTTGTTAAATTGGGATTCAAGAGTAAACACACTAAAGGTCGAATGGACATTTTAAAGCGGGAGGGAACTGGTTAAGTGCGAGTTGCTTTTTCCGTATTGTTACTAAAGACGTAGTAATGGTCCTCGATACCGACTTAAAGCCAAAATTTGAGGCTCTAGCTGCACTAGAACCCGACTTTTAGCCAAGAATAGGGTGGCGTTTGACCGAAAAACGCATTTTTGCCGATGTGCATACTTTGACTGTGAATATCTCGGGAACGGGGGGACGTAGGAAAAAAGTAATGATGGGGGGTTGTAGGTCATTACTTCTTCTTCACGGCATGAAAAGTTAGAAATCGGAAATCGCCTGATTTGTGTCGAATTTCTGGGAAAAAACGTTTCGTTTTTGGAAAAAACGCCATATCTCGGAAACGGTGCGTCGGACGGCGATTTGCCTTTTGGTTAAGCTTTTTTTCAAACATACACGACCGGATGACGCAACTTTTAAGCCAAAATTCACGGCTCTAGCTATTATAGAACCCCCCTTTTGGCCAACCATAAGGTGGTGTTCGACCAAAAAACCAAATTTCTGGAGGTGCATACTTTGACTTTGAATATCTCGGGAACGGGGGGACGCAGGAAAAAAGTAATGATAGGGGGTTGTAGGTAATTACTTCTTCTTCACGGCATAAAAAGTTAGAAATCGGAAATCGCCTGATTTGTGTCGAATTTCTGGGAAAAAACGTTTCGTTTTTGGAAAAAACGCTATATCTCGGAAACGGTGCGTCGGACGGCGATTTGCCTTTTGGTTAAGCTTTTTTTCAAACATACACGACCGGATGACGCAACTTTTAAGCCAAAATTCACGGCTCTAGCTATTATAGAACCCCCCTTTTGGCCAACCATAAGGTGGTGTTCGACCAAAAAACCAAATTTCTGGAGGTGCATACTTTGACTTTGAATATCTCGGGAACGGGGGGACGCAGGAAAAAAGTAATGATAGGGGGTTGTAGGTAATTACTTCTTCTTCACGGCATAAAAAGTTAGAAATCGGAAATCGCCTGATTTGTGTCGAATTTCTGGGAAAAAACGTTTCGTTTTTGGAAAAAACGCCATATCTCGGAAACGGTGCGTCGGACGGCGATTTGCCTCTTAGTTAAGCTTTTTTTCAAACATACACGACCGGATGACGCAACTTTTAAGCCAAAATTCACGGCTCTAGCTATTATAGAACCCCCCTTTTGGCCAACCATAAGGTGGTGTTCGACCAAAAAACCAAATTTCTGGAGGTGCATACTTTGACTTTGAATATCTCGGGAACGGGGGGACGCAGGAAAAAAGTAATGATAGGGGGTTGTAGGTAATTACTTCTTCTTCACGGCATAAAAAGTTAGAAATCGGAAATCGCCTGATTTGTGTCGAATTTCTGGGAAAAAACGTTTCGTTTTTGGAAAAAACGCCATATCTCGGAAACGGTGCGTCGGACGGCGATTTGCCTTTTAGTTAAGCTTTTTTTCAAACATACACGACCGGATGACGCAACTTTTAAGCCAAAATTCACGGCTCTAGCTATTATAGAACCCCCCTTTTGGCCAACCATAAGGTGGTGTTCGACCAAAAAACCAAATTTCTGGAGGTGCATACTTTGACTTTGAATATCTCGGGAACGGGGGGACGCAGGAAAAAAGTAATGATAGGGGGTTGTAGGTAATTACTTCTTCTTCACGGCATAAAAAGTTAGAAATCGGAAATCGCCTGATTTGTGTCGAATTTCTGGGAAAAAACGTTTCGTTTTTGGAAAAAACGCCATATCTCGGAAACGGTGCGTCGGACGGCGATTTGCCTTTTAGTTAAGCTTTTTTTCAAACATACACGACCGGATGACGCAACTTTTAAGCCAAAATTCACGGCTCTAGCTATTATAGAACCCCCCTTTTGGCCAACCATAAGGTGGTGTTCGACCAAAAAACCAAATTTCTGGAGGTGCATACTTTGACTTTGAATATCTCGGGAACGGGGGGACGCAGGAAAAAAGTAATGATAGGGGGTTGTAGGTAATTACTTCTTCTTCACGGCATAAAAAGTTAGAAATCGGAAATCGCCTGATTTGTGTCGAATTTCTGGGAAAAAACGTTTCGTTTTTGGAAAAAACGCCATATCTCGGAAACGGTGCGTCGGACGGCGATTTGCCTTTTAGTTAAGCTTTTTTTCAAACATACACGACCGGATGACGCAACTTTTAAGCCAAAATTCACGGCTCTAGCTATTATAGAACCCCCCTTTTGGCCAACCATAAGGTGGTGTTCGACCAAAAAACCAAATTTCTGGAGGTGCATACTTTGACTTTGAATATCTCGGGAACGGGGGGACGCAGGAAAAAAGTAATGATAGGGGGTTGTAGGTAATTACTTCTTCTTCACGGCATAAAAAGTTAGAAATCGGAAATCGCCTGATTTGTGTCGAATTTCTGGGAAAAAACGTTTCGTTTTTGGAAAAAACGCCATATCTCGGAAACGGTGCGTCGGACGGCGATTTGCCTTTTAGTTAAGCTTTTTTTCAAACATACACGACCGGATGACGCAACTTTTAAGCCAAAATTCACGGCTCTAGCTATTATAGAACCCCCCTTTTGGCCAACCATAAGGTGGTGTTCGACCAAAAAACCAAATTTCTGGAGGTGCATACTTTGACTTTGAATATCTCGGGAACGGGGGGACGCAGGAAAAAAGTAATGATAGGGGGTTGTAGGTAATTACTTCTTCTTCACGGCATAAAATGTTAGAAATCGGAAATCGCCTGATTTGTGTCGAATTTCTGGGAAAAAACGTTTCGTTTTTGGAAAAAACGCCATATCTCGGAAACGGTGCGTCGGACGGCGATTTGCCTTTTAGTTAAGCTTTTTTTCAAACATACACGACCGGATGACGCAACTTTTAAGCCAAAATTCACGGCTCTAGCTATTATAGAACCCCCCTTTTGGCCAACCATAAGGTGGTGTTCGACCAAAAAACCAAATTTCTGGAGGTGCATACTTTGACTTTGAATATCTCGGGAACGGGGGGACGCAGGAAAAAAGTAATGATAGGGGGTTGTAGGTAATTACTTCTTCTTCACGGCACAAAAAGTTAGAAATCGGAAATCGCCTGATTTGTGTCGAATTTCGGGGAAAAAACGTTTCGTTTTTGGAAAAAACGCCATATCTCGGAAACGGTGCGTCGGACGGCGATTTGCCTTTTAGTTAAGCTTTTTTTCAAACATACACGACCGGATGACGCAACTTTTAAGCCAAAATTCACGGCTCTAGCTATTATAGAACCCCCATTTTGGCCAACCATAAGGTGGTGTTCGACCAAAAAACCAAATTTCTGGAGGTGCATACTTTGACTTTGAATATCTCGGGAACGGGGGGACGCAGGAAGAAAGTAATGAAAGGGGGTTGTAGGTAATTACTTCGTCTTCACGGCATGAAAAGTTAGAAATCGGAAATCGCCTGATTTGTGTCGAATTTCTGAGAAAAAACGTTTCGTTTTTGGAAAAAACGCCATATCTCGGAAACGGTGCGTCGGACGGCGATTTGCCTTTTAGTTAAGCTTTTTTTCAAACATACACGACCGGATGACGCAACTTTTAAGCCAAAATTCACTGCTCTAGCTATTATAGAACCCCCCTTTTGGCCAACCATAAGGTGGTGTTCGACCAAAAAACCAAATTTCTGGAGGTGCATACTTTGACTTTGAATATCTCGGGAACGGGGGGACGCAGGAAAAAAGTAATGATAGGGGGTTGTAGGTAATTACTTCTTCTTCACGGCATAAAAAGTTAGAAATCGGAAATCGCCTGATTTGTGTCGAATTTCTGGGAAAAAACGTTTCGTTTTTGGAAAAAACGCCATATCTCGGAAACGGTGCGTCGGACGGCGATTTGCCTTTTAGTTAAGCTTTTTTTTCAAACATACACGAATGACGCAACTTTTAAGCCAAAATTCACTGCTCTAGCTATTATAGAACCCCCCTTTTGGCCAACCATAAGGTGGTGTTCGACCAAAAAACCAAATTTCTGGAGGTGCATACTTTGACTTTGAATATCTCGGGAACGGGGGGACGCAGGAAAAAAGTAATGATAGGGGGTTGTAGGTAATTACTTCTTCTTCACGGCATAAAAAGTTAGAAATCGGAAATCGCCTGATTTGTGTCGAATTTCTGGGAAAAAACGTTTCGTTTTTGGAAAAAACGCCATATCTCGGAAACGGTGCGTCGGACGGCGATTTGCCTTTTAGTTAAGCTTTTTTTCAAACATACACGACCGGATGACGCAACTTTTAAGTGAAAAATTCACGGCTCTAGCTATTATAGAACCCCCCTTTTGGCCAACCATAAGGTGGTGTTCGACCAAAAAACCAAATTTCTGGAGGTGCATACTTTGACTTTGAATATCTCGGGAACGGGGGGACGCAGGAAAAAAGTAATGATAGGGGGTTGTAGGTAATTACTTCGTCTTCACGGCATGAAAAGTTAGAAATCGGAAATCGCCTGATTTGTGTCGAATTTCTGAGAAAAAACGTTTCGTTTTTGGAAAAAACGCCATATCTCGGAAACGGTGCGTCGGACGGCGATTTGCCTTTTAGTTAAGCTTTTTTTCAAACATACACGACCGGATGACGCAACTTTTAAGCCAAAATTCACGGCTCTAGCTATTATAGAACCCCCCTTTTGGCCAACCATAAGGTGGTGTTCGACCAAAAAACCAAATTTCTGGAGGTGCATACTTTGACTTTGAATATCTCGGGAACGGGGGGACGCAGGAAAAAAGTAATGATAGGGGGTTGTAGGTAATTACTTCTTCTTCACGGCATAAAAAGTTAGAAATCGGAAATCGCCTGATTTGTGTCGAATTTCTGGGAAAAAACGTTTCGTTTTTGGAAAAAACGCCATATCTCGGAAACGGTGCGTCGGACGGCGATTTGCCTTTTAGTTAAGCTTTTTTTCAAACATACACGACCGGATGACGCAACTTTTAAGCCAAAATTCACGGCTCTAGCTATTATAGAACCCCCCTTTTGGCCAACCATAAGGTGGTGTTCGACCAAAAAACCAAATTTCTGGAGGTGCATACTTTGACTTTGAATATCTCGGGAACGGGGGGACGCAGGAAAAAAGTAATGATAGGGGGTTGTAGGTAATTACTTCTTCTTCACGGCATAAAAAGTTAGAAATCGGAAATCGCCTGTTTTGTGTCGAATTTCTGGGAAAAAACGTTTCGTTTTTGGAAAAAACGCCATATCTCGGAAACGGTGCGTCGGACGGCGATTTGCCTTTTAGTTAAGCTTTTTTTCAAACATACACGACCGGATGACGCAACTTTTAAGCCAAAATTCACGGCTCTAGCTATTATAGAACCCCCCTTTTGGCCAACCATAAGGTGGTGTTCGACCAAAAAACCAAATTTCTGGAGGTGCATACTTTGACTTTGAATATCTCGGGAACGGGGGGACGCAGGAAAAAAGTAATGATAGGGGGTTGTAGGTAATTACTTCTTCTTCACGGCATAAAAAGTTAGAAATCGGAAATCGCCTGATTTGTGTCGAATTTCTGGGAAAAAACGTTTCGTTTTTGGAAAAAACGCCATATCTCGGAAACGGTGCGTCGGACGGCGATTTGCCTTTTAGTTAAGCTTTTTTTCAAACATACACGACCGGATGACGCAACTTTTAAGCCAAAATTCACGGCTCTAGCTATTATAGAACCCCCCTTTTGGCCAACCATAAGGTGGTGTTCGACCAAAAAACCAAATTTCTGGAGGTGCATACTTTGACTTTGAATATCTCGGGAACGGGGGGACGCAGGAAAAAAGTAATGATAGGGGGTTGTAGGTAATTACTTCTTCTTCACGGCATAAAAAGTTAGAAATCGGAAATCGCCTGATTTGTGTCGAATTTCTGGGAAAAAACGTTTCGTTTTTGGAAAAAACGCCATATCTCGGAAACGGTGCGTCGGACGGCGATTTGCCTTTTAGTTAAGCTTTTTTTCAAACATACACGACCGGATGACGCAACTTTTAAGCCAAAATTCACGGCTCTAGCTATTATAGAACCCCCCTTTTGGCCAACCATAAGGTGGTGTTCGACCAAAAAACCAAATTTCTGGAGGTGCATACTTTGACTTTGAATATCTCGGGAACGGGGGGACGCAGGAAAAAAGTAATGATAGGGGGTTGTAGGTAATTACTTCTTCTTCACGGCATAAAAAGTTAGAAATCGGAAATCGCCTGATTTGTGTCGAATTTCTGGGAAAAAACGTTTCGTTTTTGGAAAAAACGCCATATCTCGGAAACGGTGCGTCGGACGGCGATTTGCCTTTTAGTTAAGCTTTTTTTCAAACATACACGACCGGATGACGCAACTTTTAAGCCAAAATTCACGGCTCTAGCTATTATAGAACCCCCCTTTTGGCCAACCATAAGGTGGTGTTCGACCAAAAAACCAAATTTCTGGAGGTGCATACTTTGACTTTGAATATCTCGGGAACGGGGGGACGCAGGAAAAAAGTAATGATAGGGGGTTGTAGGTAATTACTTCTTCTTCACGGCATAAAAAGTTAGAAATCGGAAATCGCCTGATTTGTGTCGAATTTCTGGGAAAAAACGTTTCGTTTTTGGAAAAAACGCCATATCTCGGAAACGGTGCGTCGGACGGCGATTTGCCTTTTCGTTAAGCTTTTTTTCAAACATACACGACCGGATGACGCAACTTTTAAGCCAAAATTCACGGCTCTAGCTATTATAGAACCCCCCTTTTGGCCAACCATAAGGTGGTGTTCGACCAAAAAACCAAATTTCTGGAGGTGCATACTTTGACTTTGAATATCTCGGGAACGGGGGGACGCAGGAAAAAAGTAATGATAGGGGGTTGTAGGTAATTACTTCTTCTTCACGGCATAAAAAGTTAGAAATCGGAAATCGCCTGATTTGTGTCGAATTTCTGGGAAAAAACGTTTCGTTTTTGGAAAAAACGCCTATATCTCGGAAACGGTGCGTCGGACGGCGATTTGCCTTTTAGTTAAGCTTTTTTTCAAACATACACGACCGGATGACGCAACTTTTAAGCCAAAATTCACGGCTCTAGCTATTATAGAACCCCCCTTTTGGCCAACCATAAGGTGGTGTTCGACCAAAAAACCAAATTTCTGGAGGTGCATACTTTGACTTTGAATATCTCGGGAACGGGGGGACGCAGGAAGAAAGTAATGATAGGGGGTTGTAGGTAATTACTTCTTCTTCACGGCATAAAAAGTTAGAAATCGGAAATCGCCTGATTTGTGTCGAATTTCTGGGAAAAAACGTTTCGTTTTTGGAAAAAACGCCATATCTCGGAAACGGTGCGTCGGACGGCGATTTGCCTTTTAGTTAAGCTTTTTTTCAAACATACACGACCGGATGACGCAACTTTTAAGCCAAAATTCACGGCTCTAGCTATTATAGAACCCCCCTTTTGGCCAACCATAAGGTGGTGTTCGACCAAAAAACCAAATTTCTGGAGGTGCATACTTTGACTTTGAATATCTCGGGAACGGGGGGACGCAGGAAAAAAGTAATGATAGGGGGTTGTAGGTAATTACTTCTTCTTCACGGCTTAAAAAGTTAGAAATCGGAAATCGCCTGATTTGTGTCGAATTTCTGGGAAAAAACGTTTCGTTTTTGGAAAAAACGCCATATCTCGGAAACGGTGCGTCGGACGGCGATTTGCCTTTTAGTTAAGCTTTTTTCAAACATACACCACCGGATGACGCAACTTTTAAGCCAAAATTCACGGCTCTAGCTATTATAGAACCCCCCTTTTGGCCAACCATAAGGTGGTGTTCGGACCAAAAAACCAAATTTCTGGAGGTGCATACTTTGACTTTGAATATCTCGGGAACGGGGGGACGCAGGAAAAAAGTAATGATAGGGGGGTTGTAGGTAATTACTTCTTCTTCACGGCATAAAAAGTTAGAAATCGGAAATCGCCTGATTTGTGTCGAATTTCTGGGAAAAAACGTTTCGTTTTTGGAAAAAACGCCATATCTCGGAAACGGTGCGTCGGACGGCGATTTGCCTTTTAGTTAAGCTTTTTTTCAAACATACACGACCGGATGACGCAACTTTTAAGCCAAAATTCACGGCTCTAGCTATTATAGAACCCCCCTTTTGGCCAACCATAAGGTGGTGTTCGACCAAAAAACCAAATTTCTGGAGGTGCATACTTTGACTTTGAATATCTCGGGAACGGGGGGACGCAGGAAAAAAGTAATGATAGGGGGTTGTAGGTAATTACTTCTTCTTCACGGCATAAAAAGTTAGAAATCGGAAATCGCCTGATTTGTGTCGAATTTCTGGGAAAAAACGTTTCGTTTTTGGAAAAAAACGCCATATCTCGGAAACGGTGCGTCGGACGGCGATTTGCCTTTTAGTTAAGCTTTTTTTCAAACATACACGACCGGATGACGCAACTTTTAAGCCAAAATTCACGGCTCTAGCTATTATAGAACCCCCCTTTTGGCCAACCATAAGGTGGTGTTCGACCAAAAAAACCAAATTTCTGGAGGTGCATACTTTGACTTTGAATATCTCGGGAACGGGGGGACGCAGGAAAAAAGTAATGATAGGGGGTTGTAGGTAATTACTTCTTCTTCACGGCATAAAAAGTTAGAAATCGGAAATCGCCTGATTTGTGTCGAATTTCTGGGAAAAAACGTTTCGTTTTTGGAAAAAACGCTATATCTCGGAAACGGTGCGTCGGACGGCGATTTGCCTTTTAGTTAAGCTTTTTTTCAAACATACACGACCGGATGACGCAACTTTTAAGCCAAAATTCACGGCTCTAGCTATTATAGAACCCCCCTTTTGGCCAACCATAAGGTGGTGTTCGACCAAAAAACCAAATTTCTGGAGGTGCATACTTTGACTTTGAATATCTCGGGAACGGGGGGACGCAGGAAGAAAGTAATGATAGGGGGTTGTAGGTAATTACTTCTTCTTCACGGCATAAAAAGTTAGAAATCGGAAATCGCCTGATTTGTGTCGAATTTCTGGGAAAAAACGTTTCGTTTTTGGAAAAAACGCCATATCTCGGAAACGGTGCGTCGGACGGCGATTTGCCTTTTAGTTAAGCTTTTTTTCAAACATACACGACCGGATGACGCAACTTTTAAGCCAAAATTCACGGCTCTAGCTATTATAGAACCCCCCTTTTGGCCAACCATAAGGTGGTGTTCGACCAAAAAACCAAATTTCTGGAGGTGCATACTTTGACTTTGAATATCTCGGGAACGGGGGGACGCAGGAAAAAAGTAATGATAGGGGGTTGTAGGTAATTACTTCTTCTTCACGGCATAAAAAGTTAGAAATCGGAAATCGCCTGATTTGTGTCGAATTTCTGGGAAAAAACGTTTCGTTTTTGGAAAAAACGCCATATCTCGGAAACGGTGCGTCGGACGGCGATTTGCCTTTTAGTTAAGCTTTTTTTCAAACATACACGACCGGATGACGCAACTTTTAAGCCAAAATTCACGGCTCTAGCTATTATAGAACCCCCCTTTTGGCCAACCATAAGGTGGTGTATGACCAAAAAACCAAATTTCTGGAGGTGCATACTTTGACTTTGAATATCTCGGGAACGGGGGGACGCAGGAAGAAAGTAATGATAGGGGGTTGTAGGTAATTACTTCGTCTTCACGGCATGAAAAGTTAGAAATCGGAAATCGCCTGATTTGTGTCGAATTTCTGAGAAAAAACGTTTCGTTTTTGGAAAAAACGCCATATCTCGGAAACGGTGCGTCGGACGGCGATTTGCCTTTTGGTTAAGCTTTTTTTCAAACATACACGACCGGATGACGCAACTTTTAAGCCAAAATTCACGGCTCTAGCTATTATAGAACCCCCCTTTTGGCCAACCATAAGGTGGTGTTCGACCAAAAAACCAAATTTCTGGAGGTGCATACTTTGACTTTGAATATCTCGGGAACGGGGGGACGCAGGAAAAAAGTAATGATAGGGGGTTGTAGGTAATTACTTCTTCTTCACGGCATAAAAAGTTAGAAATCGGAAATCGCCTGATTTGTGTCGAATTTCTGGGAAAAAACGTTTCGTTTTTGGAAAAAACGCCATATCTCGGAAACGGTGCGTCGGACGGCGATTTGCCTTTTCGTTAAGCTTTTTTTCAAACATACACGACCGGATGACGCAACTTTTAAGCCAAAATTCACGGCTCTAGCTATTATAGAACCCCCCTTTTGGCCAACCATAAGGTGGTGTTCGACCAAAAAACCAAATTTCTGGAGGTGCATACTTTGACTTTGAATATCTCGGGAACGGGGGGACGCAGGAAAAAAGTAATGATAGGGGGTTGTAGGTAATTACTTCTTCTTCACGGCATAAAAAGTTAGAAATCGGAAATCGCCTGATTTGTGTCGAATTTCTGGGAAAAAACGTTTCGTTTTTGGAAAAAACGCTATATCTCGGAAACGGTGCGTCGGACGGCGATTTGCCTTTTAGTTAAGCTTTTTTTCAAACATACACGACCGGATGACGCAACTTTTAAGCCAAAATTCACGGCTCTAGCTATTATAGAACCCCCCTTTTGGCCAACCATAAGGTGGTGTTCGACCAAAAAACCAAATTTCTGGAGGTGCATACTTTGACTTTGAATATGTCGGGAACGGGGGGACGCAGGAAGAAAGTAATGATAGGGGGTTGTAGGTAATTACTTCTTCTTCACGGCATAAAAAGTTAGAAATCGGAAATCGCCTGATTTGTGTCGAATTTCTGGGAAAAAACGTTTCGTTTTTGGAAAAAACGCTATATCTCGGAAACGGTGCGTCGGACGGCGATTTGCCTTTTAGTTAAGCTTTTTTTCAAACATACACGACCGGATGACGCAACTTTTAAGCCAAAATTCACGGCTCTAGCTATTATAGAACCCCCCTTTTGGCCAACCATAAGGTGGTGTTCGACCAAAAAACCAAATTTCTGGAGGTGCATACTTTGACTTTGAATATCTCGGGAACGGGGGGACGCAGGAAAAAAGTAATGATAGGGGGTTGTAGGTAATTACTTCTTCTTCACGGCTTAAAAAGTTAGAAATCGGAAATCGCCTGATTTGTGTCGAATTTCTGGGAAAAAACGTTTCGTTTTTGGAAAAAACGCCATATCTCGGAAACGGTGCGTCGGACGGCGATTTGCCTTTTAGTTAAGCTTTTTTTCAAACATACACCACCGGATGACGCAACTTTTAAGCCAAAATTCACGGCTCTAGCTATTATAGAACCCCCCTTTTGGCCAACCATAAGGTGGTGTTCGACCAAAAAACCAAATTTCTGGAGGTGCATACTTTGACTTTGAATATCTCGGGAACGGGGGGACGCAGGAAAAAAGTAATGATAGGGGGTTGTAGGTAATTACTTCTTCTTCACGGCATAAAAAGTTAGAAATCGGAAATCGCCTGATTTGTGTCGAATTTCTGGGAAAAAACGTTTCGTTTTTGGAAAAAACGCCATATCTCGGAAACGGTGCGCCGGACGGCGATTTGCCTTTTAGTTAAGCTTTTTTTCAAACATACACGACCGGATGACGCAACTTTTAAGCCAAAATTCACGGCTCTAGCTATTATAGAACCCCCCTTTTGGCCAACCATAAGGTGGTGTTCGACCAAAAAACCAAATTTCTGGAGGTGCATACTTTGACTTTGAATATCTCGGGAACGGGGGGACGCAGGAAAAAAGTAATGATAGGGGGTTGTAGGTAATTACTTCTTCTTCACGGCATAAAAAGTTAGAAATCGGAAATCGCCTGATTTGTGTCGAATTTCTGGGAAAAAACGTTTCGTTTTTGGAAAAAACGCCATATCTCGGAAACGGTGCGTCGGACGGCGATTTGCCTTTTAGTTAAGCTTTTTTTCAAACATACACGACCGGATGACGCAACTTTTAAGCCAAAATTCACGGCTCTAGCTATTATAGAACCCCCCTTTTGGCCAACCATAAGGTGGTGTTCGACCAAAAAACCAAATTTCTGGAGGTGCATACTTTGACTTTGAATATCTCGGGAACGGGGGGACGCAGGAAGAAAGTAATGATAGGGGGTTGTAGGTAATTACTTCTTCTTCACGGCATGGAAAGTTAGAAATCGGAAATCTCCTGATTTGTATCGAATTTCTGGGAAAAAACGTTTCGTTTTTGGAAAAACCGCCATATCTCGAAAACGGTGCGTCGGATCGCAATCTGGCTTTTGCTTGAGTCTTTTTTCCAAACATACACCACCGGATGACGCAACTTTTAAGCCCAAATTCATGGTCGTAGCTATTTTAGAACCCGTCTTTTGGCCAAGAATAAGTTAGTGTTCGACCGAAAAACCGTCGTTTTTCTTTAAAAAATGCGCCATATCTCGAAAACTGTGCGTCTGGCATCAAATTCCACCTTAATATCTTTAATGCAGGTGTTCAATACAAATATTTTAATACCTCATTTATGGCCGTAGGTCAAATAGTTTTCGAGATATAGCCAAAAAATGACATCAGAACGAGGTTATTCACTCCTCTGCCTCAATGATTTTTCCGACTTTTTGACCATATCCTTTGGCCGATTCCGTTCAAATTTCAAATTTATCATCAACTACGGAATCTCTACCGATGTATCCAAAAAATTTCCTCCAAATTTGGATTTTCAAAAAATCGACACAAATTCAGCGGAAAAGTCGACCCCGAAGTTTCGCAATTGACTGCATTTTTCCGTGAAAACATGACATTTTTTCGATTTTCGAAAAAATCTTCGAATTTCGATTCGAAAATGGACAGAGATGGTAGGGTGGAGGGTGTTTGAAGGAGAAATCATGAATTTGCAAGGATTCAGTGCCGAAGGATGCGACAGGATCAAAAAAAGGACATCAATTTTCATACAAAAATCTTTCGCTGATATCCTTTTCAGACATCCTAGCGGTGTTTAATACGAACATTTTGATACCACATTTGTGGTCCTAGTCCAAATAGTTTCCAAGTTATAGCCAATAAATGGCACGAGAAAGGACGAAAAAAAACGATTCATTTTTTAAAAAATCTGCCATATCTCGAAAACGGTGATTCTGGCGTCGATTTACCCCTTGTTTCACTTTTATGCAGCTATTCAATATGAAAATTTTGATACCTCATCTGTGTCGGTAGGTCTAATAGTTCCCGAGTTATGGCCAAGAATTTGCATCAGAAAGGGCAAAAAGTGCAATTCATTTTGAAAAGTGCACCATATCTCGAAAACAACTTCAATTTCCTTTTTATTTACTCTCATCCATCGATGCAGGCGTTCAATACGAACACTTTAAGCAGTCATTTGTGTCAGTAGGTCTAACAGTTTCCGAGTTATAGCCGAGAAATGACATCAGAAAGGATTAAAAACACAATTCATTTGAAAAGTGCATCATATCTCGAAAACGGCCATTTCGTTTTTAATTAACTCCAGAATCCATTTGATTGATGCACAGGTCATGCGATTTTAATGTCGTCTCATTTTAGTTACATCATCCACCTTCCCTAGCAACGGATTGACGTCACCACAGAAAGCGAAAGTCATTTATGGAGAAACTTTTTAAAGCTTCAACTCAGAGTGAAATGTCTTTGCTAAAGGGTTGATTTCTGGGGAATTCGAAGAACATATTCTTTTTCGAAAAACCTGCCAAAGTTCATGAGCAGCTTCATTGAGCTTTTTGGGATTTGCCCGAAAGCAACGACACCACAGCACAGTCGTCAACCACTAAATTCATCTTAATTTTTCTTAACGAAGAACGAAGGATATTTAAGTGTCTCTGCTGTGGTTTTTGTCTTTGATTTGACCGGCTATGTTGTTATTTTTCAACGGTTCAAAAACAACTTCTTTTTATACATCACAACTCATTTCCTAGACTAGAACCATTCTAAAAGCTTTCTGCTGCGATGCAGAAGTATGGCAGGATTATAGCAACTGCTATAACAACGGTCAGCTAGAAGAAGACTCCTGCTTCGGCGTGGGACATGAATTTCCGAAGAAAGCCGAGCTCAAAGCCAGTCTTAGGGTTCAACTTGAACTCTAAGCCTGTCTCAGAAATCAGTTGGTTCGACGAAGACCCCTGGCGAACTCAAAATCTGTCCCAGAAATCAGTCAGTTGCACAAAGACTCGTGCTCCGTCGTGGAACATGAATATACGCCGAAAGCCGAGCTCAAACCCAGTCTGAGAGGTCAACACGAACCCGAAGCCTGTCTCAGAAATCAGCCGGTTCGACGAAGACTCCTGCTTCGTCGTCGGACATGAATTTTTAGCGAAAGCCGAGCTCAAAGGTTGTCTGAGGCTTTAACTCGAACTCTAAGCCTGTCTCAGAGCTCATTCGGTTCGACGAAGGCTCCTACTCTGTCGGGCGATTTGAATTTCCGCCGAAAACCGAGCTCAAAACCCGTCGCAAAAATCTCTCGGTTTGACGAAGACTCCTGCTTCGTCGTCGGACATGCATTTTTAGCGAAAGCCGAGCTCAAAACTGTTCTCGGAACCCGGTCAGTTTTCCCTTCTTCGCTTAAAGACGATCATAATTTACGCATAAATTTGTCAAATCTCTTCACCTCCACCGCCTACATCCCGATTCGACAGTTCCCCAAACCATTCTCACGCCAGGACTAAGACTCACACTCCCCAGCAACCACCAGCGTATTTCATACGCCATTCCACCTCGTCGTCTGTTGCATCTGCACCCCTCCTATCCCATCCTCCTCCACATCCTGCTGGCGGACATTTTGTCCGTCGCCATGGCGATCTGACAGAAAAATCGATAGAAATCAATGCATGCGCACAATTATCCTGGTGTACACACAATTTCCTCTTTGAAAACGATTATTGATTGGCTATCGTTCTCTGGGGCTCTCACCCTCCCTCTCGCGGCGTGTTATGCTCGCGGGCTCTCACTCTCGCCCATCTCGTCAAAAAGGTCAGATTTTTGCTGCTGGGAGGCTGAGGAGACACAGTGTGATGTGAAAGAAATGAAAGACTGTCCAGAGAAATCGCTAGAGACTTCGGTGAGAAGAGCAATTTCTGACAGTTTCTCATTTGGAGCGAATGAGGGGCAACTGAAGGCGAACTTTCTTGCAGTTCCTCATTGGGAGCGCCTGAGAGGCAACTCAAGGGCCACTTTCTTGCAGTTCCTCATCTGCTGCACCTGAGAGGCAACTCAAGGCGCACTTTCTTGCAGTTCCTCATTGGGAACGCCTGAGAGGCTACTGAAGGCGCACTTTCTTGCAGTTCCTCGTTTGGAGCGCCTGAGAGGCAACTCAAGGACCACTTTCTTGCAGTTCCTCATCTGCTGCGCCTAAAAGGCAACAGAAGAAACCGTCTGAAAGCTACGCTCTAGCGTAGTCTGTCTCTAAAGACCCCAAGGTCACTCAATTTTGAGCTGAAAACTCACTCCAACTCAACTCTTCCCACTCTGGTCCACTAAAGCAGCCGAAAAAAAAAGCTTTTCGCCACAGAACTTCCAACCCAGACTGTCTGTCACAACCACGAGCCTTCTCCAAATCGATATTCCACCCATTCCGTGATGCAACCACAGACAACAACCCACGTCTTAAAACGTCGACGCACCAACCGAAAGCAAAAACAAAACTCTGTCTCATTCCTATTCAGCGCAATGTGCCGGCACCAGCTGTTCGCAAACATTCTAACCACACGCGCCATCTCCGTCATGCGCGCACCCGCCACTGCCAACCAGAGCGAGACAGCCATCGCGTCTCCGCTGAAAATAATAACTCATCTCCTCGGCACCACAAGCAGACTTCTTATCTCTCGCGGATATATACACAATTCCCTGTCAGCATTCAACCGAACCGGCGGCCATTCGCAGTTGCTTCTCAGAAAGTGAAGAAAAAGTTTTTTTTTTTTTTTTGAAGAAAAAATAATAAACACTTTTCCAATCCGTGCCCAAGTGCAACCGCAGCGCTGTTAATCTCCCCCCGGAAAGACATTCCTGCATTTGCCCGCAGGAACTATGTGTCCTCCCCAAAGGTGCATTCCTCAGTGAAATTATCCGAGAATAGAAAAGAAAAAAAAAAACAGAAAAACAGAAAAACATTCAGTGCCAGTGGCAGTGTAAGTTTGCGTTGACATTTGCAGTGCAGACTGGATCTCGCAGTCTCGGGGTAAGTTGTGTGTTGCACTTTTCCAGGAGAAGCAAAACCCAAGCAATTTGCCATCGAAAATAAAAAACCGAAGAAAATTCCTTGCAAAAGAACATTCTTTGTTTTTCCTTTTCTTCGCCTCTGAGCATGTTGCATGCGTGTGTGGCTGTGTGTGTGTGTGTGTGTGCTTGTGTGTCGGGGGAGGAGGTTGATACACGGGATAGATTGGCGAGCAATTTTTTTTTCTCTTCATCCACACTGCGTCAAGACAAATGTCGTCCCACTCGCACGCACACCCAACACCTCTCGGGGCATCTGTGAGCTGGCGAGCGGTTGTCTCACTCGTGCACATCTGTGGAGGTGTTATTGTTGTGGGCGCTGTGCCGAGAATTGTTCATGGTTTTTGGCCAGAACGGAGGAGAGCCGCAAGTGTGGCAACCACCGCACATATGTTTTTCCGCAAAAACATATAACTCGGTGCGCGTACATTCATCAGGTTCACAACTCCGGCTTTGATCCCTCAGGAGCGGATATATAGCTTCAGTATCTGTTTTTCGACTTGACAGCATTGTCTGCCACTAGTGGAGCAGAGGAAGTGTGACCTTCGGGGTGAAGTGAATTCGTTTTATCGGTTCTCATTGCATTCTCGACGGTTTCTTCGGAGAATCTGACAGTCTATCGGTTTCAGCTGGAGTTCGTGCGAATCAATTGTTTGTTTGTTTCGATTCATCGTGTCCGCGAATTTCTAATCGGAGTCTGATAAGGATCTCTTTGGAATTTCGTGTGTATTTCCGCGGTTGGAACGATACTCGTCGTTGTCACGCAATTCTCTCGTGAATTTGAAGTCAAAATTGTGCATCCTCGGCGTTGAAGTCAAAATTGTGCGAATCTCCTCCGCTTTCTCGTTCAATTTGTGCTCCCCCAGAACCTCCACTGACTAGACAGACCGTTGGAACGATTCTGTTGCATTCTCGGCGTCGTCAAGCCATTCTCTCGTGAATTTGAAGTCAAAATTGTGCGAATCTCCTCCGTGGTCTCCCCCAGAACCTCCACCGACTAGACAGACCGTTGGAACGATTCTGTTGCATCCTCGGCGTCGTCAAGCCATTCTCTCGTGAATTTGAAGTCAAAATTGTTCATCCACGTCGTTGGAGTCAAAATTGTGCGAATCTCCTCTGAGTTCTCGTTCAATTTGTGCTCCCCCAGAACTCTGTCTCTTGCCACCTATCCCCAGAGACTTCTCCCCTCTTCTTCCTCACACACAACCTCCTCCAACCGCCCTAAACATCAGTCCCTCGCATAGACTGCTAAATCCGCTAAAATTCGCTAAAATTCTTCTAACATTCTGCTAAAATTCTGCTAAAATTCTGCTAAATCTGCTAAACCTGTGAAGAAATCTTCTCCTCCTCCCCCTCCCACCCCTTTCTGCACAGATCCATCTCGAAGTTGGAGGAGATTCGCTAGCCCTCACATCCCCTGTGTGCTTGCAAAACAAAAAACCAAATGCTTCTCTCTCCCAGTAGAGCACGTTAAATCCATCCACCATCAGCAGCGCTAGCATCCCGGACAGTTCCAAGCCAAAGGCAAGCAAAATCAAAGAGGAACTTCTTTTCGCGAATCAGAAAATTAAAATCCGGCACCCTGCCCGAAAATAATATAACAACCAACGGCGTCGGCGACCGCGGCGACGGGGACGGTGAGAACGACGTCGACACCCTATACGAGCACATTAGCCTGCAGCAAGGTGTCGATCTGCGTGAGGATATAGTTCAGGAGGAGATCAATACGATTGTTGAGTTGGTGTTGCAATTGGCAGCCCGTCCCCTTACCGCGGCTGCACAACCGACCGTTGCCAGGATCAGTAGCGTGCCGAACGGCAGCAGCGCCGTCGTCATCACCACCACAACTGACAGTAGCAGCACACTTGCTACCAGTTTGGTGTCAACAACAGCATCCACTCGGACCCTATCGGCATTCATGATGGACACAGACACTGGCTCGTTTGGAACACTCGAATCAAGCCCAGCAGTCACAGAGGTTAATCCCCGGCCCATAGAGTTGGTAACAAACGCCCCGATTGAGTACACAGGCGCGGAGAACGCTGTCGAGGCGATGGACACTCAAGAGGGGGATCTGATGATCCCACAGGCAGAGCCACCGACTCCGCCGGCCACCCCGCCGGCCAGTCCACCGCCGGTGCAGCCACTGGACGAGTTGGACCTGATTGAGCAGCAGCAGCAGCTGCAGCTGCAGCCGGAGAAGCCGCAGGAGGACGAGTCTGAGACCCGGCAGATCGATGAGGACGCAAACATGCAGGTCGCATCGCCCACAGTCGACTCGTCCACCCCCGACATGGCCATCATGGACACGTCCAGCACACATCTCCAAGTGGAGGCGGACGAGCAGCCGAGTTCCACGACAGAACCAAAGACGGAGGACGAGGTCCGCTCTGAAGCCACCTTCTCCTACGTGGTCCGCAACATTTCGAAGCTCAAGGAGACCGAGCTCTCGCCGCCGACATACGTGCGCAATTTGCCGTGGCGCATCATGGTCATGGTCAGGAGCAACAGAAACCAGCCGGAGGTCAAATCGCTGGGCTTCTTCCTCCAGTGCAACGGGGAGAGTGACTCGACCACATGGTCGTGCAACGCCTCGGCCGAGCTGCGCCTGAAGAGCTTCAAGCCGGGCCAGGAGTCCTTCGTACAGAAGATCAAGCATCTCTTCTACAGCAAGGAGAACGATTGGGGCTTCTCCCTCTTCATCTCGTGGAACGACATCTTCAATCCAGAGAAGGGCTACGTTCAGAACGACTGCATCGTCCTCGAGGTCCATGTGATGGCCGAAGCACCGCACGGTGTGTTCTGGGACTCGAAGAAGCACACCGGCTACGTGGGCCTGAAGAACCAAGGCGCCACCTGCTACATGAACTCCCTCCTGCAGACGCTCTACTTCACCAATCAGTTGCGCAAGGCCGTCTACAAGATGCCCACCGAGGCCGACGACAGCTCAAAGAGCGTGGGCCTGGCCCTGCAGAGGGTCTTCCATGACCTGCAGTTCGCCGACAAGCCAGTTGGAACCAAGAAGCTGACCAAGAGCTTCGGCTGGGAGACACTGGACTCGTTCATGCAGCACGACGTTCAGGAGTTCCTGCGCGTCCTGCTTGACAAGTTGGAGTCGAAAATGAAGGGCACCTGCGTCGAGGGCACAGTGCCACACCTCTTCGAGGGCAAGATGTCCTCGTACATCAAGTGCAAGAACGTGGACTGCAACAGCACCCGCTGCGAGACCTTCTACGACATCCAGTTGAACATCAAGGGCAAGAAGAACATCTACGACTCGTTCCAGGACTACATCGCTGCTGAGACGCTCGAGGGTGACAACAAGTACGACGCCGGCATCCATGGCCTGCAGGAGGCCGAGAAGGGGGTGATTTTCACCTCCTTCCCGCCCGTACTCCATCTGCACTTGATGAGGTTCCAGTACGACCCGTTCACCGACAACTCGGTCAAGTTCAACGACCGCTTTGAGTTCTACGAGGAGATCAACTTGGACGCCTATTTGGCTGAGAAAGAATCCACCCCAGCCACGTACAAGCTTCACGCAGTCCTCGTCCACTCCGGCGACAACCATGGCGGCCACTACGTCGTCTACATCAACACAAACGCCGACGGGAAGTGGTGCAAGTTTGACGACGACGTCGTCTCCAGCTGCAACAAGATCGAGGCCATCGAGCAGAACTACGGTGGCGTCGACGATGAGATCGCCAACGCGAAGAACTGCAGCAACGCCTACATGCTGGTCTACATCCGTGTGTCAGAGTTGCCCCGTGTCCTGCAGGACATCACCGAGGCCGACATTCCGGTCGATTTGGTCGAACGTTTGAATGAGGAGAAGCGCATGGAGCAGGTTCGTCGCAAAGACCGCGCCGAGGCGGGCATGCACGTCGCCATTCATGTCATTTTGGAGGAGTACTTCGAGGGCCACCAGGGCACCGAGATATTCGACTTGGAGAAAGTCATTGTGCGGGCATTTAAGATGAAGAAGACCCAGACCGTGGGCGATCTGGTGCAGACCATCGCCAAGGCATTCAACGTCCAGGAGGAGCGCATGCGCATCTGGCCCCTGGCCCAGAGATCTCAAGCACAACGCTTCACCTATTTCAACATCGTCGAGGAGTACCATCGTTCCCTGAGCACTGTCATCGAAATGCAAGGACCCTGGGTGGTCTTCCTCGAGCTGGCCAGTCCCCTCTTCGTGGGACCCCTGCCCATATTCGAGAGGAAGCGTGACATCTTGCTGTTCTTCAAGTATTACGATCCGGCAACCAAGCGTCTGCACTACTTGAACTGTGGCCAATATTCGTTGTCCATGCGGGTGTGTGACCTCATTCCGCATGTGAATTCACTTTTGGGCTTTGACCCAGCCACCGAGTTGACCGTGTATGAGGAGTGCGGCCCGAATCCGATGCAACGTCTCACCAATCAGCTGGAGACCCTTGACAGGATTTTGAATTTGTCCAACCACGACAGCCTCCATGGCAACATATTGATTTTCGAGAAGAAACACGTCGACGAGAAGCTGGAACTACCCACAGTCGAGGACTATTTCCGTGACTTGCTGTCACGCATCGAATTGACGTTCTGCGACAAGAGCAACATAAATGATCCAGGGTGAGTGGGGGATGTGGGGGTGGTGGAGGTTCCTTTTCATTTCTTGTGTTTTTTTGGTTCAGATTTGTTTTGGAACTGTCCAATCGCAACACGTACGATCAGATGGCTCAGGCTGTTGCACAGAGAATCAACACCGATCCGAATCGTATACAATTTTTCAAGTGTATTGGGTGAGTAGTGAGAGAGGGAGAGAGGGTGGGTTGAGAGTGGATTTGATTTTGCGTTTTTTTCGAAGGAACTACAAGGACACACCGGGGAATGCCCTGCGCTGCATGTATGACTGCAGCATCAAAGATCTGGTTTGCTTCAGCAAGCCGAGGACACCAAAAAAACTCTTCTATCAGCGGCTCTCAATGAACATCCACGAGCTGGAGAATAAGAAACAGTTCAGATGTCTATGGGTAAGGAGTGGGGAAATGGGGCGACCGGGAGGGGGAAAGAATGAGAGGTGACATGTTCTCTTTTTTTTTGTGGTTAGGTTTCAACAAATTTGAAGGAAGAACGTGAGCTGATTTTGTATCCAAACAAGAATGGAACCATCAAGAATCTCCTCGAGGAGGCATCAAAACAGATTCAGTTCTCGGAGGACAGCACCAGGAAGTTGCGCATGGTTGAGGTTGCAAGCCACAAAATGTTGCCCAGGCCGAGGGAGGATACACCACTCGAATGTAAGCATGTTCATCCTCATCCTCATCCTCTTTCTCATCCTCATCCTCATCCTCATCCTCATCCTCATCCTCTTCCTCTTCCTCATCTTCATTCTCATCCTCATCCTCATCCTCATCCCCATCCTGGATGGGATGGGATGGATGGGATGGATGGATGGATGGATTGGGGGATGATTTGATTTTTTGTTGTTGTTCTCCTTTCAGCCCTTCAACCACCAGACGCAATGGCAAATCAGTCGCATCACAAGATCTATCGCATCGAAGAGGTGCCACGCGATGAGCTGCTCCTGATGGACACTGAAATGCTTATTCCAGTCTCGCATTTCAGCAAAGACATCTACAACTCATTTGGTGTACCATTCTTCATCAAGGCACGACACGGTGAACCCTACGGCGCGTTGAAGGAGCGCATACAGAAGAAGTTGAATGTCCCGGAGAAGGAATGGGATAAGGTTTGTCCCACGCACAAACTTCAGAAAGAGGTTGACTGATTGATCCTTTAATTTCAGTATAAGTTTGCCACGGTCGCATTGGGACGGGTTGAGTACATAGCCGATGATAATCTTGTCATCAATCTGGATGCATTTAGACATGCCAATCAAGGTGGGCGCCCACCTTTACATCTGCTCTTTGAAGACTGGATCCTTTGAATACCCTCTTTTGTGTTCTCTGTACTTTCAGGTGGTGAACCACTGCCATTCTTTGGATTGGAGCATGTCAATAAATCCCAGAAGCGGACAAGATACAATTACTTGGAGAAGGCTATAAAGATCTACAATTAGCTTCAGAAAATTTCAATTTGACGTTCTCTTCGCAAGACATTCGCCGTTAAAAGGACAAGTGAAACAAGAAAACAAACAGTTCCTTCATAAACATACTTCTTCTTCTTCTTCTTCTTTCTTTTCTCTTCTTTTTTTTTGTTTTTGTTTAGTTTCTGTTTGTTGATCATTGACATTTAACTTTATCTCGTTCTTCTTCATCATCTTCTTTCTTTTTTTTTGTGTTTTTAGAGCGAAGAGAGTCGTAAGTCACCCGTCGTGTTGTGTGCACTAAAAGAGAGAGAGAGAGAAAGAGAAATGAAGTGAACCAGTCCAAAAAAGAAAGAAAAAAAAACAAAAAGAAAAATATTTGAACATTTTAAACGTAATTTTTAAGAGAGAAACAGAAGATATATATATATTCTATATTCTATATGTAAGAGTAGCTGCTACTTAGAGTAAAACAAATCACTAATCTAACCCTGATCCTCCCTCCTTCCTGAGCCTGATTCTCCTCATCCATCTCCTCAAACTCGTCCTCCTCCTGTTCATCCTCCTCCTCCTCATCATTGTCCTTGGCCTCATCCTCCTCAACTTCTTTATCCTCCTCCTTCTCCTCCTCTTCCTCCTCTTCCTCCTCCTCCTCCTCCTTCTCCTAGTCATCCTCCTCTACATCTTAAATCCCATCTTCAACTTCAGCTTCTCAACTTCCTCCTCCTCTTCATCCCCCTCCTCATCCTCCTCCTGTTCATCCTCTTCTTCATCTTCCTCGTCTTCATCCTCCTCCTCTTCATCCTCCTGCTCCTCATCTTCATCCTTATCCTTTTCCTCATCCTCCTCAACTTCCTTATCCTACTTCTCTTTCTCCTCCTCCTACTCATCCTTCTCTTCCTCTTCGCCTTTAGCCCCATCCTCAACTTTCTTATCCTCCCCCTCTCCCTGATGCCCCACCCTCTGATGTCCCACCCCTGAAGCTCCACCCCCTGATGCCCCTCCACGCTCCTCCCAATCATCATTTTGCTATTTGTTTCGTATTTCTAATATTTTTTTTTGTATTGACTGGTCGAGATTGTCTGGGAGTCCCTTTTTGCCTTAAAGGCACATTGGCTATAAAATATCCTATATGTCTACCCCCCTGCCCTCTCCCCCATCCACCTTTCATTCCCCTACCACCCACCCCCTCCATGAGCTTTGAAAAACGAAAAAAAAATGATTTCCCCTTTTTTTTTGTGAAGAAAAAAAAGAACATTTTTGAAGACTGAACAAATTTTAACAAAAAATCAAAAAAAAACTCAAAAAAATGCAAAAAAAACGACATGAAATTCAAGACAACATTTAACCCCCCCCCCCTCCCCAACACTCCTCATCCTCCTCGACCAACCCTCTCCCTTTTTGACCAGAATTTTTGGTTCGACAAAAGGTGTCGTGCATGAATGATGGGAGGGTTCACATTTTACCCACTGATAGTTCGAAATGTCAACACTCTTGCGACAAGTCGCATGATAGTCTGGTTTTTTCAACGTTTTTGAGTTCCGTGATGGACGCTTGTCCTATGACTTCACGGCAATTCTCACTTGATTCCGATTTCCATGAGTCAACGTCGTCGAGTGTACTTGATAGACCAACACTCTTGCAATAAGTCGTGAGATTTGTCGCATGATTGTCCAAATTTTTCGAGGATTTTGAGTTGGCTGATGGACGCGTTTTGACGCTTGTCCTACTTGTCCTATTTGTTTCCGATTTCTTTGAGTCAATGTCGCCTGTGCTTGGTAGACCAAATTGTAGCAGGCAAACGCTCTTGCAACAAGTCGTTTGATTTGTCGCATGATAGTCCGAATTTAGTTGCCTGATGGACTTGTTGACGCTTGTCCTATGTTTTCAGAGTATTTCTCAGGTTATTCCGATTTCGATGAGTCAACGTCAACGGTTGCAAGACTGTGCTGTGTAGCAAGCGAACACTCATGTCATAGGTCGTCTGATTTGTCGCATGATAGTCCGAATTTTTCGAGGCTTTTGAGTTGCCTCATGGACATGACGCTTGGACTTGGCTTCATAGCATTTCGCACTTGTTTCCGTTTTCCATGAGTCAACGTCGCCTGTGGTTGACAGACCAAATTGTAGCATGCGACAAGTCGTCTAATTAGTCGCATGATAGTCCACTTTTTTCAACGTTTTTGAGTTGCTTGTTGCATTTACCACGCTTGTCCTACGACTTCAGAGCATTTTCCACTTGCTCGGAACTTCGATGAGTCAACGCCGACTATGCTTGGTGGACCAAATTGTAGCATGCGAACTGCCTGATGGACATGTTGACGGTTGTCCTTTGACTTCAGTGTATTTCCCACTTTTTTAAGAATTTTTGTGAGCCAACGTTGACAGACCAAATTGTCGCATGCGAACGCTCTTATGGCAGGTTGTCAGTTTTGTCCCCTGATTGTGGCTCTGGCGTGGTGGGTCTGTGCGTTGACTCCTCCCACGCACTAGACTTTCAGTCTAGGTTCAAATCCCAGTCCAGAGGGACTATATTTTCAAATTTCATGGCTCCACCTCTTTTGAGTCACTGGACAATGCCTCAGGAGTCCTTCCCCCGAATGGGGGATTGAGGAGTCCTCCCTCCGAATGGACTCCTCCCTCCGAATGGACTCCTCCCTCCGAATGGAGTCCTCCCTCTGAATGGAGTCCTCCCTCTGAATGGGGAATTGAGGAGTCCTCCCCCCGAATGGGGAATTGAGAAGTTCTCCCCTCGAATGGGGAATTGAGGAGTCCTCCCCTCGAATGGGGAATTGGGGAGTCCTCCCCCGAATGGGGGATTGAGAAATAGGTCCCCTCCGTCCATGAGCATGCTCTACACGAGCAGTTGCTGCTGAAGCGAAGGCCCAAGTCTACCTCAGACTGTAGCGCCACCATTCTTAGACGATGTTCTATCGGACATAATTGTCAAGAAAATCTGGATGTTCATCCAGAAAACAAGATGGTTTCAAGAGTAGCGGTTGGAAGCCAGCTCAGTGGGATCACAATGGATCCTCTGGGTCTAAGTGAATCCTTCACTTGTGAGGGAAGCCACCTTACCAACCTCGACGGCGTTCACATGAGTGGCCTTCTTTCACTCCACTACCGTAGAATTTGCGCCCAAGTCCATCTTCGACTGTAGCGCTTCCTTTCTTACGATTCCCAGGTCAACATTTTCAATTTTTTGAGTTGCCTGGTCGACTTGAACGTTGGGGACCACAAGCGTTCCGACTTGAGAGCATTTTTCACTCTCTCGCTCACGGAAAGCACTTTCTCATGCTAAATTCAACCCTTATTCGTTTTGTTTTCCATCATTTCCCTCAATTTCTGATCGATTTGGGAAGCAAAACAGAAGCATGCGCCGTCATGTTCACTCTCCGAAGTCGGCAGCATGCTTGACCACATCATTCATCCCACCAACTTCGGACCGTGATTCAATTTTTTTTCACGAACACATGCCCTTCTTTGCAGCCGAGTCGTAGTAAAATGTGAACCCTTTCAAATCCCATGCTCGAGAGTGACAGACAGAGAGTGTGTTAGAGTGAGAAATCATAAACCCATTTGCAACCACACATCACATCCACCCGCCAAAACCGTATCCCCTTTTGTTTGCCTCTGTTACTCAATCCATCACACGAACAAATCCTTAAATCATAAACAACAAAATATCTACTAACCGTAAATGTGTATCTTAACGTATGTAAACCGCAGCAGAGCAGAAGAAGAAACAAAAAAACAAAAACAGTTTTGAATTTGAATCCGTGTCAGATTTGAACCCCATTTCGTCCTGTTGACATATTTTTGCGTCTTTCGTTTTTCTGTTGTATCCTAAATATTTTAATTGATTTCTTTTCACCGCATCCCCCTCCGCGAGGGCCGCTTGAAAAGCACCCCAGGCCGGGGGATAGCGACAAAAGGACGTTTTTGTGATTCATGAATTTACTGTTAATTTAATTACAACAAATACAATCTTATATCTACGTGTATGAACAACTACTGGAGAAACAAAAAAAGTATATATTTAAATAATTATATGTGAAATGGATTTAAATGCATGCCGGCGCTATCTGAGCACTGTGTCCGTGTTCCGTCGGCCATGCACCAAATAAAGTATTAATTATATTTGTGTCGATAAAATGCGTTTCATTTGTTGCCTTCGCCTCGAAAGGGCGACGCTGTGGCGTCTGCCAGGTTCTTGGCCAATTTTCGCTGAAGCACTAGGCGCCCAGCAATTGCAGTAAGTATGCGAGTATTTTTGCGGATGTGCATACCTTGACAGTGAATATCTCGGGAACGGGGGGACGCAGGAAAAAAGTAATGATAGGGGGTTGTAGGTAATTACTTCTTCTTCACGGCATAAAAAGTTAGAAATCGGAAATCGCCTGATTTGTGTCGAATTTCTGGGAAAAAACGTTTCGTTTTTGGAAAAAACGCCATATCTCGGAAACGGTGCGTCGGACGGCGATTTGCCTTTTAGTTAAGCTTTTTTTCAAACATACACGACCGGATGACGCAACTTTTAAGCCAAAATTCACGGCTCTAGCTATTATAGAACCCCCCTTTTGGCCAACCATAAGGTGGTGTTCGACCAAAAAACCAAATTTCTGGAGGTGCATACTTTGACTTTGAATATCTCGGGAACGGGGGGACGCAGGAAAAAAGTAATGATAGGGGGTTGTAGGTAATTACTTCTTCTTCGCGGCATGAAAAGTTAGAAATCGGAAATCGCCTGATTTGTGTCGAATTTCTGGGAAAAAACGTTTCGTTTTTGGAAAAAACGCCATATCTCGGAAACGGTGCGTCGGACGGCGATTTGCCTTTTAGTTAAGCTTTTTTTCAAACATACACGACCGGATGACGCAACTTTTAAGCCAAAATTCACGGCTCTAGCTATTATAGAACCCCCCTTTTGGCCAACCATAAGGTGGTGTTCGACCAAAAAACCAAATTTCTGGAGGTGCATACTTTGACTTTGAATATCTCGGGAACGGGGGGACGCAGGAAAAAAGTAATGATAGGGGGTTGTAGGTAATTACTTCTTCTTCACGGCATAAAAAGTTAGAAATCGGAAATCGCCTGATTTGTGTCGAATTTCTGGGAAAAAACGTTTCGTTTTTGGAAAAAACGCCATATCTCGGAAACGGTGCGTCGGACGGCGATTTGCCTTTTAGTTAAGCTTTTTTTCAAACATACACGACCGGATGACGCAACTTTTAAGCCAAAATTCACGGCTCTAGCTATTATAGAACCCCCCTTTAGGCCAACCATAAGGTGGTGTTCGACCAAAAAACCAAATTTCTGGAGGTGCATACTTTGACTTTGAATATCTCGGGAACGGGGGGACGCAGGAAAAAAGTAATGATAGGGGGTTGTAGGTAATTACTTCTTCTCCACTGCATAAAAAGTTAGAAATCGGAAATCGCCTGATTTGTGTCGAATTTCTGGGAAAAAACGTTTCGTTTTTGGAAAAAACGCCATATCTCGGAAACGGTGCGTCGGACGGCGATTTGCCTTTTAGTTAAGCTTTTTTTCAAACATACACGACCGGATGACGCAACTTTTAAGCCAAAATTCACGGCTCTAGCTATTATAGAACCCCCCTTTTGGCCAACCATAAGGTGGTGTTCGACCAAAAAACCAAATTTCTGGAGGTGCATACTTTGACTTTGAATATCTCGGGAACGGGGGGACGCAGGAAAAAAGTAATGATAGGGGGTTGTAGGTAATTACTTCTTCTCCACTGCATAAAAAGTTAGAAATCGGAAATCGCCTGATTTGTGTCGAATTTCTGGGAAAAAACGTTTCGTTTTTGGAAAAAACGCCATATCTCGGAAACGGTGCGTCGGACGGCGATTTGCCTTTTAGTTAAGCTTTTTTTCAAACATACACGACCGGATGACGCAACTTTTAAGCCAAAATTCACGGCTCTAGCTATTATAGAACCCCCCTTTTGGCCAACCATAAGGTGGTGTTCGACCAAAAAACCAAATTTCTGGAGGTGCATACTTTGACTTTGAATATCTCGGGAACGGGGGGACGCAGGAAAAAAGTAATGATAGGGGGTTGTAGGTAATTACTTCTTCTTCACTGCATAAAAAGTTAGAAATCGGAAATCGCCTGATTTGTGTCGAATTTCTGGGAAAAAACGTTTCGTTTTTGGAAAAAACGCCATATCTCGGAAACGGTGCGTCGGACGGCGATTTGCCTTTTAGTTAAGCTTTTTTTCAAACATACACGACCGGATGACGCAACTTTTAAGCCAAAATTCACGGCTCTAGCTATTATAGAACCCCCCTTTTGGCCAACCATAAGGTGGTGTTCGACCAAAAAACCAAATTTCTGGAGGTGCATACTTTGACTTTGAATATCTCGGGAACGGGGGGACGCAGGAAAAAAGTAATGATAGGGGGTTGTAGGTAATTACTTCTTCTTCACGGCATAAAAAGTTAGAAATCGGAAATCGCCTGATTTGTGTCGAATTTCTGGGAAAAAACGTTTCGTTTTTGGAAAAAACGCCATATCTCGGAAACGGTGCGTCGGACGGCGATTTGCCTTTTAGTTAAGCTTTTTTTCAAACATACACGACCGGATGACGCAACTTTTAAGCCAAAATTCACGGCTCTAGCTATTATAGAACCCCCCTTTTGGCCAACCATAAGGTGGTGTTCGACCAAAAAACCAAATTTCTGGAGGTGCATACTTTGACTTTGAATATCTCGGGAACGGGGGGACGCAGGAAAAAAGTAATGATAGGGGGTTGTAGGTAATTACTTCTTCTTCACTGCATAAAAAGTTAGAAATCGGAAATCGCCTGATTTGTGTCGAATTTCTGGGAAAAAACGTTTCGTTTTTGGAAAAAACGCCATATCTCGGAAACGGTGCGTCGGACGGCGATTTGCCTTTTAGTTAAGCTTTTTTTCAAACATACACGACCGGATGACGCAACTTTTAAGCCAAAATTCACGGCTCTAGCTATTATAGAACCCCCCTTTTGGCCAACCATAAGGTGGTGTTCGACCAAAAAACCAAATTTCTGGAGGTGCATACTTTGACTTTGAATATCTCGGGAACGGGGGGACGCAGGAAAAAAGTAATGATAGGGGGTTGTAGGTAATTACTTCTTCTTCACGGCATAAAAAGTTAGAAATCGGAAATCGCCTGATTTGTGTCGAATTTCTGGGAAAAAACGTTTCGTTTTTGGAAAAAACGCCATATCTCGGAAACGGTGCGTCGGACGGCGATTTGCCTTTTAGTTAAGCTTTTTTTCAAACATACACGACCGGATGACGCAACTTTTAAGCCAAAATTCACGGCTCTAGCTATTATAGAACCCCCCTTTTGGCCAACCATAAGGTGGTGTTCGACCAAAAAACCAAATTTCTGGAGGTGCATACTTTGACTTTGAATATCTCGGGAACGGGGGGACGCAGGAAAAAAGTAATGATAGGGGGTTGTAGGTAATTACTTCTTCTTCACGGCATAAAAAGTTAGAAATCGGAAATCGCCTGATTTGTGTCGAATTTCTGGGAAAAAACGTTTCGTTTTTGGAAAAAACGCCATATCTCGGAAACGGTGCGTCGGACGGCGATTTGCCTTTTAGTTAAGCTTTTTTTCAAACATACACGACCGGATGACGCAACTTTTAAGCCAAAATTCACGGCTCTAGCTATTATAGAACCCCCCTTTTGGCCAACCATAAGGTGGTGTTCGACCAAAAAACCAAATTTCTGGAGGTGCATACTTTGACTTTGAATATCTCGGGAACGGGGGGACGCAGGAAAAAAGTAATGATAGGGGGTTGTAGGTAATTACTTCTTCTTCACTGCATAAAAAGTTAGAAATCGGAAATCGCCTGATTTGTGTCGAATTTCTGGGAAAAAACGTTTCGTTTTTGGAAAAAACGCCATATCTCGGAAACGGTGCGTCGGACGGCGATTTGCCTTTTAGTTAAGCTTTTTTTCAAACATACACGACCGGATGACGCAACTTTTAAGCCAAAATTCACGGCTCTAGCTATTATAGAACCCCCCTTTTGGCCAACCATAAGGTGGTGTTCGACCAAAAAACCAAATTTCTGGAGGTGCATACTTTGACTTTGAATATCTCGGGAACGGGGGGACGCAGGAAAAAAGTAATGATAGGGGGTTGTAGGTAATTACTTCTTCTTCACGGCATAAAAAGTTAGAAATCGGAAATCGCCTGATTTGTGTCGAATTTCTGGGAAAAAACGTTTCGTTTTTGGAAAAAACGCCATATCTCGGAAACGGTGCGTCGGACGGCGATTTGCCTTTTAGTTAAGCTTTTTTTCAAACATACACGACCGGATGACGCAACTTTTAAGCCAAAATTCACGGCTCTAGCTATTATAGAACCCCCCTTTTGGCCAACCATAAGGTGGTGTTCGACCAAAAAACCAAATTTCTGGAGGTGCATACTTTGACTTTGAATATCTCGGGAACGGGGGGACGCAGGAAAAAAGTAATGATAGGGGGTTGTAGGTAATTACTTCTTCTTCACGGCATAAAAAGTTAGAAATCGGAAATCGCCTGATTTGTGTCGAATTTCTGGGAAAAAACGTTTCGTTTTTGGAAAAAACGCCATATCTCGGAAACGGTGCGTCGGACGGCGATTTGACTTTTAGTTAAGTTTTTTTTCAAACATACACGACCGGATGACGCAACTTTTAAGCCAAAATTCACGGCTCTAGCTATTATAGAACCTCCCTTTTGGCCAACCATAAGGTGGTGTTCGACCAAAAAACCAAATTTCTGGAGGTGCATACTTTGACTTTGAATATCTCGGGAACGGGGGGACGCAGGAAAAAAGTAATGATAGGGGGTTGTAGGTAATTACTTCTTCTTCACTGCATAAAAAGTTAGAAATCGGAAATCGCCTGATTTGTGTCGAATTTCTGGGAAAAAACGTTTCGTTTTTGGAAAAAACGCCATATCTCGGAAACGGTGCGTCGGACGGCGATTTGCCTTTTAGTTAAGCTTTTTTTCAAACATACACGACCGGATGACGCAACTTTTAAGCCAAAATTCACGGCTCTAGCTATTATAGAACCCCCCTTTTGGCCAACCATAAGGTGGTGTTCGACCAAAAAACCAAATTTCTGGAGGTGCATACTTTGACTTTGAATATCTCGGGAACGGGGGGACGCAGGAAAAAAGTAATGATAGGGGGTTGTAGGTAATTACTTCTTCTTCACGGCATAAAAAGTTAGAAATCGGAAATCGCCTGATTTGTGTCGAATTTCTGGGAAAAAACGTTTCGTTTTTGGAAAAAACGCCATATCTCGGAAACGGTGCGTCGGACGGCGATTTGCCTTTTAGTTAAGCTTTTTTTCAAACATACACGACCGGATGACGCAACTTTTAAGCCCACATTCACGGCTCTAGCTATTATAGAACCCCCCTTTTGGCCAACCATAAGGTGGTGTTCGACCAAAAAACCAAATTTCTGGAGGTGCATACTTTGACTTTGAATATCTCGGGAACGGGGGGACGCAGGAAAAAAGTAATGATAGGGGGTTGTAGGTAATTACTTCTTCTTCACGGCATAAAAAGTTAGAAATCGGAAATCGCCTGATTTGTGTCGAATTTCTGGGAAAAAACGTTTCGTTTTTGGAAAAAACGCCATATCTCGGAAACGGTGCGTCGGACGGCGATTTGACTTTTAGTTAAGTTTTTTTTCAAACATACACGACCGGATGACGCAACTTTTAAGCCAAAATTCACGGCTCTAGCTATTATAGAACCTCCCTTTTGGCCAACCATAAGGTGGTGTTCGACCAAAAAACCAAATTTCTGGAGGTGCATACTTTGACTTTGAATATCTCGGGAACGGGGGGACGCAGGAAAAAAGTAATGATAGGGGGTTGTAGGTAATTACTTCTTCTTCACGGCATAAAAAGTTAGAAATCGGAAATCGCCTGATTTGTGTCGAATTTCTGGGAAAAAACGTTTCGTTTTTGGAAAAAACGCCATATCTCGGAAACGGTGCGTCGGACGGCGATTTGCCTTTTAGTTAAGCTTTTTTTCAAACATACACGACCGGATGACGCAACTTTTAAGCCAAAATTCACGGCTCTAGCTATTATAGAACCCCCCTTTTGGCCAACCATAAGGTGGTGTTCGACCAAAAAACCAAATTTCTGGAGGTGCATACTTTGACTTTGAATATCTCGGGAACGGGGGGACGCAGGAAAAAAGTAATGATAGGGGGTTGTAGGTAATTACTTCTTCTTCACGGCATAAAAAGTTAGAAATCGGAAATCGCCTGATTTGTGTCGAATTTCTGGGAAAAAACGTTTCGTTTTTGGAAAAAACGCCATATCTCGGAAACGGTGCGTCGGACGGCGATTTGCCTTTTAGTTAAGCTTTTTTTCAAACATACACGACCGGATGACGCAACTTTTAAGCCAAAATTCACGGCTCTAGCTATTATAGAACCCCCCTTTTGGCCAACCATAAGGTGGTGTTCGACCAAAAAACCAAATTTCTGGAGGTGCATACTTTGACTTTGAATATCTCGGGAACGGGGGGACGCAGGAAAAAAGTAATGATAGGGGGTTGTAGGTAATTACTTCTTCTTCACTGCATAAAAAGTTAGAAATCGGAAATCGCCTGATTTGTGTCGAATTTCTGGGAAAAAACGTTTCGTTTTTGGAAAAAACGCCATATCTCGGAAACGGTGCGTCGGACGGCGATTTGCCTTTTAGTTAAGCTTTTTTTCAAACATACACGACCGGATGACGCAACTTTTAAGCCAAAATTCACGGCTCTAGCTATTATAGAACCCCCCTTTTGGCCAACCATAAGGTGGTGTTCGACCAAAAAACCAAATTTCTGGAGGTGCATACTTTGACTTTGAATATCTCGGGAACGGGGGGACGCAGGAAAAAAGTAATGATAGGGGGTTGTAGGTAATTACTTCTTCTTCACGGCATAAAAAGTTAGAAATCGGAAATCGCCTGATTTGTGTCGAATTTCTGGGAAAAAACGTTTCGTTTTTGGAAAAAACGCCATATCTCGGAAACGGTGCGTCGGACGGCGATTTGCCTTTTAGTTAAGCTTTTTTTCAAACATACACGACCGGATGACGCAACTTTTAAGCCCACATTCACGGCTCTAGCTATTATAGAACCCCCCTTTTGGCCAACCATAAGGTGGTGTTCGACCAAAAAACCAAATTTCTGGAGGTGCATACTTTGACTTTGAATATCTCGGGAACGGGGGGACGCAGGAAAAAAGTAATGATAGGGGGTTGTAGGTAATTACTTCTTCTTCACGGCATAAAAAGTTAGAAATCGGAAATCGCCTGATTTGTGTCGAATTTCTGGGAAAAAACGTTTCGTTTTTGGAAAAAACGCCATATCTCGGAAACGGTGCGTCGGACGGCGATTTGCCTTTTAGTTAAGCTTTTTTTCAAACATACACGACCGGATGACGCAACTTTTAAGCCAAAATTCACGGCTCTAGCTATTATAGAACCCCCCTTTTGGCCAACCATAAGGTGGTGTTCGACCAAAAAACCAAATTTCTGGAGGTGCATACTTTGACTTTGAATATCTCGGGAACGGGGGGACGCAGGAAAAAAGTAATGATAGGGGGTTGTAGGTAATTACTTCTTCTTCGCGGCATGAAAAGTTAGAAATCGGAAATCGCCTGATTTGTGTCGAATTTCTGGGAAAAAACGTTTCGTTTTTGGAAAAAACGCCATATCTCGGAAACGGTGCGTCGGACGGCGATTTGCCTTTTAGTTAAGCTTTTTTTCAAACATACACGACCGGATGACGCAACTTTTAAGCCAAAATTCACGGCTCTAGCTATTATAGAACCCCCCTTTTGGCCAACCATAAGGTGGTGTTCGACCAAAAAACCAAATTTCTGGAGGTGCATACTTTGACTTTGAATATCTCGGGAACGGGGGGACGCAGGAAAAAAGTAATGATAGGGGGTTGTAGGTAATTACTTCTTCTCCACTGCATAAAAAGTTAGAAATCGGAAATCGCCTGATTTGTGTCGAATTTCTGGGAAAAAACGTTTCGTTTTTGGAAAAAACGCCATATCTCGGAAACGGTGCGTCGGACGGCGATTTGCCTTTTAGTTAAGCTTTTTTTCAAACATACACGACCGGATGACGCAACTTTTAAGCCAAAATTCACGGCTCTAGCTATTATAGAACCCCCCTTTTGGCCAACCATAAGGTGGTGTTCGACCAAAAAACCAAATTTCTGGAGGTGCATACTTTGACTTTGAATATCTCGGGAACGGGGGGACGCAGGAAAAAAGTAATGATAGGGGGTTGTAGGTAATTACTTCTTCTTCACGGCATAAAAAGTTAGAAATCGGAAATCGCCTGATTTGTGTCGAATTTCTGGGAAAAAACGTTTCGTTTTTGGAAAAAACGCCATATCTCGGAAACGGTGCGTCGGACGGCGATTTGCCTTTTAGTTAAGCTTTTTTTCAAACATACACGACCGGATGACGCAACTTTTAAGCCAAAATTCACGGCTCTAGCTATTATAGAACCCCCCTTTTGGCCAACCATAAGGTGGTGTTCGACCAAAAAACCAAATTTCTGGAGGTGCATACTTTGACTTTGAATATCTCGGGAACGGGGGGACGCAGGAAAAAAGTAATGATAGGGGGTTGTAGGTAATTACTTCTTCTTCACGGCATAAAAAGTTAGAAATCGGAAATCGCCTGATTTGTGTCGAATTTCTGGGAAAAAACGTTTCGTTTTTGGAAAAAACGCCATATCTCGGAAACGGTGCGTCGGACGGCGATTTGCCTTTTAGTTAAGCTTTTTTTCAAACATACACGACCGGATGACGCAACTTTTAAGCCAAAATTCACGGCTCTAGCTATTATAGAACCCCCCTTTTGGCCAACCATAAGGTGGTGTTCGACCAAAAAACCAAATTTCTGGAGGTGCATACTTTGACTTTGAATATCTCGGGAACGGGGGGACGCAGGAAAAAAGTAATGATAGGGGGTTGTAGGTAATTACTTCTTCTTCACGGCATAAAAAGTTAGAAATCGGAAATCGCCTGATTTGTGTCGAATTTCTGGGAAAAAACGTTTCGTTTTTGGAAAAAACGCCATATCTCGGAAACGGTGCGTCGGACGGCGATTTGCCTTTTAGTTAAGCTTTTTTTCAAACATACACGACCGGATGACGCAACTTTTAAGCCAAAATTCACGGCTCTAGCTATTATAGAACCCCCCTTTTGGCCAACCATAAGGTGGTGTTCGACCAAAAAACCAAATTTCTGGAGGTGCATACTTTGACTTTGAATATCTCGGGAACGGGGGGACGCAGGAAAAAAGTAATGATAGGGGGTTGTAGGTAATTACTTCTTCTTCACGGCATAAAAAGTTAGAAATCGGAAATCGCCTGATTTGTGTCGAATTTCTGGGAAAAAACGTTTCGTTTTTGGAAAAAACGCCATATCTCGGAAACGGTGCGTCGGACGGCGATTTGACTTTTAGTTAAGTTTTTTTTCAAACATACACGACCGGATGACGCAACTTTTAAGCCAAAATTCACGGCTCTAGCTATTATAGAACCTCCCTTTTGGCCAACCATAAGGTGGTGTTCGACCAAAAAACCAAATTTCTGGAGGTGCATACTTTGACTTTGAATATCTCGGGAACGGGGGGACGCAGGAAAAAAGTAATGATAGGGGGTTGTAGGTAATTACTTCTTCTTCACGGCATAAAAAGTTAGAAATCGGAAATCGCCTGATTTGTGTCGAATTTCTGGGAAAAAACGTTTCGTTTTTGGAAAAAACGCCATATCTCGGAAACGGTGCGTCGGACGGCGATTTGCCTTTTAGTTAAGCTTTTTTTCAAACATACACGACCGGATGACGCAACTTTTAAGCCAAAATTCACGGCTCTAGCTATTATAGAACCCCCCTTTTGGCCAACCATAAGGTGGTGTTCGACCAAAAAACCAAATTTCTGGAGGTGCATACTTTGACTTTGAATATCTCGGGAACGGGGGGACGCAGGAAAAAAGTAATGATAGGGGGTTGTAGGTAATTACTTCTTCTTCACGGCATAAAAAGTTAGAAATCGGAAATCGCCTGATTTGTGTCGAATTTCTGGGAAAAAACGTTTCGTTTTTGGAAAAAACGTTTCGTTTTTGGAAAAAACGCCATATCTCGGAAACGGTGCGTCGGACGGCGATTTGCCTTTTAGTTAAGCTTTTTTTCAAACATACACGACCGGATGACGCAACTTTTAAGCCAAAATTCACGGCTCTAGCTATTATAGAACCCACCTTTTGGCCAACCATAAGGTGGTGTTCGACCGGAAAACCAACGTTTTTCATTTAGAAATGCACCATATCTAGAGAACGGTGCATCGGGTGTCAATTTCTTACTTTTGTTTTTTATGCAGGCGTTCAATATGAACATTTTGAGCCCTCATTTATGGCCGTAGGTCAAACAGTTTCCGAGATATAGCCAAAAAATGGCGTCAGGAGGAGGTTAATCACTCTTCCGCCTCAAGGATTTTTTTTACTTTTTGACCTTATCCTGAGGCCAAATCCGTTCAAATTTCATATTCACTATCAACCATCGAATCTCTACCGAACAACAAAAAAAAATTTATCAAAACTTTGATTTTCAAAAAATCGACACAAATTCAGCGGGAAAGTCGACCCCGAAGTTCCGCAATTGACTGCATTTTTCGGTGAAAACATGACATTTTTTTGAATTTTCAAAATTTTGCCGAATTTTGATGCAAAAATGGGCAGAGATGGTAGGGCGGAGGGTGATCGAAGGAGAAATCAGAAATTTACATGGATTCAGTGCCGAAGGATCCTGCAGGACACTAAAAAGGACATCACTTTTCATATAAAAATCTTTCGCCGGTATCCTTTTCAGACATCCTAGCGGTGTTCAAGACGAACATTTTGATGCCACAGTTGTGTCCGTACGTCTTGTAGTTTTCGAGTTTTAGTCAATAAATGACATCAAAAAGGACGAAAAAAACGCTTATTTTTTTTTAGAAAATTTGCCATATCTCGAAAATGGTGCATCTGGCGTCAGTATTACTCATAACATGTTTTATGCAGGTACCCAATACAACATTTTTGAGCCACATTTTGTAAACCTAGGCTCAACAGTTTTCGAGCTATAGGCAAAAAATGGTGTCAGAAAAGGACGGAAAAAAACTATTATTTTTTTTTCAAAATGCATTATATCTCGAAAACGGTGTGTCTGACGTAGATGTCCCTCTCAATCACTTTAATAGTGGCGTTCAATACGAACATTTTGAGCCTTCATATGTGGTCCTAGGGCTCCTAGTTTACGAGTTATAGCCAATAAATAGCATTAGCAAGGACGAAAAATACCGTTCATTTTTGGAAAAAGCGCCATATCTCGAAAACGGTGCGTCGGATCGCAATTTGGCTTTTGGTTAAGTCTTTTTTCCAAACACGCACGACCAGATGACGCAACTTTTGACCCCAAATTCATGGCTCTAGCTGCAATAGAAACCAACTTATAGCCAAAAATAGGGTGGTGTTTGACCGAGAAATCAACCATTTTCTTTCAAAATTGCGCCATATCTCGAAAACTGTGAATCTGGCCTGAATATCGTTTCATTAGCCTTCTTTGGCAAAGCTGCATGCGTCAATTGCGCTATTTTTAAGCCAATTTTTGCGGCAAGGACCACAAATTTTCAAAAAAAAAATGTGTGGCCCTAGGCCACAAAAGTAGGAGCGTCCATGACGAATAAATGCGAAACTGAAGAGTCTTGTTGGTTGAGGCCCAAGTCCATCCCAAGCTGAAGCGGCACCAGAGGAAGACGAAGAACATTCGAAGGAAATCAGGACATCGTCCCCCGCATCAAGAAAAACGACTTTATTCACACAATCTCTTGTATCTCGTTCTTCGATATCGTTTATTGCAAAATCTGAAGGATTTAAAATTAAAAACAACAAAAAATAGATTAAATTTAACAAAATAGTCTCTTAGCTTAAGTCAAGTTACAAATACAACGCGTTGTCTTTGCAAATTCCCCCAAAATGAAAAAAAAAAAAATTAATAAATCAAGTGTACGAAAACATCCGACGGACAGTGTATCACCGCACGAAAGTAAGAGCAAAAAGAAAAACCGAAAAAAAACTGTTAGCACGAGGGCGTGTGTGTGTGTGTACATACATTCTAGTTTCTATTAGAATTTTTGCAAAACAAAAACAAAAGAAGCAGTATGTCCATGAAGGCCAGTCCGAAAACCAGAGGTCCACCAATGGTCTTGGCTAAGACGAAGCGAGGACGGATGGTGGGGGGAATTTTCTCTGAAAACAGACAAGCACACATGTAGACACAAACGAAGTCATTTTTTTGTTCACTCACCAGGAGTCTTTGCTTCGCAACGTTCGCCGACGTAGTCTCCCGCGCATTCACACGAAAAGAGCGTGTGATTCATAATCGGATACAAAAAGCACCGGCCACCGTTCAGACAGAACTCCAGGCGATACCAGTCCACGCATTCGAGCACAATCATCTCATCCATGAGCTTGTACCGACCATCAATCGATCCGTTGGCGGCGATCCGTCGCTGTTCGGTTTGTAGGTGGTGGTGTTGGGGTTGCTGGGGGGGTTGTTGTTGTTGCTGTTGGCCGAGCAAATCGTCTTTGGCTTGCATATTGGATGAGCGATTTAATTTTAAATTGTCCCCCTCGTCGTCGGTCTCCCCGATGCCACCCCCAGGTACCCCGTTGCCGCTGTTGGCATGCGAGTGCCGGTGATGGTGGCTGTGGGAGAGGGCGCTCTGAACGGCTGTGGTCACCTGAGCCGGTGTCGATGTCGACGATGCCCCCTGAGGCAACTGCGTGGTCTTATCCATTGAAAGCTCCATCGTGCGATAGAGATCGATGGGATTCCTTTCGATTAATGTGCGACTGGAACAGCAATCTGCAAGCAACCAGAGACAGAGAAAGACGATGAGCATTGTAAACAAACGCGCAGGCAGTCATTGAAGGAGGCTGAGGGTTGGGCACAACCTAGGCTGGGAATGATTGTGGACAGCATGAGGATGATCCTGATTCTGTACATCGTGAGAATGCGCGCAAAACGATTGAACGGAATAAGAAAAAAACAAAAGTCCTTCGAGAGAAAACAACAGAAGAGAGCAAAAAAAAAGACTATCGACGTAAGCGCACACTATCGACGTAAGCGCACACGTTAGAGTTGTCTAACCCTCTAAACTCGAACCAGTATGCATATAGGAAAGGTAAATCCACCATAGGTGCCCTTCATTATCTCGTCAAAAAGATAGAAGGCGCACTTGCTTCCAAAGAAATAGCCCTATGTGCATTCCTCGACATTGAGGGCGCTTTCGATAACACTGGCTACGACTCGATCGCAAGAGCGATCAGTAGCAGAGGTATCGAAGAATCGACTAACAAATGGATCAGAGCCATGTTGGAAAGTCGTTCGATTACATCTTCTTCCGGAGGAGTGTCGGTTTCTGTAACCGCGGCAAAAGGTTGCCCACAAGGGGGGGTTCTTTCCCCCTTATTATGGTCACTAGTTATCGACAAACTGTTAGTAGATCTTCAAGGATCAGGCTACACCACAATTGGTTATGCTGATGACCTGGCGATTGTTATAAGGGGTAAGCACGACACGACTATTTGCAATATGATGCAAAGTGCGCTACTGCAAGTCGTGGAATGGTGCAACGCAGAGGGTTTATCGATCAATCCCTGCAAGACCGTTCTAGTGCCCTTCTCAAGGAGGACTCGTATCAACCTTGAACCCATAATAATCGGCAACACCACACTAGTTTATTCCAGCGAGGTAAAATATCTCGGAGTAATCCTGGACAGACGACTTAACTGGAATTCACATATTAAGTCCGCCATAGAGCGAGCTACCAGAGCACTGTGGGCCAGTAGACGTCTTTACGGTAGGACTTGGGGTCTCTCTCCCAAAATTATTCATTGGTTGTACACAATGATGGCGAGACCCATTATCACATATGCGGCCATCGTATGGTGGCCAAAAACCCTTCAACAGTCATCGGCAAACAAACTGCAAAAACTGCAAAGGGTTGCCTGTCTTGGCATAACAGGTGCCATGCGCACCTGCCCCACAACAGCTCTCGAAGCTATTATCGGGCTGACACCTTTACCCATCTTCGTTAGGAAGATAGCTGCCACCTATGCCATTAAACTGCAGCTAGAATATCAATTCAAACCAGGTGACCTAGTGGGTCACCTTAGGATACTCAACTCAATCCCTAATAGAGACATGTTTTGTACAATGCCGGACACTATGGTCAGGCAGAACTGTTTCGGCAGGTTATTTGAAGTTGAAATATTGGACCGGGTAGACTGGTCCAATGGTGCCCCAACACTAGACCCCAGAAGTCTAGTTTGGTACACAGATGGATCGAAAATGGATTCTGGAGTCGGAGCTGGTGTCTGTGGACCCAACACTGGGATCTCTGTACCGATGGGGTCTAGTCCCACTGTGTTCCAAGCCGAAATCCATGCCATTGAGATCTGCGCGAGACATAATCTTGGTAAAGGTATCAAGGGCGCAATTATACAAATCTTTTCTGATAGCCAGGCAGCACTTAAGGCCTTATCGTCCAGTCAAATAGACTCTAAAGCCGTCAAATGTTGCCACGATGCTCTGCAATCCCTAGCCAAACACAACAAAGTGAAACTTGGTTGGGTCCCTGGGCACAAAGGGATTGCAGGTAACGAATCAGCAGATGAACTCGCTAGAGCGGGTTCAAGTACTGCGTTCATAGGCCCTGAACCATACTGCAGTGTCAATTGGTCGACGGCTGCAGCGCTGATTAATGAATGGGAAAACAAACTTCGCCTAGATCATTGGACCAATGGGTCAGGTCTCAGGCAATCCAAAAAATTAATCAGACCCTATTCCTACAAGGAAATCCTTAGCTTAGATAAGGAGAGCATAAGAAAGCTAACGGGCTTTCTTACTGGCCACTGCGGCTTGTATTACCACCTTAACAAAATGAACTTGTGTCAAAACACGGAATGTAGGTTCTGTCTTGAAGAAGACGAAACATCTCAGCACATCTTATGTGAATGTCCGGCACTACATTGGTTAAGGAAACGTATTCTCCACAGGGAAATACTGACTTCAGTGGAATTGAAAAACTCCACTACAAAAGATATACTATCTTTCATAAGGAAAGTGGTAAATCTTTTGGATTAACTCCAGCCCGTCGATACAATAGATCTTTTTAGGTCGCAGTGTCGCAGCCTTTACGGCAGGGTTGTACAAGAGGAAAAAAAAAAAAAAAGCGCACACGTGGTTCCGCTGAACCACGCAAAAGAGATTCTGGAGAAATCCAGGACAAAACCAAAAAAAAAAATCCGCGATGGAATCCCTAAGGATGTCTAAATTGAGGCATCCCAGCTCCGGCTGGAATGCATTCGAACGCGAGTGAAAAAAAAAATCCGATTCCGCGACAACGAGACAGATTCGCAACACGCTGGACAACACGCGACTGTTTCAAGTCCGCCAGCGAAGGTGGACGTAGTGGGAGGAGCTGGGGCGAGGGGAGGAGCATTTGTTTGAAATTTTTTTTTTTCTCCTCTTTTGACAGTCATCTGAAATTGAGTAGGGAGCGAGGAGGGAGTTCAGAGCTTAGAAAACTGTTGTGCAGCGAGAGAGAAAGAAGGAGAAAGAGCGTGGGGAGTTTCAAGCGATAGGCGGTCAGCAGAGACTTGATTCTTAGGGGAATTGGATGTGACAAGGTGGCAAATGGGTGATGAGGAGTAAAATGAGATACAGTCCGGGGTGGACATGGGCCATGGACACATGCATGCCTACAAAAAATGGGCAAATGGTCGTCTTTTGGTGAGGGCATGTAAAAAAGAGAGGAACTTTCAGGAGATTTAGCGGTTTTCGGAAAGCAACAGCGACGATGGACCTTGAAGGTGTTCGGAGTGGGCCATGGCTACATGCCTGCGCACAAAAAAACTTCCAAATTGTCGTCTTTTTGTGAGCTTGCAGGGGTAAATAGGCAAAAAGAGGAAGTTTTAGGAGTTTCGGAGGTTTTAGGAGTGAAACAGCGATGATGAGATGTTGGTTCGGAGTTTCGGAGTTTTAAAGAATGAAACAGCGACGATGAGCTATTGTTTCGGAGTTTCGGAGGTTTTAGGAGTGCAACAGCGACGATGAGCTATTGTTTCGGAGTTTCGGAGGTTTTAGGAGTGCAACAGTGACGATGAGCTATTGTTTCGGAGTTTTGAAGCGACGACGAGGCTTGAGATTGTTCAGGTCCTCAACTAGTTTCGGAGGTTTTAGGAGTGCTACAGCGACGATGAGCTATTGTTTCGGAGTTTCTGAGGTTTTAGGAGTGCAACAGCGAGTTTTGAGGCGACTACTAGCCTCGAGGCTGTTCAGAGTGGGCCTGGCCACATTCCTGCGTACAAAAAAAGACGTCCAAATGGTCCTCTTTTTGAGCGAGTTCAGGGGCGTATACAAAACAAGACGAACTTTTAGGAGTTTCGAAGTTTTTAGGAGTTCAACATTGACGATGATCTATTATTTCGGAGTTTTAAAGCGACGACGTACCTTGAGAGCGTTAAGAGTGGGCCTAGCCACATGCCTGCGTACAAAAAAACTTCCAATTGGTCGTCTGTTTGAGTGATTTCAGGGGCGTATAGGAAACAAGAGGAACTTCTAGGAGTTTCGGAGGATTTCGGAGTGCAACAGCGACGATGAGTTATTATTTTGGAGTTTCAGAGATTTTTGGGAATACGACAGCTAGTTTCGGAGTTTTGAAGCGACGACGATTCTTGAAATTGTTCAGGTCTTCTACTACGTTGAGCTATTTATTCGGAGTTTCGGAAGTTTTAGGAGTTCAACAGCGAAGATGAGCTATTTTTTTAAAGTTTTGAGGGGTTTTTGAAATGCAGCACCGACGATGAACCTTGAGAATGTTCAGGTCATTGAATCGATTTTGAAAACAGTCATTTTGACACTCGATCAAAGAATTTCAAGACCAAATGAAGGCGACTCCCACAAAACTAATAAATTTCCATCCCAATCAAATGCTCACTTCCGTGACAGTACACAAGCAAGTTCTTGGCGCATCCAAAAAAAAATGACGTGCGATGCTGACTAATCATTTCTTTTTTTATACTCCCGCATGCCCGCCACCAACATTTCGTACAAAATCCGGAAACCGTACCGGTTGTGGTGGTGGGTGGGAGAGGAGGAAGGACGGAAATTCCATATTTATTGTCTTTTCTTCTGTCGGGTGTCATATGCAACAGCCGGAGAACTTCAGTCAATTTGAATGCTTTCGCGGGTGTATTGTGAGGCACCTACAACGTGTGTATTTCGATTCCGTTGCGACTTGTGCTCATTTTTCCCCGAAATCTCAAAACGATCTATTTTAAGTGAATTCTAGTTCGCTTGCTTGACTTTTTTTTTTCTTCTCTCTCTCACTGATCTGAATCTCTCTGCCTCAGCTGGTTGTGCGGAGAGTCTGTTGCTCCTGTCGTACCGTTTGCTGGTGCTGATGGTGTGGTGGCTCTGTTGAAGAGAGGCTGCTGTGTCTTTGTTTTGTTCGTACATGTGGGGATATATTTATAGTTTTCATGAGGATCAATGAGTGTGTGAGAGAGAGAGAGAGAGAGAGAGAGGGATAGACATTTTGTTTCCTCCTGCAGCTAATCAAATACAAACAATTTTCCATCGAACAAGCTTATATGGATGAAATTTCAATGCAAACCACAGTAATAATGACTTAAAGGGCAACAAACAAGGAGTATCATCAAAACACATCTCTCCCATCCGGGAGAGGAATGAAACGGGGGGGGGGGGGGGGGGGGGGGGGAATGAGTGAGGAGTGGAATGAAACGAGGGAAAAGATCAACAATCTCTCAACGGATATATTCTCAAAGAAGCACAAACGCAACGGACGGGCATTTTTGTCAGTATTTTGTCGGTCGATCGGTTGTTCGGCGGGTATTCAAGAACTTAGTGATTTTTTTTTTTTTAATTTTTTTTTCACTTGAAAAAAAAAGAAAGAAAGCAAAAAAAAAACATAGAAAAAGCAAAAAAAGGCATAAAAAAATTAGTTTATGCAAAATTTACACATTTCCTAACAAAAAATACATTCTTTTCGATTTTTTTCTTTCGAAAAAACCACCTTGTTTCGTGTTTTTTTTTTTTTTTTTCTTAAAATTTTGTACAAAGCTTTTTTTTGGGGGTTCACGAGAAGATGGACAACAACATCCGAGATGGCAGAGCTGCTCTTCCACCTACATTTTGACCAAAAAAAAAAACCCCGAATTATTTTCCTTCATTTGCAGTGAAAAAAAAGTTTAAAAAAAATTTAAAAAAAAATTTTTTATGTAAATTTAGGGCAAAAAAGTGGGAGGCAAAAAAAAAAGGAGATTCTATGTTTTTTTCTTCTTCAATTTAGCTAGTGATCTAATGTATTGCGAGGTGGAATGTTGCAAAAGTTTGAAGGGAAAGTGGCAATGTGAGCAGCAGCACGAGGGTCGAGGGGACAGTTTGGAAAGAAAAAAAAAAAAGTGAATTGTTGTGCGAGTTGTTCTAAATCGATCATGGCACAAAAATCCGGGAAAAGTTGACGATTATTTTCTTTTTTTTTTTTTCTCGCTGATGTTTTATTTCATTTTTTTTTTTTACCCTCACACACATGTACCCACACGTAACGATTGAATCTGCCACATGACCATGGAAGCGGTTCAAATCTCCTTAAAAAAAAAATCAAAAAAAAAAAGAAAGATGCAATTTTTTTCCCTCTCGATTTTCAAAACCCCCATTTATAGGTTTTCAAAAATTTTCAAAAATTTCCAAAACCCCCCTCCCAGAATCCCCTCAAAAACCCCATCTTCCGTATAAATAATTAATCGAAAAAAACGTGCCTTTTTCCGTGAAAAATGTTTAATATTTGCTCTCCACCACCCATCCATCCCCCGATTCGTCGTCATAAGACACACTATTCTATGTCCGACGTCAGACAAAATGGATGAACACAAAAAAAAAAAAAAAAAAGAAATAATTATTTACAATGGTCGTATGAATGTAAAGCGAAGTGTATTTATGTTCATTTTTAGGTTAGTCATTCGCAAGGTTTGTCATCCAACGAAAAACGTTTGTTTTCAGTTTTTGAGTTCGGGGAATCTTTGACGCATCGTCGGTGCCTTGCAGTGAAACAATTTTTTTGTTTTTTCCCAATTTTTTTCTCATTTTCCCTCCGATGTTTTGATGTGAGAAATAAACAAAAAAAAAATATAAATAAATAAAAATTCCAATTTAATCCTGTTTTGTGAGAGTGAGTCCTTAAAAAAATGATGGCATCGTTTGTTCCTGCAGTGATGTGGTGAGTGTTAAAATGATTGTTCTGTTTTTCTGTGTGTTTTTTTTTTATGTCCATTTGCCAGTGACGTTGACTGTTGTTCTGAGGAGACACCTGTTGCGGTGTTATTCACTATTGAAGATATATCGCCTATAAACCTATCCCATCCAGATGGTCATATAAAAATTTCCGCACTGAGTCATGTTTTGAAGTAAAAATTCTCAATAAATGAAAAACTATGAAAACCGAATGAGGTCGTTTGGTTACGAATTCCAACACGACTGCAATACTCCAGGGAGCTTAACGAAATTTTGTGTTCATAAACAAATTACCCTTACTCTCTCCCTCTCTCGCACTCTCTCTCTCTCTCTCTCTCTTCCCTTTTAGCTTGTTTAGAAAACTTGAAAGCTGTTGTGTCATTGACTTTCGCTGTAAGGTGGTCTTGTTATGTTTTACATATTTCTGTTCAATGAACTTCTGGACGGGCAATTTGATAAAAAACCGACAAAATTTTGCTTAATTTCGATGTTGACGGTGTTTTATCCGTTGATGACTTTAAAGACTTTAAAAATGTTGCGTGGTTTTTAAATCAGTTTTGGACTTTTTGGTTCCTAAGAACCTATTTACTAAACAGGCCTACGACCCGTGGAGGGTCCGAGCCTGAGATATTGCTGCCTTCCATCGTTGACGGTCCTGGGCACGCTGCCTCCAGTCATCAAGACCAAGCTGTCTTACGTCCGCGACATAATGGACCCAACTGTTGGTCTCACTGAGCCGCGACCCGGTCGCAAGGGCATCCTATCACTTACCTACCTACCTACGTCCGCGATGACTTGGTCTTTGTACCGGAGGTTCGGTCTTCCTCCCCTTCTCGAAGCAGGAGGCTCGGTTTCGAAGACCCGAGATTCGAACCGTAGACCTCGAGCGTATGAGTCGACGCACCTAACCTCTACGCCACGGCGCCCTCCGCTCCAATGATAGGGGCGTTAATTTGATCCCAATGGCACCCTATGGTGACTGGAGCAGATTTGAAAAACTGGATAAAAGCGTTTGTTTTTACTGGGATTCGAACCTGGGACCCCTCGAACTTGGGTCAGGCACTTAACCAACTGCGCCATCTAGTCTTGTGAAGACCCTCTTAGCTGGACCGTTGTTGTCTTTATACCGGTGTCCATTCATGCATTTGGTCCTCTTCATCTCAGTCGATGGCAACCATAAGCTGCAGCAAATTCTTTCTCCTTTTGATCTCTTTATACCCGAGGTTCGGTCTTCCTCTCCTTTTCGAACCAGGAGGCTCGAATTCGAAGCTGGAACGTTGTTGTCCCTGCGCTCGATGTGGCCGAGCCAATGCATCCGACGGATTTTTGCCTTCTGGACTACACCCACATCTTGGTACAGCTCGTAGAGCTCACGGTTGTGTTTTCTCCTCCATCCGCCTTCTTCGCAGACGGGACCATACATTCTTCTTCTTCTTCTTAGGTCGCTACAGTCCGAGGTGGACCTGGGCCTCACTCAAATTTCAAAAAATGGGTCATATCTCGAAAACGGTGCGTTTGTCTATGATTTCCTCCTCAACATTTTTTACGCAGCTACTCAATACGAACATTTTGATGGCTCATTTATCACCCTACGTCAAACACTTTTCGAGAAATAGCCAAAAAATGGCGTCAGGACACTTCCGTCTCAAGGATTTTTTCAACTTTTTGACCATATCCTTTGGCCAAATCTGTTCAAATTTCACACATATCATCAACTTCCGAATCTCTACCGAACAACTAAAAAAATTTCATCCAAATTTTGATTTTCAAAAAATCGACACAAATTCAGCGGAAAAGTCGACCCCAAAGTTTCGCAATTGACTGCATTTTTCCGTGAAAACGTGACATTTTTTTCGATTTTCAAAATTTTGCCGAATTTTGAATGGAAAATGGGCAGGGATGGTAGGGCGGAGGGTGTTCGAAGGAGAAATCATAAATTTGCAAGGATTCAGTGGCGAAGGATCCTGCAGGACACAAAAAAGGACATCACTTTTCATATACAAATCTTTCGCCGGTATCCTTCTCAGACATCGGTGCGGTGTTCAAGACGTACATTTTGGTACCACATTTTTGGTCCTAGGCCTAATAGTTTCCGAGCTATAGCAAAAAAAGTGGCATAAGGAAGGACGTAAAAAGCTATTCATTTTTGAAAACTGCACCATATCTTGAAAACGGAGTCGATTTTCATTCTGTCACCGTATATGCCTCGATGCAGGCGAATGCGAATGTTTTGACCCCTCATTTATGGCCCTAGGTCTTACAGTTTCGCTCGCCACAGCCTGTCAGTCACTGATTCTTTCCATTTCGACCTCGAATAAAATAGGGTGCTCTATGAGTTTTCCAAGCCCAACTGTAGCCGCGAGTATCCTTATTTCATCACCCACCCCCCGGGGCATGCATATCGAACAATACACGAGAGTATCAATATCCACCCCAAGACAAGCTTTTTCTCACTTTCTCACTTTCTCTCTCTCTCTCTCTCTCTCTCGAGGAGTGAGGGAGTCCGCTGAGCTGAGGGTGTACGGTGGACTATAACTTTCATTCCCTGCAAGGGGGATGCATGCTATTCATGGACTTTCCTTGATTAAAATACCCCTCTCGAAATATACGTTGACCATCAATGAACTGAATATCCAAAAAAAATTGTCAATCAACGAGTTTGTGAATAAGTCCACCTGTTCTCAATTAAACCACCCTCATTTTTCGTCCTCCCATCGAAGGAGAGCCATTAAATTAACCATTAAATTGAAAAGTACGAGAGAGTCACTGAGTTGTGTGTGTGTGTTCGCTCATATTGCACAGAATCACTTTCAAATTGGGTGTGTTTTCTCCCATCATAATGTATGAATAAAAAGACAACAGACAAAAACAGCAACAACAACAATAACAACAACAAAAATAAACCATAAGATAAAATCAGTATACACAGTCCGCTCCCAAGGAACGAGAAATGAATGGCTTCAGTGCAACAACAACAAAAAAACAGCATAACCCCACCCGATACAGGGATACAGGAGACGATGACAGGGAGAGAGAGAGAGAGAGAGAGACAAAATGAGAAAAAAAGAGAAGGAAATATCCCAAAAAAAAAAAAAAAAAAAACAGTAGAAAACAACAACAATCTCGTCGAAAGGACGAGATTCCATCACATTCAGCGGTGGGCATGAACGAGTCCTTGCGACGAACGATGTTTTGAACTTAGAGAACTTTTCAAAATACCCTCAGCCAATAGTCTTCTCTGCGCTATGAGTCGGTACGGTAGATCTTCCATTTGCTCTAACAATTCCGACCACGACAACGACGACCATGAAGGTATACAACCATCATCTTGTGTGTTTCAAAACAGTTATTTATTTTTTTTTCTCTGTTTCGTGATTTGAACAAATTTCGGTTGAAAACGATGGACGATATTTTCAATCAATCGTTTTTTTTTTGTGTGGCTAGTGCGAGTGCGAGTGCGAGTGCGAGTGCGAGTGCGAGTGCGAGTGTGTGTGTGTGTGGCGTTTCGATGGTGAATGATGAGTCTTGATGATGTTCCTTATCGATGACGATAAGGCGGCGGTAATTCATACCCAATCCGCAGCATTTTGTCGCAAAAAAAAATTATCTTCGAAATACGTATGAAAAATCGTACACATGCACAATACAAATGGTATCTCCTCATCACCGTGTAAGGGTGTGTGGGGAGGGGGGGGGGGGGCTATTTTCTTTAAATTTTTTTCTATCATTTCTGTGCTACGATTTGCTTATATTTGCTCTGATCTCATTAACATTCCTGTTCAAAAATTCCCTCCCATGACATCCTCTCAAGTGAAGTGCAACCAACCAACCCCCAACCCCCCACCATAAATACGAGAGAGAAAAAAAAAAGTATCTCAACTTCAACCGTGTGTAGGGTCAGTAAATACCAAGCGACAACTGTGAGTTTAAAGTGAGTAATTAGTGTTCAAAAAATTCAAAAAAAAAAAAACCAAGGATCCCTTCAAAAACACCATCTTCACGCGTAATGAGTGCGACTTTTTCAAATGCATCAGCGTTTTATTTTTTTTTTTTCTCTGATAAATTTGCATGCACTAGCGGTAAGCAGCAATGGTAATTTTCTCATCTCAGTTCCAGGCTTCCACTCATTAGACAGATCGAATTTCATCCCCCTCCTTCCACCCCCCCCACTGCCATCGTTATTGCATCCTTTGGAGGATATTTTTTTTTTTTTTTTTTCAATTTTTTTTCCTGCTCATTAATTCCCCTTCATCCCAATGCAAATGAGATACACAAAGGTACACGGAGAACAGATAGAATCTAATATCCTATGCATTCCCGCGTTTCATACTTCTTTTTTTTTTTGTTGTTGTTTTTGTTTTGCTTTAAATAATTGATATATCTGCTTAAGCTCGAGTAGAGATGAACTGTGTTTCTGCTTCGAATGCATCTAGGATGGTTTTGCTCGTTAAAATAAATACGTAATTGTTAGCCATAGGGCACTGAGGGCCCTTAAGGCCCTTAGAGATACGAATCCATAATGCAAAACGGTCATTATGGATTCGTTGTCAAATTGAACGATTTAAATATCATTAACTGCCTCTGAACTCACTGATTGAAGGAGATATGGTACCTCCTTTGGAAGAAGGCGGTGATTTCAAGTTAAACCCCGCCCACATTTGTAGGACTTCCTTCTCGTTTTTGAGTTTCTTCCGATACGAAACTATTCAGATGTGAAATCAGTTAAAAAATGTCCCCAATTCGCCTAAAAGAAACGAGTTCTGGGGATTTTGAAGATGATCTTGAAATTACCACGCCCACTTCGGTAGAATATCTCTCTCGTGGTTTTTAAATATTTCATCCACTTTCCAAGTAGCGACTGTTTGAAAACCTCCCCAATCGGTCAAAAGAAGCGAGTTCTGGGAGTTCCGAAGACGATTTTGATATAACCACGCCCACTTCGGTAGAATGTCTGTCTTGTAGTTTTTAAATATTTTCTACACTTTTCAAGTCGCGACTGTTCAAAAATTGCCCCGATCGATCAAAAGAAGTGAGTTCTGAGAATTCGGACGTTGATCTTGAGATAGCCACGCCCACTTCTGTAGGAAGTCTCTTTCGTTTTTTAAATTTGTTGTTCAAATTCCACATTCCCGTTCAAAAACCTCTCCAATCGGTCAAAAGAAGTGAGTTCTGTGAGTTCCGAAGATGATCTAGAGATAGCCCCGCCCACTTCTGTGAAACGTTTCTCCCGTCTTTCTTTAATTTTTGGCCAATTTTTAAGTCCCCATTTCAAAAAAAATCTCCAATCCGCCAAAAGAAACGAATACTGGGAGTTCTGAAGACAAATTTAAGATAGCCACGCCCACTTTTCTCATGACCATACAGACTTGTATGTATCAATGGCTCGGACAACCAAAAATCGGCTTTCAGATGAGATCATTTTTGTTAACCTTTTAAAGCCCTCGGGTCGTTTTTAAGTTCCAACGGCATAAAAATTCGCGAAATCAGGGCTTAACTGGATTGATGTCGCCTGACAATTCTCAGCACCGACTTCGGAAAAGTTCTTGGAATCGGGCCTCAATTAGTTTGATGTCGCCTGACAAAAAATTCGACGATTCGAACCTTCCTCTTCTTCTTCTTAGGGCGCGTGGACCTGGGCCTCACTCAACATGTCTCTCAAGCCAGCACGATCTTTTGCCAGCTGTCGAGGTCCCTCTCGACGTGTGTGCGCCACCTTGTACGTGGACGTAGGTGGGATTCGAACCTGGAACCCCTCTAACTTGTGGCAGACACTTAATCAACTACGCCATCCAGTCGTTTCTACCAGACCGCTTTGTCCGGGGACTGAACAAATGGACCTGTGGTTGTGCGTGCGTAAAAAACGAATGAGTTCTGAAAATATTTTCAAAATTCCAAAGCTTTCATCGTCTCTCCTGACCGTCTGTCTTAAACTGTCTTCGAAAACCGAATGCAGCTTACCACGCCCACATTTTTGCTTCAAAAAAATCCTTCCAACTCCTTTCCAATGAAAGCATCCTCTTCAAGGATTTAACCTCAAAAAAAAAAAAGAAAAAAAAAATTATCGCACCACATCGACCCTTTGCAACACATTTCAATACCCTCACCGCCATCGTCTGCCATAAAATCGTAAATAATTGCTATCCTTAGCCTCAACACCAGCGTCATTAAATTCGTCCCAAAAACGGGGGGGGTCATCCCTCCATCATCAGCAGAAATCTCCTAAAGGTCTGACAAGCGGTTGTAAAGAGCTGATTAGGACTGGTAAGGACTGCCAATGGCTGTGTAGGGCTTAGAGGAGCAATTTTTTTTTTTGTTTTTCCATTCCCAGAGATTACCGTCATTTTTCAGACAAGCATAAATGCGTAGCCAATACCACGGTCATCGTCCGTGTCGGGAGAGGAGGAAAAATCGGATGAAATAATCCTTTCAATCCTGATACGTCGTTATCATCGTTATTATCCCCGATCCTTGTTGGGGTTGCCGACCGAGTTGTATGCGTGCCCTTTCGCCTTGGATGCTGGTTCTGCCCTCAGCGGAAACACGTTAAATGGTTCAGTGTATTCAGATGAAGAGAAATAAAAACAATTTCATTCTGGTTGTGTCCTCAGTTATCCTTCTGCTTTGTCGCTTTGCCGAATATCCAAATATCCCTCCATTGTCATCGAGAGGGAGAGGGATACGCAAACAAACAACAAATCACACGCTTCACTGAGTTTCAAGAAAAAACGAAGGAAATATTATTCTGGGTGTTTTTTTTGAAAGAAAACCGATCCTGGAATTTGTTCTACCCCATCGAGCACACGGATAGCCTTGAAAATGTGAACCACTAGGTGACACGGGGACGGAGCTTCCTGTGGAAGATTCCCCCTTCTTTGCTGGTGCGTCGTCGTTGAGTGTCTTCCGCAGACCACGTGTGTGACGTTGATGGATGATGCGATCCCCTGTTTGAAGCTGGATTTTGATACACAAAACTTCAAGGTTTTCTGTCAAAACATCACCGCCTTTCGTTGCGGTGGTTCTTGTTTTGAATGCAACCAAACAGGAGCCATTCCCGTCTGCCTTGTTTTTTGCTCTTTGTTGCTCCTGGGAGGAGGTAGTTTAATGCACATGATGTTAGAGAACCATCTGGGGACGAGATTTTTTGATTTTTTCTTCTTCCAAAAATTGTATCTCTGGCAGTTTACGTAACTCATCTCGAAAATGGCGACGCTACAGTCCGTGGTTGACTTGGGCCCAGCAGCCTCTCGTCTGGTGCAAGCAATAGTTCTCTCACGAGCACAAGGGACCTACAGTTCAGTCCCGAGTCCGAACGGCGAGATTTTGAAGCAATCGTCGATTGAGGAGATCGTAGCCAGACTCACCGTTTTCGAGATATGGCGAATTTTTCGATTTCTTCCTTTCAGTTGCCATTCTTTGGGCATAGCTCGAAAATTGTTGGACCTACAGCCACAAATGAGGGCTCAAAACGTTTATATTGAACACCTGCATCGGGACGGAAAGAAATTGACGCCGTTTTCGAGATATGGCGAATTTTAGTTTTTTTTTACTCCATTTTTTGGCCACAGCTCGAAAACTGTTGTACCTAGAGCCACAAACGTGGGCTCAAAGCGTTCGTATTGAACGCCTGTAAGACATTTTAGAAAAAATTAAAGAAAAAAACTCCAGACTCACCGTTTTCGAGATACACTTCAGTTTTCAAAATGAATTGCGTTTTCCGTCCAACCCATAACCATTCCATGACTATAGCTCAAAAACTGTTGGGCCTACGGCCAGAAATGAGGGCTCAAAGCGTTCATATTGAACGCCTGTCTCGGGGCGTTAAAGCTGACAAAAAGTATTTCGACCCCCTACCTAACCGTTTTCGAGATATGGCGTATTTTTAAATATCTTCTTTTTTGATGCCATTTTATGGCCATAGCTCGAAAACTATTAAACCTTCGGCCACAAATGAGGCATCAAAATATTCGTATTGAGCACCACTATAAAAGTGATTGAGAGGGAAATCTACGTCAGACTCACCGTTTTCGAGATACGGCCTATTTTTTAACAAAATAATCGTTTTTTTTTGTCCCTTTCTGACACCATTTTTTGGCTATAACTCGGAAACTATTAGGCCTAGGACAATAAATGTGGTATCAAAATGTTTGTCTTGAACACCGCTAGGATGTCTGAAAAGGATACCTGCAAAAGATTTTTGTATGAAAAATGATGTCCTTTTTTGTGTCCTGCAGGATCCTTCGCCACTGAATCCTTGCAAATTTATGATTTCTCCTTCGAACACCCTCCGCCCTACCATCCCTGCCCATTTTCCATTCAAAATTCGGCAAAATTTTGAAAATCAAAAAAAATGTCACGTTTTCACGGAAAAATGCAGTCAATTGCGAAACTTTGGGGTCGACTTTTCCGCTGAATTTGTGTCGATTTTTTGAAAATCAAAATTTGGATGAAATTTTTTTAGTTGTTCGGTAGAGATTCGGAAGTTGATGATATGTGTGAAATTTGAACAGATTTGGTCAAAGGATATGGTCAAAAAGTTGAAAAATCCTTGAAAAGGAGAAGTACATAACCTCGTCCTGACGCCATTTTTTGGCTATATCTTGAAAACTGTTTGACGTACGGGCATAAATGAGGTATTAAAATGTTCGTATTGAATACCGGCATGAAAGTTCTTATGAGAGAAATCGACATCAGATGAATCGTTTTCGAGATATGCCGCATTTTCCAAAATTAATTGTCTTTTTCGTCCTCTTCTAATGCCGTTTCTCTTCTATAGCTCGGAAATTGTTGGAACCGTAAATGAAAGCTCAAAACACTCAGATTGAACTTTTAAATCAGGGCATGAAAGTAAAGAAAAAAAAATTTACCCTAAATGCCCCGTTTTCGAGATATGGCACATTTTTGAAAATTTAGTTTTTTCTCGATGCCAATTTTTGGCTATACCTCGGAAAGCGTTTGGCAATGAATGAGGGCCCGAAATGTTTGTATTGAATGCCTGCGTAAAAGGAAACTAACGCCAAACCCACCGTTTTTGAGATATGACACATTTTTCAAAATACGTTTTTTCCCGATGCCACTTCTTGGCTATATTTCGGAAAGTGTTTGACCTAAGACAATGAATGAGGGCCCAAAATGTTCGCAATGAACACCGGCATGAGACTTATTAAGAGGGAAATTGACGCTAAACCCACCGTTTTCGAAATACGGTGCAATTTTTCAATCGTTTTTCTGATGCCTGAGTGGGCGAAAAGACGCCTCCCCATTCTGAAGTCCAAAAACTAACAGTTGCTTGGACAATCAAAATCTAAAATGACTGATCCAACAATCAACTGTTGAGTGTCTGATATGCTAATAAACAAAAAAAAAAAAAACACCAACAACAGCAACATCACACCGAAAACTCATCGAAACGTTTGTTTACTCGCTTGTGAATGAAGATTTCCTTCCTTTTTGAAGGTGGATGGATCCCCATACACATGTATACGCATTAACCTAGCTGCCAGGCTACATTAAGGATTAAATTTACGTCAAACCAATTGTGTGCGCGGTGGTGGTGGCGTGGAATTCGTTTGAAACCCATGGTCTCTTATGTCGTCATAGATTTTTCTTTTTGTAATTATTTTCAACACACAATCGTATCTTGTATACATACATGAAAAGGCGTGGATAGAACGCGCCAAACCATTCAAGTTCGAATGTACGATAGACGTTCGTGTGTACTCATATTAAAAGTGTCATCCAAACGAAGGAAAATCGATGAAAGCAGCCTTAAAGGACATACACCCGTTCTTGTCTCATGTATAACTCCCCCACTTAGTATCAATACAATGAGGCCATTCAGTTTTTTTTTTTTCTTGTGTTGTTTTTCTTCATCTTTTCTTCGTTCATTTTGTCTCAGTTTGAGAAGTAGAAGAAGAAGAAGAAAACACAAGGGATTCCATCAAAGGAACCACGAACTTAGGCATAGTTTTGGTGGCACCCTCACTCGACAGACGTGATCGATACACATGGACTGACATAGATTCGATACAGTCTGACCTGTGTTTACGAAACGAAATGAAATCCCTATTCTTGGCCACTTTAGGTGCTCCCCCCCTTTAAATCATTCGTCGCAACCTTGAAGCCGACTGGTCTTGGGTCTGAGGGTGACTCAGGACTAAGTGCTGGGGCAAGTTTTTTTTTTGGAGTGTCAACTAGTGGTTCAATCGTGAAACAATTCAAATATGGGACAGGTGCATATATGAATGAGGGCATTTCTGTTCTGTTTTGTTTTTTTTTTTTGTTACTCCCTCGAGCGCCACTTGATGGCATCACGAAAACACGAACATCGCTCAGCAAAAAAAAAAAAAGGAAATTCTTGCACATGCCCGTAGGCCATGTGGAGGATGATCATTTGGTCTCCGGGTGTGGGTGTGGGTGTGGGTGTGGGTGTGTGTGTGTGTACCAAGAGAGAGATATATTTGGCACTTTGCCACTTCCAAACCGGAGGAGGATGAGAAGTCTGTTTCTTTGTGCCCACCCTACCACCACCCACTCAACCACCACCCCCACCCATTCACCTCTCACTCTCCTCTATCCGCAAAAAAGGCAGCCTGTGTGTTAATTTTTTCATGAGAAACTATTACGTTTAGTTTATCCCAGAGGCGCGTCGGTGCTTTCATCTTTTTACACGAGTACACATTTCTGTTCGGGTCTTTCAACAGCAGAAGGGCACAGTTTAGACTGAAGTGAGCACAGAGAACACGTGCACCCCCGCTGGTGTCTGTGCGCGGGGGATGATGATGCTGATGATGATAATGTTCATCCCTTTGAGACCCTTTTCGGTGGTGCTGTATTTATAGGCAAGAAAAGAATCTATTTTTAAGCCTCATTCTGAATATTTGGTGATTTGTCATTATCAGGAGCCATGTGTGGTGTGATGTGATGTGCGTCTACCCTTGTCGGCGAGCCTCACATCAGTCGACTGTGGCATTAATTACGTTCCTCCCCCATTTTCTTTTGTGTTGTCCATCCATCCATTCATCCATCCATCCAATGTCCTGTCCCATTGACACCGGATTCAACGGGCTCCTCCATCTGTCCATCTGCGATGAGATTCGAAATGAATTACTATTCAACACACAGAGCTCCATCAGGAAAAGTTCACGTTATGTTATCCTTAGCCAACACATTCCCCAATGGAGTTCCTTTCCTTGTGTCGTTTTCAACTCCCAACTCAGTGGCTTTGTCTTTGGCGCGGCAGTCAATTATGATTTCATCACAGAAGCTTATGAGAGAATCCGATCAGTGACTGGGAATGTTTGCCCCAAACTGATGGACCTTCTCTCATGTCATCCCCGACAAGAGAATTCAATTAACTTAAACCACACACACACACACGTTGGCATGCATTCACTATTTTTTGCTTTGTCGTCCTTTTTTTTATGAATAGACAAGGGAACTGGACTGTCCTTCTAGTTTGAGGTCATAATTCCAGTCCAGCATATTCTAATTTAATTGAATTAAGATTCATCACCACCCTTCCATTCCTCCCCCGCCTGCTCCCATGCTAATAGACTCTAAAAAGGACAGTCTCTGGTGGCATTTAAAACCGATCCTTGGAGAAGCATTTGATGATGATGTAAGTTAGAGACGCGTTTGTACAGCAAATTCTGGACGTCCCGATGGAGATGACGACTGTTCAAAGACAGAATTCCTTCATCGTCGTCGTTTTAGTTGGAATTTTGTTCAGAACTCGCCTTTTGGCCAAAAATAGGGTGGTTTTTGACCGAAAAACAAACTTTTTTCTGACATTCTCTGGATGTCCACTGTGGATATCTCAGGAACGAAGGGACGTAGGAAAAAACTTATGATAAGGGATTGTAGGTAATGACTTCGTCTTCAAGGCATGCAAAATCGGAAATCGACCGATTTGTGTAGAATTTCTGGGAAAGTAAGTTTCGTTTTTGGAAAAAACGCCATATCTCGGAAACGGTGCGTCGGACGGCGATTTGCCTTTTGGTTAAGCTTTTTTTCAAACATACACGACCGGATGACGCAACTTTTAAGCCAAAATTCACGGCTCTAGCTATTATAGAACCCCCCTTTTGGCCAACCATAAGGTGGTGTTCGACCAAAAAACCAAATTTCTGGAGGTGCATACTTTGACTTTGAATATCTCGGGAACGGGGGGACGCAGGAAAAAAGTAATGATAGGGGGTTGTAGGTAATTACTTCTTCTTCACGGCATGAAAAGTTAGAAATCGGAAATCGCCTGATTTGTGTCGAATTTCTGGGAAAAAACGTTTCGTTTTTGGAAAAAACGCCATATCTCGGAAACGGTGCGTCGGACGGCGATTTGCCTTTTAGTTAAGCTTTTTTTCAAACATACACGACCGGATGACGCAACTTTTAAGCCAAAATTCACGGCTCTAGCTATTATAGAACCCCCCTTTTGGCCAACCATAAGGTGGTGTTCGACCAAAAAACCAAATTTCTGGAGGTGCATACTTTGACTTTGAATATCTCGGGAACGGGGGGACGCAGGAAAAAAGTAATGATAGGGGGTTGTAGGTAATTACTTCTTCTTCACGGCATAAAAAGTTAGAAATCGGAAATCGCCTGATTTGTGTCGAATTTCTGGGAAAAAACGTTTCGTTTTTGGAAAAAACGCCATATCTCGGAAACGGTGCGTCGGACGGCGATTTGCCTTTTAGTTAAGCTTTTTTTCAAACATACACGACCGGATGACGCAACTTTTAAGCCAAAATTCACGGCTCTAGCTATTATAGAACCCTCCTTTTGACCCAAAATAGGGTGGAGTTCGACCGAAAAACCAACATTTTTCCTTCAAAAATCCGCCATATCTCGAAAACGGTGAGTCTGGGGTTTTTTTCTTAATTTTTTCTAAAATGTCCTACAAGCGTTCAATACGAACGTTTTGAGTCCATATTTGTGGCCATAGGTTCAACAGTTTTCGAGCTATGACCAAAAATAGCAACTGAAAGGAAGAAATCGAAAAATGCGACATATCTCGAAAACGGTGAGTCTGTCTACGAACTCCCCAATCGACGCTTGCTCCAAAATCTCGCCGTTCGAACTCGGCATTGAACTGTAGGCCCCTTCTACTCGTGAGAGAACGAAATAGCACGCCCAATACGAGCTGTAGATGACTTGGGCCCAACTCCACCACGGACTATAGCTGGAGATCGCTGAAGCTTGCATGCCACGTATTGGTGTCCCAGTCCGAAATGGACTAGTTTCTACAGCACCAAACATCCATTCAGAAAGACAAAAGAAAAAAAAGACGAAAAACGAAAAAAAAAAATATTGATTAGGGTGCGGTTATGCTAAACACATCGCAGCAACAGAGCTCCTCCGTACACTCGTACAATTTCTTGTTTCTGTTCAGTGGTGGATGCTAGAGAGCTGAAAGCGAAAATACAAGCGATTAGCATACGTAATGTTAAGTGCTGACGCGCACAGCGGTATCTTGTGAAACGAGAGAAAATTGGATTAAGGACGGCATAAGTACATTCTATCCACAAGCGGGGACGTCGCGTTCGTGTTCTGTTGAGGTGAGCTTTGGAAAAAAAAATTAAATAGAAAATCCCCTTAATGTGTAGCGTTGGTGTGTGCCTCGTATACATCCAGTTATGGATATTTAATCTCCTCGCCAGAGAGTGCCGATACAACACACAGTCGCCTCAGTGCAATGTTCAGCGCGCCCTTGGACGAGAGCGAGAGTGGATGATATTTAATCTTTGTGCCGTCCCTTTACGTCTCAGCGCGAAAGTGTTTATGTGCGAAATTTTAGTTAAATTTAAAGACCTTTTATCACTCAATCCAACCGTCGAGTGAGTGGTGTGTGTGCGTGTGTGTGTGCTGTCAGAGTAACGACCATTTCATGAGTAAGTCACTTGTTGTGAAAATTATGAGGTGATGACAGGAGTTTATCGTGGGTATCAAAAGTGTAACCGGACACGCAAATTGACCATATCACTTGCGATGCGAAAGCACTCCTTGCAGGCGGCCGGGCAGGCACACTTTTGGCAGCCATTTAACGTCTTAAACGAACCCAAACGACCGTTGCGTGCGCCTGCAAGTGGCAGGTAAGTGACAACACTAATTACAATAAACTGCTTTCGTTTCGCCGCAAAAAAAAAAGCAAACAAACAGTCTAAAGTGTATCCCACACGTCACCACTAACGGTGTGTGAGCAAAATGTGACCATAGCGTGCCGTAGCCACAAATGGTGACTCAAAACGTTCGTCGTTAATAATGCATCGCAGCCAGTCTCGTTTGAGCGCTACTTTCAGCAGGCAAAATGGATAATTATCGTACTGTGTACCGTTTGCAATGAAATCGCTCAAGAATCGCTTATACAGTCGAGCCCGGACAAACTCGTTCACTTCAAAAGCAAAATGAACGACTGAATGGACAAGAGATGAGGTATTTCTTCGAATTCAATGCCTTTCGTGACTCGTAAGCAAGTCCTTTGCTTTTGGATACAATGACCGAACCTGACGGTATTGGGAAAGTGAGCGAGTTTTGTTTGGGGCGACTGTTCGCTTGCCTTGAATTTGCTCTTAATTATGTGCACCTTTTCAGTTGAGGAACGATGTCTCAAGATGTCTTTTGCGAGAGACGCTGAGGGCTGACTGAAGTCCTTCCTTTTTAAGAGTGAATCAGGTCTGGAGAGCCCTCTCACTCACTAACTTCTCAGGCCTCCAACCCCTGAAGGGTCTGAGTCTGAGCAACAACCGCCTTCTATCACTGATGGCACACTTCCTCCAGGCATCAAGACCAAGTCGTTTCATTCGGTCTTCATACCCGAGGTTCGAACTCCCGTCTCGAACCAGGAGGCTCGGATTGAAAAACTCTCTTAGCTGGAGCATTGGTCTTCACTCGCGTCCGAATCAGTATAGCTGCTTCCAGTCATCAAGACCAAGTTGTCTTGCGTTCGCCATACCGCAGGTCCAATAGTCCCCTCCTTCTCGGATCAGGAGGCTTGGACTCGAAGACGACGACAATCGAATCGCCAGTTCTAAGAGGCTTGCAAAAAATTGTACTTATTGCCTACCTCGCATGGGCATCAAGGCCACCTCGCAGAAAGTGTACTTATTGCCCACCTCGCATGGGCATCAAGGCCACCTTAATTTTTAAAAGAAAAACGTTGTTTCTGAGGTCAAACACCACCCATTTTTTGGCTATAAGTCGGATTCTATTGCAGCTAGGGCCATGAATTTGGACTCGAAAGCTGCGTCATCCGGTCGTGCGTGTTTCGAAAAAAGCTTGACCAAAAGCCAAGTCGCCGTCCGACGCCCCGTTTTCGAGATATAGCGTTTTTTCCAAAAACGAAACGTATTTTTGCAGAAATTCAACACAAATCAGGCGATTCGCTATTCCTCATTCTGTATGCCTTAAAGACGAAGTCATTACCTACCACCCCCCATCATTACTTTTTTCCTACGTCCCCCCGTTCCCGAGATATTCACAGTCGAGTGCTGTCAGGACCGGATTTTTGTTTCCTTTAGCGCCCACTAACAAACACCGACCAATTTGATGTCAATCCCAGTCGACTGAAGACAACTCTTGTGTCATCCTCGCGTTCGTCCTTCCATTCGAAGAGGACACAACAGCCATCGCCAAAAATTTCACTTAAATTTTATGAAATTGCTAACGTCAGAGCCTTGAATAGCCCACTTCACTGAAGTGAATGCCATCGTCGTCAGCATTCTCCTTCTCACATTCCCGTCATCGCGGCACATACGCAAGGTATCTCCACATCTCTCACGAAAAAATGAGAAAAATACGCGAGATTTCTTTCACACCCACACCCACGTCATGTCGTCGTTTGGAAATATTTTTATTTATTAAAAATGTCTTCGTCACCGAAATACCCCCAGGACCACGCACACGCTCCCAAAGGATTGGGGTCCACTTGCACGGCAAATTTGCATGAAAAAATGAGACGAAATTAAATAAATAAAATTAAAAAGCTCTCAGATAATTTATGAAAAGTGGCAGAAGACACGTTTTCACGTTCGACAGCGTCTTCCAACCGAATCCGACTCACCCCTCCCCGTGTGGGGGACATCTCTGACTCCCTGACTTCTACTTCGACTTTCTCAGACTCTCTAATGAATTTAATCTTATCACAAGTTGGGTAACTTAATTATCTCTCGTTAATGTAAGACGTCTCAAAAGGATATCTTCGGATACCTGCTCTCCGAACACACCCCCAGCCCTTTTTCTGTCGTTGACTGGGCCCTTCTGCTTCGATTTTCCCCGTGAGGAGACGATGACAGGACTCATCTTCTTGACCAGAAAAGTTGTTAAATTGATGGCCTTGATTTGTCAGATTTAAACCCTTTCTCTGTTTGCTCTCCGAACAGACCCCTCGCCGTCTTCAGTTACAAAACTTTTGTAATAATTTTCTACCTCATTTTTTGTTGTTGGTGTTCTCTTCTGAAAACCTCTTAACCAACTAAACCCCTTGTGGGGGGAGACGGGTTGAGTGGCGGTTGAGTGGATGGCGGTTTCTAATTATCAAACAGCCTGCTGAATCTGTTTTCTGGTGTCGTCATCAGCCCTTAACCTTTACATCAACAGGGGGTTTTATTTTTGTGCGAAGTTGTTTTGGAAATTAATCCTTGGGTAAGAAGTTTATCGAAATTTCCTTAATAGGATCTCGTCCACTTGTCGTCGTCTTCGTCTTTCAATGCTTCGATAAGCTGATTACAATGATTCCTGTTGTGGAAGAATTTGACAGGATTGTCTGCCGCAGGATACAAGAAAGGGCATCATCACCAGTGTCTCTATGCATGTCTGTATTCGAATGTCGTTCAGTGAAGACCGAAAATTCTCGACTTTAGTGGCCCTTGGTCGAACAGTTTTCGAGCGATCCCCAGGAAATCGCATCAGAAAGGAATTCATTTTCGAAAAATGAGCCATATCTCGAAAACGGTATTTTTTTCCAAAAAACGCACGCTGCTATTGCCCCCTAGCTGCAATAGAACTCGACTTATAGCCAACGTAGCCAAGATTGACCGAAAAAAATAGTTTTTGCTCAAAAATGAGCCATATCTCGAAAACGGCGCATCGAACTATTCAAAACAAAAATTTTGAGACCTCATTTGTTGCCCTAGGTCTAATAGTTTCTGAGATGTAGGAAAGAAATGGCGTCAGAAAGGACGAAAAAAAAATAATTAAAAAAAAAAGCCGCAATATCTTGGAAATGGTGCGACTGCCTTAGAATTTTCTTGAATAATTTTTATGCCGGCGTTTACTACAAATATTTTGAGCCATTATTTGTGGCCCTAGGTCACAGGCCCTAGGCCCTAGGCCCTGTAGCCAAGAAATACATTTTTAAAACGAACGTTGATGCATGCACATGCACCACATTGATCATGTTGCTTCAGATGTCCCATGTTGCACCACCTGCACCACCAGTATTATGTTGGACCACATGCATAATGTTGTCCCGGATGAACCATGTTGTCTCGGATGCATTATGTTGCCCTAGATGCATCATGTTGCACCACATGGACCATGTGGCACCACCTGCACCACCAGCATTATGTTGGACCACATGCATAATGTTGTCCCGGATGAACCATGTTGTCCCGGATGCAGTATGTTGCCCTAGATGCATCATGTTGCACCACATGGACCATGTTGCACCACCTGCACCACCAGCATTATGTTGGACCACATGCATAATGTTGTCCCGGATGAACCATGTTGTCCCGGATGCAGTATGTTGCCCTAGATGCATCATGTTGCACAACATGGACCATGTGGCACCACATGCACCACCAGTGTCATGTTGGACCACATGCATAATGTTGTCCCGGATGAACCATGTTGTCCCGGATGCAGTATGTTGCCCTAGATGCATCATGTTGCACCACATGGACCATGTTGCACCACCTGCACCACCAGCATTATGTTGGACCACATGCATAATGTTGTCCCGGATGAACCATGTTGTCCCGGATGCAGTATGTTGCCCTAGATGCATCATGTTGCACCACATGGACCATGTGGCACCACCTGCACCACCAGCATTATGTTGGACCACATGCATAATGTTGTCCCGGATGAACGATGTTGTCTCGGATGCATTATGTTGCCCTAGATGCATCATGTTGCACCACATGGACCATGTGGCACCACCTGCACCACCAGCATTATGTTGGACCACATGCATAATGTTGTCCCGGATGAACCATGTTGTCTCGGATGCATTATGTTGCCCTAGATGCATCATGTTGCACCACATGGACCATGTGGCACCACCTGCACCACCAGCATTATGTTGGACCACATGCATAATGTTGTCCCGGATGAACCATGTTCTCCCGGATGCAGTATGTTGCCTTAGATGCATCATGTTGCACCACCTGCATCACCAGCAGTATGTTGGACCACATGTACTCCATACACCATGTTGCACAACATAGACCATGTTGCACCACATTCCACCACATGTACCACATTCCACCATATTGCACCATATTCACCATATCTGAGAGGGTGGTGGGCAGTTGTTCCAAAAAAATTACCTTCTCCGATGTGAACACCTCGACGACCAAACACAGACTGAGCTCTTCCCCTCTGCGAGTACCCCCTTATATACCCTCGCTCTTCCCCTCCGAGAAAAAAAATTCAATTTATTCTCATTTTTTGGAAATTTCCCCTCATTTTTTGTTTTTTTTTTCCTATTTTTTCGATTTTTTTGGCATTTTTTTTGCATTTTCTTCATTTTCTTTCTATTTCCTTTAACAACGCGTATTTGGAGCCGATGGCTAAGGGTTTATTTTAGGTCTTTTCAGCCCCCAGAGGCATTTAAAGCCCCTTTTGGGGGTGATTTTTCGAGGTCTGAGCCGTGATATGTGTCTTTTTGAGGGGTTCTCTCGGCATATTTTGGTCCAAACATCTCCCGAATCCACTTCTGATGATTAAAAGGGTTTTACACAAGGGGTATTAAGCACACTGGATGTCATGAATGTCGAACGAGACTATAGATTCCAACAGAATGCATAGGTGGATTACCACAAACAGTGCGAATTTTTGCCGATGTGCATACTTTGACTGTGAATATCTCGGAAATGGAGGGACGCAGGAAAAAAGTAATCATGAGGGATTGTAGATAATGACTTCGTCTCCAAGGCATGGAAAAGGAGGGTTCGTGAATCGGCTGATTTGTGTTGAATTTCTGGGAAAATATGTTTCGTTTTTGGAAAAAACGCCATATCTCGGAAACGGTGCGTCGGATCGCAATTTGCCTTTTAGTTAAGCTTTTTTTCAAACATACTCGACCGGATGACGCAACTTTTAAGCCAAAAATCATGCCGCTAGGTGCAATAGAACCCCACTTTTGGGCCAAAATAAGGTGGTGTTCGACCAAAAAACCAACCCTTTTGCAAGGCTCTGGAGGTGTATACTTTGACTTTGAATATCTCGGGAACGGGGGGACGCAGGAAAAAAGTAATGATAGGGGGTTGTAGGTAATTACTTCTTCTTCACGGCATGAAAAGTTAGAAATCGGAAATCGCCTGATTTGTGTCGAATTTCTGGAAAAAAAACGTTTCGTTTTTGGAAAAAACGCCATATCTCGGAAACGGTGCGTCGGACGGCGATTTGCCTTTTAGTTAAGCTTTTTTTCAAACATACACGACCGGATGACGCAACTTTTAAGCCAAAATTCACGGCTCTAGCTATTATAGAACCCCCCTTTTGGCCAACCATAAGGTGGTGTTCGACCAAAAAACCAAATTTCTGGAGGTGCATACTTTGACTTTGAATATCTCGGGAACGGGGGGACGCAGGAAAAAAGTAATGATAGGGGGTTGTAGGTAATTACTTCTTCTTCACGGCATAAAAAGTTAGAAATCGGAAATCGCCTGATTTGTGTCGAATTTCTGGGAAAAAACGTTTCGTTTTTGGAAAAAACGCCATATCTCGGAAACGGTGCGTCGGACGGCGATTTGCCTTTTAGTTAAGCTTTTTTTCAAACATACACGACCGGATGACGCAACTTTTAAGCCAAAATTCACGGCTCTAGCTATTATAGAACCCCCCTTTTGGCCAACCATAAGGTGGTGTTCGACCAAAAAACCAAATTTCTGGAGGTGCATACTTTGACTTTGAATATCTCGGGAACGGGGGGACGCAGGAAAAAAGTAATGATAGGGGGTTGTAGGTAATTACTTCTTCTTCACGGCATGAAAAGTTAGAAATCGGAAATCGCCTGATTTGTTTCGAATTTCTGGGAAAAAACGTTTCGTTTTTGGAAAAAACGCCATATCTCGGAAACGGTGCGTCGGACGGCGATTTGCCTTTTAGTTAAGCTTTTTTTCAAACATACACGACCGGATGACGCAACTTTTAAGCCAGAATTCATGGCCGTAGCTATTATAGAACCCCTCTTTTGGTCAAGAATAAGGTGGTGTTTTACCGAAAAACCAACGTTTTTCTCTCAAAAATGCGCCCATTTTCGAAAACGGTGGGCCTGGCGTCAATTTCCATCTTAATACCTTTTATGCCGGCGTTCAATGCAAACATGTTGAGCCCTCGCTTGTGAACCTAGGCCTAATAGTTTCCGAGTTATAGACAAGGCATTCCATCAGAAAGGACGAAAAAACGCAATTAAACTTGAAAAATGGTCCATATCTCGAAAATGGTGCGTTTGTCTTCGATTTCCTCCTTAATATTTTTTACGCACGCGCTTATTACGAACATTTTGATACCTCATTTGTGGCCCTACGTCAATTACTTTTCGAGATATAGCCAAAAAATGTCATCAGGACGAGGTTATGCACGTTTTCGTTTCAAGGATTTTTCAACTTTGTGACCATATCCTTTGGCCAAATCCGTTCAAATTTCACACATATCATCAGCTATGGAATCTCTGCCGATCTGTCGAAAGAATTTTATCCAAATTTTGATTTTCAAAAAATCGACACAAGTTCAGAGAAAAAGTCGACCCCGAAGTTTCGCAATTGACTGCATTTTTCGGTGAAAACATGAAATTTTTTTGAATTTTCAAAATTGTGTCGAATTTTGATGCAAAAATGGGCAGGGATGGTAGAGTGGAGGGTGTTCGAAGGAGAAATCATAAATTTGCAAGGATTCATTGCCGAAGGATCCTGCAGGACACAAAAAAGGACATCATTTTTCATACAAAAATATCTCGCAGGTATCCTTTTCAGACATCCTAGCGGTGTTCAATACGAACATTTTGATACCACATTTGTGGTCCTAAGCTTAATAGATTCCGACTTATAGCCAAAAGACGGTGTCAGAAAAGGACGAAAAAGACGATTATTTTTTTTAAAAATGCGTCATATCTTGAAAACGGTGAGTCTGACGTAGATTTCCCTCTCAATCACTTTTATAGTGGCGTTCAAAACGAACATTTTGAGGCCTTTTTTGTGATCGTAGGTCGAACAGTTTTCGAGCTATGCCCAAAAAATGCACATGGAAAGGTGAAAAACGCAATGCATTTTTTAGAAAGTTGCTTATATCTCGAAAACGATGAGTCTGGCGTTTTTTGTCTTAAATTTTTCTCAAGTGTCTTACAGGCGTTCAATACGAATGTTTAATGGCCTCATGTGTGAATCAAGGTCTAACAGTTTTCGAGTTATAGCCAGAAAAGAAAAAATTGCCATATCTTGAAAACGGTGCATCTGGCGTTTTTCGGCTCAAATTTTTCTCAAGTGGTTTGCAGTCGTTCAATACGAATGTTTGAAGCCCTCATTTGTAGCCCTAGGTCTAACAGTCTTCGAGCTATAGCCACAAAATGGCGTCAAAAAAGAGAAAACTTAAGAATTCGCCATATCTCGAAAACGGTGTTTCTGACATTGATTCCGAGTTCTTACAGCCAAAAAAGGACATCAATGTTCGAAATTAATCCGTCAATGAGAGGTTTATCGAAATTCCATTTATAGGACCCCAGCCTTCAATGGTTCGGTAAGCTGCTTAGAACGGTAAGAAAATAAAACACTTCGCTTCCACTTGAATCAATTTTCTCTCTGAATTCGGTATTTTCGTCGTCCTTTAATCTAAATTACACCCGAAATTGAAAGCCCCCATTGAACTTTCCAAAAATATGGCAGGAACTTCACAGAAGTGTCCCACGTCCTTCGTCTTTTAATCATTTACCCACCCATCCACACACACACACACACATTCGTCTCCGTTTAAACAAGAGCGCACTCAACTCCGACAGGAATCAATTAATTCAAGTGTCAATAATCGAATTACACAAATATGGAATGGAAATACTCGTGTTAAGCCTCGCCTAATGGCGTTTTCTATGTTTTTCGACTGGGGGAGGGACCTGTCGAAAACATCATCTTCATCCATCATCAGCACAGCAGGCAATTAAAAACAGAAAAAAAACCTACTCAATTAGATTTTTTTCTAATCTCGCAACGATGAGATCTGCCCCCTCATCCAATTAATATCAAAACACTCGATGTTCATCCTTTTGAAAAATAAGATACGCTCCTTGAGGATGATGGGATATCTCGAATTAAATGCAATAATGTGGGCATTATTGAGCAATTAAATTGTACACCACCATGTGCCTCGGCGTAGGAAGCTTATCCTGTTCGGTCTTAATTTAATGTTTTGTGTGGGGACAATGGAGGATACACTTGGGCTTGGGTATTGATTTTCTGTTTTCTGGAACTTATTCAGTTTTTCACTCACTAATTAACTTAGAGTCGCTCTGTCACTCGCACTGGAGACGACCTGCTCTCATACGTCACATTGAATCATATGTGTGTGGTCTGTATGTGAACATGAATTATATTGCATCGTGTGTCGTCGTCCAGTGACCATTAATTTAATTTTCTCAAATGGCTCCTTCCCTGCTTTCGCTCTCTCGCTCATTCGGACTCTCGGTTTATGATTTCGAAACACGACACATACGCATGTCTTGGACTGTGTGTGCCTGTGTGTGGTTAATGGGATCCATAGAATGTGTCATCCTCCCCCTCCCCATCGACTGACCTTCAATTAAGACATCATCTCAGATCCAGACATCCTTCTCTCTCGGTTCGTTTTTTTTTTCCCGTTTTCTTGCAACGTCGACGGAACAACATCAAAGACTCATCATCTCGTCGTCACTGGCAAAATTGAATTCGCGTCTGTGTGTGCTGTGTGTATCTAAATTTTGTATCTCTCTCTCTTTAGGGGACCAGTATGAACTCCAATTCAAAAAAGCTCAGAAAACCTCTTCAAAGGCAGCAGCAACAAAAGCAAAGCAAGGTGTCGATACCGAATTATCAACAAACACAACTACCCCCAGTGGCATCGATAGGAGTAGCAGCAACAAGAGTATTGTCAGTTCCAGCTTCACCGCCAGCGGTCCATCGACGGTCGGCGGCAGTAGTTTGCAACAACAGAAGCAACGGCAATTTCAATCCCATCGTCAGCATAATATCAGTTCAAACGGCAGTCCATTATTTCCAGTTCGCACTGAATCGCCAGCGCTTTTGTTCACATCATCAGATCATCAGCAGGCAGCGATCAGTGATCGTGAGTCACCTCAGTCATTGTCGAAACGACGCTACCGTCCACATCGCTACCATCGGGATACAGAGGACAAGCGTCGCAGTTCAGACTCAACCGGGGGCACACATCATCCCCACCAGCAACAGCAGCAGCAACCGCAGCAGCAAAGCGCCACAGTCGCTGAGGAGTCAACAGCGATCTGCTGCAAGTGCAAATGGTGCGGTGGTCATAGATCAAAGCGTGATCTTGAAGCGATCACAGCCGGATGTGGCAAGAGGAAAAAATCACGAACTTCTCGACGGCGACATCATCCCATCCCACCATCAGGCGGACCATTGGGCAGATCAAGGAGTGACGAACCAGTCACAGACCACACCGAGCAAGCGACAACAGCAGTTCCAGACGAAGCAACTGGAAGTGACCACCAACTTGGTGTCCACAAGAAGGACCATCTCAACTCCAGTGAAAGTGACGAAGAAAGAACCCTATTTGCCAAATCTAGCAATAGTCATATTAGATATAGTAGCGCAAGCAGTAGCAGCAGCTGCTGTTGCTGCTCATCGAGCAGCGTCTGCAATTGTGTATGCAACTGTGGTATATGCACTGAGGAGCTACTCCCGCAGAATGCTGACCCAAAGCTAGGGAAAATCTTGCAGATTTATCCATCGCGAGCCGAGCAGGAAGTCGACGAAGTTGAAGATCACCGAGACAACGATCACGAAGACGACGAGAACGACAACGGTGCTGCTAGACAAGTAGGCAAAGAAACAGAAGAAACCGACGACGACGACGACTACGACGACGACGGTGACGGTGACGTTGATCACGACCATCATCACCACCATCATCATCACCATCATCCCCAGCACGACCTCGACGAAGACAACAAAGATTGCAACGACCACAGAGTCAAAGAGAATACCATCCATGAGCATAGTTCAAGATCATCGCAGAGAAGGCTAACAAACCGAAAGTCTAAAGTGATCGATGAAAACGTCCAAAATCAACAACAAAACCAACCACAACCACCACCTGAATATAGCAGTAGCAGCAGTTGTAGCCAATTTATAAATATTTGTAGACGAAGAAGTAGTAGCGGTAGCGGTAAATGTAGTCAACCCTTAACTTGTTATCAGTGTTACACAAGAAGCAAGGCAAACAACAATAGCAACCGTCTAACCGTAGGTGCTAGTGGCTGCTTACCGACAAGCAGAAGTGTTAACTTTGACAGCGCCTCACTGAAGGCGGGATCCTCCTCAGCCGGTGGATCGCAGAGGAAGAGCTCAGTGAAGAGCAACATCACATCAAACAGTGACTCACAGCAGCATCACTCGAGGAGGCATAGTGGCGGAACTGGAACCGGAACAACTGGCGGCAGTGGTGGCGCCGGCGGTAGCAGCAGCAACAGCAGCAATTGCAGCATCACAGGAGAGAATAGTACAATTTGCGGTTTCGGTGTCGGTGTGATATCGAGTTTCATTGGGAGTGACTATTACAACGAGGACGACGACGACGTTGATGACATAGTCCTCGACAAGGAGGACATCGGTGGCGTTGATGAATTGATCACCGATTGTGATAGTTTTAGTGAACATCATAATTTCTCTGATCCCGACGAGGAGTGTTTAGGTGATGATATCCTCGAAGAGGAGGACGAGCATCTAGACGACGAGGACGACGACGACGAGCAAGACGAAGACGACGAGCAAGACTTAGAGGACGGAGTAGACAGAGATCAACTAGGCTCCTCGACTCGACGGAAATGTCAAAGTGATATAGAGTACAGTGCAGCTATCGGTGTGGGACGTATCAATCGTGGAAGTTCAAAGAAATACGTCAGTGCGGAGCATCCATTGCCTTGCATTCAAGAGTGCGATTCAATTGACGCATCAACACACAGCGGTAAGGTTAGACGCAGCAGTACCAGTGGATTGTGTCAGCATACAAGACGTTCGTCGTTTTTGCATCATCGCAAGAATCCATCGTTGACTGGTGTATGGCAGACGTCGATTAATGCGGCCACAGCTATGAATACGGTACAGGGATCCGGAGCCGGTATGAATGGCGGCGGTGGCGGTGACGGTGGCGGAAGAGAAATGATGAGGAATCGAGACGATAATGAGGGTATGTCACAAGATGACGGGATTGATGGTATTGAACACATGAACGGTGGTATCGGTAAGCCTCAAAATATAGTCAAAAAAATGTTTTTTTTTTTTTTTTTTTTTTTTTTCAAACATTTCATTGCAAATTCTATGTTTTTTTTTTTTTCAAAGGCGATGGCACTGCCAGTGTAATGGGAGGAGGTGGCATTGGTACACCAAATATAGCAGAAACAACAAATGGCACAACAATTGGTCCGGCACAAAAGACAACGGCAGCGGGTGCTCAAAAGCGGCCTGTACGTCGTGGTGGTAAACCACAGCCGGATAGGCCAGTTCGAGCGTTATTCTGTTTGGGTGTTAAAAATCCACTCCGAAGCCTGTGTATTAGTGTTGTTGAATGGAAGTATCCTTTTTTTAATGATCGATTTATCTTATCTTTTTTTTATAGGTACAAACAAAAAATTTTCTATGTTTTTTTTTCCTTAACTCAAAGATATTTGTTAGACCATTCGAATATTTAATTCTTTTAACCATATTTGCCAACTGTGTTGCCTTAGCCGTATATACGCCGTATCCTTTTAGTGATTCAAATCAAACCAATGCGTATTTGGTAAGTTCTATGTTTTTTTTCTATGTTTTTTTTTCTCGTTTTGTCAACGTTGCTCTCTCTCTCTCAGATACAAATCTCAATGAAAAAAACCAAAAGTGAAAACTTAAATCTTTTCTATGTTCTATGTTTATCTTTACAGGAAAAAATTGAATACGTTTTTTTAGTAATATTTACTGCTGAATGTGTTATGAAAATCATAGCATATGGATTTATGTTACATAATGGTGCATATCTAAGAAATGGATGGAATTTGTTAGATTTTTTTATTGTTGTTATAGGGTATGTTAAATGTCATTCATTTGTCTTATTGTTCACCATGTGTACATGTCAAAAGGAAAAAAAAACAAAAAAAAAACTTCTTAATTCATTCGCAGTATGATAAGCACGGTGTTATCAAATATAATGAAGGAGGGATTCGATGTAAAAGCTTTAAGAGCATTTAGAGTACTCAGGCCATTGAGATTGGTATCGGGTGTGCCAAGTAAGTATACATTCTATGTTTTTTCTATGTTTTCTATGTTTTTTTTTTTCATTTCTGCTTGTCATTTTTGAATTCTGAAAACTTGTTTTTCTCCCTCCATTCCTCCCTCCACTCAAAATCCCTACCTAAGGTCTCCAGGTTGTACTTAACTCAATTCTCCGTGCCATGGTGCCTTTATTGCATATAGCTCTATTGGTCTTGTTTGTGATTATTATTTACGCAATTATTGGATTAGAATTATTTTCGGGAAAAATGCACAAGACCTGTCAAAATAATGTCACAGGTAAGTTCGATCCTTTCCGTCATCTCTTTGATTTTGATATTCTATGTTTTTCTATGTTTTTTTTTTTTTTTTTTTTTTGGAAATCTTTAGGAGAATACATGGAAGATCCAAATCCATGTGGAAGTTCTGGCTATCACTGTCCAGCTGGCTTCGAATGTTATGACAAATGGGAGGGTCCAAATTTTGGCATTACAAATTTTGATAATTTCGGTTTAGCCATGCTAACGGTCTTTCAGTGTGTCACACTTGAGGGTTGGACAGACGTACTCTATGATGTAGGCACCTGTCTCTGTCTCTGTTCTGTGTCTCTCTGTTCTGAATTCATTTCGTTACTATCTAGATTCAAGATGCCATGGGCAGCACATGGCAATGGATATACTTCATATCCATGGTCATTTTGGGTGCATTCTTTGTGATGAATCTAATTCTTGGTGTTCTGTCTGGTGAGTTCTCAAAGGAGCGTACGAAAGCGAAAAATCGTGGTGATTTTCAAAAGTTACGCGAACGTCAACAAATCGAAGAGGATCTACGCGGCTACTTGGATTGGATTACCCAAGCTGAGGACATTGAGCCCGAGGCTGATGGCAATCTAATTCAAGATGGCAAAACGAAACAACCAAACGAAATGGACTCGAACGATCAACTTGGCGATGAGGGCCAAGAGCAGGTCGCCGAGTCGTGGTTTCGTAAAAAGAAAAAAGACTTGGATCGTGTGAATCGTCGCATGCGACGTGCCTGCCGCAAGGCAGTTAAGTCTCAAGCGTTCTACTGGCTAATCATTGTATTGGTGTTCCTAAATACTGGTGTTCTCGCAACAGAGCACTACAAGCAGCCCCGGTGGTTGGATGAGTTTCAAGGTAAGTTCAAACGCAGGCCACACAGCATCATTTTTCAACACACATTTTCAGAGTGGACGAATATATTTTTTGTGGCGCTGTTCACGTGCGAAATGGTCCTGAAGATGTACAGCCTGGGTTTTCAGGGATACTTTGTGTCCCTGTTTAACCGTTTCGATTGTTTCGTCGTCATTGGCAGTATCACCGAAATGATTTTGACCAACACGCACATCATGCCCCCACTGGGCGTGTCCGTGCTTCGGTGTGTCCGTCTGCTGAGGGTCTTCAAAGTGACCAAGTGCGTATGCATTTCACATTCTTCTGTCACATTTCCACGTCACACAATTTATCTTACAGATACTGGCGTTCACTGTCGAATCTGGTCGCCTCGTTGTTGAATTCGATTCAGTCGATCGCTTCACTGTTGTTGCTTCTCTTTCTGTTCATTGTTATCTTTGCCTTGCTTGGGATGCAAGTGTTTGGTGGAAAATTCAATTTCAATCCCGAAGAGGAGAAGCCTCGTTCAAATTTTGACAGCTTCTGGCAGAGTTTGCTGACCGTCTTTCAGGTGAGCAATCATCAGTTTTTCTTGAAGTCCTTGCTGAGAAATCAACCACAAAATTCAGATACTGACTGGTGAGGATTGGAACACAGTGATGTACGATGGTATCCGAGCTCATGGGGGTGTCGCATCGCCTGGCATCTTGGCGTGCATTTATTTTATAATCCTATTCATCTGTGGTAACTATATCCTTCTGAATGTGTTCTTGGCCATTGCCGTGGACAATCTAGCAGACGCTGATTCACTGACAGCGATTGACAAGGAGGATGAGGTAAGGAATGACATGGGATACACACATCTGGAGTTCACTTTTGGGATTTCGTGTGCAGGAAGATGAGAACAAACAGAAGTCGCATAGTCCAACGCCGATCATTGACGGCGAGGATGAGGATGGAATGGATGGTGATGGTAGGGACATGGACGATGAGGAGAATATGTAAGTGAATGGTTACGGTTACGTGGAGAGCTCAATTCCGGTTTTCTTCAGGGAGGACGATGAGACCCTGTCCGAGATGAAGATACGGTTGGATAATGAAGAGCGTGATTTTTACGAAGAAGAACAAGAAGGTAAACGTTTCGTTGGAATATTCTTTTTTGTTTCATTTTTCTGTTCCCTATTTTTTTTTTTTTTTTTTTTGTTTTCCTTAATTTTAATTTTAAGTTTAAAAATAATTAACAAAAAAAAAAAAGGTAAAGTGATGTACAAAAAGAAAAATTTCCAAACAAAACTCAAAATTGAACTGAAATTGAAAAACAAATAAAATAAAAAAAACCCCAAAAATTTGTTGCAAAATGTAAAAAATAATTAGATTATAATACAGAAGTGGTACATGACCAAGCTACAGCACGTCCACGGCGTATATCAGAAATCAGCGTTAAGAAGACTAAAAAACCCATACCACGTGGCACAGCGTTTTTTATATTTACACATAAGAACAGGTAAAAATTGATCAAACAATTTTTGCAACAAATCAATTTGAATTTAAAAAAACAGAATTTACAAAAAAATAATTAACGATTTTTTTTTGAAAAAAAAAGCGCGTTTGTTTGGTTTGGAATTTATACAATTTTTTTTTTCCAGTGTATTCTTATTTTTTTTTTTTTTTTGAGAGAGAATCATCTGAAAGTTTAGTTTGTTTCCTTATGTAAATTTATACTTCCATAGTGCTTCACAAAATTTTTGAGATCTAATCCTCTCTTTAGATTAAAAAAAAAAGAAAAAAAACTTTTTTTTCTTTCTTTTTATGTAACAATCTTTTTTTTCTTCTTTTTTTTCTTTCTCTCTCTCTCTCTCTCTCTCTCTCCCTCTCTCTCTTTCTCTCTCTCTCTCACTCACTCTTATGTTGACTCTTTTGTAAATTTGGTCTTCACTGAAAATCTAACAACAAAACAATCATGAAATACAAATCTTTTACACACAAATCTCGCGATCCATAAAAAAATAAAAAATCCACCAAAAAAATTGTATCTTTTCCCTTCTCCCTTGACCCCCCTCAAAAAATAAAAAAAAAAAACCAAAAACACATTTCAACCCCCTTGAGCAGAAGAAGGTATCGTTTCAGCAAGGCCAAGACGTATGTCAGATTTAAATAATGCTCCGACAAAAATTCAACCAATCCCGCCAGCGTCATCCTTCTTCATAATGTCGCAAACAAACAGGTTTTTAGTTCAACAGTTCATTTATTATTATTTCTATAGTTTTTTTTTCTTGTAATTTATTCGTTGTTACTGAGCCTAAATATCCCTAAACGACTTTCCTCAAGCTCCGATCAATTTTTTTGTTTCTTTTCCGCTTGAGTTTATATTTTTTTTTATTGATATTCCATTCATTCCCCCCAGACCTTCCCCCCAGACCTTCCACCCTCCGGTGTATCCCGGTGTATCTCAAACTAACAATTCGTCGTCTCTCCCCCCACCCCACAAAAAGAAAAAAGCTCCAAAAAGAAAACATATTTTTATCCATTTTTTTGTGTAACTTTGTTTAGATATTGCCTATCGTTCTATTCGTGTGTACAGGCGTTGTTGTTTCGTTGTTTTTTTTTTTTTTTTTAATTTTGAGATGCCCTAACCTGGGGTTTGGCAATGGAATGAATCTAATCGCATTCGATACAAAATTTCGGCATGCATTCCCCCAATTGGCACTATGAATATTTTTGTACCCTGACTGACTAAAAAAAACAGCAAAAAATGGGGATACCAATGGGGAACTCTGAGTGAAGAGATCGGGCGGGTTTCATTCAAAAGCGGGTCTGAGTCCGGCTCCGATGGACTCAAATCGGAAACCCCTTGTCTCAGATGAGACTTCGGAGAGCAAACTGAATATGCCCTGACAGTTTCTTACTAGATTCTTGTACCAAAAGATGAATTTCAAAATTGACCGTCTCAAAAGCATCCACAACCCTGATAAGAAATTTCCTTTGATGTTGCGGGTTCATGAAGCGAACACAGAACCCCCACCGAGACAACATTACTGCATTTGGCCTGCATTTGGCCTGCATTTGGCCTGCATTCAGCCTGCAGTTGGCCTGCAGTAATGATGTCTCGGTGAGGGTTGTGTGTTCGCTTGATTAACCCCCAGCTAAGCTTTGAACGAGTATTTCTACTATCATCTGCGTCGCTACTTGTCTCGCTTTCTGGTGCTTTTCCGCCCTTGAATGTTCGTCATCACTGAATATGTGCTGCGTCGCTCTCCATGCGGGTCTCGCCACCGAATCAGTGGAATATCTTGCATTTTAATAGGAAATTTGCAAAAAAAAATTGAGCTTTTTGAGAGCTTTAAGAAACAATCGGCCACCTATCGTCACTGAGCAGAATTTCGCCTCAAATTTTCTTACTAAATACGCTTCGATCTTTCAAGAATTTAGTTCTGAACTCAGTCTTCTGCATTTCAGTGGAAAATTTGTAAAAAAAAAAAAATTGAGCTTTTTGAGAGCTTTGAGTAACAGGCGGCCACCGTAGTCTCAGCTATTGTCACTGAGAATGATTTGGGTTAAAATTTTGTGATCGAATACTCTTCAATCCTTCAAGTATTCAGTCCTGAACTCAGTTTTCTGCATTTCAGTAGAAAATTTGCAAGAAAATTGAGCTTTTTTAGAGCTTTAAGTTACAATCGACCACCTATCGTCACTGAGCCAGATTTCGCCTCAAATCTTGTGATTGAATTCTACTCAATCCTTCAAGAATTCAGTCCTAAACTCAGTCTTCTGCATTTTAGTGGAAAATTTGCAAGAAAATTTAGCTTTTTGAGAGCTTTTAGTCACAATTCACCACCGCTGCCTGAGATATCGTCATATGTGATCGAATTCTACTTGATTTTTCAAGAATTCAGATCAAATCTCAGTCTTCAGCATTTCAGTAGGAAATTTGCAAAAAAAAAATAGAGCTTTTTGAGAGCTTTTAGTCACAATTGACCCCTGCTGCCTCAGTTATCGACACTTTGTGATCGAATTCGATTCGATCTCTCAACCTAACCGCCAACTGAATGAATTACCGCTGCGATCGACACTGTCACTCCGTTTCACTTAAAAAAAGAAACCTGTCTCCAGCCCTTCTTGGTAATCTCCCCCTCTTCTCTAATCTGACCAAAAAACCGAATCAAAAGAGACCTTGTTTAATATTTTGTAGATACTCGGCATGTTGTATTGCACGTTGCTTTTGAGTTGTACTTCTCTAGGTTGTCGCGATGTTTTTCTATATTTTTTTATTTATTTTTATTTTCCTCTTTTTTTTGTTGTAAAATCAAAATTAAGCGCTACGCATTTAAATAAAAAAAAAAACAAAACCCTGCGCTTCTTGTTAATAGACCAAAGAATTATTTAAAAAAAAAAGAAGCAAACCAAATATTTAATCAAATTGATAAATACTGTGTTCCATGTTGCAAAAATTCGATTTAAAAAAAAAATAAAAAACTTATAAGCACGCGAAGATTTTTCTTATTTTTTAATGAATTTTGCCTGAAGGTTTCGAGTCTTCTGTCACTGGCTGTGCAATCATAGTTACTTTGGGAACATCATCTTGTGTTGCATTATGTTCTCATCAGCAATGTTAGCTGCAGAGGATCCACTGGACTCGGAGGCACCTAGAAATAAGGTATGTCATGATATACACACACGCAATTACAAGAGGGTGACATTCTCTTTTTCTGTTCTTCTTTTTTCTTCTCTTTTCTTTTCTTGGTCTTCTTTTTTTTTCAGATTCTTAATTATTTTGATTACTTTTTCACGGCTGTTTTTACAATGGAACTGCTTCTCAAATTGATTTCGTATGGCTTCGTTTTACATAATGGAGCCTTTTGCAGATCAGCATTTAATTTGCTTGATTTACTCGTGGTCTGCGTATCCTTAATATCAATTGGTTTCAGGTAATTGAATCAAATTTCTATTTTTTTGTAGGGTTGTGTGAAATTTTTGCTACGTGTCATGATGCTTGTTTTTTTGCTTTCAAAATGGTCTTCGTTTCTATTTATGGAGCACCCTTTAAATGAGGTGTCATAATTTATGTCATGAGTTATATCACGAGTTATGTCATGCTTTCATTTAAGGATCACTCTTGGCATGAAGTGTCATCGATTAGGAGTACTCTTAATGCGACATGTCTTAAATTATGCCATGAAACATTTCATGAGCTATGTCATGCGTTATGTCATGAGTTATATCGTGAGTCATGTCATACCTTCGGACGATTTCTGTTTCGATCTAAGGAACGCTTCTAACAGGAAGTGTCATGAGTTATTTCATGAGTTATGTCATCCGTTATGTCATGAGTTATGTCACGCGTTATGTCATGCCAGGAGCACTGTTAAGGTGCCATGAGTTATGTCATGAGTTATGCCACGCCTTGAAACGATGTCCGTTCCGATTTAAGAAGCACTCTTGTCTCATGAATTATAGCATGGGTTATATCATGAGTTATCGCATGATAGAAAAAATTTATAAACTCTCTTCAAAGCAATCAATGACTCGAAGCATCCATCACGTTTCATAGAACATAGAACATAGTCAGTAAAAATGAGATCCCTAACATTTGTCCCCTTTTCTCTTTTTTTCAATTTTCAAATTCACAGTTCGAATGCGATTTCGGTCGTGAAAATTCTTCGTGTACTCCGAGTCTTAAGACCTCTAAGAGCAATAAACCGGGCCAAAGGACTTAAGGTATGTGTTGCACTTGTTAGTTTGCTTTTTTTCCATTTCTTTTTCTTTTTCTTCTTTTTTTTCATTTTTTTTCAAATTTTCTTTTGAATACTTTTAAGCTAATCTCAAATTAAACTAAGCAAATGATAAAAAAAATTTTGAATAGCAAACTCTCGACTTCGTGAAACTGCTACTAACAACACCAGTCTAATCATACCTCTGCCAAAAATTAATTTTTTTTTTTTTTTGATTTATGTTTTTTTTTTTTTTTCAAAACTAAAGCTAAATTAAAATGAGTAATTTTTTTTTGGTGATTTTACGGATTAATACCCGAACAATGCGATAAGATGCAAGGGGCTACTTGTATAAATTTAAACAAAATTCAAATATTTATAGTTCAAAACAAATGAAAAAAAAAAATGATGATGTGAAGGACTAAACAAAAAAATTTTATCTGTTTTTAAAACTTTTTTTTTTAAGTTGTTACAGACTAAAAACTGCTGCTTTCTGTTATATTTTTTTTCCACTCTTTGTCACTCTTTCTCTCTCTCTCTCTGTCTCTCTCTTGACTCTCTCTCTCTCGCTCTTCTTGTGCGTGGGGATACATTCCACGTTCGAGAGAGTGCTGATAAAAAAGGTTGAATATTTTGTATTCAAAAAATTAAAAAACAAAAATCAAGACTGACCTGAAATACGAAAGAAAACAAAATTTGAAAGAAAACTTTGCCCTGTCGGCTCAGTTTAAGAACAAAGTTTTTCCATGTTTTTTTTGTTTTTAATTTACACTTACTTTTTTATTTTTTTTTTACACACATACACATACACACCACGTCTTCTCTCTTGACTTTTTTAAATTCTTCTTCTTTTCATTTTTTTTTTTTACTTCCTTTTGTCTGTTTGTATGTTTGTTCCATTCATTTTTCAAAATGAGAGCACACACAATGCAGTCCCCTTATTCTTTTGTTGTCTTGTATTTTTTGCGTTGTTTTCTATTTATTTATTTTTTGATTTCTTATAAGAAAATGTTTTTTTTTTTGTTTCTGTTTTTTTTTCTGATTTACTTTTCAAAAATTTGATTTGTTTGTAAAATTGTTTCTGACTTAATTTTTTTTTGTTTTCTCTTCCTCTGATTTTTTTTTTTGAATCGAGTTTTAAAAAAAAAATACAAATTATTAACCATTTTCGTCTTGTTTCGTTTAAAATTTTGGTTTCTTTCTTTTTTACTAATTCTCAAAAAAAAATTGTATTTACTGTTAAGTTTTTTTGTTTAATTATTTTTTTTTCTTAATTTTTTTTTTCATTTTTTTTATTTTTATATCGAAACAAACAATCTACAACAACAAACAACAAACAAATTCTATTATATTATAGCATGTAGTGCAATGTGTTATAGTCGCTGTTAAGACTATCGGAAATATTGTCCTTGTGACATGCCTTCTACAATTCATGTTTGCCGTTATAGGAGTCCAGTTATTTAAGGTAGGAATTGTGGATTTTTTTTTGTCTTTCTGTTCTTGTTGCCAAAAAAAAAATAAAAAAAAAATTGGTATTTATACATAAAAAATAAATTTTGTACTTGTAAGACATTATATATAAAATAGAAAATGTATATTCGAATTTTATAAAAATCTTCACAATGACCTCCCGCCCTTTTCTACTTTTTGCAAGCTCATGCTTCTGATACTTTTTTCTTTCCTGTTTTTTTTTCTGTTTATTTTTTTTCTTGTGATTTGTTTTGATTTTTTTTGTGAGTTTTTTTTCCTAAACTTTTTTTTTATTTTGCACTTTTCTTTTTTTATTTTGTTTTGTTTTTGTGAACTGGAGAAAAAAAAACAAACCGAACGACAAATATTTTGTGATCTTGTGCTGTGAAAATTTTGCTATGCTTTACAACAAGTGCAAATTTGTTTATAAATTAACCCACAAATCATGTATCGTAGGTGCATAGGTTATTTATGTTTTTTTTTTTTGTGACAAAGCATAGACGGTTGAGAGGAGTTTTTGTTTTACCATGCGAGTCGTAGTGTTTTGCTTGAGCACACATTGTAACCTCAACATTTGGCAATCATGTTTCTTTGTTTTGTTTTGTTTTGTCTGTTTGTGGAATTTCCTTCAAATCCTGATGAGAGAGAGAAGGCGTTCATTCAAATGATTGTCAGATGATCTAAAGTATTTTTTTTTTAATTTTTTTTTTCTGTTTGCTTTCCATGCTCGTGTGGTGTACAGATTAAGGAATTTAGGGTTCAAATAATTTTTTTTTTGAACAAAAAACAACAACAAAGCTTTGTTTTTAGTGTTTTCATCTTTTTTACGCCTTTAAAAAAAAACTTTACAAAACACTTTCTCAAAAAGAAATTCTTAAGAAAAAACACTTTTAAAAAAACTTAAAAAAAACCCTTTCTCTAAGGAAAAACTTTTTGTTAAAAAAAAACTTACGAAAAAAACACTTTCTTAAAAAAAATCTCCTTGAATAAAAACACTTTTTTAAAAGCAAAACTTTGAAAAAACACTTTCTCAAAAAGCAGACTTAAAAAAAATCTTTTTAATTTTTTTTAAATAAACTTCTCAAGAAAAAACATTTCAAAAACACCTTTTAAACAAAAAACACTTAAAAAATACTTAAAAAAACTCTTAAAAAACACTTAAAAAAAACTTAGAGAAAATATTTTCTAAAAAAAAACACTTTAAAAAAAATACCTAAGAAAACCCACTAAAAAAACACTTTTTTTAAAAATTCACTTTTAAGGAAAAAAAAACACTTAAAAAAAATACATTTAAAAAGCACTTTAAAAAAATGCTTTAAAAAAACACTTTTTAAAAAAAAGGAAAGAGAACCCTTTTTTTAAATTTCCCCAGGAAATTCTGTTGTTTATAAATTTTTTTCCACCCTCTCTCTAGCTAATCCGTCAAAAATTTCTAGCTTTGTAAATAAATCTAAAGTTTTTCCTCAACTTTCATGTACCCTTTTGAGTTTATTTCTCTGTTTTTTTTTAATTTTTTCTTTTTTTTTGGTTTTTTTATTTTGATTTGATTTTCTAATGCAATTTTCGTTTACTTTTAAAATACAGAAGTCGAAGTATATCAGAAACTTCGTAGATACTCCTTGTTTGTCAGCAGATGGAAATTTTTTTTGGTTTTATTTTCGATAATTTCACTATTTTTTTTTGCAAAAATGACACTTCAGAATTTAAGAAAAAAAATATGCAATAAGTAAGAGTCTATGAAAATGAAAAACAAAAAATTAGAGTCAAGTATGTAGCCCTGCCCTTACACCATTTAATGGGTAGTACTTTTATAATCTTCCCCCGTACACTTGATAGACCCCTAGGTACAAATCAGTAGCAGCAAATTTATTTTAACTCCTATGCGCAATCACATAAATTTGAGTAGAACAACAAAAAAAAAATCCAACTAAACACAAAACCAAAAAAGAACACATGAACCACCCTTAATCTAAAAAAAAACTGAATCGTATCCTTTTTTTCTTGCTCCTCTTTTGATTGATGCCACACGAAACTTCATGCAAATTTTTGTATTCTTCCTTTTTTTTGTTTGTATTTTTCTTCTTATTTACGCTGTAATCCGTAGCCGAATACATTCACATACACACTCTCGTATACATACAAAAATTTTGGATTTTGATTTTATTCCAAATTTTTAGAACATCAAATACTAATTCACAATTCAAGTGAGCCCCACGCATTTAATCTTCTTTTTTTTTTAATTTTTTATTTTTATTTTTTTTTTAATTTAAAGTTAGTATACAAATTAATTTTTTTTTATTTTTAACAAATTCATAGTTGCTTGCAAAAAAAAAAAATATTTATATATATACTTACCCTTTACTAAATCATAATTAAAAAAAAAAAAACAACTGTCTTATCCAAAAAAAAAACGAATAAATAATTTTTACTTTTTTTTTTCTTTCCATACATGCACAATCAAAAAAAAAATAAAAATCATATATCTCTCTATCTTTGAATACTTATAATTCCAATATTTGTACATATATAACGCTCACATCAACTTAAAAAAAAAAACACGAAATTATTTTGAAATGACCTCCCAACCTTGGATCATGTGCCATAAACCTCTCAAAAACTAATCAAAAATTAATAAAAAAAATCCAAAAAAAAACATACCTGCTTTGAATTTATCGTTTTGTTTTTTCTTTTATTCTATTCCTTCCTTAACAATTAATAATAAAAAAAAAACTACAATCCAATCCAACCAAAAAAAAAAAAAACTGAAACAACCCGCTAAAAAAATATCCAAAAAAATGAAAAAAAAAAAAACCAAAAAAACTTGTAGTATGTTGTTAAATGCGTGATAGTTGCTATTAAGACCATTGGTAATATAATGTTGGTTACCTATTTGCTACAATTCATGTTTGCTGTTATTGGAGTGCAACTTTTTAAGGTAATAATTTATTTTCTTAACTCTTTTCATTTCCAAATTTTGAATGTGAAACAAAAAAAAATAAAATAAACTTAAGAAAAAATTAAGAGGATGTCAAGGGAAAATACAATGAAATATATCAGCAAATTCAAAAAAATGAATAAATGCCATGTACTAGGTGTTGTCGATAACAAAATCAAAACTATATCAAAAAAAAAAAAAAAAACTCAAAAATTCTTATACACAAATCAAGCAAAAACTATTTCTGTTCTTGTAAAATGTATTTTTTTTTTATTTTCATCAATTTTTTGTTCCTCTTTCTCATCGTGTTCAAGTCCTACGAACAGAGATGAACCGAAAAATGCAACCGATACGATTGTCATAAAAAACCAAAAAAAAAATCAAAAGCTTCAAGAAAAAAGCTTTAGGACAGCTTTTTTTTAATCCCTTTTTCATATTTTTGTTTCCCATTCTGTTCTCTGTGATATTTTGTCTTCATTTAATTTTTGTTCCCCCCCATTCTCATCACGTCAAGACAGAATCAGAAGAAAAAAAAAACCACGAAGCAAAATCAAAAAAAAAATCTCAAAAAAAAATTTTCGAAAACCGAAAAACCAAAATCAATTGTCTATTATTTTTCTGTCTTTTTTCTTTTTTTTGTTAACTTTTCTCTCATTTTCCATTTCGAAAACCAAAAATTTCTGATTTGATGTAATTTTTATGGAAAAAAAAAACGAAAATTGTAAAGTTCACTTTGTTTATCTTTTTTTGTGTTATTTTTCTTTTTTGTTTTGTTAACCCGTTCGTTTACTCGTGTGTATATACATCCCATGTATATCTATTAACAAGTAACTTCATGTGTGTGACATGTAACCCCGGCCTTCATTCGTGCTCTATTTGTGTGTTTTTTTTGTGTCTCTCCGCCATTTTTTCCCTCAGGTGTTTCATGCAAAAATCGTGTAAAATAAGCTGTCGTCGTCCTTTTTTTTGTAATTTTTTTTTTAAACTTTTTTGGATTTTTCAAAAGAAAAATATATTCGACTGCTTTGGGTAACCAACTCCTGATAACAATTTAGAGCTATTGCCGTGAGACTATTTCACCTAGGGTCAGGAACATTGGTATTGAACGCCCGAACAAAATTAATAAAAAGCGAAATCGACGCTAAATTCACTGTTTTCGAGATATGGTGCATTTTTTAAAAAACCTCGCTCCAAAACTCCCCCAATTTTTGGCTCTATGTCAGTACCTATTACAGCTAGTGTCACAAATCGGTTTAAGAGTTACCCCATAGAAACGTGCATCCTTGCAAAAACCGTCACCAACAAGAAAATTAGTCCAGAACGCCCGTTTTGGTGCATTTTTCAAAAAAAATTGTTTTTTTCGTCCAATACCCTCCCAATTTTGGCTATAAATCGGTGTATATTTTACCTAGGCCAGAAATCGGCTTGAAATTTGCGCAATAGAGGTATGTATATTTCAAAAAACCGTCAAAAACAAGAAAATTAGTCCAAAACGCCCGTTTTCGGGATATGACAAATTCAAAAAACCAAAAAAATTGCATTTTTTCTCCTTTCTAACACAATTTCTTGGCTAGACAGCCGATCTATGAATCGTAATTTTCAGACTTCAATCGTCGACCTTTGAATACAGAATCCAAAAAGTCGCACAAAAATTTGAGGTATCCTTTTTTCATCCTGTCGCATCCCGCGGCACTGAATCCTTGGACTTAGGACCACATGTGATGGCTCGAAACGTTGGTATTGATTGCCACTATAACCAAAAGTGATTACGAGTATGCTTGATATCTGCGTCAGACTCACCGTTTTCGAGGTACGGCCAATATTTAAAAAACTCGTTTTTTCGTCCTTTTATATATCATTTCTTAGCCATAACTCAGAAACTATTAGGCCTACGGCCACAAATTAGGCCTCAGAATGTTCGTATTAAGCGCTACTACAAAATTGATTGAGAAGAAAATCTACGTCAGAATCACCGTTTTCGAGATATGGCGAATTTTCTAAAAAAATAATCGTTTTTTTCGTCCGTTTCTGACACCATTTTTTGGCTCTAACTCGGAAACTATTAGGCCTAGGACCGCAAAAGTGGTATCAAAAGGTTCGTATTGAACACCGCTAGAATGCCTGAGAAGGATACCAGCTAAAGATTTTTTTATGAAAAGTGATGTCCTTTTTTGTGTCCTGCAGAATCCTTCGACACTAAATCCTTGCAAATTCATGATTTCTCCTTCGAACACCCTTCGCCCCACCATCTCTGCCCATTTTTGCATCAAAATTCGACAAAATTTTGAAAATTCAAAAAAATTTCACGTTTTCACCGAAAAATGCAGTCAATTGCAAAACTTCGGGGTCGACTTTCTGGTGAATTTGTGTCGATTTTTTGAAAATCAAATTTTTGATAAAATTTTTTTGGTTATTCGATAAATATTCGGTGGTTGATGATAAATCTAAAATTTGAGCGATTTTGGTCCACAGGATCAGGTAAAAAGTTGAAAAAATCCATGAGACGAAAGAGTGAATAACCGCCTCCTGATGCCATTTTTTGGTCATATCTCGAAAACTATTTGACCTACGGCCATAAATGAGGTACCAAAATGTTTGTATTAAACACCTCCATAAAAACTATTCAAAGGTAGATCGCCGTACGAAGCATCGTTTTCGAGATATGGCGTATTTTTCAAAAATTCTTCGGTTCCTTCGTCCTTTTTGATGCCATTTCCTGACTAGGGGATGTTCTGAATGCAGGAATTTCTGATGCAGAATAAGCGACCGTTGAAAGCTAAAGCCAAAATGTTGCATAATGACGAAGAAAAAATTTTAGGTTTACCGAGGAGGTCCTTTTTGGTGTCCTGTTTGATCCTGCGGCAGTGAATCTTGTCGAATTTAACTTTTTACGTTCGAGTACTATCCGCCCTATGATCCCCATCCATTTTTGAATCAAATTTCGGAGAGATTTTGAAAATTCAAAAAAATTTCATGTTTTCACCGAAAAATGCAGTCAATTGCAATACTTCGGGGTTGACTTTCCGCTGAATTTGTGTCGATTTTTTGAAAATCAAAATTTGGAGAAAATTCTTTGGATAGATCGATAGAGATTCCGTAGTTGATGATAAATCTGAAATTTGAACGGATTTGGCCAAAGGATATGGTAAAAAAAGTTGAAAAATCCTTAAGACAGAGAAGTACATAACCTCGTCCTGATGCCATTTTTTGACTATATCTCGGAAAGTGTTTGACCCAGGACAATGAATGTGGGCTTAAAATGTTTGTATTGAAAACCTGCATGAAAATTATGAAAAGGGAAATTGACACCAGATGCACCGTTTTCGAGATATGGTGCATTTTTCAAAATTAATTGCTTTTTTCCTTCAAAGTCATCTAGGAGTCCATAATGTATTCAAATGCTTTGAAAGTTTTTCTATGACCCTATGCGGATATGGGGATATCCTCCAGTCCGGGAAGGACCTGGGCTTCAGCGTGGGTACCGGATACTAAACTCTCATACAGCGAATATAGTTTTTTTTTGAAAAATCCACTCACTAACCGGCATAACATACACACCCACACCCATACCCACACCCACACCCACACATAATCATCATCAAAACAACTAGAACACCTTTTGTAACTTATCCAACACCTGTCATGTTTGTGCGTGTTCCTTGTAATTGTATCCTTGTACGTTCACAAGCAAAAAATAAGTCAAAATTTTCATGTATCTCACGCATATGCCGTTTACATCCGTTCCTCTCATTCAAGAATGACGAACGTCGAAATTTTAGTGTGTTTTCCTAGAATATCCTAATGATTTGTACAAAAAACAAACTTTTCTTTTTGTTCTTGTTCCAAAAATGAATCCTCATACATCTCATCGGGCATCGTCGACGAAGGCTTGCGTCCCGCAACGAACTTCCTCGACGATCGACTAGATAGACATGTATGCTGTGCTTAGATTAGTTTACAACAAAAAAAATGTATCTCTCTCTCGATAAGAACAAGAACAAGCAAACATTTTTGAAATTTTCTAACGCATTTGTTCTGCCATGTGAATAGGGTAAATTTTTCAAATGCACCGATGGCTCGAAAATGGTCCAAGCCGAATGCCAGTAAGCTTCCAACACTCTCGTGAGGTGATTTTTTCGAAAATATGTAAATTTTGTGTTTTTTAGTGGAACGTATCTCGTGTACGAGAGCGGCGACGTGACGAAACCCCGACTGAAAGAACGCGAATGGGTGCCGAACAAGTTTCACTTCGACGACGTGGCCAAGGCGATGTTGACACTCTTCACCGTCTCGACGTTTGAAGGCTGGCCTGGGTTAGTACACCGGTGTGACACCGGGTGGTGGGTGGAGTTTTGAAAATGTGTCTTCCCCCATTTCAGCCTGCTGTACGTGTCAATCGATTCGAACAAGGAGAACAGTGGACCGATACACAACTTCCGACCGATTGTTGCCGCCTACTACATCATCTACATCATCATCATCGCCTTCTTTATGGTAAACATCTTTGTTGGTTTTGTTATTGTGACATTCCAGAACGAGGGCGAGCAGGAGTACAAGAACTGTGAGCTGGACAAGAACCAAAGGAACTGCATTGAGTTCGCCCTCAAGGCGAAGCCGGTGCGGCGGTACATCCCGAAGCATGGCATTCAGTACAAGGTCTGGTGGTTTGTGACCTCCTCATCCTTTGAGTATACGATTTTCATTTTGATCATGATAAACACGATAACCCTGGCGATGAAATTCTACAAGCAACCGGAGTGGTACACCGAGCTGCTGGACGCAATGAATATGATGTTCACTGCGGTCTTCGCTCTCGAATTCGTATTCAAATTGGCTGCCTTTCGGTTTAAGGTACGTATGGAATGGGCGCTGTGCAGGCATGTCCTTTGACGTTCTCTTGTTCTCTCTCTCTCTCTCCCACTCCTCGTGCAGAATTACTTCGGAGACGCGTGGAACGTGTTTGATTTCATCATTGTGCTTGGTAGTTTTATTGATATTGTTTATTCGGAGATAAAAGTAAGCAAAGGTCTGAAATCAGATACTGGGGCTGAAAGTGCTGGAGCGTCGAAGAAAGTTTGTACCCCGATGCATTTTGATTTCAATTTAAAACATCAAACAGTCGTATTTGACAGACGTTTTTTTTTTTTTTCAACATTTTAATACTCATCGTATTTGTTTACTTTTTTTGTTGTTCGTTCGTTCGTTCGTTCGTTCGTTGGTTCGTTTATTCGTGTTTGGCGTTAGTTCGCACTGAGGAAGAACGCAGTTGTCCTCGATGTTTTTTTTTTCCCTCCCGAGTAACTTCCTTTATTTTGAAGCAGGATTGCATGTGGTGAGTGGTACAATGGGCTTGCAAGCAGATGCATGAAGGCAGGTGGATTTACTTACTTGATTTATATAGGAAACGACCATTTTGACAATTCCATGGGTACCCGGGTACCCGGGTAATGACCAAGTTGACGAGTACTAGCATGATATCAGGTTGTCGGTAGTCGCTAGTCTATACTATGGCTCTTAACTTTAGCCCGGTTAACAGCCGTTTCATCAATTTCACGGGTATCCGGGTCGTGACCAAGTTGGGTACCCGAAGGGCATCGGGTTGTTTTTCGTTGTCTTCCTGGATTCACTTAACAGTCGCGAGTCTATACTCCGGGTAAAGGCATCTCATCAATTCTCCGGGTATCCGGGTACCCGGGTAATGACCAAGTTGAGGGGTACTGCCATGATATCAGGTTGTCGCTAGTCGCTAGTCTTTACTTTCGCTCTTAATTTTACGCGGTTTACAGCCATTTCAGCAATTACACGGGTATTCGGGTACCCGGGCCATGGAAAAGTTGACGGGTACCCGACTGATATCGGGTGGTTTTTCGTTGTCCTCCTCGATTTACTTAACAGTCGCCAGTCTGTACTACGGGTAAAAGACATCCCATCAACTCCCCGGGTATCCGGGTACCCGGGCCGTCCTGGTACTGGCCAATTCGACGGCTATCCGACAATGCCTGTTATTGGGGACACGACAAAATCGGGTTGAAGCAACAAATACGTCTTGTCTGTCTTGATTTATGAGTCATATTGCTGGTAGCAGGATAGCGGGTACCCGATAGAATGACGGGTACCCGAAGAAAAAGTGAGTATCCGAAGAAATATTGGGTACCCAATAGCCTATGGCTCTGCCCGAAATTGGGGTAACTTGAGCGGGCGGGAAAAAATTCCAACCGGTTATCCGGGTATTCGACTATCCGGGTATGCGGCTAACTGGGTATCTAGGTTTCCGGGTATCCGGGTATCCGGGTATGCGGCTATCTGGGTATCTAGGTATCCGGGTATCCGGGTATCCGGGTATCCGGGTATCAAGAGCTATAGTCTATTCCAATTCTTCGCTTGTCATTCAAATTTGACAGATTTTTGAACGAGTTTCGAATAAATTTTCCGTGTCACCTTGAGGAGTCTCAAAATGGCCAGTTTTGAGATCGTCCAATTTTGGCAAGGGCCATGTCTTTTTTTGCGGCTCTTTAAATAAAAATTTCAAGACCTCGCGATGGACCTCTGAGATCGCTAAGATCTCCTTCCCGTTGTGTATTTTTCCACACGATTTGAAGATACTTTTCTAGCTTGAGTTAGTTTCGGGTACCCGGATTGTGTCAGTCTGTAAAAATAGCATTACACGGATAGTGACTTAAGGCAGGTGAAAAAATGCAGATTGTTCCATCGAATGGGTAAGTACGTAGTAAAAATAGTGAGGGTTTGTGAAACTATCTGGATACACACAACTACTTGAAACTATCCGAACTATCCGGTTCCTATCTCGAATCCAACTCAAATTTTTTGAGGCCTATGCATCTGCTTGTAAGGATCATTTTGCAGAAACCTTTAAATTACACACAAATTAATTACATGCATGTAGGTATCAATTAAAAACGATTCTCTCGCTCATAACAGACACTATCTCTAAGTAAGTAGATCCATCATCCATGGACAAGTAGTCAACCGTCATAGTATCAAAATACAGTCCAATAGAAAGAGAAAAAAAATGAACAAAAAAAAAACTATCACAACACCTTCTCACTTTCGCCACAGCACTATCTGATTGAAGAATTTCATTTTCAAAAAAAAAAATGTGGAAAACTTAATCTCAACATCAAGTTGGTTTTAAATTCAATTTCATGTTTTGTATTTTTTTTTTTCCTTAATTTTATTTTCTTTCCACTCCATCCGATCGATCCAAAAAATTGAACCGAAATCCTTTGAAACCGCTTGATTGTTTTTACAGAACAAAAATCCATCAAATACTAATTCCCATCTAGATATCGATGAATACATCAAAGTGAAAAAAGTAAGAAATTGAGAGAAAATCATCTTCAATCAACATTTTTTTGTGATCCGTGTGCGTGTGGTTTTTTTTTCTCTAAAATTTTGGTTTTTTACAGCTAATCTCTGTCTGAATCTAAGTTGTTTTTTTTTTGTTTTTGTCTTATAACTTTTGTGTTTTTGATTTTTGTGATTTTTTGTACATTTTTTGTGTGTTTTTGTATAAGATGCAGATGTAAATTGACATTTTCGAAGCTTATTGTGTGATTTTTGAGCTTTCCACGTATACCAATCAGTTTCTGTGCGAAAATAAAAACATAGAAAAACATAGACAAAACATAGAAAAAACATAGAAAATCATAGAAAATACACCAAATCTTAGAAAATCATATCGCATTGAATACGTACAAAATATTTCTTCAGAAACCCTAAACAAAAACGGTCTAACCGTGTGAAAGTAAGTGATGAATGAAGAGAATCTTAAGAGATTTTCTCTACATTTTTCTTAACCATTTATTTATCTCTAGCAAACCATGTAGTGAAGTGAAGACGATCAATTGCTTCACATCATTAATTAGTACTTGTAATATAAATAACGTATAATTATTGAATAACACACCTCAAGAGTCGTGTCCTTTAGATGGACATGGGACTAGTTGACTGTGCGATAAAAGTAGCTTATAATTGTTTTCTTTCAACACACTCTTACTCAGCTATGCTTTCGATTTATAATTTTTTTTTTCTGTTTAATGTACTCTAAGAGACTTGCTAAAAATACAAAACACGTTGCATTTACATTTACATACCGCTTAACGTTTTTTCTTTCTTTCTTTTTCATTAAAACAACAAATTACACACAATTAATCTAAACAACTTCTTTTTGAAAAAAAGAACAAATTGTATATTTTCTTTTGTCTTCTTATTTCCATTTATTTCAACAAACAAAACAAAATACAAAACAAAAAAAAAAAACAAAACAAATTTTTGGGATGACAGCCTGGATCGAATTTGATTTCAATAAATTTCTTTCGACTATTTCGTGTCATGCGTTTGGTTAAGCTACTGAGCAAAGGCGAGGGCATCCGTACGCTTCTGTGGACATTCATAAAGTCATTTCAAGCGCTGCCCTATGTAGCCCTCCTAATTGTTATGTTATTCTTTATTTATGCCGTTATTGGTATGCAGGTATGAGACAAAACAAAAAAAAGGAAAAAAAAAAACAAGACATTTTGTTTTTTTTTTTTTTTTTTTTTTAAAACATAAAATCGAATTTCATTTGACGTACAAACAAACTCTCAAGGTTTTCGGGAAGATCGCTTTAGACGATGACACAGCAATTCACAGGAACAACAATTTTCAAACTTTCCCCCAAGCGGTGCTGGTCCTCTTCCGATCGGCCACCGGTGAGGCATGGCAGGACATTATGATGGACTGCTCTGTGCGTCCGGATATCGTTGTTTGCGATGCGAATTCGGATGATCCGAACAACAAGAATTGCGGATCGAATATTGCGTTTCCCTATTTCATATCGTTTTACGTGTTGTGTTCGTTTTTGGTAAGTTTCAAAAAATGATGCGTTTGCCTTCGTGTGTCACACTTTTGACTCCCTTGTCAGATCATCAATCTATTTGTGGCTGTCATCATGGACAACTTCGACTATCTGACCAGGGATTGGTCAATCCTCGGTCCCCATCACTTGGACGAGTTCATTCGACTGTGGAGTGAATACGATCCGGACGCCAAAGGGCGCATCAAACATCTTGACGTGGTGACACTGCTGCGAAAAATATCCCCCCCACTGGGCTTCGGTAAGCTGTGCCCCCATCGAATGGCATGCAAGCGATTGGTGTCCATGAATATGCCACTGAACAGCGACGGTACTGTGCTCTTCAATGCGACTCTCTTTGCGGTCGTCCGGACATCGCTGAGCATAAAGACCGAGGGCAACATCGACGAGGCCAATGCCGAGCTGAGGGCGGTGATAAAGCAGATTTGGAAGCGAACCAGTCCGAAACTCTTGGATCAGGTTGTCCCGCCACCAGGCAATGATGATGAGGTCACTGTGGGCAAGTTCTATGCCACATACCTCATCCAGGACTACTTCAGGCGATTCAAGAAGCGCAAGGAGCAAGAGGGCAAAGAGGGTCAGATGGACAACAACAACACGGTCACACTCCAAGCCGGTCTGAGGACTCTGCACGACGCAGGGCCGGCGTTGAAACGTGCGATCTCGGGAAATCTCGACGAGTTGCTGGAGGAACCCGAGCCCATGCACAGGGTAGGATCATTCAGACTGAGTCACAGCCGAGGTTATGTCTTTTTTTTTTGTTCTTTTCTTCTTCTGTCTGTGCAGCGAAATCACACGTTATTCGGTAGCGTGTGGTCATCCCTTAGACGACACGGAACTGGGCCATTTGCCCGAAATCGGAAGACTCAAGGCAACGCCAGCAATGGCCTACAGCTACCATCGCTCTCCAACGATCAGCTGTACAACTCAATGCACCGCAGCGTCGCTGACGGCATCAATCATATCACAAAGACCATCATGCAGACCCGAGTTGGCAGTGGCCCCCTTGGCTACAATACCGAACTCAGTGGCAGCGGTGAGCTGCGCACCTTTAGCGAGAGCATCCCCATGCGTCCGCTGATGATGAAGAACGGCAGCAGCAGCGGAGGTCTTGTCGCCGGCCCCGACGGTGGCAGCGCAAACCTCCTCAGCAGCCAGTCATATGAGTAAGTACATTACACTGAACAAACAAATCACTTGAATGGATTAAAGGATAACATTGACGGTATTTTAAGGGAAAAATAGCGTATCGCGTGCTATGAAATCAGGAACAAAAAAAAAATCACAAAAAAAAAACAAAAAAAATCTATCTCTTTGGTTATGACATTTTTTGTTCCTTCCTCCGACTCATTTTCGTTTCTCCCCGTTTATTTTCTTTGATTTTCCTTTTTTCTTTTTTTTTTTGATTTTTTTAAGAATTTATTTCCCTTACTCTTTGTAAACATAACATTTTCCTTTCAGCAAATCAAATCGTGGTATCTTATTACATCCTTTTTATAACGGTAAGAATATAAAAAAAGGCCCAACACAGAGGTATTAGGAGTTGGTTTTTTTCTTCTTAATTTTTTTTTTCTTTGTTTTTTCTTTTTTATCTCTTAATTTTAAACAAAAAAATAATTCAAAAACGAAATTTAAGAAAAAATTTAAAAAAAAATTTTATTTTCTACCGATTTTCTTGTTAACAGAATTTACAAAAAAAAAAGTCTTTTTCTTGAGTTTCCTTTCTAACAAAACGCTTCGATTTTTTTTTTCAAAAAAAAAATTAACTAATTGAATTTACAGTTTTTTTCTTTTCGTTCGATTTATGTTTTTCATTTTTTTTTTTTTTTGAAATGCTGAATGGCAGATATAATAAATAACCTTTGGTTGAGTTTTTGTTTTGCTTACGATACTAACGAGAGTTGAAAAGTTTCTTTTTTTTTTTCATTTCACTTGTATACTTGGATATAGTTTTGGTTTTGTTATACAGTTCGAAAATAAATTTGCAATACATTTTTTAAATTAAATGAAAATATCAACTTTTTTCGATTGTGTTTGGTTTTTTTTGGTTTGTTTGGAAGTGAAACTTTTTTTAACTAACCAATTCACACAAATTTAGAACATGCATACATTTTGCGAACTCGCACTTTCGATTTTTTAACATTTTTTTTATATATATTTTCATTCTTTTCTTAAAGTAGAGATTTAAGGGTGAAATTGTGATTGGCAAAAATGAGATAACAGGGCTTCCCTAGGGTTCCCAACGTGGACCGAAGCTAGGGAAGGACAGCAAAATTCTGAAACCCTGTCAATTTTCTTTCCTTTTAAGCAAAAATTTCATGAAGAAGCTGAATCAGTCAAAAAATGCATCCCAAAATATTCCAAGACTTCATGGGACAGAATAGGGGCCTCAGAACTTGGCTCATAACTATCCAACCGTGGAACGCCCGGTAAAAAGTCGCACCACATTTCGCATCTACATTCAATTTTCCATCTATTCTAATACCAAACGTTCCTTAATTCGTCTTGAGTGCCGAGAAAATCCTTTCAGAAGACATCATGTCCTCGAAGATGCGAATTTCATGCGACAGAATAGGACCCTCAGAACTTGGCTCATAACTACCCAACCGCGGAACGCCCGGTAAAATGTCATACCTCATTTCGCATCTTCGTTAAATTTCCTATCCATTGAAGTACAGAACATTTCTTAATTCCTTGTATTTATCGAGAAAATCCTTTCAGAAAACAAGTTTGTCTTCAAAGATTGCAAATTTCACGCGAAATGGAGGTTCTCACACATTTTGCTTCCAAATTCCAAACCACGGCGCTCCCGTTAAAAAACCATCACTCATTTGACGTCTACATTAAATGGCCTGTCCAATGATGTATAACACATTCTTCAACTCGTCCTAGATATCGAGAAAATCCTCTTAGAAAACATCATATCCTCCAGAATCACTGCTTTAAAAAGGATGCCACAAAAGTCGCTTCTAAACTCCCAACCGAGTCACTCCCGTTACAAAATCTTACCTTATTCCTCATCTACATTCAATTTCCTATCCATCAAGGTATAAAACATCCTTCAACCCGTCCTATTTGTCGAGCAAATCCTTTTAGAAAACAAGTCTCTCTTCAAAGATCATAAATTTCAAGCGAAATTGGAGGTTCCCACGCATTTCGCTTCAAAAAACCGAACAACGGCACTCCCAACAAAAAGCCGCCCCACAATTCACATCTACATGAAATTTCCTATCCAATGAGGTACAACACATCCTTCAACTCGTCCTAGTTCCCGAGAAAATCAACTCACAACCAAAAAGTTCACTTCGCCAGAAATTGGTTTTTTCTCAGCAAAAAAAGGCGACCCACTTGTGTTATGAATTCACTGCATTTTTTCGTGTGGCACGTGTCAGTTTTTTCAAAGTCGATTTTCTTCGTTTTTCCGCAGAATTTTCACCTGAATTTGTGGGGCTGAGTGTGAATGTGATAGACGAAGAGAACTGCATCAAAAATTTCACTCAAAACGGTGGAAATTTTGAGAAAATCGAATTTTTCATTTTGTATGGAGGTGCACTTGCACCCATTGAGGCAGATGGTAACACTGATTCCGCGGTACTGCTTGCTTTGCATGACAGTTGAGGGAATGGCTGGGGGAAATGTTTTCCATCATTTTAAGAGGAAAATCGAGGGGACAGGGTGCTGGACGAGTGGGGGAAGCTGATTTGGAAGGAATTCGATGTGATTTCCTCTGGGAAACTCAAAGAATTTGAAGGCTTTTCAGCGGCGGTTGTCTCTCTCTCGGATTTTAGGGTTACCATCGGGGGTGTTTTGAGGAAATCATTATTTTTGTGGTAGCAGGGTTTTAAAACATCATGAGCAACTCAAAATCATTCAAAATCATCAAAAATGGATGGGAAGTGGGGGGAATGTGAACTTTTGAGGTTTGAGGTGACAACGGAGGTGGCAGCGTCATGCGTGAAGGAGGGATTTTAAGCAAGCGTCTCTTTGGGAGGACAGAGTGTTAAAAACCTGACTGGTTGCCAGTAGCTTCATCGAAAAAGGAGGCCATTCGAGACCAAGAGAGGACGGGGGGGGGGGCAGCCAACTGAAGAGGAGGACCGTTCTCCTTTCGAGTGGACTTTTTCGGAGCCCTTTTGGACTTTTTTAGAGTAATCCTGAACGGAGGACTGGCCTTTTTATCAGTTCCTTATCCACCCGTCCTCTTTTGAACTCGAAATCCATTAAAAGAAGAGACGATCCCAAATGGAGGACCGTCCATTCAAATGGACGAGGGTTGGAAACCCGAACCCAAGTCTGTTTGTTTCTTTTTTCTATTTGGACCCTTGGCCGTTACTTTTTAGGAAATTTCTTCTGAAGCATCGCCCCAAATGGAGGACTGTCGTCCCAACTGGAGGACTGTCCTTTCAAACGGAGGACTGTCCTCCCAACTGGTGGGCTGTCCTCCCAACTGGAGGACTGTCCCCCAAATGGACAACGAATGGGAACCTTAAGATAAGTCTGTGTGGTTCTTTCTTGTATTTAGACCCTTGGCCTGTGCTTTTTAGGAAACTTCTTGTAAGCCGTGTAGCTGAGCCAAGGTCTCAGGGTCTCAGGGTCTCAGGGTCTCAGGGTCTCGGGTTTCAATGACTCAGAGTCTCAGAATCTCAGGGTCTCAAGACTTACCAGGTATGATTTTTCGACGGGGTCTCTTATGAGGTGACAAAAAGGACTGTCCTCACAAATGCACTGTTGGGAACCCTAGGCTTCACACAGACTTCATAACTGGTTACCAAAGACAGACAAGAAAGCAAAAATTTCTAGGAAAAACATAGAACATAGAATTTAGAGCGATTTGAAAAAATTCAAATTTTTAGCACTGATTTTGATTTTTTTTTCCTGGTATCACGTAATTTTTGGGAAGTTGTTTCACTCTTTCTCCAGCTTAAAAAAAAAATCCTCCTCATCCTCTCTTAAAAAAAAAAAACAACAACCATGTAATCTTACAATGAATTGTCAATTGTATTTGTTTACTAAACATTTTTAGCTGATAATTGCTTTCATTTTCGTTCTTAAATATTTTTAATTATGTTTTCATTAAAATTAACACACGTTTTATTATAATTCTCTTCCTTTATATAAATTTACGAATTTTACTTTTCCTCATATAACCTCGCGGTAATTATTTATCTACATGCAAACTTATCCAATGGTAGTGTATTTGAAGAGTTAACCAAAAATCATTTTTCTTCGTTATAGTACGTTAAATATAATTAATTTATTTTTGGTATTTTTTTTTTCTGCAAGAATTTAAGTATACATATATGCGTATGTATATAAAATAATAATTTACATATACAATTTTTTCCATAGTTATTTGCATTTAATCTTTTTTCCTAGTGTAAAAATTTAGACAAATTCTATGAAAAAAAAAAGTATTTCCTATGTTTTTTTTTTTTTTTTTTTTGGTTTGGGAAAGAACTGATTGAATAAATGATGAAAAGTGTTTCTTTCACAACAACAACATTTTCTTCATAGTTGCAGTGAGATTGTTTGGAATATATTTGTTTGTAGAGATTTCTTTTTTTTTTTTTAAGTGACGGCAAGAGTTCTTAACGAAAACTCATAGAAACGTAGAAAAAGCAACACAAAATCAAAAAAAAAAAAAAAAAACAAGAAAAAAGAAAAAAGAAAAGACAACAAAATCGTTTTTTGTTTTAATTACTTTTTAGAATGAGAGAAGGACTTGTAACGTCCTCATCGTCCTCATCACAGAATGGAGACGAAAGGGATACATCATCATGTTACTACTATCCACACCACCACCATCACCATCATCATCACCACCATCATCACCACCATCATGCTCATCACAGGCATCGGCATCATCATCAGCATGACCATCAGCAGACGACGGATTTACGACAGGAACAGCAGCATCAACCGCAACAGCATCGTGTACAGATCCATGAGCAGTCTGCTCATGAGAAGTACATTGACACTCACTACCATATGAAGACTCACCTTCGATACTTTCCCAGCTGTGAGGGTAACTCGTCACCGGAATCACCCCTGCAACAGAACGTCGAAGCGGAGGTTTTTCCCGTCTCCATGGCACTGGATGAACCGAATTGGAAGTTCTTTGACGACGATGAGGTTATCGATGATCCACCAGTTCCGACTGTTAGTGTGCCAATACCGCATGTCGCATCGCTGGCGCGAGTAAGACGCAGTCAAATCAGCTCAATCTCAACCACGACCACAACACTGTCGCCGTTGTCGCTGTCGCCGCCATATTCGGCGGCCGCAACCGGAGCAACGACCGCCGTGAATAAGCGTTTTCCCATGACAGGCCAAAAGACCGATAGCCTAAGCGATGAACTAATCCCACCGACTCCTCCACCGCGTCGCTTTTCCAATCGCCTCCTCGAGATGTGCTCCTATCGGCGACGCAGCGGCGATGACTGTGCCTTCGGACCGCCTTGCGACGATGTGATCATACCGTTCGTTGGTCGCAACAGCAGCGTGGAAGACTCCGATGGGGCTGGCTCCATCATCACCACCATGACACAGTCGACAACTTTGGATAATCAAAGTGGATCCCTCGGTCGGTGCACCACGCCCCACAAATACCATCCGCAGAGCACACCGGATCACATAACATTCACTCAAGCTGTCATCCATCAGAGCCCGTGCGGGACCACCTCTGACAACGGACAGCCGTTCACCAAGTCACCGCATTTGATAGCCCCCAATCCGGTGATGGGAAAACCGTATGGCCGCATGCGACGCATCGCCAGTGGCCTGCGTCTGGCTCAGTCGCAAGCCATGGCCGTCGCTGGATTCCTACCCGATTCAATGAGTGCTCAGAGCGGTGCCGATGCCATGGATGACCCGATGGACTCGTACGGTGAAAAGGTTGATGTTGGTGATCGTGATTGTGGTGAAATAATTGACATAAGTAGTACCTGCTCACTGCAAATAGCTCAATTCGATGACATTATTTGCATATACGATAGCGACAATGATGACAACACACGTGATGGCAATTACGGTAATGATGGATGTGACATTGGCATTGACATTGACATTGGCAGTTGCAGTGGTGCTGCTGCTGGTGGTGGTGGCGGTGATGATGATGGTGAAAACGGCGTCAACATCAACAGCAGACGAACTAGCATTAACGATTGCTATTCAGATACGAATCTAGTACCAACAACGCTAACATTTACGGATAAAATACAATTTCGGCCACACAGTGCGGCCATCAGTAGCAGTTGCCAGACAAAAGTCCGCCACAGATCATCCTATCACGGCGAAGGAGGTTAGGGTTAAATTCTTCTTCTTCATTTCTGTTTCATTTTCTGTTTCTTTTTCTTTTCCATTTATCATTTAATTTCATTTTTTTTTATCATTTTTCTCAAAGTCTCACCAGTTTTTTTGTATGTAAAACAAAAACATAGAAAAAAAAATTTAATTCAGTCACTTGACATAAAAAAAAAATCTGTTTCATATCTATTTGTCTGTCTATCTCTCTTTCTCTCTCTCTTTTTCACTCTCTCTCTCTCTCTGTTTTATATATGTGTCTGACCTTCGTTTATCTGTTTTACTTTTTTTTTTTTTAATTTTACGATCAATACCCTCTTTTTGTGTATCCATCAAAAGGAAAGATATAAATAGCATCATTGCATCATCATCACATCACCATCATTATCCATCATCATCATCATCATCAAAGCGTCGTCTTCGACACAATCTCCAGGTACCATCATCGCAAAATCTCATCTTCATCAATGATTAGAGCCGATTTATGCCGTTCCTCAAATATATCACCTTCTGTATCCTTTTTTTTACCGGTGTCATCGGTGTCTGTGTCCTTTTTATTTTTGTTCACTCTCTTTGAAGGCACTTCCTCTCACAAATGCACTTTTTTTTCGAAATTTTAGCTCATTCGGTGGATCTGTAATCTTAAGAAAAAAACATAGAATCGAAAAAAAATTTTCATTTCCTTTTTTTTTTTTGATTTTGCTTTATCTTTTGCACTTCCTCTCACAAATGCACATTTTTATGAAATTTTAGTTCATTGGGTGGATCTGTAATCTTAAAAAAAAACATAGAATCGAAAAAATTATTCATATATTGTTTTTTTTTTTTGATTTTGCTTTATCTCATGCATTTTTTTCAGTGTAGATACTCATTATTTTACATCATCGATTGCTTGTGAATTGATTAAGTTCTTTTTCTGTTCGCTTGTGTGGTAACTTTGATGAGAGCTTTTTCCGAAATGAATATGAAGGGAGAGAAGATACGAAATTTTGTATTAATTTTTTTTTTCATTTTCTATGTTTTTTCTTTTCTCATTCTTATGATTTATTTATCATTTTTTTTCTTCTGAATTTTGTCTTGAACTTGAAGCAGCTTTCAGTGAATTTGATAGAAAGTACCCTCGCATTGTAGGCTCATGCTCATAAACAGAGATTTTTTTGTGTTCTGAAATTCATCTATGTAAAAAAAAACAGTCCTGTTTTCACACCTCAAGAAGTCATAGAATTGTTTCCCAAACTTTTCATAGGATTTTTTTTTTTATTTTTTTTTTCTGTTAATCCGGATAGTAATTAATTCTTTTTGTATATTCTTTTTATTTTCGCTTGAGTTGTGATGAATACTTTGCATCTGATGAGAAATTTGCTTGCATGCTCTGACTTTGCTTGTGGAGTACTTCCTAGTTTTTTTTTTCGTTTCGTTCTTTCTCTGATCACGTACACATATGTATGCAATTGTTTGTTATTCTCTCTATTTTTTTTTCTTATTTTTTTCTTGTTTTCGTGTTCATTTTTTTGAGTGTCATGTGATGGGAGAGTACTAATTTTATGTTTTGATTATTCTGTTTGGCATATAAAAATGATGTCACCTAGTTCCTTCGGGAAATGAACCAAACGGTGGTATCGGACAGGAGCGTATGGTGCAGTCAACGCCGGGCAGTCCATTCGATCAGAGGCGACCAACCTCATTTGAGGTTATTGGATCAGCTGAGAGTCTTGTTGGCAGGGTAAATGAATGCGATTGAAATATATCAGGATATATATCATGGGAGATGGAAATTTTTTTTTTTAGGTTCTCGTTGCTGAAGGTCTGGGGAAGTATTGTGATCCAGATTTTGTCGCCTATACATCGCGTGAAATGCAAGAGGCACTCGATATGACACGCGAAGAAATGGACATGGCCGCCCATCAAATCTTACTGCACGAACGTTCGGGCAGCATTCACAGTGGGAATGGATTGAAGAGTAGCAGCAACGATAACAGCAGTCGAGTGTTATCGAATTTCACCTCACCATCAATGCAATATAGTCCAATCAACGCTGTGAATCGTCGTCAATCTCAACTACTGTCACCGATGTCATCGCCCGCATCAAATCACCATCATTCACAGCAGCAGCAGCAGCAGCAGCTACAGCAACAGCAGCAGCAGCCGCCGAATCATTTAGCAGCCACCTCAACCGGCAGCATTGCCAATCGCAGCGGTACACTTGGATCACCAAATCCAGCGGACGGTGGTATTTCAACAATATCTTCACCACGAAGATTCAGTACTAACAATAATAATAATAATAACAATAGGGGTCATAACTCATAGCATTCGGTGAGTATTGACAAGGAATTGTGACTTTACTTCAAGTTCTTTTAGACAAAAAAAAAATGGAAAGTTATTTTGTGTTTATTTTCTTAGATGAAATATTTTTGTTAGAAACGAAAAGTAAGGATGTATTTGATTAACCTTGTATCCTAGAAGAGAAAACAAAAAAATACACATGCAAATGCGGAATTTTATTTTTAAAATGACACCTTACATGAAAAACATAAAAAATTACAAAAAAAACTTTAAAAAAAGAAAATTTATTAGATAAGATTTTGTAAGAAATTTTTTAGATAAATGAAAATGATGATGATGATGAACTAAACCAAAAAAAAAAAAAATTAGAAACAAAAAATACGCAAACATATATATTTTTTCCAAATATAAACTGTTAAATTTAAATTTAAAAAAAAAAAATAAAAAAAATTTAAAATGAAATAAAACTATATACAAGATATTTAAAGTTGAATTCTGATATAAGGTAGGGTTTATCTAGACACTAATTTTATTTTTTTGTTTTGTTTTTTTCCGGAGATATATATATTTTTTTTGTCTAGTATCAAACTTGCAGTATCCCACCTTTGACAATCGTTGGAAAAAGAAAAACCCCCCTTAGGCGTGTTTATTTTTTTTTTTTTTTTGACTTTGAAGTGAATTAAATCTTTCTTCTCATTGTCTTAGCATTTTTTATATAAAAAAAAAATCATGATATAGAGTATATATATATTTTTAAACAAAAAAAAAATTACTTAATCAAACTTTAAGCGTTTTGAAAACGAAAAAAAAAAAAAATTTAAAAGAAACTAAGAGAAACTAACTTAAAATTTATTCAGAAACCTAAGACAAGTAACTTTGTATTCTTATTTGTAGTTTAATTGTTATTGTATATGTTGATTAAGTGAAAAAATAAAAAAAAATACTAGCTGATCCTAAAAAAAGGAGGAAAACAAGAAACAAAAACCCAAAAAAAAAAAACAAAAGAGACTAAACGATAAACATAAATTCTTTGTTTACTTTCTAAAAAAAAAATCAAATCTATGATGGAAAAATTAATTTAAAAAAAAAACAAGAAAAGATAATAAAAAAAAAATAAGATTTAACAAGAAACTAAGTGCCTAAAGAAAAACCATGAAAGAAAAAAAATCCAGTGTCGTCGAGCGGAGTCAAAAACTCAACAAAAAAAAATAGAATAATAGAAAAGATGAACAAAAAAAAACACACAAAAAAGCCCACTCTCTTGCCAAACAAAACAATTCAGTCAAATCCTAGTCACACAAACCGATGGCATTCAAATGCTCCAAAACCATAATCTACTTCCAAATCGGTTTTTAAACCATAGAAGTGTTTTCTATTATTTCTTTACATACACATACGCACAGTGTTTTTAGACCTCCCCCTCCCCAACACACTTTTGGTCATCGGTTTGTATCATAGGCCCCCATGCCTATCCACCGAAAGTCGTCATCGACGATTTTTTTCCAAACACAAAGAATTACAACAAGAATAGATTTTTTTTTTGGGTCTACATCACTAAGTAGAAGAAAAAGGCAGTTCCTTATAAAAACAAGATATATACATAAACTTAAGATTTATACTTAAAAACTAAGTCCACTTCAATTTTCACATCATCAGCAAAACAAAACAAAACAAAAAAACTCCATACGGCCCAAGTCTCACTAGGAAACTTTTGCCAAAAAAATCAATTGAAAGAACCCAAAAACCGAAAGGCAAGAAAACTAAATAAATAACAAAAAAAAAAAAACTCAAAAAAATGGAAAACATATACAAAAACACTTAAAAATTAAGCAACTTTTTTTTTTCTTTTTTCATTGAGTACTTGATTGTGATATGATTGTGAATTTAGAAAAAAAAATTAAACCATGAAATGCACTAATGAACGTTCTGCATGTAGTAGAAAAAAACTTAAGGAAAAAAACAAAAATCAAATAACTAGACAAAAACTTAGGAAAAAAAAGAACTCCTTAAAGTCGCCATAAACTTTAAGATAATATGCAAAAATATATATGAATTTAAAAACAACAATTATTTTGTAGCTGCGAATATATTTATTTTTTTTTTTTCTGATATTTTTTTTGAAACAGATTTTAAATCAATTGGACTGCAAAGAAAAACAAGATTTCCGCCCGTTCTCGCATGAAATAAATATGCTCTCTCTCTCACTTCTCTCTATCTCTCTCTCTCTCTCTTTGTGTGTGTGCGTCCACTGATTATATTTCTCTCTCTCTCTCTTAATTTTCAAATTTTTCCAGTGAAGAATTTTCACAATTTGATCAGAATTAGTGTGAATGAAAACCAAAAAAAAAAATGTCGGACCAACTAAAGACAATTCTTATAAAAAAATAAAAAAAAAACCAAAAATTTAAATTAATTATAAATTATTTTATTATTTGTTTAGTTTTTTAAAAATCAACAAAAATTAAATATAAATTATTTTGTTTTTAAATTAATTCCTAAAAAAATGTAATTAAAAAACTACAAAAATTATCTTATTTTTAAATTAATTCTTAAAAATTAAATTAAAAAAATGGATTGCTATTAAATATACGCTTAAAATATTTTTTGTTTTTAGTTAATTTTTTGGGAAATTAACAATTTTTTGAACATTAATTTAAAAAGAAAAAAAATTAAACATAAATTATTTTATTTTTAAATGAGTTCTTAAAAAATTAAATAAAAAAAACAAAAAAAATATTAAATATACACGCAAAACATTTTCTTTTTTTAATTAATTTTTCTATTTAATTTTTAAAAAGTTTAATTTAATTTTATTAATTTTTTTAAAAAAAAAATTAAATTAAAAAACTACAAAATTTCAAACAAATTATTTTAGTTTGAAATTCATTTTTAAAAACTTTATTAAGCATCTACAAATTATTTTAGTTTTAAATTAATTTTTAAAAATTAAATTAAAAAACAAGGAATCTTAAATAGAAATTATTTTGTTTTTTAATTAATTTAAAAATACATGTATAATTTTTTTTCCGTTTAATTTTTATCTGAATTTATAGCGCATGTTTAAAAAAAAACAGGACAACCAATTTTTAGTTTTATTTCAAGTTTTTTTTTCCCTTTTTTTGAATATATACAAAAAAAAGCGACAAAAAAAATCACAAACCGCCACCAACTGTGCCCGAACTCTACAACCAAAAATAAAAAAAAAATTATGAAGCAACCAAACACAGAGAGAAGCATAAAGTTCTGATGAAATAGCAACCAAAATGCGATTACAAAAAAAAAAAAACAAAACTAAGCCAAAACCATTTATAATGAAAAAAAAAACAAGGAAATAAATAAATAAAAGAACAGAAGAGGAAACCATCTTTTTTCTGGACGTTTCAAGTTTCTGGGGGGCCAAGCGTATTTATTATACATATAATATATAAGAAACGTTACACACGTATATACAATAACAAGAAAAAAATAAATAGAAAATCATGAAAAACTTAAACGCACAAACTTTTAAATAAACCAAAGAAAAAACACAAACATGCAGCTACACATCAACAAAACATAAAGTTAAAGTTTAAATATATTTTATAAGCAATTTTAATTTTTTTTTTCTCTTTAATTTTGAAAAAAACTCACTCATGACTTAATAGACAAAAAAAAGACAAATGGTGTCTTGAGGAAAAAAAAAAAAAAAACAAAAAATGATGATGATGATGGCGTTGAGATGATGAGGATGATGATGATGATAGTCGTAATGAATTCCATGTTTTCTTGTTTGTGCATGACGGTGTGAATTTATTTTTTTGTCTCGTAGACTAGAGTAAATATGGAGGGATTTAAAAAAAAAAAATAATAAAATTCAAGTTAACATTAAATCGTAGTCCCATACTGGACCAATTTGTGTCTTGGGTATTTTTGTCTGTCTATATTTTTTTTTTCTCATTCTATGTTTTTTTTTTCTATGTTTCGAAAATGAAACAGAAAAAAACTTTAGATCTTTTGCATCCTATTGCTGTTTTCAGCAAAAAAAAAAAAAAAACTATTTGCATATATGTATGTCCGGTGTTGCCCAATCTCTTGTGTTGCACAGAAGATATAGAACTTCTAAATTCCGCTCTCTATGAATCTGCAAAAAAAAACACACACACACAATAAATAAAGAAATGGATCTACTTTTTTGCCAAACAATTTCATCTTATATACCCCCCCCCCCCTGTACACTCCATACAGTACATAGACACCAAAAAAAAAAACATAGAAAAATCAGTGTATAGGAGAAAGAAATTCATAACTAAATAAACATATGCGCATGTCATCATTATACTCAATTACAATTTCTATCTTTAGACCTCTTTAATATTTTTCATACTTAAAAAAAAAACAAAAAAAAAATAAATTTAAAAAAAATATAAAAAAAATACTGAATAATGAGAATATATTTGCAATATTGTACTTAATAAATACTTCATGTGTACATTTTACATAAGATTAGATTTAAAATCAAAGCAAAACTAAATGTTAACATATTAAAAAAAAAACCAAAAAAAAAACTAAACCTTGAGTATATATAAAACCAAAAAAAAAATACTAGTCACTTAAGTTCCAAAAAAAAGGAGATCGGTGAAGAATAAGTTGAGGCAGATGGTGAAATTATGAAAAAAAAACGGATGAAAATTGTAAAGAAATCACAATATACATTAAAAACAAAACCCTATATATATATATTATTGAATGTTATAAGAAAGGAAACAAAAAAGAAAAACATTAAAATATAAACTGAACATTTTTTTCTAAATCTTAACTCGACAAAAAAAAATTAAAAAAAGTGTCTATACATTTACAAATAAATCTTAGAAAAAATACAAAATTCGAATCAAAATTCCGGTGTAAAGGGGAAGATTTTAACGCTGACCAGTGGAAGAAGGTGATGTGGTGTCTCCTGTATAGACAGCAAAACGGTAAGTAAGTAAGTAAGGTAGTTACCTAAATGATGGGGGATTGTAGGTGAGTAGTAATTCACTGCCCTAGCTATTTTAGAACCCGTCTTTTAGCCAAAAATAGGGTGCAAGGCTCTGGAGGTGCATACTTTGACTTTGAATATCTCGGGAACGGAGGGACGTAGGAAAAAAGTAATGATGGGGACTTGTAGGTAATGACTTCGTCTTCAAGGAATGTAAAGTTAGAAATCGAAAATCGACCGATTTGTGTAGAATTTCGGGGAAAATAACTTTCGTTTTTGGAAAAAACGCCATATCTCGGAAACGGTGCGTCCAATCGCAATTTGGCTTTTGGTTAAGCTTTTTTTCAAACATACGTGACCGGATGACGCAACTTTAAGCTTTTAATCACGGCCGTAGCTATTATAGAACCCCACTTTTGATCAAAAATAGAGTGGTGTTTGACCGAAAAACCAACGATCTTCTTCAAAAAATGCGACATATCTCGAAAACGGTGAGTATGATGGCGATTTCACTTTTCGTCAACTTCCTCTTGCGAAGATGCTCGCTCTTATGGTGCAACTTTTAAGTGCTAATTTATGGCCCTAGCTACAATAGGACCCGACTTATAGCCAAAAAAAAATAAAAAACCGTTTTTTTTTTGAAAATCCGCCAAATCTTGAAAACGGTGCATCTGGTGTCGAATTCCTCTTCCTTACCCTTCATACACGATGCAAGTTCTATACAAATATCTGAAGGCCTCATTTGTGACCCTGGGTTCATCAGCTTCCGAGCTATAGTTAAGAAATGGCATCAGAAAGGACGAAAAAAGCAAATAATTTCGAAAAATGGGCCATATTTCGAAAACGATGCGTTTGTCTTTGATTTCCTCCCTTACATTTTTTATGCAGGTGGTTAATACGAACATTTTGAGCCCGCGCTTGTGAACCTAGGTCTCATAGTTGCCGAGTTATAGACAAGGCATTCCATCAGAAAGGACGAAAAACGCAATTAAACTTGAAAAATGGGCCATATCTCGAAAACGGTGCGTTTGCCTTCGATTTCCTCCCTTACATGTTTTATTCAGCTACTCAATACAAACATTTTGCTCCCTTTTTTGTCGCCCTACGTCAAACACTTTTCGAGATATAGCCAAAAAATGGCGCCAGGACGAGTTTACGCACCTCTCCGTCTCAAGGATCTTTCAACTTTTTGGCCATATCCTTTGGCCAAATTCGTTCAAATTTCAGATTTATCATCAACTAGCGAATCTCTACCGATCTATCAAAAGAATTTTATCCAAAACTCGATTTTTAAAAAATCGACACAAATTCAGCGGAAAAGTCGACCACGAAGTTTCGCAATTGACTGCATTTTTCCGTGAAAACATGAAATTTTTTCGATTTTCGAAAAAGTGTTCGAATTTAGATTCGAAAATGGCCAGAGATGGTAGGGTGGAGGGTGTTCGAAGGAGAAATCATAAATTTGCAAGGATTCACTGCCAAAGGATCCTGCAGGACACAAAAAAGGACATCACTTTTCATACAAAAATCTTTCGATGGTATCCTTTTCAGACATCCTAGCGGTGTTCAATACGAACATTTTGATACCACTTTTGTGGTCCTAGGCCTAATAGTTTCCGAGTTATGACCAAAAAAATGACATCAGAAAAGACGAAAAAATCAGTTAAATTTTTCAAAAATTGCGCCATATCTCGAAAACGGGGTTTCTGGCGTCGAAATCCCTCTGAACAGCTTTTATGAAGGAACTCAATATGAACATTTTGAATCCAAAATTGTGGTCCTACGAGCAATAGTTTCCGAGTTATGGCCAAAGGAAGGGCAACAAAAAGGACGAACTTATTTACTTTAGAAAATGCGCCATATCTCGAAAATGGTGTATCTGGCGTCAATATCACTCACAGCATGTTTTATGCGGGCATACAATACAAAAATCATATTTGTGAACCCAAGCCTAACAGTTTTTGAGCTTTAGCCAAAAGATAAGACCACAAAGGACAAAAAACGATTCATTTTTTTGAAAAATGCGCCATATCTCGAAAACGACGACGATTTTTTCCTATAAGTTTCGATGACTCGATGCTAGTGTTCAATACGAACATTTTGAGGCCCCATTTGTCAAACTACGACTTACAGTTTCCGAGCTATAGCCAAGAAATTGAATCAGAAAGGACGAAAAAAAGCATTTTATTTGCGCCATATCGCGAAAACGGTGCATCTGCATAAAAAAAAAATACAAAAAAAAATGTCCGCAATTCAGTTGTCCACTTATTATGGGAAGGAAATAAGTGTGAGGGGTGAATTGCGATTTCAATATCCTGCCTCAGTTCGGCAGTTTAAGCCCAAAAAAGGGCTTGCTACCGACGCGTCGATAACGACAAGGACTACGATTGTGATTGAGTTTGAAAAATCTATCATGACAGCGATGCGATTTCTATCACGGATAGACGAGGATTCCGATTGCGCCTGCGATTTCTATTGCAACGAGGACGGAGATTAAGCCTCTGCCTGCATATAATTTAAATCAGCAAGTACTAAAAAGAAGAGCTCCAAAGGGAGCTCAGAGACAGTAGAATTCGGATATTGTGATGGTCAAGGGACCGGTGACATTATGTCGTACTAAGTGGACGACACAAAAAATGAAATGAAATGCATTCATAGCAAATTGTTGCAATAAGTGGTTGGTCGTTATAAGCGAAGTTGTACTTAATGGGTTTTACTTTACTTTTAATAGTTCAGTTGAAAATGTATCACGCGAGAAAGGAATTGAAAGAGAGAGAGATCCCGACTGTGATTTAAGACCAGAGCTCCAAAGGGAGCTCAGAGACTTGACGCTTGACACGAATCAGACTTAGAATTAGGGTTTTGTATGAAAATTAGATAAATTGAAGAAAAAAAGAAAAGATCCACCTATTTTTTCGAAAACAAAAAAAACACGGACTGAAATCCTCACCGTGTCAGAAGAAGTATTAAATGCTTGCAGGCAAGAGACGTTTTTGGCTTAAATTTTCAATCAAAAAAAAGTCAAATATTGAATTTAAGACGATAGGTGGATAATGAAGGCAACGAATTGACTTCAAAATTGAACCCGACCCGACGCGCACGTTGCTGAAAAGAGAAGAGCAAACCTGAAAAGAGAAGAGCAGAATCCTACCTAGCCTCAGGACACCTGTTTGGGTCCAGAGGGGTCCCCTACCTACCCTTAAGGACACCTATTTGGGTCCAAAAGGGGTTCCCCTACCTAGCCCCAGGACACCTCTTCGGGTCCTGGGGGGTCCCCTACCTAACCTCAGGGACACCTATTTGGCGCCCGAGGGGGTTAATGGAAAATGTATGATATAGACTTGCGGTCAAAATAATACCGGTTGGAATCAAAAAAGTTGAAAAATGAGGTCTGATTTGAACTAGAAAAACGTAAAACTGGTCGATTTTTTTTTTTTTATTTTTATGAAGAAATTAACGATATTTTGACCGCAGTTTTGAAATTTGGAGGATATGTAAAAAAATATAAGATACAGTGGAGTCTCGAAAAGATGAACAGATATCAATTAGGACCCGTTTAATCAGAGAAATTTGGTTAAAGGACAATGTGCATAAAAACAGTACATGCATCAAAATAATTCTTTTAAAAAACAAGCATCATTTCAAAAAATTAAAAAATGTTCCAAAAGGGGTAAAAAATCAGGCTTATTTGGACCTTTTACTAGACTAGACTGTCGCTCGGAAGAAAAATGAGAAAAAAAAGCGTTCATCTTTCCAAATTATTCATGTTCATGTTTTCGAGACTCTTCTGTATAAAGAAAAAATATAAGAAATATAGAAAAAATTTCTCACATAGTGCACCGAAGTGCAAAATTCTGCAATCAGCATCAGCATTCTGCTTGTAGACTGGACTGGACTGCTTTTCAAACACACTTTTTTTTGGGCCCCACATATGTAAGCTGTGTGGTAGGCCGTGAGGCCGCTTGCGGGCCCCCCCAACCCGGGGGGTTCCACCACATCAACTTACACTTTCACTCGCGCACATATGCAAGCTGTGTGGTAGGTCGTGAGACCGCTTGCGGATCCCTCCCGTCCGAAGGGTTCCACCACATCAACTCACACTTTCATATTCAGGATCTGATGGCTGGCTGGAAAATCTCTTTCAAATCTGCTTCAAATCTGCTTCAAAACTGCTTCAAATCTGCTTCAAAACTGCTTCAAATCTGCTTCAAATCTCCTTCAAATCTGCTTCCAAATCAGCTCACTCCGCACCGAATAATATCGCGTTTCAAAACGCGTCTAGAGTCTAATTTGCTTAAGTGTATTTTTTTGGAAACGACAGCAATGGGTTTTGTCGAAAGCGAAATCAAGAGACAATAAACGAATAGATACGAGTGACAATTCGAGTGAAGACTGTATCAGGAGCCTGTTTTAAAAAATTAAGAAAAAACCGAAGGATCACATGTTTTAGAAAAAAAAAATTTTGGATTTTCGAACACTTTCTTCGACAAATTCGCCGTTTTCAACATGAAATTAAGAAATACCGAAGGGTTTCTCGTTGGCTCCAACGTTTTTAAACAAATTCGGGTTCGGGACCACTTTCTTACGACAAATTCGACGATTTAAGCACGAAATTATGAAATACTCGCATGATATCTGAAATAACGCCTTAAAGTATGTCTTAAATTCTATTCGTTCGAAGTAACGAAGACGAAGTGACGAAGACGAAGACGAAGACGAAGACGAAGACGAAGTGACGAAGACGAAGACGAAGACGAAGTGACGAAGTGACGAAGACGAAGTGACAAAGACGAAGTCACGAAATGAAACAATTTCAAAGAACACTTTCAAAAAAATGAAGAATTAACACATAAAATCCGTCACAAAGAAAAACCGTGTCCCGCCCGCACTTCCTGTGAAAGAGAAACCTGATTAGAACCCTACCTATCCTCAGGGCGCCTATTTGGAGCCCTAAGCGGTCCCCTACCTAACCTCAAGGAGACCCCTGTTTGGGGCCCCTTAAGTGGGTTCCCTACCTATCCTCGAGGGCGCCTGTGTGGGCCCTCAAGGGTTCCCCTACCTAACTTCAAGGACACCTGTTTGGGTCCTGAAGACCTAATAATGAGGCTATGAGTGGAACATTGTTTTTGAGAGTTAATCTTAATTTTCTAAATGATTTTAAAATCAAATGAAAGTCTTACATAAAGTCTTTGAAAAGACATGTTTTTTTTTAAATTTATTTTAAGATTAAAATTATTAAATTTTAAATTTAATTTAATTTAATTACATTATTTATTTAATTATTTACTTAAGCTAATATTTTATGATACAATTTAGTAAAATAATACATACATATATATACCTAATTAATACTTAAATAAAATAAAATAAAATTAAATTTTAAATTAAATTAAATTTATTTCTATTTTCTGGATTATACCAGTTTTATTTCGCACTCACAGCCTCATTTCGCGGAAAAAAATAAATAAGTCCACAGAATCCTCTACATACGCAAGCTAAGCAAACGGTTATGTTTTTCCCCAAAATTCCCCCTACACACGCGGTGTTCCTACGCGATTCCCGCCCTACACTTTCAACACACGCGAATTTGCTTCCCCCGCGTATGTAGTGGATTCAGTGTACTTATTTTAAATTAAGTTCTTAGTTTCAGTTTTAATTTTAATTATTAATTTTAAATTTAATTAAATTCTTAATTTTACTTTAAATTATTAATTTTAATTTTAATGTAAGTTCTTAATTTTAATTTTAATTTAAATTCTTTTTCTTAAATTAATTAACTATTAAATTTAATTTTTTATTTTTTTGCTTACTTTCAAGTCCTCAAAAATTCTGAAATCTCTTCAAGTGTTTTGCAAATAATTGAAATAATTAATGAATCAATTAATTTACTTGCAACCTTCTTTCAAAAAAATTACTTCAAAATATGAGTCGTTGGTTACAAGTTCTCATCTACCTATCTTCTTTTGTCCCTATCTAAGCCCTACACCTGTTGCTGAAGGCATTTAATCTAGTCTGTCTAATCACCTATCCTAAGTCATCTCCTACTCTGGGTTTCCCTAACTCTACAGTCTATCTAAGCCTATCTAAGCCCTTGGCCAACTAAGGCATTTGCTAACCTATCTCTTTCCCTATCTAAAGTCTGTGCTATGAGATGTGTGATCTAGTGACCTAAACTAAAATCAGCTACCTATCTAACCTGCCTAGCTGATCACACATCAAAAACTAGAAGCTTTTTTTGCGATTTTTTAAAATTATTCTTAATTAAATACAGTCGCCTCGCTCTAAGTCGCATTTTCGCGGGAGTCCGATTTAGAAGATGTTCTTTTTTGTATCGAAAATTGAGTTAAAAAATTCAAGTTAAAATGAAATTCGAAGTTCGACTTAGAGGGAGGCCACTGTACATATGCACACTTCACCATCTGCTGCTCTTCTGCTGCTCTCTTTCAAAGCAAAAAATAGTCGCGATTCATCCCTAGCATTAAAGACTAAAAACCACTTAATCACTCCTATCCCTAAGCCCTACTCTTGCTCAGTAGAAAAAAAACTGAAAAAATAGCCAAGTAGTTGTTCCATGTCCGCCTAACCTTACTCTTGCTCAATTTAAACAAAAAAATAAAAAAATATCTAAGCATTTGCTCACACTCTTGCTCGATTCAAGGAAAAAAAGCAAAATAGCTAAGCATTGGTCCCTAAAAGAAGCTCAGAATCATACCTAACCATCTACTCTAAAAAAAACCCTATCTAATTGCTTCCTAAAGTGGGAAAAGTGTCTGAGCTTCTATAAAAAATTGAGAAAATAAATATGAAAAATATAAGAAGGCTTGCGGTGCGTTTAACTGCACCCTGCTGCAAACTGCAAACTGCAAACTGGAACCTGGAGAACTCTGCTGCTCTTTTCGACATCATCATCATCATCTGGTCATCACACTTTTTTTTGGGCCCACACATATGCAAGCGATGTGGTAGGTCCGAAGACCCTTTGGGGGCCCCCCCAACCCGGGGGGTTCCACCACATCCACTTACAATTTCAATCGCGCACTCGTGCAAGCGATGAAGTCTTTAAATGGAAATAAGGCCCGACTCAAGCAAACCGAATACACTTAAGCAAAAAAAAAAAAAAAGATCCGAACCGAAAAAATCGCGACGCGCCCGTGTCATTGCTGGCCATGTACCTGAAAAGAAAAAGAAAAAAATGGTTGCCCTCAAGGCTGCCTCTTTGGTCCTAAGCTATGCGCCCGTTCCTAAAAAAAAAATATAAAAAATAGAAAACTGTTGCTGGTTGCCCTCAGGGATGCCCCTTTGGTCCTAAGGTGTGAGCCCGTACCATTGCTGGCCGTGTAGCTGAAAAAAAAATAAAAAAAAAAAAAACTGTTGCTGGTTGCCCTCAAGGATGCCCCTTTGGTCCTAAGCTATTGCGTAAAAAAAAGTATACACAGAAATGTCTAAAAATGTACGGTAAATGTTCGCAAAAGAAATGAGCTCATTTCATTTAAGCCCGATTTCGAACAAAATATTTCAAAAAAAATTCCGGTGAAAAAAAAAAAAATCTTGCAAGCGGAAATCTCAAAACCAATCATTATTCAAAGAATCTCAAAAAACCCGCCACGTCGCGCCCGTTTCCTGAAAAGAGAAGAGAAAAAAGAAAAGTGGTCCCAGAAAAAAATCTGAAAATAGGAAAAGAGAAAACCTGAAAGGAGAAGAGAAAACCTGAAAAGAGAAGAGCAGAGAAAATACCTGCCTAGCCTCAGGACACCTGTTCGGGTCCCAAGGGGTTCCCTACCTAGCCTCAGGACATCTGTTCGAGTCCCGAGGGGTCCCCTACCTAGCCTCAAGGAAGCCTGTTTGGCTCCTGAGGGGGTTATTTGGGAGAATATATCACACATGTCTAAAGCACAAAATGTCAAATGAACCGTGTACCGGTAAGTATACATGCACCCATGCTAGCATGTTTCAAGATCGAGAGTCATGGTTCAATATCGAAACGGTTTTTATTACAAAATTGTATAAATAATGAAATGAATAAGAAATATAAATGAAATGAAATGAAAAATGGTTTGACATACCCTTCTGGACATGCAACATGTTGTCCCGGATGCACCATGTTGTCCCGGATGCACCATGTTGTTCCTGATGGACCATGATGTCCCGGATGGACCATGTTGTCCCGGATGGACCATGATGTCCCGGATGGACCATGATGTCCCGGATGGACCATGATGTCCCGGATGGACCATGATGTCCCGGATGGACCATGATGTCCCGGATGGACCATGATGTTCCGGATGGACCATGATGTCCCGGATGAACCATGATGTTCCGGATGGACCATGATGTCCCGGATAGACCATGGTGTCCCGGATGGACCATGATGTCCCGGATGGACCATGATGTCCCGGATGGACCATGATGTCCCGGATGGTCCATGATGTCCCGGATGAGCCATGTTGTTCATGATGGACCATGATGTCCCGAATGGACCATGATGTCCCGGATGGACCATGATGTCCCGGATGGACCATGATGTCCCGGATGGACCATGATGTCCCGGATGGTCCATGATGTCCCGGATGAGCCATGTTGTTCATGATGGACCATGATGTCCCGAATGGACCATGATGTCCCGGATGGACCATGTTGTCCCGGATGGACCATGATGTCCCGGATGGACCATGATGTCCTGGATGGACCATGATGTCCCGGTTGGAAAATGATGTCCCGGATGGACCATGATGTCCCGGATGGACCATATTGTTAATGATGGACCATATTGTTCCTGATGGAACATGATGTCCCGGATGGACCATAATGTCCCGGATGGACCATGATGTCCCGGATGGACCATGATGTCCCGGATGGACCATGATGTCCCGGATGGACCATGATGTCCCGGATGGGCCATGATGTCCCGGATGGTCAATGTTGTTCCTGATTGACCATGATGTCCCGGATGGACCATGATGTCCCGGATGGGCCATGATGTCCCGGATGGACCATGATGTCCCGGATGGGCCATGATGTCCCGGATGGACCATGATGTCTCGGATGGACCATGATGTCCCGGATGGACCATGATGTCCCGGATGGGCCATGATGTCCCGGATAGACCATGATGTCCCGGATGGACCATGATGTCCCGGATGGACAATGATGTCCCGGATGGACCATGATGTCCCGGATGGGCCATGATGTCCCGGATGGACCATGATGTCCCGGATGGACCATGATGTCCCGGATGGACCATGATGTCCCGGATGGACCATGATGTCCCGGATGGACCATGATGTCCCGGATGGGCCATGATGTCCCGGATGGACCATGATGTCCCGGATGGACCATGATGTCCCGGATGGGCCATGATGTCCCGGATGAGCCATAATGTCCCGGATGGACCATAATGTCCCGGATGGACCATGATGTCCCGGATGGACCATGATGTCCCGGATGATCCATGATGTCCCGGATGGACCATGTTGTTCATGATGGACCATGATGTCCCGGATGAGCCATGATGTCCCGGATGCACCATGATGTCCCGGATGGACCATGATGTCCCGGATGGGCCATGATGTCCCGGATGAGCCATAATGTCCCGGATGGACCATAATGTCCCGGATGGACCATGATGTCCCGGATGGACCATGATGTCCCGGATGATCCATGATGTCCCGGATGGACCATGTTGTTCATGATGGACCATGATGTCCCGGATGAGCCATGATGTCCCGGATGCACCATGATGTCCCGGATGGACCATGTTGTTCATGATGGTCCATGATGTCCCGGATGGACCATGTTGTTCATGATGGACCATGATGTCTCGGATGGACCATGATGTCCCGGATGGACCATGTTGTTCATGATGGACTATGATGTCCCGGATGGACCATGTTGTTCATGATGGACTATGATGTCCCGGATGGACCATGTTGTTCATGATGGACTATGATGTCCCGGCTGGACCATGTTGTCCCGGATGGACCATGTTGCACCACATGCACCATGTTGTCCCGGATGGACCATGTTGTCCCGGATGGACCATGTTGTCCCGGATGGACCATGTTGTTTATGATGGACCATGATGTCCCGGATGGACCATGTTATCCTGGATGGACCATGATGTCCCGGATGGACCATGTTGTTTATGATGGACCATGAAGTCCCGGATGGACCATGATGTCCAGGATGGAACATGATGTCCCGGATGGACCATGTTGTCCCGGCTGGACCATGATGTCCCAGATGGACCATGATGTTCCGGATGGACCATGATGTCCCGGATGGACCATGTCCCGGATGGGCCATGTTGCACCACATGCACCATATTGCACCACATGGACCATATGTTGCACCACATGCACCATATTGCACCACATGGACCATATCTGAGGGGGTGGTGGGTGGTTATTCCAAAAAAATTACCTCCTCCGATGTGAACACCTCGACGGCCAAACACAGACTGAGCTCTGCTCCACTGCGAGCACCCCCTTATATACCCTCGCTCTCCCCTCCGAAAAAAAATTCAATTTTTTCTCTTTTTATGGAAATTTCCCCTCATTTTTGGGTATTTTTTCGATTTTTTTTGCATTTTTTTGCATTTTCTTGGTATTTTCTTCATCAGCGCATGTTGGAGCCGATGGCTGAGGGTTTATTTGAAGTCTTTTCAGCCCCCAGAGGCATTTGAAGTCCATTTTGGGGTGATTTTTAGAGGTTTGAGCTGTATTTTGTGTCTTCTTGAGAGGTTCTCTCGACATATTTTGGCTCAAAAATCTCAGGAAACAATTTCTGATGATTCTGAGGGGTCTGCAGAAGGGCTACTGTACACACTGGATGTCATGAATGTCGAACGAGGCTATAGATGCCACAGGATACACAGGATATTGCCACAAACAGTGCGTATTTTTGTCGATGTGCATACTTTGACTGTGAATATTTTGGGAATGGAGGGACGTAGGGAAAAAGTAATGATGAGGGGTTGTAGGTATTGACTTCGTCTTCAGGAAATGCAAAGTTAGAAATCGGAAATCTCCTGATTTGTGTCGAATTTCTGGGAAAATAACTTTCGTTTTTGGAAAAATCGCCATATCTCGGAAACGGTGCGTCCAATCGCAATTTGCCTTTTAGTTAAGTTTTTTTTCAAACATACACGACCGGATGACGCAACTTTTAAGACCAAATTCATGGCCGTAGCTATAATAGAACCCACCTTTTGGTCAAAAATAGGGTGGTGTTTGACCGAAAAACCAACGTTTTTTTGTTAAAAATTTTACATTTCGGGTGTGTGACACTAGACATTTGACTGATGTTATATTTTGTACATAATGGCATGGAGTGGCTTTTCAAATGGTGTTAAAAATTTTGATAATGGGTCACACACATTTGGTTTTATTTAAATTTAAAGATAGGAAGCGCTCAATGAAATACTCTTTCTGCTGCCCAAATGGTTTCCTGCTGAAGGAAATTTTTCATTTTTTTCAAGGATTTTCAAGGAGAATCTTATCAGCAGCGCGGATTTGTCTGTGAATGATGTATGGCATGGATAAAGGGGGGATCAATCCTCAATTGGGCACCACAGTGGGTCCTTAAGGACCTAAGTTGGACGTGGACCAGTCTGCCCACCAACCTACATACACACCTTTCGAGGGAAATGTCCTGCGTCCGGTCCTTGGTCTTGTTTGCGTTGATGGTATCTGGAGAAGGAGATTCAACCACAAGTTGTATGGGCTGTACAGCGACAGGAGTCATGCTAGACTTCCACAGATCCAAGGCGTAAGATGGCTAGGCCAAGTGGAGAGCATCAACTCCAAGAAGCAAACTGTTTTTCCTCAGCAATTTTGACACAATTCAGGCGATTTTCAATTCCTCAGAAGACGTTCCTTGACGACGAAGTCATTACCTACAATCCCTCATCATTACTTTTTCCCTACGTCCCTCCATTCCCGAGATATTTAAAGTCAAAGTATGCACTTTGGCAAAAATGTACCTAGCCCCTGAAGAGTCTTCTGCGCCGAATCCGGTGGGGGGGGGGAGAGGGGAGGGGCAACGCAACAGAAAAAGTCCACATCTGCGGTGGCACACACAAGTGGTGAGCACCAACTTGGAGTGCATGAATGGAGCTGAAGACCACGCCAGATGGAGAGGCTTCTCGGTTGTTGCCCAGCTCCTCCCCTGACTGCAGCGCCATACAAAGAGGAAGGGTCATACCACAGCTTGGACCACTTGGGAGCTCGTGTTTAAGTCGTGTGGAACTGGAGACAGCTTACAGAAGATCGTTGAGGCTTGTTGATTGAGTCCCAGCAGGTCCACACAGGACAGTAGCTCAACTAGACGAACAAGAAGACCTGGTCGGCTTTTAGGAGCCAAGTTCTTGGGATCCTCTTCTGTCGCATCTGAAGAAGATAAACATCACGTGTGATCTCTTTCACTTCTTATGGTTCTCTTTCTTACGTTCCCATGCCATTAAGACAATAAAACAACAAAACTCCCTTCAAAAAGCCAAAAAAGAAAGGATTTTAAATTTCAGCAAAATGCCTGCATGACAGCACCTAGAATTATGCAATACTTTCCACCCTCATCCTCATCTCGACACGAAAAATGAAAAACATCAATTTTCTCTAAATTTCTCGAATTCCGACTGAAATTTTTGATGCAATTCACTTTATTTATCATATCCCCCCTCAGCCCCACAAATTGCATCCAAAATTTCGGCCCAAAATCGCAGAAAATCGACTTTTGCAAAACTGACATGTGCCACACGAAAAAATGGAGTAAACTGATAAAGCGCCTGGGTCGACTTTTTTTGCTGAGAAAAAACGAAAAATTCCTTTTTTCGTCCTCGATAACTAGGACGAGTTGAAGGATGTTTTATACACCATTGGATAGGTAATTTCATGTAGATGTCAAATGTGGTATGGCTTTTTATTGGGCATGCCGTGGTTGGGAAGTTAGAAGCAAAATGTGTGACAACCTCCATTTCGCGTGAAATTTGTAATCTTTGAAGACAAACTTGTTTTCTGAAAGGATTTTCTCGATAAATACAAGGAATTAAGGAATGTTCTATACTTCAATGGATAGGAAATTTAACGTAGATGCGAAATGAGGCACGAATTTTTACCGGGCGTGCCGTGGTTGAATAGTTATGACCCAAGTTCTGAGTCCCCTTTTCTGTCGCATGAAATTCACTGCTTCGAGGACATGATGTTTTCTGAAAGGATTTTCTCGGGAACTACTACGAAATAAGAAACGTTCTATACATCAGTGGATAGGAAATTAAACGTAGATGCGAAATGAGGTGCGACATTTTACCGGGCGTGCCGCGGTTGGATAGTTATGAGCCAATTTCTGCGGCCCCTTTTCTGTCGCATGAAATTCGTTGCTTCGAGGACATGATGTTTTCTGAAAGGATTTTCTCGGGAACTACTACGAAATAAGAAACGTTCTATACATCAGTGGATAGGAAAGGTAAGGTACGACATTTTACAGGCCGTGTCGCGGTTGCCGAGTTATGAGCCAAGTTCTGAGGCTCTTATTCCGTCACCAAATATCCTTTGTATCGGTCCAAGTTGTGAACCCTAAGCAGAGCCCACCCTTCTTCTCGGCCTTGAAAATCGTTGACTCCAACCCCTAGGTACAACGCAGTAAGAAAAGACCTCCCCTCCGATGGCGAACATACCAGAAAAACGACCTCAATCAGCTGAACGATTGTCGCTGAAATCTGGAACAAGCACAGGACCAAATTGGATGCAGAACAAATGATGACTGAGGCCCAAGGTCCACCCCAGACTGCAGCGCCATCTTCTGAAGATGACCCTCTCCGAAAACCCCCCTTGAAAATACAAAAACAAATCCAATTTTTTGCTTAATTTTTTTTCATTTATTGAACACACGCTCTCGTCAGCCTCTCATCGACTGCGTCTACACTAACTCTATACATACGCATTTTTTAAAATGCTTCCTTGAATATGCAGCTCTGAATAAACAGATACAAAGTCACTCTACACTCTAGATACTATTCGTCGGATTTTTTTTTTTTTTTCTTCTTCTCGCTCTTGGTCGCTCGGGCTCACTCGGTGACCATCAGTCACCAGCCGTCTTCTCGTCCTTGTCTCGTCTATTTACAGTGGGGGGGTGGAAGGGGAATCGAATGAACTACCTACGGTCTACAGCATTCATGTACAAATATACAACAGGAGGCCCTTGGCGCGGGGGGGATCACATCAGTCTTGCGCTTCTTAAACTTTTAGGGGGACTGGGGATGTGTGTGCGTTGCGGTGCGCGTCCAGCATCGTCGAGAGCGGCTTACACCATGGTGACGTTGCGGCGCTTCTTGTCGGGGCCGCTTGAGTTGGCGGAGCCGTTGCAGGGCTGGTTGGAGTACGCCATTGGCTGCTGCTGGTGGTCAGGGGGCGGATGCAGAATCGTGCTATAGCTGCCGCCCATCGGCTCGTGGTGCTGCTTCGGCATGGTTCCGTAGACGTACGGGTACGGGAACTGCTGGAAGATGTCGGGGGCGTAGGGCAGTGGGGGGACGGGCGGCGGGCCGCACCCGTTGATGGAGATGGCGTCTATGCTGTTCGACATCTGGTCGGCGGCGTGCATGCTGTGCTTGAGGTTGACCTGGTTCATCATTTCGTCCAGCGGGGAGGTGCGGCGCTCGTGCTCGTGCAGCAGCTTCGATGCCGTCCACGACTCGTACGGACTGAGGATGGGGCGCGGTCCGCCGGGCCGGGGGAGCGTGGCGTTTTCGCTGTGCGCCGAGATGATGCTCAGGCCGCCGATGCTGCAGTTGGCCGTGTAGTAGCCCGGCAGCTGGTTCATCTCGTTGGAGCGGCCCGTGTGCTCGTCGATCAGGTAGTCGTGGGACGTTATTTGCGTGATGCCGTTGAAGGAGCCGGACGCGGACAGGCGCTTCTTCTGCATGTCGTCGTGGTTCTTGTAGACCGGGATGCCGACTGTGTGATGGTCCGGGGTGTCCAGCGTCGCGTAGTTGTGGATGATGGTGGTGGTGGTCGCGTGGATGGACGAGGACTCGTTCAGGGCGGGGTGGATGGGCGAGCCCGAGGGCGAGTTCTTTGGCGAATTCTGGTTCGAGTTGGACCCGGTGTTCGAGTCATCGTTTTGGATCTCGTTTGAGTTGCCGTCCTGCTTGGAGGAGTGGTTTTGCCGCGCCAGTTGGCCCTTTCTCGTTCTCCGGCGGCGGTAGCGGCACACCAGGTAATAGATCCCGATGACGGACAACACGCACAGGGTGCCGGCGATGATGGGAATGGAGTACATGACGCTCACGCCTATGGTCCCGTCCGTGATGGTGTTGTTGCGGGGCACATCCGTCTCGAAGTCAGCGCCCTCTTCTGGCAGGAATCCGGCTGTTGACGGCGGCAGTGGCGCAGCTGGCGTGGGCTCGATTTTGTTGGGAATGTACGTCCGTACGGCGTTCGACACCGGCCCGCCGATGGCGTTGGTCGCCAACTTCGCGAACGGCCGAATTGCAAAGAAGACCGCTTGCCCGAAGAGCCGAGGCTCCAGGTTGATGTCCAGGATGAAGCTGCAGATGTCCCCCACGTCGTAGGGGTAGGGCGTGTCGTGGTTCCACATGATGGCGGCCGTCTCGTAGCGGTCCACGATGTCCTCGATGGAGAAGGCGAACTTTATCTCGTAGCGCGCCACGCTCTCCTCGCCCATGTCTGGCGTGGTCCACGTCAGGCGCACCTTGCCCTCGTCCAGGTACGTGATGATCAGGTCGCCGATCCGGCCGACGGGGATGTGGATCATGGCGTCGATGTCCTCGCGGGTCAAGTGGAACGCCATGGGCGGCAGGTAGCGTTGGAAGGGCACTGTTTGGCGCGTCTGCTTCGTCGGGATCATGCTTCCGCAGCAGGGGAGGTTTTGGACGGCCGCGTTGTCCTGCAGGGAGTAGGCCGTGTTACCGTTGTCGTCAACGAAGATCTCCAGTCTGTACATGCCCGGACCGGTGTTGATGTTCACGTAGCGCGAGTAGACCCCGTCACCCTTGGTGATGTCCGGGTCACCGGCTCCGGTGTCCAGCAGCTTGTAGCTGTCCTCGCAGACGGTGTAATTGCACGGCACATCCGGTCGGGTGATGGTCACCTTCACGAAGGCCGAGTGGACCGGGTAGTCACCGCGTTTGACTTCGCAGTAGATGACGAAGGGCCCAGCCGGTTGGAGGGCCGTGATCCAGGCGCGAGCACGGACGATGTTTACCGCCTCCGCGGCGGGCGTGGCCATCACCTGAACGAAGTGCGGCTGGGGGTTGCCGTTGAAGCGCTCGATCATGTACGCCCAGGCGCCGGTCTCGTTGATGTTGGCCAGCAGAGTGAGCTGCTTCACCGGCATCCGTTGGTCGCTGCGGGTGTTGTAGATGACGCCCGTGGGGCTGGTCAGCCGCACGTTCTGGATGAGCGGCGTCTCAGCGTTGTGGGTGTAGATGAAGAAGCCCGACGGTTTGCCCATCTGACCGTCCAGGAAGAACGTGCCTTGGACGATGCGACTGGCGCGCTTCGACTGAGTGGTGAAATCGCTGGACACGTCCACCAGCTTCTTCCGGTGAATCTCCTGCGTCCGCTGGTACGCCGGGCCCTCGTGGAACTTCTGACTGATGAAGAACAGCGCCTCGGTCAGCTCGAAGTATGTGTCCAAGAAGCTCTTCTCGCTGTTGTACTTCTTCTCGTGAATGGTGAAGGCAATGCCGCCCGTGTGGATGGCCAAGTTATCCAGCGGTTGACGCCTGACGATCGTCGGGAAATTAACAGTCACCACGCGGGCCTTTGCCTCCACGACGCTCTTCGCTAGATCCTTGTAGTCGGTGGCGAAGTCCATGCCCGGTGCGAGGACGACGATCACGTGACTCGCGTTTCCCTGCTTCTGACGGCGATTCTCCAGCATGTCCAGTGACGTTCGAACGGCGCAGCTTATGCACGACGGCTGCCGTGAGTCCCCCGGGGCATAGGGCACGAAGGAGGCGACTAAGTCCCGATTTTTTTGCACGTCGAGCTTGGTGATGGGGAGGATCTTGCTCGAGGGACTGCCGCCTGCGAGGAATATGCCCACCTCGCTGTTCGGCTGGAGGTCGTACACCACCCACTTGCGGATTGCGTTGCGCAAGAAGCTCCACGATTCCCGCACAAGGATGTCCTGGGTCTCGTCGATCACCACCACGTACCGTGTCGTCACCCTCCGCCGATAGTGAAGCACCGGGACTGTATTGATGACGGTCGTGGAGCTGACTGTGGCGAGGTTTAAAGGAGCGAAGTCCTCATGCCGAAGGATGACCTCTAGGGTGCTCTTCCGGTCGCAGAGGAGGTTGTGCTTGGTGGGGGTGTACCGATCGTGGGTGCCCTCGTCGCAGAACAGGGTGACACCTTCCGCTTGGGGGACGTACATCAAACTGCTGCGGGCGGTCTTGTTCAGGGTCTTGACCATGTCCACGTAGGGATTTGGATTCGTGCACAGTCTAGGGGAGGAGAGAGGAAATTAGTTCAAGCAGAGGGGTGGGGGAGAGGAGGGTCTCTGAATCTTACCCAGTGTCCTTAATGGAGCCGTCCGAGCAGCCAGTCACTCGCATCGAATCAGTGAAGTAGCACTGCGGGTAGATCTTGTCCTCGTAGAAGCCGATTTCATCGAAGATCCCATAGCGATACTTGGCCCACTCCTTCAGCAGCTCTTTGCCGACGTTCTTGCCCTCCAGCGAGTGAAAGGGCACATACAACTGATCCCCCTGCCGGCCGCATCCGCCCGACTGTTGCGTCCATATCCTGTCACCGTACAGAATGTTCGTGCCGGTGATTGTTATGTCACTGTCGCCGCCCTGCGATGGCGCCACCGCCTGACTGTTGTTGTTCGGCACGCACGAGTCGGGCCATGTGTCCGGTAGGTTGACAATCACGCTCCCGAAGTAAGCACGACCGTCCAGCGATGTGAACAAATGCTCTGATGTTGTCTTTAGCGTTATCTGGAAATTAGAGAGAGAGAGAGAGAGAGAGAGTCAGTATCAATGAGAGGTGCCTGTTGGTTGGGGGTCTATGGAAATGAGAGAGAGAGAGAGAGAGAGAGGGAGAGAGAGAGAGAGGGAGAGAGAGAGAGAGAGAGTGAGAGAGAGAGAGAGAGAGAGTGAGAGAGAGAGAGAGAGAGAGAGAGAGAGAGAGAGAGAGAGTGGTAGAGAGTCAGTATCAATGAGAGGTGCTTGTTGGTTGGGGTTCTATGGAAATGAGAGAGAGAGAGTCAGTATCAATGAGAGGTGCCTGTTGGTTGGGGTTCTATGGTTCACATTTCAAATTAAAATGAATTGACAACCACCCCATATCGTCGCACAAAGAAATGACCTCATTTCGGGGATTATTGTGTGCACAGTCGTGGGGGGAGGGGGTGAGGGGGGTGTTTCAAACCACCCTCTCACCAACTGAGGTCCGAGTTTATTGTTGCATGAGCTTCTGATGGTGAATGGAAGAGTCTCCCATCCCCCGAAGCACAAAAAAAATTGTAAATCTTCCACACACACACGCCTCTCACCCCCACCCCCCCAACCCCTTTGGCAGTTGTCGCTCCTTATAAGTTTTTGCCATCCATCTATTCACACTCACTCTTGGTCGTCTTTATCTGTGGCAAATTGGCAAAACTCGCCCTGCAGTGGCACAGTTGCTGCTGTTGCTTGTGTGCTCTGGAGGTGCTCGAACCACCACCACAAAAAAAAAAAAAAACAGGGGCATTGGCTCCTCAGCGACAACTATTCATTCATTCATTCATTCACTCATGAAATGATTTTCATGCGCTGGCGATGGATGCGATGTGAGTGATGGTGGTGCCCCCGGAGAATAGGCGCAACCACCACCATCAGCAGCAGAGGACCCTCTATTCATTCACAGGTTCCTTGCTCTCTTCTCCCGAGGTGGTGGGGATGAGAGACAAACATCATCATCATCATCCACAAAAAGCATCGTCCCTCTGTGTGTGCCTTGAGATCAAAGGAATAATGTGTGTACATATGAACATCCTGCAAAACTATCGCCATCCAAAGCCACGCCACGCCACGCCAAGCCAAGCCAAGTCATCCTACCACAAGTCGTGATGAAGTGCGATGTGACTTGAATACAAATTCATTTCTCCTTCACCCACTGTCGAGTGAGGTACACCTTATCAGTCTGTCAAGTGTGTCATTATCAGCCTTGGGTGCGCCGTCCCCCCCCTTCCTCCCCCCACCCCACAGCACGACAAAACGTCTTGTGAATCTTTAAATTGTGAGCAGAGAGGCAGCTATGAATAGTAATGAATAGACGTGATCACTTTGAAGTCATTTCGGGTCGGGTGGGACACAGTGGATGTCTTAATGGACAAATGACACACAAAGCGAACCCTCTAAGGGGGTAGAGACTGTATGGGTTTCACTTTGAATGCGTTGTGTCATAGATTCACTCGTCAAAAGGTTTGATCTGCGTGGGCAAACATTTGGTGGACGGACCATTGACCGACGCGAGGTTGTTGTGACTATGCACGCAGTAACGGGCACGAAATGATTCCACGAATTACCGCCTCAAAGCGGTCGAATTGAGGCACGTTCGAAGGAAAGACATTCGTGGCATTTTTAAGCGTTTTTAAGGGTGCGACTGGATGACGCATTGGTCGTCTCCAGAGGTGGCTTTGGTTGGGGTCAAAATAGACAATCAAGGCACCGACGCTAGAAAATTGGACCTCATTTCACATTTACGTTCAATTTTCTATCCATTCTGATAAAGGACGTTCCTTAATTCGTCCTGGGTATCGAGCAAATCCTTTCAGAAGACGTCATGTCCTCGAAGCTGCGAATTTCGTGCGACGGAATAGGGCCCCAGATCTTGGCTCATAACTATCCAACCGCGGAACGCTCGGTAAAAAGTCGTACCTCAATTCGCATCTACGTTTAATTTCCTGTCCATCGATGTACAGAACGTTTCTTAATTCGTCGCAGTTCCCGAGAAAATGCATTCAGAAAATGTCATGTTTTCGAAAAAGTGAATTTCATGCGACAGAAGAGGACCCACAGATTTTGGCTCACGGCACGCCCGGTAAAATGTCGTACCTCACTTTGCATCGACATTCAATTTCCTATTCATCCTGATACCGCACGTTCCTTAATTCGTTCTAGGTATCGAGCAAATCCTTTCAGAAAACGTGATGTCCTCGAAAGTGCGAATTTCATGCGACAGAAAAGGGGCCTCAGAACATGGCTCATAACTACCCAACCGCGGAACGCCCGGTAAAATGTCGTACCTCATTTCGCATCTACGTTAAATTTCCTATCCATTGAAGTACAGAACATTTCTTAATTCCTTGTATTTATCGAGAAAATCCTTTCAGAAAACAAGTTTGTCTTCAAAGATTACAAATTTCACGCGAAATGGAGGTTGTCACACATTTTGCTTCTAACTTCCCAACCACGACACTCCCGACAAAAACTCGTACCTGATTTGACATCTACATTAAATTTCCTGTCCAATGATGTATAACACATTCTTCAACTCGTCCTAGATATCGAGAAAATCCTCTTAGAAAACATCATATCCTCCAGAATCACTGCTTTAAAAAGGATGCCACAAAAGTCGCTTCTAAACTCCCAACCGAGTCACTCCCGTTACAAAATCTTACCTTATTCCTCATCTACATTCAATTTCCTATCCATCAAGGTATAAAACATCCTTCAACCCGTCCTATTTGTCGAGCAAATCCTTTTAGAAAACAAGTCTCTCTTCAAAGATCATAAATTTCAAGCGAAATTGGAGGTTCCCACGCATTTCGCTTCAAAAAACCGAACCACGGCACTCCCAACAAAAAGCCGCCCCACAATTCACATCTACATGAAATTTCCTATCCAATGAGGTACAACACATCCTTCAACTCGTCCTAGTTCCCGAGAAAATCAACTCACAACCAAAAAGTTCACTTCGCCAGAAATTGGTTTTTTCTCAGCAAAAAAAGGCGACCCACTTGTGTTCTGAATTCACTGCATTTTTTCGTGTGGCACGTGTCAGTTTTTTCAAAGTCGATTTTCTTCGTTTTTCCACAGAATTTTCACCTGAATTTGTGGGGCTGAGTGTGAATGTGATAGACGAAGAGAACTGCATCAAAAATTTCACTCAAATCGGTGGAAATTTTGAGAAAATCGAATTTTTCATTCTGTATGGAGGTGCACTTGCACCCATTGAGGCAGATGGTAACACTGATTCCGCGGTACTGCTTGCTTTGCATGACAGTTGAGGGAATGGCTGGGGGAAATGTTTTCCATCATTTTAAGAGGAAAATCGAAGGGACAGGGTGCTGGACGAGTGGGGGAAGCTGATTTGGAAGGAATTCGATGTGATTTCCTCTGGGAAACTCAAGAAATTTGAAGGTTTCTATGCGGCGGTTGTCTCTCTCTCGGATTTTAGGGTTACCATCGGGGGTGTTTTGATGATAGCATTATTTTTGTGGTAGCAGGGTTTTAAAACATCATGAGCAACTCAAAATCACTTGAAATAATCAAAAATGGAGGGAAAGTGGGAAGAATTTGAACTTTTGGGGTTTGAGGAGACAACGGAGGTGGCAGCGTCATGCGTGAAGGAGGGAATTTAAGCGAGCGTCTCTTTGGGAGGGCAGAGTTTTAAGAACCTGACTGGTTGCCAGTAACTTTGTCGAAAAAGGAGGCCATTCGAGATCAGGAGAGGACGGGAGGGCAGCCAACTGAAGAGGAGGACTGTCCTGCTCGGTTGGGAACCTTAAATCCCACTCAGCTTTTAATTTCACAGCCATTTGGCGTGTCTAATCGACATTCCTTCAGCTGATTTCGCACAGCATTAGCCACGCTGAGCCAGGAGTACCCTGTGCACAGATTCACACATTATTTCGCGACTCAGTCCGGATTGGTGTGAAGAAGCGAATTACCCGCTTAAACCGAGACCAATGAGCGCGAGGATCCAATCAAAGGCCAAACGCGGAGTTGATGGAATACCCGATGTCGGCACATCGATCACTTTCTCCTTCTGAACGGTGCGCCACCGTACTCCCTTTCCCAGCACCCGCCACAGGCCATCCGCAGCCCAGAGTCTCCACTCGTGATGCAACTTAAAAAAAAGTTAATAACGTTCAGTGCATAAAATTCAGTGTAATTTGTTGGCTCCTGCGGACTCATCTTCTAACCCCTTCTCCGGCCGGTCTATGAGAAGATGTTTTTCCACAACCACGAGACGAAATGAAGACCATGACGACTCTGCTGCCGATGATGAGATCATGTCGATGGTCGGAACCTCATTCGCTTGCCAATAATGCATCTCCACCAGGCATCGAGACCAGCACATTCGTTCCAAGAACGCTGGCACCCGGAGAGGCACAGCAAAAAAGACAAAACAACAAAAGATTCATTGTCAATGCACGGCTGTGTGCAGTGCTCTTCGCTGGTCTTTCGTCGGCACACAGCGCTCACGGTCAACCGAAGCAAAACTCTCTCATCATCATTATCGCATCGCGCATCTCGCATCTCGCATCCCATCCCATCGCATCTTCAATTATTGCTGTTCCATAAAATGCAATTACATTAAGCACGATTTTGATTTCAATTTGTGTGCATCGTTTTTTTGCTGTTCGTCTTTTGTTTTGTCTCGTATTCGTGCAGCGACGAGTGGCGGATGGCTGTGGAGGGAGAGGGGATTGGAGCCTGGAAGATCAGAAGCAATCTGGTGGGGTTCGCTAAATGAATCATGCACGATGGAGGATGGAGGACTCTTGTGGAGACGACTTTTTCTACTGTCACAGGCAGCCGCTGATGAGTCTTTAGGTGGGGGATAGGCCGCTGTTGCTGATGGAGGACATCCACTGCGAGATTTGATGATGCAAAGGAGCTCTACTGCAGTAAGCGGCTCGGCTGCTGCAAGGGGCTGTGTTGCTGCAACGAACTCGGATGCAACTAGAGGCTCTGCTGCTGCAAGGGGCTCTGATGCTACAATGAACTCTGCTGCAACTAGAGGTTCTGCCGCTGCAAAAGGCTAGAAGGGACTCTGCTGCTGTAAGTGCTTTCCTGTGGGCCTCTGCGCCAAGCTACAATCTCTTTGGAGGCCTCTGGGGCATCGGCTTCTGCTACTGGATGCGACTTGTGATGCTTTCGATTTGAGAGGCAAGGAGTTCTGCTGCTGCAAGGGCCTCTGCTGCCAGCTACAAGCTAACAGGAGGCCTCTAGCCCTCTACTCTGCTACTGGACGCCTACTTGCGATTGTAATGACGGAATATAAGCGATTTGAGGTGCAAAGATCTTGCTGCTGCGAGGGGCTCTGCTGCAGCAAGGGGCTCTATTGAATCAAGGGCCTGTGCTGCCTGCCTACAAGCTAACTGGAGGCCTCTGTGCCATCTACTCTGGCACTGGAAGGCTGCATGTGACTCTAATGACGGCCAATAATCGATTTGAGGGGCAAGACCTCTGCTGCATCAAGGCGCTCTGCTGCAGCAAGGAGCTGCGAGGCATCATGGGACTCTACTGCCAGCTACAAGCTAACTGGAGGCCTCTGGGCCATCTACTCTGCTACTGGACGCCTACTTGCGACTCTAGTGATGACCAGTAATCGATTTGAGGATCAAGGACTATGCTGCTGCTGTAAGGGCTTTGCTGCTGCAAAGGCCTGCTACAACTAAATGAAGGCCTCTGGGCCATCTACTCTGATACAGGACGCCTACTAGTGATGACCAATAATCGATTTAAGAGGCAAGGGACTCTGCTGCCAGCTACAATCTCCCTGAAGACCTCCGATTTAGGCCTCTCATCCATCCGGGCTGTTTCTTGGCATTATCCCGGAGTGAACCTTGTCCTCAACCAAGTCAAAGGCTGTTTAATAACGATGAAAATGGTGGCGCTCCACTCGGAGGTAGACTAGGACCCCTTCTTTACATCAACAACGAGAGGAATTGTTTGTCATCGCCCGGAAAACATTCGATTTCTCTCACTCTCTTCAGTTCACTTAATCAAATTCTAACTTCCCCTCCGAAAATTCTTTCACGGGGTGTACACATCTCACACACACACACCCACATACACAAACACAACATGGGGTAAAAATTATCACTCCTTCCGTGGTGCACAACATTTGCATTTGTGACTTCTTGTTCCATTTGAGTGAACTCACCGCATCCAGAGCGGACGTTACGAATGCCTACGCCAGTGACAGTACGCTACATAGTCTCGTTTTTCGTTTATTTCTGGTTTTTTTTTTGTACTTCCTTTTCGGTTTTTTTGTTCTCATCCCCCACCTGCAGTCACCAGCGAGGAGGATATTCGGTTACACAGGACTACGGCTTCCATCAGTTAGCGCGCACCTGTCATAACACTGGTTGGCATGTGGAAACGGTTAAGAATGAAAAAAAAAATCTCTGATCATGTGCCAGATGATGTCTGTTCGACAACAGACGCGAGATCTGTTTCACTTCAGATGAGGACGCTCGTATTTTTTTGATCCACACACACACACACCCAAGACCAGAAGTACACCTTAAAACGAGAGCCGGAAGTTGAAACTCACTGAGCCGCGACGAAATTTCGTTCACGGTGCGGTACTGTACCGGACTGTTCAAATCTGTCAAAGGGTAATTGATTGTTTAGAGGGAGATGCATGCGTCTTCTCGTCGAAATTAGTCACTCTGTCGATCGTATGATCCCCCCCATGTTCGGCGCATTCCTTTGGCATTGTTTTTCGTGGTTTTTGACACACACACACACACAGGTACACGCGTGCATGACGCACAGACCCTCATGGTGGGCTTTTGTGAGGAGGAATTTTTCGTGCGACAAGCACCCACAAAGCCAGTCAAGCATTTATAATTCGATGCAGGCGATATGCTGATGAATGAGTGTGGGGGGGGATGAGGGGGGCATGGTGTTCCTTTAAATATTATGTCACTTGGTAGTTTTCATTTTGTTTAGTCACCAATCTCCTAGCGACAGGCGAAAATTCAAATCAGGGTATACACCTCAGCACCCTCCTCGACCTCACTTTCAACACCACCTCTCGCGACCAAAAGAAGTTCTCCTTCGTTCACAAAGCCAGCACCTTGGCGAAGGGGTTTCCTTAGAACTTCCACACGACGTATCCGGCCGAGGTGCCTCTCTGTGTGTGTGTGTGTGAGTCAAATACTTTTGTTTGTGCTTCAAACTCTAGCAGCGACCTTCAAATACTTCATTACTTTGTCGGCCTGATTTAAGGATCCCCCTCACCTCCCCACCCGCCTCAACCAATGCGCTGTTGGTAGACGTCAAGTGTGACGTATGCATTTCCAACTCACAAGTGCACTCCGTACCCTTTTTGTGTTTCTTTGCCTCGTCAAAGTAAATTGTTGCTCGTGAGCGAATTTGTTTCCCTTTTCTCCGTCGCACGCTGTGGCTTAGAGGGAGGAGTGAGGGAGGGTGTGGAGGCGCACCAGCCTAGCCTAGGTTCGGGTCTCCTTTGTGACCGTGGCATGTTCGAAGTTGGCGTGTGTTTCTGCTGGGAGGGGGCGGAGGGGGATTATTATTAATTCTCGTTGCAAATCGATAGGAAAGTTAAGTAACCTCCATCGGCGCGACGAGTTATTGGAAGTCCTTGACTGGTAGCGTTTTATGGAATCCTTTTCATGTCTTCCCCAAGTCACACGCAACGAATAAACTACAGATAGGAGTACATTTAGTCGATTTAGGGGATATTTTTGGCCGCGGCTCTCCTGGGACTGTGTTGGAGGGAGTTTTGTGCAGATGAGGAGTTCAAATCAATTATTGGTAGGCATTCAGTAGCAGAAGCCAATGCCCAAGAGGTGCTCTTGGAGCAACGCCAGATCCCCTTGCTGCAGCAGAGCGCATTGATGCAGCAGAGTCTCTTGGTGCAGCAGAGGACCTTTGCCGCAGCAGAGCTCTTTGCATAGGTGGGTTTTACTCGAGAAATTCTTTAGCATTTGGACTCTTCTAGTCTTCTAGTCGATAGAGCGAGATAGAAACAAAAAAAAATTCGGAAAAATGAAGGCCACCACTAAAGGGAATGACCGAGAGTGCCAGCAACTGGCGAGCTTGTGTAGATCCCGTCCTATGAGTCAACTGTTAGCGACGGGCAGGCCACAAGCACTTCCTTTGTCACTGAACTAACTACCAAACCTTTAAGAAGCTCGCCACTGTCACTGAATCAACTGTCAGATCGCCTGCAACTTTGGCAGGGCGCCATTTAAGATTTTTTCGGGGATGACTGTTGACGAGGCGGTTCTTCAAAGACCTGAATCGACAACTCATGGCCTATACTGAGGTCTACCTGAGCTCCTAGACGTCGTCTAGAGCTGGAGGGATTTGAATTTTCTTCTGGCCGGGCGCCATTTCGCATTTTTGGGATAAGACTGCTGATGAGACCTGAATCGACCACCAACGGTCACAAAACGAGGTCTGCCTGAGCCACTAAACGTCGTCCAGAGCCAGCGAGTTATGAATTTAATTCCATTTCGCATCCTTCCGCGGAAAACTATTTAGGCGACTCTTCAAAGAACTTTATCGACCACTAATGGTCTATACCGAGGTCTGCCTCAACCACTAGACGTCGTCTAGAGCCGTCGAGGTATGAACTTCCTTCTAGCCGGGCGCCATTTCGCATTTTTTCGAGAATGACTGTTGATGAGGCCTGAATTGACCACTAATGGTCTCAGAAGGAGATTTGCCTGAGCCAGTAGACGTCGTCCAGAGCCGGCGGGGTTTGAATTTCCTTCTGGCCGGCCGCCATTTCGCATTTTTTCGGGGATGAGGCCTGAATCGACGAGGTCTCTGTATGTCAGGCGTCTAGTCAAGTCTTTGATTTACTTGAAGTCGACTCTGAGTCTGTGGGACAACGCAACAGAGGACGTCCACGCCCAAGGTGAAAAGTCGACTCCTATGCTCGAAATTCGACTACTTGGACATAAGAGAGAACAGAGCCGAGTCATGAAAGTGATCGCCGCGGCGTAGATGATGAAGTGCGTCAACTCCAACGCTCTAAAAGCTGACTCCTATGCTGGAAAATCGACACCTACCCTCGAAGAGTCGACTCTTGTGCTCGAAAATCGACTCTTGTGCTCGAAAGTTGACTCGAAATTCGACTCCTTTGTTCGAAAGTCGACACCTGTGCTCGAAAGTCGACCCCTATGCTTGAAGAGTCGACTCCTATGCTCGAAAGTCGACTCCTATGCTCGAAATTCGACTCCTCGGACGTAAGAGAGAATAAAGCCAAGTCATAAAAATGGTCCTCGCGGCGCAGATGATGAAGTACGTCGACTCCTATACTCGAAAGACGATAGAACTCAAAAGTCGACTCAAAATTCAATTTCTACGCTCGAAAATCGACTCCTATTTTCTCAAATCTAGGTTCGATTCCCTAGAAACACCCTATTCTCACGGCTTCAACTCGAAAGTCGACTCCTATGTTCGAAGGTCTAGGTTCGATTCCCAAGAAACACTGTATTCTCACGACTTCACCTCTTTCGAGTCACTGACGTCGCTAAAAGAGCATAACTCTTAAGAAAAAGCATCTCAATCTCTCCGTTCGGAATCGGCGAAGTCCCCTCCACGCACATCACGAGTGGTTGCTGTACAAACTGGGCCCAAATACATCTCACACTGTAGCGCCACAACTTTTTTTAAAATTCTCAAAGAGAAAAAGGGTGACACCATATTTCCGCAATATTTCTCCCCCCCCCCAGCAACTGTCCTTAAAAAAAAAAAGAGAATAGGACCGCACCAACCCCCTTCTAACAAATCTGTGTCTAACCAAGTCCTCAAAACTAAGTCTATTCTAAACTGTGGCTGATGGTCCCCTTAAATCATCTCCAACTCACCCATCAGTTTCTTACAAGAAAAAAGTTCCATACATACCTCCAAATTCTCCAAAACCGCATTGCAAAGATTCACCGGTACCGCTTCTCGAATGTCAATGACTATATCATGATACGCCGACTTTTCGATCTTCATTCCATCGGCAAGGCCGAGCGTAACGATCAGGATCACATGAAGTAAACACCATCTCATCACTCTGCCCTGCGTTGTCCTGCGATTTTTGATTGGCAACATTTCACTAGACGCCGGCGGCCGATAATCACTTGTCCCAACTTTTTTCAACTCACAAATTGTCATCGAATTAGAAAGAAAAACAGAAATAAAAGAATGAACGACACGCCGTGACGATACGGTTCACTAACTCAAATTCAGTTCGGTTCTGAGTTTTCTAGAACGGATCCCCTGACTGACACATTGGGGCCGACCTCAGAGATAACGATAGGTGCTTCGGAGTGAATTTGTTTATGAAACCCGCACTCTCTTCGGGGTAGGCTTAGACAAATTGTTGATAGTCGACGACGGTTTTTATTTTCCCCCCGTTTTTTTTTTTTTGTCGCGATTCTATGCCGCTTGATGGATAATCACTCAGTTGGAACCACTGAATCAACAAACAAACGAACAAAAAACAGCGAAACTTCAGTTCATCTACCGATGGCGCCCAACCGATTCACCCGCCGTTCGATCACAAACTGAATTTAAATTTCGTTTTCGTTGCTTGGGTAGTTGAAGCAGACCGAGTTGGTTCTGCTGCGTTCGATCGAACATGTTAGTTTGCTCATGACGATGCAGTGAAGGCACAGCGTTGCGCGTTGCTTGCAACCCCCCTTGTTGTCGTATGTCGTCGTGCGATATGCCACCACAGAAGCCATTGCAACAACATTGGTGCGGTCGCATGCTTATCGTAGAAAGACAACAGGCCATTGCAACAAGTTGCACTCTCTGCTGCTGAACTGACAAGTTCGATGGTGGATTTTTGTGCGAATTGATTAAACCAACGGAAGTCGGTCTCCTTAATGCCATTTGGGCTATCAGTTCCTTTCAAAATCCATCTCATCCAGGCGAATGAAACCCACAAAAAAAAAGGGTACAGACACATTCTCGGCTAATCTCGGTCTGCCATCAGCTAATCCCGGCCAAGCCCATTCAGTGGAAGAGGATAATAGCAGTCCTCTGACAGAGGAGGAGCCGCCTTATTCCGGTCTGGATGCCGTAGGGCGCTTTTGTTCAATTCAACTCCTTCAACTCCACGCTCTCTGCAGGTCTCCGAAACAGTAATGCACTCGAACGTGGAACCCTGCTCTTCGGTACCTGCTCGCACGTGAAACCGAAACCGAATCCGAGTCCCATGTGCGGATCCTTTTTGTTGTCTGTCCCTCACCTCTCATCTCTCAGCTACCGGTCGCCGCTTCTGAGTACCATGATAACCAGTCCCAATTATGAGTGTACGTGCGTTCGCGTGAGTGTGTGTGGCGGTGTGTGTGCGTTATAGCACCTGTTAAAATTCATGTTGTTCCACTGGATAACCACCGCCACCAAAAGTTTGTGTAATAAACAGACAAACAGACAAACAGACGAAAAAAAGACGAAGAAGAAAAATCCATATTTCGAGTGATGAATGGAGAGACGAACTCGAACTCTTGTGAACCGATGCGAGGGTGCACAGTTCGTGTGCTTCCGGTCTGTATCCAATAACGTGCACTGAATGAACGAGAGATTTCCTGATCCCTGATCAGAGAGGGAGTGATTAGATTTTGGGACATTTTTTTGTAATCCTTTCGATGGCCTCATTTCTGTCCCAGTGTGACTGTGTGACTGTGTGACACCGCAGTCATTTGCCACTAGTATGGCTTTATGAAGTTATGCCAAACAAACAAATGCTTTATTATCGACACACAGGTACACCCAGACAAAGGTGGAGATCTGTGCGCCTTCGAAATATGGGCTAAACACAGATAATACCCCCCCTTGTGTGCATCGGGGAACCGGCGGCGACCGGCGACCATCGGCGGGGCAACAACAAAAAACAAATCTGTTGTGTGGGGAGCGACTGGTGACTGTCTCCGCGCAATTTGAATCTTTTTTCTTTCCCGATGTTGTTTAGTTTGTTGCCAAAGCCAAACATCTTGCCCCGGTGAATTGAATGGAGGATTTTTTTCTCCTCGTGGACAAAGGGGTTGTGACCTGTTTTGGATAAGCTTGGGATTGGATTAGAAGTCTCCTCGGGGGTGTACTGATTTTTTTTTTGTGCGCCTGAATCTGCTATGAGGTGGATTATGCGAAAGCCGATTGGATTTGTAGTTCGAAATCCCGACGCAGTTACGACTTCTGTTAAGTTGGGGAGTGAATGGAATGGGTTCTTTTGCCCTACGACTTTCCAAGTCAAGCACATCGGCAGCGACTACAAGTGTCTACTACAAAACTACAAATCGAATGTGAGAGGGGGTCGAAGGAAATCGGCAGCAATTGAGAGACTACATACGAGTATATGAAGCCACTACAAGACATCAAAATAATTTTCACTGCTTGTGTGCAAAAAAAGGATATCACAAGTGTCGCCTCTAAAAAGCCATCCAAGGCACCCCCGTCGCAAAATCGTACATCAAGTCGCATCTACATTCAATTTCCTATCCATTCTGATATCGCACGTTCGTCCTTAATTCGTCCTGAGTGCTGCGAAAATCCTTTCAGAAGACACCATGTCCTCGGAGCTCCGAATTTCATGCGACAGAATAGGGGCCTCAGAACTTGGCTCATAACTAGGCAACCGCGGAACGCCCGTCAAAAAGTCGTACATCATTTCGCATCTGCGTTTAATTTCCTATCCATTAATGTACAAAACGTTTCTTAATTTGTTGTATTTATCGAGCAAATCCTTTCAGAAGATATCATGTCCTTGAAGCTGCGACAGAATAGGCGCCTCAGAACTTGGCTCATAACTATCGAACCGCGGAACGCCCGGTAAAATGTCGTGCCTAATTTCGCATCTACATTCAATTTCCTATTCATTCTGATACCGCACGTTCCTTAATTCGTTCTAGGTATCGAGCAAATCCTTTCAGAAAACGTGATGTCCTCGAAAGTGCGAATTTCATGCGACAGAAAAGGGGCCTCAGAAAATGGCTCATAACTACCCAACCGCGAAACGCCCGGTAAAATATCGTACCTCATTTCGCATCTACGTTAAATTTCCTATCCATTGAAGTTTTATTCATTCCTTAATTCCTTGTATTTATCGAGAAAATCCTTTCAGAAAACAAGTTTGTCTTCAAAGATTACAAATTTCACGCGAAATGGAGGTTGTCACACATTTTGCTTCTAACTTCCCAACCACGACACTCCCGACAAAAACTCGTACCTCATTTGACATCTACATTAAATTTCCTGTCCAATGATGTATAACACATTCTTCAACTCGTCCTAGATATCGAGAAAATCCTCTTAGAAAACATCATATCCTCCAGAATCACTGCTTTAAAAAGGATGCCACAAAAGTCGCTTCTAAACTCCCAACCGAGTCACTCCCGTTACAAAATCTTACCTTATTCCTCATCTACATTCAATTTCCTATCCATCAAGGTATAAAACATCCTTCAACCCGTCCTATTTGTCGAGCAAATCCTTTTAGAAAACAAGTCTCTCTTCAAAGATCATAAATTTCAAGCGAAATTGGAGGTTCCCACGCATTTCGCTTCAAAAAACCGAACCACGGCACTCCCAACAAAAAGCCGCCCCACAATTCACATCTACATGAAATTTCCTATCCAATGAGGTACAACACATCCTTCAACTCGTCCTAGTTCCCGAGAAAATCAACTCACAACCAAAAAGTTCACTTCGCCAGAAATTGGTTTTTTCTCAGCAAAAAAAGGCGACCCACTTGTGTTCTGAATTCACTGCATTTTTTCGTGTGGCACGTGTCAGTTTTTTCAAAGTCGATTTTCTTCGTTTTTCCACAGAATTTTCACCTGAATTTGTGGGGCTGAGTGTGAATATGATAGACGAAGAGAACTGCATCAAAAATTTCACTCAAATCGGTGGAAATTTCGAGAAAATCGAATTTTTCGTTTTGTATGGAGGTGCACTTGCACCCATTGAGGCAGATGGTAACACTGATCCTCCGGTACTGCTTGCTTTGCATGACAGTTGAGGGAATGGCTGGGGGAAATGTTTTCCATCATTTTAAGAGGAAAATCGAAGGGACAGGGTGCTGGACGAGTGGGGGAAGTTGATTTGCAATGAATTCGACGTGATTTCCTCTGGGAAACTCAAAGAATTTGAAGGCTTTTCAGCGGCGGTTGTCTCTCTCTCGGATTTTAGGGTTACCATCGGGGGTGTTTTGATGATAGCATTATTTTTGTGGTAGCGGGGTTTTAAAACATCGTGAGCAACACAAAATCACTCGAAATAATCAAAAATGGAGTGGAAGTGGGGGGAATTTGAACTTTTGAGGTGTGAGGAGACAACGGAGGTGGCAGCGTCATGCGTGAAGGAGGGAATTTAAGCCAGCGTCTCTTTAGGAGGACAGAGTTTTAAAAACCTGACTGGTTGCCAGCAACCATTCGAGACCAAGAGAAGACGGGAGGGCAACCAACTGAAGAGGAGGACTGTCCTCCTTTCAGCGGACTTTTTTGGAGCCCTTTTTGACTTTTTTAGAGTCCTCCCGAGCGGAGGACTGTCCTTTTTATCAGTTCCTTATCCACCCGTCCTCTTTTGAACTCGAAATCCATTAAAAAGAAGGAGTCCTCTCAAATGGAGGACTGTCCACCCAAATGGACAACGGTTGGGAGCCCGAAGCCAAGTCTGTCTGCTTCTTTCTTGTATTTAGACACTTGGTATTTAGACCTTGGCCCTTGGCTACATTTTAGGAAACTTCTTGTGAGGCGTCCTCCCAATTGGAGGACTGTCTTCGCAAATGGACAACGAATGGGAATCTTCCGTTGGTTTTTTTTTTTGTATTTAGACCTTTGGCCTGTGCTTTTTAGGAAACTTCTTGTAAGCCGTGTAGCCAAGGACAAAGCGCGTTTCAAGACCTTCAACGACGAAGTTGAGTCCTTCACCTTGCTCTTTATGTTGGTCCCACCTTTTTGTCGTCGTAGCTTCGATCTCCTGCTAAAATTTGCCTTCAAGACGCAGTCAGCTTCCAAATTCGATCGAAGAGGGCACCACAAGAACGTCTCAAAATCCTCACAAGTCTCAGTTTTCGATGTTCGTCGATGCGCACTGCTTGGGTCCAGGATCGTCGATGAACTTCGCTCCAAAAAGCGTCGCCAGACCAGAAAAACCTACAGAAACCGTCTCAAAACCTATCATCCCCCTCCTCCAACTCTTCCTCGACGTTCCATTCCAAGTTACCTGCCGCATCTTTCGACGCTCTCCCATGAGACGCATTTCCTCCTTCAGTCGACTTTTTAATTTCCTGCCGCCGCCGCCGAGCCTGTTGAGCTTTTGCGCAGACTCATCCCCTTTTCTCGTGCGATATTCGCACATCTGTTACGATTTTCCCGCGACGCTGTCTGCTGGCGGCTGGCTGCAGCGGATGGTCGCATCCTTAATGTTGATTCAATATTCCGCTCCCAAATTAAGCATGTAGTCACATTGTAACGAGCAAGGAAGAGCTTGTTCGCTGCACGCTTGACTACACTGCTCCGTGGAGGGGGGTTTCTGTTCGGTTTTTTTTCGGCAGCTTCGCGCTTCATTCGTATTCGCATCGGATTTGGTTAAGGGTTCGATGCTCGTTTCGTATGCACCCCTCGAGAGTGGATGTGGACGCTTCTCGAATACAAATTACGTCTAATAATAGGAAAACATTGAGTAGTTGCATTGTCGGCAAGGGATGCTCGTCCTTTTTTTCTTCTTTTGTGCCCATCCCCTTCGGTCCTGTGCTGTGCTGTATTCCCGGTGGATTATGTGCGTCGAGAGTGTACGCGCCTGTGTGTGTGAGTGAGGGTCGCAAGTGTTACTGATGAATAACGTATGTTGCCGGCCTGGGCAGGCCACCCTCCCACGGCGCACATTTGACCGAGATTTATGGACGCGCTGTATCAAGTGTACGCACTCGCTGCGTGGTCATTTGAGGGCCTAACAAGTGACCTGTGATTCCACTTAAGGACGCTGGGCACATGTGGCAAGTGGCACCACATGTGGTTTGGATCTTGTTACGAACCATAATCTCGACGCCTCGAGTGGGAATTTCCGGTGTATGAGCGATTGGACGGGGGCGCGTCCTCGGGAAGTGTGAAATGTGACGCGGGAGAAGGATCGGGAGAAGGACCCTAAAAAAAAACATCGAAAACCTCTTCCCAGGCCCTCGAGAAAACCGCGGTCTTATCTCTCAAGAGTGTCGATGATTGAGTGTGAACCAGGCCCCAAAACAAGGGGTGGCCACTTGAGTGAAAGGAAACAAACGGTTGATCACTTTTGCCCGCAGAGCCTGGACTTAAACGGTATATTTGTTGGATTTTGATACATATTCTCTCGTGTATTGCACTATTGACAGCTGCTTCGTTTCGTGGGGGTGGGGGTGTGTGTGCGGCCGGCCTAGAGGCATCCATTGCCCCAGCAGCCGCACCAGGGTATCTTTCCGCCAGTGTGCGAGCTGACCGAGATCTTCCGCCGCTGGGATCGCATGCTGAGGCTGGTGGAGGACTCCCGGGAGGAGGCTAGGCTGCCGCTGTTACGCTCCGATATGGATGTGGCCGTCTCGTGGGCGCTGTCGACATGATGGTGATGGTGATGGTGACTGCTTGCTCCGCTCAGTCGCAGGCCAGCGCCACCGCCGATCACTGAGGCCACGGTGCCGTCGGAATGTCGTCGTGAACACTTGTAGCGAGCGGGATGCTGATGCGCGGATGTGGACGCTGTCGGTCCGACATTGTCCGGGCTGCTATTTACAATACTGTTGGCCACGCTGGTGCCGCGAGCGGTTGTGTCGTTGATCGACTCCTGGCTGAGCTTGCGACTGTGATGGTGGTGGTGGTGGTGGTGATGGTGTCCGTGATGGTGCAGTGTGCTGCTTGTCGCCGATATCGCCGAGTTCGTGTTGCCGCGACGCCTGTTGGAATGTGGAGAGTTTGGGGTGCTGTGGGCGTGCTTCTGATTCCCCAGTATCGACGGCATTATATCGTCGAGCCTGTCGACGGATACCGTCGATTGGTGCTGTTGCTGCTGGTTCTGGTGCTGATCGACTGCTTCCGACGGCGTCGGGTCGGCCTTGTTATCGTCGCGGCATACAATCGATACCCGCCTGGATGACTTTCGTTTTGTGGCCTCCGAACCTGATGAGCTCTGAGAGAGAGAGAGAGAGAGAGAGAGAGAGAAGGAGTGAGCATGTCAAATGGACGGACGGTCAAATTCACTCACCTCGTAGCTGCTGATCTCGTTCACACTCCCCTCCAGGGCTGTCTTGAGCTTGCCGGCCTCGCTGAGGTTACCCGTCTCTGGACGTTTCGAATCGCCGCTGATTGTGGCCACGTCACCGCCATCGAAGGAGCGGGTGATTTGATGCGAATTGCTGCTGTCGTCGTGCTGCTTCGAGAAGATCCGCCTTTTGAGGGGCGCAATGGCAGCCAGCGGTGAGGTGGAGAGGTCTGGGCTGCTCAGTGTGAGGGCCTCTTGGTCGCGTATTCGAAAGCCGATGGGTTCGTCGCTCTGGTCGCTGCATGCGTACGAGAGTGCCGGCGGCAGCGGCGGTGGTGGCGGCGGAGGTTGTGACGGCGCTGGTGACACCACTCGCTGGTGATTGTCCGCCGACACGGGCGGTACGTACGCCAAGCCAACCTTCTGCAGGCCAAATCGAGAGTCTGCGGCCTCGACTAAGGCCGGATTGACCCTGTCGAAGGCCAAGTACATGAGATTTGTTGGAAATGGCGCCATCGGCGTGGGCAACTGCGGCGGCGACGGGCTGTTGCCCTCTCTGTCGGGTGCGCCCTCGTCGTCGAGCGCTGCACCGTCGGAGGTGATCGCCTGCGTTGACGACGAGCACTCTCCAGTCGCCGTTGCGCCCTTGGCTATCGGGACTATAACAGGGTTGGAGCCGCTATAGCTTAAAAATAAATTCATTTCAGAACGGTAGGGCTTACGATTCTTGTCGCTTGGCATGCTCTGAGTCGGCTGCTCTTTGACGTGGTTCGTCGGGCTGCTGTTTGGCGAGACGGTTTGCGTATGCGTGGTCGCCGTGTGAAAGGGGGCGGCGCTGCTGCTGCTGCTGCTGCTTGCGGGTAAATACTGATTATCGGCTAACAGCCGCTCCTGGGACCTACTCTTTTCCAGCTGCAGCTGCAGTATGTCCTCGGTGATGGTGCCGATCTCGTTTAAAATCTGCTCCAAATTGATGGAACTCTGTTTCAGGTGAAAGGGGGGATTGCTCGTGAGAATGAGGGAGAAATGATGAAGGGGGATGAACTTACCTTTGAACTCTCTCCGCCCGCCTGGCTCTGGTCGGGTAGCTGAGGTTTCTTTTGTGCTGTTGCGTATATCGGCTCGATGTACGGAGGGGCATGTTGCATGGGCGGTACCAGCACCGAGGGTAGTGAGAGTCCCGCAATCGACTGGGGATAGTATGGGCTGGCCAGGGCGTTGGTGATGTACACATCGGGCGGATCGTATTTCGGTTGCGTGAGGTCCGGATAGAGGACCGTGGGCGGGTTGAGAATTGCGGCTCGGGCGGCTAGCGCCGTGTCCAGCTTGAGACGGGGTTTGATGGGCGAAAAGAAGTGCTTGTGGGGCTTGTGATTGCTGCCCTCGGTACAGCTGGAATTCGGATTTGTACTGACATCTGGTTGGGGGGTGCTCTCTCGTTCACGGACCGGAATCGGATTGCTCGCGTGCGATGGTGACATCGTGGTTGATGTTGAGTTCGATGATGACGCTTCGGACGGTTGGAATTTTCGCGCGCTAAATGGCGACTGAATGTTGTAGTCCCAACCATTTGTTTGTATAACAGTCTCGCCGGTGTTTGTTGAGGCAGTGCTGTCTGAATGGGAAATGAGAGAGGGATGTCTCACAGTTGGGTGTACGCTTGCAAAACTCACCGATTGTCGAGTGCTGCTTGACGATGTTCTCAAAGTATGACAAGGGCGGGATGCAGGACTGCAGGTCGTTCAATTGATTCGCAACCAGCTCAATCGGTGTGAGGGGCGCAGAGGGGCCTATAAGGCTTGGCAAGGACATTGCTCCCAAGCACTGTGACGGCGACAGATTGGAGGCATCTAATTCAAAGGAATTCGCATCATAATAGCACTGGTATGGGAATTGCTGCGCTTCACCTGCTTGCGTCAAATTGCCATCACTGTTGCTGAGGTTCTCTTCAGACACGATCGACAGATGATCGAAGAGGACGTGCAGGTTGTCACGTGGCTTTGTTGCCGATGAGCCGCTTTCGTTTGTCTCGAATGTGCCCGTAGTTGTTGGCTCTTGTATTGAGCCCGTACATCGATCGTACGTGGTAACTGCCGCTGCGTCGGTTGTTGCCGCTGCTGCTGGTGGAGGGGAGTAGCTGTCACGATGTTGCTGCTTCCTGTCCGTTAGACATTCATCATTACTGTCGCCTTCACCGCGGCAGGTATCACAAGAATCAGAGTCCTGAAAAGAGAGACAGACTGTGTGAGGAGAGGAGAGGGAACAGGGAGAGAGTGGTCATTTGGATTCGGATTTACCTCACTGTTGCTCTCGCTTTGACCATGCTCGCTGATACTGTCCGGTAGGTATTTGTTAGCCTTGAATCGCTTGTTCAAACGGTCGTACTCGTCCCGCAATGACCAGATCTCCCGCCTCAGCTGTTCGTTCTCCCGCCGTAGCTTACGTATATCGGACTGACCTTCGAATTGACCAGACATTTTTCGACACTCAAAAGGGTGATGTAGGGGTGGACTTACCTCTCTCCACTTCTGCGTTTATGTTAATCGTTCTCAATCTTAGCTCTTCATTCTCATAGATCATTCCACGTGAAGATTTACGATCTAACCTAAAAGAGAGAGAGAGAGAGAGAGGGGAGAGAGAGAGAGTGGGAAAGAGATAGAATGTAAGGCATTTAATAAAGATTCTTTTGCTGCGGGGTTTCTTAAGACAAGAGGGAGACCAGTGGACAGAAATTAAAAAAAAAACGGGCCACGTTGGTCAAGGATGGCTTCGGGTAGCTGGGCATCTGACAGACGCTGGAATCGGGTACCCGACGGAGTCTGATAGCGGCTATCAGACGGAGTCTAGTAGCGGGTATCAGACGGAGTCTGGTAGCGGGTATCAGACGGATTCTGGTAGCGGGTATCAGACGGAGTCCGGTTGCGGGTGCCCGACAATCAGAAGAGGAACAGATATCTAAAAGAAACTGGGCCACGTTGGTCAAGGGTGCGGAAGCCCGGTGAATTTGAGGCAATACGCAGACGGTAAAGGATCAAGGACGGCTCCGGGTAAGCGGGAAAGACTGGGTACCCGACAGAGTCTGGGAAGAGACAAAGTCTGGTACCAGACAAGGTCTGGTATCGGGTACCCGACAAAGTCTTGTTTTGGGGACCCGAGAAAGTCTGGTATCGGGTACCCGGGTACCCGGGTAGATGGGGTGGTTGCCTAAGCTGAAGAATGACAGATTTTGGCCGGATTTAACCTGAAGTTGAGCTTATTTTGCTCCTGAAGTCGGTGTTCACCGCTCGATACTCGATGTACGATACTCGACGGTCGATACTCGATGTACGATACTCGACGGTCGACACTCGACGGTCTATACTCGATACTCGACTATATTCGATGGCTCGAAGTAATTACTTCTCGTCGCTCGCCAGTGATGGCTGATGTCTCTCGTTGATTTTCTGTGATCATTGAGGATCATTGTCAGCCACTGTGACTATGAACCGCGAACGACGGAGTAAGGACATCAAAGGAAGAGTATTTCTGAACCACCACCCAAAACAGAATTTCGCATGAATTTATAGACCATAATCCCATGACAGAACTCATGCATAAATAGCTTTGAAAATGATCTAAAATTTCATCCTCTCACCCACGGATCACTTGAAAAATCCTCCAAAAGTATGCACGTACCCTCACTCGGGCGCACAAGCAACCATTTTACGACTGCAAAGCAAAGCAAAAAAAAGTCAAAAATTAAATATTTCCCACAAAAAAATATAGCAACCATCAGAAGAGGCAAAAATTGATGTCAATGTCAAGCGTGTGTGGGCCAAAAATAGACGACGACACACTCAATTAAACAAATAAACCACAAGACACCAGTGCACACGTAGAAAAACACTTTTTTTTTTTTTGGTCAAATTTTTAAATTTTCAAATTTTCAAATTTTCATTATTTTCCCCCCCGCGATAACATACTTAGCAGATCCTGCCTTCTGGGCAGACTTTTTGCCTGCACTACTCTTTTGTGCATTTGATGAGGGGTCACGTTTTGAACTCTTCATGGGAACGCTGCCGAGCGCCACGGAGATCTGAAGATGACGAGCGGGCGAGGTGAACGGAATATCTCGATTAATTGCAGGACCAGCACAAGCATGTGAGTGAAGTGATTGATACCGAGTCCCTTGTGCGTGTCAATTGAACACCGAAAAAACGACAACGACCACGACAGTTAACAATCGCGAGATACAAATGATGGCACATTTGAAAGACACGACGTTTTTTTTTTTTTTTTTTCCTCAAAACTTTGTTTTTTGCACATAAATCATTTTTCGTCTGGTTTTCCCGATTAGTCTCGCTGTTGTGACATTGATTGAGTGGACGTTCGGTTTATTTATTTATTTTTTTTTTTTTTTTTTTGGTTTTCCAATGAAAGGACTTTGCCGGGGGAGGGGTTAGGCGCGATCGACAATCAACACGAACATCGATTTAAATCCATCTATTGGATACCGAATTGAACGCACATAACTTTCGCGTGGCGATCGGGTTGTTGCGGTAGTTTTCTGAATATTTTTTTGCTCACAGTTTTGACAACGGAATCTCAACTGAATACAATATCTTCGAATTTCCATCTCTCGTGCGGCCAAAAAAGATATATTCCGCTTTTCTCTGGGATTCTCGGTGAGATTCTACGGGCTCGGGAGGAGGGTGGTGGGGGGGGGGGGGGGGAGAGGGATGGTTGTTGGTAGCCCCTCTCGCAGCGACAAACGTTGACTGTTGTTGATCCGCGCGCTTAATTGTGATCGCGATGTCGTGTCCGTCCGGTGTATGGGTTTTGCATACACGTGTGAGAATACAAGCATTTCGCGGTCAGATGCTGGATGGATTTACATGACAGAGAAAAATTCAAAATTAATTTGTCGGAAGATATTGACAGACATCTCTGGATGTGTCGAGCGAAAAATTTATTCTGGCTTTTTTTTTTTTTTTTTCGAGAAACACACGCGCCGGATTGTGGCAAATCCCATGGATTTAGAAGAGATTACCGATGGGTGATGATGCGCCGAGTCATTTAGCTCGATGATGGTGTGGGCGAGGGCCAGGGAGAGAGAGGCTGAGTGGTTTTGTGGCATCATTTGGCATTCGGTATCCCGACCTGGACTTGGTCCAGGAGGTGTTTACCAAACACACTCTGGGCAGCATGTAATCATTGGATGGTGTCCCCTGCGCGCAAGGTGGATGAAGGTTGTGGGGAGTGTTTGAAAAAAAAAAAAACGAGAAAAGGTAGGCATCGAGACGAAAATAAGGAGAGAAGTACGAAGTCAGGGACAAACAAAATTCGAAAAGTGATCGTCTGCAAGGATTTAACCGAGAGGAGGATAATAAAAAAAATATCCCAAGGCGAGCAGCCAAAAACACTGAAAAAATTCTCATAATTAATTTTTTTTTTAATTAAATCTAAAAAAAAAAAAACAATTTTTTTTTAAAATTTTAAAGAAAATTATTTTTAAATTTGAAAATAAGTTAAAATTATTTTTTCTTAATTGAATTTAATTTAAACTCCATTTTTCTATTTAAATCTATTGAAAATAATTAAAATTAAAATTTAATTTAATTAAATTTTAATTTAATTTTTTATTTCAAATTAAATTTAATTTAAAATTCCTTTTTTTAAAATAAAATTTATTGAAATTAATTTAAATTTACTTAAATTTAAGCAAAATTTAAATTTAAATTTAATTCAAATTTATTTAAATTTTATTTTTTAATTTAATTTAATTTTTATTTTATTTAAATTTAATTAAAAAATTAAATTTCCATTTTCCAATCTGCCGCCTATCACAGAATGCATTCGGCAGACTCCACCGAAAGGCATTTCGATGACCAACGCAATTAATGAATAAAACTCAAACCTTTACATTCATCTACGCCACCCACGTACTTATGAAAAATCTTTCACATCCCCCTCACCTCCTCATGCATTCCATCATCGCAACCACTACTACCTCTCTCCTCGCCACCTCTCTCCTCTCCATCACCTCTCCTCGCCACCTCTCTCCTCTCCATCACCTCTCCTCGCCACATCTCTCCTCTCCACCATCTCTCCACTCCACCTCTCTCTCCACACCACCTCTCTCTCCTCCTCTCTCCTCCGCACCACCTTTCTCTCTCTCTCTTTCCCCATCTCATTTACATTCGCTCATTAGACGAATCTGCTGCATGTGCTTCTTGTCCATGCCACTAAGGTGGTTGCGTTTAAAGCATGAAACAGGGACGTCATTGAATTGAATTTTGCTTTTTTTTTCGCGCATGGCTATTAAATCTTTTTCCCACACTCATTTTTGTCTGAGCTAAATTGAACTGGTAGTTCATCTCACGACCATGAGCTTATGGTAGGTGCCCAGGGTCAAATGTGAATTTATGAAGCTGTCCGATAGATGTCGTTAATGAAACTTTGTTTTTTGTGATACTTTTTGGAAATCAATAATTTCTGTTTTTCATAGAACGTAGAAATATTGTATTGAAACTGAATATTATATTGAAATCAATAATTTCTATATTCTTCATAGAACGTAGAAGTATTGTGTTGCTGAGAAGCTAGGCCCAGGTCCACCACGGACTGTAGCGACGCCATTATTATTATTATAGAAGAAATTATATCTTCCATGTGACCGTAATGAATGGATTTTGTAGGGATTTCAAGAAGAGGTTTTTTCGTATTTTCAATTCATCAGATATTTATGAATAAAAGTCAATGAATGAAACTCAAAGAACATAGAACTCCCTTAAGACTAATCTTTGTCTTGAAATAAATGATGGACATTTGTTGCTAAGAACAACGAAAGGCAATTTTTGAATTTTCATTTCGAAAATCGAAAGAAAAAAACATAGAAAATTTGACAAGACGACTAGACAGCTTCACAAAATGCCTCATAAGAATGATCTGTAACTAAAAATCGAAAAGACATGTTTTCCTACAGTTTTTTTTTGTAAAAAAAAACATAGAATATTTAAGAACCCACAGTATTAATATAAAGACATTTCAAGTCATTCACATTTTTTGTACAATTATGGAAAAAAACTACATTGAAACCGATGTTTAGATTTTAATTTGAAAAATGTGTTCCTAAGTTTAAAAAAAACATAGAAAATTTAACAAGACCACAAGACAGCTAAACAAAATACTCCTTAGGGTTGATATTCAACTAGGAATCAAAATGTCATGACTTTCAATGTTTTTTTTCTACAAAAAAAACATAGAACATTTAAGTCGAACCACCAAGTTGCTCAGACTTTTTTACACGACCATGGAAAGACGTTTTGAAGGACACCGGAGTGCGATGCTTGAATTTTTGTATGAAAAATGTGTTCCTAAGTCGATAAAAAAACATAGAAAATTTAACAAGACCACTAGACAGCTTCACTGAATGTCTCCTAGGGCTAATCATTAACTAAAAATCAATATGTCATATTTTTCAACGTATTTTTTTTTGAAAAAAAACATAGAACATTTAAGAAAACCACCAAGTCGCTCAGACTTTCCTAAACAATCATGGAAAAAAGATATCGAAAGATATGCGAGAGCAATGTTTGAGTTTTCATTTGAAAAATGTGTTCCTAAGTTTGGAGAAAAAACATAGAAAATTTAGAAAGACCACCATATACCTTCACAAAATCTCTCCTAAGGTTGATCTTTAACTGGAAATATAAATTCCATGCGTTCCTATGATTTTTTTGTAAAAGAAAAACATAGAATTTTTAACAAAATCACCATTTAACTTTAAACATGAAAATTTGACAGACAGACGGACACTCTGAAGTTTAAAGGTTTGGTTAACCAAAAAATTCCAGCAAACATTTTTACACGATCACAGAAAACAGGTATAAAAAACATAGAAATTCTCTGATTTTCTCCGCCCAATTTACACAACAAAAACCACTATACCCTACAAGTCTTAAGAATATATACATATACATACAGTGGTGGAAAAAAGATTCCACCCAGAGTATTTTTCAAAGAAGGGGAAGCGTTTACAGCAGACCTCGGAGGAGAAGGAGGTTCTTTTTAACGCTTCACTTCCTTTGAAAGAACGCTGTCTGAAAACTTTTCTCTACCACCGTACATATAAATTAGAAAACAAAAAAAAAAATCCATTTAACTTATAAATTACCTTCCATTCAGTTTATAATGTGCATGTCGTCTTCGTTCTCGTAGCATATTTTGTTATTCCATATGAAATTAAGAAAACAAACAAAAACAAAAATGTTGAAAATATTTGCAATATCAACATAAATACGAGTAGACACGAAGAAATTAACAAACAAAAGGGATAGTTGTTGAATGGTGTACGGGTATGTATGCCTTTCTTTTTCTTTTTTAACAATCCATTCGTTTGTGTATTCTTCTTAAAAAAAAAAATAAAAAAAAAAATAAAAATACAAATGGAACAACAAAATCAACAGCAACAACGAATAATCCGTCATGTGTGTTCGTTCGGGTGGCGCTTCTCTTCTTCACATGCACCGTGTGACGTGTGACAAAAGAAAGCCTCCCTTAAACGTGTTTCGATAGATAACAAAAAAATAAATAAGAAAATTTAGCAACAATTGCCGAATGCGGGGGATAATGGTGAATAAATGAGACGACAAGTAGTTATGAAAAAAGAAGACAATTCAAATGCAGGTGAATGCACACGGAATCCTACCTAGTTTTTGTTTTGACTCTGGTAACCTACTTAAATTTAACTTCATTTAGATGGCATGGTTCAAAAGGTTGTGTGGTAGTTCTCATTTCATTATGTGTGGGTCATTTTTAGGGCGTTTTGATGCTTTTGATGGTGTAGGACTCAACATTTTGGAACTTTTTTCTACGCATCGAGGTCAAAAACGGTCTATTTTCGAAAATGCATCCACATTTTTGAACATTTTCCTACTCATGGAGGTCAAAAACGGCCCATTTTCGAAGATTCGTCCACATTTTTAATATTTTTCTACTCATCGAGGTTAAAAAGGGTCCATTTTCGAAAATTTATCCACATTTTTGAGCATTTTCCTACTCATCGAGGTCAAAAATGGTCAATTTACGAAAATTCGTATACATTTTTGAATATTTTCCTACTCATCGAGGTCAAAAACGGTCCATTTTGGAAAACTCATCAACGTCGTGGGTTAGAGAGTCTCTATTAGAGACTGACTGGAAAAAAGAAGCCCATCTTCTCTCATCAGCGGGTCATTTTTAGGATATGATGACGCTTTTGATGGTAAAGGACTCGAAATTTTGGAACATTTTTCTACTCATCGTGGTCAAAAACGGTCAATTTTCGAAAATGCATCCACATTTTTCAACATTTTTCTAGTAATCGAGGTCAAATACGGTCAATATTCGAAATTTCATCAAAATTTTTGAACATTTTTCTCCTCATCGAGGACAAATTTTCGAAATTTCATCAACGTCGTGAAATAGAGAGTCTTTATTAGAGACTGACTGGAAAAAGAAGCCAACCAGGGAACCAGGAAACGGCTCTGCCTCTTTAAGGCATCAACAGAAGTCTGATTGGACTCAAAAAGTTGGTCCAAAATGTGAGTCGAATCAAACTTCTGTGATTTTCGTGAGAAGTCTTGACCTTTTTTTTGAAGGCCACCGATCGGAATTTCGAGTTCTTGCAGAGTGAAGATGGGGCCAAAGTTTTGACCAAATTTTCGATGGTCAACTTTTCTGAATTTTCCCCCTTTTTCAGCTGGCAAATCCAATCGCATTTATATTGGAACAAGAAACAGTTCTCCCTCCCGAGCATGTGGATGGAGTAATTAGACAGGCCTTAAAATAAGTTTTCAATTTTTTTTCTATTTTCCTCCAATATTTCTGTTCCAAAAATAGAAAAAAAAAAACACAAAATCTGAAGAAGGGTGGCACGAATGAAATTCAATTTATGTTTATTCTAAACCCCACTACAGAGCGGTGGGTTGAGGGAGGGGGGGTAACAGAACATTGTTTTCCCTGAAATATGACGCATGAACGATTTTGTTTTCTGATTGATTTCGAATCGAGTATCTCATTCAGAAAAAAAAAAAAAACGAAGAAAACACGTTTTTTTTCTTCCCAATTCCAACGTAAATGAATTGAAGCTCGTGGGTAAGCGTTTTCATTCCTCTCTCTCTCTCTCTCTGTCTCTCCACCCACATTTTCTTAATTTGAAGGAAAAAAGAAGAGGGAAAATTAAAAGTTGATACGAAACGCGAGGTGGAAGGGCTAAACTATTCAATGTGCCACTTGTAGTAGCACACACAATGATACACTGCAGGAGACAAAACGCGTTTGTTTTTTTTTTTTGTGTTTTTTTTTTTTGTCGACTGTAAGGGATGAAAGGAGGCGAATACAATGAAAAGAATGTTAAGCCTAAGCGTTGCCGATCGAATAAAGTGATTGACTGAAAGAAGGAAAAAAAAAAAAAAACAACGAAGCAAAATGAATGAAAGAGTGACATTAATTCACTTCATCACATATCAACCACCACCCCCTCTTCAGTCTCTTCTCTTCCGTGTGTGGCAGTGTGTGTGTGTGTGTGTGTCCTATTCATTGGATGTGATGCATATACACAACAGGCACTAGAATAGTTCAACAATTCAAGGCTGACTAATTGAATAAATCGTTAACATTGATGCAAAGATAGTCAATGTGGTCGATAGTGGAGAAGGAAGACGAAGAAAAACGAAGGATTCACATCATCACATCGGTGGGGAGGGGATTATTTCTGACATCTCGAATCTATTCTGAATTCGACAAGTAGGACAGGCACACACACACACATTTCTAAAAATATGAATATTTCCGCCTGCAATCAGAAGCAGCAGCAGAAGCAGCATCACGGCCCAAAAACACTGCACACGCGGTGGTACATCGCGCGAGAAATTCTATTTTAACCCCTCCCCCCCTCCCACCTGACTGTATCAGAAATCCACTTGTGGGTCATTCACACATCATTCCTCTGTCAAAGCGATAAACGACTGACAGCCTGACAAAATGATTAACTCTGCATAAATTCCTTCACCGAAATTCATCTGTCAAACAAACTGTCAGTTGAAAAGCAAAGAAAAGAGCACATTTTCTGGGACGGGGTCTCTCGTTCCCCAAGAAAACGAGTATTCTTAACCGAAAAATTTGTTTATATTAGTCTCCCCCGCCGCCTCTGCTGCTGCCGCACGCACACCTCGAATTATCTTTAAATTTTTTTTTTTTTTTATAAAAATAAAACTCACTCCTCTGAATCGTAATAATTGCTCATAGACGTGCGATGCTTCCGTTTCGTTCGATAGTTTCTACGATGCGAGCCTGAGTCTAGGAATAATTCATATTGTCCCATTCAATATCAAGCGAAATAATTGCGGATGGATTTCATCCACAATTTACTTACGAAAACGAGCACGAGCACGAGCGAGCACGAGAAAATTATTCGAAAACTCACACAAAAAGCGCAACACAATCGAATGAAATGAACACTTGAACTAACTCGGCACACGCACGGGAGGAAAGTGGGAGAGAATCATTGATTCAAAAATTTTGCCATCGAATGGATTATTTTCGGAGATACGGGAAACATATCCCCCCAGCTGACGTCACGTGAAAATTTTGAATGCATCCGTTCATGCGGCCTACATTCACGTCGGCTAATGTACACAATGTAAGATAAACTGAAAAATCCTGCAGTGTTTTGGAATAGTGCTCTGTAAACTTGCAGGGAATGGGATGTCAACTTGGAAGACGTGTGGCATGGGGGGGCATGTCAGGCCTGTCAGTCTGTCGAATCGTGGCAGAGCTGCGAGACTCTTTATCGTCTTATGTCAGAGCTGGGCCCGCCTGTTGTAGCTAGAGACTCTTGGTCGTCTTATGTCAGAGCTGGGCCCGCCTGTTGCAGCCAGAGACTCGTGGTCGTTTTATGTCAGAGCTGGGGCCGCCTGTTGTAGCCAGAGACTCTTGGTTGTTTTTTGTCAGTCTGCGTCAAATCCTCCTTCTGTCGAGGCGAGCAGGGCGAATGGAGAAGCAGACACAACCGCGAACTTTACGCCGATAGTCCGTCAACTAAACTGGCAATTCTCACAGTCTCCGAATCCGAGCCTCCTGATAGGACAAGAAGATGAAGACTAAATCCAAGCAATACTCCAACCAGGAGCGTCTAGCAGGTATACGGGAATTTCTGCCGAAGTTCATACTTTGACTGTGAATATCTCGGGATCTGAGGGACATAAGAAAAAGGCACAGATGGGGGGTTGTAGGCAATGACTTCGTCTTTTTTTGCCCGCCAAGTAAGGAATCCCAATTCGGCTGATTTGTGTTGAATTTCTGGGAAAAAACGTTTCGTTTTTGGAAAAAGCGCCATATCTCGAAAACGGTGCGTCGGATCACAATTTGACTTTTGGCTAAGCTTTTTTTCAAACATACACGACCGGATGACGCAACTTTTAAGCCCAAAATCACCGCTCTAGCTCCAATAGAACCCCACTTTTGGCCAAAAATAAGGTGGTGTTCGACCAAAAAACCAACTTTTTTGCAGGGTGCAGACTTTGACTTTGAATATCTCGGGAACGGAGGGACGCAGGAAAAAAGTAATGATAGGGGGTTGTAGGTAATGACTTCGTCTTCAAGGCATGCAAAGTTAGAAATCGGAAATCGACCGATTTGTGTAGAATTTCGGGGAAAATAACTTTCGTTTTTGGAAAAAGCGCCATATCTCGAAAACGGTGCGTCGGATCACAATTTGACTTTTGGTTAAGCTTTTTTTCAAACATACACGACCGGATGACGCAACTTTTAAGCCCAAAATCACCGCCCTAGCTCCAATAGAACCCCACTTTTAGCCAAAAATAGTGTGGTGTTCGGCCAAAAAACCAACGTTTTTCTTTCAAAAATGCGCCACATCTCGAAAACGGTGCATCTGGTATCGAATTCGTCTTCCTTCCCTTTCATGCACGATGCAAGTTCCACACAAACATTTGAAGACTCCATTTGTGGCCCTGGGTCCATCAGCTTCCGAGTTATAGCCAAGAAATAGCATCTGAAAGGACGAAAAAAAGCAAATAGCTTCAAAAAATGGGCCATATCTCGAAAACGGTGCACTTGCCCTCGATTTCCTCCTTAACATTTTACTACTACTACTCAATACGAACATTTTGATCCTAAAATTATCGCCCTAAGGCAAACACTTTTCGAGATATAGCCAAAAAATGGCGTCAGGACGAGGTTATGTACTCTTCCGTCAGAAGGATTTTTTCAACTTTTTGACCATATCCTTTGGCCAAATTTGTTCAAATTTCAGATTTATCATCAACTACCGAATCTCTATCGATCTATACAAAAAATTTTATCCAAATTTGGATTTTCAAAAAATCGACACAAATTCAGCGGAAAAGTCGACCCCGAAGTTTCGCAATTGACTGCATTTTTCGGTGAAAACATGACATTTTTTCGATTTTCGAAAAATTTGGCGAATTTTGATTCGAAAATGGGTGGAGATCGTAGGTCTGATGATATTCTAAGCAAATATAAAAATTTGCAAGGATTCACTGCCAAAGGATCCTGCAGGACACTAAAAAGGACATCATTTTTTATACAAGGATCTTTCGCTGGTATCCTTTTCAGACATCCTAGCGGTGTTCAATGCGCACATTTTGATACCACTTTTGTTGTCCTAGGCTTAATAGTTTCCGAGTTATAGCCAATAAATGGCATGGGAAAAGGACGAAAAAAACACTTATTTTTTTAGAAAACTCGCCATATCTCGAAAACGGTGCTGTTGGCGCTGAAATTGCTCTTAATAATTTTGATGCAGGCGTTCAATACAAATGTTTTGGTATCTCACTTGCGGTCGTAGGTCAAATAGTTTCCGAGTTATGGCTAATAAATGACATCGAAAAGGACGAAAAAATGAATTTATTTTCAAAAATTTGTCATATGTCGAAAATGGTGCATCTGATGGAGACTTTTCCTTTATAACTTTCATGCCAGCGTTCAATACAAATATTTTGAGCCCTCGATTGTAAACCTAGGTCCAACAGTTTCCGTGCTGTAGGCAAGAAAGGGCATCGGAAAGGACGAAGAAGATAAAATGCACCATGTTTCGAAAACGGTGCTTTTGGCGTCGATTTCCTCTTTTCTCATTTGTGTCAGTAGGTCTAGTTGTTTCCGAGTTATAGCCAAGAAATGTTATCAGAAAGGTCGAAAAAAGCAATTCATTTAGAAAAATGCACCATATCTCGAAAACGGCTTCAATTTCCTTAGTGTTTACTTTTACGCCTTGATGCAGGCGTTCAATACGAACGTTTTGGGACCTCATTTGTGACCATAAATACATTTCATTTCGCGACGCCGATTCGATTCGAATTAAGCCAAAGGGCAATCATTCTCTTTCGTTTCGCTTATCCGTTTGTTTGTTTCATCCACGAGAGCCAACGTAATTGAAGTGGTGACAGACATAACCACAGGCATAAACACATACTGCTTATATACCACAAACCGACGATTCAAGGCTACAAAATCAAACCCTTAACTCAAACAAACAAACTCAAGGATAATCGCAATGAAACCCCCATGGATTGCTAATCAATTTTTTCTTTTTTTTCCATGTTTTCATGAATTATTTGTGAAATGGAATGAACTACGGAAAGGGAATCTATTGGGGCCTTGGGCGCGAGCAATGTGAATCGAAAAATGGGGAAACCAGATGTAGACCAAGTACAATGGACCTGTTCTGTTGGCTGTTTTTGAAACACGAGTCAAAAACAGCCGACAGACAAAAAAAAAACGAAGAGTATTGAAGCACTTGAAAGAGATCTCAGAGAATGTTCGGAGGAATTTTGAAGTGATTTTCAAAAACACAGCCAAACACACACACGATTCGACAATTGTTGCTAATTTTTGCTTTGAGAGGAAAAAAAAAAAAAGAATAGGGGCTATTTTTTTCAGGATCAATTGCGTTATATAAATACTTGATGTCTCGCTGTTGCAGCCACTGCTACTAATTAAATTGTCATCATTTGTTATATCAGCAATCCAATGCATGTCAACCGTTGTGACCAATCCTTATTTGCATCCCGATTTGGCACATACTTTTCAAAAAAATTTTTTCTTTTTCTTTTTCTATTTCACTTTTTTTTTTTCCTTAAGTTTTGCGGGATTTTATTTTACACAAAAAAAAACAAAAAAAACCACAACACTAACAAAAGAAGACAAGACGTATTAATTATTTATTTGATTTAATCATCAACAAATCACTGTGCTTCGTGAACAAGCCCTTCGTGAACACTTATGAACACTTGTGAATACTTGTAAACACTTTGTAAACAATTTGTAAGCACTTGTAAACACTTTATGAACACACTCGTGAAATAACTTTCGATGAATTTATGGAAACGAATAAATGTAGGGGGAAAAAAAAAGAAACAAAAAAAACACGTTATATACGAGAATTTCAAAGGATTTTCTCCTCGTTTTCAACGCACACACATTTTTGAATTGTTTTCAAAGGATATCCTGTCGCCATACACTCCACTCCGCACATTCCAATGCGCATAATGGAATTTCTGTTGTTTTTTTTTTACATATTTTCTTGTTTTTCTTTTTTTTTTGCGTCCCGAACTAGGTGAACAGATGCGAGTTAGTTACTTGCTTGCCTTACTTTCCGGAAGCTTCCACCTTTTTCAAATGTACTCACAAAGTAGCATGTGTTTACAAAAAAAAAAAATAAAAAAAAAAAACAAAATCGAATAGAAGAACGAGGAGAAAAAAACAACAACCCGCCGAATAGCATGTCAACTTATTTAACAAAAGGGAACTGTAAAGAAAACGAAAAAAAAACGAGAAAAACGCGCGCGTTAACGAATTACTTTCGAGGCGAGTATAAATAAATAAACCAAACAACAACAACATTTAATTTTCCACACGCAAGACAATGAGAGAGAAAAAAATTATGTTGTTTTTTTCTTCTTCTTCTCTCTTTTTTTTGTTTTTTTTTTTTTGAAAAAAATTTGTTTACAAGAACTTAACACGCGGTCGGAAATACAGTGAATGCTTGTATTTTAAACAACCTCGATGACCATCCAGATAACAACAACAACAACAACAATGAATTTAAAAAAAAAAAATATTTCGAAAACGACGACGACGATGACTTTTTTCTTAATTTTTTTTATTTTTTTTTTCTTTCAAAAAACATAAAAAAAAAATGAAACCAAGAATTCGAGGAAAACAGAGAAGAGTGAAACAGAAAAAAAAGAAGAGAAAACAGAAAAAAAAACTTAAAAAAAAATTTTGAAAAAAAAAACTTTCATCATTCCGAAGGCAGGTCTCAAAAGGAGTGTTGCCTGGCGTTTACGAGATTATAGCATGACTGGAAAAATAATTTTTCCAATTTTCTCCTCAGGGTGGTGTGCTGCTGCTGCTGCTGCTGCTAGTGGTTGTGTTGCTGATTTTCTTTTATTTTTTTTTGTGTTCTCCTCGTCTCGTTGTGTTGTTGGTTTTTTTTTTTGTTGGAGCTTTTCAAAAGTGTTTGGCTTTCAATTATAATCTTGTGGGAAACTAAATGGAATTGAAAATGTGGAAGGGAAAGGAAGCACACACACACACAATTTGATTGAGGGAAGAATAAAGCAAAGATCTAAATGGGGGTGGGGATATGGCAAAATAACAACAAAACAAAAAAAAAACCAACATCAGCAACAGCAGCAGCAGCAGCAGCACTACAGGCAACAAAAAAAAAAAAAACTCCTGGTGGTTGTTGTTTTTTCTTCGATGGGATCCACACACTCTCCAGTTACCCAGTGAGGCGTGTATGACAAAGAAGACAAAAAAAGAAAAGAACCTAGACAACACAGTGACACTATGCCACTATGACTATCGCCGCTATTGTTTGAGTTGACGATAGACACTCTCGATTTGTGGTGTTTTTTTGTTCTGTTCTCTGCTTCTTCGTCTTTTCCTTTTTTTTCCCTGCGTTCTTCATTTTATTATCTCCCTCTCTTGTGCTTAACAAATTAACCTATACCCGTGCTTATGTGCATGCTGCAAATGCAATTTTCAACTCATCGAAGGATGATTAAAGTGTTGCCTTGCAATTTAGGAGTGATTTATCACGAGTACACTTTTCAGTACTCTTCGGGTGGCGATGGATAGAATCGGGTACCAAAATTCAACCTCATTTACTTACTTTCTTCTTAACAGACCCTAGGACCACTGGAGGGTTCGAATCTGAAATATCTCTGCCTTCCATCGTTGACGGTCCTGGGCACGCTGCTTTCAGTCATCAAGACCAAGCTGTCTTGCGTCCGCGATGACTTGATCAAGCCCAGGCTGTCTTGCGTCCGCGATGACTTGGTCAAGACCAAGCTGTCTTGCGTCCGCCATGACTTGGTCTTTATACCGGTGTCCATTTATCCATTTGGTCCTCTTCAACTCGGTCGATGGCAACTGTAAGCTGCAGCAAATTCTTGACACTTAAGAAACCTGTACATCGGCATCGGTCAACTAGACAAGCACCACAAATGAGGGCTCAAAATCTTCGTATTGAGCACCTGGATAGAAACCGTTCGAAAAATATTGGCGTCAGATGAACCGTTTTCGAGATATGCTGCACTTTTCTAAACAAATTGTTTTTTAGTCCTTTCCGATGCAATTTCTTGGCTATAACTCCGAAAATTTTGGACCTACTGACACAAGTGAGGACCTATTGAACGCCTGCATCAATGTTAGAAAAGAGGAAATCGACGCCAAAAGCACCGTTTTCGAAACATGGTGCATTTTATCTTCTTCGTCCTTTCCGATGCCCTTTCTTGCCTACAGCACGGAAACTGTTGGACCTAGGTTTACAATCGAGGGCTCAAAATGTTTGTATTGAACGCTGGCATGAAAGTTATAAAGGAAAAGTCTCCATCAGATGCACCATTTTCGACATATGACAAATTTTTGAAAATAAATTAATTTTTTCGTCCTTTTCGATGTCATTTATTAGCCATAACTCGGAAACTATTTAACCTACGACCACAAATGAGATACCAAAACATTTGTATTGAACGCCTGCATCGAAAATATAGGGAGCAATTTCAGCGCCAACCGCACCGTTTTCGAGATATGGCGAGTTTTCTAAAAAAATAAGTGCTTTTTTCGTCCTTTTCTGATGCCATTTTTTGGCCATAAGTCGGAAAGTATTAGGCCTAGGATAACAAAAATGGTATCAAAATATTCACCTTGAACACCGCTAGGATGTCTGAAAAGGATACCAGTGGAAGATCTTTGTATAAAAAATTATGTCCTTTTTTGTGTCCTGCAGGATCCTTCGAAACTGAATCCTTGCAAATTTATGATTTCTCCTTTGAACACCCTCCACCCTACCATCTGCACCCATTTTCGCATCAAAATTCGACAAAATTTTGAAAATCCCAAAAATGTCACGTTTTCACCGAAAAAATGCAGTCAATTGCGAAACTTCGGGATCGACTTTTCCGCTGAATTTGTGTCGATTTTTTAAAAATCCAAATTTGAATAAAATTCTTTGGATAGATCGGTAGAGATTCCGTAGCTGATGATATGTTTGAAATTTGAACGGATTTGCCCAAAGGATGTGGTCAAAAAGTTGAAAAATCCTTGAGACGGAAGAGTACATAACCTCGTCCTGACGCCATTTTTTGGCTATATCTCTGAAACGGTTTGACCCAGGGCCACAAATGAGATATTAAAATGTTTGTAATGAGCACGTGCGTAAAAAATTGTATGGAGAAAGTTGAAGGCACACTCACCGTTTTCGAGATATGGCCCATTTTTTCAGTTTAATTGCATTTTTCGTCCTTTTTGATGCTATTTCTTGGCTATAACTCGAAAACTATTAGGCCTAGCTTCACAAATTTGGGCTGGAAATATTCGTATTGAACGCCTGCACAAAGGCTTTTGAGAAGACAATCAACACCAGATGCACCGTTACCGAGATATGGAGCATTTTTCGAAGTGAATTGCTTCACTAAGCCGAAAATATCAAGAACTCCTCCCAGCGACCTCAAATCAACCTAGAAGCCTACAATCCGTTCAAATTCCTTTCAAATCTTTTCCTGAGCATAGAGATAGAGTTCAGAATCTGTTCTACGAACAACTCACTCGAAAATGGATAGAAATTCACTCAACAATGCCTTCAACTGCATTAAATGCTCTCGACAATAGAGTTGACACCCTTCTTGTTGATTCTCATTTATCTTGCATCCACAGATATCCATAAAGAATACAAACATCCCTCAGTTGGGAAGAATATATCAAAAACAGATGCCAAGGAACGCAATCAAGCGATGGAGGTACGAGTATTTTGAAAGGTAAGCACATCACCGAGGCACTGTTTGTGGCAATATCCTACGCATTCTGATGGAATCTATAGCCTCACTCGGCATTCAAGACATCCAGTGATTTTATAGACCCCTCAGAATCATCAGAAATGGATTCATGAGATGTTTGGACCAAAATATGACGAGAAAATCTCCCAAAAAGACCCAAAATACAGCTCAGACCTCGAAAAATCACCCCAAAATGGACTTCAAATGCCTCTGCGGTGCTGTACTGCACCCCAGGCATCGCCTCCAATATGCGCTGATAAAGGAAATAAGAAGAAAATACAAAAAAATTCAAAAAAATGCAAAAAAAATCGAAAAATACCCAAAAATGAGGGGAAATTTCCATAAAAAGAGAAAAAATTGAATTTTTTTTCGGAGGGGGAGAGCGAGGGTATATAAGGGGGTACTCGAAGAGGGGAAGAGCTCAGTCTGTCTTTGGCCGTCGAGGGGTTCACGTCGGAGGAGGTAATTTTTTTGGAACAACCACCCACCACCTCCTCAGATATGGTGCATGTGGTGCAATATGGTGCATGCGGTGCATGTGCTCTGAATGGAATTTTCTGCGTGCCATCTTTGGTCCTTCTTCTTTACATTGCTGGCGAAGATTCATCCATGAACGCGACATGTGTCCAGCTATGGGCCCAGAAATCCAACGTCTAAGATGGCATGGCTCTACACACTTAAGGCCTGGACATCGTCTGTTGCAATGTATCATATCTGGCTGGAGAGCCCTGTTGGTTGAGGCCCAGGTCCACCACGGACTGTAGCCCCTCAAGAAGAACCAGAAGATATCCATGTCATGTCCGGGGGAAAGGGAGTTCGTTCATATGCATGGAGTGCCTGGGAGTGAAGTCAATCTAGCCTCCCTCGCTGATCTATCTGGTGCTCTGCTGCTCTTTGGTCCACCTAACCCTTTTCCCTGATCCAAAAGTTGAAGGAAACAGATTTTCTTTCCTGAAATGTTCAGTGCACCTCTGCTCAGCACCAAGGGCTTGTTTCTTTTTTTTCTTTCGCCGCACGCACACCACACTGGAGAGCGTGTTCCCCGGAGCAAACAATGAAAACCACTCCGTAGTCTAAGTGTAAGATTGATTTTATTTAAGAAAAAATATCCGCATGGCGTTGCGGACCTACAAAAGTACGTTTACGTAAAGAGAATAAGTTTGCACCAGAGCATGGCATGCTATTTGTACATAATTCAAAATGGAAATCAAAAAGACAAAAAGAACAAAGAGTCTTCCATCGAAGGTTGCCGCGGAGACTCATTCCTTGTCGACAAAGCGAAGCAGCCTCGTGAGCATTGTTGTTGTACATGGAATTTGCTTCTGCTTATGCATGATGGGCTGATATGGCGTACATGACTCAAAATCTAATGCAACCCGTTGACACACGAAAGTCAACAGTGTCAAAATGTCATAGGTCTTGCCGTTCTCGTCCAGCTCCTGGCACAGCGCCTGTATGAACCATGATCCTCTGACGGTGTTGCGCCAAGAATGGAATCCTAAAAAGGGATAAGACGTGAATCTGAGTCAGGAATGAGTGATCAGCAAACACACTTACCTGGAATCGTCGAATAGGCAATGAGAAAGTCAGCGTGTATTGGAATCCGATAGCTCATCGTTGACTCGCCATCGGTTTCGGTTCGTTGCAGTGTGATGCCAGCATCCAGTTGATCGCCTTGACACGCCTGAACAAAGAACAGTTTCGGTTTGCCGGCAAGCGTTGGGCAATTTTGCGCTGTAAACGATTGAATTATCCTATCCAACTTGTATTGTGCATCTTTGGCGTAGATATACCCCAGCTCACCGTGGGATAGTATGGCAATCAGAATGCAATCGTTTTCCGTATGATTCTGCATTGCAGCTGCAAAAACAAACAAAAAAATCGTGCATAAATGACTGGAGCAAATGCAGCATTCCCAAACGCGTCGCAACAGTCGATCAGGAAATTCTTCACGACAAAATTCGCTCGGCAATTCGACAAGATTCGGTCAAAATCGACAATCACAATACCAAACCAAATCGACTAGCGACAATTGTCGATAATCGATCGACGATCGACTACCGCAATAGGGCCCTCAATCTTAGGTGGGAATTTTGTTGTGCGTGCACTTGTTCGAGATGTCTCTATAAGGCAAGTGCTTGTTTGAAGGTCTTAACTATTTTTATCTCAAGTGATTGATTAGATATCTGACCACTTCAAACAGGTGCACTATAGTCTCTTTTGTTGCGTCAAACAATACAATGGAAAAAAAAACCCCCCAACTCAAGTGCTTACCTTGGTCGACAATACTCAGGATTTCGCTCAGTTTTTTGTCCTTGTGAATTTTGACGTCGAAGCCCAGCTTCTTGAGGGAGGCCGCCAGTCGTTTGGAGTCCTCCTCGGTTCCCGATCTGGACTTCAGCGATTGGATGTCGAAGAATTCATGGTTGAAAATGTGTGCTAGTCCACGGTTCTTGTGTTTCATGTTATATTCGGCGGCATGCCGCTCGGTTGCCATTCGAGCTGTGAGTGTGCTTGGGCTCGCATGAAATCTGAAACAAGAACAAAAAAAAAAAACCACCATTTATCACATTATCACCGACCGGTGGTCGTCGGCATTCCTCTCGTGCACACGCAATTTCAAGATAAACTAATCCTTTCGTCGAATTCGATGACACATTGTTTGTGGCGCGGCTTTGTTTGATTGTTGTCTGCTAGTCCCACTAGAGCTAGTACTCACCCTTCGGTTAGGAATGCATCTCCATCTCCAATTTCGTTCGAATTGACTTCAGTTGCATCAGACATGATGTGGAGTTTGCCTTTTGTCAAACAATTTGTGTTTTCACTCAACTATTCACACTTTACTTTGTTTCAAGTTTTTTTTTGTCTTTTCCTCCACGCACGCTGCGGTGTGCTGCTCTGGCAAGAGTCCGATAGAGTTTATGCCAGAAACAGAAATCAGCTAGATAGCGTTTTTTATAACATTTTCTCGTACAGTATCCGTGAATACGTGCGATTTGTTTTGGTTCATACAAAACATACATTCCTTATCTACATACATATAAGAAGAAACCTATCAGCCAGGTTGGCCACAACCCGCCACCAATTCTTTTTCAAACGCTATCACAAATCGTTTGCAATACGTTCACCACGAACAGAAGGGGAAATTAAACGAAAATGATAGTGTTCAATAGGAGCACTCATTTTACATGAATAATTACGACTGGAGGGACTATTGGAAGCTATTAATAATTCGTTATCAATGATTTAAATTAAAGTTTAAATTATTATATTATGAAATCTATGGAACACAGGTTCTTCTCATCTCATCTCATCTGTCATTTTCAGTGACCCACATGTTCCAGTAAAGAGGTCGCGGGGGGCAATGCATGCACGAGAGATCTCCAGGCCACTCGATCCTCCGCCATCGACTCTAACTCATCAGGAGCTATGCGCAAGCGCAACCAGGCGAGTGTTTGGACTTGGTCCAACCATCTCGTCCTAGATCTGCCAAGCGGTCCGCCCACCTGATGGAATCGCATTCAAGGCACGCCTCGGAAGTCGTGACGTGACGTGACCACGTGACCAAACCAACGAAGTACAGCCCTTTCCGTTCGAACAAACAACATTGAGTTCCTCGCGCACTGACGTGTTTCTCACCCTATCCCGGCGAGTAATTCCCACAACAGCGCGAAGAAATCTCATCTCGGCAGCTTGTATTCGCGATCTTATTCTTTCGGTGACTGTCCTTCTTTTCAAAAATACGGCGAACAAAATTCAGGTGCTCCAACTAACGGGGCATATTTCTTTTAAGTCTCATTAACGAACGTGTCATTAAGGAACGCGGTGAGACACCAAGCGATTGGCAGACTGAGGTGATTGTCCCTCTTTTCAAAAATACGGCGAACAAAAGAAAGTTACTTCAACTACCGGGGCATATTCCCCATTAAATTAAAAAAAATTGGCCTAAACAGCATCGACTGCAAATCTACTACTAGTTGTCGATTCTCGTCCCGCCAGGACGTTCTCTCCCAACTTTATACCCATTCGGACATCATTCCTGTCATAACACCTCTCCATCTTCTCGATCGTGCACTTCCCGTGCTCTTTTTTTTTGTCTTCCGGCCGGTTCTCTTCCCTCTGAGCTCACGAACAGCTCTCGTAGTTCGATGCAGCGTTGCCTTCTCACCCTATCTCACAACAGCACGGAGAAATCTCATCTCAGCAGCTTGTATTCGTGATCTTATTTTTTCGGTCATTACCCAAATTTCATGACCATAGGTGAGAGTTGGAACAAATGCTGCCCTAAAAACTGATAACTTGGCTCGACCTTCCTGATTACAGATCGACCAAGCTGTTTGAAAACAGACCCAGCTTGGTCAATCCTACAGGAAAGCTCAGCATTATTCCTCGCATCACTCGTGAACAAGACCCCGAGAAACATGAACCATTCCATCTGTTTCAATGGGACTCCACTAACATGTAGAGTGCATTGAACAGGGGTTCTGGAAATAACCATAACCTCGGATTTGTCCACGTTAACCTTCCATCCCAGCATCAGCACATACGGCCACAAACCTATCTAGCACCTATCTGGGAGGATGTGAGGATGACTAAGTCATCTGCAAAAAGAAGAACACTCCCAATGTGAAACATTCCTCGCCTCGACTGCGCTGTAACACCCTTCTTCTTCTTCTTAGTAGGCCTACGACCCATGTAGGGTTTGAGCCTGATGAATCGCTGCCTTCCATCGTTGACGGTCCTGGGCACGCTGCTTCCAGTCATCAAGACCGCTGTAACATCCAGTCCATATATATATATATTCATTCATATATAAAAGAAAAAGAAGAGGTGACAAAACGCACCCTTGGCGAAGTCCAACGCCCACGGTGAAAGGTGTTGATTTACTATCGTTAACCCGAACACAGCTACTACAGTTTGTGTATAGAGACTGAATTGCCCCTCAACAAAGAACCATCAATCCCATACTCCTGCAAAACCCTCCAGAGTTTACCTCGAGGAACTCGATCGTATGCCTTTTCCAAATCTACAAAACAACTGTAGATCGATTTGACGTACTCCCCCAGCCTTCTCAAGTACCATTCTATGAGTGAAAAGCTGGTCGGTTGTACTTCTGCCGGGACGAAAACCGCACTGCTCATCTCCCATCCTGGATTCGACCATAGCTCTAGAACGTGCCTCCAACACCTTAGCGTTGGCTTTACCTGGAAGACTTAAAAGAGGTAGTTGAAGCACTCTTTTTTGTCCCCCTTTTTGAAGATTTTTGGGATCTGGACAGTACGCAGAATCTACTGTTTACATCTATTGAAAGTAACATTTCTGGATTTTAAAACTAATTTAAACAAAAAGGGAAAGAAAGTCAGTAAATTCTGCACCCCCCAGAGACTCAATCTTAAAAGCAACACTCACCCGGTTTACAGCACCAATCACATCACATTCGTCTTCATCCGAGTCGGCAGTATAGTCAGCGGCAACGGCAACGGCAACGGCAGCAACTTGTTTGTCGGCATTTATAGGAAGTTTCCTCGTCAAAATGTTCTTAGGGTTAGGACACGATCGGTTGTCCCATGTCCCATTCCTCAGCATCAAAACCCGTTTCTCAGCACCAATCACATCACATTCGTCTTCATCCGAGTCGGCAGCATAGTCAGCTGCAACCGCAACGGCAACGGCAGCAACTTGCCTGTCGTCATTTATAGGAAGTTTCCTCGTCCAACATTTTTTTTGGGGTTAGGATACGATCGGTTGTCATGACCCATTCTCCAGCATCAGAAACAGGATCCATCCGTTCGCAACATGTATCGGCAGTTAGGTTTGATATGCCCCAGTTGCGGACAATTAAAGCACAATGGTTTGTTCTTAGCGGTCGGTGTTCTCTTCTCCGTCTTTTGTCGTCCAGCGGCATTGTCGGAAAGGTACTTTTGCTGATACTGGTTGATCAATTCCTTCAACTTCTCGAAACTGCTAGCTCCCAGGAACAGGTTAACATTCAGCACATCTCGGTAATATAGGGTGGCTCCCTGCAACTCATCCAAATTTGCGGAATTGTCGGCAGCTTCGGCATTTCCAGTTTCGTTTGCAGGTGGATTCTCGGCATCTTCTACGGGGTACTACTCCTTCGGCACTTCTTCGTCAACTTCCCTTCGGTGGTGTCTTGTTCGGCGTGATATTATTATTCTTTCTCGTGTCGTCCGTCCAGCTTCAGCGTCTGTCAAAGAAGGGAAAGGAAAGGGACTGAACGATTGAGGATCTGCCCGAAGTTGGCTGCGATCCCCGATCGTCAAGTTCACTTAATTGAGTGAGACACAGAGGGCGCTCACACGGGTGTGTTCAGCCAATTACTAAAAGCTTATTAAAAGCATCCGTGGTCCAAATGAACAATCCCAAAGTACTCTCCCCATTTTCAGGTTTCTCTCGAAGTTCCATCGCGTCTAGGCGTGTCCATCATTTCCTCCGTGGTCCAAATGAACAATCCCAAAGTACTCTCCCCATTTTCAGTTTTCTCTCGAAGTTCCATCGCGTCTAGGCGTGTCCATCATTTCCTCCGTGGTCCAAATGAACAATCCCAAAGTACTCTCCCCATTTTCAGGTTTCTCTCGAAGTTCCATCGCGTCTAGGCGTGTCCATCATTTCAATGAACAATCCCAAAGTACTTTTCCCGCACTTAGGCAAGCCAGTCAACTCCCTCCTCTTTCTGTTGTGGCAGGTACACATCGTCCACCCCACACACACACACACACGCACACAGCAAGACACCCTTCCAACAAAACCCGACGAGAGTGAATTTCTCTCCCCGCCGCCGCCGCACGCACACCACACTGGAGAGCGTGTTCCCCGGAGCAAACAATGAAAACCACTCCGTAGTCTAAGTGTAAAATTGATTTTATTTAAGAAAAAATATCCGCATGGCGTTGCGGACCTACAAAAGTACGTTTACGTAAAGAGAATAAGTTTGCACCAGAGCATGGCATGTTATGTGTATATAATTCGAAATGGAAATCAAAAAGACAAAGAGAACGAAGAGTCGAAGGTTGCCATCGAAGGTTGCCGCGGAGACTCATTCCTTGTCGACAAAGCGAAGCAGCCTCGTGAGCATGGTTGTTGTACATGGAATTTGCTTCTGCTTATGCATGATGGGCTGATATGGCGTACATGACTCAAAATCTAATGCAACCCGTTGACACACGAAAGTCAACAGTGTCAAAATGTCATAGGTCTTGCCGTTCTCGTCCAGCTCCTGGCACAGCGACTGCATGAACCATGATCCTTTGGTGGTGTTGCGCCAAGAATAGAATCCTAAAAAGGGATGAGATGTGAATCTGAGTCAGGAATGAGTGATCAGCAAACACACTTACCTGGAATCGTCGAATAGGCAATGAGAAAGTCAGCGTGTATTGGAATCCGATAGCTCATCGTTGACTCGCCATCGGTTTCGGTTCGTTGCAGTGTGATGCCAGCATCCAGTTGATCGCCTTGACACGCCTGAACAAAGAACAGTTTCGGTTTGCCGGCAAGCGTTGGGCAATTTTGCGCTGTAAACGATTGAATTATCCTATCCAACTTGTATTGTGCATCTTTGGCGTAGATATACCCCAGCTCACCGTGGGATAGTATGGCAATCAGAATGCAATCGTTTTCCGTATGATTCTGCATTGCAGCTGCAAAAACAACAAACAAAAAAAATCGTGCATGAATGACTGGAGCAGATGTAGCATTCCCAAATCAAAATTGAAATGCAATTCTTGACCATGTGATGACCATGTTTGGCAAACCGTTTGAGCACGTTTCTCAACCTTAGGTGGGAATTTTGTTGTGCGTGCACTTGTTCGAGATGTCTCTATAAGGCAAGTGCTTGTTTGAAGGTCTTAACTATTTTTATCTCAAGTGATTGATTAGATATCTGACCACTTCAAACAGGTGCACTATAGTCTCTTTTGTTGCGTCAAACAATACAATGGAAAAAAAAACCCCCCAACTCAAGTGCTTACCTTGGTCGACAATACTCAGGATTTCGCTCAGTTTTTTGTCCTTGTGAATTTTGACGTCGAAGCCCAGCTTCTTGAGGGAGGCCGCCAGTCGTTTGGAGTCCTCCTCGGTTCCCGATCTGGACTTCAGCGATTGGATGTCGAAGAATTCATGGTTGAAAATGTGTGCTAGTCCACGGTTCTTGTGTTTCATGTTATATTCGGCGGCATGCCGCTCGGTTGCCATTCGAGCTGTGAGTGTGCTTGGGCTCGCATGAAATCTGAAACAAGAACAAAAAAAAAACCACCATTTATCACATTATCACCGACCGGTGGTCGTGGGCATGCTTCTCGTGCACACGCCATTTCAAGATAAACTATTTCACACATCGCGCCACGGCCAATTTGAGAATCCTTTCGTCGAATTCGATGACACATTGTTTGTGGCGCGGCTTTGTTTGATTGTCTGGCTAGTCCCACTAGAGCTAGTACTCACCCTTCGGTTAGGAAAGCATCTCCAATGTCGTTCGAATTGACTTCAGTTGCATCAGACATGATGTGGAGTTTGTCTTTTGTCACTGTCTATATGTACTATTTGTGTTTTCACTCAACTATTCACACTTTACTTTGTTTCAAGTTTTTTTTTTTTTTTTTTTGTCTTTTCCTCCACGCACGCTGCGGTGTGTTGCTCTGGCAAGAGTCGGATAGAGTTTATGCTTGCAGAAGCGTATCTGACGAGATTCGCGCTTTGTAAACACGGGGCAGCAGTTCGTGCACAATGCCATACCAGATTGCATGGAAAGAAATCTGGAAGAGTAGATAAGCGCCTCACACACACACAGGCGCGGCTTCGGTGTGGGTTTTTGTGGAAGTCACCACGACGATTGTGTGGTGACTTTGGTTGTGTTTCGCAAATTGGTTGTGGTTTGTTACTTGGGAATGGGGTTTTCTTTCTTTTATCACATATCTGTACCGTAGAGTGTATTCCCCATCTGTCACAGTCATATGACGTCACGTTTCTTGAGGAGAGCACGCTCTTCACAGATTCGCTTGGAAGAAGAACTGAATTGAATTGGATGCGAAAGATGAATGCAAGAGCTGTTCAGAACAAAGGATGGCAGCATGGAATGATGAAGGAGTGTCGCAGTAAATCTCCTTTGTCTCATGGAGAGAAAAAAGAAACAATTGGAAGCAACGGCAAAGAAGTCAATGTGTTCTATGCGGTGGTTGAATGCCAATTGCGTTAAAATTTCAACCACGGGGGAATTTTCCAACTTTCAACAGAGGTGAATAAAATGTTTGCTTTTATTTGATTTATTTTTGAAGCGAAAACCTGTGTCTGATGCACCGTTTTCCAGATAGGGTGTCTTTTTCGAAATTAAATGTTTTTTTTTGTCCCTTCTGTTGTCATTTGCTTCCTTCAGCTCGGAAACTTTGGCGCCTGCGACCACAAATGAGGGTTCAAATTCTTCGTATTGAGCACCTGGATAAAATCCGTTCGAAAAATATTGGCGTCAGATGAACCGTTTCTGAGATATGGTGTATTTTTCAAAAAGAGTTGCGTTCTTCGTCCTTTCTAATGTCATTTCTTGGCTATAGCTCGGAAACTGTAATTCCTAGTTTGACAAATGAGGCCTCAAAATGTTCGTATTCAACACTAGCATCGATTCATGGAAACTTATAGGAAAAAATCGGCGCCGTTTTCGAGATATGGTGCATTTTTTAAAAAATGAATCGTTTTTCTTTCTTTGTGATTCTATCTTTTGGCTATATCTCGAAAACTGTTAGGCCCAAGCTAACAAAACTGGGCTCATGTTTGATTTGAATGCCCCCATAAAACATGTTCAGAGTGATATTGACGCCAGATGCACCATTTTCGAGATATGGCGAGTTTTCTAAAAAAAATTAGTGTTTTTTTCGTCCTTTCTGATGCCATTTTTTGGCTATAGCTCGGAAACTATTAGGCCTAGGATCACAAAAGTGGTATCAAAATGTGCGTATTGAACACCGCTAGGATGTCTGAAAAGGATACTAACGAAAGATTTTTGTATGAAAAGTGATGTCCTTTTTTGTGTCCTGCAGGATCCTTTGGCAGTGAATCCTTGCAAATTCATGATTTCTCCTTTGAACATCCTCCACCCTACTATCTCCACCCATTTTCGCATCGAAATTCGGCAAAATTTTGAAAATTCAAAAAAATTTCATGTTTTCACCGAAAAATGCAGTCAATTGCGAAACTTCGTGGTCGACTTTTCCGCTGAATTTGTGTCGATTTTTTAAAAATCCAAATTTGGTTAAAATTCTTTGTATAGATCGGTAGAGATTCCGTAGCTGATGATATGTTTGAAATTTGAACGGATTTGGCCAAAGGATATGGTCAAAAAGTTGAAAAATCCTTGAGACGGAAGAGTACATAACCTCGTCCTGACGCCATTTTTTGGCTATATCTCTGAAACGGTTTGACCCAGGGCCACAAATGAGATATTAAAATGTTTGTAATGAGCACGTGCGTAAAAAATTGTATGGAGAAAGTTGAAGGCACACTCACCGTTTTCGAGATATGGCCCATTTTTTCAGTTTAATTGCATTTCTCGTCCTTTTTGATGCTATTTCTTGGCTATAACTCGAAAACTATTAGGCCTAGCTTCACAAATTTGGGCTGGAAATATTCGTATTGAACGCCTGCACAAAAGCTATTGAGAAGACAACCAACACCAGACACACCGTTATCGAGATATGGAGCAAAGTGAATTGCTTCACTAAGACGAAAATATCAAGAACTCCTCCCAGCGACCTCAAATCAACCTAGAAGCCTACAATCCGTTCAAATTCCTTTCAAATCTTTTCCTGAGCATAGAGATAGAGTTCAGAATCTGTTCTACGAACAACTCACTCGAAAATGGATAGAAATTCACTCAACAATGCCTTCAACTGCATTAAATGCTCTCGACAATAGAGTTGACACCCTTCTTGTTGATTCTCATTTATCTTGCATCCACAGATATCCATAAAGAATACAAACATCCCTCAGTTGGGAAGAATATATCAAAAACAGATGCCAAGGAACGCAATCAAGCGATGGAGGTACGAGTATTTTGAAAGGTAAGCACATCACCGAGGCACTGTTTGTGGCAATATCCTACGCATTCTGATGGAATCTATAGCCTCGCTCGACATTCATGACATCCAGTGCTTGTATAGACCCCTCAGAATCCTCAGAAATGGATCCGTGAGATGTTTGGACCAAAATATGACGAGAAAATCTCCCAAAAAGACCCAAAATACAGCTCAGACCTCGAAAAATCACCCCAAAATGGACTTCAAATGCCTCTGCGGTGCTGTACTGCACCCCAGCCATCGCCTCCAATATGCGCTGATAAAGGAAATAAGAAGAAAATACAAAAAAATTCAAAAAAATGCAAAAAAAATCGAAAAATACCCAAAAATGAGGGGAAATTTCCATAAAAAGAGAAAAAATTGAATTTTTTTTCGGAGGGGAGAGCGAGGGTATATAAGGGGGTGCTCGCAGTGGAGCAGAGCTCAGTCTGTGTTTGGCCGTCGAGGTGTTCACATCGGAGGAGGTAATTTTTTTGGAATAACCACCCACCACCCCCTCAGATATGGTCCATGTGGTGCAATATGGTGCATGTGGTACAACATATGGTCCATGTGGTGCAATATGGTGCATGTGGTGCAATATGGTGCATGTGGTGCAACATGGCCCATCCGGGACATGGTCCATCCGGGACATCATGGTCCATCCGGGACATCATGGTCCACACGGGACATCATGGTCCATCTGGGACATCATGGTCCAGCCGGGACATCATGGTCCATCCGGAACATCATGGTCCATCCGGGACATCATGGTCCATCATTAACAATATGGTGCATCCGGGACATCATGGTCCATCCGGGACATCATGGTCCATCTGGGACATCATGGTCCATCCGGGACATCATAGTCCATCCGGGACATCATGGTCCAGCCGGGACATCATGGTCCATCTGGGACATCATGGTACATCCGGGACATCATGGACCATCCGGGACATCATGGCCCATCCGGGAAATCATTGTCCATCAGGAACAACATGGTCCAGCCGGGACATCATGGTCCATCTGGGACATCATGGTCCATCCGGGACATCATGGACCATCCGGGACATCATGGCCCATCCGGGAAATCATTGTCCATCAGGAACAACATGGTCCATCCGGGACATCATGGTCCATCCGGAACATCATGGTCCATCCGGGACATCATGGTCCATCCGGGACATCATGGTCCATCCCTAACAACATGGTCCATCCGGGACATCATGTTCCATCCGGGACATCATGGTCCATCCGGGATATCATGGTCCATCCGGGACATCATGGTCCATCCGGGACATCATGGTCCATCCGGGACATCATGGTCCATCCGGGACATCATGGTCCATCCGGGACATCATGGTGCATCCGGGACATCATGGTCCATCCGGGACAACATGGTCCATCCGGAACAAACTGGTCCATCCGGAACAACATGATCCATCCGGGACATCATGGTCCATCCGGAACATCATGGTCCATCCGGGACATCATGGTCCATCCGGGACATCATGGTCCATCCGGGACATCATGGTCCAGCCGGGACATCATGGTCCATCCGGGACATCATGGTCCATCCGGGACATCATGGTCTATCATAAACAACATGGTCCATCCGGGACATCATGGTCCATCCGGGACATCATGGTCCATCCGGGACATCATGGTCCATCCGGGACATCATGGTCCATCCGGGACATCATGGTCCATCCGGGACATCATGGTCCAGCCGGGACATCATGGTCCATCCGGGACATCATGGTCCATCCGGGACATCATGGTCTATCATAAACAACATGGTCCATCCGGGACATCATGGCCCATCCGGGACATCATGGCCCATCCGGGACATCATGGTCCATCCGGGACATCATGGTCCATCCGGGACATCATGGTCCAGCCGGGACATCATGGTCCATCCGGGACATCATGGTCCATCCAGGCCATTATGGTCCATCAGGAACAACATGGTGCATCCGGGACAACATGGTGCATCCGGGACAACATGTTGCATGTCCAGAAGGGTATGTCAAACCATTTTTCATTTCATTTCATTTATATTTCTTATTCATTTCATTATTTATACAATTTTGTAACAAAAACCGTTTCGATATTGAACCATGACTCTCGATCTTGAAACATGCTAGCATGGGTGCATGTATACTTACCGGTACACGGTTCATTTGACATTTTGTGCTTTTGACATGTGTGATATATTCTCCCAAATAACCCCCTCAGGAGCCAAACAGGCTTCCTTGAGGCTAGGTAGGGGACCCCTCGGGACTCGAACAGATGTCCTGAGGCTAGGTAGGGAACCCCTTGGGACCCGAACAGGTGTCCTGAGGCTAGGCAGGTATTTTCTCTGCTCTTCTCTTTTCAGGTTTTCTCTTCTCCTTTCAGGTTTTCTCTTTTCCTATTTTCAGATTTTTTTCTGGGACCACTTTTCTTTTTTCTCTTCTCTTTTCAGGAAACGGGCGCGACGTGGCGGGTTTTTTGAGATTCTTTGAATAATGATTGGTTTTGAGATTTCCGCTTGCAAGATTTTTTTTTTTTTCACCGGAATTTTTTTTGAAATATTTTGTTCGAAATCGGGCTTAAATGAAATGAGCTCATTTCTTTTGCGAACATTTACCGTACATTTTTAGACATTTCTGTGTATACTTTTTTTTACGCAATAGCTTAGGACCAAAGGGGCATCCCTGAGGGCAACCAGCAACAGTTTTCTATTTTTTATATTTTTTTTTTAGGAACGGGCGCATAGCTTAGGACCAAAGAGGCAGCCTTGAGGGCAACCATTTTTTTCTTTTTCTTTTCAGGTACATGGCCAGCAATGACACGGGCGCGTCGCGATTTTTTCGGTTCGGATCGGGTCGGTTCGGATCTTTTTTTTTTTTTTTTGCTTAAGTGTATTCGGTTTGCTTGAGTCGGGCCTTATTTCCATTTAAAGACTTCATCGCTTGCACGAGTGCGCGATTGAAATTGTAAGTGGATGTGGTGGAACCCCCCGGGTTGGGGGGGCCCCCAAAGGGTCTTCGGACCTACCACATCGCTTGCATATGTGTGGGCCCAAAAAAAAGTGTGATGACCAGATGATGATGATGATGTCGAAAAGAGCAGCAGAGTTCTCCAGGTTCCAGTTTGCAGTTTGCAGTTTGCAGCAGGGTGCAGTTAAACGCACCGCAAGCCTTCTTATATTTTTCATATTTATTTTCTCAATTTTTTATAGAAGCTCAGACACTTTTCCCACTTTAGGAAGCAATTAGATAGGGTTTTTTTTAGAGTAGATGGTTAGGTATGATTCTGAGCTTCTTTTAGGGACCAATGCTTAGCTATTTTGCTTTTTTTCCTTGAATCGAGCAAGAGTGTGAGCAAATGCTTAGATATTTTTTTATTTTTTTGTTTAAATTGAGCAAGAGTAAGGTTAGGCGGACATGGAACAACTACTTGGCTATTTTTTCAGTTTTTTTTCTACTGAGCAAGAGTAGGGCTTAGGGATAGGAGTGATTAAGTGGTTTTTAGTCTTTAATGCTAGGGATGAATCGCGACTATTTTTTGCTTTGAAAGAGAGCAGCAGAAGAGCAGCAGATGGTGAAGTGTGCATATGTACAGTGGCCTCCCTCTAAGTCGAACTTCGAATTTCATTTTAACTTGAATTTGTTAACTCAATTTTCGATACAAAAAAGAACATCTTCTAAATCGGACTCCCGCGAAAATGCGACTTAGAGCGAGGCGACTGTATTTAATTAAGAATAATTTTAAAAAATCGCAAAAAAAGCTTCTAGTTTTTGATGTGTGATCAGCTAGGCAGGTTAGATAGGTAGCTGATTTTAGTTTAGGTCACTAGATCACACATCTCATAGCACAGACTTTAGATAGGGAAAGAGATAGGTTAGCAAATGCCTTAGTTGGCCAAGGGCTTAGATAGGCTTAGATAGACTGTAGAGTTAGGGAAACCCAGAGTAGGAGATGACTTAGGATAGGTGATTAGACAGACTAGATTAAATGCCTTCAGCAACAGGTGTAGGGCTTAGATAGGGACAAAAGAAGATAGGTAGATGAGAACTTGTAACCAACGACTCATATTTTGAAGTAATTTTTTTGAAAGAAGGTTGCAAGTAAATTAATTGATTCATTAATTATTTCAATTATTTGCAAAACACTTGAAGAGATTTCAGAATTTTTGAGGACTTGAAAGTAAGCAAAAAAATTAAAATTAAATTTAATAGTTAATTAATTTAAAAAAAAGAATTTAAATTAAAATTAAAATTAAGAACTTACATTAAAATTAAAATTAAGAATTTAATTAAATTTAAAATTAATAATTAAAATTAAAACTGAAACTAAGAACTTAATTTAAAATAAGTACACTGAATCCACTACATACGCGGGGGAAGCAAATTCGCGTGTGTTGAAAGTGTAGGGCGGGAATCGCGTAGGAACACCGCGTGTGTAGGGGGAATTTTGGGGAAAAACATAACCGTTTGCTTAGCTTGCGTATGTAGAGGATTCTGTGGACTTATTTATTTTTTTCCGCGAAATGAGGCTGTGAGTGCGAAATAAAACTGGTATAATCCAGAAAATAGAAATAAATTTAATTTAATTTAAAATTTAATTTTATTTTATTTTATTTAAGTATTAATTAGGTATATATATATATGTATGTATTATTTTACTAAATTGTATCATAAAATATTAGCTTAAGTAAATAATTAAATAAATAATGTAATTAAATTAAATTAAATTTAAAATTTAATAATTTTAATCTTAAAATAAATTTAAAAAAAAACATGTCTTTTCAAAGACTTTATGTAAGACTTTCATTTGATTTTAAAATCATTTAGAAAATTAAGATTAACTCTCAAAAACAATGTTCCACTCATAGCCTCATTATTAGGTCTTCAGGACCCAAACAGGTGTCCTTGAAGTTAGGTAGGGGAACCCTTGAGGGCCCACACAGGCGCCCTCGAGGATAGGTAGGGAACCCACTTAAGGGGCCCCAAACAGGGGTCTCCTTGAGGTTAGGTAGGGGACCGCTTAGGGCTCCAAATAGGCGCCCTGAGGATAGGTAGGGTTCTAATCAGGTTTCTCTTTCACAGGAAGTGCGGGCGGGACACGGTTTTTCCTTGTGACGGATTTTATGTGTTAATTCTTAATTTTTTTGAAAGTGTTCTTTGAAATTATTTCATTTCGTGACTTCGTCTTTGTCACTTCGTCTTCGTCACTTCGTCACTTCGTCACTTCGTCTTCGTCACTTCGTCTTCGTCACTTCGTCTTCGTCTTCGTCTTCGTCTTCGTCTTCGTCTTCGTCTTCGTCTTCGTCTTCGTCTTCGTCTTCGTCACGTCGTTACTTCGTCTTCGTCACTTCGTCTTCGTCTTCGTCACTTCGTCTTCGTCTTCGTCTTCGTCTTCGTCACGTCGTTACTTCGTCTTCGTCACTTCGTCTTCGTCTTCGTCTTCGTCTTCGTCACGTCGTTACTTCGTCTTCGTCACTTCGTCTTCGTCTTCGTCTTCGTCTTCGTCACGTCGTTACTTCGTCTTCGTCACTTGGTCTTCGTTACTTCGAACGAATAGAATTTAAGACATACTTTAAGGCGTTATTTCAGATATCATGCGAGTATTTCATAATTTCGTGCTTAAATCGTCGAATTTGTCGTAAGAAAGTGGTCCCGAACCCGAATTTGTTTGAAAACATTGGAGTCAAACGAGACACCCTTCGGTATTTCTTAATTCGGGTTGAAAACGGCCGTTTCTTAACAAAAAAATCCGGATTTTTTTCAAAAACATTGGATCTTTCGTTTTTTTCTTAATTTTTCAAAACAGGCTCCTGATACAGCCTTCACTCGAATTGCCACTCGTATCCACCCGTTTTTTCCCTTGATTTCGCTTTCGACAAAACCCATTGCTGTCGTTTCCATAAAAATACACTTAAGCAAATTAGACTCTAGACGCGTTTTGAAACGCGATATTATTCGGTGCGGAGTGAGCTGATTTGGAAGCAGTTTTGAAGCAGATTTGAAGCAGTTTTGAAGCAGATTTGAAAGAGATTTTCCAGCCAGCCATCAGATCCTGAATATGAAAGTGTGAGTTGATGTGGTGGAACCCTTCGGACGGGAGGGATCCGCAAGCGGTCTCACGACCTACCACACAGCTTGCATATGTGCGCGAGTGAAAGTGTAAGTTGATGTGGTGGAACCCCCCGGGTTGGGGGGGCCCGCAAGCGGCCTCACGGCCTACCACACAGCTTACATATGTGGGGCCCAAAAAAAAGTGTGTTTGAAAAGCAGTCCAGTCCAGTCTACAAGCAGAATGCTGATGCTGATTGCAGACTATTGCACTTCGGTGCACTATGTGAGAAATTTTTTCTATATTTCTTATATTTTTTCTTTATACAGAAGAGTCTCGAAAACATGAACATGAATAATTTGGAAAGATGAACGCTTTTTTTTCTCATTTTTCTTCCGAGCGACAGTCTAGTCTAGTAAAAGGTCCAAATAAGCCTGATTTTTTACCCCTTTTGGAACATTTTTTAATTTTTTGAAATGATGCTTGTTTTTTAAAAGAATTATTTTGATGCATGTACTGTTTTAATGAACATTGTCCTTTAATCAAATTTCTCTGCTTAAACGGGTCCTAATTCATATCTGTTCATCTTTTCGAGACTCCACTGTATCTCATATTCTTTATATATCCTCCAAATTTCAAAACTGCGGTCAAAATAGCGTTCACTTCTTCATAAAAATACAAAAAAAACAATAAATCGACCGGTCTTACATTTTTCTTGTTCAAATCAGACCTCATTTTTCAACTTTTTTGATTCCAACCGGTATTATTTTGACCGCAAGTCTATATCATACATTTTCCATTAACCCCCTCGGGCGCCAAATAGGTGTCCCTGAGGTTAGGTAGGGGACCCCCCAGGACCCGAAGAGGTGTCCTGGGGCTAGGTAGGGGAACCCCTTTTGGACCCAAATAGGTGTCCTTAAGGGTAGGTAGGGGACCCCTCTGGACCCAAACAGGTGTCCTGAGGCTAGGTAGGATTCTGCTCTTCTCTTTTCAGGTTTGCTCTTCTCTTTTCAGCAACGTGCGCGTCGGGTCGGGTTCAATTTTGAAGTCAATTCGTTGACTTCATTATCCACCTATCGTCTTAAATTCAATATTTGACTTTGATTTGATTAAAAATTTAAGCCAAAAACGTCTCTTGCCTGCAAGCATTTAATACTTCTTCTGACACGGTGAGGATTTCAGTCCGTGTTTTTTTTGTTTTCGAAAAAATAGGTGGATCTTTTCTTTTTTTCTTCAATTTATCTAATTTTCATACAAAACCCTAATTCTAAGTCTGATTCGTGTCAAGCGTCAAGTCTCTGAGCTCCCTTTGGAGCTCTGGTCTTAAATCACAGTCGGGATCTCTCTCTCTTTCAATTCCTTTCTCGCGTGATACATTTTCAACTGAACTATTAAAAGTAAAGTAAAACCCATTAAGTACAACTTCGCTTATAACGACCAACCACTTATTGCAACAAATTGCTATGAATGCATTTCATTTCATTTTTGTGTCGTCCACTTAGTACGACATAATGTCACCGGTCCCTTGACCATCACAATATCCGAATTCTACTGTCTCTGAGCTCCCTTTGGAGCTCTTCTTTTTAGTACTTGCTGATTTAAATTATATGCAGGCAGAGGCTTAATCTCCGTCCTCGTTGCAATAGAAATCGCAGGCGCAATCGGAATCCTCGTCTATCCGTGATAGAAATCGCATCGCTATCATGATAGATTTTCCAAACTCAATCACAATCGTAGTCCTTGTCGTTATCGACGCGTCGGTAGCAAGCCCCTTTTTTGGGCTTAAACTGCCGAACTGAGGCAGGATATTGAAATCGCAATTCACCCCTCACACTTATTTCCTTCCCATAATAAGTGGACAACTGAATTGCGGACATTTTTTTTTGTATTTTTTTTTTATGCAGATGCACCGTTTTCGCGATATGGCGCAAATAAAATGCTTTTTTTCGTCCTTTCTGATTCAATTTCTTGGCTATAGCTCGGAAACTGTAAGTCGTAGTTTGACAAATGGGGCCTCAAAATGTTCGTATTGAACACTAGCATCGAGTCATCGAAACTTATAGGAAAAAATCGTCGTCGTTTTCGAGATATGGCGCATTTTTCAAAAAAATGAATCGTTTTTTGTCCTTTGTGGTCTTATCTTTTGGCTAAAGCTCAAAAACTGTTAGGCTTGGGTTCACAAATATGATTTTTGTATTGTATGCCCGCATAAAACATGCTGTGAGTGATATTGACGCCAGCTACACCATTTTCGAGATATGGCGCATTTTCTAAAGAAAATAAGTTCGTCCTTTTTGTTGCCCTTCCTTTGGCCATAACTCGGAAACTATTGCTCGTAGGACCACAATTTTGGATTCAAAATGTTCATATTGAGTTCCTTCATAAAAGCTGTTCAGAGGGATTTCGACGCCAGAAACCCCGTTTTCGAGATATGGCGCATTTTTTGAAAAATTTAACTGATTTTTTCGTATTTTCTGATGTCATTTTTTTGGCCATAACTCGGAAACTATTAGGCCTAGGGCCACAAAAGTGGTATCAAAATGTTCGTATTGAACACCGCTAGGATGTCTGAAAAGGATACTAACGAAAGATTTTTGTATGAAAAGTGATGTCCTTTTTTGTGTCCTGCAGGATCCTTTGGCAGTGAATCCTTGCAAATTCATGATTTCTCCTTTGAACATCCTCCACCCTACTATCTCTACCCATTTTCGAATCCAAATTCGGCAAAATTTTGAAAATTCAAAAAAATTTCATGTTTTCACCGAAAAATGCAGTCAATTGCGAAACTTCGTGGTCGACTTTTCCGCTGAATTTGTGTCGATTTTTTAAAAACCCAAATTTGGTTAAAATTCTTTGTATAGATCGGTAGAGATTCCGTAGCTGATGATATGTTTGAAATTTGAACGGATTTGGCCAAAGGATATGGTCAAAAAGTTGAAAAATCCTTGAGACGGAAGAGTACATAACCTCGTCCTGACGCCATTTTTTGGCTATATCTCAGAAACGGTTTGACGTAGGGCCACAAGTGGGGTATTAAAATGTTCGTAATGAGCACGTGCGTGAAAAATGTAAGGGGGGAAATCGAAGACAAAAGCACCGTTTTGAAGATATGGCCCATTTTTCAAGTTTAATTGCGTTTTTCGTCCTTTCTGATGGAATGCCTTGTCTATAACTAGGAATCCATTAGGCCTAGGTTTCCAAGCGAGGGCTCAAAATGTTCGGATTGACCACCAGCATAAAAGTTATTATGAAGGCAATCGACACCAGATGCACCGTTTTCGAAATATGGCCCATTTTTTGAAATTTGTTGCTTTTTTCGTCCTTTCTGGTGCCATTTTTGACTATAGCTCGAAAGCTGTTGGACCTAGGGCCACAAATAAGGCCTTCAGATGTTCGTATAGAACATGTATCGCGTATGAAGAGGGTAAGGAAGAGGAAGTCGACACCAGATGCACCGTTTTCGAGATATGGCGCATTTTTGGAGGGAAAACTTTGGATTTTCGGTCAAACATCTCCCTTTTTTGGCTAAATGACGGGTTCAATAGCAGGTAGGGCCATGAATTTGGGCTTAGAAGTTGCGTCATCCGGTCGTGCGTGTTTGGAAAAAAGACTTGACCAAAAGCCAAATTGCGATAAAACGCACCGTTTTCGAGATAAGGCGTTTTTTTCCAAAAACGAAACGGTTTTTTCCTGAAATTCAACACAAAAAGGGCGGTTTGAGGTTTCTTAATGGCTCCGGTTTAAAGACGAAGTCATTACCTACAACCCCCCATCATTACTTTTTTCCAACGTCCCTCCGTTCCTGAGGTATTCGAAGACAAAATAGGCACATCAACTAAAATATGTCAGCTATCATTTCTGGGCGCCTAGTACTTCAGAGAAAATTTCAACTAAAACGACGACGATCAAATCGCCAGTCCTAGGAGTTGGTTTTTCAGTCAAACACCTTCCCATTCTTGGCCATAAGTCGAGTTCCTTTGCAGCTAGGGCCATGAATTTGATGGTGGAAATTGAGCGTGGATCCTTGGAGAAAAGCTTGACTTAAAGCAAAATCGCCGTTTTCGTGATATGGAGCATTTTTCTGAAGCAGCAGTATTTTCTCTTCGATGTCCTTGAGATGGGAGAGATGTTGCAGAAGCTTCCCGTTGTCTATGAAGCTTATGTGCAAACAGACTAGTTAGTCCACGACTTTTTCGAAGTGAAAAAAAAACCACCACCGCATTTGTTGTTTAACTAATTTATTTTATGTTTTCTTATATCGTTTCATTTTCATTTTACTTTCATTATAATATTATTCAGCTATTTATGTTAGAGAAATTAGGAAATGCACTTATGTTTCATCGAAGAGATACAATTCATTTTTGTTTCTGGTTGCAAATTGCTTTACTATCATACTCTAAGTTATGCTTGCTTTTGTTTTGTTTATGTATGTATATATAAGAGTATCTCATTCGTTCTGAGGGAAGAGTATAATAGTGGTTTCTGTTTTCTTTTTTTTTTTCTGAGAGAATTCCATAAACAATCAAAAAAGTTTACAAAGAAAAAAACCAAAAAAAAGGGAAAAAATGAACGGAAAAAATAAATAAATGAACGTAAACGTAAAGAAAGACTATGTACATATATAACATTGCTTATTTTTTTCAATTTCTCTCTCTCTATATGTATATATAAATATATATTTAATATTCTTGTTTTTTTTTCTTGTTTTTTGTGTGAATTATTTGATTTTTTGTGTTCGTGTTCGTGGTGTGTGTGTGTGTGTGTGTGTGTGTGTGTGTGGTGAGATTCTTGATTCTTGATTAGATACGAGCTAAAAATTAACAGATACAAAGCTTCTTCTGATTTCTTGAATTAACGTCATTTTGCTTCAAAACTCCATGACAGAATCAGAATAATTAAGAAATTGCTTGTTTGTTTGTTTGATTTTTTTCAATCAATTGTCGGTTTTTTTTTCAGTGTGGCGCTACAGTCCTGAGGCTTCACTAGAAGGCACTCGTATTGTGCGTGCTATTTTGGTTTCACGAGTGGGCGAGGGTCTACCGATTCCAAGACGGGCGTGTTTTTCGAGAGTTGGGCGGGTTTTCCACGAGCATGTCATCAATCTTGTGGTTGCCTCCCTTTTTCACTTCAAAATTCCTTCTCTTTCTATCTCACTCTTCCACAGCTTGTGCATACAATTCGAGCAACCGGGTCCCTCGCGAAAAACCCGAATAATAGACTCTAATGATTGCCCAAGGGACTCGCTAGGTTGAGCCGTGAAAAAGGAAGTTGTTATTGCCCGGAATCGAACCCCGGAGTCTATCTCATTCTCCATTTTTCCAAATTCTTTCAGTTTCTGTTTCACTCTCCTCGGGATTAAGGACAGAAAATAGACAAAACTCGAGCAATCAATGGCTCGCGCATTCAGAGATGGTAGCCGTGAAAAAGAAAGTTGTTGGTGGCCAGAATCGAACCCCTAGAGTTTATCTCACTCTCCCACGCGATAAGGACAGAAATGGGCTCGTCCCCCGCGATCAATGGGCTCGTGTAAAACCCGCCTAAAACCCTCTTATCATTGTCAGAGTTATTGTTAGTTGTTATTACCCGAAATCGAACCTCAAACATCTTTTTTTTTTTTTGCCCACAACGCCACGGAAATTACAAAAATACATAAAAGCGATATAACTAATGTTTAAGGTACAATCATTTTGGTTATTCCATTAAATTTTTGTGTTTTTTTTTGTTCTTCTTTAACTTTTTCTTTTGCCAACAAATCTACAAGAGTCATATGATATCTCTTCACAAGATTAAAAAAAAAAACGGTTCAAATTTGGAAAATATATGAGACAAATTGAAGGGATTAAAGAGTTGAAGTCGATCATTGAGGAGGATGAACGAGATTTTTTGTCGTAGATGTTTGATTTTTAACGGTAGGAATTTGAATCGTCCCTCAAGGGTTGGACTAAGGTTTTGTCGTTTCTTTGATGCATAACGGTAAAGAAATTAAATCGCTCAAGGAGGACGAACTTAAGCAAGAAAGTTTTCTCGTATGTCTTTCGTTTTTTAACGGTAAGGACTTTGAATCGGGCCTCAAGGAGGATGAGCCTAGGTTAGATAACATTTTACTCATATGTCTTTCGTTTTTAACGGTAATTCAAATCGATCTTCGAGGAAAAAGAAGAACAAGAAGGACGAGCCTGAGTAAGACTAAATTTGTGGTCGTTTTTTAACGGTAGAGTTCAAATTGTTCCTCAAGGAGGATGAGCCTAGGCTAGACAACATTTTACTCGTAGATCTTTAGTATATAGCGGTAAGAATTTAAATTGTTCTTCAAGGATGTAAAGAACTCAAATCGATCCTCAAGGAGGATCAATTTACAAATTTCCCTTTAGGTCGGTCCTCAATGAGGGCGAACTAGAGTACTGTCGTTTCTTTAAGAATTTATGTCGTTCCTCAAGGAGGATAAAATAGAGTTTTGTCGCCTCTTCAATTTCCTTTAGGTCTTTCCTCAATGAGGACGAACAAGAGTTTTGTCGTTCCTCAATGAGGATGAACTAAATTGTCTCTTAAATTTACAAAATTTCCTTTTTTTTTTACCAAAAACTCAGCAAAAGAAGAAGTTATCGATGTAATAATTTGTATCTACCCTAAGCCTACCAGGAAGAATTAAATTGCTTAAATTTTTTGTTCAAAAAAGATCTCAAAAGAAAAAATAACAACAAAACGATAAACAACTATTCTGTAGTCACAAAGTTTTGCTTTTTTTCATTAATTTTTCAGTTCAATTTTGCATTTTTTTTTATTGATTAAATGAAATGAACACGATCGATTTTAAACACTTTATGTGTCTTTGATATTTTTTTTTTTTTTAATTTTTTTTTATACAAAATAACAACATGTCTTTGAGAATGTTGTTGTTTGAAAGAAAATTCGTGTGAATGTCAACAGGCGCATAAAAGTAAACAAAATGATAGATAAAAGAAGAGAACAAAACAAATAATTCCCTCCTAACACCGTGGTTGACAAAAATAAAAAAAAAAAAAAAAAAAAAACTAAAAAAAACAAAAAAAATTTGCAGAATTTTATATACAAAATTCAAAAAACACAACACATTATTTAGTAAGTTTTTTTGTAGTGGTTTTTTTTTTTTTGTTTATCTCTTTAAATTACTATCAATATCACGAGGACTATGAGGTTGAGGTTTCATTTTTTTAAGCAGATTTTTGTTTTTTTTTTTTTGTAAAACTCCCTCGTTTTTTTATTTTTTGTTTAAATATGAGTATTTATTTAATTTAATGTACTTAACAGCACAAAATGCATAGAGGACACAAACGCACATATTGCACATGCCTAGGTCAAGCCCTACAGATTTTTTTTTTTTTGCTCTTGGGTCATTTTCAAAAAAACAAATTTTAAAATTAAAATTAAAATTAAAATTAAGAGGTTTTATGGTTTTTTTTTGTTGTTTTCATTTCTTTCTCTTGGAATAACTTACAGAAACTAGTTGTTGTTTTGTTGAGAAATAAGATGCAATAATTTGTATGCTTTTGTTTTTTTGAAAATTCTTAAATTTTAACGAGAATCGGAAAAGTAACTATTTTTTTTTAAACATTTTTTTTTGCATTTTTTTTTTTTAATTTATTTTGAGATTAGGAGTTTCATTTTTTTTTTGTTTAGTGAACAAAACTAATTTGACTTTGATTAAGTGAGATCACCAGGAATTAGTTTTGTTTTTTTTTTTTTGACTCTTCAAGGGGGACTTTTTTTTTTCAAAAAAATGTCTTATATCAACAATTTGTTGATGTTTTTTTTTCTTTTCTTGTTTTTTTGGTTTACCTAACATAAAATTTAATCTATATTATGTCTGTATCGTCGCAATCGGGCGCTGTTTTCAACTTTCGGTGCCCCTGGCGGCGGTGTTATATCATTTCGTATTGCCTCCGATGCAGCTAAACTTAGATCTTTGGCTAAATTTGTATAAACATCAACATCTGGATTGCTATCGTATTTATTTGTAAATTGATGATGTAAAATCTCTGTATCACCAGTACCATTTCGATTATGTAACGGTGGTGAATTGATTTTATTTGTTTCAATGAATATATCATTTTTATTATTCAATTCTGTTGCTGTTGTTGTTGTTATTGAATGTTGACCAGTACGTTGACTAAATGATTTCTCTTCGCTATTATCCGATGAATGATCATCTAGTTGACCAAGTAAATGTGTTGGAATACTTTGTGTCCTGAAAAAAATTTAAAAAAATCCATCAGAATATGTCAAAAACAGCAGTCATTCAAAAACTTTAGTTTACCTTGTTGCATTACGTGATCTTGGACGTGTAAATCTAAGATTCAATTGCGAGGGATCTGTTATGTATTTTTCAGTTTGACGACGTCTTCTTAGTCCTTATTTTTTTTTTTTTTTGATTTTGTTTTTTGCGAAAAAGAAGACGAATTCCATGTTTTTTTTTTAGATTTTCAGCAGCAAGTGGGGAAAAAATAGAAGAAAATTATCCGAAAAAAAAATGTTAGGACTCAAATTTTCTCCCATATTTTCTGAAATTATTTTTGTTTAAGCGACAGAGCAGGAGTCAAACTCATAATTGGATCAGGAACAAAAAAAAAAAACAACAAAAAATCAGAAAAAAAAAAATTCAAAAAAAAAAAATGATTTTTCAAAAATTAACAATCCATGAACCAAGAAAATAATAAAAATACAATTTATTTACAATTTCTCCTAGAAAAAAATCAATAAAAAAATATATATATATATAAACGTATCTTGTGTTAAAGAGTGCAGAATATACAAAGGATTCGAGTGTGCTTTTTGGGGTTTGTTTTCTGTTTTTGTTCGATGTTTTCGAAAATATGTTCTCTTTTCTTTTCTTTTAAGATTAAGAGGCACAATGGCGTCTTTTACAGTAATTTTGTATACATATTCTTTAGTTTTCATCAAAAATCAAAGAAACTATACATAAAAAATGAACTAAGGGAAAACAAAAGTTCATGTTAATCACACAAAGACAGCGAGAGAGAGAGAGAGAGAGAGAAAAAATTATAGTTTTTTTTTTTTTGTTCACTTTGTGTTCTGTTTTTTTTTTTGGTATGTCTTAGTCTCTCAATAACCAACCTGGATTAACGTCTGCAAAATCAGGATTTTGATATCCAGCAAGAAAACCACCACCACCTCCACTACCATTTCCACCACCACCACCACCAGCAACACCAGTGGCACTTATATTATTGGTACCAACCCCATCAGTAACCCCAGTACCGCTAACAATAGCAGCAACATTATTATTTGCAAATAGGTTAGCTGTTGCCGCCGCATCACAGCCAGCCCATGAAGCACACTTGGATAGGCGTAGGTTAGGATTTAGTATTGGAATTTTACTAGCACCAAGTCCAATGCATCCACCAACTCCAACACCAACACCAACACCAACACCAACACCAACACCAACACCACCACCGCCAGCAGCATTATTACTGACAGCAGCAGCAGTAGCAGCAGCAGCAGCAGCAACAATACCATTTGTTGGTGCTGCAGCACTTATTGCTGATGATGTTGAATCACCTTTTGTACCTTGTGATGTTGCAACACTTGTTGTTGTTGTTTCCGTTATTGTTGTCGTTGTATTTGGTGTTGAACCAGTTGTTTGGGTTTGAGTTTTTCCAATCTCCTCATGACTAGATAAAATAATACGTGATGATGATGTTTTTCGAATTGGTTTCATCAATGTTGTTATTTGTTGTTGTTTTATGAGATCATCTACATCACCACCACCACCACCACCACCACCGGTATCATTACCCTCATCACAAGCAGTGATATCTGTTGGATTTGTATTTATTAATTCGCTACTATTTGTTGCGGTTGCGATTGCTTTGCATTTTTTCAATTTATTTGGATCAACAACAATTGAGTCGGTTGATGTTGTTGTTGTTGTTCCTATCACATGGCAACCTCCTGATGGTGCTGCTCCTATCGATGCTCCTATTGCTCCTGCTCCTGTTCCAGCTCCTGTTCCTGTTCCTGTTCCCACACCTCCTCCTACTGCTGCTACTGGTGTTGTTGATGTTGGTATGCTTTTGTTATTATTAAAATTTCCACTTCCAATTCTTTGATGTTGATTTTTGACGTTGTTATTTTTTGCGACATCAAAATTGCTTGACAATTGCTGCTGTTGTTGTTGTAAAATTGTTGAATTATTGAATAGAACATTATTTGCTGCACCAGTTGCTGCTAAGGCATCATAGTATACTGATTCTTCAGGATTTGGACTCTCTACAAAAAAATTGAGAAAAAAAAAATGAGGTCCCTCTATACATGACTAAATGCGTGTGCTTTTGATTTACCTTGTGGGATAACTCTTATTTCTAAACGTCCGCTAACTGCACAGCCTTCATCTTGTTGTGTAGTCTCATCACCTCCTCCTCCTCTTCCTCCACTTCCACCTCCACCACCTTCACCATCACCATCTCCTCCACCGGTGGTTGTTTGTTGTAATTGCTGTTGTTGTTGTTGTTGTTGTTGTGAAATTAATGAATTTGAAATATGATGTGGAAGATTTGATGTTTGTGTACATGGCTGTTGTATGATATTATTTGGTATCGTTGTTGTTGTTGTCTCAACTCTCCATGGAATAAATTTTAATTCACAATTCGTTTGAAAGATATTTGTTGATAAAAGTTGTTTAAAACTATCACCAGTCATTTGTATTGGATCGTTGCCTTTTTGATTTGGAAGATTTAATTGGCTATCAATTTGAAGTTCATGGAATTCTGGAAATGCAACATTTGGTAGGCTATTACGATGTTTTGATGTTAATAATCGTCCATTATTAAAATCTGCTGAAAAGAAAAAAACATAGAAAAAAACATAGAAAAACATAGAAAAAACATAGAATTCATTAATTTGTTATTTTGTTACCAGTTGTTGCTGATTTGACTGCAGCAGATGATGTAGCTGTTTGATTCGCCGCTTCCGAGCAAATCTCTCGAACACAAACATTGCGTGTAATGTCCATGCGATAAATCTAAAAGAAGAAGAAGAAGAAGAAAACAAAATCATTTCCTGATGTTGGTTTTTTTTTGCACTTTCTCTCTTTTTTTGAAGACAATGTGCGAGGGAAATCAACAGAGGAACTCGAATAAGCAACGAAACATGCAAAAGCTTGGGGAAAAAAAAGCTTTAAAGCTCTACAGACAAAAAAAAGGAAACAAAGATGTTTTCCATGGCCAGGGTGATGGGATAACAACACATAACACCAACACCAATCAATCTAGTCAAAAAATCAACTCAAATCATGCGAAAAAACAAAAAAAAATAGCTAAAAATAGTCAAAAATAGCAAAAAAAAATCAAAAAAAAAAAAGAGACAGAAAATCACTTAAAAATTCTTACTGTATAATCGAATGCAGCCTGCTGAATAACAGGCGGTTCAAGATCCCTTCGCAATATATTACCCAACGCTGGCTCTGACCAACAATGAGGCAGTGACTCCTGTAAATTGGTATAGTTTTCGATACCGGCTATATTCAGATTGCACCTGGACAAAATTTGGAACGTTAGAGAGATATCAGGAATTTCTTATATTTAAATCAGAAAAAAAACATGAAATAAGGAAAAGTTTTCAAAAAAAAAAAAAAAATTTTCTCAAAAAATAAAAGCTCAAAAAGAGCGAAAGAAAGAGAGAGAGAGAGAGATAGAAAAGAAAGAAGAGAGTATATGAAACCAAAAAAAAAAGGATACATAATTTTGTAAAGGATAGAGTTGAAAAACATACTTTTTCCGTTTAGCATCACGCTTTCGCGAGGTCGGTTGCTTACTGACTAAATTTGGTTGTGATTGTGAGACTAAATGACTTTTACCTCTGTGATCGGGGCTCTGCAAGAAAGAAACACAATAAAAAACAAAAAAACAAACAAACAGAAAGAAAAAACAACAACAAAATGCAACCAACAACAAACAACAATCGAAAAGAAATTCAAAAAAATCACACGAAGTGATCCATCAAGAAACACGTGATTTTTAAGGTTAGTTTTTGATTTTTTTTTTTTTTTTTTTTGTTTCACGACTTAGAAGTGGTTTTGAAGGGATTCGTGGGGGAGGGGGAGGGGAAGGGTGGGGGGTTGAGGGGGAATGTGTGGGGAGAGAGGGAGGATAAATCAAATCACTTCTAAACACTTACAGACATTTTTGTGTGTGTGGGTGTGTGCTTTGATTTTTGTTTACCTGTGGTTCTTGTTTCCACTCATTGTCGGTGGTCTCTTCAGAATCATCAAATTGACTCTTCCACTGTGAGGCTAGAGTTAGTGCCCCACCACCTTTAGTCATTTGCTGTAGGGCCGATACATTTTCATCGTCTATTAGGGCGAATTGTGTTACTGAATGATCACGTGTTGTACCGCCACTTAGTCGCTGTGTAGAACCGGTTCCAGTGCCTGGTGATGGACGTAGATTTGAACGACGACCAGAGACACAACCACCAGCACTGCTGGCATTTGCTGAACCTCCACCAGCACTTCCACCACCAGTTCCACCACCAGTGCCACCAGCACCAGCACTCGATGTAGCAACAGGACGTCCAACATTCTCCCCAGCACTTGTATTCTGATGATTTCTCGTGTTTCGATGATAATCAGAACTTTTGTTGGCATCAAACGAAAACGGTGATGCATCATTTTCGCGTGGCGAACCAGTTTCCGATGCAATCAATTCATGCACACAACTTGGCGGTGCGGTAAGGACCCTCAGACGACCATAAGTCGACTTATCCTGTGACTTATGACCAATCGGTGCTGTCACATTATCAATCGCATGCACATCCACATCGGACGCATCGATTTGTGATGCTGATCGTCGTGCCTTCCCTGGACTGCATACCGCATTTGGATTGATGCCTCCATCGGTCACGGTGTTTGTTGAGTATGTCTTTTTGGGTAGAATATCCACAGCTAACGAACCACCTCCACTTCCATTCGCTGTTGCTGTTGCGAAATTATGCTGCAAATCGGTAGCGGCCACTCCGATAATCGATGAGAGTCCCTGAAATCGAGACGATTTGATGACTGGTGAATCAATAAGCGACTCAATTGGTACACCACCCTGATGGAACTGAAACGATAGAAATATAAAAAAAAAAACACGCTAAATAAATGAGAAATGACATTCGAACGTACCATCGGTTGGAGGGGGGTCGAAATATTTTGTTGTTGTTGCTGTTGTTGTTGTATATGGGTATTTGTGAATTGCTGTTGCTTTTGAAGTGGATTCGAATTTGGATTTGCAACAACATTTGCCATTCCAACGGCTGCTGTTGTTGTTGTTGTTGATTTTATGATACCCGTTGTGCCAGAGGACAATTGATGAACCAATTGTTCGTTATTCAAAATTTGACTCACACCAACACCAACAGTATTCGGTGGCATTTTGGCACTTATTTGTTGTTGATGTTGTTGTTGTTGTTGTTGAAGATTTTGTTGTTGTTGCTGTTGTTGTTGTTGTTGTTGTTGACAGCTATTATTTTGATTAAAGCCAGCATTTTGAATAATTTCATTGTGTGGCGATGTGGTTGCATTGCAATTCTTATCAACCTGTGAAGAGATAGTTGTTGTGTATGAGAGTTAAAGAGCGAGAGTGAGAGAGAGGGAAACACGAGAGAGAGAGAGAGACACAGAGGATAGAGAAAGAGGAGGCAGGGAAGAGATTGATGAAGATGTGTTTTTTCTGTTGTGTACTGATTCCCGACACGAGAGTCTGCCAGTAGTCTCACTGTTTTTTTGATTTTGATAATTACCTTATCTTTCAGATGATTTGCGGGCTCAGTTGATGCCAGATGAACGGTGTCAATCTCATTCCTTCTCCTTATCTGAAAATGAGAGAGAGCAGAGAGGCTTACAACCTGTCACAGACTGTGTGGGGGGCAGGATGACTTACATATTCAGTTCCACTTGCATTTGATGCTAGTACAGTCATTTGTGTCACATTTCCATGCACATACTCGTTCTTAGTCTGCGGATGAACATTATTGGCTTGAGTTGTTGTTGTAGTTGTAATGGCTTCGGTTTTCTCCCAGTCATATGGATCGGATTCCTTAACACCTCGTCGCTTCATACAACGTTCGAATAGGGAGATCAACATCTGCACACGAGCATGAGAGACCATGAGAGTATGAGAGAAATGAAAAATTTGAGATGACTTACATTGTAATCCGGTCGATCAGCATACGTCAGCGACTGTATATGCTCGAGAAATTGCTTCAGATCCGATGGAAGGTGTTTGAGTAGAGCACGATGATCGTATTTCTCTTTGGTTAGTCCGACTTGTTCTTTGTCTTTGATCTTCCGCCACGGCAGCTGGCCATTCACAAATTCGACAAGCATATAAAACAGTGACCACAGATCGTCGTGACGTCCCATCTCACGATTGCGATGAGCATTTATCGAAGCATACCGCACGGTGCCTCGAAAGCCAGCCGCTGCACGGGGACAACGCACCTCACCCGTCCCAGTGGTGTATTGCCGCGCTAGGCCAAAATCAAGCATGTAAACCCGTCGACAATTGTATGGCAGTCGACCAATTGAAAAATTGCTCTAAAAAAACCAAGATTCGAGAGAGAATTCAGGAGAGAGAGAGGGAGTTTGACTCACAGGCTTGATATCACGGTGTAAAAATCCAACAGAATGAATCGATTCGATTGCTTTTAATATTTGTAAACCTAAACGTAGTGTTGTGCTTAATGAAAACGCTCCCCGCGGTTGAGCACGACGTAGCTCAGCTAAGTTCTTCCCCTGCAACTGCATGACAACGTAATTGAAACGATCGTTTCGCCCACAACCGATGAAGCGGCAGACATGCTCTTTGCCTTGCAGCTTCTTCAGCACGGCAACTTCCATTTTGAGGACTTGCTTCGGCTGTCTGGCCGATTCAACTTTTAAGGCAACCTGTTCACGGGTTATTAAATCTTGTCCCTCGTAGATCTCACCGAAACCTCCGCCGCCAATTTTTCGAACAACCTGCAAAGAAATGGATTAATTTACGATCAAGAGACCAAGAGAGACAGAGAGAGAGAGAGAGAGAGAGAGAGAGAGAGAGGGAGGGATAAGAAAGATTCATTTACGATCAAGAGAGGCAGAGAGAGAGGACTTGGGAGAGGGATAAGGATAAGAACGATTCATTTACGATCAAGAGAGACAGAGAGGGCGAGAGAGAGAGAGGGCGAGCGAGAGGGAGAGGGAGAGGGAGAGGGAGAGGGAGAGGGAGAGGGAGAGGGAGAGGGAGAGGGAGAGGGAGAGGGAGAGGGAGAGGGAGAGGGAGAGGGAGAGGGAGAGGGAGAGGGAGAGGGAGAGGGAGAGGGAGAGGGAGAGGGAGAGGGAGAGGGAGAGGGAGAGGGAGAGGGATAAGAACGATTCATTTACGATCAAGAGAGACAGAGAGGGCGAGAGAGAGAGAGAGAGAGAGAGAGAGAGAGAGGGAGAGGGAGAGGGAGAGGGAGAGGGAGAGGGAGAGGGAGAGGGAGAGGGAGAGGGAGAGGGAGAGGGAGAGGGAGAGGGAGAGGGAGAGGGAGAGGGAGAGGGAGGAGGGAGGAGGGAGGAGGGAGGAGGGAGGAGGGAGGAGGGAGGAGGGAGGAGGGAGGAGGGAGGAGGGAGGAGGGAGGAGGGAGGAGGGAGGAGGGAGGAGGGAGGAGGGAGGAGGGAGGAGGGAGGAGGGAGGAGGGAGGAGGGAGGAGGGAGGAGGGAGGAGGGAGGAGGGAGGAGGGAGGAGGGAGGAGGGAGGAGGGAGGAGGGAGGAGGGAGGAGGGAGGAGGGAGGAGGAAAGAGTGAGAGTAAGATTACTTACCTTCCATCGTTCCTTAACCACATGACCGGGCTGTAGTAAGTCTTCGGATGTCATTTTGACGTTTAAAAAATTATTATTATTGTTGTTGTTGTTATTATAGTTATGATTGAAATTGTTATTATTGTTGTTGTTGTTGTGATTTAAATTTTTCTCTTCAATACGTCCCGGTGATCCAACACGAAATGTGACACGATTACGGACACCTAGTCGTTTTGGATTTGCTGGTAGTGTTGCGGAACGTTGCAATGCATTCCCTGGTCTTACTTCATTGTTAAGATGTTCATGTGGACCAACACCGGCATCATTGTCCCGTCTGGAAGGAAGAAGACATTTTTTTTGAAAAATAACTAAAAATTTGAGGTTATGTGGTTAAAAGTTGCAACAAATTTGAGGTTAATTTGAAAACAAAATCACATTTTGCGAATACAAAACAGAGAACACATCGAGGGTGTGGACAGCGATGATCCAGACAAGAAGGTCTTCCAATCGAGACGAATCGCGGCAACAATGCTCCAGACAAGAGGATCTTCTGGAGCGAGGAGAGGGAGACTGAACCTCCGCTCAGAAGGCCTTCGAGTCCGAGCTTGCTGGTCCGAGAAGGAGACGGAGACCGAACCTCCGGTTTAAAGGCAGTCACCCTCTAGCTCAGTCTCAAAAGTCACCAAAAACTCAAAATTCACTAGATTCTTCTTCGTCTTCAACTGGCGACACAGCCTCAGCCGACAGTAATTCAGTCTCCGAGTGGAGAGACATGGAATGCTACTCTTCTTTAGCTGGAGCCACAGTGTGAGGATGGACCTGCACCTCAGTCGACAGAAACTCTTCATCCAGCTCAGTGGTAGAGTGGAGAGACATGGAATGTTCTTCTTCGTCAACTGGCGACACAGTCCGAGGGTGGACATGAGCCTCAGTCGACAGAAACTCTCCATCCAGCTGTCTCCGAATGGAGAGGCATGGAATGCTCTTCTTCTTCAACTGGCGGCATAGTCCGAGGTTGGACTTGAGCCTCAGTCTCCATCCAGCTGTCTCCGAGTGGAGAGGTATAGAATGTTCTCCTTCAACTTGCGACACAGTCCGAGGTTGGACTGCCAGCTGTTTCCGAGTGGAGAGACATAAAATGTTCTTCTTCAGCTGACGTCACAGTCTGAGAATGGACTTGGGCCTTCAGCTCAGTCGCAGAGTGGAGAGGAATGTCCACAATCACTTGATTCTTCTTCGTCAGCTGCCCCTCAGACAACATTCTTCTCAATTCTGCACAGTCTTGTGCTAAGTTCAGTTGATTGAGGTCACTTTCGAACTGTGTTCGCCAACAGAAACGTTTTGTTACTCGGGATTTGAAGACACTCGCTCTATACGACATACGGCGGGGTACTCTAACACTCGCTTGATTAGGTCAATGTCACCCGCAGGCAAATTTAATTTCTCAAAAATTCTGTTACACAAAACTCTCCAAATGATGAAATGAGAACCACACTTCGATTCACTGTCAAAAACAAAACAAAAAAGTCTCGATCCATTACATACTTGGGCGTGTGTCCCATGAGTGGGAATTAACTGGATTCACTGACCATTCTTAGAGAATGAAAACATCAACCGTGGAGTCGATGACACACACCACACGACACACAAAAAAAAAAAAACAAGCAGATATGTAAAACGGGAAGAAAACTAGACCAAAGATAGACCAAAGACGAAGACATCCGAAGACATGTCCAGGCTTGACTAAGAGAAAAACGGGCGGAAAAAAAAACAAGATTTCGTTTTGAAAGCGAGCAACTTTCGTTCTCGATTAATACAAATTGCACACAATTGCTTTTTAATAGACTTATTTACTCTGTGTGGCCTTATTTATTTTGCCCGTCAGAACGCGGGGTGTGCGAGAGTGCGGGGAGCACAACAAACATGCCAGGGCAAGAGAAGAAGACGAACAAAAAAACCATGCAAACAACAATGAATTCATGAATGTGTTAAGGAAAATATGCTCAATTGGAATAATTAGGAGCACACATCCCGGTCGAACAGAAAAATAAAGACGATGACTGATTGAAATGACCACCGGAGAGCTGCCGAAATGATTGAATCAATAAGTGGAGGAACTGTGGAGGAACTGTGGAGAAATTGAGCTCTGCCGTCTGTTTACTTTGCGGAAGGCGACGTTTCCCGATCGAAGGAGAGACACTCTAAGGATTCCAATCAGATTTTTTTTTTTCCTTTTTTTAGTTTCGTCACTGACAGGCTGTCGGTTTGGTGTGGTGTCACTTTGGTTTGTTTCCTTGGCTGACAGAGAACAATGAAAAAAACTTCACGGACGAACAATTAGCACAGGAAAACACTTAACGATTCATCACAGTTGGTGTTAGATTGAAGAGGATTTTAATTCAGAAGTTACATGAAGACAATTTTCCGCGAATGTGCTAAGCATCTCATTTCCAAAAAAATCATACAAAAAAAATAAATAAAAAAACTAGAACAAAAGAAAACAACACAAACTTGAGAACTGCAAGACCGCCCGCGGGTACAATGGAGTGACACCTTCACAAAGAGCACAGAGAGACACACTTATCGGACGTGTATCAGCCCAGTCACAAGGAGGGCGGCGGAATCAAACACATTCACTCACTCACTTTGCGATGATACCACCAGCAGCAGCATTGATTCGCACTCATTTCATTAACTATTTCTGATTGACATTAACTCCGCGGAAAGAGATGGGGTATGCATTTGAGAATTCGAGAGGGAGTGCTGCTGCCTTTTGCAGAAAAGAAAGATGAATCGACTGGTCGGTTAATTAGAAATCAATCGCGGCGAGAGACTAAGTTTTCCAGTGGAAATCCGAGACAAGAACCGAATTGTTTGACATTTGAGAGGTGAAGTCACGCATACTTTTGTCAGTTTTACACACACTTTTGTGGGTTTTACACACACTTTCGTCAGTTTTACACACACACTTGTTTACATTTTAGCGTCGCGTCGTGCTCTTCGGAGCCACGGTTGCCTATACAACAAGCAGAGGAGCACCTAAAAGGAGGCTAAGCCTTTTTCTGGTCTCGACTTGGTAGCACTGCGTGTGGTGACATTTGTGTTATTTGGTGGTTTCCTTGGTCGTGGGTGAACAGCGTTGAAGTTGTAGCCTCTGCTTGGGGTTTTCTGGCATTTGGTCGTCATTTGTCTGTCATTTGTCAGTTCACACGTAGTGACAGCCCAAAATTGTCAAGAAAAACGCCGTCAAAGTAACAAAACGAGGCTAGGGAGGTGAAAAGACCATCACCTGCTCAGCTCACACGCATTGACAGCCACGGGACCCAAAATGTCAGTAAAATGAGGCGAGAAATGGGAAAATGTCACTTGTCAGTCCATTGCCTGTCCAGTTCACACGTATTGACAGCCACGGGACCAACAATTTTCAAGAAAAACGCCGTCAAAGTAGCAAAATCAGACGAGGAAAGTGGAAATGTCACTTGTCAGCCAAAAACTGTCAAGAAAAACGCCGTCAAAGTAACAAAACGAGGCGACGGAGGTGAAAAAGTCCATCACCTGTTCAGCTCACACGTATTGACAGCCACGGGACCCAAAAATTGTCAAGAAAAACGCTGTCAAAATGAGAACTAGACGAGGGAAGTTTTCACCTGTCATTTGTCCGTCAATTTGTCAACCTAACACCTCCTCGTTCGCACGTATTCCTAGACACGGGTTGAAAAATTCCTCCGAAAACCCCTGTCAATATGAAACCAAGTGGAGTGAGGTGAAAAAGTTCTTCTTCCAATTTGCTATCTGAAGCAAACAAGACCCTCCCTTGGACTGAACACAACAAGAGTTCCCCAGCTCTGAATGAAAGCGACACAATCGTCGTGTCCTTTGTAAGCCCCACCTTGGGGCACCCTTCTGCCTCATAACTGTTTTCACACTCCCACGTAAGTCACTGTTTGTTATGAAAATCTATCAATTTCAGTGAAGTCCTCACTAAATCCCCGACAGAATGAATATTTACTCATCTGCAGGTAGAGGGGGTCAAGAATTGCGACCAGAATCATGCACAGTCCTGCATTTAGCTGTAAAACATAGAATTCCTATGATTCATTCAATTATCGGAAGTCCTCTTCTGTGCCCAGCGAGATATTGTTCGTTAATCGATTTTCTGTTGCTTGCTCGTGAGCATATGCTCGTGTGTACGTGGCAAGTGCTGTTTTGCAATTTCATTTCAAGGACTTTCGGTGATTGAAATCCTATTTCGATTTATTCTATTTATTCAGGACTGAGTGGTGGGATGAGTCGCCCAGAAAATGAAACAGAGAGCTGTAGTGGGTGTCGGTAGTTTGTTGCAATAGCACTCGGCTTAGTTGCAATAGCACCCGGCTTACCGCCAAGAAATTGGAAGAACCCAACTCTGAGTACTGAGAACTCACGTTCGTCGTCGTTTTAGTTGAAATTTCCTCTGAAGTACTAGGTGCCCAGAAATTGTAGGAAGCATACGCGCATTTTTGCCGATGTGCATACTTTGAAATTGAATATCTCGGGAACGAAGGGACGTAGGAAAAAACTAATGATAGAAAATAAGGTGGTGTTCGACCAAAAAACCAACTTTTTTGCAGGGTGCATAATTTGACTTTGAATATCTCGGGAACGGAGGGACGCAGGAAAAAAGTAATGATAGGGGTTTGTAGGTAATGACTTCGTCTTCAAGGCATGCAAAGTTAGAAATCGAAAATCGACCGATTTGTGTAGAATTTCTGGGAAAATAACTTTCGTTTTTGGAAAAAACGCCATATCTCGGAAACGGTGCGTCCAATCGCAATTTGCCTTTTAGTTAAGCTTTTTTTCAAACATACACGACCGGATGACGCAACTTTTAAGCCCAAAATCACCGCTCTAGCTCCAATAGAACCCCACTTTTGGCCAACCAGAAGGTGGTGTTCGACCAAAAAACCAACTTTTTTGCAGGGTGCATAATTTGACTTTGAATATCTCGGGAACGGAGGGACGCAGGAAAAAAGTAATGATAGGGGGTTGTAGGTAATGACTTCGTCTTCAAGGCATGCAAAGTTAGAAATCGGAAATCGACCGATTTGTGTAGAATTTCTGGGAAAATAACTTTCGATTTTGGAAAAGACGCCATATCTCGGAAACGGTGCGTCCAATCGCAATTTGCCTTTTAGTTAAGCTTTTTTTCAAACATACACGACCGGATGACGCAACTTTTAAGCCCAAAATCACCGCTCTAGCTCCAATAGAACCCGTCTTTTGGCCAAAAATAAGGTGGTGTTTGACCGAAAAACCAACGTTTTTCTTCCATATCTCGAAAACGGTGCATCTGGTGTCGACTTTTTCTTCGTTCCACTTTGTACGCAATGTAAGTTCAAAACGAACATCGGAAGGCCTCACTTGTGACCCTGGCTCCATCAGCTTCCGAGCTATAGCCAAAAAAATGGCATCAGAAAGGACGAAAAAAGCAAATAATTTCGAAAAATGGACCATATCTCGAAAACGGTGCGTTTGTCTTCGATTTCCTCGTTTATATTTTGTATGCAGGCACTCAATACGAACATTCTGGTGCCTCATTTGTCACCCTGCGTCAAACACTTTCCGAGATATAGCCAAAAAATGTCATCAGGACGAGGTTTGTACACTTCCTCCTCAAGGATTTTTTCAACTTTTTGACCATATCCTTTGGCCAAATCCGTTCAAATTTCAGATTTATCATCAACAACGGAATCTCTACCGATATATCCAAAGAATTTTATCCAAATTTTGATTTTCAAAAAAACGACACAAATTCAGCGGAAAGTCGACCCCGAAGTTTCGCAATTGACTGCATTTTTCGGTGAAAACATGACATTTTTTAAAATTTTCAAAAATTTGGAAAATTTTGATGCGAAAATGGTCAGAGATGGTGGGGTGGAGGGTGTTCGAAGGAGAAATCATAAATTTGCAAGGATTTAGTGCCAAAGGATCCTGCAGGACACAAAAAAGGACATCACTTTTCATATAAAAATCTTTCGATGGTATCCTTTTCGGACATCCTAGTGGTGTTCAATACGAAGATTTTGGTACCACATTTGTGGTCCTAGGCCTAATAGTTTCCGAGTTATAGGCAACTAAAAGGCATCAAAAAGGACGAAAAAACACTTAGTTTTTTTTAGAAAATTCACCATATCTCGAAAATGGCGCGTCCGGTGTCTATATCACTCATAACATGTTTTATGGAGGCATTCAATACAAACATTTTGAGCCCATTTTTGTGAGCCTAGGCCTAATAGTTTTCGAGCTATAGCCGAAAGAATGGACGAAAAAAGCGATTCATTTTTGAAAAATGCGCCATATCTTGAAAACGGTGCCGATTTTTTTTCCTAAAAATTTCCATGACTCGATGCTAGTGTTCAATACGAACGTTTTGAGCCTTCATTTGTGGTCCTAGGTGCCATAATTTCCAAGCTACAGACGAGATATGACGAAAAGCAATCAGTTTTGGAAAATGCACCGTATTTCGAAAACGGTCGAAAACTGGCGTCGATTTCCTCCCTTTTAACTTTTGCGCCTCGGTCAATACAAGTGTTTTGAAACCGCATTTTTGGACGTGGGCTTAATGGTTTTTTAGCTGTAGCCCAGAATTGGCAGAAGAAAGGACGAAAAAAGAAATTAATTTTCAAAAATGCGCAACACCTCGAAAACGGTGCATCTAACAGCGATTTTGAACAAGTTCTAATCTATGGCACTGCCTACAAACAGAGTTCGTGGGCGTTTTGAAACCGACGGAGGGGTGGGGAGTGAGTGAGAAGAAGGAAGAAGACAGACGGGGACTAAACAGAACAGAACATAATCTCAAAACTTATCTAGAAACGGCTTATAGGAGTTTATGAACGATGTGATAGGCTTACAGAGACTACAGATGGAACCTAAGAGACGTGAAAGGTGGTGTCATAGAGAAGCTTGACGAGCTGATAAATTTATGTGACAAGAGAACGAACACGAAATCACGGTGTAAAGTGAAAACCATGTGACAAAACACACGCGAAAAATGAAAAAAAAAAAAATACTTATGACCTAATTAACCAAAGTAACTTGATTGGCAAATAAAGCAGAAAAACAAGGCGAGGCCATATACACACTCTCCACTGGCGCACCTCAAAACAAGGATAATTTCTCTTAACACGATCCACCGTGCAGGAGAAAGGTGAAACATACACCCTCAACCCCTGAAACTTTAAAATGTTCAAAAAAAGAAACGAAACAAAAATCCAGACAAAATGTCAAATCTGATAACGGGAAATATATGATATCATGTTGTCATGTCATCAAGGATGGATTTTTTCAGCTTTTTTTTTTTTTTTTTTGTTGAAGTGGAGCCTTTTTCGAAGTCGAAAGTGAGGATTCTGAGATTACTCATCGGGTTTGAAACTTTTCATGAATAAATAAACGGGTGCAACCACACAAAAAAAATGGGGGAAAGGATACTCTTACCTTCAGAATGTCGAGACTTTTCCGATGTTGATGGACAAATACAAGCCAGGAAAATGAAAGGTCACCAAAAGAAAAAAAAACAAACAACAAAAGATATAAAACAAGACTCAAAATGGAAATTCCTTTAGTTAGATTTTGTTGCAGGAACTTTCTTCTTTTTTTCTTTTTTGACACTGTCACACGCGCAGGATTTTTTTTTTATTTTTTTTTTCTGTTAAGTAGTTTTTTTTTTTTTTTTCTGTGTCGTTTCGCTTATTTGTAGGGGGATACACTAACAAAAAAGAATTGAGGAAATTTAAGGGAGTTTTTTTTTTGAGAGATGAAAAATTTGATTTAACTCAAAAATTCTTAGAAAGGAAAAAATTCAGGACCACCAAAAAAACTCTCACACAAGGTGTAGTCAAAAAACGGTTTACATATGGGATTCGATGATGAATACATCTGGGAAGTCGAAAATTCGAAGAGAGGGTGAGTGAAGAGGAAAAAAATTCAAAGAATTCTGGGGTTTTTTTTCCGGGAGTTTGTTTATCCATTTTGATGACCTATCCGCGCACATTATGACACAGAAATTTTTTTATGCAGAAGAAGGGAGAAAAAACGGTTTTCTCAAAAATTGTATGCAACCCTCAGGTTCTGTTTTTTTTTCGTGTGCTCGCACAATTCACTATGATGACCCGAAATGGGGTGGAGTGTGTGTTATGTTATAAATCTAACGATTTTTCAATGTTTTTTCCCCCCAGTCTTGATTGATTTTTATCAAAAAAAAGAGGAAATTTGTTTCAAAATCTTCAAGATTTTTGACCACTTTTTCGGATCAGTTCGAAAATTTCAAAAAAATTTCTGATTTCTTTTTCGAAAATCTCAAAAAATTCTCAAAAAACGTACAAAAACCCCCCCTAGATTCGGCATATATTGATTAGAGATTTATAATTGTTCACAATTTTCACGGGTTTTCATTTCTTCACACTCGAAAACACACAGGATATGTTTAAAAAAATTTCGAAAAAAAAAATTTTAAATAAATTTTTATAACAATTCTCACAAACCGTGGTTTAAAAACGAAACAAAAAAAAAAGAAGAACAAGTTAATTGTGTCCGATAGACGTGATGGTGGTCCGTTGAATTTTATTAGCCCGTGTTTGGCTAAAACTGAAGTTAAACTTCTTTGAAAGATACGATGGTAGATTGAAAGAAGGCTTGGCAGGTCATTTTTGACATATTCCATTCACAAAAAAAAAAACGCAAAAAAAAGAACGAAACGTAACGAAGAACCAGTAATACACCAAGGAAAACACATGCACAGAGACACAGAGAGCGAGAGAGGCAAAATGAACCAAACAGATACCATTTTTTTTTTTCACGAGGAAATGTAAAGCTTTTCTCCATGATTTCAAAACCACGCATGTCCTTCTTTTGGTCTTTATGTGTGGGGGCGGAGGGGGGGGGGGGGGTTTCTTGCATGCAATCGTTGTTAAGGGTAAATCTCAAAGAACAACTGCGGGGGTGTCATTTAGAAGCTTGTGTGTGAGAGAGAGAGAGAGAGAGAGAGAGATAATGAAAGTTAAATGTCATTCCACCCTCATTTTGTAAGCGCATTGGGTGGATGATGGTAGTGGCAGTTGAGAGAGGGCATAATTTGACACGGTTGTCAAGTGCTGAAGCTTTCAATGTTTCATGCGAAAGTTTGAGCTTTCATATACACACAAGCTTTCACTTTCCCTCTCTCTCTCTCTCTCTCGCTGCGCCTGGTGGTGGCTTTTGTTTGAATTTCTGATGAGAAGTGAAGGAGGGTGGAGGGTTGAATAAATTCAATTCAGATGAATCCAGCTGAAAGAAAACTAACACACATTTTTATCCAATTTTCTTGTAGCAGATGAGAACGTTTACCTATTTCGTCCCAGGTACAGACTACACACACACACACAGGCAGACACACGCGCCCCATATTCATTAGCACACACCCCAGATGGGTGAGGGGAGAGGGGAGAGAGAGACAAAAACAGAGCAAAAAAAATTTTCTCTGGCGGAGTAAATGATTTTCTAAATTTAAACAAGTTTACCTGAAAACGTTGCTCTTAATTTCATTCCCATTTGCCTTAAAATAGGTGAACAAAAAATACCCCCTCACCCCACAAAAAATTACCCCCTCCCCCTTTCCCACTGTTAACAAAATTGAATGGGTGGGTGGTTTACGCTGCAAAATATAAAGATGTATGCAAATTTTATGATCGTCGCCTCTGTTTCCAGACAAAATCTCCTCTACACCACGAGACCAAAAATTTAACATACGCATGTAAACACAAAAAAAAAAACAAAAATTTTAAAACAAATGCAAACTATTTTCCTCCACGTGTTTACCGTGAGTCTTTTGTTTTAATGAATTTTTACCTGAGTGACATTCTTCATTCTCGAAGAGGAAAACAGGGAATTTTGAAAAAAAAAATAAATAAAAATATGGCCTGTGCTGTTCGAGGGGGTTAAGAGTGTGTGTGCCTGTGTGAGGGGGGGAGGAGGATATTTAAATATGTTTATTTTTTTTTTTGCGCTCTTCCTCCTCACTTTTGTGTGATTTTTGTTTTTTGGGCCATTGAATCATTCGCTATTTGTGCCATAAAATCACAAGAAACACACGGCACGGCACGGCACGATCCAACGCGACAATTCAATCAAAATTTTTACGAGACAAAGAAAACAAGGGGATACAACATTTTGTCGCCAATAATTGCGATCATTCTTCGCGTGTACACAAGCGGTGTCTGTGACCTTTGAAGGGCAGGTCCCGAATAGGGACTTTGTTTACCAATTAGTGCGGCAGATAATTTGAAATTCTTTTGATCTTTTGAGTTCGCGTTTTGAGGAACTTTTAATGGTATCCAAAAATTGCGTCTCTATGGACAGAGGACGTTCATGTCTAGGGTTCGCTTCCGCGTAAGTAGGCAAAGGACGGGCACAATGGATCAATTCTGGCCTAAGTTCATTTTCCAGCCACTTCAACAAAAGTAGGCAAAAGTGAACGAACTTAACGAAACTGAACGAACTTAACGAAATTGAGCGAATCTGTTCCTATTCCACAACGTATTGTTTTTGTACGGTTTCTTAAGATCATTGCGCTTCTGCGTAAGCAAATAAAAGTGTACGAACTTAACGAAACTGTGTGAAATTAAGGAAAGTAGACGAATTTAACGAAACGGTTACTATGGTCACAACAATTGCTTCAGTTCTTTTAAGAGTTCGTACGGCTACTATAGGCATTACAGGTGGCCATCGAAACCTGGAAACTTACATGAAAAAAATCGGGCCCGTTTTCAAGATATGGCCCATTTTTCTAATATGAATCGCTTTTTTGTCCCTTATTATCCTTTCTTTTGGCTATAGCTCGAAAACTGTTAGGCCTAGGTTCACAAATATGGGCTCAAAATTTTTATATTGAATGCCTCTATAAAACATGTTATAAGCGGTATTGACGCAGGATGCACTATTTTCGAGATATGGTGAATTTTCTAAAAAAAAAAATGAGTGTTTTTTCGTCCTTTTCTGACACCATTTTTTTGCTATAACTCGGAAACTATTGGTCGTAGGACCAAAATTTTGGGGTCAAAATGTTCATATTGAGTGCCTCCATAAAAGCTGTTTAGTGGGATTTCTACGCCAGATGCACCATTTTCGAGATATGGCGCAATTTATAAAAAATTTAGAAGATTTTTTCGTCCTTTTCTGAAGCCATTTTTTGGCCATAACTCGGAAACTTTTAGGCCTAGGACCACAAAAGTGGTATCAAAATATTCGTATTGAACACCGCTAGGGTGTCTAAAAAGGATACCAGCGAAAGATTTTCGTATGAAAAGTGATGTCCTTTTTGGTGTCCTGCAGGATCCTTTCGCACTGAATCCTTGCAAATTTATGATTTCTGCTTCGAACACCCTCCACCCTACAATCTCTGCCCATTTTCGCATCAAAATTTGCCAAATTTTTGAAAATTTAAAAAAATGTCATGTTTTCACCAAAAAATGCAGTCAATTGCAAAACTTCGGGGTCGACTTTTCCGCTGAATTTGTGTCGTTTTTTTGAAAATCAAAATTTGGATAAAATTCTTTGGATATATCGGTAGAGATTCCGTTGTTGATGATAAATCTGAAATTTGAACGGATTTGGCCAAAGGATATGGTCAAAAAGTTGAAAAAATCCTTGAGGAGGAAGTGTACAAACCTCGTCCTGATGACATTTTTTGGCTATATCTCGGAAAGTGTTTGACGCAGGGTGACAAATGAGGCACCAGAATGTTCGTATTGAGTGCCTGCATACAAAATATAAACGAGGAAATCGAAGACAAACGCACCGTTTTCGAGATATGGTCCATTTTTCGAAATTATTTGCTTTTTTCGTCCTTTCTGATGCCATTTTTTTGGCTATAGCTCGGAAGCTGATGGAGCCAGGGCCACAAATGAAGCCTTCAGATGTTCGTATAGAACAGGCATCGCGTATGAAGAGTAAGGAAGAGGAAATCGACACGAGATGCACCGTTTTTGAGATATGGCGTTTTTTTCCAAAAACGAAACATTTTTTACCAGAAATTCGACACAAATCAGGCGATTTCCGATTTCTAACTTTGCGTGCCTTGAAGGCGAAGTCATTACCTACAACCCCCCATCTTTACTTTTTTCCTGCGTCCCTCCGCTCCCGAGATATTCAAAGTCAAATTATGCACCCTGCAAAAAAGTTGGTTTTTCGGTCAAACACCTCCCCATTTTTGACTAAAAGTGGGGTTCTATTGCGGCTAGAGCGGTGATTTTGGGCTTAAAAGTTGCGTCATCCGGTCGTGCATGTTTGGAAAAAAGCTCAACTGAAAGGCAAATTGCGATTGGACGCACCGTTTTCGAGATATGGCGCATTTTTCAAAAACGAAAGAAATTTTTTCAGAAATTCGATATAAATCAGGCGATTTTGGATTTGAAAACGAAGAAATGATTTCAGAAAAGATTGTGTCAAAAAGATTGTACCAAAAAAAGACACAAGTGCCCAAAATTTCATGCCCCAAAAATCCTCATTTTCACCTGAGTGCTGTATGTACTTCAAAAATAAATCTCTTCCGCAACGATGATGAGCGACGATCATCTCGTTTTGATGTGATGATGTACAATTCATCATCAACACCAACACCGCAGCAATCTCAACCATGCACACCCGGCAAAAACGTAAATTCCTCGAATTTTAATGCCAAATTGGATACAATTATCTGCTCTTCTTACGGGTGTTTTTTTCGAAAATCAAAAGAAATTATACGATGTTGACATTGAGAGTAACGCAGATGTATCTTTTTTTTTTTGGATAGAATTCTATTTATTTCAGAATTCAACAAGTTGTTGGGGGTTATTAATAAAACTCTTCTCTTCACAAAATGTTTTCTTTTTTTTTTTTTGTTTTTTGTTCGTGGCACGAAAACTTATGAAAGCCAAGGGGGTTTTTGAAATTCTGACAAATTGTAGGTGAGATCTTGCGAGGCGATGACGCGGGGCATGGGAAGAGGTGTCAATTGAGGTGCATGTACGTGTGTGGGGGCAGAGGGGATACAACATTTCTTCTTTGTGACCTCCCATGAGAGATGGAGAGGATCGGTTCAAAAAAAAACATTTTCATTCATTTCAAAGATTTTTTTTGAGAAAAAAAAAACTCGCCCACACAATAGACGCATGCATAGACATTTAGACACGTATCAAAAAAAAATGTGATCATTTCACCCCAATAAACAACACGAGAGACAAAAAATAAAAGGAAAAAATTGAGAAAAAATATCTATTGAGCCACACACTTGCAAAATGTTTGATATTTTTATCTTTTCCCCGACGATGATGATTTCCAAAGTGAAAGAAAAAAAAAATGGTCTCACTACTTACCTTTGTTTCTCGTTGAATTGCATTTTTGGATCTTTTTTTTTTGCTTTTCTCGGTCTATTTTTCGATATGATTTTTGAAACAGAAAGTATCTCTCTGTGCGAACTAACAAGTCTTGTCTTGGGTGCTTAGAGAAGGGGAGAAAGGGATCTAATCAGTGCGTGAAGCCTAAGAAAAAAAAAAAGAATTCAATCAATCAACAAAATCGTGCGCAAACACAAGGACACTGAACTGAATTTTTTTACAAGAAAATGTTTTGTAACTCACAGATAATGTCCGTGATTGCAATTTTGTACCCAAAAGCAAAACATTTTTGAACTGTTTTTGAACTTCGATCGACTCGGTTTTTGGTGTGAAATTTTTGAACAGACAAAACTTAAAATAAATGTTTTCGATTCTTCTGATCCCCTATCGTTCACATAACACCGCTAGCAATCGGTCACTTTTTATTATTTTTTTTTTTCAATTTTTTCACCCGAACAACAAGACACCTGAACTTTTTTTTGATTCAAATTTTCTAGTTGTTTTCAAAACTCGATCTTACAGCACGTTTTTGAACCGAACCGAAAAAAAAATGAATTAATTTCTTGTTCGAATCCGAATGGCCAACAAAGCGTCTGAGAGCTTATGCAAAATATTGAGCTAACGACCGCCACCACCGCCGCCGCCGACAACACTTAAAACGAACATATTTCAAAAAATAAACTTTTCAACGCTTGCTTTTCTGTGTCTTTTCATTTTTGCCGTTGATTTCATTCCGCTCTCATCTCATTTTGTTTCCTCGTGTGATGTTCCTGCTAAATGTTCGCCCTCTCACTCGCTGTGGCTCTCCCTCGGCGCACTTCTCTCTCAAACGTGCGTGTGTGTGTCTTCTTGTGCGATCTTGTTCCACGTTCGGTGTGCAACAAGAAAAAAAAACAAATTCGAAGAAAAAATTGTAACCGTCTATTAAAAGACGGCAATTTTTCTTCCTGAGATTTCGTTGTGCGGCGAATCAGGAAAGCGGTCAGTGCGTCCGTTCAAAAATTGTAAAATTATGCGTTTTTTTTCGTTCTCTCTCTCAAAGGGCTTCGCTCAAGCACGATCGTAAAAAAAAGATGCCATGTGCGTTGGAAATTGCGTGAAATGAGATGTCAAGCGATTTGAGAGCGGAAAGCTTCTCCGCAAGTGGAAGAATGAAGAAAAGTTTGAAATAGAATTCATAACTGGAAGCGGAGGATGGCTTGTGGCTTGTCCTAGATTTAAATTTAGAGTGCGTCGGAAATGTTTGAGGCTGAATTTGGTATACAACCGTTTGTTTTTGTTTTCCTCTGTGAACCGTCGAGAATTCAGGCAGGTGACCTACAAGCGAAACCTGAGAAAAACTGACCTACAAATTCTCAAAAATGGTCTTAAATTTCATAAAAATGAGGTCAAAAACTGCTGATGGGGGCAAACATTCCGAAAATTTATCGTAAAAGGTCATTTTAGCCAGAAATTCTAGCAGGTATTTTTGCCGATGTGCAGACTTTGACTTTGAATATCTCGGGAACGGAGGGACGCAGGAAAAAAGTAATGATAGGGGGTTGTAGGTAATGACTTCGTCTTCAAGGCATGCAAAGTTAGAAATCGAAAATCGACCGATTTGTGTAGAATTTCTGGGAAAATAAGTTTCGCTTTTGGAAAAAACGCCATATCTCGGAAACGGTGCGTCCAATCGCAATTTGCCCTTTGGTTAAGCTTTTTTTCAAACATACACGACCGGATGACGCAACTTTTAAGCCCAAAATCACCGCTCTAGCTCCAATAGAACCCCACTTTTGGCCAAAAATAAGGTGGTGTTCGACCAAAAAACCAACTTTTTTGCAGGGTGCATAATTTGACTTTGAATATCTCGGGAACGGAGGGACGCAGGAAAAAAGTAATGATAGGGGGTTGTAGGTAATGACTTCGTCTTCAAGGCATGCAAAGTTAGAAATCGGAAATCGACCGATTTGTGTAGAATTTCGGGGAAAATAACTTTCGTTTTTGGAAAAAACGCCATATCTCGGAAACGGTGCGTCCAATCGCAATTTGCCTTTTGGTTAAGCTTTTTTTCAAACATACACGACCGGATGACGCAACTTTTAAGCCCAAAATCACCGCTCTAGCTCCAATAGAACCCCACTTTTGGCCAAAAATAAGGTGGTGTTCGACCAAAAAACCAACTTTTTTGCAGGGTGCATAATTTGACTTTGAATATCTCGGGAACGGAGGGACGCAGGAAAAAAGTAATGATAGGGGGTTGTAGGTAATGACTTCGTCTTCAAGGCATGCAAAGTTAGAAAGCGGAAATCGACCGATTTGTGTAGAATTTCGGGGAAAATAACTTTCGTTTTTGGAAAAAACGCCATATCTCGGAAACGGTGCGTCCAATCGCAATTTGCCTTTTAGTTAAGCTTTTTTTCAAACATACACGACCGGATGACGCAACTTTTAAGCCCAAAATCACCGCTCTAGCTCCAATAGAACCCCACTTTTGCCCAAAAATAAGGTGGTGTTCGACCAAAAAACCAACTTTTTTGCAGGGTGCATAATTTGACTTTGAATATCTCGGGAACGGAGGGACGCAGGAAAAAAGTAATGACAGGGGGTTGTAGGTAATGACTTCGTCTTCAAGGCATGCAAAGTTAGAAATCGGAAATCGACCGATTTGTGTAGAATTTCGGGGAAAATAACTTTCGTTTTTGGAAAAAACGCCATATCTCGGAAACGGTGCGTCCAATCGCAATTTGCCTTTCGTTAAGCTTTTTTTCAAACATACACGACCGGATGACGCAACTTTTAAGCCCAAAATCACCGCTCTAGCTCCAATAGAACCCCACTTTTGCCCAAAAATAAGGTGGTGTTCGACCAAAAAACCAACTTTTTTGCAGGGTGCATAATTTGACTTTGAATATCTCGGGAACGGAGGGACGCAGGAAAAAAGTAATGATAGGGGGTTGTAGGTAATGACTTCGTCTTCAAGGCATGCAAAGTTAGAAATCGGAAATCGACCGATTTGTGTAGAATTTCGGGGAAAATAACTTTCGTTTTTGGAAAAAACGCCATATCTCGGAAACGGTGCGTCCAATCGCAATTTGCCTTTCGTTAAGCTTTTTTTCAAACATACACGACCGGATGACGCAACTTTTAAGCCCAAAATCACCGCTCTAGCTCCAATAGAACCCCACTTTTGCCCAAAAATAAGGTGGTGTTCGACCAAAAAACCAACTTTTTTGCAGGGTGCATAATTTGACTTTGAATATCTCGGGAACGGAGGGACGCAGGAAAAAAGTAATGATAGGGGGTTGTAGGTAATGACTTCGTCTTCAAGGCATGCAAAGTTAGAAATCGGAAATCGACCGATTTGTGTAGAATTTCGGGGAAAATAACTTTCGTTTTTGGAAAAAACGCCATATCTCGGAAACGGTGCGTCCAATCGCAATTTGCCTTTCGTTAAGCTTTTTTTCAAACATACACGACCGGATGACGCAACTTTTAAGCCCAAAATCACCGCTCTAGCTCCAATAGAACCCCACTTTTGCCCAAAAATAAGGTGGTGTTCGACCAAAAAACCAACTTTTTTGCAGGGTGCATAATTTGACTTTGAATATCTCGGGAACGGAGGGACGCAGGAAAAAAGTAATGATAGGGGGTTGTAGGTAATGACTTCGTCTTCAAGGCATGCAAAGTTAGAAATCGGAAATCGACCGATTTGTGTAGAATTTCGGGGAAAATAACTTTCGTTTTTGGAAAAAACGCCATATCTCGGAAACGGTGCGTCCAATCGCAATTTGCCTTTCGTTAAGCTTTTTTTCAAACATACACGACCGGATGACGCAACTTTTAAGCCCAAAATCACCGCTCTAGCTCCAATAGAACCCCACTTTTGCCCAAAAATAAGGTGGTGTTCGACCAAAAAACCAACTTTTTTGCAGGGTGCATAATTTGACTTTGAATATCTCGGGAACGGAGGGACGCAGGAAAAAAGTAATGATAGGGGGTTGTAGGTAATGACTTCGTCTTCAAGGCATGCAAAGTTAGAAATCGGAAATCGACCGATTTGTGTAGAATTTCGGGGAAAATAACTTTCGTTTTTGGAAAAAACGCCATATCTCGGAAACGGTGCGTCCAATCGCAATTTGCCTTTCGTTAAGCTTTTTTTCAAACATACACGACCGGATGACGCAACTTTTAAGCCCAAAATCACCGCTCTAGCTCCAATAGAACCCCACTTTTGGCCAAAAATAAGGTGGTGTTCGACCAAAAAACCAACTTTTTTGCAGGGTGCATAATTTGACTTTGAATATCTCGGGAACGGAGGGACGCAGGAAAAAAGTAATGATAGGGGGTTGTAGGTAATGACTTCGTCTTCAAGGCATGCAAAGTTAGAAATCGGAAATCGACCGATTTGTGTAGAATTTCGGGGAAAATAACTTTCGTTTTTGGAAAAAACGCCATATCTCGGAAACGGTGCGTCCAATCGCAATTTGCCTTTCGTTAAGCTTTTTTTCAAACATACACGACCGGATGACGCAACTTTTAAGCCCAAAATCACCGCTCTAGCTCCAATAGAACCCCACTTTTGCCCAAAAATAAGGTGGTGTTCGACCAAAAAACCAACTTTTTTGCAGGGTGCATAATTTGACTTTGAATATCTCGGGAACGGAGGGACGCAGGAAAAAAATAATGATAGGGGGTTGTAGGTAATGACTTCGTCTTCAAGGCATGCAAAGTTAGAAATCGGAAATCGACCGATTTGTATAGAATTTCGGGGAAAATAACTTTCGTTTTTGGAAAAAACGCCATATCTCGGAAACGGTGCGTCCAATCGCAATTTGCCTTTTAGTTAAGCTTTTTTTCAAACATACACGACCGGATGACGCAACTTTTAAGCCCAAAATCACCGCTCTAGCTCCAATAGAACCCCACTTTTGGCCAACCAGAAGGTGGTGTTCGACCAAAAAACCAACATTTTTGCAGGGTGCATAATTTGACTTTGAATATCTCGGGAACGGAGGGACGCAGGAAAAAGGTAATGATAGGGGGTTGTAGGTAATGACTTCGTCTTCAAAGCATGTAAAGTTAGAAATCGGAAATCGATCGATTTGTGTAGAATTTCGGGGAAAATAACTTTCGATTTTGGAAAAAACGCCATATCTCGGAAACGGTGCGTCCAATCGCAATTTGCCTTTTAGTTAAGCTTTTTTTCAAACATACACGACCGGATGACGCAACTTTTAAGCCCAAAATCACCGCTCTAGCTCCAATAGAACCCCACTTTTGGCCAAAAATAAGGTGGTGTTCGACCAAAAAACCAACTTTTTTGCAGGGTGCATAATTTGACTTTGAATATCTCGGGAACGGAGGGACGCAGGAAAAAAGTAATGATAGGGGGTTGTAGGTAATGACTTCGTCTTCAAGGCATGCAAAGTTAGAAATCGGAAATCGACCGATTTGTGTAGAATTTCGGGGAAAATAACTTTCGTTTTTGGAAAAAAACGCCATATCTCGGAAACGGTGCGTCCAATCGCAATTTGCCTTTTGGTTAAGCTTTTTTTCAAACATACACGACCGGATGACGCAACTTTTAAGCCCAAAATCACCGCTCTAGCTCCAATAGAACCCCACTTTTGCCCAAAAATAAGGTGGTGTTCGACCAAAAAACCAACTTTTTTGCAGGGTGCATAATTTGACTTTGAATATCTCGGGAACGGAGGGACGCAGGAAAAAAGTAATGACAGGGGGTTGTAGGTAATGACTTCGTCTTCAAGGCATGCAAAGTTAGAAATCGGAAATCGACCGATTTGTGTAGAATTTCGGGGAAAATAACTTTCGTTTTTGGAAAAAACGCCATATCTCGGAAACGGTGCGTCCAATCGCAATTTGCCTTTTCGTTAAGCTTTTTTTCAAACATACACGACCGGATGACGCAACTTTTAAGCCCAAAATCACCGCTCTAGCTCCAATAGAACCCCACTTTTGGCCAAAAATAAGGTGGTGTTCGACCAAAAAACCAACTTTTTTGCAGGGTGCATAATTTGACTTTGAATATCTCGGGAACGGAGGGACGCAGGAAAAAAGTAATGATAGGGGGTTGTAGGTAATGACTTCGTCTTCAAGGCATGCAAAGTTAGAAATCGGAAATCGACCGATTTGTGTAGAATTTCGGGGAAAATAACTTTCGTTTTTGGAAAAAACGCCATATCTCGGAAACGGTGCGTCCAATCGCAATTTGCCTTTTAGTTAAGCTTTTTTTCAAACATACACGACCGGATGACGCAACTTTTAAGCCCAAAATCACCGCTCTAGCTCCAATAGAACCCCACTTTTGGCCAAAAATAAGGTGGTGTTCGACCAAAAAACCAACTTTTTTGCAGGGTGCATAATTTGACTTTGAATATCTCGGGAACGGAGGGACGCAGGAAAAAAGTAATGATAGGGGGTTGTAGGTAATGACTTCGTCTTCAAGGCATGCAAAGTTAGAAATCGGAAATCGACCGATTTGTATAGAATTTCGGGGAAAATAACTTTCGTTTTTGGAAAAAACGCCATATCTCGGAAACGGTGCGTCCAATCGCAATTTGCCTTTTAGTTAAGCTTTTTTTCAAACATACACGACCGGATGACGCAACTTTTAAGCCCAAAATCACCGCTCTAGCTCCAATAGAACCCCACTTTTGGCCAAAAATAAGGTGGTGTTCGACCAAAAAACCAACTTTTTTGCAGGGTGCATAATTTGACTTTGAATATCTCGGGAACGGAGGGACGCAGGAAAAAAGTAATGATAGGGGGTTGTAGGTAATGACTTCGTCTTCAAGGCATGCAAAGTTAGAAATCGGAAATCGACCGATTTGTGTAGAATTTCGGGGAAAATAACTTTCGTTTTTGGAAAAAACGCCATATCTCGGAAACGGTGCGTCCAATCGCAATTTGCCTTTTAGTTAAGCTTTTTTTCAAACATACACGACCGGATGACGCAACTTTTAAGCCCAAAATCACCGCTCTAGCTCCAATAGAACCCCACTTTTGGCCAAAAATAAGGTGGTGTTCGACCAAAAAACCAACTTTTTTGCAGGGTGCATAATTTGACTTTGAATATCTCGGGAACGGAGGGACGCAGGAAAAAAGTAATGATAGGGGGTTGTAGGTAATGACTTCGTCTTCAAGGCATGCAAAGTTAGAAATCGGAAATCGACCGATTTGTGTAGAATTTCGGGGAAAATAACTTTCGTTTTTGGAAAAAACGCCATATCTCGGAAACGGTGCGTCCAATCGCAATTTGCCTTTTAGTTAAGCTTTTTTTCAAACATACACGACCGGATGACGCAACTTTTAAGCCCAAAATCACCGCTCTAGCTCCAATAGAACCCCACTTTTGGCCAACCAGAAGGTGGTGTTCGACCAAAAAACCAACTTTTTTGCAGGGTGCATAATTTGACTTTGAATATCTCGGGAACGGAGGGACGCAGGAAAAAAGTAATGATAGGGGCTCGTAGGTATTGACTTCGTCTTCAAGGCATGTAAAGTTAGAAATCGAAAATCGACCGATTTGTGTAGAATTTCGGGGAAAATAACTTTCGTTTTTGGAAAAAACGCCATATCTCGGAAACGGTGCGTCCAATCGCAATTTGCCTTTTGGTTAAGCTTTTTTTCAAACATACACGACCGGATGACGCAACTTTTAAGCCCAAAATCACCGCTCTAGCTCCAATAGAACCCCACTTTTGGCCAAAAATAAGGTGGTGTTCGACCAAAAAACCAACTTTTTTGCAGGGTGCATAATTTGACTTTGAATATCTCGGGAACGGAGGGACGCAGGAAAAAAGTAATGATAGGGGGTTGTAGGTAATGACTTCGTCTTCAAGGCATGCAAAGTTAGAAATCGGAAATCGACCGATTTGTGTAGAATTTCGGGGAAAATAACTTTCGTTTTTGGAAAAAACGCCATATCTCGGAAACGGTGCGTCCAATCGCAATTTGCCTGCCTGCCGAAGGGACGCAGGAAAAAAGTAATGATAGGGGGTTGTAGGTAATGACTTCGTCTTCAAGGCATGCAAAGTTAGAAATCGGAAATCGACCGATTTGTGTAGAATTTCGGGGAAAATAACTTTCGTTTTTGGAAAAAACGCCATATCTCGGAAACGGTGCGTCCAATCGCAATTTGCCTTTTAGTTAAGCTTTTTTTCAAACATACACGACCGGATGACGCAACTTTTAAGCCCAAAATCACCGCTCTAGCTCCAATAGAACCCCACTTTTGGCCAAAAATAAGGTGGTGTTCGACCAAAAAACCAACTTTTTTGCAGGGTGCATAATTTGACTTTGAATATCTCGGGAACGGAGGGACGCAGGAAAAAAGTAATGATAGGGGGTTGTAGGTAATGACTTCGTCTTCAAGGCATGCAAAGTTAGAAATCGGAAATCGACCGATTTGTGTAGAATTTCGGGGAAAATAACTTTCGTTTTTGGAAAAAACGCCATATCTCGGAAACGGTGCGTCCAATCGCAATTTGCCTTTTAGTTAAGCTTTTTTTCAAACATACACGACCGGATGACGCAACTTTTAAGCCCAAAATCACCGCTCTAGCTCCAATAGAACCCCACTTTTGGCCAAAAATAAGGTGGTGTTCGACCAAAAAACCAACTTTTTTGCAGGGTGCATAATTTGACTTTGAATATCTCGGGAACGGAGGGACGCAGGAAAAAAGTAATGATAGGGAGTTGTAGGTAATGACTTCGTCTTCAAGGCGTGTAAAGTTAGAAATCGAAAATTGACCGATTTGTGTAGAATTTCGGGGAAAATAAGTTTCGTTTTTGGAAAAAACGCCATATCTCGGAAACGGTGCGTCCAATCGCTATTTGCCTTTTAGTTAAGCTTTTTTTCAAACATACACGACCGGATGACGCAACTTTTAAGCCCAAAATCACCGCTCTAGCTCCAATAGAACCCCACTTTTGGCCAAAAATAAGGTGGTGTTCGACCAAAAAACCAACTTTTTTGCAGGGTGCATAATTTGACTTTGAATATCTCGGGAACGGAGGGACGCAGGAAAAAAGTAATGATAGGGGGTTGTAGGTAATGACTTCGTCTTCAAGGCATGCAAAGTTAGAAATCGGAAATCGACCGATTTGTGTAGAATTTCGGGGAAAATAACTTTCGTTTTTGGAAAAAACGCCATATCTCGGAAACGGTGCGTCCAATCGCAATTTGCCTTTTGGTTAAGCTTTTTTTCAAACATACACGACCGGATGACGCAACTTTTAAGCCCAAAATCACCGCTCTAGCTCCAATAGAACCCCACTTTTGGCCAAAAATAAGGTGGTGTTCGACCAAAAAACCAACTTTTTTGCAGGGTGCATAATTTGACTTTGAATATCTCGGGAACGGAGGGACGCAGGAAAAAAGTAATGATAGGGGGTTGTAGGTAATGACTTCGTCTTCAAGGCATGCAAAGTTAGAAATCGGAAATCGACCGATTTGTGTAGAATTTCGGGGAAAATAACTTTCGTTTTTGGAAAAAACGCCATATCTCGGAAACGGTGCGTCCAATCGCAATTTGCCTTTTAGTTAAGCTTTTTTTCAAACATACACGACCGGATGACGCAACTTTTAAGCCCAAAATCACCGCTCTAGCTCCAATAGAACCCCACTTTTGGCCAAAAATAAGGTGGTGTTCGACCAAAAAACCAACTTTTTTGCAGGGTGCATAATTTGACTTTGAATATCTCGGGAACGGAGGGACGCAGGAAAAAAGTAATGATAGGGAGTTGTAGGTAATGACTTCGTCTTCAAGGCATGCAAAGTTAGAAATCGGAAATCGACCGATTTGTGTAGAATTTCGGGGAAAATAACTTTCGTTTTTGGAAAAAACGCCATATCTCGGAAACGGTGCGTCCAATCGCAATTTGCCTTTTAGTTAAGCTTTTTTTCAAACATACACGACCGGATGACGCAACTTTTAAGCCCAAAATCACCGCTCTAGCTCCAATAGAACCCCACTTTTGGCCAAAAATAAGGTGGTGTTCGACCAAAAAACCAACTTTTTTGCAGGGTGCATAATTTGACTTTGAATATCTCGGGAACGGAGGGACGCAGGAAAAAAGTAATGATAGGGGGTTGTAGGTAATGACTTCGTCTTCAAGGCATGCAAAGTTAGAAATCGGAAATCGACCGATTTGTGTAGAATTTCGGGGAAAATAACTTTCGTTTTTGGAAAAAACGCCATATCTCGGAAACGGTGCGTCCAATCGCAATTTGCCTTTTAGTTAAGCTTTTTTTCAAACATACACGACCGGATGACGCAACTTTTAAGCCCAAAATCACCGCTCTAGCTCCAATAGAACCCCACTTTTGGCCAAAAATAAGGTGGTGTTCCACCTAAAAACCAAATTTTGTTGCCGAAAATGCGCCATATCTCTAACGCGGTTCCTCTGGTGTCAAATTCTTCTGGTGGTTTGCCATGCAGGCGTTCAATATGAACATTTAAGGGCCTTATTTATGAACGTAGGTCTAGTACTTTCCGAGATATAGCCAAAAAATGTCATCAGGACGAGGTTATGCCCTTCTCCGTCTCAAGGATTTTTTGAACTTTTTGACCACATCCCTTGACCAAATCCGTTCAAATTTCAGAATTATCACCAACTACGGAATCTCTACCCATCTATCCAAAGAATTTCATCCAAATTTGGATTTTCAAAAAATCGACACAAATTCAGCGGAAAAGTCGACCCCGAAGTTTCGCAATTGACTGCATTTTTCGGTGAAAACATGACATTTTTTAAAATTTTCAAAAATTTGGAAAATTTTGATGCGAAAATGGTCAGAGATGGTGGGGTGGTGGGTGTTCGAAGGAGAAATCATAAATTTGCAAGGATTCAGTGTCCAAGGATCCTGCAGGACACAAAAAAGGACATCACTTTTCATACGAAAATCTTTCGCTGATATCATTTTCAGACATCCTAGCGGTGTCCGAGACGAACATTTTGATACCACTTTTGTGGTCCTAGGCCTAATAGTTTCCGAGTTATGGCCAATTAATAGCATCAAAAAGGACGGAAAAATCACTTGTTTTTTTTAGAAAATTCACTATATCTCGAAAATGGTGCATCTGGCGTCAGTATCACTCAAAACATGTTTAATGCAGGCACTCAATACAAAAATTTTGAGCCTAGTTTTGTGAGCCTAGGCCTAACAGTTTTCGAGCTATAGCCAAAAGAGAGGATCGGAGAGGACGAAAAAAGCTATTTATTTTTGAAAAATGCGCCATATCTTGAAAACGCCAATTTTTTTTCCTAAAAAACGAAAATTTTTATTTGTCAAACTAGGACTTACAGTTTCCCACTTGGCATGGGCATTAAGTCCACCTCGCAAAAAGTGGCCTTAGTTCCCACCTCGCATGGGCATTAAGTCCACCTCGCAAAAAGTGGAGTTATTTCCCACCTCGCATGAGCATTAAGTCCACCTCGCAAAAAGTGGAGTTATTTCCCACCTCGCATGAGCATTAAGTCCACCTCGCAAAAAGTGGAGTTATTTCCCACCTCGCATGGGAATCAAGTCCACCTCGCAAAAAGTGGAGTTATTTCCCACCTCGCATGGGAATCAAGTCCACCTCGCAAAAAGTGGAGTTATTTCCCACCTCGCATGGGAATCAAGTCCACCTCGCAAAAAGTGGAGTTATTTCCCACCTCGCATGGGAATCAAGTCCACCTCGCAAAAAGTGGAGTTACTTCCCACCTCGCATGGGCATCAAGGCCACCTCGCAGAAAGTGTACTTATTGCCCACCTCGCATGGGAATCAAGTCCACCTCGCAAAAAGTGGAGTTATTTCCCACCTCGCATGGGAATCAAGTCCACCTCGCAAAAAGTGGAGTTATTTCCCACCTCGCATGAGCATTAAGTCCACCTCGCAAAAAGTGGAGTTATTTCCCACCTCGCATGGGAATCAAGTCCACCTCGCAAAAAGTGGAGTTATTTCCCACCTCGCATGAGCATTAAGTCCACCTCGCAAAAAGTGGAGTTATTTCCCACCTCGCATGGGTATCAAGGCCACCTCGCAGAAAGTGTACTTATTGCCCAACTCGCATGGGAATCAAGACCACCTCGCAAAAAGTGGAGTTATTTCCCACCTCGCATGAGCATTAAGTCCACCTCGCAAAAAGTGGAGTTATTTCCCACCTCGCATGGGAATCAAGTCCACCTCGCAAAAAGTGGAGTTATTTCCCACCTCGCATGAGCATTAAGTCCACCTCGCAAAAAGTGGAGTTATTTCCCACCTCGCATGGGTATCAAGGCCACCTCGCAGAAAGTGTACTTATTGCCCAACTCGCATGGGAATCAAGACCACCTCGCAAAAAGTGGAGTTATTTCCCACCTCGCATGAGCATTAAGTCCACCTCGCAAAAAGTGGAGTTATTTCCCACCTCGCATGGGTATCAAGGCCACCTCGCAGAAAGTGTACTTATTGCCCAACTCGCATGGGAATCAAGACCACCTCGCAAAAAGTGGAGTTATTTCCCACCTCGCATGAGCATTAAGTCCACCTCGCAAAAAGTGGAGTTATTTCCCACCTCGCATGGGAATCAAGTCCACCTCGCAAAAAGTGGAGTTATTTCCCACCTCGCATGAGCATTAAGTCCACCTCGCAAAAAGTGGAGTTATTTCCCACCTCGCATGGGAATCAAGTCCACCTCGCAAAAAGTGGAGTTATTTCCCACCTCGCATGAGCATTAAGTCCACCTCGCAAAAAGTGGAGTTATTTCCCACCTCGCATGGGAATCAAGTCCACCTCGCAAAAAGTGGAGTTATTTCCCACCTCGCATGAGCATTAAGTCCACCTCGCAAAAAGTGGAGTTATTTCCCACCTCGCATGGGCATCAAGGCCACCTCGCAGAAAGTGTACTTATTGCCCACCTCGCATGGGAATCAAGTCCACCTCGCAAAAAGTGGAGTTACTTCCCACCTCGCATGGGCATCAAGGCCACCTCGCAGAAAGTGTACTTATTGCCCACCTCGCATGGGAATCAAGTCCACCTCGCAAAAAGTGGAGTTATTTCCCACCTCGCATGGGAATCAAGTCCACCTCGCAAAAAGTGGAGTTATTTCCCACCTCGCATGGGAATCAAGTCCACCTCGCAAAAAGTGGAGTTATTTCCCACCTCGCATGAGCATTAAGTCCACCTCGCAAAAAGTGGAGTTATTTCCCACCTCGCATGGGAATCAAGTCCACCTCGCAAAAAGTGGAGTTATTTCCCACCTCGCATGAGCATTAAGTCCACCTCGCAAAAAGTGGAGTTATTTCCCACCTCGCATGGGAATCAAGTCCACCTCGCAAAAAGTGGAGTTATTTCCCACCTCGCATGAGCATTAAGTCCACCTCGCAAAAAGTGGAGTTATTTCCCACCTCGCATGGGAATCAAGTCCACCTCGCAAAAAGTGGAGTTATTTCCCACCTCGCATGAGCATTAAGTCCACCTCGCAAAAAGTGGAGTTATTTCCCACCTCGCATGGGAATCAAGTCCACCTCGCAAAAAGTGGAGTTATTTCCCACCTCGCATGAGCATTAAATCCACCTCGCAAAAAGTGGAGTTATTTCCCACCTCGCATGGGAATCAAGTCCACCTCGCAAAAAGTGGAGTTATTTCCCACCTCGCATGAGCATTAAGTCCACCTCGCAAAAAGTGGAGTTATTTCCCACCTCGCATGGGAATCAAGTCCACCTCGCAAAAAGTGGAGTTATTTCCCACCTCGCATGAGCATTAAGTCCACCTCGCAAAAAGTGGAGTTATTTCCCACCTTGCATGGGAATCAAGTCCACCTCGCAAAAAGTGGAGTTATTTCCCACCTCGCATGAGCATTAAGTCCACCTCGCAAAAAGTGGAGTTATTTCCCACCTCGCATGGGAATCAAGTCCACCTCGCAAAAAGTGGAGTTATTTCCCACCTCGCATGAGCATTAAGTCCACCTCGCAAAAAGTGGAGTTATTTCCCACCTCGCATGGGAATCAAGTCCACCTCGCAAAAAGTGGAGTTATTTCCCACCTCGCATGAGCATTAAGTCCACCTCGCAAAAAGTGGAGTTATTTCCCACCTCGCATGGGTATCAAGGCCACCTCGCAGAAAGTGTACTTATTGCCCAACTCGCATGGGAATCAAGACCACCTCGCAAAAAGTGGAGTTATTTCCCACCTCGCATGAGCATTAAGTCCACCTCGCAAAAAGTGGAGTTATTTCCCACCTCGCATGGGAATCAAGTCCACCTCGCAAAAAGTGGAGTTATTTCCCACCTCGCATGAGCATTAAGTCCACCTCGCAAAAAGTGGAGTTATTTCCCACCTCGCATGGGAATCAAGTCCACCTCGCAAAAAGTGGAGTTATTTCCCACCTCGCATGAGCATTAAGTCCACCTCGCAAAAAGTGGAGTTATTTCCCACCTCGCATGGGAATCAAGTCCACCTCGCAAAAAGTGGAGTTATTTCCCACCTCGCATGAGCATTAAGTCCACCTCGCAAAAAGTGGAGTTATTTCCCACCTCGCATGGGAATCAAGTCCACCTCGCAAAAAGTGGAGTTATTTCCCACCTCGCATGAGCATTAAGTCCACCTCGCAAAAAGTGGAGTTATTTCCCACCTCGCATGGGTATCAAGGCCACCTCGCAGAAAGTGTACTTATTGCCCAACTCGCATGGGAATCAAGACCACCTCGCAAAAAGTGGAGTTATTTCCCACCTCGCATGAGCATTAAGTCCACCTCGCAAAAAGTGGAGTTATTTCCCACCTCGCATGGGAATCAAGTCCACCTCGCAAAAAGTGGAGTTATTTCCCACCTCGCATGAGCATCAAGTCCACCTCGCAAAAAGTGGAGTTATTTCCCACCCCGCATGGGCATCAAGTCCACCTCGCAAAAAGTGGAGTTATTTCCCACCTCGCATGAGCATTAAGTCCACCTCGCAAAAAGTGGAGTTATTTCCCACCTCGCATGGGTATCAAGGCCACCTCGCAGAAAGTGTACTTATTGCCCAACTCGCATGGGAATCAAGACCACCTCGCAAAAAGTGGAGTTATTTCCCACCTCGCATGAGCATTAAGTCCACCTCGCAAAAAGTGGAGTTATTTCCCACCTCGCATGGGAATCAAGTCCACCTCGCAAAAAGTGGAGTTATTTCCCACCTCGCATGAGCATTAAGTCCACCTCGCAAAAAGTGGAGTTATTTCCCACCTCGCATGGGCATCAAGGCCACCTCGCAGAAAGTGTACTTATTGCCCACCTCGCATGGGAATCAAGACCACCTCGCAAAAAGTGGAGTTATTTCCCACCTCGCATGGGAATCAAGTCCACCTCGCAAAAAGTGGAGTTATTTCCCACCTCGCATGGGCATCAAGGCCACCTCGCAGAAAGTGTACTTATTGCCCACCTCGCATGGGAATCAAGACCACCTCGCAAAAAGTGGAGTTATTTCCCACCTCGCATGAGCATCAAGTCCACCTCGCAAAAAGTGGAGTTATTTCCCACCTCGCATGAGCATTAAGACCACCTCGCAAAAAGTGGAGTTATTTCCCACCTCGCATGAGCATTAAGACCACCTCGCAAAAAGTGGAGTTATTTCCCACCCCGCATGAGCATTAAGTCCACCTCGCAAAAAGTGGAGTTATTTCCCACCTCGCATGGGAATCAAGTCCACCTCGCAAAAAGTGGAGTTATTTCCCACCTCGCATGAGCATTAAGTCCACCTCGCAAAAAGTGGAGTTATTTCCCACCTCGCATGGGAATCAAGTCCACCTCGCAAAAAGTGGAGTTATTTCCCACCTCGCATGAGCATTAAGACCACCTCGCAAAAAGTGGAGTTATTTCCCACCTCGCATGAGCATTAAGTCCACCTCGCAAAAAGTGGAGTTATTTCCCACCTCGCATGGGCATCAAGGCCACCTCGCAGAAAGTGTACTTATTGCCCACCTCGCATGGGAATCAAGACCACCTCGCAAAAAGTGGAGTTATTTCCCACCTCGCATGAGCATTAAGTCCACCTCGCAAAAAGTGGAGTTATTTCCCACCTCGCATGGGCATCAAGGCCACCTCGCAAAAAGTGGAGTTATTTCCCACCTCGCATGGGCATCAAGGCCACCTCGCAGAAAGTGTACTTATTGCCCACCTCGCATGGGAATCAAGACCACCTCGCAAAAAGTGGAGTTATTTCCCACCTCGCATGGGCATCAAGGCCACCTCGCAGAAAGTGTACTTATTGCCCACCTCGCATGGGAATCAAGACCACCTCGCAAAAAGTGGAGTTATTTCCCACCTCGCATGGGAATCAAGTCCACCTCGCAAAAAGTGGAGTTATTTCCCACCTCGCATGAGCATTAAGTTCACCTCGCAAAAAGTGGAGTTATTTCCCACCTCGCATGGGAATCAAGTCCACCTCGCAAAAAGTGGAGTTATTTCCCACCTCGCATGAGCATTAAGTCCACCTCGCAAAAAGTGGAGTTATTTCCCACCTCGCATGGGAATCAAGTCCACCTCGCAAAAAGTGGAGTTATTTCCCACCTCGCATGAGCATTAAGTCCACCTCGCAAAAAGTGGAGTTATTTCCCACCTCGCATGGGAATCAAGTCCACCTCGCAAAAAGTGGAGTTATTTCCCACCTCGCATGGGAATCAAGTCCACCTCGCAAAAAGTGGAGTTATTTCCCACCTCGCATGAGCATTAAGTCCACCTCGCAAAAAGTGGAGTTATTTCCCACCTCGCATGGGAATCAAGTCCACCTCGCAAAAAGTGGAGTTATTTCCCACCTCGCATGAGCATCAAGTCCACCTCGCAAAAAGTGGAGTTATTTCCCACCTCGCATGAGCATTAAGTCCACCTCGCAAAAAGTGGAGTTATTTCCCACCTCGCATGAGCATTAAGTCCACCTCGCAAAAAGTGGAGTTATTTCCCACCTCGCATGAGCATTAAGTCCACCTCGCAAAAAGTGGAGTTATTTCCCATCTCGCATGGGAATCAAGTCCACCTCGCAAAAAGTGGAGTTATTTCCCACCTCGCATGGGAATCAAGTCCACCTCGCAAAAAGTGGAGTTATTTCCCACCTCGCATGGGCATCAAGGCCACCTCGCAGAAAGTGTACTTATTGCCCACCTCGCATGAGCATTAAGTCCACCTCGCAAAAAGTGGAGTTATTTCCCACCTCGCATGGGAATCAAGTCCACCTCGCAAAAAGTGGAGTTATTTCCCACCTCGCATGAGCATTAAGTCCACCTCGCAAAAAGTGGAGTTATTTCCCACCTCGCATGGGAATCAAGTCCACCTCGCAAAAAGTGGAGTTATTTCCCACCTCGCATGAGCATTAAGTCCACCTCGCAAAAAGTGGAGTTATTTCCCACCTCGCATGGGAATCAAGTCCACCTCGCAAAAAGTGGAGTTATTTCCCACCTCGCATGGGAATCAAGTCCACCTCGCAAAAAGTGGAGTTATTTCCCACCTCGCATGGGAATCAAGTCCACCTCGCAAAAAGTGGAGTTATTTCCCACCTCGCATGAGCATTAAGTCCACCTCGCAAAAAGTGGAGTTATTTCCCACCTCGCATGGGAATCAAGTCCACCTCGCAAAAAGTGGAGTTATTTCCCACCTCGCATGGGAATCAAGTCCACCTCGCAAAAAGTGGAGTTATTTCCCACCTCGCATGGGAATCAAGTCCACCTCGCAAAAAGTGGAGTTATTTCCCACCTCGCATGAGCATTAAGTCCACCTCGCAAAAAGTGGAGTTATTTCCCACCTCGCATGGGAATCAAGTCCACCTCGCAAAAAGTGGAGTTATTTCCCACCTCGCATGGGAATCAAGTCCACCTCGCAAAAAGTGGAGTTATTTCCCACCTCGCATGGGAATCAAGTCCACCTCGCAAAAAGTGGAGTTATTTCCCACCTCGCATGGGAATCAAGTCCACCTCGCAAAAAGTGGAGTTATTTCCCACCTCGCATGGGAATCAAGTCCACCTCGCAAAAAGTGGAGTTATTTCCCACCTCGCATGGGAATCAAGTCCACCTCGCAAAAAGTGGAGTTATTTCCCACCTCGCATGAGCATTAAGTCCACCTCGCAAAACGTGGCCTTAGTTCCCATTTCGGGTGTATTCTTGGGTGATTTGAAGTCGCTGGGAGGAGCCATCCGTCGGAGGTGTCCAACCGTTCATTTCTCAAATTATCGGCCTCTCTGTCTCCTCCTGAGGTTGTCCGCGTCACAGAGCCGGAGAGGGATGATCAGGGTGTCAGATAAAGTCGCTGCCTGGACAGATGGTGGTCTAGGAGCGGTCCTCTTCTGACAAAGTCAGCCTTTCACAGAAATCAAAGTCAAATCGCTCTTAAAATACCCTTTACTCAATTCTAACTGTACATCATACAGGGTCACACAAAAAAAGAGGAGATTGGGTGGGAGGGGGGATCGGAGTGTTTCTTTCACAAGATATTGTCTCAAATCTGGCTCTGCGTCGTGTTCAACGCGCTCAATCGACGCGGACGACGTTGCTGGTGGGCTAGGATCATCACACGGCTCTCCGGCTGCCTGCTGGTGCGCGGTAAAAAGTAGTCCGCCAACGATCCGGTGGACGTGTCACTGTCTCCACCGCTAGTACTTGTCAAGGGGTAATGGAAAGAGTTTCCCACTCGACCTTGGTGCGGTCTCAGCGGCTGGACTGCTGCCGGAGGCGACGGCGTTGGCGTCTGAGTCTTCTCTGAAATTTACTGACATTTGTACTTATATAACGAGGTCAGTGCGGTAACGGTGAGAGTTGCCAACTTACCGGGATGATCGAGGTGAGGCGAGTCCAGTTTCTGCAGGGAGCCAGCCAGTGGCAGGGGGCCGGTGAGACCACCCCAGGTTTTGCTCATCGATCGGTGATTCTGCGGCAGCCACGATGACAGCACCCGATTGTTGTTGCTGCAGGCGGCCGCTGAGCTGAAGCTCATCCAGCTTGAGTTGACGTGGCGTTGCTGTGTCGCTGAAGGTATGCTGCCGGAATTGGGAGCGCCGCCGCCGTTGAGGGCGAATTGGGAGGACGGCGTCGATGGCGCTGGCTGCTGCAGGCGGCGGTTGCGGTTGGTGAAGTCTGAAAGGGAAAAACGGGGAGAGTTGAAATGGGGCGTTCGATGGGGGGGGGCGTAGGATATTCGCATTGGCAAGGAAAACCTTTCCAGTTATTGAAACCTTTCCTCTGATGAGTCAGCTCGAGGTTTCGTCGTGGCCTGAAGTAATTGCTGGCGATCTCGTTGTTCTCCACTGACTGATCGAATTTCTGCAACGAAAGGGGAGGTCTTTTAGTCTTCAGAGCCTCGCAACAGCTGCCACACAAACACACAGAAAGAGAGAGAGAGAGAGAGAGAGAGAGAGAGGGGATGGGTGATGGGGGGAGAGGAGGACACGGTGGAGTACGAACCTGTTCGTCGTCGGATCCATCGCATTCATCGCTGGCATTGTCCAGCACAAGTCGCTGGGTCATATCTGAGGGAGCCGAAGCTGCAAGAGATTCAAAAAGTATTTCACTCACAGTCACATCTACGAGCACGGGGAACGATTGATTTGGGGGGTTGTGCGGGTGTCACAGAGTGGGTGGTGGCAAAGCAAAAGCGAACATAAATGAGGAGGACATCGCTAACCTGACTCAGAAAGCTTGACACGTCGTGCGGTACGGCCTGACTTTGATGGCGGCTGTGGGCGATTGGTAGCAAGCGTGGTTGCTCTTTGCTTTGGGGTGGACTCAGGCGTTTTCTACTTGGCCGCGGGAAGGGTGTGAGCGCCGAGCGTCTACCTAACAATGACAGTGCCGGTGTCGGTGGTGGCATAAGCGATGCTTGTGGTGCAACTAGGGCGTACAGTTTTGGATGAGTTTCGACCACGAACGAGGCCTCTACTCACCAGCGGGGGGCAGCTTGAAGCTGTTCATTGAATCCTCGGGCAGCTTCCAGTTCCGCAAGTCATCGTTCCACGTCGACGATCGCATGATCTCATCGGGATCCCTGTCAGAAGATCGAGAATGACTTCGAGTTCGGTTGCAATTCAAGGACTTACCAGTACTTGCCGTCCTTGCGAAGGATTGGCAGCGCCATCTCGAGGATTTGCTGATAGAATTTGAGGTTCCGCTCAAGTCGCCGGATGGTCTCGAGGTAGTCAGCCCGGTCGAGCTGAAACTCGGACTGCAGATCGGAGACCTCGCGCTCGAGGGCGCGGATCTTCTGCCGGTAGTTCTTCAGGGACTCATTCTTCACCTTGAGCTCCTGCTGGATGCTGCTGTAGTGGACTTGGAGGAGATTCCTGTCCTCGGACTGCTCCACTCGGCTGAGGGCGTGCGCCAAAGCACTGAGTCGCCCCTGAGCGGCCAGCTTTTTCTTGTGTCGCTTCTCCTTGAGTTGCAGGTCGTTTGCGCGCTCCCCGCCGATGAGGGCGTTCTTTATCATTTCGATTCGATTTTGAACCTCGAGCTGCGCAGTCTTCGGCGGTGGCGGTTGGGGCTGGTTTAAGTTCGACGTGCCCAAGCGGTTGTTGTTCGTCTCGGCCGCACTGAGCTCCTTCAGCTGGTTGTCGTAGTGGGTCTTGAGGCGTTCCATATCGCGGACGAGCTCCTCCTTCTCCTTCTGCTGGACCGCGTGCTCGTCCTTCAGACGGTTCGTCTCCAGTTCATACTCCTGCTGGAGTTTGGCCTTCTCCACCTCCAGCCAGCGGGTGTTCTCCTCAAGCGACGGGGATGATGTGTGACTGGACTCGAGCATTTTCTTCAGCTTCAGGATCTCCTCCTGGTACTCGCGGAGCATGGCGTCCTTGGGGTCCTCGTTGATTTTTGGTTTGTTCGAGATGTTCTTCGCCCGCGACGCATACCGCAGCGTTGACAGGGTCTCGTCGTAGTTGTAGTCCGCCGGGGAGATGCATGCAATCATCAGGGTTTTGGTGTTGCCCCCGAGGGAGTCTTGAAGGAGTCGCGTCAGTTTTGAGTCCCTGTAGGGGATGTGCTTCGTCTTGCCGTCGACCAGAGCCGAGATGACGTTCCCCAGGGCGGACAGGGAGAGATTTATCTTCGTCGCCTCCTTGAGTCGGTCGCCCGCTGCACCCGTCTTATTCTGCCGCTCCGAGCCGGCCAAGTCGACCAAGTTCAGCTTTCCCTTGCGTATCCCCGGCGTCTTTCGCATCAAATTCGTCTCGATCTGCTCCAGACTTATCGTGAATATCGAGTGCGACCGGGAACTGCTGGCGTTCATCAGCGTCGCCCCGATCATCCGGTTCTTGGTGCCCATCCGCAACAGGTCTTCGCACTCCTTCGCGTTGTGCACCGTGTGCGTCGACAGGCTCGGCACAGTCACCCCCTCGCCGGGCACCTCCTTCAGGGGGTGGTTGGCGTTGACACTCTCATTTGGGGCCAGCAGATCCCTGATGCTCTCATTGTAGATCTCCAGGTAGCTGACCAACGCCAGAAACTGCACTCCACTGGCCACCGAGATGGCCTCGAAGATGTGGTCGAAGGAGCGCGATATAATTCCGCGCTGCGTCGACACGGCGTCCGCATTGTCGGGTCCCTGCATCGTGTGCGATTTGCCGCAGCCCGTCTGCCCATAGGCAAAGATCGTCCCGTTGTACCCCTCGAGGACATTCTCCACGAGCGAGTAGCAAATGTCATTGTAAAGCGCCTCAGTTGGCGCGTCCGCCGCATAGGCACTGTCGTACGTGAAGGTCTTCGCTGGCGCCAGAGAGTCCGATGGATTCTGCAGCACAACAGCGCAGTCTTCGATTGAAATGATTTCCTGAACGAAACGAGAGAAACTATTCAATCTGTGGTCACAAAAGGACGCACACGCTGGCCTTACCTTGCATCCAATGTCCTTTTCCTTTTTGCTCATCGGCCGACACCGAACGACCACGCGCACATTTTCACCCATTTCGACAGAGCCCTACACTACATCTAGCCCCCGGATCCACTCGCTCACTACCATCAGAGTGATGTGTATGCGGGAACAAAGGTCAAAGATAATGTAGTCATAAGCCCTGACCAATCGATTGAGTGATGTGACAACCGCATTTGCAATTCAGCCCGGGAAAGAAGTGCTATCTCCCTGTGGCCAGGTTTATTGATTCAAACGCGGTGCTCGGTGGGTTGGGGTGGCCGATGGTCTATGGTCGAATGAAAAGCCGATGCACAGGAGGACTCAGGCGAATTCCCGCGGCACAAACAAATTCAACTGGTCACACGGGGGGTGGGCGGGAGTGGTGGGTGGCACGAGAATCGAGAACTGGGTCAGTCAGAGTACACGTAGGCGAGTGCTGCGGACGCGAATAACAGAAGTGCCCGCGACAAAGTTGTGGAGAAACTAACCAGTCGACGGACAAGCGACCGCAAGTCATGCAAAGGAAAAGGACCCCAGTGTAATTAAGTCAATCGGTAGCTGACCAATTACTTCAGCCTCGTCCTGCCACCCCCTGCTCTCGCGCAGCGAGGGTGGTCGCACGGCATTTCGATATAATATTCAAATTAAGGCCTCGGACGTAAAGTGCTGCAGGAGGGGGTTGTAATTACAATAATTCCTGCCATAGGACACGGAGAGAAATCAAAGGTGGTTTTGGACGATATCCTGAGCGGTCGTGGTTTTCTTTTAAGTTCCTTGGCGAATTTGGGCTGTTTTTGGCGACTATTTAGTGGCTTTAGACGCTCGTGGCGATATCCTGACGTAATATAACGACGCGTTATCCCGACGCATGTGATATCCCGACGCGTTATTCCGATACGATATCCCGGCGCTTTTCCGACGGGCTTCCGACTCGTTTTCCCAACGCGATATCCCGACGCGTTTCTGATGCGATATCCCGATGCTTTTCCGACGTGTTTCCGACGCAATATCCCGATGCGATATCCCGACGCGTCCCCGACGCATTTCCAGCGCGTTTCCGATACGATATCCCGACGCGGTATCCCGACGCGTCTCCGACGCATTTCCGACGCGATGCCTTATCCCGACGCGTTTCCGACGCGTTTCCGACGCAATGCCTTATCCCGACGCGTTTCCGACGCATTTCCGACGCGTTTCCGACGCGATGCCTTATCCCGACGCATTTCCGACGCGTTTCCGATGCGATATCCCGACGCGCTATCCCGACGGGTCCCCGCGGCATTTCCGACGATTTTCCGATGCGATATCCGGACGCGATATCCCGAAGCTATATCCGCATCGTATCCGGATGCATTTCCGGCGCAACCCCTACGCATTTCCAGCCCGTTTCCGATACGATACCGACGCGGTATCCCGACGCGTCCCCGATGCATTTCGGACGCGATGCCTTATCCCGACGCGCTTCCGACGCGATATCCTGACGCGTCTCCGACGCATTTCCGACGCGATGCCTTATCCCGACGCGTTTCCGACGCGATATCCCGAAGCTATATCCGCATCGTATCCAGACGCATTTCCGACGCGACCCCTATATATCCCGACGCGTCCCCGACGCATTTCGGACGCGATGCCTTATCCCGACGCGACCCCTACGCATTTCCAGCGCGTTTCCGATACGATATCCCGACGCGTTTCCGCCTCATTCCCGACGCATTTCCGACGCTTTTCCGACTCGTTTCCGATGGGATATCCCGACGTAATATGGCGACGGGTTATCCCGAAGCATGCAATATCCCGACGCGTTATTCCGATGCGGTATTTCGACGCTTTTCCGACGTGTTTCCGACGCGTTATCCCACCACATTATCCTGATACTCCCCATCACAACTCATCATAAACTTTTTTTTTCAGTGTTGACAAATGACAAAGTTCAATCCTTGTCACAGTTTCGTGACCAAGAACATTGGGCATTCCCCTGTGTACGCTCGTGTATGCATGCAATTGTTTGCCTTTAAAGTGTTTCAAGTTCAACGCTAAGAATAACTCATGAGTTACCTTGTTTCCGACGATACAAGGTTGGCGACACCATTGAGGATTGGATCTTCGAAATTAGTCTAATGTCGCTGGACAATCATATTATGGATCAGGGACTCATTAAATTTTCAGATCATGAGGTATTTGTTGAAATTTTCTAGCCGCCCAGAAATTCTAGCAGGATATTTTTGCCGATGTGCATAATTTGACTGTGAATATCTCGGGAACGGAGGGACGCAGGAAAAAAGTAATGATAGGGGGTTTGTGGGTAATGACTTCGTCTTCAAGGCATGTAAAGTTAGAAATCGAAAATCGACCGATTTGTGTAGAATTTCTGGGAAAATAAGTTTCGTTTTTGGAAAAAACGCCATATCTCGGAAACGGTGCGTCCAATCGCAATTTGCCCTTTGGTTAAGCTTTTTTTCAAACATACACGACCGGATGACGCAACTTTTAAGCCCAAAATCACCGCTCTAGCTCCAATAGAACCCCACTTTTGGCCAACCAGAAGGTGGTGTTCGACCAAAAAACCAACTTTTTTGCAGGGTGCATAATTTGACTTTGAATATCTCGGGAACGGAGGGACGCAGGAAAAAAGTAATGATAGGGGGTTGTAGGTAATGACTTCGTCTTCAAGGCATGCAAAGTTAGATATCGGAAATCGACCGATTTGTGTAGAATTTCGGGGAAAATAACTTTCGTTTTTGGAAAAAACGCAATTTGCCTTTTGGTTAAGCTTTTTTTCAAACATACACGACCGGATGACGCAACTTTTAAGCCCAAAATCACCGCTCTAGCTCCAATAGAACCCCACTTTTGGCCAAAAATAAGGTGGTGTTCGACCAAAAAACCAACTTTTTTGCAGGGTGCATAATTTGACTTTGAATATCTCGGGAACGGAGGGACGCAGGAAAAAAGTAATGATAGGGGGTTGTAGGTAATGACTTCGTCTTCAAGGCATGCAAAGTTAGAAATCGGAAATCGACCGATTTGTGTAGAATTTCGGGGAAAATAACTTTCGTTTTTGGAAAAAACGCCATATCTCGGAAACGGTGCGTCCAATCGCAATTTGCCTTTTAGTTAAGCTTTTTTTCAAACATACACGACCGGATGACGCAACTTTTAAGCCCAAAATCACCGCTCTAGCTCCAATAGAACCCCACTTTTGGCCAAAAATAAGGTGGTGTTCGACCAAAAAACCAACTTTTTTGCAGGGTGCATAATTTGACTTTGAATATCTCGGGAACGGAGGGACGCAGGAAAAAAGTAATGATAGGGGGTTGTAGGTAATGACTTCGTCTTCAAGGCATGCAGAGTTAGAAATCGAAAATCGACCGATTTGTGTAGAATTTCGGGGAAAATAACTTTCGTTTTTGGAAAAAACGCCATATCTCGGAAACGGTGCGTCCAATCGCAATTTGCCTTTTAGTTAAGCTTTTTTTCAAACATACACGACCGGATGACGCAACTTTTAAGCCCAAAATCACCGCTCTAGCTCCAATAGAACCCCACTTTTGGCCAAAAATAAGGTGGTGTTCCACCTAAAAACCGAATTTTGTTGCCGAAAATGCATACCATATCTCTAACGCGGTTCCTCTGGTGTCAAATTCTTCTGGTGGTTTGCCATGCAGGCGTTCAATATGAACATTTAAGGGCCTTATTTATGAACGTAGGTCGAGTACTTTCCGAGATATGGCAAAAAATGGCATCAGGACGAGGTTATGAACGTTTTCGTCTCAAGGATTTTTTGAACTTTTTGACCACATCCTTTGACCAAATCCGTTCAAATTTCAGAATTATCACCAACTACGGAATCTCTACCCATCTATCCAAAGAATTTTATCCAAATTTGGATTTGCAAAAAATCGACACAAATTCAGCGGAAAAGTCGACCCCGAAGTTTTGCAATTGACTGCATTTTTCGGTGAAAACATGACATTTTTTAAAATTTTCAAAAATTTGGAAAACTTTGATGCGAAAATGGTCAGAGATGGTGGGGTGGTGGGTGTTCGAAGGAGAAATCATAAATTTGCAAGGATTCAGTGTCCAAGGATCCTGCAGGACACAAAAAAGGACATCACTTTTCATACAAAAATCTTTCGCTGGTATCCTTTTCAGACATCCTAGCGGTGTTCAATACGAACATTTTGGTACCAAATTTGTGATCCTAGGCCTAATAATTTCCGAGTTGTGGCCAAAAAATGGCACCAAAAAAGGACAAAAAATCAGTTAAATTTTTCAAAAACTGCGCCATATCTCGAAAACGGTGCATCTTTCGCCGAAGTCTCTCTGAATAGCTTTAATGGAGGAACTCAATATGAACATTTTGAGCCCAAATTTGTGGTCCTAGGTCCAATAGTTTCCGAGTTATAGCCACCAAAAGGCACGAAAAAGGAGCAAAAACGCAAAGAAACTTCAAAATTTAATTTTTAATCATTTTATTTTTAAAATAAAATCAAATTACAAGCTATAAGAACGTAAATATATTGCAAAAAATAGCCACGCTCAATTGCGGGCATGTTTTGTGTTTTTTAAGTTTATTTTTTGTTTTGTTTACGCTTTTTTATTTTTATTTAAGAAGCAATCAACCATCGGTTAAGGGTCCGTTCATACGAAGTAACTAACAATAAAATAGAATACAATACATTATCTTATGGTTTGACGTTACCGCTATTCGCGTTTGTTTTTTTTTTTCTTCATTTTTTGTTTTTTCCATTCGTGAATCGCGAATGTTTTGTGCTTTTAAACTTATTCTTGCGTTCGTTTCGCGTTTGTGTGTGCGTTTTCTTATCTATATCTTGTATCTTTATTTTGTAGATGAAAAAATACTGTTGAGTTTTGTTTTGTAGTTTTTTTTTTTTGCTTTTGTTTTGTTGCATAGTCTCCTAAAGATAAGCTTAAAAGTATTTTACATATAAATTGTGTGTGAGGAGGTTTGCTTGGGGGATGGGTAATAGGGGGCGTATGTTTCCTCGTTCACTGTTCGTATTGTGCGTTTATCTTTCGGTTTTGTGACTTGAGCAGAGTGTTTAGTTGTATAAATAAATATGTATGTACATTTGGCCTATAGATGGAGATTATCTGTGTGTGTCTCTTTTTTTTTTTTTGAGAGAGAGTCTGTGGTTGGTTTGAGTGGATGATGAGCGGATTCAGTAATCATCAGTCCCCAGTGTCAGTTGACTCGGTTATTTGATGGTTAGGAAGTCAAGGAAGGGGTAAACGACTACAAGTTTTGAACTGGCGCCCAACGTGAATCGCATAGAATTCTGTTCATGAACGGACGAGAGCTCAAAGCTGATTGAGCGATTTTTATCTAATCTCTAAACCATGTTTAGACGCTGAAAATCATTCTGTTCCCAAGAAAATGCCACAAAAACTTGTCGAAAAATTTGAACAGTTTTGCTTTGATCCAATTCTGACTTCATTTTGCAATAATTTTGGCGATTATGCCTGTAACGCAATACTGCGTTGGACGTTTAGCGAACAATATTGCACCGAGCCACCGAGTTCTTAAGTCTGAAACACAATCCTGCGTTGGTGCTTGCGTGCAATATTGCAATATTGTGACGTTTGTGCCCTAAGCACAATCCTGCGTCGAGTGACGTTTATGCCTGAAACGCAATACTGCGTTGGTGCTTGCGTCGAGTGACGTTTACCGAACAATAATGCGCCGAGCCGCCGAGTTCTTAAGTTGCGCTTGAAACACAATCTTGCGTTGGTGCTTGCGTCGAGTGACGTTTAACAAACAATACTGCGCTGAGCTAAGAATGGTTTGTCAAAAAATGAGTGCAACGTAACCAACGCCAATCGTTGAAGCATTTGATTGCGTTTTGACACTTGTGCGCTTTGACATTTGAGAAATGACAACAAGTGACAAATTTGAATCATAATTTCAAAGCGTGACTGAAAGACGACCTGCGAAGCTCAAAAACGGCGACACCAACATCAGGACTTGACGTCCTTGCATTAGTCTTTGACGCAATTTTTACAGTTGACAGTTGAAGTGTCAGTTATTGTTTTCAGATAGATCAGCTTCTTTTCCTTAAATTTCAAGTCAAAAAATGGAGTTTTGAGTTCAAAAATTTGACGTTTTCTGACGGACGAGGGTTCAGATGGAGTGACAAGATCACCTGAGGGGAATTAAAGCTCTTCTGGACTGCTCGAAAAGGATACGGAAGACGAGGAAGAAAAAAAAAAACAGTATTTTTGACAGATCTTAACGAGGCGGGAACTTGACATTCAAGTTGACATTTCTTGATGAAGCGTGAGGCTGTTCAAGATGACAGCTGTCACGGTATGAGTGTTCAGGATGACAGTTGTTCGATGACAGCTGTCAGAGAATGAGTGTTCAGGATGACAGTTGTTCGATGACAGCTGTCACAGAATGGATATTCAAGATGACAGCTGTCACAGAATGGATGTTCCAAATGACAGTTGTTCGATGACAGCTGTCACAAAATGGATGTTCCGGATGACAGCTGTTCGATGACAGCTGTCACAAAATGGATGTCCCAAATGACAGTTGTTCAATGACAGCTGTCACAACACGAATGAAAGCGCTCAAAATTTCAAGAGGACAGAAGGAACTTTGACGTATAGGAACTGTGCACAACTCTCCAGTGACACATAGTGAATGACAACCTTTCTCGACACAATCGCGAGTCTGAAGGACTAAAAGGACACACAAGATTAGGATTTAATTTAAATTTGATACATTTAACCACCACTTAAACTAAAGTTCATCTCGTCGTTGTTCATTTTCTGGCACAACAACCATCTTTCTTGACACACGTCGTCTCACTCACGTGTACCAACAAAAAAAAATAAAAAAAAAAAAAAAAAAATAATTATACATCAAACAAGAGCAACACAGACGTTTCCATAGAACGAGAAGGACACGTGTGCATATTGCTGCGATATGGAATGTTGCTTTTGCTTTAACACAGCTATGAACAACTGACTTTGCTTCCTCTCCATTGCGTAAGACAAAAAATTAAAAACATAACAACAGCGGCAGCAGCAAAGACAGATGACGAAGGACACCCAACTACTGGGTGACTAGGAGCGGGGGACTGGATGGCTGGATGGGTTTAGGCAAAACAGGATACGGGATATATTCTACTCAACATGCTGCCATGTCAATGTCAATGTCTGGGTCGGGCGAGGATAGAATTGAGTCCATGTTTGATCGATGCGATGGCGATAGAAGGTTGTTCGTCGACGATAGTATCGAATCACTCATACAACTGAGATCAACTGACTGCTGATGGGATGACGACAACAGCGGATCGCATCCGTGATGCTGGAGCGTGGATGGCGACGGGTGATTGTGATGTGATCGCGACAAACTGTTGCTGGGACAGTCGCCAATGCAGCCGCTGCCGCTGTTGCCATTCTGATTGCTGTTGTAGTGCGGATGGTGATCGTGGTGATGGTGGTGATGATGGTTGTGGTGATTGTTACTGTGGTTACTGTTGTGATTATTGTTGTTGTTGTTTGTTAATGAATTATTATTATTGTTGTTGTTGTTGTTATTGTTGCTGTGATGGAGATGATCGTGTCGACGGTATAGATCATCGCTTTGCAGCAAACTACTGTGGGTGCTGTCACTCAAGCAGCTGCCATTTGCATAGGCCCCACTGCCGTTCGACATTGTTGGCGAGTGTGGCGACGATAGAAGATTGTGTGACAGCATTGGATCGCTGCCCTGCACAGGATGCTTGTCCTCCATCAGATCTTCCATTTGACTCAGGCTGAGGTTTGCCTCGGAGACCACATCGGGAATCTGCAAAAAGAAAGACCAGTCATCACTGATGGAGCTGGGGGGGGGGGAGTGAATTTGTGTATTTACCTTGTCGACGATGTCCGCTATCAGCGGTGTCGAGTGATGACTGTGGGGCGTCGGGCTGGAGCACTTGAGGTACGATGTAGGTGTTGGTGCTGAGACGGATGTTAAGTTGAACTCCGACAGGGGAAGACCGTGTGACTTTGCTTGCATTTCCAGTTCCTGTCAACAAAAAAACCTCGTTAGACTCAAACCCCTACACACCTTGACGGCGCCTTACCTTAATTCTATTCATTAAGCGTCGATTTTGAACTTCCATTTGCCGCTGACGGTATTCGTTTTGCTTGAGACGATTCACCTCGTGCTTCAGGCATTTTATGTAATCCACTGATGACTTAAGTATCGTGCCTTTGTTCGGTCGTATGTCACGAACCACCTCGTAGTAGGGGTCGTTGGTTTTTGGCAGCAGCGTGCCGAGTTCCTTGATGCGATCGTTTATGTTGAAGCGCCGTCGTCGCTCGACTGTGAGTGTGAGAAGGATCAAATTGAATCTGGTGTTTGAATCGAATGCTAAATGAAAACTCACTCATGTTGTGATTATCTTTCTTTTGGCGGTCTTTGGCCAGTGCATGCATCTCGGCATCGGTTAGAGACTGTGGCTCTTGTTTAATTAGTAGATCCGGTGAGTAGTTGTTGTCGAATTTAATTGAATCGTAGAGTGCACTTGAGTCGTTGAGCAAGATGTCATCTAAAAATGTGTCATCCGCCTGGAATGAGAATCGAAAAGAAAAGACATGAACATTTGCAGCCGATTGCGGTGAGGATAAGGAGTGGAGTGGAAGTGGGTCAATGGGGTTTAGCCAAAATACCCACGGCAGATCTGAGAGATGCAGGCGTCTGATCTCCGATTTGTCGTCGGATCAACGTGCAAGATAGTCGACTAAGTGCTTAATGACTGCTGGCGAGGAGGAAACTTTAATGGCTCATGGGGTTTAATTGAAAAAAATGCTAACAATTGCTGTAAGACATGCAACCGTGCATGCGCTGATCTGGAGACAATGCGACTCGTTGACGTCTATCGGTCTGGCTCGGGAACGATCAACACGGACTGTCTGTCTGTCGGTCTGGATCGCGATCGATCAGCACCGACGTCCGTCGATCGATACCGTCGTCCATCGGTCCGGATAGCGAACGATCGACACCGACGTCTGTCGGTCTGAATCGCAAACGACCGACACCGACGTCTGTCGGTCTGGATCGCGAACGATCGACACCGACGTCTGTCGGTCTGGATCGCGAACGATCGACACCGACGTCCGTCGGTCTGGATCGCGAACGATCGACACCGACGTCTGTCGGTCTGGATCGCGAACGATCGACACCGACGTCCGTCGGTCTGGATCGCGAACGATCGATACCGACGTCCGTCGGTCTGGATCGCGAACGATCGATACCGACGTCCGTCGGTCTGGATCGCGATCGATCGACACCGACGTCTGTCCGTCTGGCTCGCGATTGTTCGACGCCGGCGTCCGTCGGTCTGGATCGCGAACGATCGACGCCGGCGTCCGTCGGTCTGGCTCGCGAACGATCGACGCCGGCGTCCGTCGGTCTGGCTCGCGAACGATCGACGCCGGCGTCCGTCGGTCTGGCTCGCGAACGATCGACGCCGGCGTCCGTCGGTCTGGCTCGCGAACGATCGACGCCCACGTTCGTCGGTCGGGATCGCGAACGATCGACGCCCGCGTTCGTCGGTCTGGATCGCGAACGATCGACGCCCGCGTTCGTCGGTCTGGATCGCGAACGATCGACGCCCGCGTTCGTCGGTCTGGATCGCGAACGATCGACGCCCGCGAACGATCAACACCGACGATCAACACCCCCATCGAAAGGGCTTATCTTCCGTCCAGGATGGACCTAGGCCTCAGCTTACAAGCCTCTCCTCACTTTTCTTCTTCTTCTCATGGCGCCCGACTAGAGTTCAGTTGAGGCCATCAAAGGAACAGAAGGGTTAGCCATGCCGATGAAAAAAGACTGAAAGTGAATGCGCAGTTGATCTGTTGGACTTCTGGTCTAGGCCTCGAACAACAAGCCTTCCCACGCTTCCTTTTCTTCCGATGGCACTACAGTCCAAAATTGACCTATGCCTTGACCAACAAGTCGCTCCTCCTGGATGGATCTAGGCCTCAACCATCAAGGCTCTCAACATTTCTTCTTTTTCTAATGGCGCTACAGCCCGGGATGGACCTAGCCCCTATCCAAGAAGCCTCTCCAGCTGACACGATCAGTAGCCAGCTGGCACGATCTTTAGCCAGCTGCTTCCAATCACGCACGCTAACTTGGCTGAGGTCCCTCTCCACTTGTGTGCGCCATGGGTTTTGTGGGCGTCTTTTACTGGGTTGTTCCACTGGCGCCCAGTCAAAGACTTCTTGGGCTTGAGCAGTGTTTCCCATGCGCCCATAAAAGCCACCACAAAGTCGTCAAAAAAAGACTGGATAACAGACGCCTTCCATATCAAATCTCAGCCAAGTGCGAATGCTCCCACAAAAAGTAGTCCAACACAGTCAAAAAAAAACCGGTTCCCAACCCTACTAAATATCGATTATGATCGCACTCCCAAAACCTCCTCTCAACCAACAAAAAAAACGTGTTAATTCAATTTCCACTCAACAGTAAACATCACTCATGCATATTCAAAAATGAAAAAAAAACATCCAATTACTCGTCCACACACCAAATCGACTCCAAAGAGGAAGCCCTAATTAGGTGAGATATCGAAATCGGAAATCGTGATAAATTAATCAACTCTTCAGCAAAAAAGCAGAACAAATACAAAAAAAAACTTCAGCCTGATCGAAGTGTGAAATTTCTAGTCCGGAGACCTTATGCGAGGCCTGAACAAGGAAAAGAGAAGCACCTTATGTCTCAATTAACATCGCTTACATAAAATGAAAAAAAAAATTGATTTTGGATATTTCCAATGATAAATTGTTGTTCAGCTTGAAGGTCGCTTTTGTTACCACCCGCTGACGCCACCGCCCTGTGAAGGTCGATTTTTTGAAGGTTTTTTTTTTGAGAATTTTGAAGGAGGATCTACACGACACAAGCACCGTGAATGGATAATGGCTCAAGTGAGAGGAGACTGGATTGAGGCTTGGAAACAGTGAATTTCACTTCATTATTTGTACCCAAACTAATTATGCGATCATTTTCTACGACCTGCCGATCCATTTCCACGATCATCAATAAAAATGAGAAAAAGAGCCGGACACAAAACAGAGCCTTGAGGGACACCAGGAGGGTCCTCAGTCTTGGAACAATGAGCCGAGAGTACTGTAATCAGCGAAGGACTAAATTGGATTGGATTAAAAGCAGAGCACACAGAAGATCCATGAGAAAAAATGTCGGACATAAGATTGAGCCTTGAGGGACACCAGTATTTTCGGGTCTTCAGTTTTGGAACAGAAAAATAAGAGTATTGTTATCAGCAAGGAAGTGAATTGGATTAGAGGCAGAGGAAAAGAATTTATAGCCCTAGAATTCTAGCCCTAGATTTCTTCTTCTTCTTCTTAGGGCGCTACAGTCCGAGGTGAACCTGGGCCTCACTCAACATGCCCTAGATTTTTAGCCTCAAAATTCTAGCCCTTTAAATCTAGCCCTAGACTTATAGCCTCAAAATTCTAGCCCTACAAATCTAGCCCTAAATTTATTGTCGTAAATTTCTAGCCTATAAATCTAGCCCTAGATTTATGGCCCGAAAATTCTAACCCACAAATCTAGCCCTAGATTTATAGCCCTAAAATTCTAGCCTACAAATCTAGCCCTAGATTTATATCCCTAAAATTCTAGCCTACAAATCTAGCCCTAGATTTATAGCCCTAAAATTCTAGCCCTACAAATCTAGCCCTAGATTTATATCTCTAAAATTCTAGCCTACAAATCTAGCCCTAGATTTATAGCCCTAAAATACTAGCCTACAAATCTAGCCCTAGATGTATAGCCCTCGAATTCTAGCCCTGGCTGGCTGCTGGCTGGCTGGCTGGGTGGCTGGCTGGCTGGCTGGCTGGCTGGCTGGCTTGCTGGCTGGCTGGACTAAAGATCTCCCCCTTATAGGTAAGCCTGACTTTCAAACGATCGCTGCAAAGGATGTATGTCCCTAAGCCTGTCTTGAAGGTCATATCCTAAGTCGAGCTTAAAGAAATTTCCCACCCCACCTCAAGGACCATACACGCACTGCCCTCCATTCAAGGCCTCATCCAAAAATCCCCTCTCTTTGCAAAAACACAAAACGAATGCGCAAGACTGCGTTGAAAATTTAATACAAGGCAAACCAGGCTTGAACTTCACCGAAAATTTCCACGGAAAGATCAGCAACAACAACAACACACACATGCCTATCGCAACAATTCGTATCTAAATCAGACATCAGCTTGATCGTTCACCAGAGGACGCTAGCCGCGGCATGTACTCGCACTCAGGTCCGATTGTATCGCCTCTAAGTACGTACGCACATATTCAGATCTGAACCATGAAATTTCTTACACAATTAGACTCTGACTAGAATTTTAAGTGACACGAAAAAAAAAAAACGCAACAAATGTTCGAATCGACTCAACGCTGACACACTCACATGCCAACATGTATCTAGATACATATTCTCGCAGGGTTTGAGCTATCACAGCGAACGCACTGGAAACTGGTTTGTTTTGAATTTTGTCATAACCTCTCCCATTCATGATTTTGTTTACTTTTCCTCTGTGAAATGTATCTACAATTCTAGAGCTTAATCAACTGCTCGTACATTTTCGAGGCAACTCTCTTGCTCTTGCTCTTGCTCTTGCTGTTGCTCTCGGTCTTGGTCTTGGTCTCGGTCTTGGTCTGTGAGTGCGTGCGACGACGTCATAGAATATTAAGTGAATAGTAGGAATCCAATTGATGTTGTAGATTACCTTGCCCCTGCCTGCTGCTTGAGCGAATAATTGGGCGATAAATAATTCCCAACCGGAGAAACTGAACCGAAGAGCGAAGCAACCTCGATGAGATTTTGATGCTGATTAACCGCTGAGGTGGTCTACTGCTGGACCACGGGTGGTAGTCGAATAATAAAATCTGTGACGGAAGCGTTTAGTTAAATTTTTCGGGTTTTTTTTTTTTCTCTTAATGACGACTAGCGCTGGTTAATCTCTCAGAAGATACGCCTGCTTGACTATCGCGATCTGAGTCATTTAAGATTCAAACGGTCGACCTTAGGAAATAATTGACTGGGGCTCAATTTAGAGGAGACGGCCATCACGGCTTTGGAAAGTTGATTTTGTTGCAAGGGTCTTTTCAGTTGAAAATTCCTCCGAAGTACTAGGCGCCCAGAAATTCCAGCAAGTATCTGAGTTTTTTTGCCGATGTGCATACTTTGACATTGAATATCTCGGGAACGGAGGGACGCAGGAAAAAAGTAATGATAGGGGGTTGTAGGTAATGACTTCGTCTTCAAGGCATGTAAAGTTAGAAATCGAAAATCGACCGATTAGTGTAGAATTTCGGGGAAAATAACTTTCGTTTTTGGAAAAAACGCCATATCTCGGAAACGGTGCGTCCAATCGCAATTTGCCTTTTAGTTAAGCTTTTTTTCAAACATACACGACCGGATGACGCAACTTTTAAGCCCAAAATCACCGCTCTAGCTCCAATAGAACCCCACTTTTGGCCAACCAGAAGGTGGTGTTCGACCAAAAAACCAACATTTTTGCAGGGTGCATAATTTGACTTTGAATATCTCGGGAACGAAGGGACGCAGGAAAAAAGTAATGATAGGGGGTTGTAGGTAATGACTTCGTCTTCAAGGCATGTAAAGTTAGAAATCGAAAATCGACCGATTTGTGTAGAATTTCTGGGAAAATAAGTTTCGTTTTTGGAAAAAACGCCATATCTCGGAAACGGTGCGTCCAATCGCAATTTGCCTTTTAGTTAAGCTTTTTTTCAAACATACACGACCGGATGACGCAACTTTTAAGCCCAAAATCACCGCTCTAGCTCCAATAGAACCCCACTTTTGGCCAAAAATAAGGTGGTGTTCGACCAAAAAACCAACTTTTTTGCAGGGTGCATAATTTGACTTTGAATATCTCGGGAACGGAGGGACGCAGGAAAAAAGTAATGATAGGGGGTTGTAGGTAATGACTTCGTCTTCAAGGCATGTAAAGTTAGAAATCGAAAATCGACCGATTTGTGTAGAATTTCGGTGAAAATAACTTTCGTTTTTGGAAAAAACGCCATATCTCGGAAACGGTGCGTCCAATCGCAATTTGCCTTTTAGTTAAGCTTTTTTTCAAACATACACGACCGGATGACGCAACTTTTAAGCCCAAAATCACCGCTCTAGCTCCAATAGAACCCCACTTTTGGCCAACCAGAAGGTGGTGTTCGACCAAAAAACCAACTTTTTTGCAGGGTGCATAATTTGACTTTGAATATCTCGGGAACGGAGGGACGCAGGAAAAAAGTAATGATAGGGGGTTGTAGGTAATGACTTCGTCTTCAAGGCATGTAAAGTTAGAAATCGAAAATCGACCGATTTGTGTAGAATTTCGGGGAAAATAAGTTTCGTTTTTGGAAAAAACGCCATATCTCGGAAACGGTGCGTCCAATCGCAATTTGCCTTTTAGTTAAGCTTTTTTTCAAACATACACGACCGGATGACGCAACTTTTAAGCCCAAAATCACCGCTCTAGCTCCAATAGAACCCCACTTTTGGCCAACCAGAAGGTGGTGTTCGACCAAAAAACCAACTTTTTTGCAGGGTGCATAATTTGACTTTGAATATCTCGGGAACGGAGGGACGCAGGAAAAAAGTAATGATAGGGGGTTGTAGGTAATGACTTCGTCTTCAAGGCATGTAAAGTTAGAAATCGAAAATCGACCGATTTGTGTAGAATTTCGGGGAAAATAACTTTCGTTTTTGGAAAAAACGCCATATCTCGGAAACGGTGCGTCCAATCGCAATTTGCCTTTTGGTTAAGCTTTTTTTCAAACATACACGACCGGATGACGCAACTTTTAAGCCCAAAATCACCGCTCTAGCTCCAATAGAACCCCACTTTTGGCCAACCAGAAGGTGGTGTTCGACCAAAAAACCAACTTTTTTGCAGGGTGCATAATTTGACTTTGAATATCTCGGGAAAGGAGGGACGCAGGAAAAAAGTAATGATAGGGGGTTGTAGGTAATGACTTCGTCTTCAAGGCATGTAAAGTTAGAAATCGGAAATCGACCGATTTGTGTAGAATTTCTGGGAAAATAAGTTTCGTTTTTGGAAAAAACGCCATATCTCGGAAACGGTGCGTCCAATCGCAATTTGCCTTTTAGTTAAGCTTTTTTTCAAACATACACGACCGGATGACGCAACTTTTAAGCCCAAAATCACCGCTCTAGCTCCAATAGAACCCCACTTTTGGCCAAAAATAAGGTGGTGTTCGACCAAAAAACCAACTTTTTTGCAGGGTGCATAATTTGACTTTGAATATCTCGGGAACGGAGGGACGCAGGAAAAAAGTAATGATAGGGGGTTGTAGGTAATGACTTCGTCTTCAAGGCATGTAAAGTTAGAAATCGAAAATCGACCGATTTGTGTAGAATTTCGGGGAAAATAAGTTTCGTTTTTGGAAAAAACGCCATATCTCGGAAACGGTGCGTCCAATCGCAATTTGCCTTTTAGTTAAGCTTTTTCTCAAACATACACGACCGGATGACGCAACTTTTAAGCCCAAAATCACCGCTCTAGCTCCAATAGAACCCCACTTTTGGCCAAAAATAAGGTGGTGTTCGACCAAAAAACCAACATTTTTGCAGGGTGCATACTTTGACTTTGAATATCTCGGGAACGGGGGGACGCAGGAAAAAAGTAATGATAGGGGGTTGTAGGTAATGACTTCGTCTTCAAGGCATACGAAGTTAGAAATCGGAAATCGCATTATTTGTGTCGAATTTCTGGGAAAATAAGTTTCGTTTTTGCAAAAAACGCCATATCTCGGAAACGGTGCGTCCAATCGCAATTTGCCTTTTAGTTAAGCTTTTTTTCAAACATACACGACCGGATGACGCAACTTTTAAGCCCAAAATCACCGCTCTAGCTCCAATAGAACCCCACTTTTGGCCAAAAATAAGGTGGTGTTCGACCAAAAAACCAACTTTTTTGCAGGGTGCATAATTTGACTTTGAATATCTCGGGAACGGAGGGACGCAGGAAAAAAGTAATGATAGGGGGTTGTAGGTAATGACTTCGTCTTCAAGGCATGTAAAGTTAGAAATCGGAAATCGACCGATTTGTGTAGAATTTCTGGGAAAATAAGTTTCGTTTTTGGAAAAAACGCCATATCTCGGAAACGGTGCGTCCAATCGCAATTTGCCTTTTAGTTAAGCTTTTTTTCAAACATACACGACCGGATGACGCAACTTTTAAGCCCAAAATCACCGCTCTAGCTCCAATAGAACCCCACTTTTGCCCAAAAATAAGGTGGTGTTCGACCAAAAAACCAACTTTTTTGCAGGGTGCATAATTTGACTTTGAATATCTCGGGAACGGAGGGACGCAGGAAAAAAGTAATGATAGGGGGTTGTAGGTAATGACTTCGTCTTCAAGGCATGTAAAGTTAGAAATCGGAAATCGACCGATTTGTGTAGAATTTCTGGGAAAATAAGTTTCGTTTTTGGAAAAAACGCCATATCTCGGAAACGGTGCGTCCAATCGCAATTTGCCTTTTAGTTAAGCTTTTTTTCAAACATACACGACCGGATGACGCAACTTTTAAGCCCAAAATCACCGCTCTAGCTCCAATAGAACCCCACTTTTGGCCAAAAATAAGGTGGTGTTCGACCAAAAAACCAACATTTTTGCAGGGTGCATACTTTGACTTTGAATATCTCGGGAACGGGGGGACGCAGGAAAAAAGTAATGATAGGGGGTTGTAGGTAATGACTTCGTCTTCAAGGCATACGAAGTTAGAAATCGGAAATCGCATTATTTGTGTCGAATTTCTGGGAAAATAAGTTTCGTTTTTGCAAAAAACGCCATATCTCGGAAACGGTGCGTCCAATCGCAATTTGCCTTTTAGTTAAGCTTTTTTTCAAACATACACGACCGGATGACGCAACTTTTAAGCCCAAAATCACCGCTCTAGCTCCAATAGAACCCCACTTTTGGCCAAAAATAAGGTGGTGTTCGACCAAAAAACCAACTTTTTTGCAGGGTGCATAATTTGACTTTGAATATCTCGGGAACGGAGGGACGCAGGAAAAAAGTAATGATAGGGGGTTGTAGGTAATGACTTCGTCTTCAAGGCATGTAAAGTTAGAAATCGGAAATCGACCGATTTGTGTAGAATTTCTGGGAAAATAAGTTTCGTTTTTGGAAAAAACGCCATATCTCGGAAACGGTGCGTCCAATCGCAATTTGCCTTTTAGTTAAGCTTTTTTTCAAACATACACGACCGGATGACGCAACTTTTAAGCCCAAAATCACCGCTCTAGCTCCAATAGAACCCCACTTTTGGCCAAAAATAAGGTGGTGTTCGACCAAAAAACCAACTTTTTTGCAGGGTGCATAATTTGACTTTGAATATCTCGGGAACGGAGGGACGCAGGAAAAAAGTAATGATAGGGGGTTGTAGGTAATGACTTCGTCTTCAAGGCATGTAAAGTTAGAAATCGAAAATCGACCGATTTGTGTAGAATTTCGGGGAAAATAACTTTCGTTTTTGGAAAAAACGCCATATCTCGGAAACGGTGCGTCCAATCGCAATTTGGCTTTTAGTTAAGCTTTTTTTCAAACATACACCACCGGATGACGCAACTTTTAAGCCAAAAATCACGGCTCTAGCTAATTTAGAACCCCACTTTTGGCCAAAAATAAGGTGGTGTTCGACCAAAAAACCAACATTTTTGCAGGGTGCATAATTTGACTTTGAATATCTCGGGAACGGAGGGACGCAGGAAAAAAGTAATGATAGGGGGTTGTAGGTAATGACTTCGTCTTCAAGGCATGCAAAGTTAGAAATCGGAAATCGACCGATTTGTGTAGAGTTTCGGGGAAAATAAGTTTCGTTTTTGGAAAAAACGCCATATCTCGGAAACGGTGCGTCCAATCGCAATTTGCCTTTTAGTTAAGCTTTTTTTCAAACATACACGACCGGATGACGCAACTTTTAAGCCCAAAATCACCGCTCTAGCTCCAATAGAACCCCACTTTTGGCCAACCAGAAGGTGGTGTTCGACCAAAAAACCAACTTTTTTGCAGGGTGCATAATTTGACTTTGAATATCTCGGGAACGGAGGGACGCAGGAAAAAAGTAATGATAGGGGGTTGTAGGTAATGACTTCGTCTTCAAGGCATGTAAAGTTAGAAATCGAAAATCGACCGATTTGTGTAGAATTTCGGGGAAAATAACTTTCGTTTTTGGAAAAAACGCCATATCTCGGAAACGGTGCGTCCAATCGCAATTTGCCTTTTAGTTAAGCTTTTTTTCAAACATACACGACCGGATGACGCAACTTTTAAGCCCAAAATCACCGCTCTAGCTCCAATAGAACCCCACTTTTGGCCAACCAGAAGGTGGTGTTCGACCAAAAAACCAACATTTTTGCAGGGTGCATAATTTGACTTTGAATATCTCGGGAACGGAGGGACGCAGGAAAAAAGTAATGATAGGGGGTTGTAGGTAATGACTTCGTCTTCAAGGCATGTAAAGTTAGAAATCGAAAATCGACCGATTTGTGTAGAATTTCGGGGAAAATAACTTTCGTTTTTGGAAAAAACGCCATATCTCGGAAACGGTGCGTCCAATCGCAATTTGCCTTTTAGTTAAGCTTTTTTTCAAACATACACGACCGGATGACGCAACTTTTAAGCCCAAAATCACCGCTCTAGCTCCAATAGAACCCCACTTTTGGCCAACCAGAAGGTGGTGTTCGACCAAAAAACCAACTTTTTTGCAGGGTGCATAATTTGACTTTGAATATCTCGGGAACGGAGGGACGCAGGAAAAAAGTAATGATAGGGGGTTGTAGGTAATGACTTCGTCTTCAAGGCATGTAAAGTTAGAAATCGGAAATCGACCGATTTGTGTAGAATTTCTGGGAAAATAAGTTTCGTTTTTGGAAAAAACGCCATATCTCGGAAACGGTGCGTCCAATCGCAATTTGCCTTTTAGTTAAGCTTTTTTTCAAACATACACGACCGGATGACGCAACTTTTAAGCCCAAAATCACCGCTCTAGCTCCAATAGAACCCCACTTTTGGCCAAAAATAAGGTGGTGTTCGACCAAAAAACCAACTTTTTTGCAGGGTGCATAATTTGACTTTGAATATCTCGGGAACGGAGGGACGCAGGAAAAAAGTAATGATAGGGGGTTGTAGGTAATGACTTCGTCTTCAAGGCATGTAAAGTTAGAAATCGGAAATCGACCGATTTGTGTAGAATTTCTGGGAAAATAAGTTTCGTTTTTGGAAAAAACGCCATATCTCGGAAACGGTGCGTCCAATCGCAATTTGCCTTTTAGTTAAGCTTTTTTTCAAACATACACGACCGGATGACGCAACTTTTAAGCCCAAAATCACCGCTCTAGCTCCAATAGAACCCCACTTTTGGCCAAAAATAAGGTGGTGTTCGACCAAAAAACCAACTTTTTTGCAGGGTGCATAATTTGACTTTGAATATCTCGGGAACGGAGGGACGCAGGAAAAAAGTAATGATAGGGGGTTGTAGGTAATGACTTCGTCTTCAAGGCAAGTAAAGTTAGAAATCGAAAATCGACCGATTTGTGTAGAATTTCGGGGAAAATAACTTTCGTTTTTGGAAAAAACGCCATATCTCGGAAACGGTGCGTCCAATCGCAATTTGCCCTTTGGTTAAGCTTTTTTTCAAACATACACGACCGGATGACGCAACTTTTAAGCCAAAAATCACGGCTCTAGCTAATTTAGAACCCCACTTTTGGCCAAAAATAAGGTGGTGTTCGACCAAAAAACCAACATTTTTGCAGGGTGCATAATTTGACTTTGAATATCTCGGGAACGGAGGGACGCAGGAAAAAAGTAATGATAGGGGGTTGTAGGTAATGACTTCGTCTTCAAGGCATGCAAAGTTAGAAATCGGAAATCGCATTATTTGTGTCGAATTTCTGGGAAAATAAGTTTCGTTTTTGGAAAAAACGCCATATCTCGGAAACGGTGCGTCCAATCGCAATTTGCCTTTTGGTTAAGCTTTTTTTCAAACATACACGACCGGATGACGCAACTTTTAAGCCCAAAATCACCGCTCTAGCTCCAATAGAACCCCACTTTTGGCCAAAAATAAGGTGGTGTTCGACCAAAAAACCAACTTTTTTGCAGGGTGCATAATTTGACTTTGAATATCTCGGGAACGGAGGGACGCAGGAAAAAAGTAATGATAGGGGGTTGTAGGTAATGACTTCGTCTTCAAGGCATGTAAAGTTAGAAATCGAAAATCGACCGATTTGTGTAGAATTTCGGGGAAAATAACTTTCGTTTTTGGAAAAAACGCCATATCTCGGAAACGGTGCGTCCAATCGCAATTTGCCTTTTAGTTAAGCTTTTTTCCAAACATACACGACCGGATGACGCAACTTTTAAGCCCAAAATCACCGCTCTAGCTCCAATAGAACCCCACTTTTGGCCAAAAATAAGGTGGTGTTCGACCAAAAAACCAACTTTTTTGCAGGGTGCATAATTTGACTTTGAATATCTCGGGAACGGAGGGACGCAGGAAAAAAGTAATGATAGGGGGTTGTAGGTAATGACTTCGTCTTCAAGGCATGCAAGGTTAGAAATCGGAAATCGACCGATTTGTGTAGAATTTCGGGGAAAATAACTTTCGTTTTTGGAAAAAACGCCATATCTCGGAAACGGTGCGTCCAATCGCAATTTGCCTTTTAGTTAAGCTTTTTTTCAAACATACACGACCGGATGACGCAACTTTTAAGCCCAAAATCACCGCTCTAGCTCCAATAGAACCCCACTTTTGGCCAAAAATAAGGTGGTGTTCGACCAAAAAACCAACATTTTTGCAGGGTGCATACTTTGACTTTGAATATCTCGGGAACGGGGGGACGCAGGAAAAAAGTAATGATAGGGGGTTGTAGGTAATGACTTCGTCTTCAAGGCATACGAAGTTAGAAATCGAAAATCGCATTATTTGTGTCGAATTTCTGGGAAAATAAGTTTCGTTTTTGGAAAAAACGCCATATCTCGGAAACGGTGCGTCCAATCGCAATTTGCCTTTTAGTTAAGCTTTTTTTCAAACATACACGACCGGATGACGCAACTTTTAAGCCCAAAATCACCGCTCTAGCTCCAATAGAACCCCACTTTTGGCCAACCAGAAGGTGGTGTTCGACCAAAAAACCAACATTTTTGCAGGGTGCATAATTTGACTTTGAATATCTCGGGAACGGAGGGACGCAGGAAAAAAGTAATGATAGGTGGTTGTAGGTAATGACTTCGTCTTCAAGGCATGTAAAGTTAGAAATCGAAAATCGACCGATTTGTGTAGAATTTCGGGGAAAATAACTTTCGTTTTTGGAAAAAACGCCATATCTCGGAAACGGTGCGTCCAATCGCAATTTGCCTTTTAGTTAAGCTTTTTTTCAAACATACACGACCGGATGACGCAACTTTTAAGCCCAAAATCACCGCTCTAGCTCCAATAGAACCCCACTTTTGGCCAACCAGAAGGTGGTGTTCGACCAAAAAACCAACATTTTTGCAGGGTGCATAATTTGACTTTGAATATCTCGGGAACGGAGGGACGCAGGAAAAAAGTAATGATAGGGGGTTGTAGGTAATGACTTCGTCTTCAAGGCATGTAAAGTTAGAAATCGAAAATCGACCGATTTGTGTAGAATTTCGGGGAAAATAACTTTCGTTTTTGGAAAAAACGCCATATCTCGGAAGCGGTGCGTCCAATCGTAATTTGCCTTTTAGTTAAGCTTTTTTTCAAACATACACGACCGGATGACGCAACTTTTAAGCCCAAAATCACCGCTCTAGCTCCAATAGAACCCCACTTTTGGCCAACCAGAAGGTGGTGTTCGACCAAAAAACCAACATTTTTGCAGGGTACATAATTTGACTTTCAATATCTCGGGAACGGAGGGACGCAGGAAAAAAGTAATGATAGGGGGTTGTAGGTAATGATTTCGTCTTCAAGACATGTAAAGTTAGAAATCGAAAATCGACCGATTTGTGTAGAATTTCGGGGAAAATAACTTTCGTTTTTGGAAAAAACGCCATATCTCGGAAACGGTGCGTCCAATCGCAATTTGCCTTTTGGTTAAGCTTTTTTTCAAACATACACGACCGGATGACGCAACTTTTAAGCCCAAAATCACCGCTCTAGCTCCAATAGAACCCCACTTTTGGCCAAAAATAAGGTGGTGTTCGACCAAAAAACCAAATTTTGTTGCCGAAAATGCGCCATATCTCGAAAACGGTTCGCCTGGTGTCGAATTCTACTTGTGCGTTGTCACGCAGGCATTCATTACAAACATTTAAAGGCCTCATTTATGAAAGAAGGTCAAGTACTTTCCGAGATATAGCCAAAAAATGGCATCAGGACGAGGTTATGCACGTTTTCGTCTCAAGGATTTTTTCAACTTTTTGACCACATCCTTTGGCCAAATCCGTTCAAATTTCAGATTTATCATCAACAACGGAATCTCTACCCATCTATCCAAAGAATTTTATCCAAATTTGGATTTTCAAAAAATCGACACAAATTCAGCGGAAAAGTCGACCCCGAAGTTTCGCAATTGACTGCATTTTTCGGTGAAAACATGACATTTTTTAAAATTTTCAAAAATTTGGAAAATTTTGATGCGAAAATGGTCGGAGATGGTGGGGTGGAGGGTGTTCGAAGGAGAAATCATAAATTTGCAAGGATTCAGTGTCGAAGGATCCTGCAGGACACACAAAAGGACATCATTTTTCATACAAAAATCTTTCGCTTGTATCCTTTTCAAACATCCTAGCGGTGTTCAATACGAACATTTTGGTACCACTTTTGTGATCCTAGGCCTAATAATTTCCGAGTTATGGCCAAAAAAATGACACCAGAAAAGACGAAAAATTCAGTTAATTTTTTCAAAAATTGCGCCATATCTCGAAAACGGTGCTTCTGGCGTCGAAATCCCTCTGAACAGCTTTTATGGAGGAACTCAATCTGAATATTTTGAGCCGAAATTTGTGGGCCTAGGTCAAATAGTTTCCGAGCTAAAGCCAAATAATGGAATCAGAAAGGCTAACAAATTCACGGTTTTTTTAAGAAAATGCACCATATCTCGAAAACGATGATTCTGATGGCGATTTTGATTTTTTTGAACATTTACATGCTTTTATAAATTTTTTGGCCCTAGCTAAAGTAGATACCGACTTATAGGCAAAGATTGGGAGGGGGTTTAAGGGAAAGTCGAAGTTTTTTGCACAATTTTGAAAAAATGCACCATATCTCGAAAACGGGGCTTTAGTCGTCGAGTTATCTTTTCATATCTTCGATGCAGGCATTGAAAATGAACAATTCGAGACCCCGATTATTGTGCTAGGGGTAATAGTTTAGGAGCTATAGCCAATTGAAGGAGTCAAAAAGTTGAAAAAATTCACGGTTTTATAGAAAATGCACCATATCTCGAAAACGCTACTTTCTACGTCAATTAGCAGTCGATTCAACTTTTTTGCTGCATGCTTCTATTGCCCGGCACAGTGATCGAATGACCAGCACTTTAAAGACTTCACCTGGCCACTTGCACCCACTTCTCCAAAATCACTTCGAATCGACAGGGAATCCAATTTCCAACAGACAAATCATGGCATCAGCGTCAAATCCGTCACATCTTGCCCTACTCATAGCACCAGTCTACAAATGTCACGACAACTTGCCCAAACCAGCAAAAAAAAGCATAAAAAGCAAAAAAAAAAAACCCCGTGTGCGTAACCGTCGACTGAGCAGTTTTATGTTTGTTTCCACTCTCGATTCTTGTTCGGATTGTGTGTAGCTCGCGATGACCGAGATATTGAACTCGAAAGAGGATTGGCTCTGCGATGCGGTTTGCCTCCGCTTTAAGCCTTTAAAGTTCACATCCCTCCTCTCTCTCCCTCTCCCTCTCCGATAGGTGGTGTGTGCGGGTATGTGCGCGAGCAAAACACAAAAATCTGATGAAATTACGTTCTCTGTCACAGATGGAACAGGTATTTGCACTTCTATTTGATCTTAATTCCATTTTGTGACTCGGAGAGGGGTTTTCGCATTTTTTTTGTGATTTGTGACTGCCTCAGGTCATGCTTGGGGATGGGTGGTGGGTGGGGTGTATTTTTGGCGAGGTCTTTGGAAACATAAGCAATGGAGTAGAGGAGTTCACTGATGCATGCAGCTGACGCATACTTCGGGGGAAAGTAATCACAAGATGAGTCAGGCAGACATTTTTTTTGGTGACAGACGTCGAGTGACAGGACTGTGACAGTCAGAGACCCGATGACAGAGACTTTCGAGGCCGAGGACTGTCAAGAAGGCTGAGAAGATAAGGCCCAAACGGTGCGCTATGAGCTTCTTTCAAGAAATGGTTCAAATGCCACGAAGGCACCCCAGGCACCTCGACGATCTAAAGACTTTCGAGTCAAAAAGACTGAGAAGAAAGGGCCTTTGATCTTCTTTCAAAAAGTAGTTTAAATGCCACGAAAAAGTCAGTGGCCCACTTTCCTATTCACCTCCAAGAGCCACCCCGATGACAGAGTGCGTTCCCTATCATTTCCGCGAACGTCGATCACAATCGCCAGCGTCGAGATTCCCCACCCCACAGCTACTTGATTGACTGCTTCATCTTGACAACCCTCCACTTTGCGCGTCACGTCCACACACGAGTGGTGGCGATTTGCCCATCACTCTTGATGTCATTTCCAGACGTCAATCGTCCTCATCGCAGTGACAACAAAAGACGATACACAATTTGAACAAAAAGACACACTCTATTACGCGCTAGTTGAAGAAAAAAAAAACGACGCCACCCCATCCCACCCCACCCACCCCATCTCACCCCCACACGCACTCGGAGCACCTACGAGTGTCACGACGTAGATACAAGCTCGTTTTCAATCTTCTTCAAAGCCCGATAAGAATAAATAAATTCCTTAACTGCGCCAATTTAATAATCGCACTTAATCTGGATGAAAAATACATCAACCACCACCAGTCGTGTACGCTGCCACACAGACACACGCACATCCCCTCGAATTTTTTTTTGGGGTGGTACGAAGGTACTGAAGGCCGTTTCAACGCGGAGCTCCCTCTCGCTCAGCTCGGCAGAGTCGACACATGTTGGATTACTTAGTTTTTGCGTTTGGGATTTCGAGTTTGATTGAGGCCCCGGCACAAGCGCAATTAATTACGATAAGGGCTCGAGTAAAAAAAAGACTGCTGGTCTTCTTTATCTTCGTCGCCGAGGTTAGCCGATCAGAGCTTAGGGAATAATCGATTTGTCGGAAGATCTGAGACGCGACCTCCACCCCCACCCCCGCCGCAGACACCATCGATTCGCTGAATGAATTCTTTCGAAACCTGCACCCCAAAGGGGGCTTAATCTGCTCGGGGGAGACGCTCACCGATCGTTTGAAATGTCATGTCGGGGCTTATCGATGAATGAGGTGCAATAAATTAGAACTGTCTCCCCACACACTCTTATCTATGTCAGATACTACTTCCTCATGCGCATAAGATACTCGCCTCGACTATCAATTGTGCTCCAATCCCTTTTCGGACAAATTTACCTGATTGTTTGGGCACAGATAAGAGAGAGTTTGTTTTGGGACCTTGACGCGGGTTTAGGGTGGTGTTTTTGGGATCGGGCGACTGTCGCCGGTGTTTTGATCGTGTCACGTTATCTCGGGGAATGTGCTCTTGAACGAGGTCGCGTCGGATCAGGGTGTCAGGTGGATGAAGTACAGGAAATTCTGCAATCGAATTGAAGTCGGATCTGGCATCGAACGAGTTCTGAACTCCTCCAAGACCGAAAACGGAGACGCCACAGCATCGATCTCCGTGGCATCTAGGCCTCCAAGGCTGAGAAGACGGAGCCGTAGCATCGATGGCAGGGAATTTTGAGATCTTTGAGAAAACATCGGTCGAGAACAAGGGGCACTTCGCCTCTAAATGTCAACGAGACCGAAAGAATGCGTCGAAGTGGCGAATTAAGCGCCGAGCGACAGTCCGGTGACAAATGTTCTAAGCCGTCAATTCTAGGTAAACGATTTTGACGACCTGTCTCTGACCAGGCAAAGGTTTGAATGCCAAGCGAGAGGATTCATCTTACCCGAGCTGCATCCATTTTGACAGTCTCCCGGGTACCCGGGTACTCGGATCAAGAGTTTTTTTTTGCGTTTGCCTTCTTAGCTTGGCTCTCGACTGTACCCGCGTAAAATGAGACGGGTTATTAACTCCCGGATATCCGGGTACCCGGGTCATACGGGTACTGGCCAAGAAATCTCCATTTTTTGCACTTGCTGACTACCTGAGCTTAGGGCTCTTCATTTTACCTGGTCTACGCGCATTTCCACAGTTTCCCCTGCATACGGGTACCCGGGTAATGCAGGTAGTGACCGAGACATTTCTTTTTTTGCGTTTCTTATGCAAGCTTGAGTTAAGGACCTTCGATTTTACCCGGCCTACACCCATTCGGGAGTCCTCTGGGTATCCGGGTACCCGGGTCAGGCGGGTAGTGACCAAGAAATTTCTTTGCTTTGCGTTTGCTGTCCAAGCTTGGGTTTAGGGCTCTTGATTTTACCCCGGACTACACTCATTTCGGGAGTCCCTCGGGTATCCGGGTACCCGGGTCATGCGGGTAGAGACTAAGAACATTCTTTCTTCGCGTTTGCTGTCTAAATTTGAGCTTGGGGCTTGTGGTTTACCCGGACTACGTCCATTTCGGCAATATCCCGGGTATCCGATCCGGGTGATCGAGAGATTTGACATTACGGCGAGAGCCGAGACATCACCCGCGTAAAATGAGTCGGGTTATCAATCCCCCGTGTAGCCGGGTACCCGGACCATGCGGGGAGTGACCGAATCGACGGGTACCCGGGTCATACAGGTAGTGACCGAATTGACGGGTACCCGGGACATGCGGGGACTGACTGAATTGACGGGTACCCGATAGTCTCTGTTATCCAGGAGCGGGAAGTTAAGTGAATTCAACTCGCTCTTCATCAAACACTTCAGAAGTTACAACAAGCAGCAGGAGCAGCGTCTAAAATTAAGTTCCTCCACGGAAAAAAAATGACGCCGGGAAATAACCCGGGTATCCGGATACCAAGAGCTCTGCTTGATTTGCTTCGTACTTCAATACCTCGTCGCGAGGTTCCAGCTGATTTTTACTAGAGTACAAATAAGCGAGCTCAACCCATCAAATACACGGCAATGCGGGTACAAGGGTACACGAGTACACGGGAAATAACACGGGTATTCAGGTATCAAGAGCTCTACTTGCCTCACCTCTTTAAATCGAGGCGGAAACTAATTTTTTAGAGCTCAAACAACCAAGGACCCGAAAATGCGAGTATCCGGGTACACGAGAAATAACCCAGGTAACCGGGTATCAAGAGCTCTTCTTGAGTTACTTTGTACTCCTCTATCTCGAGGTGGAAAGTGATTTTTGTCAGAGCATGAGTAAGTGAGCTCAAACCATCAAAGACTGCAGGTACACGGGTACCCGGGAAATGACCCGAGTATACGGGTATAAAGAGCTCTGCTTGACTTACTGCGTACTTCTATATCTTGATGAAGAAACTCAATTTTTTTAGAGCACGAGTGAACCTAAGTCATTAAATAACCGAATATTCGGGTACACGGGTACCCGGTTAATAATTTCGGTATCCAGGTATCAAGAGCTTGAACTGCCTCGTTTTTCTATATCTCTAAGGGGATACTGACTTTTGTTAGAGCCCGAGTGAATGCGGGTACACGGGAACCCGGGTACCCGGGAAATGGCTCGGGTATCCAGGTATGAAGAGTTCTGCTTGCCGTACTGCGTATTCGTATATCTCGACGTGGAGACTGATCTTTCCTAGAGCACGAATAAGTGGTCTCAAATCATCAAAGACCCGACTATGCGGGTACCCGTGTACCCGGGAATTCCTTCAGACTCCCATATCTCAAGTTTTAAACTGATTTCCATCAAAGAGTGAGCTCAGAATCACCCATCTGAACACCCCTAAAGCGTGAATGTGAACCGGATACCCTAAAAAATGACACGATATCGATGATGGCAGTGAATTTTCAAATGAATGAGAATGATTTCAAAGCATTTTCGGTCTAAAAACATGAATAAATCTCCGAAAACTTCAGTAAAATGAGTGACATGACACACACAAGCGATGTGATATAATGAGATGAAAGCAAAGAGACTAAAAATAGATAAACACCCATAACTTAAGCCGAGAATAAGTTGTTCAAACGACACACTTCACAAGGACCTAGGTTAATCAATTTCTTCTGCTCTAAATCTCCCGTCTGTAGCTGTGGCGACCCACTTTAAAGCTCCACAATCTTATCAACTGTCAGGTAACTATATTTATCCCCCCCACGTATACACACTCTCTCCCAAAACAATCCCTCCCCCGGCACAGGCTAATCTAAGTCAAACACAAAACAGATCTCATCCAAAAATAAATTTATATCCCACTTTTGTTACATCCGTAGTTATCCCCCATAGTGTTCGAGGTTACGTGGATAAACACACACCGATGCACCATCGCACCTCATCCGCTGGATACGTTCGGGTATGTGCATCTGTTTGCTCAAACGAAAGGTGATATAAATTCAATCTCATGGTTCGAGCGACGATACATCTAATTTAAGTGCAAATAGTTGCGGTTTGAAATTTTGCATTCGAAAGATACAAACACCCTCCTCCTCCTCTTCCTTTCCCTCCCTCTCTGTCTCTGCCTCCGTGTGACTGTGTGTGACTAAGAGAGAGAGACCATCAGGATTTAGGGATACTGAACCTTCGTCTGTGGAGATTGTAGATCTCGGCTGTCACCGTTTTGCTCAAACATCAAAAATTTTGTATCTCATTAAATTATCTCAAGTGTCCCAGCGTATTTACCGGGGATTTGTGAGCCTCGGCTACCAGTTAAAACTGAAGGCAGAGCGAATCTCGGACGTTATCAGTTGTTTGGTTGTTTTTCTTTTTTTTTTGCTCGCTTAATTAAGTGTCTCGCCCGTCAGAAGGCGTATAAGTTACCCACATTTTTTTGATTTACGGTATTTATTTTTTTGTCATGGGTAAATGTGACGAAACGCTGTTCGGATGACAATCAAGATTACAAGACGAGATATCAACAGAAAGTGGAGGGAGGGAGAGAGGGAGGAGTGTTTGAAGTGGAATGAATGGGACCCTATCGAGCAATCACATCGAAAGTGATAGGACCGACAGAACACGCATGTGGGGGCATCAAACTTGAGGCGTCGCCGTCGAGAATGTGAAGGGTTTGAGGCCCAGGCAGCGTCGAGATTGAGAGAGGGGCATCGTCCTTTAGAAGCCCCCTGGACGTCTCGGACCGAGAAAACGTCGTGGACCGAGAAAACGTCGCGGACCGGGAAGTCGTCTTCGACCGAGGAGTCGTCTCAGACCGGGTAGACGTCGCGGACCGCGAAAACGTCTCGGACCGAGAAGACGTCTCAGGCCAGGAAAACGTCTCAGACCGGGAAGACGTCTCGGACCGAGAAGACGTCTTGGACCGGGATGTCGTCTTCGACCGGGAAGACGTCTTGGACCGAGAAGACGTCTTGGACCGAGAAGACGGCTCGGACCGAGAAAACGTCTCGGACCGAGAAAACGTCTCGGACCGAGAAGACGTCTTGGACCGGGATGTCGTCTTGGACCGGGATGTCGTCTTCGACCGAGAAGACGTCTCAGGCCAGGAAAACGTCGCGGACCGCGAAAACGTCTCGGACCGGGAAGACGTCTCGGACCGAGAAGACGTCTTGGACCGGGATGTCGTCTTCGACCGAGAAGACGTCTCAGGCCGAGAAGACGTCTCAGGCCGGGAAAACGTCGCGGACCGCGAAAACGTCTCGGACCGGGAAGACGTCTCGGACCGAGAAAACGGCGCGGACCGGGAAGACGTCTCGGACGTGGAAGACGTCTAGAACCGAGGAAACGTCTCGAACCGAGGAAACGTCTCGGGCCGAGAAAACGTCTGGGACCGAGAAAATGTCGCGGACCGAGAAAACGTCGCGAACCGAAAAATGGCTCGGCCCTAGAACACCTCTCGGTCTAGAAGGAAACGTCTCGAAAACGCCGTCGAACGCCCCGTCTCCCTTGGGGAAATTTGAAGATTTGATACGCCTTAGGTGGCACACCCAAGTGAAGATGGACCTCAACCAACAGCGACAAGATCAGCTAATGATCGCGCTGATCGTCGGTTGAGGCCAAGGTCCACCCCGGACTGTAGCGCCACAAGAAGGAGAAGGCACCAAAAGCGCCTTGGCAAGACGATCACCCCGCGATCCTCAAAAATCTCGAAGATTCAAATCGATCAAGACAAGATCAGCAAAATATCGTGCTGATCGTTGATTGAGGCCCAGGCCTACCCTGGAATGTAGCGCCCCCTTGACAAAACGAACACCCCCAGCAGTCAGCTGATGAATGTCGGCAACGATCGTGTCGCGATCCTCAAAGATCTCTAAGATGAAGACAAGACCAGTAACCGATCGTGCTGATCGTTGTTTGAACCCCAGGTCCACCCCGGACTGTAGCGCAGTCAACTAATGACTATCAGCTATCGCGCGATCCTCAAACAATTTCAGCTCCAAACGATCAAGTGAAGATCAGCTTCGAAGCTCACGCCTGACTAAACTCAACTTATCAACGCAGAGGCAAAGGGAACCCCCCTCAACTCAAAATAAGAAAAAAAAAAGCTTCACAATTTGCAATTCTCGCCTCGTAAAAGGCCCTCAAGGCAACCAACGCAATTCCCGTGATTAGGGGAATTTCCAACGTTCCAAACTGCTGTGACTAATTATCGTGGCGCAACCATGACGCCAGCTACTATCTGCTTTCATTGGTCAGCGATTCAGATTAAACAATAGTTTGTCCGGAAAACGAGTCACAACAGAAAAAGGGGATCCCTCCGAACTATCTTGCTTGCACACAGTAAACAGGGCGTACCTTAACTGTGTCGATCGCCATCATCATCATCATCATCATCATCACTGCGCTGCGAGACGGAGAGGGAGAGAGTTGACGTCGTTAATTTGTCTTGACATGCCGGTGATGTGTTCGATTGGATGGGAACATCTCTTATCAGGGGAGATGCGCTAAGGGAGCACTTTATTGTCTTGGGATTGGAAACGACAACGGCGACGACAAACGCTCCAATACTGGTTACTATCGAATACAAACTCGGCACGATGGGTTAATAAATATCAGCGATTCATAAATCGCTTCGAGTGAATGAGGGGGCTTAATGAATTGAAGATATGAGGCAGTTAAAGGTTGAGGTTAGCAATCATAATAAATTGAGTTGATTTACGGTTGGCGGAGATCGAATCAATGTTGACAGGGGGTGTAGTTTTGCCACGCGAGCAGGTGAGCGGGATTGAGATAAGCTTCATATGTTCTCTGAGGAATTAGAGCTGCCGATCGTTCGATATCAACTAAGCCAGGCTCGAAGATCGTTTTCAGACGATGGGCCCCTTTGGTGGCTTCGACTCGAAAAGGAGCAACAAAGGCCGTCGATCGTTCGATGTCGACTAAGCCAGGCTTGAAAATCGTCGTCAGCAACTCACTTGAACTCGACAGAATTGCACACGATGGGCCATTTTGATGGCTTCGACTCGAAAGGGGGCAACAAGGGCCGTCGACCGTTCAGTGTGAACTAAGCCAGGCTTGAAAATAGTCATCAGCTTTTCATTTGAAGTTTTTCAACGGCTGTACAGAATTTCAGACGATAGCCCCTTTGCTGGCTTCGACTCGAAAAAGAGCAGTCAGTGCCGGCGATCGTTTGATATCGACTAAGCCTGGCTTGAGAATCGTCTTCAGTAACTCAGTTGAACTCTACAGAATTGCAGACGATGGCCCATTTGATGGCTTCGACTAGGAAAAAGAGCAGTCAGAGCCGTCGGTTGTTTATTGTCACCTAAGCCAGGCTTGAAAATTGTCGTCAGCAACTGTCACTTGAGATTCTTCAATGGCTGTACAGAGTTATAGACGATGGGCCCTTAGGCGGCTTCGACTCGAAAAAGAGCAGCCAAAGCCGTCGACCGTTGACGGTCACCTAAGCCAGGCTTGAAAATTTTCTTCAGAAAATCACTTGAATTTCACAGAATTGCAGACGATGGGCGATGAGGCTTAGACTCGAAAAAGAGCAACCAGATCCGTCGGTGGTTCATTATCGTCTAAGCCAGGCTTGAGTCTTTACCAAATCTTATGAATTCTAGAGAATTGTAGCCGATGGGTGCTTCAGTGCTCCCAAAGCCCGACTCAACTACTTTACTGGAGTCTAAGCCGAAGGCTCCTTACCCAAGACAGGTTTAAAAAACTGACATAAGACAGGATGCCCCAAGCTCGGCTCAGCCAAACAACAAAATTCCCTTGACAACTCCATCACAACTAACCTCCATCACAGCACCAGTAAAAAAACAAGCGAAGTGATCGTGTCAATCTGCCCTAGACCACGTTCACAATCGACTCTGGCACTTCCGTTCTACTGTGCACCGCACTCGGTAACAAACAAAAGAAAAAAAAAACGCGACTAAATGCTTCACACCATTGAATTCGATTTCCCACACACAAAGTCGACAATCTGTGAGATGTTAAACGCGAACTGCAAGACGCGCGATCTTCCCAAGTTCAATTCTCACCGCTGTCGCCGTCATTTGGCGGGGGGAGGGAGTTTGGCGCTTATTGAAATTATCTTTTGTTCGAAGCTAGATCACGTACTCTCATTACGTGTAGGCGCCCGGTTGCCAGTGGCCACGATTTCGCACCCATCAAGAACGATCAAACGATGGGGAACAATGACAAGGACATTCCTCGATCGGCACACGTCTCGGGGAGGGGTCAATTAAGAACATATGTACGACATGTTCCTGCTGCCTGACATTCCTAAGCGCTCAAAAGCGAATTGCATGTCTGTCTATTAACAAATAAATTACAATCAAGTATCAATTTATTAGTACGTATGCGAAAATTTGATCTGATTTTTTGGGGATGCCTTGTGATTGGTCCCATTAGCTTCGGTCGATCGGTTAGTTGCGGTTTGATCAGAATTTAGGCTGCGTGCTTAGACTATGACGGACGGGCAGGGCAGAATGCAAAGCGAACGAAATATCATTCAATTAATTCTAAACTAGGTTTCATTGATCGATCATGCACATGTTGATGTGCCGTGATTGGGTCACCGATTGGGGGCATTCACGATGACGAAAGTGATTTTAAACCAAAATCTTTGACGCCCTTGAACGGAGACAATACACACTTTCTGATGCAAGTTTTTGCTCTAGAAACGCAAGATCACTTGACGATCACTGAAAATTGATCGAGAACGAGGGGGAGGAGGTCTGAATTTTCAGTCTCGAATCAAGGACCGTTGAAAAGAAAAGTCAAAAAGTGGCAAAAAATTCGAAAAAAAATTCAAAAATATCTCACGATCCCCTGAAGGGAATATCCTTTTTTGTGGGCCAAGGGAAAAAAGGATATTTTCAGTCTAGAATCAAAGACCGTTCGCTGCTGAACCCAAAAAGTTCAAAAAAGCCCAGAAAAAAATTTGCGGTAATGTCCTTTTTTCGATCCTGTCGCATCCTGCGGCACCGAATCTTTTCAAATTCATCATTTCTCCCTTAAACACCATCCACCCCACGATCCATACCCATTTTTGAACCCAAATTCGGCAAAATTTTGAAAATTCCAAAATTGTCACGTTTTCACCAAAAAAATGCAGTCAAATGCGAAACTTCGTGGTCGACTTTTTCACTGAATTTGTGTCGATGTTTTGAAAATCCAAATTTGGATGAAATTCTTTGGATAGATCGGTAGAGATTCCGTAGTTGATGATAAATCTGAAATTTGAGCAGATTTGGCGAAAGGATATGGTCAAAAAGTTGAAAAAAGGACTAAGACGAATCCTTTTCCTGATGCAAATAAATGGCTATATCTCGCAACCTAGTGGACCTACGACTACAAATTTTGCATCTAAATCTTTATATTGAGTTCCTCTATAAAAGCTGTTGAGAGGGATTTCTACACCAGACGCACCGTTTTCGAGCTATGGCGCATTTTTTAAAAAATTTAACAGATTTTTTTCGTCCTTTTCTGATCCCATTTTTTGGCTATAACTCGAAAACTGTTAGGCCTAGGACCACAAAAGTGGTATCAAAATGTTCGTATTGAACACCGCTAGGATGTCTGAAAAGGCCACTCTCGAAAAATGTTTGTATGAGAAATGATGTCCTTTTTTCGATCCTGTCGAGTCCTGCGGAACGGAATCCTTGCAAATTCAGAATTTCTCCCTTAAACACCATCAACCCAACGATCCCTACCCATTTTCGCATCAAAATTCGACAAAATTTTGAAAATTCAAAAAAATGTCACGTTTTCACCGAAAAATGCAGTCAATTGCGAAACTTCGGGGTCGACTTTTCCGCTGAATTTGTGTCGATTTTTTGAAAATCCAAATTTGGATGAAATTCTTTGGATAGATCGGTAGAGATTCCGTAGTTGATGATAAATCTGAAATTTGAACAAATTTGTCCAAAGGATGTGGTCAAAAAGTTGAAAAAATCCTTGAGACGAAAACGTTCATAACCTCGTCCTGATGCCATTTTTTGGCTATATCTCGGAAAGTATTTGACCTAGGGGCACAAATGTGGCCTTGAAATGTTCGTATTCAATCCCTGCATCGAAGATATAAAGAGGGAAATCGAAGTCAAACTCACTGTTTTTGAGATATGACGCATTTTTCAAAAAACGAATTTGTTGCTTTTTTCTTTCCGATGTCGTTTTATAGGCCATAGCTCAGAAACTATTCGACGTAGGACTACAAATGAGGGCTCAAAATGTTTGTATTGAATGCCTTGATAAAAATTGTGAAGAAGAAAGTCGACGCCAGACGCACCGTTTTCGAGATATGGCTCAATTTTGAAAGAAAAACGTTGTTTTTTCGGTCAAACACCACCCTATTTTTGGCTAAAAGTGGGGTTCTATAGCAGCTAGGGCACTAAATTTAGGCTTAAAAGTTGCGTCATTTGATCGTGAATGTCTGAAAAAAAGACTTGACCAAAAGCCAAGTTGCGATCCGACGCACCGTTTTCGAGATATGGCCTTTTTCCCAAAAACGAAACATATTTTCCCAGAAATTCGACACAAATCATGCGATTTCCGATTACCCCGTTCCCGAGATATTCAAAGTCAAAGTAGGCACCTGCAGAGCCTTACAAAAAAAACTTGGCCGAACACCACCTTATTTTTGACCAAAAGCGGGGTTCTATTGGAGCTAGGAATATGGCGCATTTTTTAAAATAATTTGAAATTCCTTACCCAACTTATTTCGAAAAAACTCCCATCCAAACAGCCGCGAGAACGTCGAACTGATCCCCCCCATCGAAGCCAGGCTTACATCAGAACACAGAATCCCAGCTCAAAGCGTTGCCATGGACTCGAATATTTATGGACTATGAAACTGTCAACGAAAAACCATTAAAAAATCTCCAAACCGAACAATTTCCAAGACTCAGCGTTTGATTACGACACCACTGCCATCGTCAGCGAGTGAGTGACCCGCCCCATCGCATGCAGGGGAGTTCTCCACGGGGAATGTGGGGCACTGTCAATACACGGTACGAGTGTGTGTACATGAGCGCTTATCAGAAAAGAAATATTTTAATACCAGGTGCAGCTATCTTTTTGATCAATCAAGACGAGAGTTCGTTGTACACGTGGAGTTATGGCGTCTTATCAACTTGACTGAATGCCTGCACTGACTCCAAGTGGGAAACAACAACATTATCTGACTTTTGATTATGTGACGGTGGGGTGGGAGGAGGGGAGAAGCGCAAAATATCAAAACTAAGGCACGTACCAATGACATAATCCATCAACAAGTGCAATTCGTCAGAGGTTTTGCAATTGACGCACGAAGGGTGCGGATGAAGGTCCAACAAATTGCCATGATTCACCTTGAGCCACATTCGTGTACCTAAATTATGTGTGCGTTTGGCTTAATGAGAGCGAGTTCCGGCTTTCGACGCGCAAAGTGATGCGGCGATTAGCCACTCTAATCAATCCCAAATCAGATGAGTCTCACATCGCCGCTGAGTCAGCGAGTGACGCGGTCGGTGTTGGCCAACTAAAGCAGATCGAGATTTTTCTACTGTTCGCTGAATATTTTGCTAGGATTTGCATTTCATTTGCATGGAATTTGATGTGTGAACTTTTACATAAGACACTCGGTCACCGTCAGTCCACCCTCAGCCGGTGATCGTCAACATATCCGATCGCTCCTGAATAGTCGATTGTTTGGCACGCCTCTCCACCCGCCTTTGAGGCAACCCCATTCAGTCTTATCTCGCAGCGAAATAAACTGCACTCGCTTCCCCTCAGAGCATAGACGGATCTTGCTCTCAAGATCGAGTTTATTTCTAATTAACTGGGCTTTGTGCGGCCGCATTAACTTGAATAACGACACGTTCGGGTAAAAAATATTTAATTGAATTTTGTTTACAGCCAAAAACTGATTGACAGCGAAATGGTAATGAATTGCATAACCACCTAGGAGCACCCTCTCGCCATCGCCCGCCCCCCTCCCCCCCCCCCGCACTGAATGCCTATGCGCTAGGCATTCTCACATTCTCATGTGCACTTACATTCGGTATTCAAATTATTCAAACGAAAAAATTGAAGATAACTATTAAATTGCGGTCGAACGTGAAAACATGAACAGTGTCGTTAAACCCTTGAGTTATGGGCTTTGTGTTGTCACCTGCGGTTGCTTCGTCGTCGTCGTCGTCGTCGTCGAAGTTTGAGATAAACGATTGTTTTCTCGACTTGGTTTACTGGTTTATTGGAATCTCTCTCTGTCGGGTTTGTCGGGCTGATCGTGCCGATTTATGATCTTGAAGGGAACTGGAAAAAAATGCAAAAAAAATTTGCCAATTCTCGAAACACCGGCGAAACAACTTTTTTTTCTATTAATTGAATTCTGATGCTAGCCGAGAGAATGTTGAATGAATTCTGATGGGAGTCTGTTCAACGTCAGTTCAACGTCAGTGAACAGTCCATTTGACTGTCAAAATTCTCAAAAACAAGTCTGACTTAACACCCGAAGGAATGGCGGCGCTACAGTTCGAGGTGGACTTGGGTCTAGTCTCGACAGTAACTTCTTCTTCTTCTTAGGGCGCTACAGTAACTACACTGCACAGCTAACGCGAACTGAAACTTTGGTCTCACTTAAGATAGCTCTGCAGCTGATTCAGTAGCAACGCGAGTTCACTATCTCCTCAGCCAATAGCCCATGTTCTGCATTAGCTGGTTCCCTCATGAGTGGAGGGAGTCTACAGTCTAATGCCGCATTCAACGGCGAGACTAGGGGATCTATAGTCTAGTGCCGGCTTCAAACGGCGCGATTAAGGGACCTACAGTCCTGTACCAACTCTGAACAGGGAAATTGAGAAGATTTTCTAGACAGTCTTTGAGCACTGTCTGTGACTTGAAAGAGGTGAAGCCGTGAAAAATCGTCTCTAGCTAGGGCCCTAATGATGACCGAGTCTCTGAGGACGGCATTCATCAGCCTTAGTCCAACGTCCCTCATTTTTTGCGAGAAATAACGACGGTACGACGTTGCCTATCCAACCACCTGTCCCTTGCGACCATCCATAGCTAAGGCCCTAGTAGTGCCCGAGTTTCTGAGGACGGCATTCATCAGCCTAAGTCCGTCGCCTCTAATTTTTCAGAAACACCTCAAGGCAATGACGATACGGTCTTGCCTATCTAACTGCCCGTCCTCTGCGACCGTCTATAGCTAGGGCCCTAGTGGCGCCTGAGTATCTAAAGAAAGCATTAATTTGCCTAAGTCTCTAATTTTTTGCAATGAATATCGAGAAGTGACGGTACGACGTTGTCTATCTAACCGCCCGTCCTCTGCGAGCATCTATAGCTAGGGCCCTAGTACTGCCCGAGTCCCTTAGGACGGCATTCATCGGCCTAAGTCCATCGTCTCCAATTATTTACGAGGAATAACGCAAGGGAGTGACGGTACGACGTTGCCCATCTAACCGCCTATCCGCTGCGACCGCCTATAGCTAGGGCCCTAGTGGTGCCCGGTCCCTTAGCACGGCATTCATCGGCCTAAGCCCATCGCCTCTATTTTTTCCCCGAAAAACCCCAAGCCGAGGACGACACGACGTTACCTATCCAGCCGCCAATCCTCTGCGACCGTCTATAGCTACGGTCCTAGTGGTGCCTGAGTGAAGCCGTGAACAATTTTCTTCTGAAAAATGATTGCCCGTACTGGGAATTGAACCAAGACTGAAGATCTAACGCCTAGGTGTCGATCCTGGTACCCACTACGCCATGGCGCCCAACAAGGGGACCAACTTATCCCTAAGAGATAACCTAGATTCGTTTTCCCTCTTCTAAGAGACTTGCTTTCAAGATCTAACGCAAGCATAAGACTGTCTGCACCCGACAGACTCATCGAAAGTGGATATTTAAGCCAAAAAGTCTCAACAAAAATTCACCCCAAAAAAAAGTTTTTTTTTTCAATATTTAAGTATCAGCCGAAGGGGTACCGTACCGGAGAGAGAGCCTAATCTGTCGAGTGGTCCACTTTGGCCGGAATGTTTTTTTTTAATATTTTCGTGACGGGTTTGCGGCATTTAACCTGTGGTTTCACTATTCCTTACCTGTCGCACAAGCAAATTTCAAAATCTCTACAAAAATCTCAAAATCTCTCCAACATTTCAAAATCTCTACAAAGTTTCAAAATCTCTACAAAATCTCAAAATCCCTATCAGTCTCTATCTGTCTCTACAAAACCTCAAAAACTCGAATTTTCTACAAAATCTCTCCAAAATCTCTAACAAAACCCGTTTTTAAACGAAGACCCTTTTATCTTTTATCTAGTTCAGCCTTTAAATCGTCTGCACTGCCCCAAGGCTCGCCCTAGACACCTTCAATCACATCTGCACACTGCCCCCAGCACTAGCCCCCTTTCCAAACACCTGCCCACCCCCTCCCCCCATCGCTCTCATCACCTTGCCGCGACTAACTATCGACGAATGCGTATAGCCAAGGTCAAGACCACGTAAAAGTTATCCAAAAAAAAACAATCGCAGACCTTTGCGGGTGGGTTTTCCATTCACACGCGTACCCGTGCCATAGCCGGCACATTTATGCAGCCGTTCGATAGTCACGCTTTGAAAGAAGCAAACAAACAGCCAAAATTGTTAATTCTAAGGCTACGCTTCGTAACGACGCGCAACTTTTAGTCGCACTGGCCATCGCTCATCGGCCACCAGCGGACGTATGGATATGGCATCAACTCGTAGTCATACAGGCACACACACACGCTGTCACACAACTTTCCCAACTCATCACAACAATTATTGTCTGGATGATGGGGGTCTTCCTCGATGTGGCGGGTGGGATGAAAAGGGGCAGGGGGAGGGGGAGGAGGAGTGCATGCACAGATTCGTGATGTTTGCTTGGTGCAGAGAAAATTGCGAGCTTCACGACATCACTGCAAGTGAATGCAAAACTCGTTGGAAACAACCGAACAGAAGATGATTCAAAATTATTACTTTCCCGTATTGCATTGAATTTGAGAGTAGGACACGCGTGCTTGCGCCACCCTATTACGCGTGTGCTATCGATGGCTGCGGCAGTTGATGCGATGGCGTGGCGGTGCCAGTGCCAGTGCCAGTGGCAGTGTAGCGTGTTATTGTCAGTAATTGTAAGGCCTCCGCGTACAAGTGGGCCACAACAGCCGCCGACACAAAACAAAAAATTATGAGGGTCTACTACAACTCCTCCTCCTCCCCCCCTCCCCCCGTGTCCAACTCCCACCACCCACCCGTCCACAGGCTAATGAATTATGATGAGACATTTCGTTGGGGTGGCGTGGCAGTTTTTTGTGTTTGTGACGGACGCGGGGCGCACGATCGACCCAACACCATAATTTCTTTGATTTGGATAAAGTCTCGCTCACTCTCTGACTCTCTCTGCCTCTCTTTGCTGCGGGGGGGGAGGGTGGTTAATGGCTTATTAATATTCAATTGTTGATTTGTTAATCAACGGAATTTGTGTTTGAATGACTTATTCTCTGTATGGCGCCGGGATGTACATCTGGGCCTCAACGAGGGGCCTACTGCTGGATTTTGAACGGTTGAGGAGACAAGAGACAGACTGAGCAGATGACACAGTCCTAACCCATGTCAAATTTGTGCTCAGCTGTGGAGGAAAAAAACACCCCAACCCCACGCCAACAATTTCCTACGTCGCGTGATGTTCACTTAGTTTTGCGGTTTATAAAGGAATTGCTGAGTATCACGCTACGTTTAGGGAGACTGTCTGGAGGGTAAACTGCCGTTCTTAACTAGGTGATTATTGATGTGTGAAGGGGGAGGGGTTTTTGACGTTCAGTCACGACTTCGAGATTTGTCACAAATTTCCTCTGCGAAACTAGGGCCCTAGTGGTGCCTGAGTCTCTGAGGACGACATTCATTGGACTAAGTCCATCGTTTCTAATTTGTTGGTCGAAAATATTCAGGGCACTGACAATACGACGTCGCCGATAGGCGGCTAGATGCCTATCCCCCGCGACCGTCTATAGCTAGGGCCCTAATGATGGCCGAGTCGGCATTCATCGGCATATGTCCATCGTCGCAAATTATTTCCTAAAAACAACTCAAGCCAATGACGGTGCAATGTTGCCTACGTAACTGCCCGTCCTCAGCGACCGTCTATAAGTAGGGCCCTAGTGGTGCCCGATTCTCCGGGAACGGCATTCATCGGTCTAAGTCCGTCGTCTTTCATTTTTTGGTAGAAAATACTCAAGCCAATGACGATACGATGTCGCCGATAAGCGGCTAGATGCCTATCCCCCGCGACCGTCTTTAGCTAAGGCCCTAGTGGTGCCCGAGTCCCTGAGGACGGCATTCATCGGCCTAAGTCCATCGTATCGAATCTTTTGCGATGAATAACTCAAGCCACTGACGATAGGATGTTCCCTATCTAACCGCCTATTCCCCGCGCCCGTCTTTAGCTAGGGCCCAAGTGGTGACCGGGATTTTCAGTATCGTACCAAATTTAGGTCTCTGAGGATGGCGTTCATCGAACCAAGTCTAAAGTCTGGAGAAAACTTACAGCTGCCTATTCCCTGTCAGCGTTAGCTAGGGCCCTAGTGGTGCCTGAGTCCCTAAGAATGGTGTTCACCGGCCTAAGTCCATCGACTCTAATTTTTTGGTAGAAAATAGTCAAGCCAATGACGATACGACGTCGCCGACAGGCGGTTAGATGCCTATCCCCCGCGACCGTTAATAGCTAGGGCCCTAGTGGTGACCGTAGTTTTAAGTATCGTCCCTGAAGACGGCATTCTCGTCTCTCTTCCGAAAGCAACTCCAAATCAATTACGATAATCGTCTCGCCTATCTAACTGCAAAGTCCGCACCGACTGACAACATGCAACCTTCAATCATTTCCTCGTCAAAAACAGCTTAATGACACGGATCGGACTGCAAACACAGCCACGTTCAACCTCTTTTTAGATTTCGTCAGTAAATTAGGACTTCGTGACAACGTCTTGAAGCGGGTGGGGTGGGGGAGTGGGGTCTTGGGGCGTCGTCAACTGAGTGGAGGACATGTTGTTGTTGCTGTTCTTTCCTGACCGAAATCCAAATCAAATAATTGACCGAAAAAATGTATGAAAATGATCGATTGATTTATTGTTTCCTTCAATCGTGTTATCAAAAACATCAATCACCGTGAGTCACACACGCACTAGAACGGCACACACACGCACGTGCACACAATCGAGAAATCGATTACAATTAGCAGTCGAAACAATTATCGATTATCATCCCCGCTCAGGCTCATTACTTCGTGTGTTTTTTCGTTCCTATTCTAGTTTAAAGGCTAATAAACACAAAAAATTGAAGGGAGTTGGGAAGGGGGGAGAGAGAGAACGCACCGATAATTCACATGTATCCACAAAAATGTAATTATGGGATAACGACACTAATTGAATGCTATTGTTGAGATGGCTCCACCGCATGCCAAGGTGAACATAATTTACTGTGTATGTTCGGATTTAATTTTGCATTTCCGTTCAAGTGTGCCGACGTCTCTCTATGGTCGATGCGGAGGAGGGGGATGAGGAGGAGAAGACAACCCAAAAAGCCACCTCAAATGAGATGAAAGTGAAGTAGAACGACTGAATGAATGGCTCAATGAAGACCGAAGAGAGGCCAAGAGTCGATGGCAGAGCGTATCACCGCCTAGGTGGAGTTTCCATGGCCAGTGGGCATGAAAGGCAACATTCAATCGAGTCGCTGATCACATGCGAATGGCACTTGAGTGGCTTTCAGGAGGAGGAGGGCACCAAAGCACGAGATTGTGCGCTGGTCAGTTGATAAGGATCACCAAAACGACTTCAGTTTTATTGACGGGGTTTTGCATGTGACGACGATAAGATCAGTGGTTGGGTGGTAATCTTTAGGGTGGCTCTTGTTCAGTGAATTCGTCAACGAATTAGTCATACACGCTAGGTTACACTTGGAAAGGTGATCGCGGTGAGAAGATCGACGCGGTGGGGGATCGAACCGACGAAAAACCTTTCGAGAGGAAGGTGATTTTGTCGATCGCAAGATGAAGCAGATGCCGTACAGGGACTCTTGCAAGATTCCCCGAGCAGTTTGGAAGGTGATCGCGAGTTTGGGCGATCGTGGGTCTAGGCGATCGCGGGTCTAGGCGATCGCGGCTCTAGTCGATTACGGCTCTAGGCGAGCGCGGCTTTAGTCGATCGCGGCTCTAGTCGATCGCGGCTCTAGGCGATCGCGGGTCTAGACGATCGTGGCTCTAGACGATCACGGCTCTAGGCGATCGCGGGTTCAGGCGATCGCGGGCCTAGGCGATCGCGGATGTAGGCGATCGTGGTTCTAGACGATCGAAGGTCTACGCGATCGTGGGTCTAGGCAATCGCGAGTTTAGGCGATCGCGGCTCCAGGCGATCGCGGCTCTAGACGACCGCGGGTTAAAGCGATCGAGGGTCTAGGCGATCGAGGGTCTACGCGATCGTGGGTCTAGGCTATCGCGGGCCTAGGTGATCGCGGGCTTAGGCGATCGCGGGTCTAGGCGATCGTGGTTCTAGGCGATCTCGGGTTTAGGCGATCGCGACTCTAGTCGACCGCGGGTTAAAGCGATCGAGGGTCTAGGCGATCGTGGTTCTAGGCGATCTCGGGTTTAGGCGATCGCGACTCTAGTCGACCGCGGGTTAAAGCGATCGAGGGTCTAGGCGATCGAGGGTCTACGCGATCGTGGGTCTAGGCAATCGCGAGTCTAGGTGATCGCGGGCCTAGGCGATCGCAAGCCTAGGCGATCGCAAGCCTAGGCGATCGCAGGCTTAGGCGATCGCGGGTCTAGGCGATCGCGGGTCTAGGCGATCGCGGGTCTAGGCGATCGTGGTTCTAGGTGATCTCGGGTTTAGGCGATCGCGACTCTAGTCGACCGCGGGTTAAGGCGATCGAGGGTCTAGGCGATCGCGGGTCTAGGCGATCGCGGGTGCGGGAAGGTGATTTTTACTGGAATCAAGGAACCGATCGAAGATCTCTCGAAAGGTGATCGCGGGTCTAGTCGATCCCAATACGAAGCAAATCCCTTACAGGGACTAAAGCGACTTTTGCCAGACTCCCTCGAGCACTTTGGAAGGTGATCATGTTCGAAGATCGGCGCGATGGGCGATCGACTCAAGGAAGTGACCCAAGATCCCTCGAAAGGTGATCGTGGCTCGAACTAAGGGACCGATCGTAGATCTCTCGGAAGGTGATCGCGTGTCTAGTCGATCGCAGGAAGATGATCTTCGCTCGAATCAAAGAAGCGATCGAATCAAAAAATAAATCTCATCGCTTACATTATCAAAAAACGTTCAAGACCCAGGATCACAAGTTTCCTCTTTCGATCGGAAGCTATTAATTGGACCAAGGCCAACAACATCGCCCCCTGCCCTTAAACGATCGCCTAAGCCACGATCGGGTTTTAATTAATTTTTGTCTTAATTTTTTGAGTACTAATTAGCACGTATGAAACCATTCAGTGATCCAGCACAAAAATACATCGTGGTGCTTTCATTTTCACAGCACTACACGACCTGATGGGGGATCGTGCCATGAAACTGAAAGTTCCCTTCCATTTCCCAAAAGTTCACTCAAGGACATTCACATGGTCACCGACGGGTGAATGATGTCCCAAAAAAAAAAACCAAAACCGAAAAACCTGCCCCAAAGTTCAACGTTCATACGGTGAACTTGAACCTGACTTGACCTAAAGTTCATCAATAACCAGCTCAGGCACTTTTGCGGACCAGATTTTAGCGCGGGCGGGCGAAAGAAAGACGTTTATGATCAAATCGAAGTCTAAGCTTTTTTTTTTTTGAATAAATTTCTCCTCGATGTGCGACCGTCTCTCCCCACCCACCCACGCACAACAGCTAAGTTTCAAACAAAAAAAGAACGCCACAACAACAACAACTCGCAAAAGAACAAAACATGATTATACATATCTCTTGTGGAAATTAATCAGCGGATATTCAACTTAAGCCATTTGGTTTACATTTCATCGTCGCCTTATCGCTCAGAGTGTGAGCTTCATCAGGTTTCTGATACCCGAACACACATACGTCACGTTTCAAAGCAAAAAAAAAATGAGAAAAAAAAAGCAAAAAACGAACAAAATGAAAAATAAATACACTTGAGGAGGACGCGCACTCATAGTCGTCGTCGCACTCGTATCTCTCGTATCTGGTGTTGATTTTTAGGATCGCTTTTGCTGGTAATGAGATGCGATTTTTGTGTGTTATCTGACGCCGCTTTTTCAGGTGGATGTCATTACAATAAAATATTCGGAACAGGTATAGTGTGCACAGATTTTCAGACCGCCAGGGTACTGACATGTACATGCATGAGTGTGTGCTGCCGTGTGTGGCTACATTTGACAAAATCAAACAAATATATGTATCGTGTGCCAATTAAACGAATTTCGTGGTCATTAACTTTTGCCTAATATATTGTGTTACAGTCTGTGACTCTGTATGTGGCACAAATGGAACCGACAAAAAATAAGTGGGCGATGGGGTGGGGGGAGAGACACAGCATTTTGGTGAATCTGTGTCATGAATGTGATTCCTTGGAATTCATAAATCTATTCTTTTTTTTTTCTTTTTTTTTTCGTGGCGTCTTTGGGTCGATTTTGATTATTGATGAGGTGGGGTTTGGAAGACGAGACGCAGCGTGGGGTATTTGGGGTTTTTTTCCGGTGAGAGAGTGGATGAGGGCATATCATTTCTTCTGAGTCTGGTCAAAAGAGGTTCAAAAAATGTACTTGTCCTCAGTGTAAAGAAGAAGAAACGAAACAGAGCGAAATTTTGAACAAAATTTGATCAAAATTTAGGAAAATTGGCATAAAATTCGGACTGATCTCTAATTACGATCAGGAGATGATCAGATGTAAGTTAAAAAAAAAATACAAAAGACTTCCAAGACATCCAAAAACATGCTTAAAGAGATCCCTTTTACAGTTAAAAACCGTGACAAGATCACTCAGTTTTTCGGGATAAAATTCCTGAGAAACTAGAAATGACTTGATTGCAAGATCACCTTGGATCACTAGATCACTCAGTTTTTCAAGACAAAATTCATCTGAAGCTTACTGAGACCAAAATCAGACTAGAAATTGCGGCAAGATCACCGATCACGTCATTTTTGTGGACAAAATTTCTCAGAAGCTTGAGATGGATCGATTTGTGGCAAGATCACTTAGTTTTTGAAGGCAAATTTCCTCAGAAGCTCCTTGAAATCAAAATCAGGCGAAGAAGGTCTCTTAACAGTCAAGAATAGCGACAAGATCAGTGGAACGATCACTCAGTTTTCGAAATAAAATTCCTCAGAAGATGGAGATGAATTTTTGGCACGATCACTCAATTTTTTAAGAAAAAATTACTCTGAAACTCATTGAAACTAAGATCAGGCTAAGTATTGCGACAAGATCAGTTTAACGATCATTTAATTTTTAGGACAAAATTCTTCAAAAGATTGAGATGGCTCGATTTGTGACAGGATCACTGGGGATCACTACATCGTTTGAGAGACAAAATTCCTCAGAAACTCTTTGAAACTAAAATCAGTCTCCAAACAGTCAAAAACCGTGACAAGATCAGTACAATTATCACTAAATTTTTGAGGCAAAATTCCTAAGGCATGATTAGCGACGCTGGTTGTGCAAAAAATTGTCTCTGTGGATCACTAGATCACTCGATTTTTGGGAACAAAATTCCTCAGAAGATGAAGATGAATTTCTGGCAAGATCACTGCATCACTGAGTTTTTTTAAGACAACATTTCTCCGAAGCTCATTGAGACCAAAATCAGGCAATCAGTTGCGACAAGATCAGCGCAACGATCACTAAATTTTTCAGACAGAATCCCTTAGTTGTGCAAAGATCACTCGACAAAATTTCGAAGGAGTCACGATCGGAGTCACGATCAGCGCCACGATTTGTCAATTTTACGCGATCAAAGTCAAGAAAAAGATGATCATAAATTCAGGGAACCAAGGAGGAGGACAACCAAAAATGTCCACAAATTCATGAAGCAAAGGAGATCCAAATGAGGGATGTTGACGAAGACAAGATCACTTAAAGAAAGTGATCTTGCACCACAAAAACAAAACAAATCCCGCGATCATTTTCATTTTACTTGAACAGATGAAGAATGCTGCGGATGGTGCATCAACCACTCATCTATTTACAAAACAACAAAAGAGTGCTTTCTCTGTGTGTGTGTGTGTGTGTGTGTGTTTGCGTGTGCGATCCCCGAGGGTGAGGGCAGGCGGATTTCTTTTGATTTAAAACGAAATTCCGTCAAGTAACATTTTGGCACATATTCATTCGAAACGAAGAGGTTCTTGCCAATAAAGTAATTTAACTGAGTTCACGCGATTAGCGGGTTCTTTAGCAAACATAAGCATTTTTCTTTTCTTTTTTGATGCTTTGAGATGTCTTTTTTAGAGATGTTAAGGGTAAATTTTGATCACTCACCTTATGTTGCCGGCGTGATATGATATTGAACACCGGCATATTTTGAGATTTTTTATTTGAAGTAATCCGTTTGCAGTGCACTTTCGGCAGTTTGGCGGCTTTTTTCATTCAGATTTGATTGGAGGAAAATTTTGTTGTTTGTTTTTTTGAGTAAAGGGACGGGGGAAAAATGTTCTACCAGATGGTGGTCCAACAAGTGTGTGAGAGAAAAAAAAAAAACAGAAAACACACTCAAAAATGCAGAAGGAATTCGAAAACACCCAACAGTCTCTGTCTGTGAAAAGCTAAGACGACTGAGATTCAAAAATGTTCTTCGATTTTTCTTCTTTTTTGTGGTCAGTCAGTGATGCAAATTGCATGAGATTCAAACGAGGGGTCGATCCTCTCCGATCGAGGGGGATTTTATTTTGTTGCGATGAGGTTTTCTTTTTTGTTCACAAAAAAAAAAAATTATTTTGTTAACGTTCGCGTGCACAAATTAGATTTAGAATACGGAGGGTCTCTGATAGAATTTTCAGTTTATTTTATTTTTTTTTTTTCGTCTATTTTTGCGTTGTAATTTTGTTTTTTTGACGAGAATTAAAATTGAGGAAAAAAAAAACTACGTATTTAATCAAACAATTTGTAGATTTAATTTATTGTGTTAATAGATATTTAACGAACTCACACATAGACTCTCGCTCTCTCGGTCTCTCTCTAAGAATGGCAACAACATCGAGTAAATATTTGTAATCGAATGGATTTTATTTTTGAATTAAATTTTTTTATTTTTTATTTTTTTGTCTTTCCATAAATTTATTTTATTACATCATTCCTTTGGCCTTTAAAAAAAAAATTCACACACAAGACCCATCAGAACTTCAGCAACATAAAAAAAAAGTAATTCACTTCATTTCCAAGGATATATCCGATCTTCTGTAAATCACTACTTCAACTATCCACATCGCCTTTCGAGAATTTTTGCGATCAATTAAAAAAAAAATAAATATTCACTTAGAATTCATTCAAAATTGCATTCTCTTTCGCATTCGGAATTTCTCCCTCTCCACAGAGGCATTAACTGAAAACTGTTTTGTTATTTAAATTTCAAACGTGATTCAAACGCAATTCCAGGCTAAGTCAAGGTATAAACTTGAACGATGTGTACACAAACAACAACAACAAAAAAAAAAATACACACACGACCTTTTTCTCTCCGAATTGTATCTACGAGTATCCTTCTCGGAGTCTCCCTCTGAGATAAACTACTATTTTTTTTTCCACACTGATTTTTATTTATTTTTTTTTTTATTTATTTTTTTTTTTATTTAATTTTTTGTTTAAGAAATTTTATTTTTTTTTAATTTTTCCTGACTTCAGTTATTTTGTTTCTTTTTTTTTTATCGACTAACCAAAGTCAATAGCTTTTAGAGAATACAAAACTACAACTGATTTGCAACGTGCTACCACTTACTACGCTTAGCTTCACCACAAGCAGTGGCGGCGGCAGCAGCGACAACGACAACGACAACGACAACGACAACGATGACGATGGATCGCAATCTATAGATCCAGCCAAACCAACGACGAACCCACCACACAGCGCTAGTCTCGACAGTTAGTAAGGCCAATCGCAGCCAGTCAGGCAGACAGGCAAGTAACCAAGTAAGCAGTAAGTATACGACATCTCGTCTGACACAGTGACGGTCGAAAAAAAAAACGAAATTCAATTCAAACCGACCAACAATTGAAAAAAAAAAAAAAAAATCAACAATTAATAATAATAACACCGTCAAGTGCCGCAACGAACGAGGCGGCGAGACGAGGCGGTGGTGGCGGCAGCGACGGCGATATGATGATGATGATCAGCGACGGCGGTGGCGGCGACGACGACAAGTATGTAAACGTCGTCGTCGTTGTTATTTTTTGTTCGCTTCAAACCGCAACACAAAAATTCAGTGGATCATACAAACTTCTCAGATACCTCTTCAAAAGTGCAACACACAGTCACACACACACACACAACCGCTGATTGTGTAAGGTGATGTTGTGTCACGAAAAAAAAAACCACCACCCAGTAGGTGCTCCCCAAACAGTGTGACTGATCTTATCCTAGACTCTAGATACACTTGTTCGCCGCTGGGAGAGACCTCGAAAAGCTAATCGCTTGAGAATGTGAATTCTCATTCATCTCGGGGGGAGGGAGGCGCCGAGAGAGTTTGAGAAGATAAAAAACCACTCTGTGAGCGCTTGTGTGTGGGGTATCCATGGGCTTTTATCAGCGACGAAGCTAACGAGAGCTTTTTTTTGTGTGTTTTGAGTTTGGAGTTCTAGGTGGGGTTTTTTTTTTTTTTGGTTCGATCGTGGCTGAGCGATCGGTTTGATGGTTCGATGGAGAATGAGAGAGAGAGAGGGAGCCCGTGAATTTACCGGCATGTTCATAATTCAGGACAAGGTTGTGGGAGGTGATGATGACCGTGAAAGGAGCCGGAGAAACTGAGGGTCGTCCTGACTGTTTTGAGAGTTAGACTCGGAAGAGTGATCTTTAAGAATCTTTAAGGTCTAGGCTACAGTCCAATGAGTTTTCTGACCGAATGCGCGTTCAACTTGTGGGAGGTGATGACGATCGTGAAAGGAGCCAGAGAAACTGAGCGTCGTCCTCAGATCTTCTGCCACTCGGAAGACTGATTTGATCGTGACTCGGTTAGTCATCGATTTTTGCTCCCATCGTCTTTGAGAAAGTCTAGTCTACAGTCGAACCATTTTTCTGACCGAGTACACGTTTTTTGACACGGACCAGAAAGGTTTTAATTTCTGTACAAATTCTATACAGATTTTGGAGTCCCATGAGTTCTCCGATCAACGGTGGGTTTCTGGCACAGACAAATCGGATTTTAATGCTTCTATCCGATTCTATACAGATTCGAGAGTTCCTTATGCTTCTCCGGTTCCATCCTGTTCTCTACAGACTCTACAGTCTTTCGTGCTTTTATCCCGATCTTACAGTCCGACGATTTCCTGACCGAGAGCGGATTTTTGACACCGACAACATTTTCTACTAAAACTGAATATAACCGGACGCTACAATCCTTTTCTTCTTCTTCTTCTGATGGCGCTACAGCCCAGGCCAGTCTTACGTAAATTCTTGCTTCAAATGGACCTTTTGCAAACATTTTGGACCCAAATTGGACCGTAATTCCCTTTTTAGTGCTCAATGGCTCCATTTCTTTAGCATCCCAGGCTGAACGAATTTTGGTTCCTTTGATGGCCCCACAGACTCGGATGGGCCTGGACCTCAAACAACGCTGCCTCTGTCTAGTTCCCTATGAATTCATGTCTTAAACGGACGATTTGTGTGGATTTTCGACCCAAATTGGACCATAATAGCCTTCTAAGTGCTCAACGGCTCAATTTCCTGAGCATTGAACTCAACCAAAATTTCTCCTTTCCAGTTCTAAATGAATTCCTGCTTCAAATGAACATTTCGTAAGGAGCTCAGACTCAAATTAAACCGCAATTGCCTTCTAAGTGCTTAATGGCTCAATTTCTTGAGCACCCCAGACTGACCGAAATTTAGATCTTCTAATGGCGCTACAGTCCGTGATCGACCGTGGCCTTGACTAACGCTGCTTCACAGTTCCGCATGATTTTTTGCCTCAAGTTGAGTGCTTAGAGTGCTCAATGGCTCAAATTCTTGAGCATCACAGGCTGAAAGAATTTTAATTCTTTTGATGGCGATACAGTCCGGGGTAGACCTGAATCTCAACCAACATTTGCTTGAAATGGACGTTTTGCAGTTTTAGACCATAGTTAGACCGCCATTGCCTTGTCAGTGCTCAATGGCTCAATTTCCCAAGCACTGAACTCGACCAACACTGGTCCCTTCCAGTTCTGCATGAATTCTTGCTCCGAATGTACATTTTGTAAGGAGCTCACACTCAAATTAGACCGCAAATGCCTTCTTCGGACTCAATGGCTCAATTTTTTGAGCATTCTAGACTAAATTAATTTTAATTCTTCTGACGGCGCTACAGTCCGGAATGGACCTAGGCCTCAACTAGCACTGCTTGTATGCAGTTTCGTATGAATTCTTGCTTCAAACGTACATTTTGTAAGGAATTTGAACAGAAATTAGACCGCAATTGTCTTCTAAGCGCTCAATGGCTCAATATCTTGAACACAGAATTCAAGGAACCACGCCTCCATGCAGTCTTACGTAACTTCTTGCTTCAAATGGGCATTTTGTAAGGAATTTGAACTGAAATTAGACCGCATGTGCCTTCTCAGTGCTCAATGGCTCAATTTCTTGACCATCCTAGACTGAATGAATTCTAGTTCTTCTGATGGCGCTACGGTCGGGGATGGACCTGGACCTCAACTTGCTTCAAATGGACGTTTTGCAGACCAAAATTGGACCACAATTGTCTTCTAAGCGCTCAATGGCTCAATTTCTTGAGCACTGTACTCAACCAACCACGCTTCTATCCAGTCTTACGTAAATTCTTGCTTCAAATAGACGATTTGTAAGAATTTTAGATTCAAATTCGACCGTAATTCGCTTCTTAATGCTCAATGGCTCAATTTCTACACTGAACGAAATTTAGTGCTCAACTGATTCAAGACTCAATTTCATGAGCTTTCATATTTTAAACTAAATTCAGGGGGATTTCTGACCAAATGCTCGGCAGCTTTTGCAACGAAACGCATTGAAAACTCAGGAAAAATGAAAACCGACTCAAAAAAAAAAAGCACCTGTGTTAGCTCGCGACTACGACGATGCCGACAGAAAAAAAAAAAAAAAAAAAACAAAACAAAACAAAAGAGAAACACTTGCAACCATGAGAAACCCTCACCCATCACTCGTTAGTCGCATGTTGAGGTGAAAAACACCACCACCCCACCGCACATCGGCGAATCGATGAAAAAGCAACCATACACACCAGCAATCAAGCGAATTAAAAACTGCTAATTATTACGAATACTGTCCCGTTCCATCCAAGGTCCCCTCACAATCCCACCGTCACCATTCACCGGGCGCATGCAGGTCCACGGAAGGTCGTCTCACATTTGTTAACATCTCACCGCACGTGAGCCACACAAATCGAGATGTAGAAAAGGATTTTTTTTCAGTGTAGACCTTGAATTCTACTAAAGGGCTCATCAATAATCCCTCCCCAAAAAAAATAAAAGCTTATGTAAGGTGAGACCGCGCGCAGCACAACAACAACAACAACAAGTTCCACAAGTTCATTTGGCAAACATCAAACGTGTGAATTAAGCATGCGTGCACAAAATTAATTTCATTATCGTCACTTTGATACACGGCGGATACGAGAGCACAAACGGAGTGCGGATTTTGTTTTAATTTCTGAATTCCACGGCAAAACGTGATGTGCTCTCCTGGTCCTGGTGGAGGAGAAGCAGAAGGAGCCGACGAAGGCTTCGGAGCGCCGGAGATGAGCTTGAGGAAGATTGTGTGCCTCACGAGACTATTAATTGATTTCTTCTTTTTTTGAAGAACTATCGCCCGTAGTGGCGGCAGCAGCGGCAGCGGCGGCTTGAGGTTGATTTTCGAGGTGATAATTAAGTGGTGTTTAGCGTCGCTTATTCTTTTATTTGCTCGAATGTCATAACAGCCAGGCGTCTTAATGAGTAGTGGTGGTGTTGTTTTTTAAAAAGTCTCCACTCTGAAGCTGTTGGCATGCGGCTAAGTTGGTCACAAATCGCACGAATTTAAATTATTTGACAGACGTCAGCGCCAGTTAACAACAACGTGCATGCAGATGAGTCAGTCGCTCCGCTTAAGGGCGCTTAAGTCCAACGACGCAACGTATCTCTAATTGATTAGCTTAAGGAGATAAGAGAGATAACTTGTTTGCATTCCCCACAGACGTACATCCCGAGCACCACAAAAATTTGCTCACACAACAAATTTGAGACTGAAATTCAGTGAAGTGACTCACACCACTTGCCCTTGGCCACGCACACCTCAAATTGGGGCAACGGTCTTGACAAATAAATCCCGACAGCTATCCATGGAGATGGATGAGGATGAGCGCCGACGACCCGCCGATTAGAGCGCGGGAAGGACCTCATTTCCAAAAAAAATCGCGCCCTAGTTTTATCTTGACGTTTGAAATGAATAAGTGGGACTGGGGCATGGGGAAAAGGTTGTCACCAAAAAGGCTTTGGACGCGCTATCTGACACACGAACTGACAGCCGGAATCCCGGGGAGAATTTCGCTTTTCAAAAGCGTCTATGAGTGGATTTTCTATGTTTCAAGAAGGTTATATCTAATAAATTATAATTAAGGCCTTTTAAGCCGGGATTAGGCCATCAACGCGAGGTATTCTGGGGTGTCTAGGCGTCCTTATCGGAGACGGGGATTTTGATGTTAAGTTTAGTTGGATCTTTCTTTCTATGCTTCATCGAGGAGAATAATGAGCGTGGGGAAGGGCACTTATGGCTATAGCTCGAAAACCGTTGAACCTACGGCCACATATGATGGCTTAAAATGTTCGTATTGAAGGCCTCCATAAAAGTTATGAAGGTAAAATTCGACATCAAACACACCGTTTTCGAGATATGGCGAGTTTTTTAAGAACTATCGATTTTTCCGTTCTTTCTTTTCTTGGCCATAGCTCGGTGACTGTTAAGCCTAGGGCCACAAATTTGGGCTCAAAATGTTTCTACTGAATGCCTCTATAAAATTCGAAGGCAAACACACCGTTTTCGAGATATGGCACATTTTTCAAAAACTCTATTGATTTTTCCGTCCTTTCTGAAGCCATTTCATACCCATAACTCGGAGAATATTAGACCTAGGCCCACACAATATGGCTCAAAATGTTGGCCCTGACCGCCACTATAAAAATTATCGTGAGAGCAGTCTACGACAGACTCACAGTTTTCGAGATATGGTGCATTTTCTTAAAAACCGTGAATTTTTTAGCCTTTCTGATTCCATTAATTGGCTATAGCTCGGAAACTATTTGACCTAGAGCCACGAATTTTGGCTCAAAATGTTCATATTGAGTTCCTCCATAAAAGCTGTTGAGTGATGTTTCGATGCCAGATTCACCGTTTTCGAGATATGGCGCATTTTTTGAAAAATTTAACAGATTTTTCCGTCCTTTTCTGATCCCATTTTTTGGCTATAACTCGAAAACTATTAGGCCTAGGACCACAAAAGTGGTATCAAAATGTTCGTCTTGAACACCGCTAGGATGCCTAAAAAGGACATCAGCGAAAGATTTTTCTATGAAAAATGATGTCCTTTTTTGTGTCCTGCAGGATCCTTCGACACTGAATCCTTGCAAATTCATGATTTCTCCTTCGAACAACCTCCACCCTACCATCCCTGCCCATTTTTGCATCAAAATTCGACACAATTTTGAAAATTCAAAAAAATGTCATGTTTTCACCGAAAAATGCAGTCAAATGCGAAACTTCGGGGTCGACTTTTCCGCTGAATTTGTGTCGATTTTTTGAAAATCCAAATTTGGATAAAATTTTTTGTATAGATTGGCAGAGATTTGGTAGTTGATGATAAATCTGAAATTTGAACGAATTTGGCCAAAGGATATGGTCAAAAAGTTGAAAAATCCTTGAGACGAAAACGTACATAACCTCGTCCTAATGCCATTTTTTGGCTATATCTCGGAAAGTGTTTGACCTACCGCAATAAGTGGGGCATCAAAATGCTCGTATTGAACGTCTCTATAAAATTTATAATGGGGAATTTCGACGCTCGACGCACCGTTTTCGAGATATGGTGAATTTTTTGAAAAATTAACTGCCTTTTCATCTCTTTTGAGGCCATTTTTTGGCCATATCTTGGAAACGGTTGCACCTACGGGCACAAATGCGGGCTTAGAGTATTCGTATTGAACGCCTCTATCCAAACTGGATGGATGGCAAAATTGAAAAAATCACCCGACGAACCGTGTCCTTTTTTGTGTCCTGTAGGATCCTTTGGCATGGAATCCTTGCAAATTCTTGATTTCTCCTTCAAACACCGTCCACTCTGCGATCTCTACCCATTTTCGAATCCAAATTTCGGCACAATTTGGAAAATTCAAAATTTTTCACGTTTTCACCAAAAAAATGCAGTCAAATGCGACACTTCAGGATCGACTTTTCCTCTGAATTTGTGTCAATTTTTTGAAAATCTAAATTTGGATAAAATTCTTTGGTTTTTTCGATAGAGATTGTGAGTCTGATGTCAGAAAGCGAGAATATGAAATTTGGCCGGTTTTGAACCGCGGGATGTGGGTGAAAAGTTGAAAAAGGACCCCTCCCAGCGATTTCAAATCACCCTAGGAGCCCAAAATGCATACAAATCCCTTGCAAATCTTGTACTGAGCATGGAGATAGAGTCTAGGAGATGTCTTCAACACAACCGAATCGAAAAAGAATCGAAAAATGGTCTTTGAGACTTTTGAGGTTCCAAAGGGGTACAAAGTCAGTCCCCGACCTTTCATTTGGAAAGCAAAGTGACTAAAAAGTCTCCGTGAGACTCCCCCTCTCCCCCCAGCAAGTATGTGTAACAAATAAAGAGTTTCAAAAAAAAACAAGTGCTCTCGCCTTGAACCATTTAGCGGCACGAGCCAAATGGAAAAAATCCACAAAATTACATATCGTCTAAATTTTCCACACTTTCGCTGAGGCAACCGCACCAGCAACGCATCAACAGGACCCTGAGAGAAAAACAAAAACTTCCCAATGGAAAACCAACCTAGTTGGGGAGAGCAAAAACAAATTAGCGCCCTCTAAAGCCCCCAACACCTCTCGCACTGTTTTGATAACACCGCACACACTCGCTCGCTCACACTCACGCCCCTCCGCCGGTGCTTCACACCCTTTCCGTCGTTTTTTTCCATCTGATTACTTAATTCAACAAATATTTGGCTAACTCTACAAACATCTTGAATGATAATTAATTTTATTTGATCTCATTTCTTGATTGTGTGCAGGAGGAGGAAACAAGGTGTGCTCTGCTCTGGCACTAACCAGAATACGCCTTCCCCACGGCGCAGCTCTTTCACACAGCACCTAATGTGATTTACGAAGGGACTCAAATTTCATTAGTCAACATTGTGGAATTCATGTTGTTGTTATTTTTGATCTCCTACTTCATCTTATCATCCACGCGATGATGATGTAGTCCGACGACGACGGCAGTAGCAACAGTAGCAGCCACTTCAGGGGCGTCACGCTTCTCGGGTATTTTATCATCGTCAAGCAAACACACAGCGTTCGCATGTGGAGGAGTGTTAAAAAACTTCTGTCACAGTAGCACTTCGGCGTTACACAATCCGCAAGGTGTCGGTCAAAGTGCAGCATCTTATCTCACGTCTCAGTGATGCGAGGTTCCTTATCGGAGACAAAAACCCTCATCGTTCATCCTATCCTCCCCCTCTATCTCAGGCGCACTTGTGCTTGGTGCGCCGCTGCCGCAGGGACTTTTCGTTTTTTTTATCGTTATCGCTAAGCCCACTTGGGGCGCGGGAAAACCGCGCGGCATTTGTCACCAGGAAATCACTCTTCGCAAACGATTCCTACGCAAATGAAGACAATTTGATGGATGGTTTGATGAGGTTTGAGTGATTCGGTGACGGAATCACGGTCACATCCATCCGCGGAGTCAAATTATGTGTAATTTGTCATTTTGGCGTCGATGCACCCTTTGTCGGTGTGATTATCGGGTTTCTGCCCAACTAGGTGGAATATCCAAAATGAAACACACAGCGTGGTTCTTGGCATGTAAAGACGGAAGCGTGTGATTGATGCCACATGGAATTTGTTGATTCCTTTGAGCGGTGATTCTTCGCATGTTTTTTCTATTTTTTGCCCATGATTAATGGTAAAGTGGGACAAAAGCTTTGGCCCAAGTCTGCCTCGTAATCCCTTTTCGAAATCAACAAGGTAAGAGCTACGTGTTTACGACTCGAATTCATGTCAAAACATGCTCAGGGGGGGACGAAAATACTGTGGGACGAATTTGAGTCACTTGAGGGTGTCCAAACGCGGCCGGAGTTGGCCTGAATTAAATGTCTTTCGGTGAGATTCCGATGTTTTTGGAAAAGGGAGACAGCCGAAATTGGGTTTTCATCGAGTTTCTTTGAATTTGGAGAAATTTGGAGCAAAATTTAGTACAAAATTTGGTACAAAATTTTGTACACAATTTTGCGGGTGGGAAGAAAATGAGAGCTTTGATCTCAGAGGAGTCTCTAAGACTTGCCCCGCACATACAATGGGCTCTGAGGAGTTTCTGAATTTTTTTGAACTAAATTTTTGGAATTTTTCAAATTTGGTACAAAATTTTGTGGGCAAAACTGAGGACGAGATCTATAACCTCAGTTCGTTTAAGCCCTTGCCTCGATGACATAATAGAAACCGAGGAGTTTTCGAACTGAATATTTGCAATTCGTCGAAATTTGGTACAAAATTTTGCGGGCAGACTAAAGTTTTTTTTTGTCTTAGAGCAGAGTCTATGACTTATCGCGTGCTTACAACTGATTCCGGCAGTTCTTGAACGTTTTTGAACTGAGTATTTCGAATATGTCGAAATTTGGTACAAAATTTTGTGAGTAGACCGAAGATGAGTTCCTTAATCTGAGGAGTCTCTAAGATCTGCTTGTACTTCTGAGCAGTTATTGAATTTTTGAACTTTTTGACCACAAAAACCAAGTTTTTGGAACAAATTTTGACCATTTTTCTGACAATTTTCGGTACGAAATTGTTTGGACTAAAAATGAATGTTTGGACCTATTGTATACGAACTTTTTGAACCAAATTTCGAACATTTTTCCGACTCTTTTCGGTACCAAATTGTTACAACTGAAGTTTTTGAATATTTTATACAGAAAACCGAAGTTTTCGAGCAAAATTTTGACCGTTTTTCTGACCCTTTTTGGTACCAAATTCTCGCTGAGACAATTACACATTTTTGGTCAGATCCGATTCGTCCAAAATCATCAGAGAACGTCGCTCTAAAGAGCTACCCCGTTGTTGAAACCCCCCTTGACAACAATTTTGAACCTTTCTTAATTTTTAAACGCGTCGAATTTAAAAAAAAAAATCCCAAAAAAACAGAAAAGGAAAGAAAAAAACTAAAAGTTTCCACTCACCTCTGAAGTACTAGTTGCCACTGAACTCATACTCGGCGACATCCCCCCAGCCGATGGGCCAGGACTTGCATTTGTCCTTGTGATTGTCATATTTGTTGAAAAATGATTCGTTCCACCGCCGCTGCGACTGAATGTGCTGCGATTGTTGCCATCACTGCCGCACATCGATTTACATTGACTCCCCAGTAGTTTCAGTGCAACATTACCGCTATTGTTACTCACTGCTAGATTGTTGCCGGAATTCCTGAAACCACTGCCACTAAATTCTTTGTTGCCAATCGAATTGGCATCACCTAACGATGCCGATGCTGAAAAGTTACCCACACTGAATGGGGATGATTGCATGCCACCACCACCGCCTCCGCCACCGCCGCCTCCACCGCCACCGCCACCGCCACCGCCACCGCCACTGTTGTCCTCACGCCCGATGCGACCGGTCATCGGTGAACAGTTGTTGTCCTGACGATGCTGCTGATCACCAAATGAGACGCTGCCAGGACGTAGATTTGTGGACGATGTAGACGACAGGGAACCTTTGCCGTTCTGAGGAGGAAAAGGGAAATTTTTGTTTGATGAAGGGGACATGCTCATGAGCTCGTGACGTGACATACCTGACGGAATATTTGTTCGTCCCATTCACCTGACTGCTTGAATGAGTCACTCAAAAACTGTCGCACTTGGCTCTTCTGCTTTTGAATGACATGATAACGCGTTGGATTTTCCAAAACAGTCCGAACCTTCAAATGCAACAAAAAACGATGCAATCAGTCAGAGTGGCCAATTGAGCTAATCTCTAAACACTCTTTAAAAACACTCACCTGCAATACTTGTGGCGGAACATCCACTCCAATGCTCTGAAGTGGAACCTTAAGTGTTGGCGTTGGGCTTTCACGAGTCAATTGACTGTGCTGCATCGGTGAAGAACTATTCAAATACTGCGTTATCGCTGGCTGCATATTATTTGCTTGTTGATTTGAATTATGCTGCTGACGCGATTGCTGAATGTGCAACTGATTCGTTTCCATTCCAATGGCCGATCCCTGAACTGCAATTGCACGCTTCTCAGCTTCACGACGCTCCAGCTCTTGTTGCTGCTGTTCGCGTTGAAGCTGAAGTTTCAACTGCGTTCGAGATGTTGGAGTTGCCGTCTTGAATGTGGGCCTGAAATGAAAGGAAGAGATCAGATGATGAGTGATTGGATGACGGAGTTTGTGTGGAGGAGGATTTGGGAGAAGGAACAGCTTATTACCCTCCAATGAGCGGTGGACGACCAATGTCTCGGGGCTGTTCAATCACCTGAACATCACCCAGATCAACGATACTCGGATCCATTTCAAGGATCATCTCTAAATCTTTATCAATACCCACGGTGACGCGAATATTTGTCATCGCTTGCGATTGAATACTCTGCCCCCCATGTGCGTCTGCGATTTGTTTTAAATTTTCCAAGTGCTCTACATCCATTCGGGTGTCAGTGTCCAGACCAGTTGGCTCAATGCCAACCTCAATATTATTTAAATCCTCTTCGGTCATCAGATTTTTTGTTAAATTGTTGCTAAGGTTATTGTTGTCAAACATTGGAGAACTTCCTGTTGGATAAGATCCCCTATCACCATCGGGAGACATTTGTAAATTACGCACTCTATGAAGGAACTCATGGTACTCATGTTGATCGGATCCAGTCGATGCATGAGCACAACCAACATCCGCTTGGAATTGCTGCTGCAATTGATACAAATCCGGTTGAAAACCGATCGAAGTTTGTGCCTGTTGTTGTTGACCGAGTGCTGTTGATGAATTCAGATTCATTTTGAGGAAATTTTCATATTCCTCATCTGCTTATGAAACACAACAACAATCAAACGAATAGTCGATCGCTTTATTTTGAATCTTCATGAATCACTCCGTGCACACACAACACTTTTAGAAAATGATCAAATACGTGACCAAAACAACAACAATCGAGCGAAAAAAAAATAACAACAAAATTCGTCCAAAAAAACAACAGAAACACAAAGACAATCCCGAGGAGGAGACGCGTTTAAGATCCTTTCGCTTCGAATTCGAACTAAATCATCGAAAAAAAAACAACCAGCCAGCCAGCAGCAACAACAACAACAACAAACAAAAGAGGACAACTTCAACGCACGTTTTGAAATAAATTCTGAAAGAAAAAAACAACAGAAGAGGAAGAGAATTATGAAGAAAGCAGAGAGTGTAGCCGTTCGACGAGACAAACGTAGGAAAAGAAAATCTCTGCCAAAACAGAAGAAAATATTTCCGTACACCTTTGTGATCGTCTGTCCTTCTCTCTGTCTGCTCCTAGATACTCTCAGTGGAATCAGATGTTTTTTTGCGATGCTGCTGCTGTTGCTTAGCATCAAACAGGCATCTAGTCAGATACAAGATCATCACAATTGTTGCTTTTTTTTTTCGAATTTTTTTGAGGTTTTTTTTAATTTTTTTGGCGTTTTCGAACGCATGCGTGTTGGAGGGATTTTTTCCTGATCGATCCTCTGCAAAAATTCAAAAAGATCGGCAAAATTTTCGGAAATTTGTGAAAAAAAACCCCCGATCAGTGATCTTGAACTTGATAAATTTTTTCCCGAGATCACCCCGAAGGTGATCTGTATCAAAACGATCAAGAACGCCTGTGCAAGATCACTCTCTCGTGGTGATCTGTACCAAAACGATCAAAAACGCCTGTGCAAAATCACCCTCTCTCTCATCTCATCTTCTTCTCATTCGCTCTTGTTCATTTGAAAGTCAAAAATCTCCTTGGCATTGACAATCAATTCTAGGAATAGTCGTGTTTTTCAAATTCTCTCTCTTTCCCCGTTTCTTTTTCTTTTTCTTTTCAAATTCCATCCAAAAGCGCACGAAAAAAACAAAAAAAAAAATCTTTTTCAAATCTCTTCAGTAATCTTGATCGTGGCCACTTTTATCTGAGATATCATTTTGCGATGATACAAGTCAAATACAACGCGATGTATAAAAATAACCACTTGAATACGGAGAATCGAAAGTTTATCGAAGAGCTTCTCCTTCGCAAAAAAAAAACACAAAAAAAAAAAAAAAAGCCAAATTCATTTCACACATGAAATGAAAAATTAATCGCTATGCAAACAGAGTTTCGTTTGTTATCTTTTGTTCAGCATCTGATTAGATAGACTAGAATAGTACGTATTGTAATCAGGGGTCAATAATGTCGTTTATTGTGTGTTTCTCTGTTTTTTTTTTATTCGAATTTTTCAAGCAATCATTGTCTAGACTGTAGATTGCGCATAGAAACCGAGAGTCGAAAGCGGTCGGGCAGGAAATGAATTGAAAGGTGCTCGTTGTGCGATCATCGAGTTAATCGAAAACAGAATCTCAAATGTTCTCCTCAACTGTCAGAAAATGCGAAATCACTTTAGATAAACATTCATTGGGTATGCAGGCGATAAGCCTCGGCTGACGGTCGGTGATAGAATGAAAGCTTTTGAATTTTTTAGCGAAAATCTCAAAGATCTTGGGTGGCCCATTGAATTGTTTCAGTCGGCAGACATAGTTGACAGTTTTGACTAGATCTTGGTGATGGAAAAGTCAAGGGAATACTGAACATACGCTTAAAAATTTATCGTTCTCGAGATGATCGTGCAAAACTGACTAGAGGCACGATCATGCTACGATATCGACGACTAGATGCGCGATCTTCCAAAAGACTGGACAACTGCCGTCTTAACCGGAGTGATCGCGACGTTTTCAAGATCGTTCTTGAGGTGATCGTGCAGCACGCACTAGAGGCGCGATCAAGTACGGATAACTGTTGGTCTACGCGGACGATGTGACAAGACCCTTTAGGACCCACTGGCCAACACTAGAGGCATGATCTTCCATGGTGTGACCCCGTCAAGATCATTCATGTTGCACCACCTACACCGAATGGACCGTGTTGTACCACCTGATCAATACATGCCCCATGTTGCACCACATGGCCCATGTTGCACCACATTCCCCATATGGACCACCACATATGCACCACGTGTTGTACCACCTGGACCATGTTGCACCACCTGGACCATACTGTACCACCTGGAAGATGCTGTACCAGATGTACCATATTGCACCAGATGTACCATATTGCACCACCTGCACCATGTTGCACCACATGCATTATGTGACCCCAGATGCATGATGTTGAACCAGACCACCATGTTGTACCACCTGCACCACCTGGACCATGTTGTTCCGGATGGACCATGATGTTCCGGATAGACCATGATGTCTCGGATGGACCATGATGTTCCGGATGGACCATGATGTTCCGGATGGACCATGATGTCCCGGATGGACCATGATGTCCCGGATGGACCATGATGTTCCGGATGGACCATGATGTCCCGGATGGACCATGATGTCTCGGATGGACCATGATGTCCCGGATGGACCATGACGTTCCGGATGTACTGTTGCCCCAGATGTCCATGTTGCACCACATGCATTATGTTGTTCCAGATGTTGAACCACATGCGGCACATGCACCATGTTACCCCAGATGCATGATGTTGAACTAGACCACCATATTGTACCACCTACACCACCTGGACCATGATGTTCCGGATGGACCATGATGTCCCGGATGCACTGTTACCCCAGATGTCCATCTTGCACCACATGCATTATGTTGTTCCAGATGTTGAACCACATGCGGCACATGCACCATGTTACCCCAGATGCATGATGTTGAACCAGACCACCATATTGTACCACCTACACCACCTGGACCATGATGTCCCGGATGGACCATGATGTCCCGGATGCACTGTTGCCCCAGATGTCCATGTTGCACCACATGCATTCTGTTGCCCCAGATGCACCATGTTGCCCTAGATGCATGATGTTGAACCACAGAACCATGTTGCACCACCTGCACCATGTTGTCCCGGATGGACTATGTTTCCCCAGATCCACCACCTTGCACCACATTGTACCACATTCACCACATACACCATATGTTGCACCACCTGCACCATATTGCACCACATGGCCCATACATGAGGGGGTGGTGGGTGGTTATTCCAAAAAAATTACCTGCTCCGATGTGAACACCTCGACGGCCAAACACAGACTGAGCTCTTCCCCTCTGCGAGTACCCCCTTATATACCCTCGCTCTCACCCTCCGAAAAAAATTCAATTTTTTCTCTTTTTTTGGGAAATTTCTCCTCATTTTTGGTATTTTTTCGATTTTTTTGCATTTTTTTGCATTTTCTCGTTATTTCCTTCATCAGCGCATGTTGGAGCCGATGGCTGAGGGTTTATTTGACAGCAGTACAGCACCCCAGAGTCATTCAAAGCCCATTTTGGGGTAAATTTTAGAGGTCTGAGCTGCATTATGTGTCTCTTTGGGAGATTTCCTCGACATTTTTTGGTTCAATCATCTAAGGAATCCGTTTCTGATGATTCTGAGGGGTCTACACAAGGGGTATTGAGCACACTGGATGTCATGAATGTCGAACGAGGTTATAGATTCCACAGGATACACAGGATATTACCACAAACAGTGCATATTTTTGCCGATGTGCATACTTTGACTGTGAATATCTCGGGAATGGAGGGACGCAGGAAAAAAGTAATGATGGGGGCTTGTAGGTAATTACTTCGTCTTCAGGGCACATAAAGTTAGAAATCGAAAATCGACCGATTTGTGTAGAATTTCTGGGAAAATAACTTTCGTTTTTGGAAAAAACGCCATATCTCGGAAACGGTGCGTCCAATCGCAATTTGCCCTTTGGTTAAGCTTTTTTTCAAACATACACGACCGGATGACGCAACTTTTAAGCCCAAAATCACCGCTCTAGCTCCAATAGAACCCCACTTTTGGCCAAAAATAAGGTGGTGTTCGACCAAAAAACCAACTTTTTTGCAGGGTGCATAATTTGACTTTGAATATCTCGGGAACGGAGGGACGCAGGAAAAAAGTAATGATAGGGGGTTGTAGGTAATGACTTCGTCTTCAACACATGTAAAGTTAGAAATCGAAAATCGACCGATTTGTGTAGAATTTCTGGGAAAATAAGTTTCGTTTTTTGAAAAAACGCCATATCTCGGAAACGGTGCGTCCAATCGCAATTTGCCTTTTAGTTAAGCTTTTTTTCAAACATACACGACCGGATGACGCAACTTTTAAGCCCAAAATCACCGCTCTAGCTCCAATAGAACCCCACTTTTGGCCAAAAATAAGGTGGTGTTCGACCAAAAAACCAACTTTTTTGCAGGGTGCATAATTTGACTTTGAATATCTCGGGAACGGAGGGACGCAGGAAAAAAGTAATGATAGGGGGTTGTAGGTAATGACTTCGTCTTCAAGGCATGTAAAGTTAGAAATCGAAAATCGACCGATTTGTGTAGAATTTCGGGGAAAATAACTTTCGTTTTTGGAAAAAACGCCATATCTCGGAAACGGTGCGTCCAATCGCAATTTGCCTTTTAGTTAAGCTTTTTTTCAAACATACACGACCGGATGACGCAACTTTTAAGCCCAAAATCACCGCTCTAGCTCCAATAGAACCCCACTTTTGGCCAACCAGAAGGTGGTGTTCGACCAAAAAACCAACATTTTTGCAGGGTGCATAATTTGACTTTGAATATCTCGGGAACGGAGGGACGCAGGAAAAAAGTAATGATAGGGGGTTGTAGGTAATGACTTCGTCTTCAAGGCATGTAAAGTTAGAAATCGAAAATCGACCGATTTGTGTAGAATTTCTGGGAAAATAAGTTTCGTTTTTGGAAAAAACGCCATATCTCGGAAACGGTGCGTCCAATCGCAATTTGCCTTTTAGTTAAGCTTTTTTTCAAACATACACGACCGGATGACGCAACTTTTAAGCCCAAAATCACCGCTCTAGCTCCAATAGAACCCCACTTTTGGCCAAAAATAAGGTGGTGTTCGACCAAAAAACCAACTTTTTTCTTCCAAAAATTCACCATATCTCGAACGCAGTTCCCCTGGTGTCAAATTCTTCTGGTGGTTTGTCATGCAGGCGTTCAATATGAACATTTGAAGGCCTCTTTTATGAACGTAGGTCAAGTACTTTCCGAGATATAGCCAAAAAATGGCGCCAGGACGAGGTTATGCACGTTTTCGTCCCAAGGATTTTTTCAACCTTTTGACCATATCCTTTGACCAAATCCGCTCAAATTTCAGATTTATTATCAACTCCGGAATCTCTGCCGATCTTTATAAAAAATTTTATCCAAATTTGGATTTTCAAGAAATCGACACAAATTCAGCGGAAAAGTCGACCCCGAAGTTTCGCAATTGACTGCATTTTTCGGTGAAAACATGACATTTTTGAAAATTTTCAAAATTGTGCTGAAATTTGATTCGAAAATGGGTGGAGATGGTTGGGTGGAGGGTGTTCGAAGGAGAAATCATGAATTTGCAAGGATTCATTGCCAAAGGATCCTGCAGGACACCAAAAAGGACATCACTTTTCATACAAAAATCTTTCGCTGGTGTCCTTTTCAGACATCCTAGCGGTGTTCCAGACGAACATTTTGATACCACATTTGTGGTTCTAGGACGAATAGTTTTCGAGATATAAGCAATAAATGGAACAAGAAAAGGAAGAAAAAATCAGTTAAATTTTTCAAAAAGTGCGCCATATCTCGAAAACAGTGAATCAGACGTCGAAATCCCTCTCAGCAGCTTTTATGGAGGAACTCAATATGAACATTTTAAGCCAAAATTCGTGGCCCTAGGTCAAATAGTTTCCGAGATATAGCCAATTAATGGAATCAAAAACGCTAAAAAATGCACTGTTTTTTAAAAATTGCACCATATCTCGAAAATGGTGGTCTGACCTAGATTTCCCTCACGATAATTTTTATAGTGGCGGTCAAGGCCAACATTTTGAACCAAAATTTGCGGCCCTGGGTCTAATATTCTTCGAGCTATGGCCAAGAAATGGTCGAAAAGGACGAAAAAAGCGATAAATTTTTGAAAAATGCGACATATCTCGAAAACGTTGAGTTTGGCGTCGATTCCCTTCCTCTTAGTTTTTATTCAGGCGTGGAATACGAATATTTTGAGCTGTCATTTGTGAACCTGGGCCTAATAGTTGACGAACTGAAAGGAAATGACATCAGAAAGGACGAAAAAAGCACTTCATTGTTAAAAACCCTAGATCTCGAAAACGGCTTCGATTTTGTTTCTGTCGCCGGCTATACTTTGATCGAGGCGTTTGATAAGAATGTCAATGTCAATGCCAATGCCAAACATTTTCCAACCTAAAGCCTAAAATAGCACCAGAAAGGACGACAAAGAGGACTCATTTTGAAAAATGCGACATATCTCGAAAACGGTGAGTTTGGCGACGAATTTTTCCTCCTTGGTTTTCTAGCGTGCAATACGAACATTTTGAGTCATTGTTTGTGAACCAAAGTCTAGCAGTTGAAGAGCTTAAGCCAAAAAAATGTCATCAGAAAGAACGAAAAAAGTTGGGTCAAGTTTAAAGTAAGGTTTTGGCGTATGTCTCAGAATCTTTGGTTACGACATTTTTCCTGTATCGACTGAAACTTAAGAAATCCCAAGATTTTGAAGCACAATTCGATGAAATCCCTTTAACAACTCGTTGGATAAGGCAAATAAAAGGCTTTTTGAAGCCCCAAAAGTCCCCTATCATCAAAAATCAAGAGATCTCACACAACCCCCCAAGGAATGACGAAAGATTTTATGGCTTTTATAGCTGAAATTAACGAAATAACGAAAAGTCATCTAATTTTCCATGTGATGTGCCAATAAAATGCACATAAATATAATCAGCCGCACGCTAAATTGCCCAAAAATTTATCTCTGAACAATCGGCATGATCTGATTCTGGGCACAGCAAAAAGAAAAACAAAAGAGACAAGATAATTAAATGCAAGCAAAAAAAAATGTATACTTTCAAAAAATGACTTGAGAATCAGCTGATCAATCGAATTAATTGACATTCACCTCAGCTTCTCAACAAACGATCGTATAAAACTCATCACCGCCTCAACAGATCATTCTCTTCAGCCCTAAATAGCTTTCTCCTAGCATACATCGGTAATCTCAGTAACAACTTAACAACGATCTTACACGCTTAACCATTTTTTTTTGTTTTTTTATCAAAATAAAGCTTTAACATGGATTTTCATTAACACACTCATGTCATGATGATTATTACGAATTCGAAATTCTTTAAACCAAACCAACCAAACCCGCCCCCTCCCTCCCGCACACACCAAATCAACTATGATGATGCCGTACGTCGTCGTTGGGTAGTGGTAGGGGCCCTAGAGACGACTTCAATTAAGCTTTGATAACTAAGTCTCTACCCATTTGTTGTTGTTTCGTATTTTATTCACAACACACATAGAGATACATTTTTTTTTTATACACTTCCACACGTGATCAATTCGCATTGCAGAATAAATTAAGAACAGAAGATCAAGAAAACAAAAAAAAAAAATGAGAGACACAGAAGGAGAGGGGAAAAAATAAGATCTAGACTTACACATCATCCGGCGGTGGATTTCTTGATTTCAACTCATAAAATTCCAAACTCTGCGTATTGATGCAATTTCGAAAATTATTCGTGATGTCTTCGAAGTAGTCGACATCAAAGTCAAAATCCAAATTTATTCCCGACTCTGCCATGTTTTTCTTTGGATTTTTCTCCGATTTTTTTTTTCCAATTTTTTTTTCTTTATTTATTTACAAAAATATTTAAATTTAAGCAAACAATTGATTGAAACTTTAATTCAATCGGTTTATATCTTGGGGTTTTTTTTTTTTGAATGTTTTCTGCGTAGGTTTATGTCAGGAGGGCATGTTATAAAACATTTTAACTGCAACCACTTTTTTCTTTTCTTCACTTTTTCGATTAAATTTAATTTTAATTTAATTTAAATTTAATTCTTTTTTTTTTTTTTAATTTTTTGAGAAAACAACAACAACATCAACACATCAAGAAAATAACAAAAAACGAGTTTTTAAGTTGGAAAAACAAAAAATTATCATCAACCATCAATCGGCATTTAAATTAAATTAAATGAATTTCAAAAAAAAAAAACAAAAAATAATTCGCACAAGCAAACCGCCGGAACAACAACCAACTCTAGACATCGGACTCCCCACGATATCGATGGATGGTTAACAGTTTTTTGACACTTTAAAAACGTTCTCGCCTTGTCACCCAGAAGGGAGTCAGCAACCAACCGCCCATAAGCTCCGCAGAGTGAAACGCCAAATAAAAAATTTTTTTTTTTTAAACAAAAACAATAAAAAAAAAACCGAAGAAAGCGCAGAAGAAGAGAAAAAAACAACAAAAAAAAAAATGAATAACCACCATCAACAACAAATCTCACAGTCACACAGAGACCCACAGAGCCGCACAAAGCCTCACAGAGTCACAGTTGTCTCAATCGGTTAGATAGTCGCGTAAGCCGTATGGTGCGACGCGTTTAAATTCGATAAAGCTACTGCTGATATAAGGCAACAAAAAAAAAAACACGAAATGTTATGAAAAAAAACAACAACAAAAGCGCAGAGAGATAGACAGTGGCGCCATCTAGATGTAAGATCGGTTTTCTAGAGTTTTTGCTTCTTTTTTTTGTTGAAAATTTCCAGCTGAAGCTAAACTCAAACGATTGTGTGAAATGAAAGCTCTTTATCTGCGATAAAAACAAACAACTCCCTCCCCCCACACACACAGACACACAGACACACGCTCTTGTTCTTTGAAAACCTGAAATGGTTGTATTTCAAAGCTTTGAAGAAGAAAAAAAAAAAACCTCCATTCACCGGCTAGGTAAATGTTCGTGTATTTTATTGACGGTTACCTAACCGACATAATTATGCCTCTCTCTCTCTCTCTCTGTCTATCATTTACCCTCCATTGACGGCCTTTTGTTTGATGACTAATCATCGCTTGAAGAGCTTTTTTTTCTCTGGAATTTCTTGAAAAAAAAATTTTTCCAATTGAACAGATGGATTATCACCAAGCACGTGTACCCTTGATAACTCAAGACCAAGACCAAGACTTGAGATAAAAAAAATTCAATTTATTCCCAATCAATTTCAACAGACATACGATCCAAATCCAGATTGCTGAAGATTTGGCGTTCTCGAGCAGAAGAGATCACCCACATTGGTTGTGGCCGGAAACGAGATGATCCTCAGCTCACCGGCGTCAGAGAATTGCAGAGAATTGAAATATCCCCCGGAATTTGCCAACCATCCAGCGTATCCCTTCGTATAGATGTACGAGTCATTCTGTAGTTCCCCAGATATTGGATTGTATTGACTGCATCGTGTCTTTGCCAAGATGCACGACGTCACATTCGTGTAAAAATTCACACGATCAAGATCAGAGCCAAACTCTCGAGTCCCCAAACTCTCCCTGTAGCACGAAGCGATCTGCAAAAAAAAGAAACGATCTTTCTCACAAATTCCCATCTCCCATCTCATCCCTTACCAACTGTCTCGAATTGATCCTCCGAATGCACCGGACAAACTCACAATACCCCGTGTAGCAATACCCCAGTCCAACTGCCTCAGATGATCCTCGAACTCCATCGACGATTGCCTAAAAATACCCAACCACACATCACTCAACCCTCACAAAAAATTCTTCCCAAATACCTGCAAATTACTGGAGCACTCCCTGTAGTTCGAGTTGGCAATATACAGCTTGGCACAGTCATTCAACGACGTCAGCTGCGTAGGACCATTCAAAATACTCCCAGCACGAAAGAAACACCCATAGCAGGCGTCCCTCATCTGGAGCGATGCCGTCTGCGTCGTATTGCACAGCAAATTCAGCAGCGACAACAGCTTCACACTGCAAACGAGACCAAAAGGGACATTCTCAACACAGACCACACAAACAGACGCAAATCGACTCACTTTTGAACTGCACACTGAGTGTCAGGAGCTGCGAATTTATTCCAAACCCCAAAGCCTGCGAACACCTTCGTTTGGCCGCCCTGCACAAATCAGTCGTGTCTTCAAATTGAATATTTGACCATCATCAGATGAATCTTACCAAACAGAGGAATGTGAACCCGAGCGAGAGGAGCAACTGCTTGGCCAACTGCATGCTGAAAGTGTGACAAACCGTCTGGACGCCCACTGAGGGTATCTCTTGCCTCAACGGTTCGTTGATGATCCAATTGCATGCCACGAAGTGATGACAATGAACAGAACATGAACCAGAACCAAAAGTCGGGCACTTCCTGCTTCCTTGCTGCGTGATGATGTCTCAATTCAGTGAATCTAGGCTAAAAATCACCCACCAAGCGATCAGTTAATTGTTTCCCAATGTACACTTTGTCACTTAATTCGATGGGAATTGTGGTGGTGTCCATGTTAACAAGAGTCTGTGATGCATGACGGGTGGTGGGAGGGAATTAAACACAACGCCGTATGCAATCGCTTCAGCGAGCCAGTGATTTGGATCTACATTGTTTGGAGGGGGAAGTCAGCATTTTGTCTCGTTGGGTCGTGGAGGGAAGAGACGCCAGTGATCCTCCATCAACAGAAAAGTCATAATATCATTCTTCCAAAAGTCCAGACAACTGCTGGGCTACGCGGATGACGCGACGTTTTCAAGACCGTTCCTGAGATGATCGTGCAGATCTGACTAGAGGCACGATTATGCTAGGATTAGATCGACGACTAGAGGCATGATCTTCCAAATGTCCGGGCAGTTGATGGCCTACGCGGACGATGCGACAAGACCCTTTAGGACCCACTGGCCAACACTAAAGGCATGATCTTCCATGGTGTGACCCCCTCAAGATCATTCATGTTGCTCCACCACCTTCACCACTTGCAGCACCTAAATCGTATAGACCATGCTGTACCACCTGCACCATCCGGACCATGCCCCATGTTGCACCACCTGGACCATGCTGTACCAGATGTACCATATTGCACCACCTGGACCATGTTGCATCGCATGTTAGACCACATGCACCAGATGCACCACATGCACCATGTTGTCCCGGATGAACTATGTTGCCCCAGATGCACCATGTTGCCCTAGATGCATGATGTTGCACCACAGCACCAGGTTGTACCACCTGCACCACCTGGACCATGTTGTTCCGGATGGACCATGATGTCCCGGTTGGACCATGATGTCCCGGGTGGACAATGATGTCCCGGATGGACCATGATGTCCCGGTTGGACCACGATGTTCCGGATGGACCATGATGTCCCGGATGGACCATGATGTCCCGGTTGGACAATGATGTTCCGGATGGACCATAAGGTCCCGGATGGACCATGATATCCCGGATGGACCATGATGTCCCGGATGAACCATGATGTCCCGGATGGGCCATGATGTCCCGGATGGACCATGATGTCCCGGATGGACCATGATGTTCCGGATGGACCATGATATCCCGGATGGACCATGATATCCCGGATGGACCATGATGTTCCGGATGGACCATAATGTCCCGGATGGGCCATGATGTCCCGGATGGACCATGATGTCCCGGATGGACCATGATGTCCCGGATGGACCATGATATCCCGGATGGACCATGATGTTCCGGATGGACCATGATGTTCCGGATGGACCATGATGTTCCGGATGGACCATAATGTCCCGGATGGGCCATGATGTCCCGGATGGACCATGATGTCCCGGATGGACCATGATGTCCCGGATGGACCATGATATCCCGGATGGACCATGATGTTCCGGATGGACCATGATGTTCCGGATGGACCATGATGTCCCGGATGGACCATAATGTCCCGGATGGGCCATGATGTCCCGGATGGACCATGATGTCCCGGATGGACCATGATGTCCCGGATGGACCATGATGCCCCGGATGGGCCATGATGTCCCGGATGGTCCATGATGTCCCGGATGGTCCATGATGTCCCGGATGGACCATGATGTCCCGGATGGACCATGTTGTTTATGATGGACCATGATGTCCCGGATGGACCATGTTGTTTATGATGGACCATGTTGTTTATGATGGACCATGATGTCCCGGATGGACCATGTTGTTTATGATGGACCATGATGTCCCGGATGGACCATGTTGTTTATGATGGACCATGATGTCCCGGATGGGCCATGATGTCCCAGATGGACCATGATGTTCCGGATGGACCATGATATCCCGGATGGACCATGATGTCCCGGATGGACAATGATGTCCCGGATGGACCATGATGTTCCGGATGGACCATGATATCCCGGATGGACCATGATGTTCCGGATGGACCATGAAGTTCCGGATGGACAATGATGTCCCGGATGGACCATGATGTCCCGGTTGGACCATGATGTTCCGGATGGACCATGAAGTTCCGGATGGACAATGATGTCCCGGATGGACCATGATGTCCCGGATGGACCATGATGTCCCGGATGGACCATGATGTCCCGGATGGACCATGATGCCCCGGATGGTCCATGATGTCCCGGATGGACCATGTTGTTTATGATGGAACATGATGTCCCGGATGGACCATGATGTCCCGGATGGACCATGTTGTTCCTGATGGACCATGATGTCCCGGATGGGCCATGATGTCCCGGATGGTCCATGATGTCCCGGATGGACCATGATGTCCCGGATGGACCATGTTGTTTATGATGGACCATGATGTCCCGGATGGACCATGTTGTTTATGATGGACCATGATGTCCCGGATGGGCCATGATGTCCCAGATGGACCATGATGTTCCGGATGGACCATGATGTCCCGGATGGACCATGTCCCGGATGGGCCATGTTGCACCACATGCACCATATTGCACCACATGGACCATATGTTGCACCACATGCACCATATTGCACCACATGGACCATATCTGAGGGGGTGGTGGGTGGTTATTCCAAAAAAATTACCTCCTCCGATGTGAACACCTCGACGGCCAAACACAGACTGAGCTCTGCTCCACTGCGAGCACCCCCTTATATACCCTCGCTCTCCCCTCCGAAAAAAAATTCAATTTTTTCTCTTTTTATGGAAATTTCCCCTCATTTTTGGGTATTTTTCGATTTTTTTGCATTTTCTTGGTATTTTCTTCATCAGCGCATGTTGGAGCCGATGGCTGAGGGTTTATTTGAAGTCTTTTCAGCCCCCAGAGGCATTTGAAGTCCATTTTAGGGTGATGTTTAGAGGTTTGAGCTGTATTTTGTGTCTTCTTGAGAGGTTCTCTCGACATATTTTGGCTCAAAAATCTCAGAAAACCATTTCTGATGATTCTGAGGGGTCTGCAGAAGGGCTACTGTGAACACTGGATGTCAGGAATGTCGAACGAGGCTATAGATGCCACAGGATACACAGGATATTGCCACAAACAGAGCGTATTTTTGTCGATGTGCACGCTTTGACTGTGAATATCTCGGGAATGGAGGGACGTAGGGATGGGGGGTTGTAGGTAATGACTTCGTCTTCAAGGCATGCAAAGTTAGAAATCGGAAATCGACCGATTTGTATAGAATTTCGGGGAAAATAACTTTCGTTTTTGGAAAAAACGCCATATCTCGGAAACGGTGCGTCCAATCGCAATTTGCCCTTTGGTTAAGCTTTTTTTCAAACATACACGACCGGATGACGCAACTTTTAAGCCCAAAATCACCGCTCTAGCTCCAATAGAACCCCACTTTTGGCCAACCAGAAGGTGGTGTTCGACCAAAAAACAAACTTTTTTGCAGGGTGCATAATTTGACTTTGAATATCTCGGGAACGGAGGGACGCAGGAAAAAAGTAATGATAAGGGGTTGTAGGTAATGACTTCGTCTTCAAGGCATGTAAAGTTAGAAATCGAAAATCGACCGATTTGTATAGAATTTCGGGGAAAATAACTTTCGTTTTTGGAAAAAACGCCATATCTCGGAAACGGTGCGTCCAATCGCAATTTGCCCTTTGGTTAAGCTTTTTTTCAAACATACACGACCGGATGACGCAACTTTTAAGCCCAAAATCACCGCTCTAGCTCCAATAGAACCCCACTTTTGGCCAAAAATAAGGTGGTGTTCGACCAAAAAACCAACTTTTTTGCAGGGTGCATAATTTGACTTTGAATATCTCGGGAACGGAGGGACGTAGGGAAAAAGTAATGATGGGGGGTTGTAGGTAATTACTTCGTCTTCAAGGAATGTAAAGTTAGAAATCGGAAATCGCCTGATTTGTGTAGAATTTCTGGGAAAATAACTTTCGTTTTTGGAAAAAACGCCATATCTCGGAAACGGTGCGTCCAATCGCAATTTGCCCTTTAGTTAAGCTTTTTTTCAAACATACACGACCGGATGACGCAACTTTTAAGCCCAAAATCACCGCTCTAGCTCCAATAGAACCCCACTTTTGGCCAAAAATAAGGTGGTGTTCGACCAAAAAACCGAATTTTGTTGCCGAAAATGCATACCATATCTCTAACGCGGTTCCCCTGGTGTCAAATTCTTCTGGTGGTTTGTCATGCAGGGGTTCAATATGAGCATTTAAAGCCCTCTTTTACGAACGTAGGTCAAGTACTTTCCGAGATATAGCCAAAAAATGGCGCCAGGACGAGGTTATGCACGTTGTCGTCTCAAGGATTTTTTCAACCTTTTGACCATATCCTTTGACCAAATCCGCTCAAATTTCAGATTTATTATCAACTCCGGAATCTCTGCCGATCTTTATAAAAAATTTTATCCAAATTTGGATTTTCAAAAAATTGACACAAATTCAGCGGAAAAGTCGACCCCGAAGTTTCGCAATTGACTGCATTTTTCGGTGAAAACATGACATTTTTGAAAATTTTCAAAATTGTGCTGAAATTTGATTCGAAAATGGGTAGAGATGGTAGGGTGGAGGGTGTTCGAAGGAGAAATCATGAATTTGCAAGGATTCATTGCCAAAGGATCCTGCAGGACACCTAAAAGGACATCACTTTTCATACAAGCATCTTTCGCTTGTGTCCTTTTCAGACATCCTAGCGGTGTTCAAGACGAACATTTTGGTACCAAATTTGTTTTTCTAGGCCTAATAGTTTTCGAGTTATAGCCAAAAAATGGGATCAGAAAAGAACGAAAAAATCAGTTAAATTTTTCAAAAAATGCGCCACATCTCGAAAACGGTGAGCCAGACGTCGAAATCCCTCTCAGCAGCTTTTATGGAGGAACTCAATATGAACATTTTGAACCAAAATTCGTGGATCTAGGTCAAATAGTTTCCGAGATATAGCCAATTAATGGAATCTGAAAGGCTAAAAAATGCACGGTTTTCAAGAAAATGCACCATATCTCGAAAACGGTGAGTCTGTCGTAGATTTTCCATACGATAATTTTCATAGTGGCGGTCAAGGCCAACATTTTGAGTCATAATGTGTGGCCCTAGGTCTAATATTCCTCGAGCTATGGCCAAGAAATGGTCGAAAAGGACGAAAAAAGCGATAAATTTTTGAAAAATGCAACATATCTCGAAAACAGTGAGTTTGGCGTCTATTCCCTCCTCCTTAGTTTTTATTCAGGCGTGGAATACGAACATTTTGAGCTGTCATTAGTGAACCTGGGCCTAATAGTTGACGAACTGAAAGGAAATGGCATCAGAAAGGACGCAAAAAGCACTTCATTGCTAAAATCCCTATATCTCGAAAACGGTTTCGATTTTGTTTCCGTCGCCGGCTATACTTTGATCGAGGTGTTTGATAAGAATGCCGGCTTAACCGGACTGATCGTGGCATTTTCAAGATCGTTCAGGAGATGATCGTGCAGAGCGCACTAGAGGCACGATTGTCGTAAAATCCGGACACCTGCTGCCGTACGCGCAGGACGACAGTGGCGACATTGCTCGAATACAGCACCCCGTGCAGATCATTCCGTCGATCACTCCGTCACGAGTAAAACACCGATCGTCTTGATTTTCTGTCAACTTTTATTCATACACAATATTTTATGATTTTTGATTTCTGTAGAAATGTACAATAACAAAAAAGAAAGGGATTAGATCCCCTGGTTGGTCTTTGGTAAATATACGTCCTTTATGCAGGTGTAAACGATAAAATGTTCAAAACGACGACGACGACGAGGAACAGATAAATCAAAAAATCTAAATGTTCTCGAAATACAATATTTTTGGAGGCACTTTTGGTGAATTTGACATTCGAAAAAGCAGCGAGGGGGTGTGGCAATTTTGGTGAGATCCTTAAAATCGACTGTGCAATCCCACTGAACTGGTGATCCATGCTGAACTCGTGATGAGTCCGAGTGTGATCGAGCGTGATCGAGGGTGATCGACTGTGGCGCTATTTTGTGCACAAAGCTCAAGGACGGACGTTTTTTTTTTTCTCTGATGGAATGTTTGAAGAGAGAGAGTCATTCTCAATCTCCTCTCAGTTTTGTTGATGGACTTCGGATTTTGGCCTCGCTCGGGCTAAGACCGCTTGCAGCTCAGACGTCCTGGCGGTCTTGTACTAAAACGAGAAGCAAAAATTAGTCATTTTTTCAGACGAAAGTCAAGTATTGTGCTTACCCCAGAGACACTTTTCTGCAGCATCACTTGCGAGGCCAAGCGTCGGCCTTCCTTCAAGCCGAAGTACTCCTCCATCTTCTCTGGTGGCATAGCGAATAAATCCTCACCGGTGAAGCCGTGCAGACGTTTGATGATGTTCTCCGAGAATTCCTTTGCCTTCAACCACGCCTCAACCTCGGCTGGTGTTGACATTTGCTCGATGTAAATCTGCGGAGTTTTGAGAATGTCCAGATCGCGACGTTCGCGGGAGCGCAGAACCTGCTTGAGTTCCTCCTGCATAACGTCTGTGGAAATGGTGGTTGGCATGCCATCGTTGGAGGGTGGTGGTGGACGCATTGTGGCTGAATTTTGGGGAAAAGCAAAAGTGAAATAATTTAAATTAAAAGAAGCTAGCATTTCGAGAGAAGTCTTTACTCGGATCGTAATACAAACAAAAAAAAGAGAAAAGAAAAGGGAAAAAAATCAACACAAGACGAAAGGGGGGAGAGCGAGAGAAAAGGCGTGAAAGAAGAAGAGAAAGAGAGAGAGAGAAAAAATCAAAGTATATCAACATGCAAGAGATCGTTGATAGTCACTACCGGTGTTAGTATTTTTTGTGAATGTCTGATTGGATTGAGCTAGAACGTAGATGCTGCCAGAGTCATTCAATGCGGAGCCAACGGCTGGAAATGGTGGCGGTGGTGGTGGCGGTTGGGGTGGGATTGTATTCAAAACATGCGAACGATATGGATTTTTGCTGTTAGCATCATTCGAACTGACTACTGTTGGATAGTAGAGCTGACGTTGTACCATCCCAGGCAGTCGTGACCGCTGTGCTGGTATGGCATATCGCACTGGTGATGATGATGATGATGATGTGACATCTTTGAAGTAGTCTCTTCCTGAGTTTGTTTTTTTTGAAAAGTATTTTTTTTTCGGTTAGTAGGGATGAATGAAAGGAAAATAAAAGAAAAAGAAGAGAAAAAATAAAATAAACAAGTGAAGAGTTAGTTATGTTAGTTTTTGTTTGAATCTGTTCTACAGTTGAGCAGAGTGAGAAGCATGCATGCAAACAAAAAAATCAAATTAAAAATCATTTCAAAAAAATGTCTCACCCAAAACAAGTCTGTACGGCACGATGTGAATAAATTAGGTTTTTTTAACTAAATAGAAAGACAGAAAATAACAAAACAAACACAAACATACAAAAAAAATACATAATTTATGGGGACAGCAGAAATATTGGATGCTTAAATCCTTGTGTTGACTTTGTCAGCTCTTCCCTTACTTCTCAGCCATCATTTGGTGGGCTTATGATTTTTGAAAAACAACCTTTTCGCCATTTTCGAACGTAAAAACGGGGTTTTCGAAACTATCAATTCTTCCTTTGCTTTTCAGCCACCAATTAGTGAGTTTGGCATTTAAAAATAACGACTTCTTTGCCGTTTTCGAACGTAAAAACGGGTTTTTCAAGACTGCCAACTCTTCCTTTACTTTTCAGCCATCACTTAGTGAGTTGAAAAACTACTTTTTCCCCGTTTTCGAACATAAAAACAGGGTTTTCAAAACTGTCAAATCTTCCCTTTCAATTAGTGGGCTTAAAATTTAAAAAAAACGACTTCTTTGCCGTTTTTGAACGTAAAAACGGTTCTTTTTTTAAATTGTTGCCTTTCTCAAAACTGTCAACTCTTCCTTTGCCTTTCAGCCATCAATTAGTGAGTTGAGGATTTTTGAAAAACGACTTTTTCGCCCTTTTCGAACGTAAAAACTGGTTTTTCAAAAATCTGTTTTGACTTTCTCAAAGCTTTTCAATTATTTTTTGCTAACAATTTGTTGCTTTTGAAGTTTCAAGACGTTTTTTAGAACTGATTTGTTGTTTTCGTATATCAAAAGCGGTCTCTTTTCGATAAAATGTTTAAATATAGAAAAGTGTTGTATTCTGACCTTAGGGTACTGGAGTTTTGGAATAATTTTGTTGTCTTTTGATCAGGATTTCAAACTTGGAGTTATGCCATTTCGAAATAATTTTTTTTTGGTTAAAATTTGTTCGTTTCCCGCTTTTTTAACCTGAGAGTATTCAAATTTTTATCCTTTTTTTGAGTCATGAAAGCCCAAAACGTTTTGAAATTTTGAAATTTCAAACAGCTCTTTTGCGAGTAATTAGTCATTTTTGAAATTTCGATGCGGTTTTCTGTGTTTTTGAAATCTTAAGGCAGTCAGAAACTCCCTGATTAGTTTGATGTTTTGAAGACATGTGTTTTCAATTTGAAACTGATCGATTTTTTCTGGAAAATCTTTATTGTTTTTGAAATTTTTTGATGATTTTTGAAGAGCGAAGTCTCTTGTCTCATTTTTTAAACTTTAGGCTAAGTGAAGTTGATATGTATTTTTGAGACTGTTTTCCAGTGTATAAATGAGAGAAATAGTCACAAACTAAAAAAAAACACTACAGATGGTTGCAAAAACAACAACAAAACATTGTGAACAATACAAAAAAAGTGAGAAAACAAAACAACACACAAAAATACAATAACAATTCAAAACACATGGAAAAGGATAAGAAAAACAAAACAAAACAAAAAAACCAAAAATACATATACAAAGTGTTAATATTAATATAACAAAATATTTTAATTTTTATTCATCATTTCGTTTCATTTCCTTTCTCAGATTTAATTTCTTATACGGGGGGCGCCATCTTAGTGGCTATCTAACTCTAGATATATTTTATAGATATGTCATAAAAAAATATTCATTTATTTTCCTTTTCTTGAAATATATATATGTTTTGTATATTTTGGTAAAGTCTAAATGTGTTTTTCAAATGAAATTGCACAAAAAAAAAATAAAAAAAATTAAAAACAAAATAAAAATAAATTAGTATCAAAAAAATAAAAAATGTACAAATACTCATACATTCAATTGAACAGTGTAAAATGTAGACTTTGTTTTTATATTTTTTTTCAAAAACTTTAATAAACGTGAAAATAATATATATATATATTTTTTTTTTCATTTTATTTGTTTGTTTAACTATAGTTTTTGGTTACATTATGTTTTTAAATATAAGTTTTAAGTGATTTGATCAACTTTGTAGCAGTTTCTATTGAACTATTATTTTCCTCCTTTTGAACCGCACATTTCTTCGCATCTCTCATATATATTACATTTTGTTTTAACTTAAATTTACTGAAATTCATTTTCAGTGAATTTATATGCAGTATTTTGATTTCATAAAAAAATAAAAAAACTAAAATAAAAATAATTATTGTTTGCTTAGGTTAGTTATGTTAAATATACAGTCGATCAAAAAAGTTCAAAATTCAAAATTAAAAAGAATTTTTTTAAATAGTTTTTTTAAAAATTTTTAAAAAATCTCAAAATTTCCCCTGATTTTTTTTGTTCACTTTTTTGACAGACTGTATATCTGGAGTAAAAAAAAATCATACAAATAATAATTTATCTTGTGAGGTGTGTTTGCTGTGTGTGTGTAAGTTTGTGTATTTGTGGGTGCAAAAAAAAAGTGCAAAAAAGAATCAAGTTTCACAGTCCTTTCGAGGTTCTCACAAATTCAAGGTCACCTCTCTCTCTTCAGACACTCAACGATTAACATTATGACTGATTTGCATTTTTCTTTCTTGTTTAGTGTAATTTATCTGAAATTGACTTAAGAATTTAAAGAAACACTTTGAATTTCAACTTCAATATGAATTCATTCAAAACGAATGGATGTGCTTGGGTTATATGACATATTCTCATCTCTTTTTTTTTGTGTATAAGTTCCTATATGTACGACTATATTTATATATTTTTTTTTTATTGTATAACTAAGGCATAAATAATAAAGCAATCATTTAACATGAATACAACAAAACTATACAGATACAAAATATACGTTTCTTCCTTTCCTCTTTTTCTTCTTATTCATTTTTCTAAACAAAATGCTTTCTTTTTCTTGCGATGGAAGGGGGAGAAAAACAAACAAACAATCGGTGTGATAAAAAAAAAAAACATAAAACAGAAGTACAAAATAAACAAAAAAAAAACGTAGGGTTTATACAAAAAAAAAACAGAACACACATAGAACAAAAAAAAAAAAAAAAACTTTTAAAAAAAATCAAGCGATTTTGTGAACAAAAAAAAAATAAAAAACAAATTTTTTTTAGCCAGCATTCAAATGTTTACACATATGCATCTCTTCATTCATCGTTCAAAAATATCGAAACTCTCCCTTCTTACCAATATGTTTGTTTCGAACCCATTCGGCTGAGTTTTGTGAATGTGCACCACCTCCTGGTTGAGAGATAGCATCCTTTTTGTCAAAGAAGAGGGAAGAAAATTTACTAAAGTCAGTTTCAATTTTGTTTCATTCATGGTTTTTTGAGATTTTTCAAAAAGGGAAAAAAAACTTACAGTTGGTTGACGAGAATTCGTTTTATAATTGTGTGAATAGAATTTATTGTTGAATTCATTTTCATTGTAATTGTATGGTGTTACAATTGTATGTGGCACATGAGCAACTTGTCCTCGACTATTTCGTGCTTTCCACCATTTTCGGCTATCATCGAGAATCTGAAACGGAAAAAACATCAATCAGTTATCACAAATCGAAGACTCGAACAACGGTCAAAATTTGGCGACAAGACAATTTTGAACAATTTCGAAAAAACGTCAAAATTTGGTAACGAGCCTTCAGTTTTCTGGGAAACCGTCAAAATTTCGTAAAACACGTCCAATTTTGGTAAAAAGCCGTCAAAATTTGGTACCAAGATCTCAGTTTTCCGAAAAACCGTCAATATTTCGTAAAAACCGTCAAAATTTGGAACCAAGACTTCAATCTACTGAGAAACCGTCGAAATTTGGTATCAAAACCAATTTCCGAAAAACCGGAAATTTTGACCATTTTTTTGATACAAAATTTTAGAGCATTAGTTGCTTACTATGGGGTGTTATTTAGAAAACTTTTGGAATTTCAAAAACTTTCATAATTGCATTTAGAAAGGAGCAACAATATTTTTTTGGTCGAAATCGTTCTAAACAGCTCAGAATTGTTCAAAATTTTTCTAAATTGTGCAGAATTGCTCTAAGTTGTTCAAAATTGTTGAAAATTGCTCATAAATGTTTAAAATTGATGTTCTAAATTGTTCAAAATTTTTCGAAATTGTTCAGAATTGCTCAAAATTGTTCAAAATTGTTCAAAAAAACGGAAAATTGGTCTTAATTGTTCAAAATGACTCGAAATTGTTAAAAATCTATGTTCCAAATTGTTCAAAAGGGCTCAAAATTATTCGGAATTGCTCAGAATTGTTTAGAAATGTTCAGAACTGTTAAAAATATAAGTTCTTAACTGTTCAAAATTACTTAACTACTAAGTACCATCAAAAAATATCCATACACACCTCTAAATATTCTCCACGAACAACGCTTAACTCCTTATCATTATTAGCTGTCCTTGGATATGTAACAAGAACAATTTTGGCACCAGTAGCTTGTAAATCATCCAACCACGCTTCAATCATCTGATCATCGCCAAGGGCACCACCACCACCGCCGCCGCCGACACCACCAACGCCAGCACCAACCCGGCCACCAGTTGACATTCCAATAGCATCACCTCCGCTGCCAATACCACCACCACCACCACCACCGCCCGTGCCGACATTATTCGAACCGCCATTTGATCCACCCCTCGAATACAGATTCTGTATACCACCAGTGATCGATTGAATTGCGGCGTTTTGTGCAGCTACCGTTGAGCTGAGGTTGCCGTGTGTCCCATTGCCCATCATGCCACCGCCCGATGGACTGTTGCTCAGCGCACCCACCGGACCAGACGACACTCCGCCACTGCGCTCAATTGAGTCCAGCGAAATATCACTGCGTGCACTGAAGTCCTTCAGGTCACGATCTCGGTCACGATCACGATCACGATCGCGTTCGCCACCCACTCCGCCACTGACACCGAGAGCAGATCCTCCTCCACTCTGACTCTGATGGTGGTGATGGTGGTGCCCGTATTTCTCTGTCAGAATGCCCCCGCCCGGGGGAGAGTCGTAGTCGTAGTCACCACTCATCAGTGCTCCACTGCCGTTCATGCTGCCTGAGTTCCCAAAATTGTGATGCGATTCAATGCGACGCTTGATGTTCGTTGGCGTTGCCATGTGATCCAACTCATCGATGACCAAGTAGTCTGGCGACCATCCGTCCAGGAACACCGGGTGATACGAGCCAACGTCTTCTTTCCACTGGTCACGGGGGATCGTCCAAGCATCCCCCAACGAGCGCCACAGTTCGGTTTCCTTGCTGGTCACACAGTTGATCAGCAAATTGATGGCCTCTCGCGTCAGCAGCGGATTGACGACCCGCACTGGCAGCTGTGACTCGAAGTACGTGTCGGACGAGGCCTCCACAATCAGCGCCAACGGAGTGAACAGGAAATGCACCAACTCCGGGGCATTCGGATCGTGAATATGCGCCTTCAACTTGGCCAACAAGTTAAAGGAGAGCTTAAACTTTGCGAATATGTCGATGAACTCCTTCTCGTGCGGCGGTCGAGTACGCAGCGTTAGCAAGCCCTCGCCAGGGTCTTTCTTTTTCGACTTTCGATTACGTCGTCGCCGCTCCAACTCGCGCGAAGCTGCCGCCGCATGCTGCAGTCGGGCTATGAACTTCTCGATGTCGTCAAAGCAATGATTCAAAACCGTAACATCCCGTTCGTATTTATCGCTCGACGTTGAGCTCGTCTCATCGTTGGCACATCCTAACTCGGAATCAGTTTCGTGGCCACCGCCACCGCCTCCGCCGCCACCACCACCGCCGCCACCGACTCCCCCACTCACGGCACTCGCTGCACTATTCATTTCCCGCGACATTCCATACGAATGCTCGCCACCTGATTCACCCATCAGCACACCACCTCCCCGAATGATTCCGCCTCCGCCGCGGTGCTGAATCGACGAGGATGACTTCATTTGATGCGGCACTGTTGCAATCGCCTCCCGATGCTGTGTCACGAGCTTTCCACTGCGCAGCTGCTTCAAATCCTCCACCAAATGAACTGCGGAAACGCCTTGAGACTGTGAACGAAACAAAATGTTTTCTTTTTTTGAATAATTTCTGAGGTATTTTATCTAAATCACTCTGCCGCCGCACACACTGACACCACGCCTTCGATGGGCATTCGAAAACTAAAACACCTCCAATTCCCTACCGAGATACGGGTGCGCTTACCCGAAAAAAAAAGATAGTTTCCCAACGAGTGGTGGGAAAGAGATGTGTTTACACATTCAAAAAAAAAAAGATAAGACCCCCGCCGTAATTGATTAGCGATACGAGCGGAACAGAAGCCTAGGAATTTAATTAAAATTCATATCTAACCTGAAAAATGTGCATTTCGGAGCGTGACCCAGATCCGCCGTTCACGATGAACACCAAAATGTTGTTGTACATCTCCATCGGGTCGTTGCTGGTGAACGCCGTCGGCTCCTGTATCAGTGACGCTGGAAACCTCTCGATTATGTTCTGCAAAATAAACAAACAAACAGTCGATTGGATGGATGGGGATGATGACGAATGATGTTACCCCAGTCTCGTAGTCCATTATGAGCACCCATTGATAGTCCAGACAGAGCTGCATTTTCTGTGACCATATACCAGTGGTTTTTTCCAGCTGCAACAGGCGTCTCATCCCATCGGCTGGGTAGACAATGCCGGTCTCTTTGTTCACTGTAAACGTTGCCAAATGCTCAAGCAAATAGATTGGCTTATCGGTTAGATCGTTGTCGGTGCGATCATCGCCGCCACTTCGAGATTCACGTTCATCGCCAGAGTACCCTCCGTTCGAATGATATGCCATGGTTTTGTTGTTCTTTTTTTTATCTTCAAAATTCGAATACCCCCTGAGAGGGATATGTGTGGTCTTGTTCGAGTCTCACAATGTATAGAGTTGTATTCAAAAAAAAATGCTAGATATTCACTTGTATTCGAGAGTGTGTTGAGATTCTTGCTGTTTATGGGTATTTTGAGATTTCATTTAATGTATCTTTTGGTTTCCTACAATGAGAGAGAAAAAAAAAATTAAAAAAATGTTGTACCCCATCGGAGATGGTCGAAAATTTGAGCCTTCTATTCATCCTGAGCTTTCTATCCCTACCCTTGGCCGCACTTTTTTTGATGCCATTCAACAGATTTCAAGAACTACTTCAAAATTGACTATGATCTCGCGAGTCTATGACTTTTTGAACCAAAATTTAACATCTCCTACAGAACACTAAGTCCCTGAACCGAAGGACTGACTGAAAAGACAAAAAGCTCCAAAAAGCTTGTTTGGCAGACGTCCCCTTTCTCTCTCAAAATCACATCGGTTGAGACTATTTTTTTCCCACCTAATTTCGATCTTGTTAAGATCACAATCCACTTCCTGACACCTCCTGAAGATACCTACTGTGGTGGACAAAACCATTTTTAAAAAAAAGGAAGCTTTTCTTGGAGGAAAGCTTTTTATATTTTTTTTGGCGGAGGCCTCTTTTTTGTGATGCTAAATGCCTTGAAAGGAATCTAATTTGAAACCTCGCTTATCGACTAATTTTCTTTCAAAAAATTTCCTATGAAAGCTTTTGTCCACCACAGTCAATGGGCCCTAAACATATCCCCATCCGCTTCAACGTTGCTTTCAAAGACCCCTCGAAGCAAAAAATGTGTCTTCCTCTTCCACTTTCGACTGCAGTCAGTCTAGACTTCGATTTCAAGTTGATTTGGGGTCACATTCTTAGGCGTGGTCGCTATAGACTCCGCAAATTTTTTTCGTTGAGTTTTAAGAGCTTTCGAATCTTCGAAGGATCTCAACGCTGTCCTGGAGACACCTTCGAACGAAGAAATTCAATCGAGACCTCGATTTCAAGTCGATTGGGTTCACATTTTTAGGCGTGGTCTTTAAAGACACTAAATTTTCTTTCATTCAGTTGTCGAAGAGTCCTTGTATCGAAAGCTCAGACAACTTTTCAACCACTCTTCACAGAGCTGTCCTGAAGGCACTTATTAGCGTCAAAGAAATTCAATCTAGACTTCGATTTCAAGTTAATTTGGAGCCACATTCTTAGGCGTGGTCGTTAGAGACTTTTGAGTTTTTTTTTTCGTTAAGTTTAAGGCACAAGGACTCTTCGAAGGATCACAAAGCTGTCCTGGAGGCACTTTATTGAATCTTTTTGACTGTGAAAAGTTGGTCAGCATTTTAAATGAACTAAAACAACTCAGAAAATACAAAAAAATGATGCACTGTGACTAGAATTACTGGTTTCTTGAGTTTCGTTAAGTTCGTTAAGTCTTGCAGGAGCAAATTGAATCGAAAAAATACACAAAAATGATGCACTGTGACTAGAATTACTGGTTTTTTGAGTTTCGTTAAGTTCGTTAAGTTCGTTAAGTCTTGCAGGAGCAAATTGAATCACCCTCGATGTACGCAAAATGTCCGTTGGCACTCGCTTTAAGTTTCTTTAGGGAATTATGGACACTTGGATGGTGATTTTGATTAATTTTGACTTAAGGACCGACTATAATAGACCAAACTTATGCCAAGATGGTTCTTCAGCCAAAAATCGGGCACCTTCTCCACATCCCTTCAAGCACCGAAAAGGATGATTTCAAACAAGAGAAATTCCCAAAAAATTAAGCCACTTGATCAAGTTCCTCACAAAAAAATTCCACAAAAATATTCTCCACGAAGAAAAAAAAAAAATGAACTCCAACCACAAATCACTGCTATGCCCTCACTCACTCAATCACTGAACTTAAAAACTAGGTTTCCACACGTCTATCGATCGCGCGGTATTGCACCCATAAATTCCGCACGAAAAGAAGCCACCAGCCACCGGGCACCAGCAGCACTCGTCAAATCTTCACCAGCCAGCGCAAGGCAACAAACCCAAGTGTACCCACTTCTGTGTGCTTCGTTTTTTGTTTCCCCTCTGCTTTTTTTTTTTGTTTTGTATCATTTTAATTAAATGAAGCCTTACTATCATAATCGAGTCGGAGATACTGTGTCACGGGTGGGTGGCGGTGGTGGGTGGTGAGCGTGGTGTAGCATTTCATGCTCGATTACTTAATATGAACCTGCCTCGGAGTTCTCGTGTGGGTATGGTATGAAGTGTCGCTTCATAAATTTCCAATCAATACCCGGGCACACACAGGCACAGACTACGTCTTACTTCGTCTCTTCAATTGAATATATTCTTTTTTTTTTTTCTAAGCGAACAATGCAAAAGAAGAACACTCCGGTCGGTAAGCGACTATGCGCTGTCCAGTATGGTGGACGTACTCGCTGTCCATTTGACTGACTTACTTCTTGTTGCACATGAACGTTTGTATAGAGGTGTGTATACACACGTATGTAAAGTTCACTGATCTTAATATAATACACTTGTGTAAATATTAAGTGCGCGCAGAGTGTGCGATTGGTTTTTAGTTCCTTTTGTGTGTGTGGTTTATTTTTTTCTTCTATTTTTTTGCGTTTGTCTCGTCTCTTGTATGGATTATCAAGTGAGGATGCAAATGTGATTCGGAAAGAGGCATAAGCTGACCAGACATGGTGGTTAGTATGCTTTGCCTATTATCTGCGGATACCGTTTTTGGTTTTCAAAGCGCTTCTTTTGCACTTGCCTATAGGATGTGGCACTCATTAACGCACCGACCATCACCATTTACGTCTTATTGTGATTTTGTCATCATCAATTTTTTTTATTGAGTCACGTCTTGACGTAAATTCACGGTAACCATCAAATGCCAACAGATACCCACACACGCACGCATTGCATTCGGTTGTGTTTCATTACCATACGATTTGCAGAAAGGTTATAAAAGGAAGAACGTGATGGGAATAGGAAATTTTGTATCCTAGATCAGAATTTTCCAGCAGTCGGGGGGAGAAGTTTGAGACATGGAATTGAATTCTTTTTGGAACATCGAAAAATTTTACTTTTTGGAACAAAAGTGTCCTAAAATTCTTTGGGCCTAAACTTTTTAGGTCAAAAATGTCTCGAAATTTAGGGAAATCGATTTAAAACTTCGAAGGAACTGAAGAAGTTTAGGTCAATAAAACAAATTCTTTTTGGAACCCTGACTCTTCGGACCAAAAATGTCTCGAAATCGGTTGGGCCTAAAATGTCTTACATTTTTTTGATCAAAACTCTGTCAAAATTTAGGAAAATCGGTTCAAAATTTCGGGAGAAATAGTCCTAAATGAAAGAAAAACAAAGTCTTCAAATTATTTGGGCCCTAATCGTTTCAAAAATTGTTGGACCAAAAATCTCTCAAATTTGTTGGACCAAAACTGTGTCAAAATGTAGGCAAATCGGTTCAAAATTACGAGAGAAATGGTCTTGTCCTAGATGAAAGGAGAAAATGTCTTAACCTTTCAAAAAATCGGTTCAAAATTAAATAAAAAAATTTTGTTATCCTAGACCAGAGGAAGAAACGTCCGAAAAGTTCAGAAAATCGGTTCAAAATTTTGACCAAAAATATTATTGCCCCAAATGAAGGGGAATTTCACTTGAATAGCTCGAAATAAGAGATGGTCATGGACCGAGTTGAAGGAAACAATCATGATCAAGTTTTTCTTTTACTAAATGTACCAAATTTCATGAATTTGACACGATTTAGTACAAATGTACTAAATTTCACAATGTTTACACAATTTAGGACAAGTGTACTAAATTTCAAGAATTTGACACAATTCAGTACGTACGAAATTTCAAGAATTTGACACAATTTATCACATATGTACTAAATTTCAAAATGTGTATACGATTTAGTACAAATGTACTAAACTTCAATAATTTGGCACAATTTAGTACAAATGTACGAAAGTACATCTTGTACAGAGCACAAGCAGAAATGAACTAAATTTCAAGAATTTGACACAATTTAGTACAAATGTACTAAAATTTCAAAAATTTTACACAATTTAATACGTATTCAATTTCAAGAATTTGACACTACTTAGTGCAAATGAAGTAAATTTCAAGTATTAGACACAATTTAGTACACATGTACTAAATTCCAAATATGTTGAAAAGGAACAATTTTTTGGTGAGTAGAAAGATGTATCCATAGAAACTAGGCCCAAAGACTGTAGACTGTAGAAGCTTCTAGTGCTAAAAATGTGTTCTAAAATGTTAGATTCTTCTGAATTTTAGGAAATTCCACTTGACGAGTGTTGAAATTGGACACCGGTTGTCTATATTTACAGTCCAAACCTCACTCTCATCAATTAATCAACCAATCCAACGTCCATTCGCTCCGAAAGCCCGAAATTCACTGAGTTGCCAAGCCAAACTTTTGCCTCACACTGTATCATTCATTGGACTCTACACCTGATATTCATCTTCATAACCCACATAACATAACATGTATCGTCTAGCTTGAATACTGATGAGTCTTACCATCAACATTTTACACGACAAATCGTGTTAAAATTGCATACGTCTTGCGACTTCAGAAGCCACACCATTCCAGCACTGTGCTAAATACGTTCACTGCACACAAGAGAAATCAAAACCCCAAAAAATCAAAAACCTGATAACTTCCGGTTGAAGACAGCAATTCCCCTCCCAAAAAAAAAGCAAAACAGGAAATTAGAAATGGAAAAAAAAACCACTCAGAACCGTCTTCAATGCAGTCAGTGGTTGTGGGTAAAAAAAACAGAAAAGAAAAGAAAAAAAACCCACAAAACAATAACCCCAACGATGGAACGAAAATTAACACCATCAGCAGCAGCAGCAGCGGCGGCCATCAACGAACATCGTCAAGCCAAAAGAATTTTTCAAATGCCTCCATGATATTATGGGTAGGCAATTAGAAAACATACACAGGAGCAGCACACATCAACAGAAGACGACGAAGAAAATTGAAAAGAAATTGAAATTTTGTCACATTTGTATGCGTGCCGCACGTGTGTACAGTTTTGGCTTAGCTCAAGGCTACAGACAAGCATCCCCTTGGCTCGCTGCTCTTACAAGCCCCAAATACGAAAGTGGGAGGCTTATCTGCCGATTAAATAAGTTCTGTTCGGATCAACCTGAATTCGTGTGCCTCCGCGCGTACACACATGCAGTCTGGTCGTTTCGTAGATTTAAATGTATTAAATATTTATGAGATACCTCACCTGAGTTACATACACACAGCCGAATGGTACTAGTTTCTCACAGTCAATGGCATTGGCATTCCAAACAACCGCACGGCGTGGCGCATACAGAAAATATTCACGAGCCAAGCCAACATCTGGGATTCGAGTCTGGATGGAAACTCGTTAGAGATGTGATGACTGTGAGGGAATACTGTGTGTACCGAGTACTGTTTGTTGTGTTGGACGATTAGCGAAATTTTAACACACATCACACCCGAATGGTGGGGCGGCGATGGTGGCGTCGCTACTTGCCAGTGGATATACCCAAAGTCCTCGAAACAAGAAAAAAAAAAAAAAACAGCACATATCTGGAATTTTATTCACATCGGTGAGCACAAAACGTCGCATAAGGTCTAATTGGATTCGTAGATACATTCCGAGCATGGGTGTGTTCAGCGAGTTGTTGATTTTTGTGTGAAAACAATTCAGTTAACATGGGATGATGACCGAATGCGCTGAGAGTGCCGAAGGAGGAGCGACTCCTTCGTGGCGAAGGTGGACAACCTTGAAAATGGATATGAAGTAATTTGTAGCACTTTGTGCTGGGGATTTTCTTTAATGACCTCGGAATCTAATGAGTCTCAAGAGGGGGAGGAGTGATTTCATTGTTCTCTTCGCTCGTGGAATTTTTGTTCAAAAATGTTGACGGAATTCCTTTGAAATGTTATCTGGAGAGGGGCAACGGGAGGGGCAAGAAAAAGAGGGAGAGAAGGGTGGCGAGAGAGGGCGGAGGGGGAGGGAGAGAGAGAGAGAGAGGGTGTGTGAGAGAGGGAGAGAGAGATAAGAGAAGAGGTCTAATAAATTCCACAGATTTTTGTACGAAATTCTGACGAAATTTTTTCAAACTTTCGAAAGAGATAAGATTTCAAAGCCTCGATTCTCTGTTCCTATGATCTTTCAGGAAAATGGTGATTTACAAAATTTTGTACTAATTTTGTGGCAGACTTAATCGAGGTAAATTTTGAGTCTTTGAGAGACAAATTTGTGGACTGAAAAAGGAGTCATATTTTTCTGTTCATACAAAATGTAAAACTTGGGTCAAAAAACTACAAAGAAATTTGATCAGATTTGGGACTTGGGTCGAAATTTGGTCAGAATTCTTAAAATGTGCGTTTTCGTGAAAATGGAATTTAGTTTTTGTTCATTCATAGGGATTTTCGGCAACATTGTCCTCTTGAACGTCTCAGATACTGAAAAGGAATTTGATCAGAATTTGGAACTTGGGCCAAAATTTTGTCAGAGCTCAAAACGACGTTTGTTTTCGATGAAATTCGAATGAATTCTAGCTCATTCAATGGGATTGTTGGCAACATTGTCCTCTTAAACGTCTGAGACATTTAAAGGAAATTTTGTCAAAATTTGGAACATGGGCCTAAATTTTGTCTGAATTTTAAAATTTTTCATTTTGGGAGAAGAACAATGAAATTGGAATGACATGGTTCAGTTTGTATGGCCTAAACACAGAAAAGCCATTTTTAAGATCTTCGAACTTGGGCCCAAATTTTGTCAGAATTTAGAACTTGGATCAAAATGTTGTCAGAATTTTAAAAATATTCGTAGTCGAGAAGAGCGATGAAACTGAAGTGACATTGTTCTGATTGTACGTCCCACACATTGAAAAACAATTTTTAAGAATTTCGCCAGAATTTAGACGTTGGGTCCAAATTTTATTCAAATTCCGAACTTGCGTCGAAATTTATTTCACAGTTCAAAATAATGTTCGTTTTCGATGGACGATAAATTTGGAATACATGTTTCATCATTCATTGGAGTTCTTGGCAACAGTGTTCTGGTCATACACCGAAAAGAAATTTGGTCAGAATTTGAAACACGGGTCCAAATTTTGTCAGAATTCGAAGAGAATGTTAGTTTTCGATAAAAGCGGTGAAATTGGATTTTTGACAAAATTTTGATATCCTTAGGATATCGCCGTGGCGCAGTGGGTAGGTGCGTCGACTCGATGTTCCCGGTTTGATTCCCGAAAAAACACCAACATTTTTTTCACGGCTCCACCTCTTTCGAGTCACTGACAATGCTCAAAGTGCATAACTGTCTAGAAATAGCTTCGTTCGGAGTCGGCATTAAACTGTAGGTCCCCTCCTCTAGTGAGGGAACAATTTAAGTAAAATTTAATTTAAATTTAAATAAAAAATAAATTAAAATTTAAATAAAATTTAAAAGAAAGAATAATAGACAAGTGCTCGAAAATCACTTAAAGACAAAATCTGATCCAGTGTCTGAGACTCTGAGGCAAGCATATTTTTTTCTAGAATTCAATAAACATCAAGCCAAAAGGTTTTTTTTCTTAATTTCCTTACTCACTTTCTGTAATTCCTCTCCTAGCCTTCAACATCCGTTTGAAGTCTTAAATCCTACTCAACTTCCTTTCATTCGATCAAGAGAGGGGAACCTTTCCCTGATGCGCACCATACATCACACGACATGGGTGCAAAAATTCTGCGCAATCAACGAAGTATTTCGGTGCTTAACAAAAAAAATTTGTCTACACTCACAAGAATGAATTAAAACCTTGACACCTCAACTACACAGTTTCTGAGATTTCTAGAATTCTATGCCTATTCGATGGTGAATATTTAGCAAATTGCCCTGTCAATAGCCACGAAAGCTCCACCACACCTAACCCATTAAAAAAAACCCAAACGACTTTCCAAAAAAAATTTGATTCTCCTCTCATAAAAGCATAAGCTCTTTGCGCTTCCAGACGGCCAGCAGATAAAAATGCTTAAATTATGTGTGATGTGGTTGCGAAATTTCACCACCTCTCTGGACCCCAATTTTGTCATTTGCATAGGAAAAAAAAAAAAACTGAAAATCAAACCCAAGATCTTGTGTATTTTCTCATCTCCATCTCCACCACCGACATCCGGACCTGCGGACACATTGGAACGCGCGACGATCTATCGATTAAAATGCAATGAAAATACTCTATAATAATCCAGACAAACATGGAAATTCCTACTAATGGTTGGAGAGGTATGAGAGATTTGATGGTATGTCGTCGTTTGACGTTATCGCCTTTTTTGTGGTCTTTCCGTCATTCGCCAATCGGATATCTGAAGGCCTGCCATATTTGGTGGGTAAAGCTTTTAACATACTTTGGCATTCTTTTCATATTTTATTGAAAGTTCAAAAAAAAAAAAAAAAAAATGCTCATACTTTCTTTTCAACGGTGTTACACTGTGTGTTGATGTTGTTGTGGTTGTTTGTTGCTGCTGCTGCTTCTGATGCTGGTTAAACTGCTTCTATGATGAGATTGTTGTTGTTGTTCCTTTTTTTTTTTGTATTTGATCTTGTTATTGTCGTTAGATTTGATCTGATTATCTTAGATGTACTCTTTTCAAAAAAATTTGTCGATCACTTACGCGGATACAAAATATTGTATATCCATTTAAAATAAAAAAAATAACTACACTATCACATCAAAATATCTTTAAGATACTTTTTTATTTTTTTTTTAATTTTTGGTCCTATATTTTTTTTTTTTATATTTTTCACATATTTTTGAGATATTCTTTTTCGATTTCCCCGCACTTTTTCCTCAAAAAAACTAGATCTCTCGGTTTGTATCTTTTTGTTGTTGTTGTATCCAAAACAAAATGTGCGTAAATCGAACTGCTCGAGTGAGACTGAGATTTTAAGGAATTTGAATATGATTTTTTTTTTTTTTTTTCAAACAATCTAATTGAACAGAAAAAAAAAAAAGAATATACTTCACTTCATCACCTCACACACAAACTACAGCACAAGAGGAGAAGAGAGAGACAGAGAGGGATGGGAGAAGACGAACGAAAAAATCGCACACATGCAACAACAAGAAATTCTTTGAAAAAAAATTACAACAAAAGCAAACGAAAAAAAAAAAATAACTGGTGAATTTTGACACCAAGAGAAATATGTATCTCATGCAACAAACTCAAGCAAACTGAAGGTAAAAAATTTGTTCTATCTGTTGTGTCGATACCAGGAGATGTGATGTGTGCTTGGACGTGTCGGGTCGTCGTCACAAATTGAGGGACGGACAGAGAAAGCCAGTCGAAGTTGTTGGTTAAAATGAAACGCCAGCAAGCACTGTGATCAGAGAATGTCTCGCTCGTTCGCTAGCTAGGCCTGGCTTTCATAATTGCGAACCAGGTAATCTATGCTCATGTGTGTCTGTGTGGCTGTCCGCTTAACCTGACAATCGTCATTCAGGTGAAGTGGTGGTTGTTTGTTGTGAAAACGAAACGAAGCGATAGGCTCAGCAGAACCCTAACGAAAAAAAGGGATAGTCTATTTTCTCACAGGTGAGGCTGAATGAATGAAGCAGGTAAAAATACAAACACACTTTTCTTTTCAAATTGGGGTGCACAGGTGTGTGCGGACTCTTCTAAATGCACATGGGAAATAAGACTAAACTGGATTTTAGGTGAGGCTCGACTTAGCTCGTCTAAGATGTCGGCGTCGGTGTCGGTGTCGGTGTCGGTGACGGAGAATTTTGTTTGTGGTTTGGTTTGGAATGCGTTAGTCAGTTAGTCGGTCGGTTCGTGTGCTGGAATAGTTTTCTCTTTTGTTGTTTTTTTTTTTTCTGATTGAATTTTCTCCTTGTGCCGTGGCATTCTGCTTCGTTTGATGGGGGGACAGGGTTACCCTTGTTCTTGATCTAGTGAATTTTTTAATTTTTTTCTCTCAGTTTTGAGTTGTTTTTGTTTTCAAAACAGTCAGTGATCCCCATCCATTTGTGATGTCATTGAACGGCCCTCTTTCAATTTTTGAGAGCAGCTTTATGTATAGGTGTTCATAATGAGAAATCATTTCACGCCGTTTCTTAAGTCTCAATTGATACGGAAAAAGTGTCGTTACCAGAGATTCTGAAACGGCATACTCCAAAAACCTAACCAAAAACCTTCTGTCTGATGCCATTTTTTTGCTATATTTGGAAAACTGTTGGACCTAGGGCTACATACGGGAGCTCAAAATGTTCATATTGAACACCTCCATAGAACTTATTAAGAGAGCAATCGCCGTTTTCGAGATATGGGGAATTTAAAAAAAAAAAAAAAAGGAAGTTGTGCCTTAATTCCTTTTTGTTTGCCATTCCTTTCTAAGCCATAGCACGGAAACTATTGAACCTAAGTTCACAAAACGTTCATATTGAATGCCTTCATCGAGGCATAGAAGCTTATAAAAGAAAAATCGACGCCGTTTTCGAGATATAGCGAATTTTTCAAAAAGGGAGTTGTGTTTTCATTCCTTTCTGTTGCCATTTCCTTGGACCTAGGTTCACAATTGAGAGCTCAAAATTTACCTATTGAACGCTTGTTTGGAGACATAAAAGTCGAAAGAGAGAAAATGAACACGGTTTTCGGGATATGGTGAATTTTTCAAAAAATTGTGTTTTCGGTCTTTTCCGTTTTCATTTGTTGGCCATAGCTCAAAAACTGTTGGACCTAATTTCACAAAATCTTTATATTAAATGTCTTCATCGAGGCATAGAAGGTTATAGAAAAATATCAACGCCGTTTTCGAGATATGCCAAATTTTTCAAAAATGAATCGCTTTTATCGTCCCTTCTGGCTATATCTTGGTCATAGCTCGTAGAATATTAGACCTAGGGCCACAAATTCTCAACTCAAAATAGTCGTAATGAATAGCTGCGTAAAAATTAGGAACAAAGAACACACGCCCGAAGCACCCTTTTCGAAATATGACACCTTTCTCAAAATGAATTGCCTTTTTTGTCCTTTCTGACGCCATTTCTTGGCCATAACTCGAAACCTGTTAGACCTAGGGCCACAAATGAAGTTTCCAAATATTCGTATTGAATGGCTCCATAAAATTTATAGGGATGGAATTCGATGCCCGACGCACGGTTTTCGAGATATATCGAATTTTCTAAAAAACTAAGTGCTTTTTTTCGTCCTTTCTGATGCCATTTCTTGGCCATATCTCAAAAACTATTGCACCTACGAACAAAAAAAAAACCTCAAAATATTCGTATTGAAAGCCTCTATCCAAACTGAGAAGGATGAAAAAATTCAAAAATCACCTGACGAATCGTGTCCTTTTTTTGATCCTGTCGCATCCTGCGCCACGGAATCCTTGAAAATTCATCATTTCTCCCTCAAACACCATCAACCCAACGATCCTTACCCATTTTCGAAACCAAATTTTTCAAAATTTTGAAAATCCAAAAAATGTCACGATTTCACCCAAAAAATGCAGTCAAATGTGAAACTTCTGAGTCGACTTTTCTGGTGAATTTGTGTCGATTTTCAAAAATCCAAATTTGGATGAAATTCTTTGGTTTTTTCGACAGAGATACTGTGGCTGATGATGAAAAACAATTATCTGAAATTTGAACCGGTTTGGACCACAGGATATGGTCGAAAAGTTGAAAATAGGACTAAGACAAAAGTGTGAATAACCTCTTCCTGACGCCATTTTTTGGCTATATCTCGGAAAGTGTTGGACCTAGGGCCGCAAATTTAGGTTTAGAATATTTGTATTGAATAGAAGTATAAAAGTTATTAAGAGGGTATTTTCCGTTTGACCCAATATTTTCGAGATATGGAGAGTTTTTTTTTAAAAAGGAGATGCGTTTTCGATCCTTTTTACTGCCATTTTTTTGCCATAGCTCGGAAACTATTGGACCTAGGTCCACAAAAATTGGTTTAGAACGTTCGAATCAAATTCCTGCATAAAAGTCATTGAGAGGAAAATTGACGTCCGACGCACGGTTTTCGAGATATATCGAATTTTCGAAAAAATTAAGTGTTTTTTTTCGAAATTTTTGATTTAATTTTTTGGCCATAACTCGAAAAGTATTGCACCTACGGACATAAAAAAAGGACCAAAATGTTCGTAGTGAAACCCTCTATCCAAACTGGAAGGATGAAAAAATTGAAAAAATCACCCGACGAACCGTGTCCTTTTTTGTGTCCTGCAGGATCCTTTGGCATGGAATCCTTGCAAATTTTTGATTTCTCCTTCGAACACCATCCACTATACGATCTCTACCCATTTTTGGATCAAAATTCGGCGAAATTTTGAAAATCCAAAAAATGTCACGTTTTCACCCAAAAAATGCAGTCAAATGCGAAACTTCTGAGTCGACTTTTCTGGTGAATTTGTGTCGATTTTCAAAAATCCAAATTTGGATGAAATTCTTTGGTTTTTTTGACAGAGATGGTGTGGATGGTGATAAAAAACAATTATCTGAAATTTGAACCGGTTTGGACCACGGGATATGTTCGAAAAGTTGAAAAAAGGACGAAGGCGAAAAAGTTCATAACCTCTTCCTGACGTCATTTTTTGGCTATATCTCGGGAACCGTGTAACCTAGGACCATAAATAAGGCCTTAAAATGTTCGTATTGAATTCCTGCATAAAAAGTGTGAAAAAGGAAATCGACGCCCGAAGCACCGTGTTCGAGATATGACGCATTTTCCAACAAAAAGTGAGTTTTCAAAATATGGCTAATTTTTCAAAAACAAACTATATTTTCCCTGAATTTTGGCAGAAATCAGACGAATTGCTATACTTTGTTCTGCAGGTCCAAAAGACGAAGTCATTACCTGTAATCCGTCATCATTATTTTTTTCCTGCGTTACTCCGTTCCCGAGATATTCATAGTCAAAGTATGCGCTTTGGCAAAAAAACTGGTATAGTTTCTGGAGGCCTAGTACTTCAGAGAAAATTTCAACAAAAACGACAACGAACGCGTACTCATACCCTTGGGGGTTCTCTCTCTCAAATGCGTCGCCACTTTTTGACTGAAAGGAGGTCATGGATCAGAAGTAGGTCCCTGAGGAGTGGATGGTCCTTGAAGGGGCTGGTCATCAACACAGAAAGTGGGTAAGTGGGTCTCTTTCATGCAGTTGGGCCCAAAATTAACTCCATCTCGATTTTTTTTCAGGTTTCCTTGACCGACTTCGACGATCTCGCTCGACAAGATGTCACAGCTCAGAAACTGATTTGATGGCTCATCTAGTCGCACCAGTCATTTGTCACAAAACGACTGCCACAGGAGTGTAGACTGCGGCCCGATCTCTTTATCCCCACAAAGGCCTCTTGTAAGACATCCCCCCAAAATCAAAAAATAAAACAAACAATCCTTCGATTCAATTGGATGCTTCTCCGTATCCTTTCTTCCCTTCAAACATTTACTTAAATAATTTAATTCACACTAAATATAGTCTCTAACTAGAACAGCGCAAGAGCCGAAGACGAGGAGAAGGATGAATTATGCTAAGAAATTTTACAGTTGTACAGGCCGCCGCCGTCTATGTTTTGTGCTTGTGCGATGCCAGTTGAGCGCGCGAGAGAACGCTGACGTCGCACACCAAGCAGTGGTAGTGCGTCTGCTTTTGACTGTAGCTGCACTCGACGGTGGTGGTGTGATCGTTGCCGTTGACAGGCACGGTCGCTTCAAAGGTTGAGCTGCACTTTTCGCTGTTGGTCACCTTGCGGAAGCCCGCCATGCGAATGTACTCCATTTTGCTGTGCTGACGACGATGGGCGACCACCTTGTTGGTGTCCGAGCAGATGAAGTCACACTTGAGGCAGTGGAAGTGAGACGACTTGTTCGCCGATCCTGCAAGAGCGAGAGAGAGAGAGAGAGAGAGAGGATGAGACATTAGATTCTGCGGGATGAATGATCGGTGATCGGGGATCGGTGACTTACCTAAATTTTTGAAGTATGGGCAATTCTCGTAGCCGCAATTCATGTTCGCCCGGTACTGGCGAAAGTCATTGCCCATGAGCTTGTCCAGGCGCTCGTGGCGCGCGGTGTGCTGAACGAAGCGCGTCTTATCACAGAAGCTGTAGTGGCAATCGTTGCGATCGCAGTGAAAGTGCGACTGGTGGTTGCGGTAGCCGCACTTGGGGAAGTAGCAGTCCTCGTTGAAGCGGAACTTCAGGTAGCCCGTGGGAATCTGCTCGTCCTTGATCTTGAAGTGCTGGCCGTGCTGCTCGCGTGTGCCGCCCGAGCAACCCGGTCGATTGGGCCTGATCGGAGTGCTGGCGGTGGTCGCTGCGGCTGCGGCGGCGACTGCCAGTCCGGCGGCCAGTTGCATTTGCTTCTTGGCAGACGGCGACAGGGCGTCGATGAAGGCGCTGAAGTCATCACTGCTGTTGGGTAGCTTTCGCTTGAGCGGCTTGCCCGTCCCGTCGGGGGGAATCGCTGTCAGTGGTGGCAGGTGAGTTTGGTTGGCCTCTGACGCCTGGGCCATGAGCAGCGGGCTTAAGAACGGAAACTGCCCGGAGACTGATTGACTGAGGGCGGCCGGTGGGAAGGGCGGGACCGCTGGTGGAAGGGCCGGCTTTGAGCAATCGTTCGGCGCTGGGAAGTAGGATTTGTCGTCGGCGCAGGGCATGCGGTAGGTCTGCTGGTGTCGCGAGAGCGCAGCGGCGTTGCCAAGGAAAGGGTACAGGTGCTGGTTGTAGTAGGGGTTCTGCTGGTAGAGCGACGCCAGCTGGGCCAGCTGGAGGTTCTGCATCGAAATGCTGCACATAAGGTCGGGATGGAAGAGATTGGGAAAACTACCGCCCCCAGAGCTCGGTGGGAGCTGTGGCGCTGACGCGGCAAACTGCTCTCTGTTTGGTTTGCTTCGGTCGTCTTGAGCGGTTGATGGCACGTTCAGCGGCAGGCTCAGATCCTGCGGTTGGTCGTCGTATGCATGCTGCGGCGGTCGGGCTTCGTTTGAGGACGGCGGTCTTAGGTAGCTAGGGTGGGTTGACTCTTCGGTGACTTCGGTAGTGTAATGCAGTGACTTCAGGTGCTCCGTGTCCGGTTTAATTGTACTTGTCATGTGCTTAAGTCGATGCGCTTTGATCTTGGCCGAGTCCACAAACGACTGGTCGCAGTACTCGCAGTGCTCGTGTGGTTTTCGTTTCATCTTGCAGTAGGGCGTCGAGCAGTAGGCCGACGGTATTGCCGTTGGCGGGAGATGCGTGTACTCGTTGAGCACCGTGGTGGACGAGTGCTGCTGTTTCTGCTGCGATTGCGACGAGGTGCTACTGAGCTCGGTTGTGTTCTCGGGGAAATATGTCCCAGCTGCTCGAACAACTAGAAAGAAAAAAGGCTCTCAGTTCTCATGGGGGACGCCAGCATCAAAACGGGGACTTACCAAGAACCTTCTCGTCTTCATGACTCCGCGTGATGCCCAGACCGGTCTCTGGCTCCATTTCCGATACCTTGCGTCGCAGCTCGGTGAGCGTGGAAAACGTCACCGACGGCATGCGTCCGTAGTCTCTGATGTGGCCCTTGGTTGAGTTGATGATGAAGTTCTCACCCATCAGCTCGGTGTGCAGACGCTGCTCGTGGCGACGGTACTCCGTCGTGGGCGGGCTGTAGAAGGATGCTGGGGGCGTCTTCTTTGTTGGAGATGTATTGCTCGTTGGACGCTGATCGGGGATCCCGCAAACGTGTATCTCCAGGTCGAAGGGTGATATTTGACGGTGGCACTGGCGACAGTGAAGATGAGGGCGTGTCTGTTGAGAGAGAAAAAAGTTGCAGTCCGTTGAAATTTGAATTTGAATTCAAAACCCTACGCCATCTAGTGGAGAAATCTGTGTTTTCAAAGAGATGGCGCTGTTCGTAGCGCATCCAACAACCACATAAAATGGGTGTTGTATTGACTAAAGCTTTAAAGTTGTTCCACAAGCTGATGCAGAAACCGTCGTTCAAAAAGCTGTTCCACAGCCCAAAGCTCCGTGTGGTTCTCAAATTGTGGAACGAAGGCTTTTGCTTGTGGAACATAAGCTCTCACAAAACGATCGCGCTTCATTCTCTTTCCACTCACCTTCCGCAGTCGACAATCGGTGATGCCGCAATCCAGTCCGATGTTCTTATCGAAGCGCTTGAATTTCTTGCTGATTATATCCGCAAAAGATGGGATCGTATGCTGCCGTTCCAGATGCACACTGAGCAGATCGCGTTCGACGGTCACAAAGGTGCAATCCGGCGAACAGGCACAATGATAGTGATGCTGCATGGCTAATGGACAGCGACCACCTGGCTCGCCGCAGTGTTCGTTCGCCTTGTGTATGGTGAACTGTGATGCAATGGGACTTGCTGGCGCTGCACCCGTTCCCTGGGCGAGTGGCGATTGCGGGGAGAATGGATTTGTTGAGCGCGGTGTCTCATCCGCGGCGGGTTGTCCCTTCTGATGTGAGTCCATGTGATATCCAACGGGCGGTTGGGTGTACGAAGGGCTGGGCGTTGAGACGCACGTGGCGTTGCAATCCTTCGGGAGTGTCTGCTTCTCCAGCTTGAAACTGGTGAAGATCGCTTGGGGTGACTGTTGAGCCTGGGAAATGAAAGAAAAAAAAAATGTTGGGACCTAGTTGATGTGGGTTTGGATGGACTTACATTCTTGTAGACCTCCACGAATCGATTTTTTGGCGGGCGTCCACGTTTCCTGTTGAAGAATCCATCGATCGTCGTTATCTGCATCGGACTGTGCGACGTCCCTGCTTCAGAGTTGTGCGCCACCTCCGCGGGGGCCATTGCTGGAGCCATGCTTTTGCGACTGAAGCCGTGAACGCGAATGTGTGCTGATATGTCCAGAAGGTTGTTCGGTATCCCAGCTCGGCAGTCCTTCAGGATGCAGTGTAAATGCTGCTCGGGCGGGCAATTTGTCTGACCGTTCTTGAGGTTGATCGGCTCCTCACTGGCGCCCGACTGTGGACACTCTGCCGTGAAAAACTGCTGAATGACCGACGGTGTCAGCTGTAGAGCACCCTCGTTATTCGTTGGAGACTGAGGACTTTCATCCGCCTTCTGGGCGTCCACGTTCTGCTTCAGCATCGCCTCGTGTCGCTTCTGGACGTTCTGCAGGAAGTCCAGCGATAGCGTGTTGCAGTCCTTGTAGAAGAGCTCCTTCTTCGTCTCCTCCGACTCCGAGGCTCCGCCGATCTCCAGATCCCGCAGTTGCAGCAACGAATTCGTCAGGTTCGGCGGTGATATCTCGGGGCTGACTGCCGCTGCAGCCGCAGCATTCCCCAGGAGGGCTGCCTTCACGGCCAGCATCTTGTAGCGACAGTACGTCTGCTCGTTGTCCATCCTCTCGTGCTTGCGCTTGTGACTCAACAGCTGACCACTGGAGTGCAGGACGTAGAAGCAATTCTCCCGCGCGCAGTGAATGTGATTGCAGACCTTTGAGAACCGGCACTGCTTGTAGGGACACGCCTCGTTCTTCAGGAACTTCTTGAACCCATCCTGCGCCAGCTTCAGGTCCTTGATGTGATAGGTCTTGTGTTTCTCTGCGGGAGGATGGGCTTGAAATATTTTTGCGCCCGATCTTGCACTGATGCAAACTCACCCATATCCGCCTTGTTCTTGAACGTGTAACGGCAGTTGTCCCGCCGGCAGTGAAAATGCGTCGTCTTCTGTCCCGCAAACATGCAGTAGTCAGCGCTGCACTGCTCGTTCGCTCGAAACCTCTGAAAACTAACCATCAAATATGAGCTTGGGTCTCACGATTTGATGCAAATTGTACTCACCCCTCCTTGTGTATGGCCGAGTTCTTCCGATGGAAGTTCGAATGCATCTGAACATCGCTCGTACTGATGTACACCCGATCACAATTTGGCTGAAAGCAATGATAATGCGTCTGCTTTCGATTGTGCTGGCAATTCCCCCCAAAGCTTGAGCTGCAATCATCTGACGTTGAGAATCGCATGAAACCATGATTGAGACTCTCGACGCGCTTTCGGTGCCATTTCACGTGCCGAATGACCTCCTCCTTCTTCGATAGGATCTTCCCAAAGCATGGGAAATCATAGCAGTGATAGTGCTCACGGAGATTCTCCAGCCGGCACACCTCGTTCTGACACTCCAGATACGACGCGAACTTGATCATGTTTCTCACGAAATCTGCTATCGAATCGAAAACCAAAACAAACAAAACCCCCCGCCCCACCATCCACAGATGGATACTCAATTAAACGATGCAATCAAACTGAATCCCTCCTGCATCTGCATCTGTATCTGTGTGTATCTCGGACAGTCCCAGAGTGAGAGTGTAACCCACTTTTCATCTAATCAATCTGATGGTGGGTTTCAATGCCTAAACCGTCTATAAATTTCCTAAATGTTTTACTTCCTCGTTCTATGTCTCCCCCATCCCCTCATTGGTCCGCTGTGTAAGAGATTCGTTTCGTCATCATCCCCAAAAGCTGGTCAGAAAACACGATCACTGCTCTCTCTCTCTCTCTCTGTGTGTCTCTCTGTGTCAATCCATTCATGTGTGTGCCCCTAGCATTTGTTTGCTGTTTTGCTCCACCCCCCATCCCCCACCCCGCCTACACCCTGACTCTTGGCAAAATACACTGGAAAAGAAAATAGCACTTACATTCAATTTGTTTCAATTGAAAAAATCAAAGTTGGGTTAATATTCCCACGATTTGTGCATTAAGCCTTTATTGGCTTAAATTGGTGGATAAGTTCTGACGACGAGTTCTCATATTTTTTTCGTGAGATTTCTATGAAATTCAGTCTGGGCCTGCCTGAGATACACACGCACACGCAAACGCAAACGCACACTCGCTTTGGTTCATACTTACAGTGAAGGGTCTTCTCATCAAGGGCGCCACGGAGTTTGGACGAGACCGGGTTCTGAAAAGAGACCACGTTCAGCGTGTACCGCAGGTGTGTGAATGTGGGCCACAACTTACCGCCTGACTTCGATCGAGGAAGCCGCCCAGATTTCGTACCGAGATCTTAAGCGATCCGCTGCTGCAGCTGCCCTCCTTGTCGGCGATGGTATTCCGATTCTCGTCCGCGTCGCTACTCTCCATTGCGCTCTTATCGCAATCGTCCGCCTTCAGATGATCCTCGGCCGTTGACTGCTCGTCATCACAGAACATGTTGACGCTGTACGCATCATCGTCGTCCTCGTCATTAGTCGAATCTGGGAAATCCTTTGGCGACGGCGGATAATCATCCTCATCGTAGAGGGTGTTGTCCGCGTCGGTGTCGTCGCACTCACTCTTGACGGTCTTTTTGAACTCATCCCCTGCGGTCCAGTGGGGAAGTTGCAAGAAGGACGAGCTCACCTTTGGCTGCAGTCGGTCACCGTAGTCTGAGCTATCGTCATTCGCTTCCACTTCGATTTTGGGCACAAAAACGTCTGATGGTGTTCCCGTTGCCTGGTTGTAGTCCGGGGGAGGTGATAATCCACCTTGTCGATTGGTCGACAGATTCGTGGGGTACTGCATGTCGTCCAGTGGCCCTGGTGGGGATTCCTGCGGAGCTTCGTCCTTCACGAAGGAGTCTGCTGCCGATGACGATTGAAAGGGGACTTGTGGTGGTGAGTCTTTGCGATCTGATCCGTTTGGTAAGCCAGTTGCGGGGGGTGACAGGTGATCGTCGACTTCCGAAACTGAAAAAAGACGTAAGGTGGACATGAGGATCAGGCACGATCGGTAATGCGATCTAAGAGTGAAATTGATCAGAGAAAGGGGGGGAAAGGAGAATTTCGAAAATCGACAAGATCAACGGACTGACAAGTCGGGCAAGATCTGTGGCGATCTTGTGGCGATTTCGTGGGGATCAGAGGCGATCGTGGCGATTTGTGGCGATCAGTATGACGCGGAGCACTCAAGGACAACGTCTTAGGGCAAAAGGTAAGCATTTAATGGTGTTTGGTGACCATCGACTTCCGAAGACTCAAAATCAGCGGTGATCGTGGTGGTCAGCGGTGATCAGTGGCGATCTTGTGGCGATCTCTTGGTGATCTTGTGTCGATTTATGGCGATTTGTGGCGATCTCGAGGCGATCGGAGGTGATCGTGGCGATCAGTGGCGATCAGTGACGATGAATGGCGATCGTGGCGATCGTGGCTATCAGAGACGATCAGTACGGCGCGGAGTGCACCAGGACAACGTCGAAAGGAAGAAGGCAAGCATTTGGTGGTGTTTGGTGATCATCGACTTCCGAAGACTCAAGATAAGCGGTGATCGTGGCGATCAGAGGCGATCAGTGGCGATCAGTGGCGATCGGTGGCGATCAGAACGGCGCGGAGTGCACCAGGACAACGTCGAAAGGAAGAAGGCAAGCATTTGGTGGTGTTTGGTGATCATCGACTTCCGAAGACTCAAGATCAGCCGTGACCGTGGCGATCTGAGGCGATCAGTGGCGATCGTGGCGATCAGTACGGCGCGGAGTTTGGTGATCATCGACTTCTGAAGACTCAAGATCAGTGGCGATCAGAGGCGATCAGTGACGGTCAACGGCGATCAGTCGAATGCCATCAGCATGAAAGTGCAGCCACCCCCGATCGCTGCTTACTACAAGAGAAGGCCAAAGATTTTAAGGCGCCACGATCGATGATCGTGGAAAAATCAGCTGCTCTCACTGAGACTTCACTTTCTGGTCAGAGATTGTTGCCGAATCATGTTCAATGTAAACGATCCTGGAGGCGATTCCAAAAAACCATTGACTTTTGATGACGATCTGAAAGGGGCCATGATCAGTGATCATGGAAAGATCAGCGCATTTGCGATCTGCAAAATGACCCAGAAAAATGAGATCAATCGCAAAGGCCAAATCGCGGTGATGATCATCAGCTCGAAGTGTGCCTCAAACCGATCACGATCGCCGCTCATCACATGGAATTCTGAATCTCTCACAAGCTGTAATCCCGCTGTGTCGTTATGTCGTTGTCATCAACACCATCACCACCACCACCACCATCTGGCATTTCCTCTTTGTTGGAACCAAACTGTGCTTGTGCCAATTATTATTATAGAATATTGTGTGTGTTCATTCTTTGAACCATCCGCCCTCTCTCACCCGAAAAACACCCTACACAAAAAAGATCCGATAGGCCACAAGATTTGTGTCCCCCATTCCCATTTGGCGGACACAACAGGGGGAGAGAGAGCCCAGAGTCCATTCAAATACTCTGCTGCGCTGTGCTGTGCTGTGCTGTGCTGTGCCCCGGGAAGTGCCACACATCGAAGCCTGCATGCATGGACATAGGCCGAACATCGCTGTGCATGTGCCAATTTATTTCTCTTTCAGCTTAATTATGTACATTTTATTAATTACGATTCAAGACATGCTCCATTCTGCCTATATTCACGGGAAAAAAATCATTTTTTTTTTTCGAATTTTTTTTTTTGAATTATTCTTTTTTGGATTTTCTGGATTTCTATTGTTGCGTCATACAACTCATAACCTATTAACGTTCCTCTCCCCCCCCTACCCACCCTCCCTCCCTCTCTCTCTCTCCCTCTATCCCTCTCTCTCGCTCGCTCTGTTCGTTTGTTCGTTTGTTAGTTGTTTTCTTTCGGGTTTTTTTTTTCCCCATCAAGAGTTTTGTCGAGTTGTTGTCAATCGTTAATGTTTTGTCGTTGTGTCGCTTCTCCCCCCAACCACCCATATGCTCGTTCGTGTAATCATGTCGGCCGTTGATATGTGTGTTGGTGGTTCTTTTTCAATTGAAATTATATGACTAACATTATTCGAGAAAGTATTTCCTTTATTGGAATAATTAATATGTTTTCTGTTTTGAGGTTTGTGCCTATTCAACGGTTAATTCCTTCGACAAAGCCATCATAAGTGAAACGTGGTGAACGTGCTTCGGGGTGGGGGTAATTTGGTGTTTTTTTTTGTGTGTTTCTTGGCGGAAATCAAATTTGACAACGGTTTTTTGGGGTACACAGTGGATGATTCAATTGAAGGTTACAATTTAAATCTGCTACTGTGCATAGGATTGTTGTGATTTTTGAAGAAATTTAAATCACGTTAGTCTCTACTTGATTAGGCATTTCATATGGAGGTTCGATAATTTAAATCAGAGGTCACCTTCAAGGCGTAATTCTCTTCACTCTCCAAATGTCAAAATGGGTTTTAAAAAACAGATTCGCAGAAAAATGAAAAAATCACATTGAATACCTCGCTTTCAAACAAAAACTCTACATGTACGTTAAATGTCAACATCTTCTCTATCATCATGTTAAATTTCAAAAAATCCTCCCTTAGAAACACTGCCTTTCTTTTCAAATTGAATCTGTAACCTCCAACTGAATCACCCCTCTCACAAAAAGTCTTCCTATCTCATCCAGCACATTTCTCACTCTCAATTCAAACTTACCTCTTCCATTCTCATTGACCACACTGGTGGTTGGAATTTCCGAACCTCGATATGCCTTGAAAATATCCCGTATCGCCGAAACAGATCCCGTGGTTTCGAACTTCCTCAACCAGTCTGACATATCGGCAGCCGATCCAAGGCCATGCAGCCCACCCCCACCATCGCTTGGCATCTGCTGGTACTGTGCCGTCGCCTTCACAAACTGATCGTAGTGATGGAACATGTGCATCCAGGGAGTCAACTCAAGTGGTTGATCATCACCGCCCGGCGGCGGGGACTTCGATGAACCGCTGATATTTTCGCTCTCATCGAGCGGCTGATACGGGTGGGAGTCGTCAGTCTTCATTGGCATCGCCTCCTCCTCCAGCGGCGAGGTGGATGTGTAGCGGGGGTTGAAGTTCTTGCGCTTATTTCGTCCCGAAATCGGGGCTAAGTTTGGTATGCTGCTGGTGGTGGTGGTTGAAGTGCTGGCGCTGGTGATAGTGGGCGAGTGGGGTTTCATGGGGAAGTTGTACTTGTCTGGAGCGTAGGAGGTGTAGGGATAGTCTCCATGATAGCAGTTGTCCGCCGGACTGCGGACAGTTGGGACTTCGTCCCCCGCGTCCGTGTGACGTGGCCGTTGGGGTAAGTCACGATCCTGTCGTTCTGATTCGATGTTCATCTTTATCGTTACTTCTGACTGAAAAGAGAGGAAAACAAAACGGAAGACGTTACATTTTGCGAAAAAAAATTTCAAAAATATATCACGATCCTCTGAAGGGGATATCCTTTTTTGTGGGCGAAGGGAAAAAAGGATATTTTCAATCTAGAATCAAAGACCGTTGACTACGGACCCCAAAAAGTTCCAAAAAGCCTAGAAAAAAATTTGGTATATAGCGGTAATGTCCTTTTTCTTATCCTGCGGCACGGAATCCTTTCAAATTCATGATTTCTCCCTTAAACACCACCATCCCTATGATGCCTACCCATTTTTGAATCAAATTTCGGCACAATTTTGAAAATCCAAAAAATGTCACGTTTTCACCGAAAAAATGCAGTCAACTTCGAAACTTTTGGGTCGACTTTTCCGCTGAATTGTGTCGATTTTTTGAAAATCCAAATTTGGATGAAATTCTTTGGTTTTTTCGACGAAGATTGTGTATCTGAGGTCAGAAATGGTAAATTCAAAATTTGGCCGGATTTGGACCACAGGATATGGCCAAAAGTTGAAAAAAGGACCTCCTACTGATGGCAATTTATGGCCATAGCTCGAAAACTGTTGGACCTTGGGCCACAAATTTGGGCTTAAAATGTTAGTAGTGAATGCCTGCATAAGAATTTATAGGAGGGTCATCGACGTCAGACGCACCGTTTTCAAAAATATGGCGCATTTTTTGAAATGATTTGCTCTTCTTTCGTAGTTTCTGAAGACATTTTTTGGCCTTATCTCGAAAACTGTTGGACCTAGGACCACAAATTTTGGCCTAACATGTTCGTAGTGAATGCCTGCATAAAAATTATAAGAATACAAATCGACGCTCGGCGCACCGTTTTCAAAATATGGCGCATTTTTTTAAATGATTTACTCTTCTTTCGTCGTTTCTGAAGAAATTGTTTGGCCATAGCTCGAAAACGGTTGAACCTAGGACCACAAATTTTGGCCTAGCATGTTAGTAGTGAATGCCTGCATAAGAATTATAAGAAGGCAAGCCTACGTCAGACGAACCGTTTTCGAGATATGGCACATTTTTTGAAATGATTTCCTCTTCTTCCGCCGTTTTTGAAGACATTTTTTGGCCATAGCTCGAAAACTGTTGGACCTAGGACCACAAATCTTGGGTCAAAATGTTTGTATCAACAGCCTGCATAAAACTTATTGAGAGGAAAATCGACGTCCGACGCACCATTTTCGAGATATGGCGAATTTTCTAAAAAAAAGAACTGATTTTTTCGTCCTTTTTCATCCCATTTTTTGACCATATCTCGGAAACGGTTTGACCTAGAGACACAAAATAAAGCTCAAAACATTAGTATTGAGCCCCTCTATCCAAACTAAGGAGATGACAAAAATTGAAAAATCACACGACGAACCGTGTCCTTTTTTTGATCCTGTCGCATCCTGCGGCAGTGAATCCTTGCAAATTCATCATTTCTCCCTCAATCATCATCAACCCAAGGATACCTGCCCATTTTTGAATCCAAATTTGGCAAAATTTTGAAAATCCAAAAAAAAGTCACGTTTTCACCCAAAAAATGCAGTCAAATGCGAAACTTCGAGGTCGACTTTTCCTCTGAATTTGTGTCGATTTTTCAAAAATCCAAATTTGGATAAAAATCTTTGGTTTTTTCGGTAGATATTGTGAGTCTAACGTCAGAAAGCGAGCATATGAAATTTGACCGGTTTTGGACCACAGGATCTGGTCGAAAAGTTGAAAAAGGACCCCTCCCAGCGACTTCAAATCAACCTAGGAGCCTCAAATGTATTCAAATGTCCTTCAAATCTTGGACTGAGCATGGAGATAGGATTTAGAACGAGTTTTGGAAACACTCCAATCGAAGGAGTGGCGAAAAATTGAGATTGAGGATTTTGGAGCTTCATAGGGGTACAAAGTTAGTCCCCAACTTCTAATTTTTGAACGGAAGTGTCTAAAAATCCGGAAAAATCATAAAACATTAGGCTCAATGAGTACTTTCGATTGAGCTTGGTTTGAGCGTTCTGGCACGAACAGTTTTGGAGATATTGGGACAATTTTGAAATTGGAAATTTTGAAATTAAAGATCAGTGACGATCAGACGCGACCAGTACGGCGGGCAGTGCTCCAGGACAACGGCGAAAGGCTAAAGCAGGCATTTAGTGATCATCGACTTCGGAAGACTCAAGATCTGTGGCGATCGGCGGCGATCGGTGGCGATCCGTGGCGATCAGTGGCGATCAGTATGAGGCGGAGTGCTCTAGGACGACGTCGAAGGCCAAAAGGATAGCATTTGGTGGTGTTTGGTGATCATCGACCTCCTAAGACTCAAGATCAGTGGCGATCAGTAACGATCAGTGACCATTAATGGCGACCAGTGGCAATCGCGATCAGAGATGATCAGTAGCGATCGCGATCAGAGGCGATCAGTGGCGATCGCGATCAGAGGCGATCAGTGGCGATCTCGTTCAGAGATGATCAGTGGCGATCGCGATCAGAGGCGATCAGTGACGTTCGCGATCAGAGGCGATCAGTGGCGATCGCGATCAGAGACGATCAGTGGCGTTCGCGATCATAGGCGATCAGTGGCGATCGCGATCAGAGACGATCAGTGGCGTTCGCGATCAGAGGCGATCAGTGGCGATCGCGATGAGAAGCGATCAGAGGTAATCAGTGGCGATCAGGGCTAGAGGGCCAAAAAGGGTTAAGGAGAGGGCTAAGGGGGCCAAAGAGAGCTAAGGAGACCAAAGAGGCCTAAGAGCGCCCAAGAACACGTTACAAAAAAAAACCCAGAATCTCCCAAACCCCCAGTCAATGAAATTTCCTAGACAAAATGCCTCATAATTCCCCAACAATCCAAGGCCCTCCTTAATGGGCTTCTCTTCGCCCGGAGATTCAGTCTCTTTCATCGCGGATTTAAGTTCACCTTTGCCTGAGACTGACTCGTCGTCAATGTTGCAAAATGCAAACTGCAAGATTCTCCCGGTCTCCACTGCCCATTAGCACTTCGCAAAGGCCACACATTCTACAGACAATCTAGCGTCACTTTGAATAATGTGCACTTCATGAATAACACACCACAGCGACGGTGGGCAGCAACGAAAGACTTCCACCAGATCACAAGCGAATACAATAAATTAACATATTTCTGAAGCTGAAAATGAATGTCGGTGCACACGCGCGTCTCCTAGATGATTTTGAGGGAATTTGCATCAAATTGGCAGGCACACACACGCACACTCATGCATCCACGAGAGATGGAACAATCGGTGTTGGGTGACACCTAATTGCCAAGATCATTCTGTAATTGGCCCCAACACTCCTCTTTTCGTCGTAAATTTATGCTTCAAAAAGGATTTTCTCTCCAAATCAGAGACAAACTCATTCTCTCTCTCCCCCCTCTCTCTCTGTGTGTGTGCTTGCTCCCCTCCCGATTATCATGTCAATGAAGTTGAAAAGATACACAAGTCCACAAGCACATTCCTCATCTTTGGAGCACTTGACAAGAGATGACGAGGAGCAACACCACGACATCGTGAAGAGGCACAAAAAATGAAAAAAAAAAAAAACGAAAAAAAACTCCCAAGAGAGGAGTTTATCGAAGGTTACGTTTTTGAATCAATTTGTTGTTATTCAGCTACTACGGGTATTCCTTCAGACAGTCTATGACCCTCGGAGAATCCGAGAGATACATCATAAGCACACACACACTCGCTCACTAATTTCATGTCTCCACTCTACTTCTGCATCTTAAAAGCCGCCTACTCCTTTCTGATTCCTCCTCCTCCTCCTCATCAGTGTGCACCTAGAAGATACACCATCCATTCTCTGATCAGTCCCTCTGTGTGTGTGTGCGATGGTTTTTGTATCTCATCTGGTCGCTTGGTCTCTTCCTCGAATTCAAATTCATTTTAATTTGATAAATGCCGTGAAGAGCAGAGAGAAAAAAAAAACGCTCAGTTTACTCATGAGCATACTAGACTATTTATTCCCTCGCGTTGGGGGAATGTTTGTGGATTTTTTTTTGTTTATTTTGTGTTTTCTTTCTTTTCAGGGAATTCTTGAAGATAATTACAAGAGGTCATTTGGAGAATTAGTGCGGGACAGGCGAGTGGGGTGAGGACGGTGTGTGTCAACATCGGAAAGCTTGTCGTTGGGTTTTCTCGATGTTTTGGAAAGTCAAAATCAGTCAAGTGGCTGTAAATGGGTCCAAGTGAATGGCTAATTCTAGAAACGGAGGTGATTTGGGGTTTTGCAGCGTCATTTGCTTGACGCTCGACCAGTTCTCCTTTTTGTTGTTGATTTGCTTCAGTTTTTAACTGATGTGCCGCCACCTCAGATCAGCTGATACCGATCTTAGGTGATCCTCAACCGAGTACAGTGGGCCTTTTGCTTAATTTATTGCTACGAGAATTTGCTTGACCGATTGACCCACTCCGCGACAGGCTGAGAGATTGCAGTTTTAGGGGCGATCAGAGGCGATCGTGGCGATCAGTGGCGATCAGTCGCAATCAGTCGCGATCAGTACGACGTGGAGTGCACCAGGACAATGTCGAAGGGCAAAAGGCAAGCATTTGCTGATGTTTGGTGATCATCGACTTCCGAAGACTCAAGATCAGTGCTGATCAGAGGCGATCGTGGCGATCAGAGACGATCTGTGACGATCAGTGGCCATCGGTGGTGATCTGCTGCCATCAGCAACGGTCAGTATTCAGTGGCGATCAGTGACCATCAGTGGCGAACGCGATCAGAGGCGAACAGTGGCTATCAATCGCGATCAGTACGGCCCGGAGTGCACTAAGACAATGTCGAAGGGCAAAAGGCAAGCATTTGCTGGTGTTTGGTGATCATCGACTTCCGAAGACTCACGATCAGTTGCGTTAGTGGCGATCAGTATGGACTACATCAGAAGGGACGACGATGGATTGTCAGCAGCAGCTCTCGATTGCTCTTTATTACAAGATAAGGCCAAAAATTTAAAGGCCCACGATCGATGATCGTGTAGGGATCAGCTACTCTTCCTGAAGCTTGATATTTTGGCCAGAGATTGTTGATCATTCAGGTTCAATGCCAACGATCCTGAAGGCGATTCCAAAAAGTCAAGGATTTTGATGAGTATCTTAAGGGGGCCACGATCGGTGATGGGCGTGGGAAGATCAGCTAGTCCTACTGAGGCTTGTTGTTTTGGTATGGCCTGTGCCGCGGCATGACTCTAGCCGGGGGTCTTTGGATTCAACGCCTAAAATTGCGAGGCCTTGTTGAGCGTATAGACAATTTTGAGGAATTTTTGACTCAGAAGAACCAGTGGGACGAGGCAACAAAGGACATCCAGGTTTATGGTGGCTCATCGACAACGACTCAGACTCCACTCCGCGCCCATGGGGCAACCCAGTAGAGGACGCCCACGAAACGGGTGGTGGATACAAGAAGCTGAGAAGGACCTCAGCCAACTTAGCGTGCGTATGGGGAGGCGATCAGCTGGAGAGGCTTGTTGGATTGAGGCTCAAGTCCATCTCAGGCTGCAGGGAAATTTGAAGAAGAGCCCCAAGAAGTCTGGGTTGAGGCCCAGGTTTGTCTCGGACTGTAGCGCAATCTGAAGAAGAGCCCGTGAGGAGGGGCTTCTTGGTTGAAGAAGAACCAGTGCGGAGAGGCTTCTTGGTTGAGGCCATGGTCCACTACGGGCTGTAGCGCCATCTGAAGAAGAGCCCGTGAGGAGGGGCTTCTTGGTTGAGGCCATGGTCCATCGCACCATGGGAAGAAGAACCAGTGCGGAGAGGCTTCTTGGTTGAGGCCATGGACCATCGCTCCATGGGAAGAAGAACCCGTGTGGAGAGGCTTCTTTGTTGAGGCCCAGGTCCGCCACGGGCTGTAGCGGCATCTGAAGAAGAGCCCGTGTATGGAGGCTTCTTGGTTGAGGCCATGGTCCATCGCACCATGGGAAGAAGAACCCGTGTGGAGAGGTTTGATGGTTGAGGCCCAAGTCCATCTCGGGCTACCAGAAGAAGAAGACGTCTGGAGAGGCTTCTTGGGTGTTTCTTAGGTCCACCCTAGACTGCAGCGCCATCAGAAGAAGGCGAACAAGAGGAATTTCATAAATTTTACGGAAGCTCCTGTCTCCTGTCAGGGCTTGATCTTCTCCTTGGGAGTCTGAAGAGAAATGTCAGCAGCAGTCACTCCTTGAGTCAAAACTGCGTTCCCATGAAACGCCAGAGGATACTGCGGCATGATTGAAATTGCTCTCTTGTCTCAAGCGGGTTAGAGAGTGTTCCTCAATCAGATCGTTGGCCAACAATCGTAAACCTCTCCCCCCCCCCACACACACACACACACACACACAATCCAACGTCCCACTTAAAGGTTAACCATTCTGACTCGTCTCAAGCCGAACATGAGCAAATTAAGAAAAAAAAAAAACAAAAAAAAGCGAAGCAAATTCCTCAAATGAAGAAACAGACATGAGAGCAATAAAAGCCCCCCATTCGCCAAACAAAGACAACGATCCGTTCGATACAATGCACAGATAATTGCTAAAAGATAGAACCTCAAACTGACTCTACACGATCCCTAGATCCGCCTCGATACATCCGGCGGTCTCCTCTTCGCCTTATCGATTAAAGGAATCAAATTTACTTAGAACAGAAATTAAGCACAACTCAAATGAATGAAAAGTGCATACAATTGCATGCCAGGAGAGGAGGCGATTTCCCGATTTCGACGATTCGACGATTCCCTCAGAATCATTCCGCGAAAGAGCACCGAACAGATACACACACTCATGGGTGTGGGGGATGATGATGGAGGGAAGAATTAAGACCCCCCCCCCCCCACCACACCGAGCCACCGAGGAAGGGAATTTCAATCCACTTCTAGATAAACTCGAACTCAGAGAAAAAAAAAAAGGAAAAAATTTGAAGCGGGATGCTGGTGGCGGCAGCGGCAGCGGCAGCGGCGGCGGCGGCATTCGTTCCTTTGCCAAGAACAACTTTCATGTAATATTTTATTTATTCCCTTTTTTTGTTAATTTTGTTATTCCCCCGATGTTTTGCTTGTTGGGCGCTATTCCGTTGTCGTTCTCATGTGTAGTTTACCTGCGCGCAAGCGCAAAAGCGCGCTCGCGCTCTCCCGCCCGCCTGCATTTACATACACAGAGAGTGCAGACAGAGAGAGAGAGTGGGAGAGGAGGAACAGAACAGAGTCCGCTCGCGCACCCAGCAGATACTTGCTCGTCGTATCTGTGACGTGTGTGCATTTAAGAATCGATTTTTAATTGCAAGAAATATTGAGAATATTGTAGACACATTAAAAGATTTATGTTATAATTCATTCGCAATCTTTAGCTTTCGATTAGTATCTGGTTTTTGTTTCGCTTCTTTTTATCTTTTTTTTTTTTTTTCGCTGTTTTTTGCCTTTTTGTCTGTTTGGTCCGTTTGGTTCGTTTCTGTCTTTGGCTGTGTCGATCCATGTCTGGTCTTTAGAGTTTTTTTTTTTTTGTGGATGAGGGCTTATCCCATCGTCTCTTCGTATCTGGATGCAGTTTCGGTTTTTTGTTGCCGTTTGGCTTCGGTTAGAGGGATATTGTTGTGCACTCAAATGGGAATTCGATATGTCTATGGGCTAAGTGGGGGCTGCTTTAGTGAGTCTAGCCGGGTGAGGTGATTGCAGATGGGTGGGGGGAGGGATCCAGTGTACAGCTGAATATGTTTTGTTTTGAAAGGAACATGAATTTAGATCTCTTTACGCGACCGATCACCGATAAATGATTGTATAAATGAGATGCTTTTGTTCAGCGGATACATTGTTTTGTTCAGTAATTGTTGTGCATGTGGGGTTTTTTATTGTTGCTTCCATTGAATGTGATCATTTTCTACCCAAAAACCCTTTGGTCTTCTCGAGGGAAGAGTTCTACGTGTGATCTTTGGCACGAAGGAGAAGAATAAGAGCTACAGGAAGAAAGAACCAAAGTTTGTGGAAATCGAAAGAGGGTGCTTAGAAATTTATTGTGTAACCCTCATTGAATCACATCTCAAATTTGCACGAATTGTTGGTTGACGAATGTTTAATGCCAATAAAATTTAGAATGTGCTCTACACTCTGACATTCTTTTTACTAAGAAAATACGATAAATCATCACTTTTTGAAGAAGATGAAAGTGTAATCTCCAATTGAATCACAGCTGTAATTGATTGCAAGAAGCAGAACTTGAACAGGACTAAAGCGTGGACCAGACCCACGGAGGTTTATTGACAACAAACTTTAGAAGGTACTCTACATTTAGGCATTGTTTCAGAAAAATAAAAAAATTAATCAACAATTTTTCAGGAAGAGAAAAATGTAACCACCAATTGGATCTTGGGTTTGATTTAAACTAATTGTGTAACCTACATTGAATCACATCTTATAATTTCACGGAGATTCAAGGAGATTTGATGGCAACAAAATTCAAAATATTCTCTACATTTTGGCATTCTTTTGACTAACAAAAAGAAATAATTCACCACTTTTTGAAAAAGATGAAAGTGTAACCTCCATTTGAATCATAGCTGTGGTTGATCGCAGGAATCAAAACCTAAATCAAATCAAAGCGTGGACCAAGCTCGCTGATGTTTATTGACAACAAAATTTAGAGTCTACTCTACATCTCGGCATTTTTTTTTATCAAGAATAGGAAATAAATCATCGCTTTGTAAAGAAGAGAAAAATGTAACCTCCTATTGAATCATAGCTGAGGTTGATCGCAGGAAGCAAAACCTGAACCAAAATCAACCGTGGACCTAAGCACGGGATTAACGAGGTCCATATCCTCTCTCGCTGAAGAAAAACAACCGAAATCTGGTGCAAGAATGCAGATAAATACGCAAACCCTTTGCAGATCCTCAGGCAGTACAGTGGAGTCTCGAAGAGATGAACAGACATAAAACTGGCCCGATCCTTTTTTCGAATTGTTCATCTTTCTGGACAAAAAAAATAGTGAAAAAATGCAGAAAAATGTCTAAACTCTTGCAATTCGTCCGAGAGTACAGTAGAGTCTCGAAATGATGAACAGATACAAAACAGGTTCTGATCCTTTTTTCGAATTGCTCGTCTTTTCAGGCATAGAAAGTCAGTTAAAGAAGATCGTTCATAAATCTATCAAAATGTTGCTTCATTTTGTTTTTAAAAAATCAAATAAATTCAAAAAATGGAGGAAATTGTCCAGAAGAGGAAAAGAGAGACGTTTTCTTAAAAAAAAAAACTGCTCTAGATTCGACTGTCGTCCAGAAGGAAGGTAAACAAAAAAAAAACGAACTGTTCACCTTTTCAAGACCCTCCTGTACAGAGTCCACTAATCCACTCAAGCCAAAGGGTCATAAAAAAAAAAAATTCGAAGAAAATCCCCCTAGCATTAATTGCTTCAGTTTCCCCCCATTCAATGTCCAGTCCAAAAAAGGTACACTCACGCTCAAGAAATGCACACTCTCGCCTCTCCCCGATTGAAAAATGATCGGTGGCATGAGAGAGGGTGAGACGAGGGCCAGAGAGGGGAGGGGATTCTACAGGAAAGATAAGGAAATTAAAATCCTATTCCATTTAAAAAGCTGTCAATGAATTCAGATTTATGCATTTCCTTTCGGATGAGTGCTCTCCGTGTGCGCCCGGTGTGGTGTGGCATTCAACGTCATCTTCTTGCCAACAGAGCACAAGAGCGCAACAAAATATCTCGTAATAGCACAAAAAAACCCCAAGAGAGGATCAGGCAAAAAACTAAAACATGGAAAATGGAATATGAAAGCAAGCATAACAAAAAACTACAAGCGCACAAAGGGCGAGGGGGGAAAAAAAGGATATGTATTCATGATCTGCATATTTTTCAAATGTAACTTTCGTACTCGTACTCGCAGTCGTACTCGCATTCGATCTCGTACTCGTAATCGTAGTCAAAAGTCTCGTATGCAGACCACAAGCACGGGGAGACGGCATAGGCAGCAACGTCCTCCGCCAGATACATGCTCGTCCCCCCCTGCTCGGTCGCCGCCGGTTGGTGCAGTCATCGTCGTCCCCGTCCTCATCGTCGTCGTCACCGTCATCGTTCTGAGTTTTGTATAGACAAAATTAATTTATTACCTTTTCATTGATTAAAAGCGAGTAATTTAATAATAATCTCAATCTCTGAGGTAAACTCTTCTCATATGTAGATACGCGCGTCTCTAGGATATGTGCGCGCCGCGATGGTTTTTTGTTGAACGATCTCTGGTCGCGGCCTCTTACAGCCACACGGGGTATAACTCGCCATAACTCCTTTTTTGTGGAGCTCTCGCTGTCTCTGAACGTTGGTCCCCCTCTCGATTGGTGGAGGGCAAGAGCAGCCGGCAACCACGGCGACGACGACGAGGAGGACGATGGCACAGTCCAAGCGCACAGATCATACGCACATTTTCCTTGAATACTTCCCTCCTCTTGCGTGCCTCCAAAAAAAAAGAAGAAGAAAACACGGCAACAAATCTATCGCCCGAGCCCTTCTCGACACACATCCAAGAGTACACATCATTTCGCATCTGATCGAGGCGCAGAGCAATGGACGTCAGAGTCATTAAAGGAGACGACGATCTCCTCTCTCCTCTCTCTCTTGGATGAGTTTTTAAATCTTGAGGGTGGATGCAATGAGGAGAATTGCGTAATGAACACATCACACATGGAGTCCGTGTCAAGCACATCACACATCACGTGTGATGAGTGTGGGGGGGGGGGGGGGGGGTTGGGGGGAGTGAGGGTGTAGAATTAATGGCGCGCAACACGATCAAAGCGAGATCGTTTGTTGCTTGCCAACAGGTAGTCAAAGGCATCATCCTCTTGACTTTGCCCACGTGCAGGGACACAAAGAAAAGAACACAATCGCAAGCTATTTCCTAACGCCGTCATGCGAAACAATTGCGCTTTAGCCGTTCCAATCATGAGCCTCGATCCGTGCGTTCAGTTTGCAATGATTTAAACTGCACACGGTATTTTTTTATGATGCCATGGACGCGTGCCACGTCGTAAAAGAGCGAAATGAAAGACGAGCACTTAAAACTGAGACTTATGAGGGTGTTTATGGAGCAGAATTCGATTAGCTTTTTGGCACCAGGCCGGGCCCTAAAGACAAGAGATCAGTGAGCAGGATATGAAGGCTATTAAAGACAAATCGGGACCAAAGTCAGTAGCAAAACGAATGACTCAATTCCGGAGCCAAATGCCTCACAACAGAATTAATGGAGCTGAGCCGAGGGCGGCCTTTAATGAGTTCCTCAGAAAGCAGGGACTTGGCTTCGTCGGCTATTTATCGACCAAGTTCTGAGAATCCTTTTAGATTCAATGAAATTCGCACCTTTGAAGACTTTATGGCTTCTGAAACGATTATCTCGATACTCAGGCCGAGCTGAAGGATGTGTTATACATCAAAGGATAGGAAATTATATGTAGATGTGAAATGAGGGAAAATTTTTAGCGTGCGTGCAGGGGTTGCCGAGTTCTGAGCCAAGTTCTGAGGGTCCTACTCGGTCACATGAAAATCGCAGCTCCGAAGACTTGGTGTCTTCTGAGACGAATATCTCAGCACTCAGGACGAATTAAGAAATAAGCTGTACAGAAATGGATAGGAAATTAAATGGAGATGTGAAATGAGGTAAAATTTCCTAACGGGCGTGCAGCCGTTGCCGAGTTATGAGTAAAGTTCTGAGGTACCCATTCTGACACATGAAATTCACACCTTCAAAGACCAACCTGGGGTTCCCAACTGTCCTCCATTTGGGACAACAGTCCCTTTTTTTACCTACTTGTCCCTCTGCCCTTTATTCACATCGATTTCCCTCCTTCTACTTATAAAAATCCGGAGTTTCAAGGCTATTTGGCCCTACATTTTGCTTAAATTCCTTCATTCACTCACGACACCTTCGTGATTCGACAACCCCTTAAGCTTAAGCCTCAAAAGTTCTCACTCAACGCAATTCCACTTAATTTTTGATGATTTTAAATTCCTCCACAAGTTTTAAAACCACGCTGTTACAAATACCATTTTTCCATCAAAATACCCCCGATGGTAACACTACTCTTTCGCAAGAGACACAGGCGACGTTGAAAACGTTGAAATTCTTCACTTTTCCAACAGGAAAACTCATCCAAAGGACGTCAAACCACAACCCCCACTCCCTCACCCCCCTTTCCCTTGCATTTTCCCCTTAAATCGTTGAAAAACCCTCCCTACAATAATACCCTCAATTATCATTCCAAGCAAATACTAGAGTTACCATCTCACTCAATGAGTACCATTCAGTCTCCATACAAAATGAAAAACTTGATTTTCTCGAAATTTCCCGGGTTTTGATTCAAATTTTTGATGCAGTTCTCTTCATTTATCAATTCCACACACAGCCCCATAGATTCCATTCAAAAACTCTGCTTAAAAACGGAGAAAATCGACTTTTAAAAAACTGACACGTGCCACGCCAAAAAATGCAGTAAACTCATAAAGCATCGGGGTCGCCTTTTTTTCCTCAGAAAAAACCGATTTCTGCCGAAGTTAACTTTTTCATTCGAAAATCTTGTGAATTGATTTTCTCGGTAATTAGGACGAGTTCGAGGATGCGAGATACCTCATTGGAAAGGAAATTTCATGTAGATGCGAAATGTGGTAAGACTTTTGAAGAGCGGTGCCGGGGTTGCGAAGTTAGAAGCGAAATGCGTGGGTACCTCCATTTTTGCATGAAATTTGTGATCTCTGAAGACAAGCTTTTTTTCTGAAAGGATATTCTCGATAACTAGAAGGAGTTAAGAAACGATTTATATGTCAGTCGATAGGAAATTGAACGTAGATGGGAAATGAGGTTCGACTTTTTGACTGGAGTGACTTGGATGGGCATTTAGGAGCGACTTTTGTGACATTCTCTCTCCAGCAGTAATCTTAGAAGACGTGGTGTTTTCTTAAAGCATTTTCTCGACAATTAGATCGAACTGAAGGATGTGTTATACCTCAATGGATAGGGAATTGAATGTAGATGCGGAATAAGGTGCGACCTTGTAACGGGTGTGAATTTTTTGACCATTTTTAAGCGACTTTTGTGACATTCTCTCTCAAGCAGTGATCTTTGAAGACATTATGTCTTCTGAAACGGTTTTCTCGATTCTCAGTGAGAATTAAGGAATGAGAGCTACAGGAATGGATAGGAAATTAAATGTAGATGGGGAATGATGTAAAATTTTCTATCGGGCGTGCAGCGGTTGCCGAGTTATGAGCCAAGTTCTGAGGATCCTACTCGGTCACATGAAATTCGCAGCTTCGAAGACTTGGTGTCTTCTGAGACGAATATCTCAGTACTCAGGACGAATTAAGAAATGAACCATACAGAAATGGATAGGAAATTGAATGTAGATGGGGAATGATGTAAAATTTTCTAACGGGCGTGCAGTGGTTGCCGAGTTATGAGCAAAGTTCTGAGGGTCCTATTCCGTCACATGAAATTCCCAGCCTCGAAGACTTGGTGTCTTCTGACACGAATATCTAGATGCTCAGTAGGAATTAAGGAATGAGCGATACGGAAATGGATAGGAAATTAAATGTAGATGTGAAATGAGGTAAAATATTCTAACGGGCGTGCAGCGGTTGCCGAGTTATGAGCCGAGATCCGAGGGTCCTACTCGGCCACATGAAATTCGCAGCTTCGAAGACTTGGTCTCTTCTGAGACGAATATCTCAGTACTCAGGACGAATTCAGAAATGAGCGATATAGAAATGGATAGGAAATTAAATTTAGATGTGGACTGATGTAAAATTTTCTAACGAGCGTGCAGCGGTTGCCGAGTTATGAGCCAAGTTCTGAGGGTCCCACCCGGTCGCATAAAATTCGCAGCTTCAAAGACTTGGTGTCTTCTGACACGAATATATCGATACTCAGGACGAATTAAGCAATTGGCGTTACAGGAATGGATAGGAAATTGAATGTAGATGGGAAATCAGGTACGAATTTGTATTGGAAGTGCCGTGGTTGGAGAGTTAGAGCGACTTTTGTGATAACTTCTATCCCGTCTGGTTTCAAGCACCATAGCTCAAGAGCTTCAGCCCTCTTTAAGATACCACACTGAGTTAAACTCCGTATCCAATCCCAAATTGCTTAACAAAAATGTCATCTTAACAGCTGTCAGTTTGTCAAATTCAAAAATTTCATTAAGATTTGTTACTGCCAACTTGTACTTGTATCAAGTGCTGTACTCGTTTAAACGTATCCATCCGAACGATGTATGGAAATCGAATGAAAGATGAGATACTTTAGACCCGCGACGAGAAGCAATAACAAATTTCGAGAAGCGGGAACGACGCGGAGGAGAAAAAAACCGAAATACAAAACTTATATCTTTGTGCTGGCACACCCAGAAACGAAAGAAAACGAAGTTAAATTAAAATAATCCCGGAGGCGGACTTTTGAGCGTAATTTTTTGTATTCATTCGATTGTAATCGCACGCAATTCAAGGAGAGCTCGGGACAGAGAGAGCGAGAATCCAAATAATTGAGTATCTCTTGAGGAGAACAAAAATTTGTCACGTGCTTAGGGTTTTTTCTTGATGTGTCTGTGGCACAGATCTAATCAGAGATTGAGAGAGAAGGAGGCGAAGGAGGACGATGTAAATCTGTCGGATCGAAAATATGAATGCTAACTGAGATGCCATTTAAAGGAGAACAATGAGTTCGCATCGCAAAACGGGCTATAAATGAAATTCCGCACCTCAAATCGGGTCTGAAGCGTATTCACAACTCAATCTGTGTCTACTTGGCAGTGACTTAATGTGTCTCACACCATTTGTGAGTGTGTCTGCATCTCCATTTGTAATTACGGGTAATTAGCAACACCTTAGGTGAACGAAATGCGAGAGGGAAATTAAAACGAGAGTGCACAGGAGGCACAGGCGCTGCACAATCCAACTGATGCCCTTGCGAATCGCTGAACTAAATGTATCTCTGATTCAATGCATAGATGCGTGACTGAATTGAGTGGATTCACGATGAATGGATCAGTGGGGGAAAGATGGGGGGGGGGATCCTTTTTAATGGTTTCTGCGAGAGCTGCACAGCTCTGTCAGTGGTCAGCGATCTATTGTGGAACTAAAGATTGATTTGGTTACGGAAGATGATTACCAGCGGCCCATCGATCGTTGCCTTTCGACGACGACGCAACGCGCAGATCATGATGATGACTTTCCGACGGTACCAACGCACTGAATGACGGATGGAATACCATGAGTGCCCGGTTCTTCTTCTCAAGCAAAGGGTTCGATTAGGAGTGCCCCCACACAGACCAAGGACTTCTAAGCAAAGGAGAGAAATTATATTTTTTTTTCTTAAATAAACACGAATGACAAACAAACAAGTCAGTGGTCCATAGAGAAAGATTCCAGCAAGGATTTTTCTTCTTTTTTCTTTTTTGGCAACAAAGACCAAAAAGAACGCCACACAACCTTGCTGTCCTTTTGTACATTTTTATCCTCTGACAGATTTGAGTGTCAACTTACATCTAATTTACAGAACAGTCTCCATTCGTGGAGCATGAAAGATTCACTTTTTTTTTAAACTTTTCACATGTTTTATGGTTTTTTTTTTTTGTTAAGATGATGAGTCTAATGTGGACCTGTGAGATACTCGTGATTTTTGAAGACAAAAGGACGATGGGTGGAGGAGAATTTGAAATAAATTTGTTTTTTAATTAAATTTAACTCACATTTTGCGAACTTGATTGAAATCCATTTAAGTTTATCTGAAAAAAAAAATTGGAAAGAAAATTATGAAATTTTTATAAACAAATTTAAAAAAAAAATAGAAAAACTATTTATTTATTTACATTAAATTTCCTATCCATTAAGCCATAAATCATTCCTTAACTCACTGTGGCCATCGAGCAAATCGCTTCAGAAGACATCATGTCTTCAAAGACCATGCATTTTCATGCGAAAAACCCATTCTGCCTCTAAAATCCGAACCACGGAACTCCCGTTAGAAAATCATGCCTCATTTCACATCTACATTAGATTTCCTATCCATTCCTGTAACGCTTATCCCTTAATTCGTCCTGAGTATCGAGATATTCGTTTCAGAAGACACCAAGTCTTCGAGGCTGTGAATTTCATGCGACGGAATAGAACCCTCAGAACTTGGCTCATAACTCGGCAACCACTGCACGCACGTTACAAAATCTTACATCATTCCCCATCTACATTCAATTTCCTATCCATTTCTGTATGGCTCATTTCTTAATTCGTCCTGAGTACTGAGATATTCGTCTCAGAAGACACCAAGTCTTCGAAGCTGTGAATTTCATGCGACGGAATAGAACCCTCAGAACTTGGCTCATAACTCGGCAACCGCTGCACGCCCGTTAGAAAATTTTACATCATTCCCCATCTACATTCAATTTCCTATCCATTCCTGGAACGATCATTCCTTAATTCGTCCTGAGTATCGAGCAAATCGTTTCAGAAGTCATCAGTCTTCAAAGATCACTGCTTGAGAGAGGATGTCACAAAAGTCGCTTATAAATGTTCAAAAACTTCACTCCTGTTACAAAGTCGCACCTTATTCCACATCTACATTCAATTTTCTATCCATTGAGGTATAACACATCCTTCAGCTCGTCCTAATTACCGAGAAAATGCTTTAAGAAAACACCATGTCTTCCAAGATTACTGCTGGAGAGAGGATGTCACAAAAGTCGCTTCTAAATGCCCATCCAAGACACTCCAGTCAAAAAGTCGCACCTCATTTCCCATCTACGTTCAATTTCCTATCGGTTGACATATAAATCGTTTCTTAACTCCTTCTAGTTATCAAGAAAATCCTTTCAGAAAAAAAGCTTGTCTTCAGAGATCACAAATTTCATGCAAAAATGGAGGTACCCACGCATTTCGCTTCTAACTTCGCAACCTCGGCACTCCCGCTAAAAACCCGTACCTCATTTCGCATCTACATGAAATTTCCTTTCCAATGAGGTATCTCGCATCCTCGAACTCGTCCTAATTGTCGAGAAAATCAACTCACAAGATTTTCGAATGAAAAAATTAACTTCGGCAGAAATCGGTTTTTTCTGAGGAAAAAAAGGCGACCCCGATGCCTTATGAGTTTACTGCATTTTTTGGCGTGGCACGTGTCAGTTTTTTAAAAGTCGATTTTCTCCGTTTTTAAGCAAAGTTTTTGAATGGAATCTGTGGGGCTGTGTGTGGTATTGATAAATAAAGGAAACTGCATCAAAAATTTGAGTCAAAACCGTGGAAATTTGGAGAAAATGCAATTTTTTATTTTTCATGACGTCACCATCGAATTCATTAAAGTTGGTGGAGAGTTTGAATATGGGTTCTTTGGCAACGCTTGCTTTAGATGACATGACAGTTGAGTGCATGACAATTCAGTGAATTATCGAAGGAAGTGTGTTCGGTCATAAAACGAGGAAAACTGAAAGAAAAATGATCTGAAACGGGTGTGGGAGTTAATTTCACGTGCAATCGGTGGATTTTTGTAACCGGAAAGTGAAGGATTTCATTGTTTTCTGTTGATTTTTGAGTTGGTTGACAGGCGATTGTTTCTCTGATAAAGTGATGCGTTGCCAAATGGGGGTGTTTTGATGGGGAAGCGGTGTTTGTTGGAAGGGGATTTTAAAACACGGTGAGCAGTTGGAAATTAACAAAAATTAAGTGGAAGTGGAGTGATTGAGAAGTTCTGTGCTGAGGGGCGGGGTTAAGGGTGTGGCAAAGCACAGGGTGTCATGGGGGAATGAGTGGCGTGAAGCAAACGTGGACAAAGAAGAAGAAGGGCTTCATCTGCCGACTTGAGTAGAGCTCTGAATCCAAGCCCAAGTCCACAGCCTGTGGACTTAAGGTTTAAAAAAATTGTTTTTTTTTTTAAATATGAATTGAAGACTAAAAAAATTGTTTCTGGTAAGAAAACATAAAAAAAAACAAATTAATTTTTGATAAAAAAAAAGAAAAATTATGCATTTATGATAAAATAAAATATAAAACTAAAAAAATGTGAATTAATGGTTTTAAAAAATTTAACAATAAAAAAAATATCGAAAAAAAATTAAAAAAAGTATGAATAAGCGACTGAAAAAATAGAACAACAAAAAATGTGATTTTAAGATAAAAAAAAACAGTTTGTGATAAAAGAAAAATTAAAAACCAATTTATTTTTCGAAGAAATTTAAAAAAAAATATGAATTCATGATAAAATGAAAGAAAAAAAGTTCAAATTCATGGTAAAAAATTTAAAATAAATTTAAATTTAAAATTAAAAAAAATATACAGTCAAAATCAGTTATAACGGCCTTCAAGGGACTGACGAATTTGGCCGTTATAAGCGATATATCGTTATAAACGATTTTTAATCCTATTGGATTACATATAATTAAGCTCAGGCTGGACCTAAGAATTTTTACACTATACCCTTTAGGTCGTTATAACCAATGTCGTTATAAACGATTGTGACTGTATATAAATTTAAAATTAAAAAAATAAAAAACTAGGAATTTAAGATTAAAAAAAAATAGTTTATGGCACAACAAAATAAGACATATATTAACTCTTGATCAAATAAAATAAAAAAGTAAGAATTAATGATAAAATACTTTAAAAAAAATACAAGAATTTTTAACAAAATAAAACAAAATTAATTTAAAGTTTAAAAAAAAAATTAAAATTAAATCTTTGGACAAAAATTATTCACTGTTCCCTTACAACAATTTAAATGTATGTCCTATCTCCTTGATGGACTTCAACTAACTAAATGCTTTGCTTTGCAAAAATCACCCTTAGTACAGAGTCGAATTTGAGAACTTTTGCACTCATCCCGCCGGCGATGGGGCAAATATGGCATCATCTGAACAATAATCTCTATTTTTAAGTCCTTTGCTAGTATCAAGTTTTAAAAGGGTGGGGGAGGGGCTGGTAGTTGCCTTAACTAAACTCTGCTGCCTTCACTAAACTCTGCTGCCTACACATCTAAACCCTTTTTTGGCACGCTCTTTGTCTCTATTTTCTGTTCGTGTGAATGCGTGTGGATAAGCCGACGGTATGAGAGTGGCGTCTCTTTCAAGCATCTTGTCATATACCAGGGTTTTGGAAATGTATCAAATTTCAAACATGATCCTTAGAGAAACAACGAGTCTGTCTTTGTCCATGCGGACACAAGACTCTCTAGGATCGATCGTTTTTCTTAGAGGCAAGGAAATGACGTGCAAATCAGACCTCAATTGTGAGCTAACGTAACTCATTTCGGAAGCATTTCTGGACACTCTAAAGAGCCTCTAAACAGCCACGTTTTTATGCGAAATTCGGGTGGTTTTTCAAGACACTACCGATGGGAAATTTGAACGGAAGAGGATAGTTTTTTGACTGGGAATGATGCATGCGAGTATCAGTCTTTAGTCAGAATTTGAAAAGGCTTTTCCCTCTTATTTTGATGGCCGGGATGGACCTACAGTCCGGGAAGGACTTTAGCCTCTTCATCTGAGACGATCTTTAGCCCACTGCCTTCAATTTCGTACGACAGATTGGCTGAGGTCCTTGGCCACTTGTGTGCCTTCTTCTGACGCGATCTTTAGCACGACAGATTGGCTGAGGACCTTGGCCACTTGTGTGCCTTCTTCTGACGCGATCTTTAGCCAGTTGTCTTCAATTTCACGCGCCAGATTGGCTGAGGACCTTGGCCACTTGTGTGCCTTCTTTTGACGCGATCTTTAGCACGACAGATTGGCTGAGGACCTTGGCCACTTGTGTGCCTTCTTCTGACGCGATCTTTAGCCAGTTGTCTTCAATTTCACGCGCCAGATTGGCTGAGGTCTTTAGCCACTTGTGTGCCTTCTTTTGACGCGATCTTTAGCACGACAGATTGGCTGAGGACCTTGGCCACTTGTGTGCCTTCTTTTGACGCGATCTTTAGCACGACAGATTGGCTGAGGTCCTCGGCCACTTGTGTGCCTCTGACGCGATCCTTAGCCCGCTGCCTTCAATTTCGCACGACAGACTGGCCGAAGCCCTTGGTCACTTGTGTGTCGATCCTTAGCCCGCTGCCTTCAATTTCACGCGCCAGATTCGCTGAGGTCCCTCTCCACTTGAGTACACCATCAGTTTCATTGGCATTCTCTACTGTCTTGCCCTAATTTCTCTGATTTCTCAATCTCTACAAAAACCCAAGTGACACAACGCACCTAGTCTCTTCTTACATCACCCACCATCCCACCATTCCACCATCAAATCAATTCTATCTTTCAGGTCGAGTTAATTAGGAAATTCACAGGAAAACAGCAAAAACCTCTCATTTAAGAGGTCACACTCCGAGGTGTGATTTTGTGCACGCCAATGCGAATGAAAAGATCTGAAAATGAATAGCATCCAGAGCTGGGAGATCTCCCCAAGCATTTTGCGCAAAAAAAAACCCCATCTCACGAACTCTATAAATCACTTTTTTCTGCAAAAAAAAAGAGAAAAAATTCGCAAATTTACGTAAGACTTGAAAATTCTCCAACTATTTGCGTTTGTTCGTCTGTTTTTTGGTTCATTTCCTAATTATTGCTGTTGTTCACATCTCCTTCATGTTGTATTTGTTTTTTAACATTTTTTTGCACATTCCTTTTTGTCTATTTATAAATTTGTGCATCTAATTGAATGCTAATTGACACAAAATAAATAAAAGTAAATAGACTAGACAATCGAAACGGCAAAAAAACACTGAAACAGGGACAAAAGAGGAAGCTTTCGAATTGAATTTCGATCATCCAACGAGGGGATTTGTTACACTTTCTGAAGGAAAACAAATGTTTTTGGGGATTGTTTGGATTTGATTTGAAAGGAAGGATGTTAGGGGATTTTTTTTTTCTTCGAGTTTTTTTTTTGCTGACATTTAAATGCCAAAGGGATCGTTTTTTTCTGTGATTTTGCGGCGGATTTTTTTAATCGAGTTTTTTTCTCAATTTTTACAGAATTTTTTGAATGATTTCTGGTCTAATAAATTGTTTGCAAAATTTCTACCTAAATTCAGAAGTACTCCCCTCGTTTCTAACATTTTTTCTGTATTTTTAGCAGAGCTTCTAAATATTTGGTCTGAATTTCTGTAAAAAAAAAAAAGGTCAAAAACTGTTCAAAAACTTGGTTTCTCATATTTTTTTGAATTTTCCCTAAGCTCCCGAATATCTTGCCGAAATTCTGAATTCTCCTAGTTTCTGAATTCAGCCTCAGACATTTTTTTTTCGAGCGTCTAAACATTTTCAAATATTTGGCCAAATTTCTTTGAAAAAAAGGTCAGAAACTGTTCAAAAACTTAGTTTCTCATATTTTTTTGAATTTTTCCTGAACTCCCGAAATTCTGAATTCTCCTAGTTTCTGAATTCAGCCTCAGACATTTTTTTTTCGAGCGTCTAAACATTTTCAAATATGTGGCCAGATTTCGTTGAAAAAAAGTCAAAAACTTGGTTTTTCGTATTTTTTTGAATTTTTCCTGAGCTCCCGAATATCTTGCCAAATTTCTGCATTCTCCTAGATTCTGAATTGAGCCTCAGACATTTTTTACGACCGTCTAAACATTTTTTGATCCTTCAAATTTTTGACCGAAAATTTAATCTCAGCCTAAATTTCTGTTTTCCAAATTTTAACTATTTTTGGATCCTCAAAAGTTTTGATCGAATATCTGAACATTTCCCTGAGCTCCAATTTCTGTTGGTTTTCTGAATTTTTAACCGATTTTTTGAATTTTTAAACCTCATCTCAATTTCGAAACTCCTTCAAAATCCTCCTCGTCCAAAATGCTGTCATTTAAGGACCTCAAAAATGTCTGTCCCCCAAAAGGCTTCGCCTCAGATTTCGCCAGCCTACAAAACCACCTTGAATTCGTCTTTAAATCGTATCAAAATTTTCGCCGTCGGTTAAAATGCATTTTCGACCCTTCAAAAACCCCCTTAAAAACACGGAACATCTTCTGATCTACGAACCTTTTCCCTCTTCGATCAGCTAAATGCAGTCTATTTTTTTGCAATTCTGTGCTAATTGAAATTGTTAATCTCCATGGATAAATTTTACAGCACACTTGTTGATTTCGACCGTGTCTCATAGACCAAGTCTTTCACTTCAAAATTATTTTTTAACTTATTTATTTTTTTTTTCAATTTTTTGTTAACTTTTTCAGAAGTTTCCTTACGGAACAGATTCACCACTTTTTAGACGAGTTTTCAATCGGTTAAGGATAGGGAATTTTTTTTGAATCAAATTCTTTTTTTTCCGTTTTTTTTTTTCAAATTTAAATTTTTTTTCTTTTTCAATTCGCGCCAAGGGTTTTTTTTTTTTTTTTTTTTGAAAAACAAAACTCGATAAGCAGGGAAAATCGAAGGAATTCTTCTCGATTTAATAAATAACAAAACACTGACGCGACAATGACGACAACGTACGACGGTCTAATTGAACCGGCGGTCTGTGTAGAAGAAGTGTTCTTAACAACCCCGATCCCGATAAACGAATAAGCGAATGAAGCGAAAACATCTAAAATTCATTTCGATTGAAGAACAGAGAAAAAACAAAAAAACGACTCAAATGAATCTTATACCACCACCATCAAGTCGTCATCGTTTTGCCGCCTCTCCCTCCCACGGACTAATCGACTCTGTAACTGCCTGATGGTGCCTTCGACTGTGACTGTGACTGTGCGCCACTGCCTGCCTGCCTTGCACAAGTTGGGTCGCAACCAACATCGATGACGATGGCTGGTGAGAGCGGCGAATAGTGTGCTTTTGTTGCAAACATAAAACACAAACGGATTGATGAACTCACCGATGAACTGTGGAACATAAATGAATCACATGGGTTGGGTGGTGCAGTAGCATCCAACATTTGCTTGGTCTTTTTTTTTTGTGTCTCTTCCTCTTCGTTCTCGGATAGGATTTGAAGGGTATCACTCAAGAGTGCTACAGTTCTGGATGTTGAGCTGTCGGTTTGTGATTGAGATTGACAAAATCCTGGTGAATTCACTGACATTGCCACGCCCCTCTTTCTTTTCCAATTTTGATGGAATTCCCTGTTTTTGTTTTTTTTTTTTTGCAGATCACTGATCAGAATTGGACCATCAGCGAAATGAACTGATCGTTCCCCCCGTTCGGTTGGACTCTCTCTGACATGTTCTTGTCCCTTTGGTGGGCTATTTCTAGTAAAAATAATTTCATTTAAATGAAATGTGGCCTCTCATGAAAGGGTGCTGCTTTTTGATCTTATTATTCCTTTCCTTCTTTTGAATTTATTGCTCTTGTCAACGAATTAAAAATGCTATGTGTGGCTGTGACTGTGCCGATTTTGCTTGTTTGCTACGTATCTCCTCTGTGGTGCTCTCTGCATGCCGCATGCCGCACGGTATTTACGAATTTATGAAATCTTTTAGAGCGCCTCGTTGGGGATGATTGCTGTTTTGTTGACTGAGGAGAGCAACACACACAGAGAGTGAGAGAGAGAGAGGAGGATGAGAGGAGGTGACATCGCGCGCACTTGAATTTTTGGTCACGGAAATAATTGGTAGAGCTTCTTGTAGAAATTATGACAGACAGAGAGTGATTGAATTTAACGAGTTTGGTTTAGGTTTGTTAGTGAATTTGTTTTTGTTGAATTTTTGAATTTTTGTTACTTACCTTGAATGAGAAGTAGAAAATTTGGATAAGATCGTGAGTGATCTGCACTGGTGGAGATTGTAGACTGATCATTTAAGGCGACGCTCAAGAATTGTGGAAGGCCAGGGATTCTTCCTTATACTGAATGATCACCTCCAAAGGAACACTTCCTCCTGGTTCCGAATTTCATCCAAGATCTTGGTAAGATTTTAGGAAGATCAAGACCAAAGGGACACTTCTTCCGATTGCTTTGGTTCCAAGTTTCATCAAAGATCGTGTTGGAAAAAAATTGTGGCACGATCAGGAGTGATCTGCACTGCTGAAGATTGTAGACTGATCATTTAAGGCAACGCTCGAGAGTTGTAAACGTCTAAGGGTCCTTCTCTGTACCGAAAGATCACCTCGAAAGGGGCACTTCCTCCTGTCACTCTTGTTCTTGTTCTGACCAACGATCGTGGTAGGATTTTCGGAAGATCACTGCCAAAGAGAAACTTCCTCTTGTCGCTCTAGTTCCAAGTTTCACCAAAGATCGTGGCAGAAAAAAGTTGTGGGAAGATCAGGAGTGATCTGCACTAGTGGAGATAGTAGGTTGATCCTTTCAAGCAACGGTCAAGAGTTGTGGACCTCCAGGAGTCCGTCGGTCAATTGAACGATCACCTCCAAAGGGACATCTCTCCTGGTCGCTCTGGTTCCGAATTTTGTCAAAGATCGCGGTCGTTCTTCTGGATGGTTGGCAGGAAAATCGAGGTATCTTTGAACGAAATACGCTTTCACCTTCATGATCATGATCGTGAAACTCCTATCCTGCCACTAGCAAATTTACACTTCGATGAAAGATCGGTACAAGGATTCTTGCACGACAATGGCAGATCATCGATCAGTACGATCGCCTTAAAAAATACCACGCGTCCTCTAAAGGGCTAAAGACTGTTGTAGAAATCCTGATCAGTGCGCAAGCCGTAGTTGGTGTACACAGACGTCGGTGTTACAAGATCACAAACTCGGCTGGTCAACGATCGCAGAACACCGATCGGTCTACGATCGAAGAACATCGATCGGCCTACGAGCGCAGAGCATCGATCGGTCTATGATCGCAGAAAATCGATCGATCTACGATCGCAGAACACTGATGGGCCAACGATCGCCTTACAGAATACCACGCCTCCACTAAGGGACTTAAGATTGTTGTAGAAATCCTGCGCCACGATCACTTAATGATCTCCCTCAACGTCACCTATCAAATTTCATTCAATTCTTCTTTTTTTCCTGAAGTCTTTCCCAGAGTTTCTGACATTTCTGACCTCCGATTCTCAATTCGCTTCCCTGGAAACCACCAAAACCCCTCAAATTCCCCATCAAAATCAGTGATCATTCAGCAACAATGTATAGAATCACATATTAATCAAAAAATTATGTCATTCGAGTCTCACACTCATGACTCACGTTCCAAACAGCCATCGGCCAGCAAAAAAAAAAGAAAATAAAACAAAATTCTCTTTGAAACTTTAGCTTACACAGTCGAAGCGGAGCAATTACTTATTCTGCTTAGACGTTCAAATTTGCTTCACTTAGCGCCGCAAATGCAACATAATTTTCAATGTTTTGGCAAATTTTTGTTTATCTTGTATTCTTTCTTTTCTTTTCCGACTGACCTTTGGGTAATTTGAAGCTGACTTCAGTTTCGCCAAGCATGTGGGTAGGTAGACAGTAATTGAATTGAGATACGATATGCTTTTCAATCGATTACCGTGTCACTGTCGATCAGTGAATATGATCAGTACGATGTTCTTCTGTTTTTTTGATACAATTTTTCTGTCGAGTCAGGGAGTGGATCTTGTTGGTGTTCTTTTTGGATTTTGTATGAAAGACTGATCAGAGAGCTTGACTGACAGAGATCTTCTTTCAAATTCGTGGAGATAAGTCTCCCAGAGCGACTCCCTGATGACAGGTTGAAAAGGATCACCAACCTGGGATTCCCAACCGTCTTCCATTTGGGAGGACAGTCCTTTTTTCCACCTATTTGTCCCTCTACCCTTTATTCACTTCGATTTCCCTCCTTCTACTTATAAAAATCCGGAGTTTCAAGGCTATTTGGCCCTACATTTTGCTTAAATTCCTTCATTCACTCACGACACCTTCGTGATTCGACAACCCCTTAAGCTTAAGCCTCAAAAGTTCTCACTCAACGCAATTCCACTTAATTTTTGATGATTTTAAATTCCTCCACAAGTTTTAAAACCACGCTGTTACAAATACCATTTTTCCATCAAAATACCCCCGATGGTAACACTACTCTTTCGCAAGAGACACAGGCGACGTTGAAAACGTTGAAATTCTTCACTTTTCCAACAGGAAAACTCATCCAAAGGACGTCAAACCACAACCCCCACTCCCTCACCCCCCTTTCCCTTGCATTTTCCCCTTAAATCGTTGAAAAACCCTCCACACAATAATACCCTCAACTATCATTCCAAGCAAATACTAGAGTTACCATCTCACTCAATGAGTACCATTCAGTCTCCATACAAAATGAAAAACTTGATTTTCTCGAAATTTCCCGGGTTTTGATTCAAATTTTTGATGCAGTTCTCTTCATTTATCAATTCCACACACAGCCCCATAGATTCCATTCAAAAACTCTGCTTAAAAACGGAGAAAATCGACTTTTAAAAAACTGACACGTGCCACGCCAAAAAATGCAGTAAACTCATAAAGCATCGGGGTCGCCTTTTTTTCCTCAGAAAAAACCGATTTCTGCCGAAGTTAACTTTTTCATTCGAAAATCTTGTGAATTGATTTTCTCGGTAATTAGGACGAGTTCGAGGATGCGAGATACCTCATTGGAAAGGAAATTTCATGTAGATGCGAAATGTGGTAAGACTTTTGAACAGCGGTGCCGGGGTTGCGAAGTTAGAAGCGAAATGCGTGGGTACCACCATTTTTGCTTGAAATTTGTGATCTCTGAACACAAACTCTTTTTCTGAAAGGATTTTCTCGATAACTAGAAGGAGTTAAGAAACGATTTATATGTCAGTCGATAGGAAATTGAACGTAGATGGGAAATGAGGTGCGACTTTTTGACTGAGATGACTTGGTTGCTCATTTAGAAGCGACTTTTGTGACATCCTCTCTCCAGCAGTAATCTTGGAAGACGTGGTGTTTTCTTAAAGGATTTTCTCGACAATTAGGACGAACTGAAGGATGTGTTATACCTCAATGAATAGGAAATTGAATGTAGATGTGGAATAAGGTGCGGGAGTGAATTTTTTGACCATTTTTAAGCGACTTTTGTCACATCCTCTCTCAAGCAGTGGTCTTTGAAGACATGATGTCTTCTAAAACGGTTTTCTCGATACTCAGGACGAGCTGAAGGATGTGTTATACATCAAAGGATAGGAAATTATATGTAGATGAGGAATGATGTAAAATTTTCTATCGGGCGTGCAGCGGTTGCCGAGTTATGAGCCAAGTTCTGAGGGTCCTACTCGGTCACATGAAATTCGCAGCTTCGAAGACTTGGTGTCTTCTGAGACGAATATCTCAGTACTCAGGACGAATTAAGGAATGAACGTTACAGGAATGGATAGGAAATTAAATGTAGATGTGAAATGAGGCAAAATTTTCTAACGGACGTGCAGTGGTTGGTGAGTTATGAGCCAAGTTCTGACTGTTCTATTCCTCCCTTTATTTCTGTCACAGTTGGGAACCGTCATCCGACTCCTTCTCTGAATCTGCCCAAAATCCACTCCAAAAATCCTCACAAAAATTAAGTAAATCTCCTGTTAAAATCCACCCCAACCCCTGGCTGTTGGAAAAAACCTCAAACCACTCTAAAAATCCCTCTCAAGTCTGCAACCGTCAGAGCTTCAGACAAAAAATTCCATTGATCACCTTTAAATCCATGAGAACCCGATGAACCGATCTTCCGCAAAGAAACCCCCCTAAAATCCCCTTCCAACCACCACCAGTGCCACACTTAATATCTTCCTCCGTTCAAAGTTCACTGTTTGGCAAAATTTTGAGGGAATTCCAAGGAACTTCCCATTCCTTAGCCTCTCATGCGCATCCTTCCCCTCGATCACTCCTACCACACGATCGCGCATTCGGCCAAGATCCAAAGAGTGGGCATGTTGGTGTTTTTTTTTTCTTGTTGCTTTTGCTTTTCTAATTCAAATTTGGTCGGTCAATCAAAAAATGTTGCGAAGGCAACAACAAAAGGCAGCCAATAGGCGCGCTCGACAGTTGTGCCGGTTTTGTTCGTTCGCCTTTTTTGCCTGTGCTCTTGTCCTCTCTCGCTCTCTCTTTCTTTTTCCGCATTTGCGTAAACTGTTAGATTGGTGGCGGATTTTTTCTTTTTTTTTTTTTCATTTTTTCCCCCGTCATTCGGTTTTTTTTTGTTGGGGCCTTTTTTGGAGCGTAATTTAGTCGTGGCCCAGTCGACGTTAAAAGCGTTTTTCACAAATGTGTGCCTCGGAAATGGGTGTAGACGTTTCGCTTGTGTGGAAATGGGTGTAGATACTTTGTATCTCACAAATAGCGGGTGTCATTTATTTTTTTTGCTGCTTTTTTTTGTATCTGGTTACTTTTTGCTGCGACGTTGTGTTGTGTGCTGTCGTTGTTCCACTTTTTGTGTGGTGTAGTCGAACGTAAGTTTCTTATTGGCCAAGTTAACGTTTGCGGTTGACTTAATAAACTCTCCCTTAGAATTCGAATTTTGAAGTCAACCAACGTGGCAAACGCACAACTACAAGCAGGCGGTGTTAGGCGCGCGAGTGTAATTAGCTTAAGCGAGAAGGTGTTGACGATTGTGTGGGGAACGTGCTTGGGGTTTGTTATGCGAGAAAATCCATCAAGCAAATCAACTTGACATCATCGTGGGGGTATTCTCTTTGAGGGAGTTAAGGCATATGGTGAGACTGTTTGATGACGTGTCCCTGATCTGAAATGGGCGGACCAGCAAACTTTTTTGAGGACCCATTCAGGAGCGCAATCCTTTTGAAAACCAGAACGAAATCGAGAACAAGACCAGAACAAGAACCAAAATCCACAATAAAACTGGACTGGGCTGACTTCATTGATCTTTATGCTGATCGAGGTTGTTCCAGCAATGTTCCAAAATGTTCCAGCCTGTTCCAAAGTGTTTTAGAATGTTCCAAATGTGTTCCAAACCACCATAAGAGTTCTCTGGACTGCCTTCATTGGTCTTGATGTTGATCGAGTCTGTTCCAGAATGTTCCAAAGTATTCCACAATGTTCCAAAATGTTCCAGACCATTGTATTACTTTTCTGGACGGACTTCACTGCTCTTGATGTTGATCAAGTTTGTTCCAGCAATGTTCCGAAATGTTCCAAAATGTTCCAGACTGTTCCAAAATGTTCCAGACTGTTCCAAAGTGTTTTAGAATGTTCCAAATGTGCTTCAAACCACCATAAGACTTCTCTGGACTGCCTTCATTGATCTTGATGTTAATCGAGTTTGATCCAGACTGTTTCAAAATGTTCCAGACTGTTCCAAAAGTGTTTTAGAATGTTCCAAAATGCTTCAAACCACCATAAGACTTCTCTGGACTGTCTTCATTAATTTTGATGTTGATCGAGTTTGTTCCAGATTGTTCCAAAATGTTCCAAAGATGTTCCAAAGATGTTCCAAAATTGCTCCAAAATGGTCCAGGCCACCATAATACTTCCCTAGACTGACTTCATTGATCTTGATGTAGATCGGGTCTGTTCCAGAACGTTCCAAAGTGTTTCAAAAATGTTCCAAAAATTTTCCAAACTGTTCCAAAATGTTCAAAGATGCTTCCGACTGCCATAATACTTCTCTGGACTGACTTCGTCGATCATGATGTTGGTTGGGTTTGTTCCAGGATGTTCCACAATGTTTCAAACTGTTCCAAAAATGTTCCAAACTTTTCCAAAATGTTCCAAATTGTTCCAAAACAACTTCGCGAAATCCCAAAAATCAACGCTCGCTTTAAAAAATTCATAAAAATTAACAAAACACCTGAAATCTTTGAATTGAATCACCCAGGCGATCGTGTCGTTCGTCATTCTTCCCCCCCATGTGCCATTTCCTCGATGACCGCCTGCAAAAAACGATGATCCACTGTCTAGTGGCGCTCATACAAAATCATTTTCCCAAATCAAACCGTCCCCCTCTCTCGCCGAAATGGGCACACGAACGACAAGGAGTTTTTTTTTTGGGAGGAAATTCGATCGCAGGTCGCATGTCAATGGCACACACAAACCTGACACACATTCAACAACAACAGCAAAAGAGACACAAAAAAAAAACTTCAATTAATATCCAATATCGCCCCGCGCGGAAAGCGTATGGGGGGGCACACAAGGTGTCGATCAACTCAGCTCAGATAGAATTGCAACGAGACGAGACCCCGACCACGACACATAATTTTTTTTACATTTTTTTGTTGTACACCGTTGTCAAGCACACCGACACCGAGGCACATGAGAAGCTTTAGGTTCGCGCCTCCCACAAACTAGTGCAACCCATACTACTCACCGGCAGACGGGGTGGTCCTCAGGCAGCGTGGAAGCTCACCAATGAGTCGATCGTGAAAATAGGCTCGCCCGAGAGAGGGAAATCTGAAAAATCTCGGCGAAAACTCACGCGCCCCCATATTTTTACCGAACGTCCAATCGCATTGCATTGACTGACTGAACATATTTGCATACATGTTGTGCTTGTGTGAGGAATCCGAAGAAGGTGACTTATTTGAAATCCATCTCCAATTAGTCAAACGGTCTGGGTGACTTGCGTCTGTGTCTCCCCCCCGGTTATCGATGATCTTGTGTGAGGAGCAACCTTGTGGATGGATGTCAATTAAAACAAAAGCCACAAGCGACTGCACATCCCACCACATCAGCGATAATTCCACGAATATTGTGATTTTCAAGAAAAACAACAACAATATCCCACACACCGTGCAAACTGCAAAACAAAAGACGACCCATGAGAGTGACCGTCTCTGGAAATCTGTCTCAAAATCTTCCCCCAGACGCAAATGATAAATAAACGAAACGGAGGAGGGCAGACCGGCAGGCCGGCAGGTTGCCGATCAGAGCTGTGGATGGATAGGATTTCCACGGAACCGCGTCATCGCGTTGCATTTTCTCTGATCCACATTCAGAATTACCAACAAATTATTAAATATGCTAGTCGCCCCCTCCCGCCCCGCTTATGGACCAGTGAGAAGACAGGGCAGAAATGCCCAACTGTTTGGTGGCATAGTCGAGAAACTGCACGTCCAGGCCGTGGTCATTCGTCGCGTAATAAATGTATCGAAACTGAAGTTGCAGAGCGCGTCATGACACTTGCATAGCGCAGATGCAGGTTCTCTTTGTTTGTCTTCTGATGATGGGGAACAACAGCAGATCGGATTTTTTTTTCCATTTTTTTGCTTTCTCGAGAAAAGGAAAATAGAGCAGCCTGTGGCGGAGGTTTGGGTGGCAAAGTCTGGGTTTTTTTTAGAGAAGCCTTGTTGTCATTAGTTGATTCTTGAGAAGAGGTGTTGGATTACGTTTGAAGATGGAAGCGATCATGGTCATCTGGATGGAGAGGGGGAAATTTGAGGGCCAACTGAATCAATTGTGAGGAAAGTTACGCTGGCAGGTTGGCGTCGAAGAAATTCAGTAACATTTTGTGGCGCTTTCTTGAGCTTTTTGGAGCTTTCCGTGGTTTTTTTGAAGGGTCCTGTTCCTTTTATGCGGCCTTTAAAGTGAGACTAATCGCATTCCAATTCTCCCAGTTGGACTTTTTTGGAAGACTCCTATTCTTGTTACGACTAAGAGCTTTCTTGAGCTTTCGTATTCCACCAGCTGGTTTTTCGAAAGGATCCTGTTCTTTTTATGTGGCCTTCAAAGGAAGACTAAGAGCATTCATATTCTGCCAGTTATTTTTTTTCGCAAAACTCCTGTTCTTTTTGAGCTTTCTGGAGCTTTCCTATTCTAGCAGTAGATTTTTCGGAAGGGTCCAGCACCTTTTATGACGCCTTCAAAGTGAGCCTAAGCGCATCTCTATCCTCCCAGTTGACTTTCTTCGGAAGACTCCTGTTCTTTTGATGACCAAGGGCTTTTCTGAGCTTTCCAATTCCCCCAGATGGCTTCTCGGAAAAGTCATATTCTTTCTATGACGCCTTCAAAGTGAGTCTAAGGGCATTTGTATTCTCCCTATTAACTTTCTTTAGAATCGTCCTGTTCTTTTGATGACTAAGAGCTTTCCTGAGCTTTCCTGTTCCACCAGATGTTTTCTCGGAAAAGTCCTGTTCTTTTTGTGGCATTTTCAAAGTAAAACAAGGTGCATTCCTGTTCTGCCGGTTGGCTTCCTTCAGAAGCGTCCTGTTCTTTTGATGACTAAGAGCTTTCCTGAGCTTTCCTATTCTACCAGTCGGTATTTCAGAAGGGTCCTGTTCTTTTTATGACATCTTCAAAGTGAGACTAAGGGCATCTATGTTCTGCCAGTTGGCTTTCTTCGGAAGCGTCCTGTTCTTTTGATGACTAAGAGCTTTCCTGAGCTTTTTTATTCTGCCAGTCGAATTTCATCCTATTCTCCTATGAAACTTAAGCGCAAATGCGAAGTTATCTGCGCCTTCAATGACGCACATTTCCACCTCACATCCTCCCTTCAAAAAACTATGAACACTTGAGGTTTGTGGTTGTCTCTACGCCAGCACCACTCGCCATTCCTCTCCTGATGACACCACTACCGATGGCAACATTGTATCCGCTCATAATGTAGTCCCCATACATTGTATCCATCAGAGGAAATGTGTTTTTTTGTTTCGTCGATTTCAACTGTCAATTGCCCTCGATTTGTTTATGCAGGCGTAAATCTTTAAGTTTCGTCTCTCTCTCGAGTATAATTTCTTAAAGTTTTTTATTACACTCCTCTTGGCGGTTGAAAAAACAGTGGCTTGACGCAGAGACACAGTGTGCGCACTTAAAACCGAAACCGAAATCGATTTTTCGAAAAATTTAAATTGTATCTGAAACGATCGAACAAACAAATCCGACTTGCGACTGCGATATCGACCCACGCTCCGATGGACAAAGAGACGAAGCAGACGAAGAGTTGACATTGAAGGCAGAATTCTTGCTGAGAACGTCGAATGGGGAGTGCAACAATATTCGTATATATCCGCGCTGGGGTGACATTGTTTGTTTTGGTCTCGATTTGACTGTTCGCGGGTATCATACGATCGATCGTTTGACAGGAGGAAGAGGAGAAGCTGGACCACAAATCACTGGGAATCTTTGAAACGTTTTAATAGCCTAGGCCGAAAACACTTGATGGTTTGCTGAATTATGAAGATCCGCATCCGGCTGTTTTGGTTTTGACTTTGAATTGTCTCGTCCCGACTTTATGGCCGTGGTGACAGATCTCAAGTGATCCTGAGGTTTGTGGATTGTTAATATGATTATTTGCGCTCTGCCACTGTGGAAGCAGCATGTTTTGCGAGTGAATTTGTCAAGTGGTGGTTTAATGTTTATGTGACATTTTCAATTGCAACCTCATTTGAATCGCCCTTTCTTTCTGCGACCGTCACATGGGATACCACAAGGGACCCATGTCAGTCCGCTGTTTGTTCGAGTGTCTATTTTAATTATCATTGTTTCGCGATAAGATCCACAAAACCTGTCGAAGCCTTTCGGCAGACTCTCGTTGGCCGTCGTTTTAAATGTATCCACCGAACGTCCATAATCAGATGATGGTATCGCGTGTGTGTGCGCGCGCAAGTAATTTCAAAGTAATATGGTAATTTGATTGTGCTATGCCCATTCCCTCTTTATGCGCACACACATTCGAATAGAACACAACAAAAAAAAGAGGAAAAAAAACGGGACAACATGTACGCTTTTTGAATTTGTACCTAAAGAACGCACGCATTTCATTAATAGGTTCCATCAAACAGATACATTAGTTGCGTTGTGAAATTTATTATTAATTCCGCGTAAGGAAAAAGATTTTTCCATTGTTTTAGGCGCTGTCACAATTTTTGAATTGAGGAAATGGAAATGAAGAGGAGAAATATGAAATCCAACGGTTATGCAGCGAAGGAGATATGAACTATGTGGTTTTTGCGGGTGTGGCTGGCTAGCCCTTTTGAGTGGGCTTCACTTAGGAGACGAAACAATTGAGGGCAATCATGGAATGAGCAGGCAATTGACTCTGAATGGGCAGAGTGGAGGGAGGACGACTTGATTGCAAATTTTTTGATTTTGCTGATCGAGGATCAGCGATCGACGATCGAGAATTGATCGACAGTTGAGAGGAAGATCACCTGAGTGATATGCCACTGTTTTTTGAGTCTTGGGTGTAGTTTTCAAGACGATCTGTTCAAAATTTGCCACAGAAGATTGCAACAAGATCGGAACTGATCGTCTTCAGTCGTCTGCCGCGATCGGTCACAGGGAAATGACTCGGAGAACAGTTTAAGACCACAAACAGCGACGCCTTGGAGGAATTTACTCGACGATCTGTTCCCTATTTGCGAGACAAGATCGGAACTGATCTTCTTCAGTCGTCTGCCACGATCGGTCGCATAGGCCAGCGAAGGGAAATGACTCGGGGCACGGTTTAAAAGGACGATCACCAACTCCTTGGATGAATTTAGTGGACGATCTGTTCCCTATTTGCTAGACAAGATCGGATCTGATCATTTTCAGTCGTCTGCCAAGATCGATCACCGATCGTCGTTCAACATCCAATTGTGACAAATTTTTGAAAAGAAATTGCAGATCTCCCTTGTCTGCGGGCGTCCAACACAAAACACCTTATCATTGCATTCCAATCAAACACAAAGATATGCGTCAAAATGCGTGAAGAAAGAAAGACAAAAAAGCGAAGAGAGTTCGTCGATAAAAAGCTGACTGAAGTGGGTGTAAAATTAACATGAAATTTCTGTCGTTTGTTGGTGTTTTTTTTTCACTCATTTCTTCTGCTTCATTCTGCATACCTTTGAGTATGATTTGAATAATTAAAATGCCATAATGCGCCGCGACACAAGACAACATGAGCTAAACAACAAAAGGAAGTAGCAAATGGTAAAAGTATTCGTATGCATAATTGTGAACGGTGAAGGGACAGACTTTGTGTGATTGAGACGTCGTTTTAATGATTTGATAGAGAATTTTTCATTAGATTTTTGTGAGGAAGCGATTTGGGGTGATGAGGGAAGTTGGACTGGGTTAGAGATGGACAGGGGAAAGAGACTGTTTCAAAAAAGTCACTTGATAGCAAATTTTTGGATTTTACTGATCGAGGATCAATGATCGCCGAGTGAGAATTGATCGAAAGTTGAGAGGAAGATCGACTGAGCAATAATGCCGGTGTCTATTAAGTCTTGGATATGGTTTACAACACGATCTGGTAAATGACTCGGGGAATAGTTTAAAACGACGGACAACGACGCCTTCGCTGAATTTACTAGACGATCTGTTCAATTTTTGCGACACAAGATCGCAACAAGATCGCAACAAGATCGCAACTGATCGTCTTCAGACGTCTGCCACGATCAGTCGCATAGGACAGCCGAGGAAAATTACTCGAGGAACAGTTTAAAAGGACAATCCCCATGAATCAATCGTGCAATCTGTCACGATCGATTCACAGGGAAGCAGATTTGCCTGGAATTCGGCGCCGTAGTGTCCTTGAATGATCCCCGCTTTCAGTGACAGCCAAAGACATGAGTAACTTACTCACTGATCAGGTCAAAGACACCTGGAGGCCTGAGGAATTGGCGCCTTCATTCGCAGGCGGGAACGCTACTTCCAGTGATCTTGTCTCACGATCACTACCGGAGATTCGATCTTCTCCTTCTTCTCCAACCCGGAGGCTCGTAGTTGAGGTCTGCCTTCGCTCGGGCATCGGCGAAGCTGCTTCCAGTGATCATGACTGAGTTGTCTTGTGCCACGATCACTACCGGAGACTTGATCTTTCCCTCCTTCTCGAACCAGGAGGCTCGCATTCGAGGACTCTCTTACCTCGAACTTCGGTGCTCATTCCCTCGATGTGGCCGATCCGGATTTTGCTGCTTCCCGTGATCAAGACGTTCACGATCACTTGGTCTCTATACCGGAGATTCGATCTTCTCCTTCTTCTCGAAGCAAGCGGCTCGCCTTCGAAGAATCTCTCAGCTGGAGGACTGCTTGAAGCCAGTTTAGTCGAATTTACGCCTTCAGTCCTTACGCGCCTCGTAGGGGTCGCGATCGTGTCTCCTCCTCCACTCGCCTTCCTCGCAGACAAGATCATATATCCGACGCAGAATCTTTCTTTCGAACAAGCACCAAGAATCAGCTGCTTATCGTTCAGCTTTCGGCTCCATTTAGCAAGGCGGGCAGGATTGGGGTTTTGTAGAGCAAAATTTTGGTCCTTCGAGCCGGATATTTGGACAAACCAATGACGCGGTGGGTTCCAGGGGCGATTCTACGTCGGATCTCCATCAAGATGGCGCTTGTGGAGTTCATTTTGGCCCCGAGGAAGGCAAACATCTTAGTTGCCTCAAAATTGGGGCTGTCGCTGGTGACGCTTTGTCCTAGGTGATGGGCGGGAGATCGATTTTTGCTTGATGGCACATACTTCGCAGCCTGTTCCTCAATCGCAGTGAATGCCTCTACAGTGGTCCTCTGCGATCGCGCGAGAAGTCGACGCCATTGGCTAGTGACTCTTTGTCCTAGATGATGGGCGGTAGCTACCCAAACATCGACTTTGAGCTGGAATATTGCTCTATAGTCACTGCATGAGGTAAGATCTCCATGAAATTCATTGACATGAGTAGGACGATGGGACTTATCCAAGAAAAAAGCCCAATCCTGAGTAAACTAAATTCCTCGCCGAAGTCTTAAGTCTATTCTGTTGTACATTCCTCACGCCTGACGGAATCATTTAAAATTTTCTGCTCTTTGTTCAGCCTTCTCCATTCGGCAAGAGGAGGGAAACAACAAACAAATCTCCCTATCGTCGTCAACGATCTTGAAAGACTCAAAAAGAAACAATTCCAATAAATGACAAATACTTGTACATTCAAATCAATCAGAGATGAAAGGAAGTGAACGAGGTGAAAGAGGAGGCCCAGCCGAGGCCAAGAGGGATGAGGGAAAAACAATTAACACACAATCTTCAGAACAGAATCGAGTAGGTGGGCAATGGATGATTGATTTTTGCCTTTTTTTTGTGTTTAATTCGTTTGCCTCTCTAGTCGTGTGTCTCAGAGAAAAAAAATCTGTATCTCTGTGTGTCCCTTTGAATAGACACCCGAGTTCAATTCAACAAAACAACACCGGCAGCAGAATGAATACCGTCAATCATACATACATCCGCCCCTACCGCCATCGTCATCCCCACCACCACCACCATCCCATCACAACACACATTATTCAGGAAAAAAAAAATATTTAAATCTGTTCTGAATTCAAAAGTCAACTTAAAGTGTCAATCAAAGATACAATTAAGCATGGAAATCCACGAGAGAATAAAAAACTAACAAATCCACATCACAAAGCGGCAACAGTACGGCAGCAGCCGCAGCAGCAGCGGCGGGCAGCCCCAATCAGCCCAGCAGCCCAGCAGCCCGGCCACAGGCCAGGCTTTCAAATAGAAATACATGACATACGTACATGTATCTTTTGATGATTTTATACTTTTTTTTTTTTCTCCTCTCATTCTTCACGATAAACGAGTTCTCGTCCCTCTCTCTGTGACCCGAGAGCGCAGATTAGAAACAAAACAACAAAATATGAAATCAAAGACATTTTTTGACTATTTTTTGAGATTAAAAGAGGTTTATTTTGAAATTTGTTTGGAAATGTAAAGAGAGGCCCCTCACCCATTCAGACACACACACACACACACACACACGCACGCTCTCTGAAGTGGGTAACCATAAGTTATGGGCCATAAGTACCTACTTACTTACTCGTTCACTTCAATCAATCTCCCGGTGGTTCTAACGTTACATTTTCGGTGTGTTGTGGATTGAACGTGTCAAAGTGTATGGCTCGTTTTGAAAGTAATGAAACTCTAAATAGGCGTACGTACGGGAAAAAGTTTGATAGATACAAAGAAAAAAATGACATACAACAGGTATCTCAACATTTCTTAATTTTTTTTTTGATTTTGGTTGGTTGTCATTATCCGAATACCAATGAAATGACAAAATGATCCGGCTCCAATTGCATTGAGATACATTTCTTGGGATACATTTTTTTCTTTTTTTTTGTGAGAGGGGCAAGGCGCTTATTGTTTGTTGGGGAAAGTGGGCATTCGGGCGATTAATTGATTTGAGATTTTTTTTTTTTTCGTCGGTTTGTGTGTGATTTTGCAAGCAGGGAAAGAGTTGGGGACCACGAGTGGAACCTTGGGGCATCTCTTGGAAATGGCATGAGACGGGGGACTTAGGGGGGCTGGAGTTCGAAGGAATAGAGGCGTTTGGCTGGAATATAGGCAGAGACAGATGTTTAATCGAAAAAATGCGCAAAAGCGGAGCTTTTGTATAGAAAATGCGCAGAGACAGACTTTTTGTTTCAAAAGTGGGCAATGTCGGAACTTCTGTCCCAAAAATGCGCAGACAGACCTCAGGGATAATAGACTATTTGTCTAAAAAATACGCAGAGACAGTTCTTTTGTTTCAAAAGTGCGCAAAGACCACCTTTTGTCTAAAAAATGCGCAGAGACAGTCCATCAATCTCAAAAATGCGCACAAGACAGATTTCGAGGATGATAGGCGTCGAGGATGATAGATCTCGAGGACGATAGACCTCGAGGATGATACCCCTCGAGGATGACAGACTGTTTGTCTCAAAAATACTCAAAAATACCCTCGATGATGACACCCCATTAAATGTCCTTTTCTCACTTTCTCCCCCAGAAATCTCCTCCAAAAAGTCAACGCGTTGGCTGGTAGCGTGCGTCTAATTACATGCCTTCCCCCACGAAGCCCAACTGGGCCAGAATAACATGAACTCCATACCGGCAATTAACACACAAAAATCCACCCAAATCGTGTACCGCTGGAGCTGCACAGTTTCTTTTGTCACCGAATTCCGCGAGAATCCTGTTTCTCTCGTAAACCAGACATTTTTTGAATTAATTAGCAATCCTGCGAGAAAATCATTTCATTTATGCGGGACAAAAAACCATAAGCCTCCTCGAGGATACACACACTCTTCATGGGGAAAATGTTGGGCAAAGTTTTAACGGTTTTTTTTTTGCTTTGAATGGTTTTGGAGGTTGACTGACTGAGGAGGTTGGTAGGGTTGATGTTGCTGGGGGATTGTCTTGGCCAGTGGGGTGACAAAATGAAGAAGAGGTTGCTGCGAGCTTGTCTGGGCCTGCTGAGAATTGGGGTGACAGAATGAAGATGACGTTGCTGCGGGCTTATCTTGGCCAGTTGGGGACTGGAGTGACCAAATGCAGAAGAGGGCTTATTTTTGCTCCTTTTTTTGCAATTAATGACCCTAAATTTGTGTGAACGGAAAATAAAGGTGTATTTTGACAGATGAGATGACAGATGTCATCTTTGACATTTTAAACGTCACGCAACAACAATTTCCTACAGAAACTCATCGATCTTCGGGAGTTCAGGGAGAATTCACTAAAAAATTTCCGCAACCCATCATGCCCCTCATTTCTTGTGAACAGTGTAACGTCACCTTTACACAAAAAAAATCATCTTTTTGAATGAAAGAAGCAAAAACCTAGAGAATCCTTCACAGAAAGTGTTCACTTGCAATATTTTCTGCATCCAAGCACCGCCACAACCACGCACATCAGAAAATCGCTCGCCCATCATTGATGCGGCAGGCAACCAACAACAACAACAACAACAACAACAGCAAAAAAACACACAAAAACACCCCGAAGAACAGAACAACCGAACACAGGAAAAGAAATGTAGTGTAGTGTAGTAGTTTGGTTGTTAATGGGAAACGCGCATCGCGCGCACATGGCCCCGGCGTCTTTCGGTACCGTGCAGATGTAAGTATCTCTTTTTGTGTGCTGATTGGAGATGCGCCTGAATGTGTAGTCTGTGATGTCTGCACGCCCAGCAGCGCCCCACCACCCCACTGGAGAGGAACACCGATATTTCATAGTTTTTACACAAAACCCTTTGCAAATGAGAGTGAAAATCACTTTCGCCGCAGATTTATGAGGAAATGTCTGCAGCCGGGGGTATGGGACGGCATGGGGAGCCGTGGCTGGCTGCGGTCTGTCGGTCGGTAGGCTTAAATTCAATTGATAGCGTTAAACAATAATTAGACAGCAATTGCAGGAAATGATTCAACACAAGTGTTCTTGAGTCGATTCTCAGCAGTTTTGTGTTTTTCGCCTTTTTTCTGATCATTTTTTGTTTTTGGGTGTTCAGCGTGTTCGCTTTGGGGATGTGGTGTGATGGTGATGTGCTTGGGCAGCGGCGGGCTGTGCTTTAAGATTTTTGTTAATTGACTAAGATTTGTTTGGGCGCACTGGTGCGTGTGCGTGTGTGCTGTGAGATGATGAGGGCACATGTGGTATGCCAACGAGAGAGCATATCGAGCGCGTATGTCGATTAATTTTGCAGACGGAATGTTGTTGATTTTTTGAATGGGGATTTACACGATTTCTTTGATAAGGATCAACGGAGTATTTGGTGTTAGGACGTTGGTCTTTCGGGGAAAAATTCAATTTCACGGTATTGATGATTCAGTTGGAGGTTGCATTTTGAAGGGAATGCTGAGATGGGGTGGAATGGGAGAAATGATACAGGAAATTTGTGGCATTTGTTGTTGTTGTTAAGGACATTTGTTGGGAGATCGATTATTGAAAGGACCAACGATGTCTGGAGGGTCTGAGGCTGAACAATGGCCGGTCCTGGGCACGCTGCTTCCAGTGATGATGACCGAGTTGTTTTGTGCCACGATCACTACCGAAGATTTGATCTTTCCCTCATTCTCGAATCAGGAGGCTCGAAGTCGAAGACTCTCTTAGCTCGGTCATCGATGTTCATTCGCTCGATGGGGCTGAGACGGATTTTGGTGGTTCCAGTGATCATGACCGAGTTGTCTTGAGCCACGATCACTACCGGAGATCCGACCTTCCCTTTCTTCTCGAACCAGGAGGCTCGCAGTCAAGGACTCCCTTAGCTGGAGCATCGGTATTCATTCGCTCGACGTGGCCGAGCCGAATTTTGCTGCTTCCAGTGATCAATCACTTGGTCTCTATACCGAAGATTTGGTCCTCTCCTTCTTCTCGAAACAAGCGGCTCGATTTCGAAGAGTCTCTCAGCTGGAGGACTGCTTGAAGCCAGTTTAGTCGAATTTACGCCTTCAGTCCTTACGCGCCTCGTAGGGGTCGCGATCGTGTCTCCTCCTCCACTCGCCTTCCTCGCAGACAAGATCATATATCCGACGCAGAATCTTTCTTTCGAACAAGCACCAAGAATCAGCTGCTTATCGTCCAGCTTTCGGCTCCATTTAGCAAGGCTGGCAGGATTGGGGTTTTGTAGAGCAAAATTTTGGTCCTTCGAGCCAGATATTTGGACAAACCAATGACGCGGTGGGTTTCAGGGGCGATTCTACGTCGGATCTCCATCAAGATGGCGCTTGTGGAGTTCATTTTGGCCCCGAGGAAGGCAAACATCTTAGTTGCCTCAAAATTGGGGCTGTCGCTGGTGACGCTTTGTCCTAGGTGATGGGCGGGAGATCGATTTTTGCTTGATGGCACATACTTCGCAGCCTGTTCCTCAATCGCAGTGAATGCCTCTACAGGGGACCTCTGCCACCGCGCGAGAAGTCCACGTCATTGGCTAGTGACGCTTTGTCCTAAATGATGGGCGGCGGATCGATTTTTTCTTGACTGCGTCGACCCTATCATCCGGCCTGCGACAACGTCAATGCCACCAAGCATCTAGACCGATTGGCAGAAGAGAGTGCCTTCCGTGTTTACATGTCCGCAAATCCAAAAAAAAAAAAAAAAAAAAAACTCCAATGAAAACGGAAATAGTCAACCATTTTCGAACAAAGAACCAAAAAAAACCCCAACCCACTAGTTCTCCTAATACGACAGCTGCACGTCGTCGCCTTCTTCGCGTCAGTCTCTCTCCCGTTTGTCAATGAAATTTCACCAAAATCAACTAGAAAACAATGTGAACGTGCTCCCAGCCAACTAAGGCTAATGCCGACGCAGATAAACTGCATCATTCCCGGTGACCAAAGAAGCTTTACACACAGCACCCGAATGGTGTCCACATTTTGACTTAAATTTACACACACAGAGTGTCCCTCCCCCTTGAACATCGGACTCGACCGGACTACAAACAAGATATTTATGAATATTAACAATTTTTATGACAAACACCCGGTGGATTGTTGCTGTTTGCTCGTTGGTCACCACTCAGCACAGCAGTCGGTGGAGAGTTGGGACGGCGGCGCGGGTGGTGTTCTGAATTCATTTGGATTTATTATTCGACGAGGAAAACAAAAGAAAACGAGAGAGAGAGAGGAGAGGAAAAAAAATCTATGAGTTAGGCTAAACAGAGAATTCGAGTGCGAGTAGATACGATTATCGTTATTAGGCTATTGTGTAACTACTGGTGTTCGATTAACAATTATGCGCACGTACCCGCTTTGTGACGAATATGCGCAATGAAACAGAGAATCCGAGGAACAGAAAACATTGAAAAAAATTAAATAAATAAAATATATCGTATATGCAACAGGCCCAGCAACTCAACGGCAGCACAGCGCACAGAGGGAAGCACTGGGGCATGGGACAGAAAGGGAGGGAGGGCTGGGTGACGATTGGATGATTCAAAACCAATTTAGAATTATTGATGAAGAAATAAAGTTATTCAATGAAATTGTTCATTCATTACATTTTGTGTAATGCACGGTGGACGGGCTGGCTGTTGCTTGCTAGTATGTCGAGAGTGAGTGTTCATCACTGATTGGCGATGCATATGCAATCAGTTGTGCTGGCTTCTTTTTTGTTTTTTCATTTAGACGGATTTATGCACGTTTTGCAAGTGTTCGCGCCATTTGATCAATTCAAGGAACACTTTCGGAATAAGGAATGTGTGGGGGTGTACACGACTGCGGGTATGTTTGCCTGCAGCTGTGTGGCAATTGTGTGCTTCTTAGGAAAGGCAGAATGTGGACCACAGGAAATAGGGGAACACGACACCGCTGAAGTGATCTGCAGACGGAAATGTCTGATAAGACAGATTAAGTGGAGGGAATATGGGAAAAGGCGCACACCTGCTGCAAGAATCTCTTAAACGATCGTCAGCAATGATCAGAGTCCGCCCTTGATCGTGATCACGTCATGATCATCAGCGCATCTGTTGGGCATATTGATACAAACCCCTGGTCATTGTCTGCCTCAGACTGGATTCCTAAGCTCTGAAGTGAAAAATGGCCACAATTTAGGGTCCAACAAGGCTCTCCACGATCACCTGCCCATATTGCCTATATAGCCTTTTTTGAAGAAGTGCATACTTTGACTTTGAATATCTCGGGAACGGAGGGACGCAGGAAAAAAGTAAAGATAGGGGGTTGTAGGTAATGACTTCGTCTTTAAGGCATGCAAAGTTAGAAATCGGATATCGGCTGATTTGTGTGGATTTTCTGGGAAAATAACTTTCGTTTTTGGAAAAAACGCCATATCTCGGAAACGGTGCGTCCAATCGCAATTTGCCTTTTAGTCAAGCTTTTTTTCAAACATACACGACCGGATGACGCAACTTTTAAGCCAAAAATCACCGCCCTAGCTCCAATAGAACCCTACTTTTGGTCAAAAATAAGGTGGTGTTCGACCAAAAATCAACGTTTTGACGGAAAAAACCCACTTTTTGTGCAAAAATGAGCCATATCTGAAAAACCGTGAGTTTCACTGTTATTTTGCACTTAATAAATTTCATGCAGCTATTCAATATGAACATTTTAAGCCCAATTCTGTAGCCCTAGGTTCAACCGTTTCCGAGTTATAGCCAAAAAATGGCGTCAGTCCGAGGCTATGGACTCCTTTGTCTCAAGGATTTCTTCAACTTTTTGACTGATCCTGTGGACCAAAATCGTTCAAATTTCAGATTCCTCATCAGCTACAGACTCTCTGCCGATATATCCAAAAAGATTTACCCAAATTTGGATTTTTGAAAAATCGACACAAATTCAGAGGAAAAGTCGACCACGAAGTTTCGCAATTGACTGCATTTTTTGGTGAAAACATGTCATTTTTTTGAATTTTCAAAATTTTGCCAAATTTGGATTCGAAAATGGGTAGGGATTGTTGGGTTGATGGTGTTTAAGGGAGAAATTATGAATTTGAAAGGATTCCGTACCGCAGGACTCGACAGGATCGAAAAAAGGACATCATTTCTCATATAAAATTTGTTCGCTGGTATCCTTTTCAGACATCCTAGCGGTGTTCAATACAAACATTTTGATACCACAATTGTGGTCCTAGGCCTAATAGTTTCCGAGTTATGGCCAAAAAATGGCATCAAAAAGGACGAAAGAAAAGCAGGTTTTTTTGTAGAAAATTCACCATATCTCAAAAATGGTGCGTCTGGCGGAGATATCACTCTCAACAACTTTTATGGAGGGATTCAATACCAACATTTAAAAACAAAACTTGTGGTCCTAGGTTTAGTAGTTTTCGAGCTATAACCAAAAATGCCATCAATCAGAAAGTATGAAAAATGCAAATATTTTTAAAAAATACGCCTCGTTTCGAAAACGGCTCATCTGATAACCATATCCCCCTTTTAATTTTTATAGAGGTATTCAATACAAATATTTTGAGCCAAAATTTGTGATTCTAGGTTGAACAGTTTTCGAGTTATAGCCAAAAATGTCTTGAATCAGAAAGTATGAAAAATGCAAATATTTTTAAAAAATGCGCCATATCTCGAAAACGGTGCATATGATATCCATATCCCATTTCTAACTTTTATAGAGGCATTCAATACTAACATTTTGAGCCCAAATTTGTGATCCTAGGTTTAACAGTTTCTGAGCTAGGCTAAGAAATGGTACCAAAAAGGACAAAAAAGGCCATTCATTTTGAAAAACGCATCATACCTCGAAAACGATGTCGATTTTCTTTTTGTCGTCTTTTATGTGTCGATACAAACATTCAATCCGAATGTTTCGAGCCCTCATTTGTATCCCTAGGTTCAACAGTTTCCGAATTATAGCCAAGAAATGGCATGAGGGAGGACGAAAAAGGCAAAAAGACGCCATATCTCGAAAACGGTGTCGATTTTCTTTTTGTCGTCTTTTGAACATCGATGCAGGCGTTCTTAGCCACAGCCATAGCCATAGAAACAGAAACTGATCTACAGCTGGGTGTAGATCGTGCCACCGTAAGAAGCTTGTTGATTGAGGTCCAGGTCCATACTGAACTGAAGCGCCATCAGAAGAAGAGGAAGATGAGGGCAGATCTCCTCCCAGTCCTTCTAATCTGGTCCTCAGCCAGTTGGTTCCAAGAAAATATTACGGCAGTCGCTTGTGCTGACCAAAGGCCATGCTCAAACCCCTCGTTTGACTAGACCAATGACGTCAATGTCATCTGAGGACGCTAGCAACTGTAGTGTAGACTTGTCCTCATATTTTTTCACTCCGCGGAGGATTAGATTTGAAAATGAGAAATTTCTGAGAATCCCTAACATAAGTTGTGTCAGAAAATGAAAATTACCGCTAGAAAACATAATCAATTGCATGCGGCCCGGTCCCTACCCAGTTTCACCAAAAATCCGTCAGAATCGTTGCACGTCCGTCGAATAGATTCGTTTACCTAAACAATCAGTTTGCAGTTTCTTAGCGTTCATTTCTGAATAAACCATTTTTTTCTCCATTTTTCCCATTCCGCTCCTTTTCAGAAAGCCAAACCGAAAAAGAGTCAAAAACAAAAATTCAATAAAATCAGCGATTCCCCATGCCGCGCCGGGCCCGTCTCCGGCCCCGCACCGACCGAACGAGAAAGCCGATAGATATTTCTCTGATATATGTATTTTTTATTACTTTTCGGACATATTTTCGACATTCGATCACAATTGACGTTTGTTTCGGAATTTATTTGTATCTCGGAGTTTTCTCATCGAAATTAGTGTTTCGCTGTCCTCCTTCTTTGGGTTTTTGTACTTTTTGCTCGTCGCTCTCCTGAGCCATTCCAGCGAGCGTTTCTGAGCCGAGCCCGGCAGATACGAACGAAGCAATTCATAAGTATATATGATTGTGTCCAATCCAAATAGCACTCCCTTATGTTCGTCACAAAAATGATATTTGTGTGAAGCAGAAGTAATTAAAATGCAAAGAGTCTTGTATCCGCTGAGGCATTTTTATTGTATCCATCAGCATATATGTAATTTTTTTTATATTTTTTCGGTAAGAATGTATAATAATTTCGTTGCTGTTGTTGTTGTTGTTTGGCTGGGGCTACCATTTTTGTGTGGTGTTCATTTGGCGGCTCTGTGCCATTCCCGGAGGGGGAGAGGGGCACGGTCAATGGCGTAAGACCACCTAAATTATGGCATTTACCGCTTAATATTGGGTGGCAATTGATTATTAAATAAACAAAAGGCCCAGCAGCAGCTCAGTGGGTTTCTTTCTTTCCTTTCCCATGCAGTGGCGCGTTTTGAATTGACTCTTCGGCTGAAGGAGGCGGCGACGGTTGAGAGAGACGCTGGCCGTTGTGTGGCATGCAGCACTGTGTTTTTCTGTTTTTCTTCAGTTTGTCTTCATCACGTTTTTATGAGGCGGACTGGTCTGAGCAGTTGGTCAGCCATTTGTTCAAATAAAAGGTGTCAGCACGGGGGCATTGTAAAACCGGTAGCGAATAATTAAACATTTTCATTGATTTGTGATGTGGTCGTTCGCTTTTTTTTGTAGGGAATAGGGTACCAGCCTGGAACCCTTATGATTTTCACTTCACTTTTGGCGTCAAATGTTTCCTTTCGTGGACTTTTGAATCTGAACTCGGTTGGGCGCCATTTCAGTCTGGGTTCAAAATATTTTTAAATTTCACGGCTTTCGAGTCACTGACTGCTTCTCAACCTCGCCGTTCGGAGTCCACCTCTTTCGAGACGTTGACAATGCTCAAAGAGTATATTTGTCTGAAAAAGGCATAAAAGTCGACGCCGTTTTCGAGATATGGCGTCGTTTTGCATTTTTCGTCCTACCTCGCGCCATTTCTTGGCCATAACTCGGAAACTGTTGAACCTAGGAATACAAATAAGGGCTCGAAACATTCGTATTGAATGCTTGTATCGACGCATAAAAGATGGCAAAAAGAAAATCGACACCGTTTTCGAGATATGGTGCGTTTTTCAAAATGAATGGCCTTTTTTGTCCTTTTTGATACCATTTCTTGGCCATAGCTGGTCTGTTGAACCTAGGGCCGCAAGTAAGGGATCAAAATGTTCGTATTGAATGCCTGCATAGAAGTTAGGAACAGCAAATCGAAGCTAGGCGCATCATTTTCGAGATCTGGCGCATTTTTTAAAAATATTTGCCCTTTTTATAGTCTCTGATTCGTGACATTTTTGCTTATAGCTCGAAAACTGTTGGACCTAGGACCACAAATTTGGACTCAACATGTTCGTATTGAATGCCTCTATAAAACCTGAAAAGACGATACGGATATCAGATGCACCGTTTTCGAGATCTGGCACATTTTTTAAAAGTATTTTCCTTTTCCATACTTTCTGATTCATGTAATTTTTGGCTATAACTCGATAACTGTTAGACCTAGGACCACAAATTTGGACCACAAAATGTTGGTATTGAATGCCTGCATAAAAGTTACTCAGGTGAAATTGCCGCCAGAACCACCGTTTTCGAGATCTGGCACATTTTTTAAAAGTATTTTCCTTTTCCATACTTTCTGATTCGTATAATTTTTGCTTATAGCTCAGAAACTGTTAGACCTAGGACCACAAATTTGGACCACAAAATGTTGGTATTGAATGCCTGCATAAAAGTTACTCAGGTGAAATTGCCGCCAGAACCACCGTTTTCGAGATATGGCACATTTTTTCCTCACCCTGCCCTTCACAAGGCAAATATTCAAATGTCTGATTCGAAAGGACTTCGCCTTTCAACTCACATCTGCCACACCAGAGGTCCCAAAATAAAATATTTCCAAAAAAGAGAAAAAAAATCAATATCGAATCAACCAACAACCAGTCATCACCACTTACCCCACCCCAGCACGACCCCGATCGGTTTCTCTGAGCCCTTCCCTCAAAAAAACCAAACAAATACCGAAAAATCCTCGTGAATCAAAATTTTATAGTTTCCCCCATTCGCGCGATTTTCACATCGCCATTCTTATGCAAATTTTCCAGTTTCGCATCGCCGGGTGAGGTGCAGAGGCAGAGTGCAAGGGGCTTCGTGCAAAAAATTCAAAATTTGCATATCATCTTTTTGTTCGGACTCATCATTTTACGGTAAGGCGCACGAAGGATGCGGCTGGCTCTGCGCTGATGACTCGATGGCGGTTTGCAAAATGGAAAATAAAATATTAAACTGCTAAAATATGCGCACAGACAGTCACAGGAGCATGCGTATGATGGCAGCTCACGGGGTGGGGGTTGATTTTTTTACAAATAGGGCCACTGGCACGGTGTGCCGAGGTAAAGTTATGCAAATTTATGCCTCGACGGTGGTGGCTACACGATGGTGGAGGAATAGATTTCGATTCGAACGCAAATTAAGCTGAAGAGCAGATTTATTAAATTTTTTTTTGCACAATAAAATGGAATTTGATGCGTGAATGGAAGGAGAGACGGAGTGAATTCCAGGGATTCAGGGATCAACGGGGTCTCTTTGAAGCTGTGAGAGCGATGAGGTGAACGGTTGGGTGTTGGGAGAACTTGTTTGAAGAAGAAGGATTTTTAAGGACCAAGCTGCATCGAAGGTTCCTTGAGGAGCCGCAGACAAGACAGAGAATGGTGACGACGATAAGGAGATAAGGAGTCCTTTCGAAGCATTTTTCGACTTCAAATACAGTCTCGATCTCGATCTCAGTCTCAGTCGAAGTCAAAGTCGAAGAAGAAGTCTGAAAAATTACAAAAAAAAAAAAAAAAGAAAAAAACCATCCACTCACCTGATGTAAGATCCATCTCCTCTCATCAGCAGCCAACTCAGTCGAAACAGGCTCTTCGCGCCATCTGTTGAACTCTCTCACTCCACCACATTCTCCAGGTTTTCGTCCAGATTGCTTTATCTTTTCAGGTTCGGTCATCAACTAAGGAATACTCGCCGCGCCATCTGTTCCTCACTCCCTCCACCGCATTCTCCAGACTTGTGTCAAGACTACTCCATCTCTGCAGGTTCGGTCACCAACTAAGGAGTACTCTACGCGCCACCTGTTGCACTTGCTCCTTTCAGCAAATTCTCCAGATTTGTGTCAAGACTACGTAGTTTTTCCAGGTTCGGTAACAAACTAAGAAAAACACTCTACTCCATCTCTGAAGGTTCCGTCACCAACTAAGGAATATCCGTGGCACCACCCGTTGGTAAATTTCTCCAGGTTAGCGTCAAGACTACTCTATCTCTGCAGGTTTTGTCACCAACTGAGAAACCCTGGCACCATTTGTTGGCAGATTTCCCCAGGCTTGCGTCGATACTACTCCATCTCTACAGGTTCTGTCACCAACTAAAGAATATCCTTGGCACCATCCGTTGGCAGATTTTTCGAGGTTAGCGTCAAGACTACTCCATCTCTGCCGGTTCTGTCACCAACTGAAGAATTTTGGCACCATTTGTTCGCAGATTTCCCCAGGTTAGCGTCGATACTCCGCCATCTCTGCAGGTTCTGTCACCAACTGAGGAAAACTTGGCACAATTTGTTGGCAGATTTCTCCAGGTTAGCGTCAAGACTACTACATCTTTCTAAGTTCAGCAACCAACTCTTCGTGCCATCTGTTGGATTCTCTCCCTTCACCACATTCTCCAGGCTTGGAGGTTCGTCAACCAGAAATACATCGTGTGCGTCCATCTTTGCAGGTTCATCAACCAGAAATACACCGTGTGCGTCCATCTTTCCAGATTCAGCAACCAAAAAAACATCGTGCTTCCCTTTTTTCTCGTAAGATGACACTCCGTTCTCTCTCATTGATTTTTCCCCGAGCCACTGCACCCACACGTGTACGCGTTCGTCACGAAGCAAACTAAACAAGAAATTACAGAAAGAAATCTTGAATTAACTGTTAAATTGTGGAAATATCATGGTGCAACTTAAGTCTACGTCTTGGTGGGATATTTGAGCGTTTAATTTGAGGTATAGCGGTGAAAATTGATGACTTTTTGTGATCTCTTGGGGATGAGGGTGGATGGTGTACATACAAACAGGTGTTCGCGGATAGAGGGATTGAGGGGAAAAGAGATTTTTTTTGAGTGATGTAAAAATTTGCAAAAAATTCGAATGTTCTGTCAAAAATTTACATAAAAGTTCTAATCGTCACAAAAACAAAAAAACTTTCCACCCTCTGAACACATCCATGGCTACTGTAGCGCATCCACAAACTATTCTCACGCACAGATTCGACAGCAAACACATACACAACCACACAACCATTCTCCGAATTGTTGTTGCCGAGGGAATAGCTCACAAATCTGAGGAAAAATAACTCAAAACTATCGTTTCCTTCATCAAATATTAACCGAGTAAATTTTTGTTTGTCCCCCTCCCCACCCATTAATCCTTCGATTCGAAATCGAAATCGAAATCTTTTTTGAAATCATCTTTCGAGTGTGTGTGCGTCTGTGTGAGTGTGTGTCTGATTGAATTTTGTACGTCAAAAGAAAAAAAAAGTGTCCATCGTCGGTTCGGTGAAGTACAAAATTCATCTGAATGTCCCTGAGTACATTTTAAATTCTATCTATTCTCGCGAATGTGAAAATGTGCAGTCATTCGGTGTTCTGTTGCATTTGGAAAATCTTGTGAAATTCAGTTCTTCAAGCTGAATGAAGTTCACAAAATAATTTGTCGGGACATTTTGTTTACAACGAATTTTCAAAACACTCACTCTTTCTCTCTCTCGGTTTTTTTTTTGAATCTCTCGGCGAAAGGGAGAAAGCCAAAACCGTATCCCATAGATGAACAAGAGAAAAAATTGAACAAGAAAAAAAAAACAGAAAAATAATCTAAAACATCAATCAATTAGCATCGAGAGACGGGGGTCTTTTGCGGGAGAAACAGTTTTAAAATTGTGTCTAAAATTCAGGATGCGTGATTGTGGTGGAAATGGGTTTTTGAAATAAAATTCGAATACATCTCCTGGTTGAGTGCTGAGGACGAAGCGTAATCCTGGCGTACTTACATCATAGGGTACTCCCGAAATTCATTCACCGCAGACGGGGTTGTATATCTCATCACAACCATTTTTTTTTTGTTTCATTCTCTTCGTCTGTTTTTTGATTTATTGTTTTTTTTTTTTTTTTTGCTTGTGCATACGGTCCTCAAAAGAACAAGGATGTCATCCTCGTCGTCGTTGTCGTTGTCGTCTTGTCGTGTTTTGTTTCCTATCGTGTGCACATATGGAAGACGTCCCTCATCCTAGGCTCTCTGTAGGACATACATTTTAAAGTTCTTTTTGTGTGTTTTTTTCCTGCCCACAACACCACAAATTGTGGGGCGAAAAAAAGAGTATCATTCGACAGAAGAAAAGTGTATCTCGTCGGGAGAGAGAAAAAAAAAACCGAAAAGATTAATCGAAATCGAATAAGTCGATAAATTTGATTCTCAAAACTCACCCGTGTTGGGGTTTGTTTTTTGTGTTAAACAGCATTTTTCTTTGTTTTTACACCCGTAAAGAGAAACATCATCACAGGCTAGATAAAACAAAATCCAAAGGGGTGGGAGGAAATGGCAGGTGCTCTCAATACAAGCGACAATATGATCACGGAAAGAGAAATGAATAATTCTTGTGACGCTAGTTTGCATGTCTTTGGTGAGTTTTATTGTTTTTTGTTTTTTTTTTTTCGCCTGAGTTTCCCTGTGAAAATGCTTCTTTTTTTGCAGATTCAGAAAAAAGCGATCCATTTGGTAGCGAGAGTCATGGAACAGCACGTTATGTGGGAAATGTATCAAATGCTGCAGGAGATTCGAGTGGAACAAATCAAATGGTGGGCGTTGTCGGTACGTTGGGCAACAAGTTTGATTTTCAAACAATGAAAGCAGCCAACAACCAGGTGGGTTCATTCAAACACACATTTCCCCCTCGTTCAAAAACCATCCACCATCCTCAAATCTGTCTTCACCACCCCCCTCCGGTCTCTTTTTTCCACAGAAATCCACAAGAAGTGAACTGCCTCGAAGCGAACTAATCAAAATGTTAGTTTACCTAGAAGGAGAACTTCAAGCCCGTGACGTTGTCATCGCAGCGCTACGCAATGAGCGTGTGAAACATTTGATCACACAATTACGTAGCAATCCAATTCAACACAATGATCCATTGGCGGCAATGTTTCGTGATAAAATTGCACTCGGTGGCAATTTGATTAGCCGGCAGTCCTCAACAGCCGCTGTTCAGGCTGAAATGGAAGTACGTGTCATAATTGAACAACAAATGGAATCCCTATATCAAATGGTTCACAAGCAACGTGCCACCCATGTGCGAATGGTGAGCATATTGACAGATTCATTGGACAACAATCAGCGTATGCTGCAAGAACTCGAAGAGGAGAAACGCAAACACGAACACGATACGGCACAAGGTGATGACATAACGTATGGCTTGGAAATGGAAAGGACAAAACTCCGACAGGAATTGGAAGCCGAACGTACACAGACAAAGAAGCTGGAGAAGGATGTTAAGAAATTGCAAGAGACACTTGAATTTGAACGTGGTCGTCAGAAGCAGATTGTCTTACTGCTGATCGCTGAGAGGAAAAAGATTCTGATGAAATACATTGAGGAGGGAAAACGATCTGAGGATTTGGCACAGATCTTGAGTGAGGAGAAACAACGCTCGGATTCGATAGCTGAGGGCCTGGAGGAGGAGAGTAAAAAATCACTTCGCATGGAGGCGGAGATGGAAAAGCAAACGATTACATTCGAAAATGAACGTAAACATTTGAGGCTTACGTTGGCTAAAGAAGAGAAACGGTAAGAAGTTTATATTTTTTCAGTCATTCGATGCAGTAGTCGTTGCAGAAGTTAGGTTAGATTCAAGTGGTTTCTCCTGGTCATTGTTTTGTGAATGAATGCTACAGTCTCGGGAACGAAGGGACGTAGGAAAAAAGTAATGATGAGGGATTATAGGTAATGACTTGGCCTTCAAGACACGCAAAGTAGGGAATCGCATATCGACTTATTTGTGTCGAATTTCTGGGAAAATATCGTTCGTTTTTAGAAAATGCGCCATATCTCGAAAACGGTGCGTCTGATCGCAATTTGGCTTTTGGTTAAATCTTTTTTTCCAAACGTTCCCGACCGGATGACCCAACTTTTAAGACCAAAATCATGGCTCTAGCTGCAGTAGAACCCGACTTATAGCCAAGAATAAGGAGATGTTTGACCGAAAAAGCAACTTTTTTGCCAATGTGCACACTTTGACATTGAATATCTCGGGAATGGAGGGACGTAGGAAAAAAGTTTTGATGGGGGATTGTAGGTAATGACTTCGTCTTCAAGGCATGCAAAGTTAGTAATCGGAAATCGGCTGATTTGTGGTGAATTTTTGGGAAAATAAGTTTCGTTTTTGGAAAAAACGCCATATCTCGAAAACGGTGCGTCGGATCGCAATTTGGCTTTTGGTTAAGTCTTTTTTTCAAACGTGCACGACCGGTTGATGCAACTTTTAACACCAAAATCATGGCTCTAGCTGCAGTAGAACCCGACTTATAGCCAAAAATAGGGCGGTGTTTGACCGAAAAACCAATTTTTTTTTTCTGATGTAGTTTTTTTTTTGGATATATCTCGGAAACTATTTGGCCTAGGTTGACAAATGGGGGCTCAAAATGTTCGTATTGAGCTATGGCATAGGGACACAGAAATTGACAGAAAGAAATCGAAGCGGTTTTCGAGATAATGCTACAGTCGCATCTCAAATGCCTCTCCAGCTAGCATGATGCTTTGCTTGTTCTTCTTGTGGCGCTACAGTCCGCGGTGGACCTCTTCTGGCATCACGACCATTAACCAGTTGCTTTCAATTACGCACGACAAGTTGGTTGAGGTCCCTCTCACGAAAAGGCGCATGGTCTGCGATCGTAGACAGAGATTAGATGACTCTTTGTCCTACACCGAAGCTCGTCCGCATTCTCTCGTCTGTAACCGACTGTTAAGCACTTAATCGACTGCTTCTTGTCGCCTTCTTGTCATTCGTCGCCTAGAAACAATCATAACCTCAAAATATTGCATCTTAACTGATTCCTTTACATTCTTTCCAAACACCTCTTGTCCGACGCCGAAGCTAGTCCGCATGCTCTCCGATTGTTCAGTACATAATCGACGTCACGTCGGAACAACAAACAAATATTGCATGTTTGAGACCTTAACTGACTCATTTAATTCCTTTGCAAACAACCCACAGAATAAAAGAACTTGAAGCTGAATTAACTCAATTGAAGAACGAAAATGAAACGTTGAAAAAGGCGAACATCTTACCGATAAGAATTCAAGCAATACAAAATGTTCCTGCCCCAATAATCCCGGCTAAATCCCGACCACTAGGAGGTACGTACCCAGATCCATCGATTGAGTGATGAATGGTGATTGATTTCTTTTGATTTAGATGAATCATGTGGAACACCATCGTCCCTAGTGAACATCGCTAAGATTGTACAACCAACAGCAACTGTATCCAGTGTTCCAGTATCTGGTCCAAGTAAATTCCATCTCAGTTCTGAGTTTACAACGTGATTCATGACTGGTATTTCTGTGTACTTTCAGCAACTGGAATAGCACGATCAATATCGCCTGGTCAGAATTTACGAGCAACTGCAGCTAACATTGTTTCAAGTGATCAGAGTCTTTCATCATCTCATGGCAATCCACCGGCTAAGGTATGGTTTGGTTTTATTTAAATTTCTCTTTTCTTCTTCTCTCTCTCTCTCTTTCTGTGCTCCTCTCTCTCTCTGTATTAGTCTTTGAATGTATTTAGTTGATGCAGATGTATTCTCTTTATCCATTCAGTTTTTTTTTTGATGAATTTTTAATTTTCTTATTTTATTAAATTTGTCGCAGAAACTTATGAAGAGACGTTAAGACACAAAAAAATAGACAAAAAAGAACTGAAAAATGTGAATAAATTAGAAAATAAACAGGGCTCTTCTTGATTGAGCTTGAATGAGCGGGAAGATATCGGATATGAGCCGGATTATTTTGGCAACCGAATTTTCAAAAAAAAAGCGAAGATCATGTGATGAGGAAAAGAAAATAAAAAACAAAAATTATGTATCGCAACAAGAAAGCAATATCCCTCAAGTGTTATTATGCCTCTGTCAATAAAATGAAATGATATTTTTTAAAGTTATTAGTTCTTTTTTATCATTTACTCGGACGTTTCTTTCGAATTTTCTGATTTTATTTTCCGTGCATGGAGATGTTGATGAAAATTGATTGAATTTTTTTTTGTTTTCATTCAAAAACTTCTTCATTCTTCATTTTCTTTTTGGCTTGTCTCGATAGGATTTTAGGTGTTGTTTTGGAGAACTCTCTCTCTCTCTCTCTCTCTCTCTCCCATCTTCTTTCACTGTCCACTCTCCCACTCTTTATCCCTATCATCCACCTTTTTCTTTTTTTTTTTTTTTGTTATTCCAAAAAAAAACAAAACATTTTTTTTTCTGGAACCATATTAAATCAGGTTGTTCCATCATAGCAGGGGACTGCGTGTAGTGTCCTAGGTGTGTCACCCACCCTAGGACACCGTGCACTACCGGCATCTTCATCATCACTTCAACAACAACAACAACAACCACAACAACAGCAGCCACTATCCGTCACATCATCTTTAATTGCATCATCCGCATCTCCAGCATCATCATCATCATCAGCATCATCAATTGGATCATCATCAGCAGGAGTATCTTCTTCATCATTAACAGCATCAACATCTGCAAGTAATATACCCGGTGCCAGTGTTCAACTTCAATTGAATCCAAGTTTAGTTGGTGTTAGTGTTGGATCAGCATTATCCAGTGTTGTCACAGCATCAAATTCAAATGTTGTTCCTAGTGCGAATATCAGTAATATAATAGCCAGCGTCACAGTAACACCAATCCCAATTGCACCATCATCAATAACAACAACAACAACAACAACAGCAGCAGCAGCTATTGTGGGCACACGAGGCATCCCACCACCAATTCCTCCAAATAAACCAGTTGTCCCACCCAAGCGGGAGCCATCAATATCTCGAATTGGTTCCTTGGCAGCTAATAATAAATAATTTAATTAAGTTCATGATTTATAAAATAATCCAGAGTTAAGAGAACATTTTTTTTTGGTTTTTTTTTTTTTTTCGTTTTTCGTTTTGCTTGGTTTTTGAACCCTGTCTCTGTCTGTCTCTCTCATTGAGCAGACGAGGGGCTATTTTTATTTTGTTCTGTTCTATTGATCAATTAGTTTTTGCAGCAGAAAATAACTATTTCAAAAAAATCACAGAGAGTGTGTCAGATGAACACTCACGAAACTGTGTCAAGTCGATTGGAAGAGGAAACCTTCTGCGCTCTTCCTGTACCAAATTCAGCAGGAGAACGTTCACTGTATGCCTCTGCATGCAAAAGAAACTCAAAATTCACTCAAAACAACACCCAGAACAGCATAAAACTTAACAAAAAAAAAAGAAATTAAAAAAGCAACACCAAGCAAAAGAAAAAAATAAAAAAAAAACACCAATTATTCAGTTACCCTAGTCTAAAAACAAACCCCGTGCACAGCACACATGCGTGTGTGCACAACTCAACGGACATTCTTTGGCAGTCGCGACATGCAATGGTTACAATTGTTAAATATTTAGTTTCCTTCCCCCCCCCCCTGCCCTTTCTTTTGTAATTTTTAAACCAAAAAAAACTCTTGTTTGAATGATGAGGAAATGTTTAAATTTCAGCGTGAAAGAATCTTGTATTGCTTGTGTTTCCGTTTTGTATTTCATTCCTTACTGTGTATGCCAATTGTTTGAATATATACTCGTTTACATTTGTAAAAAAAAAAACAAAAGGGGAAAGATTGAGCAGAAAGTCTTGTTTTTCTTTGGTTTCTTTTGATAATTTTAAACAATTACACACCATGCGTATACATATTTACATTTAAACAAGCCGTGAACGTTACTAAATATAACACATAAGGATTAAATAATAAACAGATATAATTAATTAAGGAAACAACAATAAATATTACGTTAAATTCTAGATACATTTTTGGGGTTTTCTTTTCTTTGATTTAACTTGGACTTGAACTGAGCACAGTCGGCAATCGCTTGCATTGGAGCCTCAGGTTTGTATTCGATTTGTTGTGTGTCAACATCTCAAGTGTATAAATAGTCTTAAGACAACAGCTTGGTGAGCTGTGAGCTTTGTAAGCCCCTGAAAGAAAGGTGACGTCCACCATCGACTGACTGTTCCTGGAGAAAAATTCGAAAAACAGTTCGAGGTTCTGGGTCGTTTGAGACGGGAAAGTCATTCGGATTACCTTTTGGTCTTGCTCGCTTTGAGAGGAAGGTCCTTTGGGATATAGACAGGTGGTCCCCTATGCGCTGTTGATGTTCTTAGGAGAAGACTGAAAGACAAACTTCGCGAGCTGTATAGCTCCGACTCCGACCAACGTCTTCGATTTCGCATATGACATCGTGAATAGGGAGGAGCTATAGAGCACCCCATGTCTAGTTTTAGCGTTCCTGCCAAACTCGTCGAATTGTACAGGAGACGATGAGGAATTCATGGTGCTTCATCAAGGTCGGTACTAAACTCACGGGGAGTCGACTGGATAGCGCAGTTGGTGCCTGCCCTAAGTTAGAGAGGTCCCAGGTTCGAATCCCAGTGAAATCGGATCTGGTCCAGTCACCATTTGCCGTTGGGATCAAATGAACGGCACTGGAAGTACAATGGAACAGTTTTGAGTCTGAGTGCTCCAGTAGTGCTTGACAAATCCTCCGAATAAAAAAAAAAACTCACGGGGACCTTAAATGTCTATCAACGACGGTAACGAACTCACCATCAGTGTCAAAAAACGATTTAGACAAGAGCGACGCACTGTCATGAGACTTTTTCTACATAGTTCGTAAGAAGATCGTGCAGAACTCCCCGCCATCATTATCGTCACCATCGTTACATCATCGTCCCATCATCGTCACCATCGTCCCATCATCGTCATGCCCTTTCAAACCAGGCCTAATTTGTTAATCCTCTTTTTCAAACAAAAAAGTTGCAAGGCTCTGAGTACTCTCGTTACGTCATTTTAGTAGAAAATGTTCTCTGAAGTACTAGTCGCCCAGAAATTGTAGCAGGTATATTTTTGCCAATGTGCATACTTTGACTTTGAATATCTCGGGAACGGAGGGACGCAGGAAAAAACTAAAGATGAGGGGTTGTAGGTAATGACTTCGTCTTCAAGGCATGCAAAGTTAGAAATCGGAAATCCCCTGATTTGTGTTAAATTTCTGTGAAAATAAGTTTCGTTTTTGGAAAAAACGCCATATCTCGGAAACGGTGCGTCCAATCGCAATTTGGCTTTCAGTCAAGCTTTTTTTCAAACATACACGACCGGATGACGCAACTTTTAAGCCCAAATTCATGCCTCTAGCTATTATAGAAACCCTCTTTTGATCAAAAATAAGGTGGTGTTTGACCGAAAACCCCAACTTTTTCTCTTCTGATGTTATTTTTTGACTATAGCTTGAAAACTGTTAGGCCTAGGTTCACAAATGAGACTTCATAAATGTTCGTATTGAACACCTGCATCGATGCACAAAAGTGGACCAGAAGAAAATCGACGCCGTTTTCGAGATATGGCTCAGTTTTCAAAAATAATTGCTTTTATTCGTCCTTTCTGATGCCGTTTATTGGCTATAACTCGGAAACTATTAAGCCTAGGACCACAAATTTTGATTCAAAATGTTCGTATTGAATGCCTGCATAAAAGTTATTGAGAGCAACATCGACGCCCGACGCACCATTTTCGAGATATGGCGAATTTTCTACAAAAAAACCTGCTTTTCTTTCGTCCTTTTTGATGCCATTTTTTGGCCATAACTCGGAAACTATTAGGCCTAGGACTACAATTGTGGTATCAAAATGTTTGTATTGAACACCGCTAGGATGTCTGAAAAGGATACTAGCGAAAAATTTTTGTATGAAAAATGATGTCGTTTTTTTGATCCTGTCGAGTCCTGCGGCACGGAATCCTTTCAAATTCATAATTTCTCCCTTAAACATCATCAACCCAACAATCCCTACCCATTTTCGAATCCAAATTTGGCAAAATTTTGAAAATTCAAAAAAATGACATGTTTTCACCAAAAAATGCAGTCAATTGCGAAACTTCGTGGTCGACTTTTCCTCTGAATTTGTGTCGATTTTTTGAAAATCCAAATTTGGATAAAATTCTTTGTATAGATCGACAGAGATTCCGTTGCTGATGATATGTTTGAAATTTGAACGAATTTGGCCAAAGGATATGGTCAAAAAGTTGAAAAAATCCTTGAGACGAAGGAGTCCATAACCTCGTCCTGAAGCCATTTTTTGACTATATCTCGGAAACGGTTTAACCTAGAGCCGTATATTTGGGTTCAAAATGTTCGTATTGAATAGCTGCATGAAAGTTATTAAGGTGGAAATTGACGACGGATGCACAGTTTTTGAGATATGGTGCATTTTTCAGATAGAAGTGCTTTTTTCTTCCTTTCTGATGACATGTCTAGGCCATAGCTCGGAAACTGTTCGACCTAGGAATACAAATGAGGGCTCAAAATGTTCGTATTGGACACCGGTAAAATGTTTGAAAAGGATACCAGCGAAAGATTTTTGTGTGAGAAGTGATGTCCTTTTTTTGATCCTGTCGAGTTCTGCGGCACTGAATCCTTTCAAATTCATCATTTCTCCCTTAAATACCATCGACTTTACGATCTCTACCCATTTTCGAATCGAAATTCGACAGAATTTCGAAGATTTGTCAAAATTTTGAAAAATTTTAGTCAATTTTTGACACTTTCAGTTGAAATTGAAAGAAAACAGCGGATGGATTTGTCAATTGTCGAAGAAAGGACTCTCTACGTGACGCAAGAACGGTAGCATTAGCGCAACATTGTGTTCCTCACATAAGCCCCTTAAAGAACAACTTCGGAATTTCAGTGATCTTTCTGATCTTTCTCTTCGTATCGCGAGGAGACACAGAAAAATCGTAACGTGTAAAAGCCACAAGACACAAGCCCAAAAGAGAATCACCGATCACCCTGTGCCATGATCTCCCCTTCTCCAAAGATAGTCTCATCATGGCCCATTGCACCATGGCAACTCTTTCAGTCGTACGCCGTGATGCATGGCCACTTGTTGTGTCTCAAGTCCAAGACTCAAGAGATACAAAGCAACAACTTTAGGTCAAACCACAAAAGCCATCGTTCACAATGTTTCCGGATTAAATTCACATTTTAATTGTTTTTCTCCGCTCAACAAAACAAAAATACGATGCAGCCCATCTTCGGTTAAAAGATACGCAAAAAAAAAAACAGAAAAAAAAAAGAAAAGAAAAAGATATGCCATATCTAAGTGAACTCTCGAATGCAACATCCCATCGATTGCCACTGCATATTTGTGTTAAATTCATTTTGTTGATGATTGCAGAGAAATTGTTAACTTTCGCGTTTGGCTTGAGTTGGAAAAGAAACCACCGTCCGTGTGTGTCAATTTATTTTTTCTTGTGTGCCTAGGGTGTGATCTTGCGACAAGATTCAAGAAAACAACATTTTTGTGGATAATATTTGAAGAACATTTAGATAAAATTCTGTTTAATCAAGGTGAGTGAGTGTGTGCGAGACGTCTGCGTCTCAGTTTTTTTTTTCCTGAGGTGAAAGGTCCATTTTCTGAGAATCAATAGAGAGAAAGCTGCAGATGCAGAAATAATGGAATTTGCATGAGAGAAGAAAAAACAAAACCAAAGATACATTCTTTTCGTTTTCTTAAATCCCATTAAATTAAGGTGTACCTTGAATAGATCGAATTTGCATACCCGTCCGACGGGGGAGATCTGTGATCTGTTCTAAGTCACGATTGATCTTTAATCGATCGCGGGTACACACGCAAAAATTCGATATTGCATAATTGAAGTTTTTGGCTTGTCTTACAAAATATCTCAAGTTATTGACAATTCGAAATTCAAAACCACGGGAGGTTGTGTGTTTGTTTAGGCGATCGTGTGGCTGCTGCAGTTTTTTTTTTGTTTTTTAACGATCACCGGTTTGTTGTTCTTTTTTTTTTCTTAATTTTTTTTTTGTTTGATAAGTGAAAGTGTGTCGGATTACGATGAACCCTTCTCAAAATGATGATAGGATCTCATGAGATATTTTAAGTAAGATTTTTTTTTAGAGTTTTGTAGATTTTTTCGTGGGATTTTCTGTTCGGTCGGTTTCTTTTAGTTTCGAAGTGAAATTTCTTGGGTTTTTTTTATTTTTGTTGGTGGATGCTTTATTCGCCTTTAAAGTCGACTTTAAATTTTGAAAACTTCAATAAATTTAAGGCAAGTGAGTGACATATGCTGGGAAACATCGATTTTGCGCAGTACTACTTCAGCACTGATTTGTGTGGCTGCATGTTGAATCCTTTACCAATAGAGAAAACCCCTTCACAAGCATACTCCGCTGTGGGATATTGATTTTGTTCTTCCTGTACTTTTTGTATTCAAATGTCCTCGCGTTGTTTATGCACAGTAGAGCCTCGAAAACATGAACAGTTCGAAAAAAAAAGAGTTTTTTACGCAAGACTTTATGTTATTTCTCTACTAAATGTCGATGCTCGGAAAGATGAACCACTCGCAAAGATGTGCGACCCATTTTTGTGAGTGTTCATCTTTTGGGGACTCTACTGTACCACTACAACCCTTTCAACTAATTTTCGATTCCTTCAAAAAAAATGAACCAATCGCAAAGTCGTATGACCCTTTTTTATACCTGTTCATCTTCTCAAGACTCTACTGTACGATTACTTATTTTTTTCTGTGTGGACTTAGGTTCTTTTTTAACTAAATTTCGATCCATTAAAAAGATAATGATCTCGGAAAGTTGAACGACCCATTTTTATACCCGTTCATCATGTCAGGACTCCACTGTACCCCTACAACTACTTTTATGTATGACTCTAGGTTCTGTTTGAACTAAATGTCGATCTTTAAAAAAGATGAATCACTCGAAAAGATGTACGACCCATTTTTATACCTGTCCATCTTCTCAAGACTCTACTGTACGACTACTTCCTCTCTTCTGTACGGCTACTTCTTCTTTTCTGTACGACTTTAAGTTCTTTTTCAACAAAAATGTCGATCCTTAAAAAAGATGTCTGTTCTATCTGTTTATCTTTTCCTGACTGCACTGTTCTATTACTTCTCCTTTTCTGTCTGACTTTCGGTTCTTTTTCAACAAAAACTTCGTTCCTTCAAAAGATGAACAGTTCAAAAAGATGTTTGATATCTGTTCACCTTTTTCGCGACTCCACTGTACATTCATTCACACCTTCACCCCCGAATGCGGCACGAGCCTTAAGGCTGAGATTTCCATGGTAATCTAATTTGCACCTTGTTTCCGAAGGAATGCAATCTTTCTCCCCGTGTTTCTGACACGATTTGTTGACACTACAAATTCCCTCTTCAATTTTCTGTCCAAACAGGAGAGGAGAATCCCCTAGATGCTTTTGTATACCTGCACACATTTCGCTGTTGTTTTCCTTTGCTTGTTGCCTTTTTTGCAGCAGCAGCAGAGAAACCTGTTAAATTGCATGCCATCATTGGATGCTTGATGTGTGCACTGATGCAATGGCACCTTGTGCAACTTTAAAAGTATCCAAGTGAAATTTTTCATGTATTTTTGTTACTATCACTTTTTTTCAATTTGTTTCAAACTCACACACACACACACGCACCCAGTCTCACACAGCATCATCATCATCATCATTTATCATGTGGAACTCTGCGTGTTTTGTCAGTCAGTCATCATTCATCAGTTAAAATGTCATCATTCAATCAGTTAAGCGCTTTCCAATGTAAAAGCATCCATAGTCAACCTTAATTCCCATTTCAAATTGTGACTGAATCATGTGAAAAGTTTCACCTACTTACACTTGCCTTCACACTGCCTAATCACCATCATCAGCACCATCATCGGCATCATCATCAGCATCATCAGCAGCATCAATTGTGACCAAAAAACCGATTTCCACATGTTTCGATGTCTCTCGTCGCGATCTTTATTGTTCTGTAATTGAGTGAAAAAACGGAATGCAATAAGCAGCGCTCTTGTAAGTCATAGATTATCAATTCTTTGTGAAAGTAGGTTGCCGGTGTTTGGGTGGAGAATCTATTTTTCTGTGGAATTTGTAACGTTTTTCGTGGAGATTTTTGATCGTGGGGAATTTACTTAAGCCGTTTAGTTTGATGGTAGGGATTTATTTGAATTTAGTCTCGCTTCCCGTTTTGATTTTTTTTTTTCAATTTCACATTGAGTCGTGATTTTGACCTCCAGTTGTCTGTGTTCCAAGCGTACATCATGCAATCATCTCTCTTCGTGATTGAATTCGTACACATTTCCCACTACGGACCACAAACGTTCAAGTTCGTCTTTGAAACCTTGCTCTCCCTTTTCATTGGGTCCAAATTTGTACAAATTTCCCTCCACACTTTACCCTGATTGTCCCTTTGTATTAGTTCCCAATGAATTCAGTGCCTCAGACTTAGGGTTCACACGAAGAAAGCAATTTACCTCCTTGGTGAAGGTTAAATATTCCAACTAATTCCCAAAAACTAAAATTTCCCAAAAAATTTCCCTCTGAACAAAATGAATTCAGTCGCTCAAACTTTACCTCCTTGGTGCTGGTCAAACTTTCCAACTTATCATCAAAAGCAAACTAAAATTTCCCCCAAAAATTGTCCCTCTAGCCAAAAAGAAACCACCATCATGGGAAATTCTGGTAGCGTTCATCACATGCAATCGGGCCTCAAAGAACTCCACTCATACTACCAAGTCCAAGGCAACTCAGAGGGCATCGATGACCTTGGCTTCCTGAACGAAGAACAAAAGACCCAAATGCACGAGGAGTACAACTACTTGAACCGGGAAAAGTCCCTGCCACGTTCGAAATTCTCGCGCATCCCATCGACCACGAAAGCCGCAGGCAATCCAAAGGTGACCCCCAGTGATGCGGCTACAGCAAAGAATGCTCAGATCAAAGTCTTGCCAAATCTGAACCAACACCTCCGGTTGAGGTCAACAACGAATGGTGCTATCCTTCATTCTGGTGGAACGATAAGTGGCCGCAAGGAGTCACTTCTGCCGCAACCAATGGTTCGATCGAAGACCTTCATACACGAGACCTCCGAGGAGGGATTCAGTGGGGGTAGTCAAATGCGTCCGATGCTCGCTCGTCGCTCGCAGACGCAACTGTCCATCGATCTGAATCGAAAAAGTCAGTTGCAGGACAATGGTGCACACTACAAGCGGTATTCGTCGAACTTGAGCATCAAGGAGTCCACCGACCTCATGGAAGCCGAACAGACCGCCTCGGTGTCGAACTCAAGTGAGACAAATCAGAAGCTCTCCAAGGTGAAGATCAAAAACAAGAAACGAAAAGCTCCCCCGGTCCCACCAACTCCCGGCGTCAGCAAACTCCCGCAGGAGGGACGTGCCGTGACCCACCAACAAGGACTCAACATCAGTCACAAGGATTTCGAGAGGAAGCAGAGGATGTTCAAGACAAAGTCTGAGACAGTTTTTCAAACGTCCGTCGGCTCGTACAGCAGACAGCAGTCCGTCGAGCAGAAACCACCACCAATGAAGCTCACTCCTCATCTAGTCGCACCGGAAAAGGCGAAAGCACCCTCCCGTCCAAGGGGCACTCAACCCGACAGCACAGTCTTCCGGCGTGAGAAGTCGTTCGACGCGAATGTACTGTCGTGGCGCAACAAAAACACAGACCACCAAACAGGACGTGAGAACTGCACCGGCTCGACCAAGCGCAAGTCACTCCAACTCTCAGTGGCGCCGCTGCTGCCGAGCGCCTCCAACTTCAAGGAGGAAAGGAGTGACTTCAAAATTGAACTGGAAGCAGCCACCAAGTCGCGTCTCATTTCCAAGCACCTTCAGCTGTCCGAGTTCAGGACGTCTTCGAAGGAGGCGTCCGCCCGACAGCGAGAGCCAAACTCAAGTTTTCAGCTGAAAACTCCGCAAAAGACCCCGAAGCCGGAGACCCAATCGAAGATCCCGCAGCTGAAGAAGACCTTCTACTTCGGCATGGAAGGACCCAAGCGGAAGCAAGAGGATTCTAGTCAAAAGACGCCGAACGTGACCACACTCCAGTCGAATTCAAAGGAAATGGTGTCTCCACTCGCGACTGTCAAGGATGACGACGAAATGGACTGCGGCCCTGCCGAGGCGTCCGTGTACACAGTGGGCCAGAAGTACAGCAGTGAAATCAACGACAACGGCATCCAGGTGAACGTCCGCCCAACCCTCCCCCGCCGCCAGCTCGAGATCCCCCGATTCAGCCCGATTGCCGCGTGGCGGACACTCACCGAGGAGTACAGAAAGCACTCGCTGGAAATCGCCGAGTCACCGCAGTCGTCCACGTCCGCCCTGGAAGCGGCCAACAACACCGTCCTGATGGAGGATCGAATATACAGAAACTACCGAGAGCCGTGCCCCTTCTACCCGGACAACAAGAGCGGCGACAGCGGCATTTCAGGCGACGACGCGTACCTTCCCGAGAAGCCCATTCAACCGAGGAATCTGATCCACGTTCACAACGAGAGCGACGAGCTCTTGGCGCTTGGCAAAGTCGACGGATCCCCAGTGGATGAGAGCTCACAGCCTTTGAAAGTGGTCGGCCCTTTCCTGACGCCCTGGACGCCTCAGCAAGACCTCGACGAGGAGGACAGCAGCTCCGACGGCGACCTGGCGATCAAAATCGTTGAATCCCGAAGCCCAACCTCAGCACACGTGTTCAGCCTGTCATTGCCGCGCGAGAATCAAATCTCCTTATACGGCGAAAAGGTAAGTCACCCCCCCCCCCCCACCCCTCATCTAGCCCCTGACTGAGCTCAGCGTCCCCCCTCTCGTTCACAGAGCAAACCCGAATTCAGAAGCCTCCAGAAGCTGAAGCGCTCCGCATCCGGTGAGCTCAACACAAGCGCCTGCGAGTGCACCCAGTCATCGGACTCGAACGTGTGCAGCAACTCTTGCTTGGGCAATTATCGCAGCGATAATTGGCTTCTAAGTAAAACCGGAACCGCCCCGAACACAGTCGACAAATCCGCTCCCAGTTGCAATCAGACGGACGCCCACAACAAGGGCAGCTTCATGGACTGGTCCGTCTTCATCCAGCCGATGTCTATCGGCTGCCTGGCCACAGGGAAACACCTCATGTACTTGCCCAACCGACCCATCCACGAGCTGAAGCGTCAGTCGGTCGTCGTGCCGCCCGTCAACCGCGACCACAGCAACGCCCTGGACGACCCCAACGGCAAAAATGTACGGTACGTCACACCGGGTCCATCAAATGTCTTACTAATGCCTCTGTTTTCTCTTTTCAGGCCCGCGCGCGTAATAAGCGCTTCAGCTTCCAGAGCTCGGTGCGTCAGATCGAACGACGCCGTCTAGCCGAGAAGCTGTCCAAAGACGCCGAGCAGAAGGAAGCCCTCCGCAAGAGCGAACTGGAAGTGATGAGAAGGTAACGCAGGTCTCCCCTCACACAACCACACGCACTCACTTTGAACTGCTTTCAGGGTCGAGGAGGAATTTCAAAGGAAGCGCGCCTACGAGAAGGCATCGATCCGTCATCAGCTGCGCCTCTACTCAATGGACGATGACAACTTTTCCAGCCTCCCCACGGACTACATTGCCCACTGCAACACCTACCGCGCCGAGCCAGACGGAGCAGTCTCGAGCACATCCGATTCTCCGGTCCTGCGAACGCGCGAAGACACCAAGTATCCAGACAACGAATACCGCAGGAGCAGCAACGACCTGGCGATGATATTCGCGAACTCCTGAAGCCACAGCGCCTCCCCCAAAACCTCGGTCGCCGTTCCCTCTACCGAACAAAGAAATCTTCTTAGTCATTTGTTACCTTTTTTTGTTTAATCGCTAGCCGTTAAGTGTCTGCAACTCTCGAGTTGTCCTTTTTTTGTATTTATTTTGTTTATACGTTTTTTTTTGTTTTTTGTGAAATATTTAATATATACTATACATATATCTGTTTACCAAGCCAGGGTGAGTTTGTTTTACAGGGGAAGAGGTTGTGCTCCAAGCAAAGACACCTCCGGCATCTCTCGAGGAAGCCGAACTCCTCCACTTTGACTGTGAATATCTCGGGAACGGAGGGACGTAGGAAAAAAGTAATGATGGGGGGTTGTAGGTAAAGACTTCATCTCTAGGACATGCAGAATAAGGAATCGAAAAAAAAATTTGTGCAAAAATGAGCCATATCTCGAAAATGGCGTGTTTGAGTTTGACCTTAAGGATGTATCATAACAGCCAGCTCACGTTGCCATTCAATGTGTTCGGGGGCAACAAAAAAAAAAGGGTTGACAGGAAAAATGTGCCCACTGACGTGGGTGCTATTCAAGGCATGTTTCCTCAATAAATCACATCCACCTACGCCCGCGAGTACCTGTCAGGGTTACGCTTCCGAGATGACAGTCTGTTCGAAGGATGTGGTGGATTAGCTCCAACGGTGTATTGTTGCATAAATAATGGAACTGGATATCCGATTTCTATTGTTTCTAGGTCAGACTATCCCCCCCTTTCGACAAAAAGGGTGTGAGGACTGAAAAGCCGTCGTTTTAGTTGAAATTTTCTCTGAAATACTAGGCGGCCAGTATTGCTGCCAATGTGCACACTTTGACTGTGAATATCTCGGGAATGGAGGGACGCAGAAAAAAAGTAATGATGGGGGGTTGTAGGTAATGACTTCGTCTTCAACACATGCAAAGTTAGAAATCGGATATCGCCTGATTTGTGTTGAATTTCTGGGAAAATATGTTTCGTTTTTGGAAAAAACGCCATATCTCGGAAACGGTGCGTCGGATCGCAATTTGGCTTTTGGTTAAGTCTTTTTTCCAAACACGCACCACCGGATGACGCAACTTTTAAGCCCAAATTCACGGCTCTAGCTATTATAGAACCCCACTTTTGGTCAAAAATAAGGTGGTGTTCGACCAAAAAACCAACTTTTTGACGGAAAAAGCATCTTTTTCTGCAAAAATGAGCCATATCTCAAAAATGGTGTGTTTGCCGGTAATTTAGCTCTTAATATTTTTCATGCAGCCATTCAATACGAACATTTTAAATCCAAATTTGTGGCTCTAGGTTAAACCGTTTCCGAGATATAGTCAAAAAATGGCATCAGGACGAGGTTATGTACTCCTTCGTCTCAAGGATTTTTTCAACTTTTTGACCATATCCTTTGGCCAAATCCTTTCAAACTTCAAACACATCATCAGCTACGGAATCTCTACCGATCTATACAAAGAATTTTATCCAAATTTGGGTTTTTAAAAAATCGACACAAATTCAGCGGAAAAGTCGACCACGAAGTTTCGCAATTGACTGCATATTTCGGTGAAAACGTGACATTTTTTTGAATTTTCAAAATTTTGCCAAATTCGGATTCGAAAATGGGTAGGGATTGTTGGGTTGTTGGTGTTTAAGGGAGAAATTATGAATTTGAAAGGATTCCGTGCCGCAGGACTCGACAGGATCAAAAAAAGGACATCATTTTTCATTCAAAAATTTTTCGCTAGTATCCTTTTCAGACATCCTAGCGGTGTTCAATACAAACATTTTCATACCAAATTTGTGGTTCTAGGCCTAATAGTTTCCGAGTTATAGCCAAAAAATGGCATTAGAAAGGACGAAAAAAAGCAGGTTTTTTTTGTAGAAAATTCGCCATATCTTGAAAATGGTGCGTCGGGCGTCGATTTTGCTCTCAACAACTTTTATGCAGGAATTCAATACGAACATTTTGAGCCAAAATTTGTGGTCCTAGGCCTAACAGTTTTCGAGCTATAGGTAAAAAATGGCATCAGAAAGGACGAAAAAAGCAATTCTGTTTGAAACATGCGTCATATCACGAAAACGGCGTAGATTTTCTTTCTGTCGACGTCTGTGCATCAATACACGAGTTCAATACGAACATTTTGAGCTCACGCGTATGAACCTGCGACTGACATTTACCTACCGATAGCCAAAAAATGGCTAAAAGCCTAGGGGGTAGGAAATGTTGCACATACGCCACGGTCTCCCGCAGGTAAGAATAAATAACTATACACACACCAAATACCTGTGGATGCTTGCTAACCCGTCGTTGAAAATGACATGACAAATGCCTTGAAGAAGGTAAACCACCCTCTTATCATCCCCCTTTAAAAAAAACGCGTCCCAAAAACTAACAAAATCCTGCATGCATCACCCATGTGATGCTTGTAGGTCAAACAGTCCTTCGATTGGGAATAGATTCACATTTCCTATAAACTTGAAGCTAATTAGACTCGATACGTGCTCCAGAAGCTTCCCATTTCACCATGTTTGCCTACGCAATCCCCCATTCATATGGATGGTAATCTTGGCAAAAATAAATAAATAAGTGTGTGTACCTCTTCAAACAAAATATCCCTCGTGAGTCTATGTAAATCGCACATCATCATCAAAAAAAAAAGCCACCCATTCGTTGATCTGTTCTCAATAACTTCCTCTCCATATGCACTCGGTGCGTACGTATGTCTGCATGTGATACGTCCTCCCATGTTCAAGCATTATGGGGAAGGAGTCAGGAGTCGGCTTTAATTTTATTTTTATTTCTTTACACTCAATAAATGCGAGAAATAATAAGAAACAGAAAACGGGAGTATATACATATGTATCCAGCGCATGCTCGGGGGACATCTCAAGGAAACCCTACCTCTCGTTAAACTCCTACATGAAATTGCGAAAATCTTCTCTGCTGGTGGTAGATAAAAGGGACACCAGTTCAGTTGTTATTTTTGCGTTTAGTTTCAAACTATCTTCAGCTACGACTAGTCGTCTGTCTTCTCTCTAAAATAATTTCAGTATTATTCAGTGAAATAAATTTATAGGTGCGTGAGAGTTAATAAGTTTAAAAAAATATTTTAAAAATATTCTTTGAGTGAGTTTTGGTGAGACAAGAGGGATCATCAGACTTTTCGAAAAATTTGTGAAGTTTTTAGAAACTTTTTTCCAGTTTTTTTTCTTTTTCTTAACTTTTTTTTTCAAAAATTACGGGATGTTTCGAAACAATCGTTTTCAAACCGATCAGACAACAGGTCAATCTGTTTTTTCGCTCCACCTTAGCAGACATCGTCGTTTTCTTGAGGGAAAGGTGCAAAAACAAGAAGCAACAGGAGATAATTTTCAAACAAGTGCAGGGGATTTGAGACAATCGCAGTCTTTTTTTGTTTTTGTATGTCAGCTTCGATTTTCTTTAAGAAAATCTTTCCAAAAGATCATCTTTTGGTCAAAAAACTCCAGTTTCAGTTAATTGACGAGATTTTTTAAACAGATTTTGAACAAATTTTTGAATTTTTTTTAACCATTTAACCATGAAAGGGATCCAGAAGGTTTTAGAACAGTCTTCGAAAGACGTTTGAGTTTCAAACGATCTCGGTAAAATTGTCTTTTGACTCCATTTGAAAGAAATCCAGAAGAGGAACAGTTTTCGAAAGATGACTGGGTTTCAGAAGATCTCGTTAAAATGGTCTCCCTTTCTTTTCATGTACTCCCCTTTTGTTCTTTGCCACGTTTTGTGCATTTTGCTTCAAATGAAACGTGGCAAACCCCGTTTTAGCATGGTCACTGCAAAATTTTGAACAGATGAACTGTTTTCAGAGGGAAAAGATTAAAAATGAACATCTGTTTTGAGTTTTTCGATTTTCCATCAAAATCTCGAAGGTCTCGTGACGGATTAAAAAATAGGAAAAGACGAATAAGGAGAATCCACAGCTTTGATGATGATCCCCAAACCTTAGATCACAGCCTATTCTCCAATCTTGAATTTGCTGAGGTTCCAACGTCGCTGAGTGAAAAAGAAAGTCTTTCTTTTTTATCGGAAAAAATGCCGAATTAGCAAAAAAAAATTATCTCCGATCCAGTGTGACTGAAAAGTATCCGAATTATTTGAGTGATTATTGGCTTTCTGAATTTTTCAATTTCCTTCGGAATTTCTTGTCCGAATTTTCAAAAATTATCTTTGTTCCAGAGTGACTGAAAAATACACGAATTATTCGACTGATTGGTGAATCTCTAAATTTTTTAATTTCTTTTCAGTTTGGACTTTCTTGTTTGAACATTTCTTGTCAAGGAATTCTTTCCATTCCAGAGTGATCAAGAAACATCCGAACTATCTGAATTTCCTCTATTAACAGTAGCTTCGGAGTTTCTTTTCCAACATTCAAGCATCTTGAAAATTCATCTCGGTGCCAGAGTGACAGAAAAACATCTGAATAATTTAACTCTCTGAATTTTTAAACTTCTTGTCAATTTCTTACTAAATCTAGCTTCGGAAAGTTTCAGAGTGAAAGAAAAATATCCGAATGAGTTGACAGATTTCTGACTCTCTGAATTTTTGATCTTCGGAATTTCTTGCGAGGAATTCAAGAAATTCTTTCCGTTTCAGAGTGACTAAGAAACATCCGAATTATTGGAATTTTTTTTAAATTCTTGACAATTTCCGTAATAAATCCCAGCTGTAGAATTTCTTGTCCAATCTTCTTGTCTATTTCAACATTCAAGGATCTCAAAAAATCATCTCCGTTCCATAATGACTGCTTTTTTTCTTATATAATTTGCGCGTGCAACTTTAAAACTTTCGAATTATTTGACTGACTGCTGACTCTCTGAGTTTTCGGTCTTCTTCTCAATTTCCTCCACTAAGCCTAGCTTCGGAGTGTCTTGTCCGAAATTACAAAAAGTATCATTGTTCCAAAGTGACTGAAAAATATCCACATTTCGAGGTGGATAATAGCAAAAAATCAATTTTACTTGAAAAACACTCTCAGACAAACTCGCTCAGTTCAAAAATAGAGTAAAAATTTAATAGTGAACGTTTTCGAAAAAAGGAACTGAAAGGGAAAAAATTTTAGATCCATAAGCAAGTCCTTTGTTTCCTTCAACACTTACCTTGACTGCATTGAGCAAGTGAACGAATTTGCCTTGAAGCGACTGTCTTGGACGCCGAATTCCTTGCTTAGTGAAGGGTCGCATGCTTATCGTCGAAAGACTACTCAGCTGTTAAAACACATATTCATACATTTCCTTCTTCATTTTATTTCTTTATTCATACATCTTCCATCAAAACAAAGGAAAAACTAACCGTCCGTAACAATGCCACGATCCGTAGCATTTGCTCTTCTAATGATGTGCGCTCTTCTTGCACTTCAAATGCTCGCCGTTTCTGGAGAAGCCTACTATGACGAGGAGGGTAAGTGAAATGATTGTTTTTCTTATTCAAAACTTATTTTAAAAAAATGCTTTTATTTAAAATTAATTCATGGCATAATTTATTTATTTTTAATTTAATAAAAATTTATTTTTTATTTAATTTTACACTTATTGTTAAAAAATTCCCCGGAAATTAAAGAACAATCATGTAGGCGTCATAACTAATTTCTTAAAAAATAAAAATCAATTCAAATAAATCCCGATTATATAAAAAAAAACCTTCAAAAACAATGCAAAAAAAATGCCCCCAACTACCCCACAAGCAAATTATCCCTGTAGTTAAATTTGGGTGTGGCCACAGGTGGTTTGGATCTCCAGCTGAAAGACATTCCGAGTCTCTTTCTTTCAGTTTTCTTTTCCTCCACCAAAACAGAAAATAGAATAGAAAAAAAAAATAGAGCAAATATTTTGACAAGGATGATTATGCTGACGATGGGGATGATGATGACGAAAGGGACACTCCTTTTCACTCAAGGAATTTGCGTAGGAGGGACATTTCTCAGTCGATTGTTATTGATATACCTATTTGTGTCCCATTCTGAAGTAGAATAGTTGGCATAAGAAGTGCGTGTGTACGCGGACAATAACAACTAATGACAACGCCTACTGTGCGACACCGAAATCAAAACCAGATTGAAATTGACGACAAGGAAGAAGAAAAAAATATCAACAACCTTAAGGATGTATCATATTTTGACGAATAAAAAGTCAGCTCACGTTGCCATTCAATGTGTTCGGGGGCAACAAAAAAAGGGTTGACAGGATAAAGGTGCCCACTGACGTGGGTGCTATTCAAGACATGTTTCCTCAATAAATCACATCCACCTACGCCCGCGAGTACCTGTCAGGGTTACGCTTCCGAGATGACAGTCTGTTCGAAGGATGTGGTGGATTAGCTCCAACGGTGTATTGTTGCATAAATAATGGAACTGGATATCCGATTTCTATTGTTTCTAGGTCAGACTATCCCCCCCTTTCGACAAAAAGGGTGTGAGGACTGAAAAGCCGTCGTTTTAGTTGAAATTTTCTCTGAAATACTAGGCGGCCAGTATTTCTGCCAATGTGCACACTTTGACATTGAATATCTCGGGAACAAAAGGACGTAGTGAAAAGGCAATGGTAGGGTTTTCTAGATAATGACTTCCTCTTCAAGACATGCAGAATAAGGAATCGCATATCGCCCGATTTGTGTTGAATTTCTGGTAAAATATGTTTCGTTTTTGGAAAAAACGCCATATCTCGGAAACGGTGCGTCGGATCGCAATTTGGCTTTTGGTTAAGTCTTTTTTCCAAACACGCACCACCGGATGACGCAACTTTTAAGCCCAAATTCACGGCTCTAGCTATTATAGAACCCCACTTTTGGTCAAAAATAAGGTGGTGTTCGACCAAAAAACCAACTTTTTGACGGAAAAAGCATCTTTTTCTGCAAAAATGAGCCATATCTCAAAAATGGTGTGTTTGCCGGTAATTTAGCTCTTAATATTTTTCATGCAGCCATTCAATACGAACATTTTAAATCCAAATTTGTGGCTCTAGGTTAAACCGTTTCCGAGATATAGCCAAAACATGGCATCAGGACGAGGTTATGTACTCCTTCGTCTCAAGGATTTTTTCAACTTTTTGACCATATCCTTTGGCCAAATCCTTTCAAACTTCAAACACATCATCAGCTACGGAATCTCTGCCGATCTATACAAAGAATTTTATCCAAATTTGGGTTTTTAAAAAATCGACACAAATTCAGAGGAAAAGTCGACCACGAAGTTTCGCAATTGACTGCATATTTCGGTGAAAACGTGACATTTTTTTGAATTTTCAAAATTTTGCCAAATTTGGATTCGAAAATGGGTAGGGATCGTTGGGTTGATGGTGTTTAAGGGAGAAATTATGAATTTGAAAGGATTCCGTGCCGCAGGACTCGACAGGATCAAAAAAAGGACATCATTTTTCATACAAAAATTTTTCGCTAGTATCCTTTGCAGACATCCTAGCGGTGTTTAATACCAACATTTTGATACCACAATTGTAGTCCTAGGCCTAATAGTTTCCGAGTTATGGCCAAAAAATGGCATCAAAAAGGACGAATGAAAAGCAGTTATTTTTGTAGAAAATTCGCCATATCTCAAAAATGGTGCGTCGGGCGTCGATGTTGCTCTCAACAACTTTTATGCAGGCATTCAATACGAACAGTTTGAATCAAAATTTGTTGTCCTAGGTTTAATAGTTTTCGAGCTATGGCCAAAAATGTCATGAATCGGAAATTATGAAAAAGTTAAATATTTTTAAAAAATGCGCCATTTTTCGAAAATTTTGTGTCTGGCTTCGATTTTCTACTCCCAAGTTTTATGCAGGCATTCAATACGAACAGTTTGAATCAAAATTGGTTGTCCTAGGTTTAATAGTTTTCGAGCTATGGCCAATAAATGGGATCAAAAACGACAAAAAAAACAGTCTATTTTTTAGAAAATGCCCCATACCTTGAAAACGGTGTGTCCAACGGCAATTTCGCATTTGGTTAAGTCTTTTTCTAGTGATGCAGAGCTGTACGGTCTTATGGCGCAATTTTTAAGCCTAAATTCACGGCACTAGCTGCAATGGAACCCGAGTTATAGACAAGAGTTGGGAGGTGTTTGATGAAAACCAGCCTTTTGTTGCGAGGAACTCAGAGTGTATACTTTGACATTGAATATCTCGGGAATGGAGGGATGTAGGGTGAAAGTAGTGATGGGGGGTTGTAGGTAATGACTTCAAGACACGTCCATTTCGCACATAAATTCCCCCCTGAAATCAACAGAATTATGCAACTTGTCCGGTTTATTTCTTGAGATCTAATCTGACACCAGCACACTCTGGGGAAAGAGACGACAGTCAAAATTCCCAAAGGAGGCACTTCATCTCGTCTTGAAGCATGCATGCAAATTGCAATATCGTATTTCACTTGTCATCATTGTCCCTCCCTATTCAAATTAAAAAAAAAAAAAAAAAACGAAAAACTGAACCACACAAGCACGTTTTGCAGAGACAACAAAACAACATTTTACTTCTTTTAGTATTCAAGGCGGATACTCTTTGAGCTTAGTCAATGACAAGTCGGTATTGTCTACGCGCCACTTAAAGTCACGTTGTCGGCGCGTCTCTGTATGGCTCTGTGTGTCACATCTGTTAGTTTTAATTATTTATGCCTCTTTCGCTTCATTCAATTAAAGATGATTTATGGATTTTTGTTCTTTTTTTTTTCTTCTTCTCTTGTTTTTTTTTTTGCTATTTTTGTGACCTTCGTTTTGTGTGACACAAAATTTGGGGAAATTAAAGAGGTTTGAATTTAAATTTTTGGGGGGCAGAGGATTAGGGTGATCCTTGAGCTGGAGATTTGGGACTTTTTTTGAGGGAATTTTTTTAAGGGGGGGATTTTTAATAAATGCGGACTTGGTCAGATGTGTAAGGCATCCTTATCGTTTTGTCTTTGCCGCACAAATCTCTTTCTCTCCGAATTTCCCTCTAACTCGAATTTTTTCGCCATATTTATTTTGGCATTACCCTCATTTCCCTCTAACTGGAACTCATTTTGATATCCCGTGAAAATTCGACTTAGAGGGAGTCGACTGTAGTTTGAATTTTATTTTATTTTATTTTTTCCTCTCATTTCATTAATTTTTTTGAAGATCTAACAAATCTTAAAGGGTGCCTAATACATTTGGCTAAGGCTGTATAATAATAATAATGGCGGCGCTACAGTCCGAGATGGACCTAAGTCTAGCTTCTCATTTCTAAATTTAATTGTTGCCTTTTTAGGAAAGAATGATCTCTCAATGTCCAGTGAGAACGAAAGGAACTCTGTCCGAGATCTAGCTGACAAGTGAGTTTACAAGTCACTCCAAGCCAAACTCGATCACTCATTTGTTTGCTTTTCTTTACAAAAAAAACCAAAACAGACGTTCTTCAAGCATCTTTGCCCATCGCATCGGTTGCATTCCCCGTGGCGGAATATGTGACTACCGCAAGAGTGCTTGCTGCAATAACACAGCTTGTCGCTGCAATTTCTGGGGAACAAACTGTCGCTGCCAGAGAATCGGACTGTTCCAAAAGTGGGGCTAAATCAAGGAAGCATTGCAGGACCGTTTCTTTTTTTTGTTTTAAAAAAAATGTTTATTTTTTGCGCTTCGCTATAAGTTTGTTTAAAAAATGAATTGAAAAAAAAAAATTAACTGTCGACGCGACACTCTCTTTGGATGCAGAACGGATTTACGAAAAAGGACATGCATTTGGAAAAAAATTAAAACTAACATTTAAATATTAGAAAAAAAACATCTTGAATAATTATAATAACATTGAAATTTAGTAACACCAAGTTTTGACAAAATACGTGTATAAACATATACCTAAAAATTAAAAAAACAATTAAATTATATTTATGAATTAACTATTTTTAATACAAAACATATTTACATGAAAAGTAGTTATAAATTAAACAAAAAAATATATAGCGCTTTAATTAAATTAATATGTTTCAAAAAAATGTATGTTTTCAAAAAAAATTCCAACATCTTTCAAAAATAGAAATCAAAGCTTGTAGAATGTAGAAAACATAGAAAACGATGCAAAATTTAAATCAAAAACCCATAGAAAGTAGACTCAGACTTAAAGCAGATCAAGACAAAAAAGAACAGGATCAGATTTGATTTTTCTATTTTTTTCTTGTCCTTATGAAAGACTAGGCTTTTTATGGCGAAGGGCTCACGTTATTTGAAGTCCAGTCGAACGAAAAAAAAAAACACTAAGAGGGTCACAACAAATTCAACGAGTCTCCTTATTCATTAAAATCTAAAAAGTTGGGACTATAGAGGCAACGTAGAGTTGGGACTATAGAAACAGCGTTAAGTTAGGACTATAGACATAATGTAATGTTAGGACTATAGACTCAATTTAAAGTTGGGACTATAGACGCAATGTAAACATAGGACTATAGACGCAATGTAAACATAGGACTATAAACGCAATGTAAAGCTGGGACTGTCTTTAGTCCCATTGTCTCTTTATATCTCAATGTAAAGTTGGGTCTAGAGACACAATGTAAAGTTGGGACTACAGAGACAATGTAAAGTTGGGTCTAGAGACACAATGGAAAGTTGGGACTATATAAACAATGTAAAGTTTGGTCTCGAGACACAATGTAAAGTTGGGACTACAGAGACAATGTAAAGTTGGGACTATAGAGACAATCTAAAGTTGAGACTGTCTATAATCCCATTTTCTCTTTATACCTCCATGTAAAGTTGGGACTATAGACACAATAAACAGTTGGGACTATAAACAAAATGTAAAGTTGGGACTATAGACACAATATAAACTTGGGACTGTCTATAGTCCCATTGTCTCTTTATATTTCCATGCAAAGTTGGGACTATAGACACAATGTAGGGTTGGGAATATAGCCAAAATGTACAGTTGGGACTATAAAGACAATCTAAAGTTGGGACTATAGAAACAATTAACAGTTGGGACTAAAGACACAATGTAAAGTTGGGACTAAAGACAAAATGTACAGTTGAAACTATAGACAAAATGTACAGTTAGGACTATAGAGACAAAGTTGTTTCAAAAAAGAGGTGACAGAAGTTAGTGTATGGAAAATCGGTAAATGAATCATTTGAATTTAAACTAATATTTTTAAGGTATCAAAATTCCCAAATCATCAAGTTTACTTTTTAAGTATTTCAAGAGTGATGCTAGTTTCTCAAAAATAAATCAATGTCGTATTTATAGATGTCATAAAATACAAATTTATATTTTTTTTTTGGGTACATGATGCAAGTAACTTATATATTTCTTTATTTATTTTGTTTAATATATATATATTTATTTCTATATTTATATTTAAATACATAAATATAATAGGAAGCATTCAAGGCAGCAAAATTAATGACAAAGGTCTTAAAAATATTCTCATATCTTTTAGGTTAAGTTCCTTAAATTAATTTGCTCAGTAAATTTAATTTTAAAAAATTAAAAAAAATATATATATAAAGACGAAACAAGGATAAAAATAGATACAAAGAAAGTATAAAATTAAAATTATGAAGGCAACAGATGATGAAAAAAAAATATATATATTCCATTAAATTAAAACCTATTTACATTATATATATACATTTGTGTAGAAAAAACATATATACTATATACAAAAAAATATCACATCCTAAATATGGTGAAGTTTACAAAAAAACAAAAATTATTTATGTATACACATGTTAAACACATAAAAAAAAATTTAAAAAAAAAAATTAAATGTAAAAATTACTATGAACTACATATTCAATGGATTTAAAGAAAATTAAAATATTTTAAATAAAAATAAATATTCTAAATATTCTTGTATACATATATGTTTTCAAAAAAAAAACAGATATTCTAAATATACCAGGACATATAATCTAAATATTCTAGATATATGTGGATATTCTTGTTTTACTCCAAATGTACGTGTTAGATGAACGTAAACAAAAATGAAATAAAATTTTGCGATCGATGTTTTGAAAAATGAAGGCTCAAGACGGTCAAAATTTTAAGTGTTTTATTTAAAATTGGGTGTCTCTTTGACCGAACCAGACGGGGGCTGTGTTGTCCAGTATTAGGCGTTGAGTCCGTAGACGACTGTCGCTGTACAGTCCATATAGTCTTTTTTTTTTAGAATATTTTTCAAACACTACTGGAGCACTCAGACTCAAAACTGGTCCGTTGTACTTCCAGGTAGCAACCTACTCCAGTGTCGTTAATTTTATCCCAACGGCAAATGATGACTGGACCAGATTCGATTTTACTGGGATTCGAACCTGGGACCCCTCCACCTTGGGGCAGGCACTCAACCAACTGCGCCATCCGGTCGTCTCCATATAGTTTTTGTCTCCAAAAAAAACATCAAAATAGATTGATACCTGATTGGAGTCTTGATCAGCGTTTAACAGTGATCTTTCCAAATTCTCAGTATCAACGAGTTGTCCCGACAGGCCACTGTCCGAAAGTTCATACTCCTTCTATCCTTTGGTAGAACTTTCAGACATTCTTCCTTCCTTAACCGATCTCGACTGCCTCCATCGATCGCTTCTGAATCTCCTCCAGTCTATTCAGTCCAAATTCCACGCAAAAGATCTTCGATCGATCGCTTCTGAATCTCCTCCAGGTTCACGCATAAACTCAACAGACCTCTGAAGCTTCTGTTTGTGACACTCTGTTAGGGAAATCTGTAAACACCAATGATTCAGAGCTTCATCTGCTTCCCATGGTTGCATCTATCACGATTGAAAACACATCTGATGCAATCCCCCCCCCAGGGCGCATTGAACGTTGATTGATAATGAGAGACAATAAATTCTCCCATCAAAAGCTAGCTAGTTTTTTGTTTTCATAAAATGCAATCGATTGGAGAACTTGAAAGCCACTCCCCCGACACTAAGAACGTTTGGCAAGACACACACTGGGGATATCTTTCGTTTCGACTTGCCAAACTGGATTCTCAGTAAACCCTCCTGCTGTTCACTTGTTGCAACAGAGAAGTTATTCACGAGTGAGGCGTCATTCAGTGGATTTATTTTAGGAAAAAAAAAACCTAAGCTCTCAAAGGTCATACACTGAATCCGGCTTCTAATATTTGTTTACCGTTTGCTGATGAATAAGAACAATGAACAAATGAACATTTCATTTCGAGATGAATTATTTCATGAACTGTGCACTTTTAGAATATAAATTCAAACCTCTGACCACTGGTTTGAGGTCGAACTAACAAGTAAATCTAGATTTTCTCAGTTGATAACCGTTAATTCCTGCAACATGGGCTGAAGTGTTTCGTTTTTTGGCTTCAAAATTAAGTACCAATTCATTTTTGTCTCAATGAACTGAACATAAAATCTCAAGACTTTATGTTAACCTGTTCACCTTTTTATTTGAAGAGGCAGCATTGTACAGAAGATAAAATTAATTAGACGATGGGGCGAGATGGAGACGAGTAAATGGTGTCTGGTGGATGGTTGCTGGTGGATGGTTGTGTCCATTGTATCCACGTAGTTATTGTGGGCGTTGTTGTCTTCTTTTTTTTCTGGAAATCTACAGATGATGATCGTAAGACAACGATGAGCATATCGTGTGTAACCATTTCATCGTGACTTGTTATCTGTACTTGGCTTTAAGTGGTTGTTGCATCTCTCTACCACCACCACCATCGTCACCAGCATTTCCCCCCCTTCCATCCAAAGCAGAGAAGAAAACGAAAAAATGTGAAGAATTTCGAAATTGATTTTCCAACAGGATATCCTTTAAATCGATTTAATAATCATCTTCAACGATGATGTAGTCGCCCCCTCCCTCCCCCCATTCGGCATTTCAGGTCACGGGTTTCACGACTGCTCACTTTTATGACATCTCTTTATGAAGGTACTTCAATGAATACATAAATCTTTGATGAAAATAGGAAATGATTCATAGCCATGGCTAAAGGGTGATTTTACTTTCACTGCAGCATAGCCTTAGGTCATTGCCGAACGGTCAATTTATCAACCAGAAGACGTGTTGTTTTGATGCGATTTTGGAATATTAATTAATTTTGAGAGTGGAGGCGAGGTGATGATGCAAGTAATCGTCTATCGAGGACAGATGGACTGATTGGAAGGTTGGATTAGGTTGAAGTGGCTTAAGACCCGGACCGACTGTTGACTGCATTAAGACCCGAATCGACTGTTGAAGTGGCTTCAAAATGCATTAAGACCCGAGTCGACTGTTCCCCTTGGGATAATCCCTGTTGTAATCCAGCTCGAGTTTACTATGAAGTGCTTCTGACAGATTCCAAACCAAGGCTGCAGATTTTGTTGAAGAAGAAGACGCTATTCGAAGAAAAAGAAGTACAAATGCCTAAATAGATCAGGCCCTATTGGACCTCGAATGTCAACCCTGAGCATTAGGCGACCTGTTCCTAAGTTCCTAAGCAGCTGCAGCAGTGCATCACTGTATCCCTGCAGCACTGCATCACTGCATTTCGCATTCACTGCATGACTGTATCACTGCATTCCTGTATCACTGCATCACTACATCACTGCATCACTGCATCACTGTATCACAGCATTTCTGCAACACTGCATCACTGCAGCACTGCATCACTGCATCAATGTATCAATGCATCACTGCATCACTGCATCACTGCATCACTGCATCACTGCATCACTGCATCACTGCATCACTGCATCACTGCATCACTGCATTACTGCATCACTGCATCACTGCATTACTGCATCACTGTATCACAGCATCTCTGCAACAGTGCATCACTGCATCACTGCAGCACTGCATCACTGCATCAATGTATCAGTGCAGCACTGCATCACTGCATCACTGTCTTACTGCATTTCTGCAACACTGCATCACTGCATAACTACAATCTATCTATGACCTATCCAACCAAACCAAACCCTACAGCAATAGGACGCAAATGTTTGCCAAGAGAGAATGGAAGAGTCAATACCAATTGAAACTCTGTTGTCAAAACTCTTGCAGAACTGCACCCATCATCCATCATCAAATGTGTGTCAACACATTTGCCTTCTGCACATTCGAAAAAGATCCCTTCCCATCAAAACCGCTTGCCGTTAATGAGGGAGCAAAACGATTAGTAAAAATCTCCTCTGCCATTACCCAATATATACCTTAACACATAAAAAATAGCCAGAAGAAGGAAAACAACGAAAAAAAAAAGATACCCTAATAAATATGAAAGCCAAATAAAAGGTAAAAACGAACGTTACATCACACCCGATTGCGGGTAGACAAACAATCTTCGCGCCTCGACTACTGGACTGCCGCTAATATCTACTCACATATGCACGATACGTGTGTCTCTCAAACGTGCGTGTTAAACCCGAGAACTCATCTCTTGCCTCGCCTGTGTCTTTCTTTTGTTCGGCAAATCACGAAAAAGACACGAAAAAAAAGAAGTTAAGTCGACAACTCAATAACACCACCACCGGACGAAAAAATCCACTCCTCTATGAGGAAAGACTCTTCACCAAAATAAGACAAAAAAAAGGCCAACAGCGAAACGTAATCCATTAGATGGCCCTATGTCTTTTTTTGATTAAACGCCTGAAGTACGTAAATGGGCAGCCATACGACGACGCGTCGATGAAATATGCTTGCAAAATCGACACATTCTACCCGTGCTCTGTGGAAAGTCTCCGACAGTGTTGTAAGGCAGCCGAGATTTAAACTTGAATTCGAGACAAGACAAATCGGCAAAGTCCTTGTTTGAGTCCGTGAACTTTATAATTGACATGTCACTCTCGCCGGAGGCGGGCAGATCGTCATTTGTCGCATCACTTTCGATTTGGGCAGACGAGTGGGCATAGACTCACAGTCGCACGCCATAATTTAGAACCGGTTTAATCAATTCCATTTAGAGGCTTTGGTCTTATTCGCTGCTGTTGCAATCAATTGTTTGCTTTTTTCACCTTTCCTAAGTCTGTGAGGCGTGTGTGTAATATTATCTAAGCATCAATTCACAGATTTCGTCTTCTATTCAATGAAAGTGTCCGCCTGGCTGTTGGGTGGTTGATGTAAGGGCGGATGGGTTGTATGATTTTGCTTGGAATTTGATGGATAGAGTCTTGTATTTGGTAAGGCACTTGATTAAGGTCACGGAGGTGGACCATATCTCACAGGCGAGTTGATGCGTGTGACTTCATAGCTCATCTCCAGCTGGAGTTCTGCAGACAGTCTTCGAAACTTTGACTCTGAATCAGTGGGACAATGCAACAGAGGACGTCCACGGGGGCGTATCCAAGTGGAGAGTGACTTCAGCCATCAGACTGTGGCCATGGACTGTGGCGCCATCAGAAGAACGGTGAAGAGGCTTGTTGGTTAAAGCCGCAGACTGTAGCGCCATTAACTTGTTCCTAAGTTCCTAAACGTCGCTGCATGACTGAAGCACTGCATCACTGCATCACTGCATGACTGCAGCAGTGCATCACTGCATCACTGCATGACTGCAGCAGTGCATCACTGCATCACTGCATGACTGCAGCAGTGCATCACTGCATGACTGCAGCAGTGCATGACTGCAGCACTGTATCACTGTATCACTGCATCACTGCAGCACTGCAGCACTGCAGCACTGCATCAATGCATCACTGCATCTCGACATCACTGCATCTCGGCATCACTGCATCACTGCAGCACTGCATCACTGCAACACTACATCATTGCAGTAATGCAGAAGAGGAAGTGTCGAGAGCCTTGGTGGTTGAGGCCCAACTCAATCCCAGACAGTGGCGCCATCAGAAGAAGCGTAGAGGGGCTTGTTGGTTGAGGCCCAACTTCATCCCATGACAAGAAGAAAGAAGAAGATAGTCCGTCTGCACCAGAAGCAATATTCCACTTCAGTCTCGATACCGTTATCCTGGCCTCGTCTATGTCCGGGGGCCACAGTACAGTTCCACGTTCCCAACCTTGGCGTTGATCACTTAAAAGCAAAGATCTGAGGATCCTTCTGTGGCGCATGAAATTCCCCAGTAAATTTAGGAGTGATTCAAATGAGAATTCAAAAGAAAATGCAGACAAAGAGGAAAAGATGCAACATCCTTTCAATTCAAACACCCAATTGATGATGTAACCCTACGGATGATCTCCTCTTGACCTATCCAACCCACCTTTCACAACTGAAAAACGTGAAGCCAGAGTTATTGCAAAACTCATCCATCCATCCTTTTGTTTAAAAGACACTCAATAGAATAAGCCATCAATCAAAAGACACTCGTACCTCTGCGCAAAGACCACAAAAATAAGCAATATAATCCAAAAAAAAAAATGTATATCCTCCTCGACTGATTCCCTTGAAGTTAAAGTAATAATTTTGCGACCATGAATTCCCACCTAGGCGCACCGCATCTTTGTATCTCTGAACTTTACCCATTCAAAGGCGACGAAAAAAATGATATTTCATAGCCAACCTTGTTTGGTTTAGTTTAATTTTAGACGAAATATAAAGTGTTCTTCCTCAAAAAAAAACAAACAAACAAACAATTTAAATGCACTTACGAGAGAGATGAGATCCCCCCCCTCCCTCTCTCGCACCATCAGTTTATGGTCTGACATCAGACCATAAAGCAACGGTTCCCTCGGAGATGATTTGTTAACCTCCTTGTCCACCATGTGAATATATCGATGGACATGAACGTGTACCCCCCGGAGATAAACAATTGTTAACCTAGTCAACGAACACAGCATCTACAAATTTTTTGTACATATTTTTGCTTTAACTTTGTTGCACTTTGTGTACTCGGGTTACCTCCGTGTCTGAACAGAGAGACAGACACAGAGAGAGAGAGAAAAAAAACAACGAACATTTGAACTCCAAAGCAGCATCATTTTTACATCGTTTTCTGTATATACGCGCGGGTACCTTGCGAATACAAGCGCATCAAACATCCAAATGAGAGAAAAAAAAAACCAATCAAACCGAAGATGGGTAACCACATCATACCAACCAACCAACCAACCTCCCAACCAACCAACGAACTAACCATCCAACCACTGGACCACTGAACCAACCGCCAAACCACCGAACCACCAAACCAACCAACAACCATTGGAAAAAAAAAAAACAAAAAAAAAGACGACGCGAAAAAAGAAAAAAAAAATGTATTGTAAATAATTTTTGTGTCTTCAATCTTAGCCATCCCTCCAATTGGATAGATGGCTATACAGGTATTTAAGCTAAGATTAAATGAGTTTTCCATTTAGTTAGTGTGACATCGTCAAATACCGTGTATCTTCACTCTTTTTGGTAAAGATTATAAGAAAAACTCTGCTTTTTTCTTAAGCTACAGATTACAGATTTGGCTATTGTGGAACAAACAAAAAAAAATTAAATATAACGGTTAGTGGGAATAGAAATAAATACTCGCATAAGAAAGTGGAAAAGTGAAGAGAAACTGATAGATCCTTAGACTTCCTTTTTGAATTTTTTTTTTTAATTTTTCTTCTTGTTCTAAATTTGTGGTCTATGCTTTTTTTTGTAATTTTGATCAAAAGGACAAAGGACACAATATTTAGTGCTAAATTTTGAACAGAACTGTTTGGTCAAAAAAGTTCCTGTGCCAAATTTTGAGGACAGACGGATAAAATGTGTGCCAAATTTTGAACAATGGCAGACAAATATATTTTGTCAAAAAAATACCCGTGTCAAGTTTTTGATCAAACAAACACCTGTACTAAATTTTGAACATCGAGTTTTTAAGTGATAATCATCCCAAGCGCATCAAAGATGGAAAATGTCTTTAAAAAAAATGATTGTGGTCTCCTTTTTTCAAATACCCATCAAAAGATCATTGAAAGGAACTATAATTTTGATCAAATGGACATATTACAAATTTTTGTACCAAATTTTGAAAAAATATTTGGTCACAAAAATACCTGTTCCAAATTTTAAATAGGAGCAGAAGCAAATTGTTGGTGAACAAATACGTGTACCAAATTTTATTTTGAATACCGACGGAAACAAGTTTTTGGTCAAAAAAATGCCTGTGCCAAATTTTGAATGTTGACAGGAATACATTTTTGACCAAAAAATCCCTGTGCCAAATTTTGAATATTGACAAATAAACAAGTGAATATTGACAGAAACAAATTTTTGATCAAAAAACATCTGTACTAAATTTTGAACATTGACATAAGCAAAGTTTTGGTCAAAAAAGTTCCTGTGCCAAATTTTGACTACCAAATTGTTAAGTGAGGGATAGAAAATGTCTTACAATTAAATTCCAATTTTGATCAAATGGACTTAGGACAAAAAACAAATTTTTGGTCAAAAAAATACCTGTACTAAATTTCGAATTTTAAGTGATAATCATTTCAAAAACTGTGTAGAGATAGAAAATGACTTTTTTTTTTATCAACGGGACTACAACAGAAAAAAAACATTTTTGATCAAAAAATATCTGTACCAAATTTTGAATTTTAAGTAATAATCGCCTCAAAATGTGCTACAATCTACCACAAACGGGGACATTTTAGATCTAGACCCTTTCTGAACCTTTTTCATCACGAAATATTTTGATCAAAAATTGTCTGTGTGAATTGAAGGAGACGTCCTTAAAGTTAATACACACACAAATGTCTTGAGTCGAGAAGATTCTCTGTTAAATTTGAACTTTGATGGATAGTCTCTGGATTTTTTTAGGTCCTTGTCAAATTTTGATTCTGTCAACTCCTTGCCACAAATTTGACAGTATTTTGATCCAGAGGCATTGTCTGTCAACTTCTGACATCAAATCAAAAGTTGGTCCAGAGGCATATTCACACTGGAGCATTCAGACTCAAAACTGATCCATTGCAACCTACTCCAGTGCCTCAAATTTGATCCCAACGGCAAATGGTGACTGAACCAGATTCTATTTCACTGGAATTCGAACCTGGGACTCCTCTAACTTGGGGCAGGCACTTAACCAACTGCGCCATCCAGTCATTCCCCTAGAGGCATTGTCATCAAATGAAAATCTGCCAGAGATCCACAAGTCCTGAAACAAATTTAAACAAAAACAAAATTCCCTCATCCTCATCATCATTCCCCCGCTTCAAAACTCCATTCAACCAAAGAGATGCATAACAAAACACAAAAGAAACAAAAAAATCGTCGTGACATTTTAATTCATTCAGGACACGATCGTGTACAAAAGCCTCAACCTCTAACATCACGCTAAATCCCATCTTACTTCCTACAAAACTACCGGTGACACATTAACTTCACCAGAAAGTTCATAAACATTATGAAATATTACAAGAAAAACGTAACACCTCAACAGACACGAACTGCCTTTGAAAGACCGTCAAAAGACGTAAGCTTCAATGATTGACTGTTAAATCAATCATCATCATTCTCGCATATACACACACACAGAAACACCCAGCCATGCGCTGCAGCATCCCTCTGCGAGTGTATGCAGAGCGGTGTATCTTCACTCTCACAAAAGGTCAACCGATAGACGTTATGTAATGCAAACCATAAATACCGGAGACCCTCCGCGAAACAGTCAAAAAAAAAAAAAGAAGAAAACCTACTCACTGCAGAAAAATTTTAAATGCTGTTTCGTTTCGTTTTGTTTTGTTTTAGGTCGAAAAGCATTTAAGGTCTATTGTGTGTCACCGGGGGGACGGCCGGTGAGGTGAAGATGTTGACCATAAAAATTAGCAAAAGGCACATTTGAATTTCGTTAAATAACCAAAAACAAACGATGAATGAGTGGGGTGGCATCCACATCTTTGGGGTTTCTGGTTTCCCATGGCGCTGCTGCTGGTGACAACAGTCGTGTTGCAAGAGACCGTGTGTATTGACATTTCTGACTGTGTAATTGCTGAATGATACCCAAACCAGACACAGTTCGATATAAACTCCGAAAGCGGCTATTGATTACGATTCGGCGACAATCTGTTGATGATTAGACCGTGTGAATGCATAAGAGTTATGACTGAAGTTACGCCTCAACCCGTTGGCAATAATTTGATTTACATCAATTAGAGTCGAAGCATTCGTTGTTTTGTCGAATTTTCAAGGCCATCTGTTCGTCTTTGGTCTTGAGTTGAGAAGGATTAGAAGGAATCGTCGACACAAACATTTAACTGCCCATCCATCACATCTAAGAGAACAAGTAAAGTCAAACAAAAGACCGGCTAAACAAGTGGTATGATGTCAGTACTTGAAGCAAGAATTACGTACCGTAGGTTCATTAGACTAACCGGTTTCGTTTTTCGCTTCTGACATGTCAGTCGGTTGGTTTAGGTCAAACAGGATTGAGAATAAATTATGACTTCACTTGACTCTGCGAGGTAATGTATGGCTTGCACTTGCGATATGACATACAAAAGTTCAGGGCTAAAGCAATGACATCGATCAAAAATTTATTCGTTTAGGATGTGGGCATTTGTTCTCGGTACGAAATTTGTCATTTTGTATGAAATTTTGTGCCGTGAGGAGTGGTTCTTTGGTTTTTGTCACCTGAGAGATGACGTGAATGTTTACAAATGGGTTTTGACCAGATTTGCTTTGCAATGAGACATTGGATCATCTTCGATTTAGTGATTCCAATCAGGGTTCCCAATTTGGACCGAAACAATAGAAGGACATCAGTGTTGCTTGGACATTGATCCATTGGTGTAACATTCGGTACGGAAGCTGGGCACTGATGGTGCTCCAATGCGTGAGCTGACCTTATTTGTGTCTGCCTAGCAATGACTTATATTTCTGCTCCGTTTTCAAGACATTTTCTAACGAAATGCATCCCAAATCCTCGCGAATACTTCACTTCCACTTGACAAGGTAGCATTTCTCGAACTTCGCCTCCAAATAGCCAACCAGGTCACTCGCGTTACAAAATCCTACCTCATTTCCCATCTACATTTGATTTCCTATCCACTCTGATACCCCAAATCCTTCAGTTCGTCCTACTTCTCGAGAAAATCGTTTCAGAAAACATCCTGTCCTCCAAGATCCCCGCTTGAAAGAGGACATCACAAAAATCGCTTCTAACTTACCAACCACATCACTCCCATTACAAAATCAAACCTCATTCCTCATCTACATGAAATTTCCTATCCACCCTCATATCCCACATCCTTCACCTCGTCCTAATTACCAAGCACGTCCTTTCAGAAAACATCATATCCTCAAAGATCACTGCTTGAGAGAGGATGTCACAAAAGTCGCTTCTAAATCCCCAACCACATCACTTCCATTCAAAATTTTTACCTCTATCCGCATCTACATTCAATTTCCTTTCGATCCTCATATTCCACATCCTTCAACTCATCCTAGTTATCGAGAAAATCCTTTTACAAATTTCATCCTTTTCTTTTTCGAATCAAAAGTTCATTCATTTTCAGCAAAAAAAGGCGACCCATTTGTGTTCTCAATTTACTTCATTTTTTCGTGTGACATGTGAAATTTTTCCAAAAGTCGATTTTGAGCAGGAATTTCACATCAAATCTTGGGGGCTGAGTCTGAAAATGATAACTGAAGCGAATTCAATCAAAAATTTGATTAGAAATCGAGGAAAATTCGAGAAAATTGAATTTTCCATTTTTCATAAATTCAATTTAGTCGACAGAGAAACACAATAATTTTTGCTCATCTGGCAATGCCTGCTGAAGAATTTGTTCGGTTTTCATTGCATTTGACAGTTGGTTGGTTCTCGGTGAACTATGGAGTTGCCACGTATGCTGTATTGATGAGGGAAAATTATGTTTGTTAAAAGCTGATTTTTATCGTTTAAAAAATATTAAATAAATTACAAACCACATTTTTTCAACCTCTAGGCGATATTGGAAAATTATAAGAATCCTCCTCCTCCACCAGCTTGGTCGTTATGAGAGGACATGTGTTTATTGTGTTCGTTTGTCTTGCGGTAAGTTGCAAAAATCCCCAAATCAAGCGACCAACATTCAATTCTGTGCATCTTGCAGATATCATTGATTAATGTTGCAGAGACAAGACGTGGAAGAAATAGTCAGAATGGTCTCATAACCCTTTCGGGAGGATTTGCGGGTAAGCAAAACAATGAGATCATACCAGGCGGTCGTGGGCATGCCCACGTCGAGAAAATCGATGTAAAATGTGATGAAGCCGATGGCATGCTGGTGACCGTTGAGTTTGAGGAGCCATTCAATGGCATCATATACAGTCAGGGATACTTCCAGGATCCGAAGTGCAGGTACTTACCTTATACCTAGCACTCTAGGCAATATTTTTCTCATCCGTCTCTCTCGCAGATACGTCGAAGGAGGAAGCAACAGGAACAGTTTCACTTTCCAGGTTCCAGTGTCTGGCTGTGGCACCAGGCCATCGTGCAGAGTATGCGCGTCAGTGGATAACATCTTGGTATTCCAGTCAGATGCCAATGTGCAGGAGATTTGGGACACTGCCCGAAGGATCACATGCAGTCGAAGTGGGGAACAGGAGAAAACAGTGATTTTCAAGCCGTTCGTGGTTGAGATGCTGGAAGTCGTCCAGGTACCCACGCTGACAGGAGGAGTCGAATGCTGGATGGATATCCTGAAGGGAGACTACCCGCAGAACACACCCATCGAGGGGATCGTGAAGATAGGGGAGCACATAACAATCCTGATCTATCTGCGGGATCCCAGCAGGGAATACGACATCATTGTACGTGATTGCTACGCGTTTGATAACGAAGACTACGCTGCGAAGAGCACTAGCAGACTTCAGCTGTCCGACAAGAATGGCTGCTCCAAGAAACCGAAACTCTTCGGTGGATGGCAGAAGAACGATCAGCCAAACAAGGACGGAGCCACTGTGGTGGTGTACAACACCTTGAATGCCTTCAAGTTCCCCGACCGAAGTCAGGTCTTCCTGAAGTGTGACATCGAACTGTGCAACGGAAAATGCGACGAGCCGCAATGCGATGTGCCTACACTTCCTCCAGACACCGACAACGAAATAACTATTCGAAAGACCACATTGCCACCATCGTGTCGACCTGGATCAACAGACCCCCGTTGTCCAAGGCCAACCGAAATCCCACAGCCAACCACATCACGGCCACGCTGCTACCCCGGCTCCACAGACCGACGGTGTCCACAAACAACCACTAAATTTGACTGCTACCCAGGCTCAAATGATCCAAGATGTCCAGAGGGCACAGAATCCATTCCAACCAGCACCCTACCGACCTGCTATCCCGGGTCACCGGATTGCGAAGAACCAACGGGAGGTTGCTACCCTGGTTCAACCGACCCCAGGTGCCCAAAAGTCACCCCGCCCACACCCCCATCGAGAGGAACACGTCCCACATCTCCTACAGGCCCACGCTGTTATCCAGGCTCACAGGATCCCCGGTGTCCACAAACAACAACCCCTCCGGATGCACTAAATTGCTTCCCAGGCTCCCCCGACCCAAGGTGTCCAAAAATACCAACACCAACCAAACCCGGTTGTACTCCAGGCTCAACAGATCCAAAGTGTCAAAGACCAACATACTTGCCACCCTCAACTTTGGGTCCTAGATGCTATCCAGGATCAAAGGATCCTCGGTGTCCGCAAACAACAACGCCTACTCCCGGAAGGACGACTAGGCCAACAAGGCCGACTGGAACTCGAACACCAGCTCCGAACTGTTATCCCGGATCAACTGACCCCAGATGTCCGCCCACAACTACTGAATTTGACTGCTTCCCAGGTTCGCCCGATCCAAGATGTCAACAGGCGACAACCGAGATCCCAATAACAACCACAGGGCCCCGCTGCTATCCCGGATCGACGGATCCCAGATGTCCACAGACAACAACACAACCCCGACCAACAACAACGCCCGGCCCACGCTGCTATCCAGGGTCATCGGACCCAAGGTGCCCGCAGACAACAACACGACCCCGACCAACGACAACACCAGGTCCACGTTGTTTCCCAGGATCACCGGACCCCAGGTGTCCGCAGACAACTGTGCGACCTCGACCGACCACAACTCCAGCCTCACGCTGCTATCCAGGCTCATCAGACCCTAGATGTCCGCAAACAACGAGACCTGTACCAACCACCACCTCATCGCCTAGGTGCTATCCAGGTTCTCCTGATCCACAGTGCCCAGGAGTTACAACTTCTCCAACGCCAGAGTGTGGCCCTGATTCGACAGACGAACGGTGTCAACCGCGCACTTATCTACCACCTACAACGACCTCCCCGAAGTGCTACCCAGGATCCACAGATCCTCGATGCCCACAGACGCCCAGACCTAGGCCCAACTGCTACCCAGGTTCCCGTGACCCCAACTGTCCACAAGCCACGACATCAAGGCCCACAACAACACCGCCATTTAGCTGCTACCCAGGATCCACAGATCCCAGGTGTCCACAGACAACGACACAACCCCGACCAACAACAACAGCGGCTCCTCGGTGCTACCCCGGATCAAATGATCCCAGATGTCCACAAACGACTGTGCAACCACGACCAACGGCAACGCCACCCGCACGTTGTTACCCCGGTTCGAAAGACCCTCGCTGTCCGCAAACGACAAGACCTGTGCCAACCACAACCTCATCGCCACAATGTTACCCCGGATCGCCTGACCCGCGTTGCCAGCCGACAGTGACTCCTGCTCCAGAATGTACACCGGATTCAACAGACGAACGGTGTCAGCCCCGCACGTACTTACCACCCACTACAGGGGGTCCCAAGTGCTACCCCGGATCCACAGATCCTCGGTGTCCGCCTTCTCCAACTCGACCAACCAGACCAACTCCAGGACGAACACCAGTTCCTAAATGCTATCCTGGTTCCCGGGATCCAAACTGTCCACAAGTGACCACTCAAAGACCGGCCACCACCACGGCATTCGACTGCTTCCCAGGTTCGCCCGATCCAAGATGTCCACAGGCAAAGACTGAAATCCCAATAACAACACCAGGCCCACGTTGCTATCCTGGATCATCGGACCCCAGGTGCCCGCAAACAACGACAAAACCCCGACCAACAACAACACCAGGCCCTCGTTGCTTCCCAGGATCACCGGACCCCAGGTGCCCGCAGACAACTGTGCGACCTCGACCGACCACAACTCAAGCCTCACGCTGCTATCCAGGCTCACCAGACCCTAGATGTCCTCAAACAACGAGACCCGTCCCAACCACCACCTCATCACCCAGGTGTTATCCAGGTTCTCCTGATCCACGGTGCCCGGGAGTTGCAACACCTCCAACGCCAGAGTGTGGCCCTGATTCGACAGACGAACGGTGTCAACCACGGACGTATCTACCGCCTACAACGACGCCTCCCAAATGTTACCCAGGATCGCCCGACCCCAAGTGTAGGCAAACAACAAGACCAACTCCTATCAGGACAACCCGACCAAGTTTTGAATGCTACCCCGGGTCACGTGATCCCAGATGCCCACAAGTGACCACCCAAAGGCCAGCCACAACGCCACGTTGCTACCCAGGCTCAACCGATCCCAGATGTCCACAAACGACAAGACCTGTGCCCACCAAAGGCCCATTGCCAGAGTGCTACCCCGGCTCGCCCGACCCACGTTGCCCACAGAGACCCACTCCCGCTCCAGAGTGTTCACCGAATTCAACAGACGAACGGTGTCAACCAAGAACTTACCTACCGCCCACCACGACCGGCCCGAAATGCTATCCAGGTTCACGCAACCCCAAGTGCCCACAAGTGACGACTCAGAGAGTAGATACAACGACTGCACTGAATTGCTACCCCGGCTCTACGAATCCTCGGTGCCCGAAGACAACACTTGCTCCGACGATAACCACCACAATGGTTTGCTACCCCGGTTCACCAGACCCCAGATGTCCACAGACAACCACACAACCCCGACCAACTACAACGCCAGGTCCACGCTGCTATCCAGGATCATCGGACCCCAGGTGCCCGCAGACAACCACACAACCTCGACCCACGACAACACCAGGTCCACGTTGCTTCCCAGGATCACCGGACCCCAAATGCCCGCAAACAACTGTGCGACCTCGACCAACCACAACTTCAGCTCCACGATGCTATCCAGGCTCATCAGACCCTAGATGTCCGCAAACAACGAGACCTGTACCAACCACCACCTCATCGCCTAGGTGCTATCCAGGTTCTCCTGATCCACAGTGCCCAGGAGTTACAACTTCTCCAACGCCAGAGTGTGGCCCTGATTCGACAGACGAACGGTGTCAACCGCGCACTTATCTACCACCTACAACGACCTCCCCGAAGTGCTACCCAGGATCCACAGATCCTCGATGCCCACAGACGCCCAGACCTAGGCCCAACTGCTACCCAGGTTCCCGTGACCCCAACTGTCCACAAGCCACGACATCAAGGCCCACAACAACACCGCCATTTAGCTGCTACCCAGGATCCACTGATCCCCGATGCCCACAGACACCTAGGCCTACACCCGATTGCTTCCCAGGATCTCGTGATCCAAACTGCCCTCAGCCGACGACGTCACGTCCACAAACAACGCGACCTGTCGCAACAACAACGCCTACTCCACGTTGCTATCCAGGCTCAACCGATCCCCGGTGTCCACAAACGACAAGACCCGTGCCAACCACAACCTCATCGCCACAATGTTACCCCGGATCGCCTGACCCGCGTTGCCAGCCGACAGTGACTCCTGCTCCAGAATGTACACCGGATTCAACAGACGAACGGTGTCAGCCCCGCACGTACTTACCACCCACTACAGGGGGTCCCAAGTGCTACCCCGGATCCACAGATCCTCGGTGTCCGCCTTCTCCAACTCGACCAACCAGACCAACTCCAGGACGAACACCAGTTCCTAAATGCTATCCTGGTTCCCGGGATCCAAACTGTCCACAAGTGACCACTCAAAGACCGGCCACCACCACGGCATTCGACTGCTTCCCAGGTTCGCCCGATCCAAGATGTCCACAGGCAACGACTGAAATCCCAATAACAACACCAGGCCCACGTTGCTATCCCGGATCATCGGACCCCAGGTGCCCGCAAACAACGACACAACCCCGACCAACAACAACACCAGGTCCACGGTGCTATCCAGGATCATCGGACCCCAGATGTCCACAGACAACGAGACCCGTCCCAACCACCACCTCATCGCCCAGATGCTATCCAGGTTCTCCTGATCCACGGTGCCCCGGAGTTCCGACACCGCCAACGCCGGAGTGTGGCCCTGATTCGACAGACGAACGGTGTCAACCACGGACTTATTTACCACCCACCACAACTGGTCCTAAGTGCTACCCCGGTTCACGCGACCCCAACTGTCCACAAGCCACGACACCAAGGCCCACAACAACTCCGCCATTCAGCTGCTATCCAGGATCCACAGATCCTCGATGCCCACAGACACCCAAGCCAACGCCCAGCTGCTACCCAGGATCCACAGATCCTCGATGCCCACAGACACCCAAGCCAACGCCCAGCTGCTACCCAGGATCCACTGATCCTCGATGCCCACAGACACCCAAGCCAACGCCCAGCTGCTATCCAGGCTCCCGTGATCCCAACTGTCCACAAGTCACGACACTAAGGCCTACAACAACTCCGCCGTTCAGCTGCTACCCCGGATCCACAGATCCCAGATGTCCACAGACAACGACACAACCCCGACCAACAACAACATCAGGCCCACGTTGTTTCCCGGGATCATCGGACCCCAGATGCCCACAGACAACGAGACCTGTCCCAACCACCACCTCATCGCCTAGGTGCTATCCAGGTTCTCCTGATCCACGGTGCCCAGGAGTTCCGACACCACCAACGCCGGAATGTACCCCAGATTCCACGGACGAAAGATGCCAGCCGCGCACCTATTTGCCACCTACAACGACCTCACCCAAGTGCTACCCGGGATCCACAGATCCTCGATGCCCGCAGACGCCCAAGCCAACGCCCAGCTGCTACCCGGGATCCACAGATCCGCGATGCCCGCAGACGCCCAAGCCCACGCCGAGCTGCTACCCAGGATCCACAGATCCCCGATGCCCGCAGACACCCAAGCCCACGCCCAACTGCTACCCAGGTTCCCGTGACCCCAACTGTCCACAAGTCACCACACCAAGTCCCCCCACAACTCCTGCATTGAATTGCTATCCCGGCTCCACAGATCCCAGGTGTCCACAGCCAACTCCCGAGAGTTTCCGAACAACCACTCCGTCGTACTGCTATCCGGGCTCTCTCGACCCCCGTTGCCCGGACTCAGGCTACCGCGGCACAAGCAGGGTACCACCCACTTACCTGCCGCCCTTCGAGAACTCTGGCCGCGACCGGATTGTCCGGAACTCAAAATTCTCATCGCTCTTCGATGAAATCAACGGTCTCTCTTTCACTGCCAACAATGTCTTCGACTACGACGACATTGTTCAGGATCATCCGGACTCCCCATCAAGAAGTAAGCGTGAATCGTCAACACTCAACGGCCTCAGCCTCGTTGATACTCAGTCCGATCTGCTCGAGAGGCGAGTCCTCAAGCGCAGTAGCCCGCCCCAAAGGCAAATCATCTCGTTGACTCTTAACCTCAAAGGATTGAGTTTCGACGAATAACAGCAATCCATTTACAGTTCCTTCTCGATATTTATCACACAAACACATACTCTTACTTGTACATTTAACGCACACCGCCACATCTTCCCCCATCCCGATGGGAGTTGTATGCCTCCGAGTCAGCTCACTCCAGATGGATGTCCCGAAATGAGACTCTGCACATAAGCACTTGTCCTTGTCGCATGTTCTCTCGCAAATGAATAGAGAGAGAGATTCGAAGTGAGCTAAAGGCTTAAACACGGATTCAGTACTGGCTTATAATAAGCTCGTCGGTTCAGAGTGTCCTCTTCCTTCACCACATCCGTGACCCCCTTTGCATTTTCTTGTGTACCCACACGTATATTTATGAATAACGAATTATGACTAAACGCTGCATTAGATTGTATATGTATATGTATGTTTATGAACGCAATAAAAGAATATCCTTAACGATGCTTCCTTTGGTCTTATTTGATATAGTCAGCTCCAGAGGTGGGTCTAACCTACAATCGGACACTAACCTAACGTAACTTTGGAGCCACTGGACGTATTACAGGTTGTCTCAGCTTCAGAAACAACGGCCGCAGAGGGTATTCAGCTCACACAGACTGTCCAGAACCGAAGCCGAAGCTCCACAGCAACGCACACTTGATCCAGGAGCACACAAAAAAAAAAGACAACAAAACACCCGTCACTTTCCCCGAAGCCATTGTGGTTTCTTTAATTCACCTAGAGCTTGAACTACAATTCACTAAACAGTTTGTACCATCTAATTCGTCTAGTTGATCTGATCAGCCTGCTCCCTGCGGTTGATCTTCCTTGCGATGGCTGCCACTAGAGCTGCGCCCTTGCCACTTCCATCTTCGGCCAGCAGGAACCTGGTCTGTAAAGACAAACGTCAAAAGGGCGACCGCATGACACACTGCATGACATTACCTTCTTCGTTGGAGCCATTTTGGCTGTGTACTCAGACATCCAGTGTCTCAGACGAGGATGATGCTTGTACACAGAGCCATCGATGGCAATCGTGATTTCTGTCTCCTCCATGCGATTCAACAGGACCGATGTGTTGATGGCCAAGAGCTGCGCTGCACGCTTCGAAATGAGTCCACACACGTACTGAATGATCTTCAAATCATCATCACTGTAGTCCCTTCCGAATTCCAAGCCCAATCCTGTCATGATCCCCGTCAAATTCGTGCTTCGCATGTTCACGGTGTCACTGAAAAGAAACAAAAATCAATCTCCAGCGAAGGAGGCTTTTCTAGCTTCACCTACTGTTCAATCTTGGAGACATTGTCCGAGCCAAAGGTCCACGCTTTGGGAAACCTCTGCGTGCACACGTTCGTGAGAAACAAATTCCGTTCGTGCAGAACCTCCAGAATCACCCGGCACAGCTCGCCGAGGTACTTGCCACTGATGTACTTCTCAAATCTGAAATAAGATCCCGGTGAGATAGACTTAAGAGCACACACTTCCAAACTCACGTGAATGAATTCTTCAGCAGGGAGCCCTCGTCGACAGCCCGATCGAAGCTTGTCTTGATGAAGTCAATCACTCCATTGTCACCGAAGGCGCCCCACTCCACGTCGATGATCACATGGTCCCCGTGCCTCGCTGTCTCCCAGTGCTTCACCCGCTTTGCGTTCTCCATGTAACACCCGTTCGATCCGGTGCCCAAGACAATCCCGATCCTTGTGTTCGCGTCTAGTCGAGCGCCCTGCACTAGTGTCCCAGTTGTGTCGTTCAAAATCGCCAGAATCTCAATGTTCCGCCGACCGCACTTGGCCAACGACTCGTGCAGCTGCTTCACGGCATCCCGGCCCACCATCGATGGGCAATTGAATGACTTCGTCCATGTCACCAGACTGCCCGAGTCCAGACTGTGCTGCTGCATTGGAAATGAGAATGTAAATCCCATGGGATAGACTTTCTCGTTCTCAAGCGCATTCTGCTTCGCAAAATCATCCACGCACTCGGCCAGATAGTCGAACAATGCCTCACCGCAGCCCACTCGTAATTCGTCAGAGATGTGATAGTGCTGGACGCGCTCTTCGATTATGTTGCCATCCCGCAGCACCATGATTATGACGCGAAAGTTTGTTCCACCCAAGTCAAGGGCGAGATAGATACCTTCCTCTAAATGGGAAAAGAAAAATGGAATGAGGGAAGGAAACAGTGAAGAGGAGTGACTGACCTGTGCCATCGGGCAACTCGGGGATGTATGTGTTCTCCATTTGCAGCGATGATGGCTGCTCATTGAGGGCCAACTCCATTTCGGATATGAAGACATTCCTGATTCGATCAATCGTAGGGTTGTCGAGAATGAGGGGTTGAAGGATGTGTGAAATCTAGGGTGACAGAGAAAGAAAGAAAGAGAAAGAAATGTTGAATTTGAAATGGAAAGGGAAATGAAGGTTAGGTTAGTTGGGGAAAATTGAAGGCTCTTGGTTCACAGCACTTGACCACTCCCTGGGCACAGAGACACAGCCGGTGATGAGGTAGCAACGAGGCAGATTACTCCTTACTCCCATCGATAGACCAACAACAACTACTCGAAATCAGAAACCAGACACCCGTTAGATTCATTCTGTGCATGTATGCATGGTTGCTTGTTGGAAAACCAAAAACCCAACAGGAGATTGGTCCATTTTGCGTGTGTATGCATGGTTGCTTGTTGCGTGTGTGTGTGTGTGTGTGTGTGAGTGGCTTGTGAGAAACTCCCCGCTTCATTGAATAAGTGGTAAAGAAACGCCAAGCACGCAAAGAAACAAACAAAAGCGCAGCAAAAGTAAAACGAAAAAAAAACAAAAAACAAGAAAAGAATGATTGTATCTTAATTGAAAGATTTCTAACAGTTAAGGTCGTTTTAATATAAATGAGGAAAGAGAAAAGAAAGAGAACAAATTTTATTATCTAAGGTGAATTAATGTACGTCTGGCTACACAACAATGTTGTCTCGTTGTACGCCGTATGGTGCCGTGCTGTGGTGATGACGATTGCGTCTGCGGTCAGTACAATGAGCATGAATGTAACCACCCATAAATTTCCTAATAAAAGTAGTTAGTTTTAATTTAAATGCAGACACGAGAGAGATTAGCGGTTGAATGCTTTTCATTTGTTTTCTGTTTTGTTTACGTTCTCTCATGCAGAGTGTTGTGGTTCTCGTTTCATCTATTTCTGTAACTGGTCTAGAGGGGACGAAGTGGAGTGTTTTTTTTTAAGTGGGCTATATAAACATTTTTAATGTCTTCCTGAAGAGTGAGAATAAACAAACAACCAACTGATTCATGAATTGATTGCGATCAAGGACAGTGCTACGAAAATCCCCCTTCAAATTCATCAGAAACTCGATTCAAATGCGTTGATCTCTCGATGAGGCGGAGTGTTTGGGAGTGCTTATCAGTTGCAATTGCATCTCTGACACTGACCATGGCACAGCAGGGTGATAAGAGATGGCTTCCTATTTTCCTGTTACGAAACTCAATTTGATGATCTGATCTTACCTTCTGACACCGCTCGTCGTTGCTCAAATTCAAATCGGTTATTTCGAACATGTCACCAAAGGAAAACCTGTTAACCTCGAGATTTGAATCACAAAACTTTGATGAAGACAATTGTTGTCCAGGAAACACGTATCACACTGAGATCGGAATCGAATGAAAAATGAGACTGAGGGATGAGATGTTGTAATGCCGCCACAAGCCGGCACCTGATACTTGCACAAAAAAAAAAAAAATTGTTTATCAATTTCAACGGTGTCGTGGTTAACGCGAATTAGAGATGATTAATTAACTGACGGTGTTAAACCAAAGCCCAACGTCGATGATGGCGCTCACATTCACCTGCTGACCAAGTAACCAACTGCCAGCAGTTGTAGTTTGTTCGTGGGTTTGTTGTTTTTCTGTTTTTTTTTTTATTCCACTTGACACGAGAGTTTTCAAAAAAAAAAATCGCCAACTATGTGCACTGTACCAGCAGTCGACAGTCTGATTATGTTCAGTGGCAACCTGCGAAGGCAATGACTTAAACGATGATAAGCCAGAGATAGAGGAAGCGATAAATTGCTGGATTTTTTTGCGCGCGTTGTGTGTGTGCACCCTGTTGCTTTGAGCGTAAAATCTATCACCATACGAGTATAATGAGGGTCTTCTCAGTGTGAGCAGTTGGGGATTTCAGTTGTTTTTTGTTGTTTTGAGGGGAGCTTGTTTTTTTTTGCAGCACCGAGATGACAAGATGATAAGGGGGTCGGTCCCTTATGTGTGGCTAGAGAAGTGGGATGGACACACCGAACGGATGTTAGGTTAGGTTCAGGTTAACAGTCTCACTTAGAACCACCATGCGGATGGGATCATCTTAGATTAGTGGTCCCAATCAGGATTCCCAACTTGGACCGAAACAATAGAAGGACATCAGGCTTGCTTCGACACTAATCCGGTCTACAGGCTGAAACTGCAACTCCTGCACCCAATCAATCCCGACAGGAGCACGGCCAAGTACTTCACCGAAAGGAAGACCCTCTGCCTGACATGCCACATGAAAAGGGAATACGATTTTGTTCAGTTTTAGAATTTCTGACCGAGAAGGGAATAAAGATTTGACAGAAAAAAAAAAAAAACCTGAAGACTTGTGTTGCTCCAGCTCAACCGAATCTTTGACCAGGTCAATGTGTGAAATCTCATTTGTGTCTGCCAAGTAACGACTGAAATGTCTGCTCCATTTTCAAGACATTTTCCAACGAAATCCTTCCCAAATCCTCGCGAATTCCTCACTTTCACGTGACAAGGCAGCATCCCTGGAACTTCGCCCCCAGATGACTGTCGTTACAAAATCTTATCTCATTCCGCACCTACATTTGATTTCCTATCCAGTCTGATATCCCACATCCTTCAGTTCGTCCTAGTTCTTGAGAAAACCGTTTCAGAACACATCATGTCCTCCAAGATCCCCGCTTGAAAGAGGACATTACAAAAGTTGCTTCTAACTTACCAACCAAGTCACTCCCGTTGCATAATCTTACCTCATTTCCCATCTACATGAAATTCTCTACCCATCCTGATATCCTACATCCTTCAATTCGTCCTAATTACGGAGCACGTCCTTTCAGAAAACATCACATCCTCCAACATCACTGCTTGAGAGAGGATGTCACAAAAGTCGCTTCTAAATCCCCAACCACACCACTCCCATTAGAAATTTTTACCTCCATCCGCATCTACATTAAATTTCCTTTCCATCCTCATATTCCACATCCTTCAACTCGTCCTAGTTATCGAGAAAATCCTTTTACAAATTTCATCCTTTTCTCCTTCGACTCAGAAAGTTATTCATTTTCAGCAAAAAAAGGCGACCCATTTGTGTTGTCAATTTACTTCATTTTTTCGTGTGAAAAGTGTCATTTTCTCAAAAGTCGATTTTGAGCTGAAATTTCGCTTCAAATCTTTGAGGCTGAGTGTGCAAACGATAAATGAAGAGAATTCAATCAAAAATTTCATTTGAAATTGCGGAAAATTTGAGAAAATTGAGTTTTTCATTATTGATGACGTCACAATTGAACTCGGGAAAGTCGAGAATTATTCCTCATTTGGCATGACAGTTGAGTGAATGTGTGACAGGAAGTGTTTGGGATCTTCAAGGAAAGGCACACACATTCGACGACTTGGACAGAACGTGTCCACAGGAGTCACGAGGTCTCCAGAGGCATCACAAGATCTCCAGAGGCGTCATGGTCAAAAACTTCGTCAGCCTCGGCTCACACACACCATCGGAGACTTAGCCACAACGTCACCAGGAGTGTCACGAGGTAGTCAGAGACTTGCTGTACCTCGACTCACACACATCACCGACGACTTGGCCAAAACTTCACCAGAGGCATGACGAATTTTTCAAAGACTTCGTCGACTTCGGTTCCCACAGACCATCAACGACTTGGCCACATCAGAGGCGTCGCTAGGTAAACAACAACTTGGTCTGTATCCATGCAGAAAAGTACACCAGCGGAGCACGGAAGTCTGACTGGTGATGTCCTTTTTTGTGTGCCGTATGATCCTGCATCACTAAATCCTCGCCCCAAAATGGGCTCTAAATGCCTCTGGGGGCACCCTCAACTCTCAACCATCGGCTCCAATATGTGCTGATCAAAGAAATACAAAGAAAATACAAAAAAATGCAAAAAAATCGAAAAAAAACAAAAAATGAGGAGAAATTTCCCAAACAAAGAGAAAAAATTGAATTTTTTTCGGAGGGGGAGAGCGAGGGTATATAAGGGGGTACTCGCAGAGGGGAAGAGCTCAATCTGTGTTTGGCCGTCGAGGTGTTCACATCGGAGCAGGTAATTTTTTTGGAACAACCACCCACCACCCCCTCTGATATGGTGTATGTGGTGCAATATGGTGCATGTGGTGCATGTGGTCCAGATGGTGCAACATGTGGTGCAGATGGTCCAGATGGTGCAACATGGTCTATATGGTGCAACATGGTGCAGGTGGTACAAGATGTGGTCCATGTGGTTCAACATCATGCATGTGGTGCAACATGGGACATCCGAGACAACATGGTCCATCCGGGACAACATGGTGCATGGGGTGCAGGTGGTACAACATCATGCATGTGGTACAACATGGGACATCTGAGGCAACATAGGCCATCCGGGACTTCATGGTCCGTCCAGGACATCATGATCCATCTGGGACTTCATGGTCCATCCGGGACATCATGGTCCATCCGGGACTTCATGGTCCATACGGGACACCATGGTCCATCCAGGACATCATGATCCATCCGGGACATCATGGTCCATCCGGGACATTATGGTCCATCCGGGACATCATGGTCCATCCGGGACTTCATGGTCCATCCGGGACAACATGGTCCATCCGGGATAACATGGTGCATGTGGTGCAGGTGGTACAACATCATGCATCTGGTTCAACATCATGCATGTGGTCAGAAGTATACATTTTTTTTTTGTCGTAGGTTTTTGTAACACTACACTGGAGCACTCAGACTGGTCCATTGTACTACCAGGAGTATACTTACTTTTGACCTGACGTCGTCTCAGTAGGAACGACAGCAAAGTGGTTGCCCTCTTCAACGATAACAAGGAAAACACTTGAGAATTGTTAATTGTGGAGATGCTTGTTGGTTGAGGTCCCTGACTGTAGCTCCATCAGATGAACTGTGAAGGGGTTTGTACGTCCATCTCGGCATGTAGCGCCATCAGAAGAAGAAGAACTGTGGAGAGGCTTCCATCAGAAGAAGAAGATTCAGTATACTTACTTTTGACCGTCCTTGGACGTCATCTCAGTCGAAACGAAAGCGAAAAGGTCGACCATTTCAACGAACACAAAGAAAACACTCGTGAGTTGTTAATTGTTAAACATATGTATGTACATGAATACCATTCTTAAATCAGTCTACAATAAACTTTTCATTTTATACGTATCTGTAGTTAATAAACAATTCAATAACTTTCCGTTTTTTTGCTTTTTCATGCACAAAATTTCACAAATTTGATTTTTTTTTTTACGATTTATTCATTTTTTTTTTTTTGTTGTCTCTAGGAAGATTAAATATTCATATAATTGGATATACTTATGCATACATACTTTTTTTTTCTTTAACAAACGTATTTATTTTTCTTGTTTAATCAATAATTATAATGCTTTTCTTTATTGCGCACAATTGGTAGTGTGAGAGAGTGTGTGTGTGTCAATGAGTGAGGTTAAGGGTGATCCTAAGGGTGTGTGGTTGCTTTATTTAGAGAGAGAGAGAGAGGCTTGAGAAGTTTAACGTTATATCACATTAATTCAATTAGAACATTATCATTCCAATCGTACATCGTATTCTCATTTGATTTTTTTTTTTAATTTATTCTATATAACCTTAAAATACATACATAACAGCACAATCGGATGCACAATTGTTTCCTTTCAAAAATTAAAAGACTGCTCAAATGCTCCTTGGCCAGCCTATCTTCTCGCCGGACGAATGAAACTAAATTTAACTAGCAAATTAATGAGTCCGGTAGATGAAGTGAATCTTAGATTAGAGTTACGTACAAGTTTTTGTTGTTTTTTTTTTTTCTTCTAAAGATACGCGATAAAATTATTTTATTTTGAAAAGAAGGGTGTTGTGTGATCTAACGATATGAAATGTTGAGTTTTTTTTTGGGTTTGTTTTTTTTTCCTTTGTGATATAAATTTGAGTATAAATACTTTTATGACATGTGTTTTTTTTGTTGTGTAGATAGGCGTGTGTGTGTGTGATTTTTAGGACAAACAAATGAAGTACATAAGCTAATTGAATACAAAACTCATGTGACTTGTAACAAGAAATGATCATAAAACTAACCCATTCCCAGTGATATACAAAATTTTTCATCTTTTTATGCGGCATTTCCACCGATCAATGTCAACAAACAGATACACTACACAGTTTCTTTTGTTTTTCTGTAGATTTTTTTTTTTTTTATAAACGTGGTTGAATGACTCTGCTGTTGTCCAGAATTGTTTGGAACTATTCACAAAAAAAAACGAAGGAAATCATCATCATCCAAGGAGAAGAAGAAATCATTTATTTCGTGACACAAAATCAAAATTATTTACACCACCACCACCACCATCATCACCACCACCAAACAACAACAACAACAATAAGAACAACAACAAAGAACAACAAAAAAAAAAAAATATGAGATAGAAAATTTGCTTTTGTTCAAACAGTTGTAACAGAAAGTAGACCTACCATTTTATTCCCACTTGACGTGGTCGTCGGTTTCATAGTCGTTCCTCCTCCAACGCTTCCAATTGCTGAATTTGTCACAATCGATTGACTGATGGTCTCCACTGGACTGTTGGTTGCTGCTGCTGCTGCTGCTGTCGGTTGCTGTTTCTTAGTCAATTTCTTTGTGAATCCACTCTGACCGCCAACATTCGCTGCTGCAGTTTGACGATAGATCTTTGGTGTTAACGTTGAACTGGATTGCTTTGATTGAGGTATGTCGGTGGTCAGTTTATCGCTGGACTTTTGAGCCACCTCGATGGGCTTTGCTTGTGGGGAGGAAGTTTGTAATGCACCAACAGCACCATTGTTTAGAGGTAAGAGTTCATTGTTTTTATTTGCAATGATTATCTGCTGACGTTGACGTCGTTCACGAGCTCTTTCGATGTGTTTCTTTCGTTCTTCTTTTGTCCAATAACGTCCGGTTTTTATCTCGGATATTGTATCGTCTTCAGTTGTTTGATCATTGCGTTCGGCACTGATGCGTAGGGCACGATTGCGTAGGAAACGACTGCGCGCCGGACGACGGACAATGTAACGTGTACCATCTTGACGGCGTTTGACCTTCCACACCATGTGCTCTTCATTTGGATGACTGTTCAGCTTCACTGTGCTAACCTAAAAAAAAAACCAAGAGATCAGTAAACAATTTCACCTCCTCCTCTTCGACTCAGACTCACCTCTTGACTGCTTACAAAATGATATTGACTCAAATTCGGTGCAGTAAACTGTGGACATGGCACAGAGTTCGATGGAACCCTTTGATGGATCAACGCCTGCCGGAACAGCTGCTGTTGCAAGAGCATTGTTTGCTGTAGATTTGCCACATTCGTGTACATCGTGGCTGAGATCGGTGCAGCTTGAGGGTTGGATTTCGATACATCTGCTTGAAATGGATTCAGTTACATATACAAACACACACACACACACAGACACTGTGTCAAGAGTCAATACTCACCACTTTTCTGAGGGACAGTCAATAGTTTATGTTTGCTGGATGGATTCTGTGAAATCTTCCACGAATGTGTTGGACTTGGATTCTTCTCCTTCGAGTAACGATGCGATGATGAGGATTTCTGATTGTCCGCCATCGTTGTTGGCTCAGATTGCAACGGCAAGCGATTGTGATTGGGTTGGGTTTCAAGCGCTGGATTTGGTATATGCTTCGAAGTGCAGAGGACAAGTGTGGATGTATTGTAGTGCTCACGATCGCGACAATTCGAATTCAATTCCAGCGTAAGTGGAGTCATCGTGTTACTGTTGCAGGACCCTCCGGTGTTGTATGCACTTGAACTGTTCTCATGATCATCGCCAGCACTTGAGTTTGTACTGCGAACAGTTCCGTTTTTAATCTTTGTCCAGATCGATAAGCTGTCATTCGTCTGGGGGATGGTTGTCGGTTTCAATTGCAGGGAACGCATGCGGGTCTCGTTCATTTCGGCGGTGTCCTGCATTCCAAGCCATTGCTCGACACGTGTCTGATGTTCGGAACTCTCGTAGGGTGAGCAGTAGAACGGTTCAGATTCGGAATCTTCTGGGATTGTCTCATAGATGTGCTCTGTGTCGTAGTCCATGACCTGTGTTCCACTGGGTACCGTCACGGATTCCTTTTGTTTTTGCGATTCGACGATTTTCAGCGGTTTTGCATGCTGTGACATCATGTTTTCGACTCGAGAATCGAGAATTGCGATTTCCTGATTGACTTGCTCTAGATGTGCTCGAATGTTTTGATGATTCAGTGGATCGCGTAGCGAGGATGTTGATGATATTGTTGCAGTTGTTGCACTCGCACATGGTGCAACAACATCTGGAACTGATCGCACCGCAGCGTGCTCGTGTTCAGTGGATTCAATCGGTGACTTTTCCTCTTCGATTGGCAGTGGTTTCTTCTCTGGAGAATTATTTTGACTGCTCTTTCCGGACTTTGGTAGATCTTCAGTGAATATGTAGTTTCCCAGGAAGCAGTTGGCGTACGCCATATTCGGTTCGTCGTCGTCGTAAAAATCTCCCGTTTCATTGAATTCATCGTCCTCCTAAAAGCACACACACGGACACAACGACAAAAAAATGCAACTCTCTTCTCAAAATCTCAAAAAAAAACTCACTCCATATAGGTAACGACTGACTAACAGTGTAACAGCGTTATTATTCTCAGCGATAAGTGTTTCGGTCTCTTCCTTGTTCGAAACATCCTTCCCATTTACTTGCAATATTTGATCGCCTTGTCGCAAGCGACCATCTCTGCCTGCAATGCTATCTGGGACTATGTCACTTATGTACACTTCAGTGCATGTGTCTGTATCGTCTGACCCGGATCCATTGCCACCACCCGAACTGTAGCAAACTGTCAAGCCAAGACGTTCGTTACTGTCCGATTTTCGAAGAGTGATTTCCTTGAAAAATTCATTTTTTGTTTGTTTGTTTGGGGAGAGGAAAAATGTGTCAATGAATTTGTTTTCATAAGTTTTTGTGCAAATCAAAAAGAATGTCATGACAACACACACACACACACATACACACCCCTAGGGGAGAGAGAGCAAATAACTTATTTCCCTCGTTTGCACTCCATTCAAATCTAGATGTAAGGCATTCTTGTGCATGGCAAAGCAAACAAAGCGCAAAGCTCAAAGACTTGAATGAATCCTTCGAGAAACTATTCAAAATAAACGTTCTTAAATAAATTGAAACGTGGCCTTATTACGGTAGAGATGGTGTGGATGTTGCTGGAGGGGCACTGTAGGTTCACTGTTTGCTTTGCGATTGAAATAAGAATTTATGTTTGTTTTGCATTTCTTTGCAGACGCACACACACACAAGAAGCAAACCCCTCTCAAGAAATGAAAACAAATTCCATCTCAAAGACCATTCGTAAACATCAGAGACCATTCCTTTTCGACTTACCTCTATATCAATTTCCGGTGCTATGCATTCGCTAAATAAATTATGATCATTCTCAATAATCTGCTCAGAGTTGAGCATGGTCGAGCCGCTGAATATGAAGTCCGTCGTATAGGAATCAGTTTGAACACCAATCGAGACGTGGCCTTTGTTCGAGAGTCTTGACGCCGCCATCTCATCATCGTGTGCCATCAGTTTTGACTCTTTGAATGGTGACGAAGTTACCGACGACATTTGCTGTTTTGTTGGTGATGTTGTTGCACTTTTCGATAGACCACCAACTCCATGGGCTGACTGTTGAACTACCGATGTCGACGGTGAGGCACTGTTGTCATGGATTTTTGGTAACGATCCACCGCCACTGGTTAGATACGTTTCATTTGCTCTATTTCGATTTGAATTACAACTATCAAGGCCAATTGAATTTTGACTGGACGAAATAATCAAACTATGGAATTTGAGGGAATCAACCGCAGGCGAGGGTTCACTGGTCGATTTCTGATGCTTAACTGGTGATGTCAGTTGGGATATTGTGGGTGATTGTCTTCTTGAGGTTTGATTATCTTTTTGATTGATTTGTATATCACTGCGTAGAGCTTTGTCTACACATTCAATATTTTCATCACTATTAACGTTGTAGGATCGACGCCGAACCTCAACTAAGATTGGTTCGGACGCTTTTAGGAACATTTGTACTGCTTCTTCATGAGGCATTTGACTGACATCGACACCGTTTATCTGAAATGAGGTTAAGTGACATGGAAGTGAGTTTGGAAGGGATATAGTAAATCTTCGACCCTGAACCAGTGGGACAACGCGATGGAGAACGTGCATGTCTTAGGTGGAGCACACAAGTGGAGAAGGAATGCAATCAATTGGCGACAAGTAGCAAAGGATCGTGCTGGATTGTGATGGAAGAGGCTTGTTGGTTGGGGCCCAGGTCCACGTCAGACTGTTGCTCCCCACGTAGGACTGTAGCTCCACAAGAAGATGATGAGGAAGAAGAAAAAGAAGTTGATGGTTGAGGACCAAGTCCATCCCGGACTGTAGCGCACCTAGAAGAACTATGGGGAGGCTTGTTGGTTGAGGTCCAAGTCTGAGGACCAAGTCCCCCTCGGACTCTAGCGCCATCAGAAGAAATGTGGAGAGGCTTGTTGGTTGAAGCCCAGGTCCACGTCGAACTGTAGCGCCATCAGAAGAAGAGAAAGAAGAAGAAGAATATACACTGAATAGAAAATCAATGACGCCAATTCAGTACTCGACTGCTTTTGGATCTGGAAGGCAGGATTTCATTTTCCACTGATTGACTGTGAAGACGATGTGACACACTTTCCACTGACTTGCCATTGAGTTCCCTCCATTGAGTGACTCCGTCAACAAGTCGTTTATCAAGTTGTCAATCAGAAAGTGATACACACTTTCCACCAACAGCAATTGACTAAGCTCCAACAAAGAAGCCGTTTCTTGACACACTTCCCATTGAACTGCATGATTCCCGTCTATAAAATGCACCCGACATGTGAATCTTAATGCATTCCGATCATGGGCTTCATTAATTGAATGCTAACAGGGCGAACAAGTTGATGAACTTTCAAAAAAGTACATAAACCATTTGGGGTCATGAACAGCAGATGCATTCACAATTAGTCGTCGTTTGCTCCGGACTCTCCCACTGGCTTAGTGGCCTACTTTACGTTCAAAGAATCGTAAGTTACTTCTAATTAATCATTTAATTTGTCGTCGTTTCAGTTGAAATTTTCTGTGAAGTACTAGTCGCCCAGAAATTGTAGCAGGTGTATTTTTGCCACTGTGCACACTTTGACATTGAATATCTCGGGAACTAAGCCACGTAGCGAAAAAGTAATGATGAGGGATTGTAGGTAATGACTTCGTCTTCAAGACATTTCCAGCAAGGCATCGCAAATCATCTGATTTGTGTCGAATTTCTGGGAAAATAAGCTTCGTTTTTGGAAAAAGCGCAATATCTCGAAAACGGTGCGTCGAATCGCAATTTGGCTTTTGGTTAAGTCTTTTTTCAAACGTTCCCGACCGGATGGCGCAACTTTTAAGCCAAAATTCATGGCTCTAGGTGCAATAGAACCCGACTTATAGCCAAGAATAGGTAGGTGTTCGACCGAAAAAGCAACTTTTGTGCAAGGGTCAATGTGCACACTTTGACATTGAATATCTCGGGAATGGAGGGACGTAGGAAAGAAGTAATGATAGGGGGTTGTAGGTAATGACTTCGTCTTTAAGCCACACCCAGTAAGGAATCGGAAATCGCCTGATTTCTGTCGAATTTCTGGGAAAATACGTTTCGTTTTCGGAAAAAGCGCAATATCTCGAAAACGGTGCGTCGGATCGCAATTTGGCTTTTGGTTAAGTCTTTTTTCCAAACGTTCCCGACCGGTTGACGCAACTTTTAAGCCAAAATTCATGGCTCTAGGTGCAGTAGAACCCGACTTATAGCCAAGAATAGGGCGGTGTTCGACCGAAAAAGCAACTTTTGTGCAAGGGTCAATGTGCACACTTTGACATTGAATATCTCGGGAACGGGGGGACGTAGGAAAAAAGTAATGATAGGGGGTTGTAGGTAATGACTTCGTCTTTATGCCACACCCAGTAAGGAATCGGAAACCGCCTGATTTGTGTCGAATTTCTGGGAAAATATGTTTCGTTTTTGGAAAAAACGCCATATCTCGAAAACGGTGCGTCGGATCGCAATTTGGCTTTTGGTTAAGTCTTTTTTCCAAACGTTCCCGACCGGATGGCGCAACTTTTAAGCCATAATTCATGGCTCTAGGTGCAATAGAACCTGACTTATAGCCAAGAGTAGGGCGGTGTTCGACCGAAAAGGCAACTATTTGACGGAAAAAACAACTTTTTGTGCAAAAATTAGCCATATCTCAAAAATGGTGTTTGACGGTAATTTTGCTTTGAATAACTTTCATGCAGCCATTCAATACGAACATTTTGACCCCAAATGTGTGGCTCTAGGTTCAACCGTTTCTGAGTTATAACCAAAACATGGCACCAAGAAGAGGTTATGTACGTTTTTGTCTCAAGGATTTTTTCAACTTTTTGACCATATCCTTTGGCCAAAACCGTTCAAATTTCAAACATATCATCAGGTACGGAATCTCTGCCGATCTAGACAAAGAATTTTATCCAAATTTGGATTTTCAAAAAATCGACACAAATTCAGCGGAAAAGTCGACCACGAAGTTTCTCATTTGACTGCATTTTTCGGTGAAAACGTGACATTTTTTTAAATTTTCAAAATTTTGCCAAATTTGGATTCGAAAATGGGTAGGTATCGTTGGGTTGATGGTGTTTAAGTGAGAAATTGTGAATTTGAAAGGATTTCGTGCCGCAGGACTCGACAGGATCAAAAAAAGGACATCATTTTTCATACAAAAGTTTTTCGCTGGCGTCCTTTTTAGACATCCTAGCGGTTTTCAATACGAACATTTTGATACCACATTTGTGGTTCTAGGCCTAATAGTTTCCGAGTTATGGCCAAAAATAGGTAGGTGTTTGATGGAAAAAACAACTTTTTTTTTTGCAACGGTCTGAGTACTTTGTCGTCGTCTTTTTGGCTGAAATTTTTTCTGATGTACTAGGCGCACAGATGTTGTAGCAGGTATACGAGTGTTTTTTCGTTGGATTTTTAGTAATTAAGTCAATGGCGCTACAGTCCGACGTGGACTTGGTCCTCAACCAACAAATTTCTTCACACTTCTTCTTGTAATGGCTCTGGACCTCAATCAGCACGCCTCTTCAGCACAATCATTGTCGCCAATTGATTGAGGTCCCTCTCCACTTGAGTGGGCCACCCTTATTGCCTTGTCGCACTGGTTCAGAGTCGAAGAATCAAATTTCAAAAAAGAAAAACAGATAAAAAAAAAATCCACTTACCTTCAAAATGATAAAGTGCATTCCCGCCATATTAGATAGAGTGGCCTGGTTGTGGTTAATCTGAAACAAATGTCTTTAATGTTGTCTTTGTTGACTGCAAAATTTGATACACTACATCGGGGGGGGAGCAACTAACTAACACTCAACTTCGGGAGAAAAACACTCGTGTTCGAACGAACGAACGGATATCTGATGAGTAATCATTGAAATCCAACACAAAAACGAAAATGCCACATTCTATGTTCTATGAATTCAATTGTACACATGACAGGCAATCCTTTTCTTCGTTTTTTTTTTTGATAACAAAGAATTTGTGTCGACAACAGACAAATCGAAGGCAATTTTATTTAAATCGCGGTCAAGAGAGGGAGGAAAAAAAAAGAAGCGACAATCTAGAGATAACAAAAACAAAGAAATTATTCTTCAATTTCATTCATGTCTGCTGTGTGTATTTGTTTGCGAGCAAAGTAATTGGTCTCCATCTCTAGACAACTCGTGTGAATAGATAAAAACTGTGTACAGGAAAATGAAATTCAAAGAAACAGAAAAGATGATACAAATATAACAACAACAAGAAAAAAAAAAAAATAACCTTTGCGTATGGATGCCAGATGTATACTTTCAAGAGAAAAACTATACACACCTCATACAAATCCATCATTGACTCCGACTGACTGTGCAGTTGATTTTCATACCCTAAATTTATTTCATGTTTATTCACTTTGAATAAACATGTAGTTACGTTACGGAGAGTTGAATACACTTCAAATGCATCGTTTTAAGTCCATTGACACCCTGCATCAGTTGTGGTTGTGTGGATTCAATAAGAATTATGATTTTTTTTCCCTTCACTCACTGAGTACACAATCGGTGGAGGCGAAAAAAAAGGTAAATAGAGCATAAATTTGGCTTTTGATTGAGGGGATTGATTGGAGACAGACGGACGGACATAACGAAATGGGAAAGGTGCCGTTTTTGTTCCAGAAACCGCAAGAAACACGGATTTTTTTCCAAAAGCAACCGAATCACATCCAAGATCATTGGAAAAATTGCAAATCTTCGCTTTTCTTTGGTGCGGCACAGAGGAAATTTCTCACCAAAGGAAGCCCCAGGATTTGATCCATGAGAATGTGAGCGCATGGTGGAGGAGATGTGATAAGACTCAAAAAGGCAGACGGTATATACATAAGGATTTTTTTTTCCCTTCCCCCCCATCACTTACCTACTTGAAATCTTAAGTCGGGAGCGATTGATTATTTGCAATAGGAATTTGTGAGAGAGAGATCAAATTCTTCTTTTACAACATTTCTTTCAAAAATTTCGCTTTCGTGCATTCGTTTGTTTAAGGACTTGATTAAGCACCATCAACACTTTCACATAACGACAAAATAACTATATACACACAGTTATGTATCCAAGCACACACCACTTTTGAACATACAACAAAAAAAATATCACACACAAATATCCTTCACATTTCTTTTTTTTTTTTTTTTTTTTTTTTTTTGGAAATTTATTTATTCCTTCGCTTGATTGAATTTTTCTTCTTCCTTTTTTTTTCGTGTCGTTTTGATGTGAATTTACAAGGAAACTGATGAAGCATTTAAATAAATTGCAAAACTAAACAACAACAACATTCGAAGTCGCCTCCACATCGTGTAAGGAAATGAAAAACTGAACTGAAAATGAAATTAAACAAAAAAAATGAACCACAAATCGGATATCTTAAGTGAAACGCGACATTAAAGACTTCTCTCATTTATTATCAAACAGGCAGCATAGAATCTGAGGCGAGAACAAACCAAAAAATTTCGGGTAACCACAAACCACCCACACACATCATACACTACCCGGGCGGAGAGCAATAAACACTGGACGTGACCATTGAACATAAAAAAAAAATACGAAAAGCTCTTGTTGTTGTTATTGTTTAACTATGATTTCTTCTTCTTTTCTTTCTGGAGTCAACTCTCTGGAGGACTCTGTTGATGTGTGACGAGGACGGCGATTGATGTTGATGTGATATACTGTGTGTGGAGGAATAATCCCTACACAACACGATTGCTCGGCAAAACTGTGACAAGCGGATGCGTTGAGAGAGACAGCAGTGTGGTGAGTATGGTAAAATTGTATTCTTTCAAAGAAAAGTGTGTTGTGTGTTTGTCGTGCAGCAGGGTTCAGGCTGTACGATTGGTCATGCAAAATGGTCTGAAGTTGTTTGAGATGTAGAACAAATCGATGAAGGAACTCAACAAATTGAAAAAATTGGACTACCATACGACAGATCTGAGGCAGATCTGAAGAAGGACACGACTTGTCCTACGACACGGTCTGAAGTTGTTCGTCAAGCGTTCACTACGCAGTTCAAGCAACTCAAGAAGTTAGAAAAAATGGACCACCACACGACAAATCGGACGACTTGTTGTGCGAGCGTTCACATTGGACACAATTTGTCCTACGACACAGTCTGAAGATGTTCGTCAAGCGTTCACAACACACAAGTCGTTGAAGGAACTCAGAAAGTTGAAAAAATTGGAGTACCATGCGACAAATCAGACGCCACGTTGCACAAGTTGATCTTTCAAGCGCAGTCGTTCAACCATGTCACGTTGGACACGATTTGTCCCACCACATGGTCTGAAACTGTACGATAAGTGTTCACAACGTTCAGGAAGTTGATCAAGGAACTCAAACAGTTGAAAAAATTGGAATACCATGCGACAAATCGGACGCCTTGTCTTAAGAGCATTCACATTGAACAATGTGGTCAAGCGTATTCGGGCAACCACGTCGAGCGACAAATCTTGTAGCCTGAGCCCTTCTAATAACAAATATTTATTTTCCTCTGCAACTTGTTGAATCAAAATCATGGTGGCACTACAATCGGAGGTAAATTTGGGCCTATCTTCTACAACAGCCAACTTCTTTAATTCTTCTTCTTCTTCTTCTTTAGCGAACGCTTCAGTCCGGGATGAGCCTGGGCACGCTCAGTTGGTGGAGATTCCTCTCGACTTGAATGCGCTAACTTAGACGTGGTCGTCTCACTCAATTTTTCTTCTCTTTTGTGTGGCGCTACAGTTCGAGATGGATCTGGGCTTCAGTCAACAACAAGCACGCTCTTGAGCTAGCTGGCTTCAGTTTCGTACACCCAGTTGATTGAGGTCCCCTTCCAGCTGGGTGCGCCATCGGAGGCGAAGTCTTCCTCTACCACGTTGTCCCTCGGGGTTGGAATCGAAGATTTTCCGAGCTGGAGCGTTTATGTCCATTCGCTCTACGTGACTCAGCCATCTGAGTCGTTTTGAGTTCACTCTAACCCTTGTGCGTTCTCCTAAAATTGTGTTCACATGAGTGGAAGGAGGCAGGAGTTTCGTAGACAAAACATAACCTTAGAAAGAAATGGTCTGGATCCTCTAAAAACTACATCTTCTTCCTCCTGTCAATCATATACTCTCTCTCCGACACTCCTGCCAACTGTTTGGAAAATCATGCACCACCTCTCCGACACTCCAGCCCTCTTCCTCTCATGTAAACACCAGAAATCAGTCCATAAATTCACTTGATTCCTGGTAAATTCCGTCCACGAAATCCCCTACTCAATGAAGTCTGTAAGCAAAAACCAAGACGGTTTCACACGAGCAATTCCCCCGCAATCCGGTTGCTTGGATCTCATGCCTTCCCCCTCTTCAATCCTGCGAAAGAGAGACAGAAAAAGTTGCAAAAGATGGAGTCATCCGCAAAAGAGAACGACCAACATCCGGAAGTAGAAGAAAAAATACGCAATCTCCTATATTAAAGTATAAATATATTTCATCACTTTAAATAAAAGAAAGCAAAGGAAAAAGAAGAACAAAAAGAAATCATATTCAATCATGGACAGCAAAAAAAAAAATTCCAGAAGTGCACGGTCTTCTCCTCTCAAATTCTCGAAAAAATAAAAAAAAAAAACAAATTAAATATCAAAAAAAAAAAAGATTCCTCCTCCTCACTTCTGCGAATCACTTTCACTCGAGTGACTGTGGTAGCTGAGCAAGGTGCCGGCATGATTTGGTTTTAATTCGTGCGCATTGACATCGACTAATTTTTCATGTATTCGATCGGGTTCAATGACTAAGGCTCCATGTGGTCCACGAGTTAAATGACCATGTGCCACGATATTATCGTTCACATGATGATGCTGATGATTGTGCGTGTGTTGTGTGTGATGATGTTTGACCTCTTCATCGGCACCAGAACCAACAGCAGGGGCAGCAACAGCAACACCAGCCGCATCATTATCATTCTCAGCCGGAAGTTCTTCATGATGTCCAGTTGTAATGCTGTCAAAATTCTCCTTATGCTGACGATGTTCATGTGCATGATGTGAAGCTGCCGCTCGTACACCGGATACCCCATCGCCATTCGATGAATCTCCATCAGACTGATCGGATTTTGAATTGAATGCGTTATGCATCCAAACGGGGATTGCAAGATCGAGGGGTTTTTTGTCAAGCCCAATTGAATCATCTGGATCGTCGGAGTTCCTCTCGTTCGAATCGTAGAGTTTGGATTTTTGATTTTTTTCAAATTTCAACAGAATCTCTGCTAGGAGTTGTGTATCCAAGTCGGTTACATTTTGCGGCAATGTGTCTATGAAGTCGATTATGTTCTTTGTCTTGACTCTGTGCTTATGCGGCTCCTGGATGATGTTGAACAACTCAAAGAGCTTCTCCTTATCCTGTTCGGTGTTGTTCACTTGAATGCTCTTCAATGTGTTCACAATCTCCTGATTCAACAGCGTATGCATCTTCTTCCAATGCTCCCCATCAATCACATTCGATTCGTTACGCACATGCAATGCATTCAGTATTTCACTGTCGACATTCGTTTGCAGCGACATATCATCGCTGGTGTCGGGGAATTTTGTCATTCTTAGCCTATCTTTCTCGCATGGGGTACATGAACAATTTTGTATTATCTGTACATTCTTAATCAATTGATTTGGTGTATCAGCGGCACTGCACTGCAAGGTTATCTTAAAGATAAGGGGGCATACATGAAATAATTTTCTAGGTTTTGGTAGAGAGAAACAGAGAGAGAGAGAGAGAGAGAGAGATTTGTTTAGGTTTTGTTACCTGATGCCATGTAGTTTCCGATGGTTGACAGCTATCACAGTATGGTACGATTACCTTGAAAATAGTTTGCAAGGAGGAGATAAGAAAGGGGGAGAGACATTAGGGAATGTTTTTTTTTTTTTTTTTTTGTGAAGCATACCTCTCCTGGATCTGAGGGTTCTGTTTGGGGTATGGAATAGCTAAAGCATGCTCCAACACAGACGTTGTTGTTGATTTCAACCGACGTGCAACCGGGGTAACTTATCACTTGTTTGATTATCGTCGTCTTACACCATGAATGCTTGTCGGGATACAAAACAATGTTATGAACCTTGGAAGAGAAAAAGATAAACACACTCGTTAGGGCAAATGGAACAAAAATGAATCTCCATCAAAACAAACCTTATGCTCACGATAGGATTGCACCATCAACAGCTGATTCATCATAAGTCGAAGTATCGCATAAATAAGCGCAATTTTATTCATGATTCTTTTCTCAAAAAAAAGGAAGTTCAAGAGAAAAACAAACAAAACAAAAGCTTTTAATTATATCAAAATGAAACACTGATTTGAGCACAAAGAATAAACACAACAATTTCCATCGACAACACAGAGGAAAAAAACAAGCAAAAGCTTAGTCAATTTTCAAAAAGAAACTAAATCGTTCTGAAGGGACCCCAACAGTTCAGTTGATCATCTAAAATCTGAATCTGTAGTCTCTTTCTATTTTGCAAAGCACATTCACACACAACTCTTATTTAGTTTTTTTTTTTTTTTTTTTTTCTGCTGGCGAAACAATCCTACTAGCTTCAGATTCTCACTTCAATATCTGCGTACGTACGATTGGACACTAAATGAAAAAAAATATATATCATACCTAATATTTGTTTTGCGCGAAACTGAGAATGGTTGACGATACAACACCTGATGGCAATTTTACAATTAAATTATTGCTACCAATTCCAGTTTCTTTTTGTTGTTGTCTTGCTGTTTTGCTGTTTTTTTTTTTTTTTTGCATTTCTTGAATTCTGTCTATGCACGTACATGCTGTTCTTTTTTGGGGGGAGAGAAATACACAAATTTTTAGGACACATCTCTCACATGACCTCAAAAAGTGTGTGCAAAAAACAAAAATGAAGAAACGAACGAACGAACATTCACGGTGTATTTTACATTTCCCCGTTTGATTTTCAGAAACCTAACATTCATGGATATGGATATGGATATGGATATGGATATTCCCTCCATTTGTTTATTATATACAGAAAAAAAAAAAAAAAAACAAGAACAACTTTTTGTTGTTTTTCTCTCCAAGTGCAGACAAAATAGAATAAATAAATATGTATAAATGAGAGTGTGAGTCAGAGAGTCGTCAGAGCACAGAGCACAGCGAACCAAAACGTAAGCTTCTCTGTGTCATAAAGTAAATCGACACCGACATCAACCAATCTCTCTAACAAACCACACCGACCACCACTTGTTTGACGACGACAACGACAACGACGACGGCGACGACGATGAAACGAAGAAAAAAAAAAAAAAAAAACTGAGAAAAGAATGAGGATTATAGTTGCAAAAAAAAACCCGAAGATAGGTCAACTTGCACTTGATTTTTTTTTTGGGGAAAAGCAAAATACCTGATCGACCAACAAATTCTTGGAACAACACACAGGACAGAATGCAAATTTAACGCATTTCACAACACACTCCAGGATCAAGAAAGACGAACAACAAGGAAGTACAAGGAACACATTCAAAAAAAAAAAACAGAAATACACACTCTTCCTTCCAAAACAAAAAAAAAAACCCCAGATCATCACATTCGATCAAGTCTGTTAACAACAAGCAAAAAAACGACTCTAACCGATTGTAAGTAAAAACAAAAACAAAACAACTAACTTCACAGTAAGCCAAATAATAACATCCGACTAAGTTACCAAACAACCAAGAGCAATATAAAGTCAAGATCTACAGAGAGGGCTCTCTAGCATCTATCTTGCACTAGCAATAGTTTTATACATTTTTCTTTTTTTTTTTTTTGCTGGTTTTTTGTATAAGCCAACAATAAGTTGAATATCTATTTATCTATTCGTTGAATGTAAGAGACGATGCAAAGAAGAGAGAGGTCTAACACAAGGAGGTAGAATAGTGTCTTAACACAGACACCAACTAATCAATGCTCTTTTTTTTTCGTTGTTTCTTAACTTCTCTGGATATAGTATGTATGTTGTATACGATTTGTATGTAAATATGAAATTAATTAATATACAATTTCCATCTCCTTTTCTCCTTGCAAATCGATTACATCACAAGAAGTTTTCAACGAATTTCTTCTTCTTCTCGGTAACGGCGTTGTTGTGTTGCCTGATGAATGGAGGGACTTCATCGTCGTTGTTGGGGTGACAGATAGACCGAGGGACACACCGTTTTTGTGAATGGAACCTTTAAAAAACAGCACAACGATTGAAACATCTCGGAAGTGCCACGTTCATAAAGAAAAACTCCAAGAATTGTGCATGGAAAACATGTAGCAGGCAAAAACATCTCGACAGTTCATAAAGAAATCCAAGAATTGTGTGCGGAAAATATGTAGCAGCAGAGACATCTCGGTAGTTCATGAAACATCCAAGAATTGTGTACGGAAAACATGTAGGAGCAGGCACATCTCGGCATTTAATAAAACAATCCGAGAATTGTGTCAGTAACACATCTAGCAGGAGAAACATCTCGGCAGTTCATGAAAAATCCAAGAATTGTGTGCGGGAATCATGTAGCAGCAGAGAGATCTCGGCAGTTCCTAAAAAAATTAGGATTTGTGTACGGAACACGTCTAGCAGCAGAAACTTCTCGGCAGTTCCTAAAAAAAAAATTTGGGATTTGTGTACGGAACACATATAGCAGCAGAAACACTTTGGCAGTGTCATGTTCATAAAAAAAAAATCCAAGAATTGCGTCCGGAACACATCTAGGCACCAACTGAACGAGAAAAACAGAAATCTCTAGCAAATTATGATCTGCCGGAGATTCTCCGAAGTCGGGAGAGCCTTTTAGGAGTCGCGGCGCTTCCAAAATCCCTTCCAAAACTTGAAGAATCTCTTCCAGAATCCACAACAGATGCAAAAATTCAAGAAACCCCATCTATGCCTAGAGAGAGGAGGTTAATTTTGTTTCCCATTTGTTGTTGTTCATTTCACATTTTGTTCTGTTCCCCCCCTCCTCCCTCGCCCTTGGATTTGATGTTGTTTAGTTATTCCACCTTCATCCAACATAACAACACACACGGTTTCTGTTGCATATGGACTTGATTATTCGCAACACCGGCGCACCGGGGGTAAGTAAGAGAACGCGGCCAAAAAAAAAACCCCCAGGAGAATCAGCAAGTGAGAGAAAGAAACAAAAAACAAAAACCACACACAAAACAGGAGTGAAATATGCAGAAACATGATCAAGAGGTAGTGAAGAAAAAACAACACAAAAAAATACGACAAAAAAAAAAGTGTATGCACATATATTAAGTTTAAGCTGTGGTTTGAAGCTTTGTTGTTTTATTTTTTTTCTTACCTTTGCGGCGCGTCATTTGTTTCTCTTGTCTTGTCATGCGCTAAGATCGTTTTCTCATCGGGTTTTGTTAAGCTTCGAATGAGAGGCGCACTCATTTGAATAGAATGTTGCTTTTTGATAAATGGAACTAGGTACTTATTATAATTTTGCACACACATGTATACACACACACACACACATACATGCACATATGCGCGCTATGTAAGATTGCAGATGTGTTCAAAGGCCATTGCCATCGATTTGATAGCTTTGCTTATCGCATATGAGTGTGAGACTACACATGAGCACATGGTTTATGTTTCGTTTTAGACCTTTTTTGCCCCAGACTCCGTGAGAGGGAGTTTATGGTGTCGACGGAAGCATTAAAAACGAATCGTTTAGAGGTGTTCAAATTTACAGGAAATGACGAAGTGATTAAGGAATGAACGTTCACTTTCTTTCTGAATTTTAGGACGCCCACGAAAATGATGGGATAGGCGAGTGGAGAAAAACCTCAGCCAACTTGGCGTGCACAGTTGGAGGCAGATGGCCAAAGGCCTGTCCAGGTCCATTCTAAACTGTAGGGACATCAGAAGAAGTGTGGAAAGGTTTGTTGGTTGAAGCCCCAGACTCTAGCGTCATCAGAAGTGTAGCTTGAGAGATGAGGAAGAACCCTCAACCATCGGCTCCAATATGTGCTGATCAGATCAGAAGATCAGGAGAAAGCGCAAAAAAATGCGTCTTTTTAGTTAACATTTTTTCTGAAGTACTAGTCGCCCAGAAATTGTAGCAGGTATATTTTTGCCAATGTGCACAATTTGACATTGAATATCTCGGGAACTAAGCCACGTAGCGAAAAAGTAATGACGAGGGATTGTAGGTATTGACTTCATCTTCAAGACATGCAGAATAAGAAATCGCAGATCGCTTGATTTGTGTCGAATTTCTGGGAAAATAAGTTTCGTTTTTGGAAAAAGCGCCATATCTCGAAAACGGTGCGTCGGATCGCAATTTGGCTTTTGGTTAAGTCTTTTTTCCAAACGTTCCCGACCGGTTGACGCAACTTTTAAGCCAAAATTCATGGCTCTAGGTGCAGTAGAACCCGACTTATAGCCAAGAATAGGGAGGTGTTCGACCGAAAAAGCAACTTTTGTGCAAGGGTCAATGTGCACACTTTGACATTGAATATCTCGGGAACGGGGGGACGCAGGAAAAAAGTAATGATGGGGGGTTGTAGGTAATGACTTCGTCTTTAAGCCACACCCAGTAAGGAATCGGAAATCGCCTGATTTGTGTCGAATTTCTGGGAAAATACGTTTCGTTTTCGGAAAAAGCGCAATATCTCGAAAACGGTGCGTCGGATCGCAATTTGGCTTTTGGTTAAGTCTTTTTTCCAAACGTTCCCGACCGGATGGCGCAACTTTTAAGCCAAAATTCATGGCTCTAGGTGCAATAGAACCCGACTTATAGCCAAGAATAAGTAGGTGTTCGACCGAAAAAGCAACTTTTGTGCAAGGGTCAATGTGCACGCTTTGACATTGAATATCTCGGGAACGGGGGGACGTAGGAAAAAAGTAATGATAGGGGGTTGTAGGTAATGACTTCGTCTTTAAGCCACACCCAGTAAGGTATCGGAAATCGCCTGAATTGTGTCGAATTTCTGGGAAAATACGTTTCGTTTTCGGAAAAAGCGCAATATCTCGAAAACGGTGCGTCGGATCGCAATTTGGCTTTTGGGTAAGTCTTTTTTCCAAACGTTCCCGACCGGATGGCGCAACTTTTAAGCCAAAATTCATGGCTCTAGGTGCAATAGAACCCGACTTATAGCCAAGAATAGGTAGGTGTTCGACCGAAAAAGCAACTTTTGTGCAAGGGTCAATGTGCACACTTTGACATTGAATATCTCGGGAACGGGGGGACGTAGGAAAAAAGTAATGATAGGGGGTTGTAGGTAATGACTTCGTCTTTAAGCCACACCCAGTAAGGAATCGGAAATCGCCTGATTTGTGTCGAATTTCTGGGAAAATATGTTTCGTTTTTGGAAAAAGCGCAATATCTCGAAAACGGTGCGTCGGATCGCAATTTGGCTTTTGGTTAAGTCTTTTTTCCAAACGTTCCCGACCGGTTGACGCAACTTTTAAGCCAAAATTCATGGCTCTAGGTGCAATAGAACCCGACTTATAGCCAAGAATAGGGTGGTGTTTGACCAAAAAACCAACTATTTGACGGAAAAAACAACTTTTTGTGCAAAAATTAGCCATATCTCAAAAATGGTGTGTTTGACGGTAATTTTGCTTTTAATAACTTTCATGCAGCCATTCAATACGAACATTTTGAGCCAAAATTTGTGGCTCTAAGTCCAACCGTTTCTGAGTTATAGCCAAAACATGGCACCAAGAAGAGGTTATGTACGTTTTCGTCTCAAGGATTTTTTCAACTTTTTGACCATATCCTTTGGCCAAAACCGTTCAAATTTCAAACATATCATCAAGTACGGAATCTCTGCCGATCTATACAAAGAATTTTATCCAAATTTGGATTTTCAAAAAATCGACACAAATTCAACGGAAAAGTCGACCACGAAGTTTCGCAATTGACTGCATTTTTCGGTGAAAACGTGACATTTTTTTGAATTTTCAAAATTTTGCCAAATTTGGATTCGAAAATGGGTAGGGGTTGTTGGGTTGATGGTGTTTAAGGGAAAAATTATGAATTTGAAAGGATTTCGTGCCGCAGGACTCGACAGGATCAAAAAAAGGACATCATTTTTCATACAAAAGTTTTTCGCTGGCACCCTTTTCAGACATCCTAGCGGCGTTCAATACGAACATTTTGAGCCCTCTTTTGTGTTTGCAGGTCCAATAGTTTCCGAGTTACAGCCAAGAAATGGTATCAGAAAGGACGAGAAACGTGACTCAATTTTGAAAATTGAGCCAACTTGCATGGGAACTAAGTCCACCTCGTAAGAAATGGACTTGATTTGTAAAATGTTTATTGAAATAGTGTAATAGCTCTTAAAGATTTTTGTTGTCCTTAAAAGAACATTTTGGTCCTTAAAAGGACATTTTTGATGCAAAAATTGCACCTCCCACCCTCCCAAAAAGAGGACTTGTTTCCCACCGCGCATGGGAATCAAGTCCACCTCGCAAAAAGTGGAGTTATTTCCCACCTCGCATGGGAATCAAGTCCACCTCGCAAAAAGTGGAGTTATTTCCCACCTCGCATGGGAATCAAGTCCACCTCGCAAAAAGTGGAGTTATTTCCCACCTCGCATGAGCATTAAGTCCACCTCGCAAAAAGTGGAGTTATTTCCCACCTCGCATGAGCATTAAGTCCACCTCGCAAAAAGTGGAGTTATTTCCCACCTCGCATGGGAATCAAGTCCACCTCGCAAAAAGTGGAGTTATTTCCCACCTCGCATGGGAATCAAGTCCACCTCGCAAAAAGTGGAGTTATTTCCCACCTCGCATGAGCATTAAGTCCACCTCGCAAAAAGTGGAGTTATTTCCCACCTCGCATGGGAATCAAGTCCACCTCGCAAAAAGTGGAGTTATTTCCCACCTCGCATGGGAATCAAGTCCACCTCGCAAAAAGTGGAGTTATTTCCCACCTCGCATGAGCATTAAGTCCACCTCCCAAAAAGAGGACTTGTTTCCCACCGCGCATGGGCATCAAGGCCACCTCGCAGAAAGTGGCCTTAGTTCCCACCCCGCATGGGCATTAAGTTATCAGTGAAATAAGAAGAAAGTGCAAAAAATGCGTCTTTTTGGTTGAAATTTCTTCTGAAGTACTAGTCGCCCAGAAATTGTAGCAGGTATATTTTTGCCAATGTGCACACTTTGACATTAAATATCTCGGGAACTAAGCCACGTAGCGAAAAAGTAATGATGAGGGATTGTAGGTGATGACTTCGTCTTCAAGACAAGCAAAATGAGGAATCGCAAATCGCCTGATTTGTGTCGAATTTCTGGGAAAAAACGTTTCGTTTTTGGAAAAAGCGCAATATCTCGAAAACGGTGCGTCGGATCGCAATTTGGCTTTCGGTTAAGTCTTTTTTCCAAACGTTCCCGACCGGTTGACGCAACTTTTAAGCCAAAAATCATGGCTCTAGGTGCAATAGAACCCGACTTATAGCCAAGAATAGGTAGGTGTTCGACCGAAAAAGCAACTTTTGTGCAAGGGTCAATGTGCACACTTTGACATTGAATATCTCGGGAACGGAGGGACGTAGGAAAGAAGTAATGATGGGGAGTTGTAGGTAATGACTTCGTCTTTAAGCCACAATCAGTAAGGAATCGCAAATCGCCTGATTTGTGTCGAATTTCTGGGAAAATATCTTTCGTTTTTGGAAAAAGCGCAATATCTCGAAAACGGTGCGTCGGATCGCAATTTGGCTTTCGGTTAAGTCTTTTTTCCAAACGTTCCCGACCGGATGGCGCAACTTTTAGGCCAAAATTCATGGCTCTAGGAGCAATAGAACCCGACTTATAGCCAAGAATAGGTAGGTGTTCGACAGAAAAAGCAACTTTTTTGCAACAGTCTGAGTACTTTTCGTCGTCTTTTTGGCTGAAATTTTTTCTGATGTACTAGTCGCCCAGATATTGTAGCAAGTATATTTTTGCCAGATGTGTACGCAACTGAGTGCGTTTCTGGAGATCACTTAAAATTGCTTCGAAAGGCAACATATGGTGGCTGTACAGTCCACGATGGACTTGGGCCTAGCTTCTACACAGCAACCACTCATGTTGTGCGTGCTATTGTCTCTCTCACGAGCGCAGTTTAATCCCGACTCCGAACTGCGAGATTGAGAAGCTTTTTCTTGACAGTTATACTCTTTGAATGTGTAATTTGAATATGATTGAACCTAGACTGACAGTCTAGTGCGTATCGGAATCGACGCACATAACACACTAGAGTAAGATCACATCAGAAGCACGGCTCTCGCGACAACACCGCTCCTCATATCTCCTCACTTCAACGCCCCGATAAAGATAAGACAAAGCTCCTAATAAAAGCAAGACTGTAATCGCACAGTAATCAAGTGAAATCAGATTTTTGTTGTTTCTTTTTCTGTTAATACTCCCAACGTATTAATTAATTGGCTACACCCGTAGCAGTCTTTCATTTTCTTTTGCATCGCATATGATTGGGAGAACCTTTTTTTTTTTTTTTTTCATATTTTGTCTTCTGTGTTTATATCTGCTAAGGCCGTCTTGGCAGAGGTGCTGTATACGAACGTGAGGGACTGCTATAAAATACAAAAAAACAACAACAACAACGACAACATATAATATGTGTAATAAATTATTTTTGTTTTACAACCTGAATTGCGTGCGGGTTCAAATCGAAGTTTCTCATTTAAAGTTACGTCTCTCAAAGTTTTCGTTCTCTTAGGGGAATGGAGCGAAACAATAACAACAAGAAAATACGTTTGTTTTCGTGTTTAAAATTGTGTATTGAGATTGCGCTTAATTATTCAGTTGATTTTCTTGTTTATCGAGATAAATGATCAATCATGTGAAAGACATCGACATCAATCTTCAATTTTTGACCAGTGAATGGATGAATTTCGAAAACGAAACAACGCAAACAACAAACAGAAACGAAATTAATTGACATTTTTTTTCTCTCTGATTAAAAGGAGAAACAGGAGAAGGGAATGTATACAATTTTTTCTCCCATTTTTTTTTTATCTCAATCGAAGCACCAAGAAACGAGTTTGCAAAAAAAAAAACGTATCAGTGAATCGGAAAGTTTAAAACGTGTTTTTTTTTTTTGTTTTGTGATTTATTTATTTTCTGCCAAGTGATTGTGGCTGTCGTCTTGTTGTGGCAACGCTTCTGCTTGCTTCCAATTGGATTGTTATCTTCTCTTTTTCATTCATACGGGCCCAAATGGGTAAGTCTGTCACATTCAAAAAAAAATCGGTCTAAATGATTCTTTTTTTTTTTTTCAATTGTTTGATGTGGGTCTGTGTTTCAAAGGTCTAGTTGTTCTATCTCACAAGCACTATCGTCGAACTAGATAAGTTTCACAATCGCGAGGGTCTTTTATAGGTGATTTTCCTTCGCCGATTCTTCAGTTGTGTCGAACCTGTAGAGTTGCAAATGTTAGTTAGTCATCGTCATGCAAATGAAGAGAGAAAAATTGTTATGGACTGATAAGACCTGAATTCGGACACACCTGAATCGATCGTCTTAGCCTCAATCATCCAAAGTTCGGTTAACTGGACAGACTCTGCTGAAGTGAAACGAATGTTCTGCAATTTCCATGTTGCAGTCAAGCTGAGTCGACTGTTGACCAAAAATCAGTTAAATTTTGCTTCTGTTAATCAAAAATTAGTCAAATTTTCTGCTGTTGACTACCTGATTTGACCAAATCTGCACTCATTCGAAGTTCCTTCCTTCTTTGTCGACGATAATGAGCAACATTTCATTAAAACTTCAGAGAAAACAAACTAAACACCAACAAAAGCAAAGCAAAAAAAAAAAAAATGAAATCAAATCTTGTTCACATCGTTTCAAGGAAATGTGAAAGAATATCTCAGTCAGAGAATGATGACACATATCTGGAGGGAGAGACGACGTATGCCACAGGGGGATTTTCATAACTAAGGGAAATTCTGTGGTGAAATCGAGGGAACAAATTGAGAGGATTCAAGTGAATCCAACACACAAGCGATTCTTTTTTTTGGCAAAATTCTTTTGGCAATTCTGAACAATGTGTCGAGGGCAGAGTGAGTTGCAGCTGCTCTCTTTCAACAGCCTGAAGCAGAATTGCCATGGTCGTGCAAAAGCCGCTAGAGAATCCAAAAGAGTGAACAGTCAAAATACAGTGTTTCCAAAAGCAAAGATAGGGTGCATTTTGTGTGTAGGCAATGAGAGGGAGATGGTGCGAGTGCTTACACAAGCTGAAGAAGACAGGAAAATCCGGGAGAGAGAGCGTTGAATGCATCACAAAGTTCATCCCTTTCCAACCGATTGCAAAATCATACGATCTCTCTCAGGCATTTTTGCCCTCTTCCACACATGCGAACACCGTCTATGGATGAGTTTTCTTCCTTTTATGTCTGGAAATGGGATTTTTTTTCTATTCTTACCCTGGTGTATATGCGAATTCAGTGCCCGTGATTATTGTCTAACGTGTGTGTTGTGGTTGCAATGTGGAGTTTTCATGTCGGCTGTCGCGTCTTCAATTAGATAATTTACAAAAAATTTGTAGAAAAAAAAAGAAAAGAGAAACTACGTGAAATTCGATTTGAATCTTGTTTAATATTTGACTCAGGATAACCATTGTTAAAATGATCAAAGAATCGAAATAATCTTGTGCTAACCTACGAGTGAGAGAAAATAAATCAAAAAAAATCAGAAAAAAAAACCCCGAAAGCAAAAGAAAAGTAACCTTCACAGATTAACGTGTGCTGCTGTCAGGTACATATAATCATGGAAAAAACAAAACAACGTGTACCATTTTAGATGTGATATCACAGGATGACAATACGCCTATAGTCAGTTCAACTGGATCAAATACAAAAACATTTTAAACCATTTTTTTGAAAGATAATCATCAGTTAAAATTGTTTTCATGCTTTTTCTTTTTTGTTTCCCTCTGAAACGACACATTGGAGTTCTTGGAAGGGAATTTGAGTGTGATTACAATCACATGGCAGAGTGTATTTTCCCGGGAGCCGCTTAATTCATGCAAAAAAATGAAGGAAAAACCGACTCATATTGCGTTTTCCGGTGAAATTCAATTTCGATGAGCACATTTTCCTTCGCCCCAGAGCCTCAGTCACTGATCAACTGCATGCACTAAGCGAATTGAATGATTAATGATGAATATTTGGTCTCATGAAATTCATTAAAATGCGAGCAAGCCACAGAAACATTTGAATCAAGGAATATAACCTTCAATTACATAATTTCATATTTAACGGGAAAAAAAAAATTCCATGTTCATTTTTGTTATTCATACAGTTTATTCTTTCGAAAACGAGCTCAAGGCCTCTTTCGAAAACGACATCAATTAATCATCTAATTCGTCATTAAATTCGTTTGAGCGACAACGCATTCAATTGATATAAATCGTGGAGTTGTTCGGCATGAGGGAGCATCTTGTCCCCCACATGGGGAAATTAGTCTCGATTGATTTTTTATTTATTCCTTATCGAATTACTTTATCAACGAAATGACTAATGCGAAGGCAAGTGGAATTTGTCATCGGATACATTTGTTGATTCGTTTCCGTGTCGTTTGCGTCCGTGCGTGCGTGAAGTATTGGGTTTCATGTCCACGTCCATCTCGGCGCCACGATATTTTTGTATACATAAAGTCGGGCATCGTTCAACTGAATAAATAAATAAACGTATCAATGATTTCTTGCGTAAAACTTCATCGATTCATGAAGAAATTCATAGTTTTTCTCATCGAAGGGCGGAACGGAGGGTAAACATACAGAATGTCACAAAATTGAGCATACATCCGAGACAAAAAAGTACTTTTGCTGAAATGTACAGTTGATTGCACATATTTCATTTCATATAGGTTAAGAATATCCACACTCCATGGAGATGAATCCATTCTTGAAACCCAAGTCATAACCTACAATCCCTCATCATAACCTCATCCCTACGTTCCTCCATACCCGAGATATCAAAAGGCAAATTATGCACTTCGGCAAAACAATGCCTGCTACAATTTCTGGGCGACTAGTACATCAGAAGAAATTTCAGCCAAAAAGACAACGAAAAAGTACTCAGACCGTTGCACAAAAGTTGCTTTTTCGGTCAAACACCGCCCTATTCTTGGCTATAAGTCGGGTTCTACTGCACCTAGAGCCATGAATTTTGGCTTAAAAGTTGCGTCAACCGGTCGGGAACGTTTGGAAAAAAGACTTAACCAAAAGCCAAATTGCGATCCGACGCACCATTTTCGAGATATTGCGCCTTTTCCAAAAACGAAACATATTTTCCCAGAAATTCGACACAAATCAGGCAATTTCCGATTCCTTACTGGGTGTGGCTTAAAGACGAAGTCATTACCTACAACCCCCCATCATTACTTTTTTCCTGCGTCCCCCCGTTCCCGAGATATTCAATGTCAAAGTGTGCACATTGACCCTTGCACAAAAGTTGCTTTTTCGGTCGAACACCTACCTATTCTTGGCTATAAGTCGGGTTCTATTGCACCTAGAGCCATGAATTTTGGCTTAAAAGTTGCGTCAACCGGTCGGGAACGTTTGGAAAAAAGACTTAACCAAAAGCCAAATTGCGATCCGACGCACCGTTTTCGAGATATTGCGCCTTTTCCAAAAACGAAACATATTTTCCCAGAAATTCGACACAAATCAGGCGATTTCCGATTCCTTACTGGGTGTGGCTTAAAGACGAAGTCATTACCTACAACCCCCTATCATTACTTCTTTCCTACGTCCCCCCGTTCCCGAGATATTCAATGTCAAAGTGTGCACATTGACCCTTGCACAAAAGTTGCTTTTTCGGTCAAACACCGCCCTATTCTTGGCTATAAGTCGGGTTCTATTGCACCTAGAGCCATGAATTTTGGCTTAAAAGTTGCGCCATCCGGTCGGGAACGTTTGGAAAAAAGACTTAACCAAAAGCCAAATTGCGATCCGACGCACCGTTTTCGAGATATTGCGCTTTTTCCAAAAACGAAACGTATTTTCCCATAAATTCGACACAAATCAGGCGATTTGCGATTCCTTACTGGTTGTGGCTTAAAGACAAAGTCATTACCTACAACCCCCCATCATTACTTCTTTCCTACGTCCCTCCGTTCCCGAGATATTCAATGTCAAAGTGTGCACATTGACCCTTGCACAAAAGTTGCTTTTTCGGTCAAACACCGCCCTATTCTTGGCTATAAGTCGGGTTCTATTGCACCTAGAGCCATGAATTTTGGCTTAAAAGTTGCGCCATCCGGTCGGGAACGTTTGGAAAAAAGACTTAACCAAAAGCCAAATTGCGATCCGACGCACCGTTTTCGAGATATTGCGCTTTTTCCAAAAACGAAACGTTTTTTCCCAGAAATTCGACACAAATCAGGCGATTTGCGATTCCTTACTGGTTGTGGCTTAAAGACAAAGTCATTACCTACAACCCCCCATCATTACTTCTTTCCTACGTCCCTCCGTTCCCGAGATATTCAATGTCAAAGTGTGCACATTGACCCTTGCACAAAAGTTGCTTTTTCGGTCAAACACCGCCCTATTCTTGGCTATAAGTCGGGTTCTATTGCACCTAGAGCCATGAATTTTGGCTTAAAAGTTGCGCCATCCGGTCGGGAACGTTTGGAAAAAAGACTTAACCAAAAGCCAAATTGCGATCCGACGCACCGTTTTCGAGATATTGCGCTTTTTCCAAAAACGAAACGTTTTTTCCCAGAAATTCGACACAAATCAGGCGATTTGCGATTTTGCTTGTTTTGAAGACGTCATCACCTACAATCCCTCATCATTACTTTTTCGCTACGTGGCTTAGTTCCCGAGATATTTAATGTCAAAGTGTGCACATTGGAAAAAATATACCTGCTACAATTTCTGGGCGACTAGTACTTCAGGAAAAATTTCAATGAAAAAGTAGTCTCAACGACGCACGAGATGTTTTTTTCTTGTTGCAACTGGGAAGTAGACGAGTACAAGGACGAGGACAAGAACAAGCTAAGCCGTGCAACTGCAATGGTGGCGCCTCGGACTGGGTGTAATTAGTTTCAATGAGTGCAGTTGTTGCAGTCGAATCTGGGCCCATGTCCACCTCGGACTAGGTGCAATCAGTTTCAATGAGTACAGTTGTTGCAGAAGAAGCTCTGTCCATGTCCACCTTCAGTGACTACAGTGGTTGCAGTTCAAGCAGGGCACATATCCACCTTCAGTGAGTACAGTTGTTGCAGAAGAAGCTACCCACATGTCCACTTTCAATGACTACAGTGGTTGCAGTAGAAGTGTAGTGTAGTGCGTAGATGTATGCTCAATTTGTGAGATACTGTACCTCAGACAGTGTAGCGTGTAGGTGTACACTCTGTTTTGTAAGATACTGTACACATCCTTGAGAGTTTTCTGCGCAGTCGCAAGGAACAAACCCACACACGAAATCCCTATTGATTTGCCGAAGGAATGGTGTCCTCTTTTTGAAGTGAAATTGATTGAAATGTGTCTTAAACAGAGTCGTCACCCAAATAGTGACGCTGTACATTACCAACTACTTGCAGAGCTGTGATTTTCCCATGGAATCTTTCCTAGTTCATTGAAAAAAAGCGTCAAAAATGTTCCATTAATCATAGGAGCAGTCAAGCGCATCGACAATAACAAATTGTTTAGTGTATTTTTTGCGGATTCAGAATATTTTTTTTTGTTGTTAAGGTTCCTAAAAGGAAGGAAGCTCCAATTGTCAGTTCGTTTTGTGAGGGGGGAAAACAAGGGAACTGAAACTGAATGAAAACAATTTTAATAATGATTTGATGAGACAAATCGTAACAGAAACATCCTTAATCTCTTTATTTTTAGAAAGCAAATTGAATAAAACATTTTTTTGTGAATTTACATACATCAAAGAATAACTCCGGGGGATACTTTTGCAATGAATATGAAGCATCGTAGTAGCGAACAAATTAAATTGTTACTTAATGAAAAATGTTTACAACAAATCAGTGTTGTTGTTGTTAAAACACGTTCCAGCAGTTTTTAAGTTTTCTAATTTCACTTCCATTTTCGATTGTTGTTGTGTTCTCAAAAGTGATTGTGTGTGAGAGAATTTATTCAAGAACTTGTCAACAAAAAAACAAAAAAAAAAAAAATAAAATTTGAACAAAAAAACGGATCAAAAAATCAAAGTCAAAAAAAATAGTCTGTCGTGCAAAATCAAACAACAAACAAAAGCTTCATAGCCTAAAGTAGATTTCAATCAATCAAAAAGAAAAGAATCACCTAAAGCATACTATTTGCTTTCTTAATTTGCTCTTTGGAAAAGCGTAATGATTTCAGGAAACGCCTATAAATACTACCCAAGTGAAAGATATTCAGTCGGAAGATCAACATCAATCGAATTGTTGCTGAATCTTATTCAAAAGGAATACATTGAGCAGTTCATTTTTGAGAAAGGCACCGGCGGAGGAGGAGCAACAGGATCAGCACTGAAAATAGTTCATAGCTCATATGATCTAGCATGTAATGTTACAATAGCAACAATCACTGGATGATGATAGAGATTGTATTTATTTAATTAATTGTTGTTCATATTTTTGAAATTACATTTACATATATAATTTCTTGAGAAAAAAAACACTCACAACCACCGGGAGGAACGAGTAAAGAATCACAGATAACTTGTGGTTGAATCTAACGAGGAACAGAAGGAGAAAAGTGAGAGAGAGAGAGTGAGAGTGATAGAGAAAAGGGGGGAAAAAAGTACTTAAAACATATGACAATAGGATTGAAGAAGCTAATTGTACTGCCAATTTGTTCACACTAATCCAAGTATTAAAAGTCGTCATCGCTGCTGCTGCTGCTGCCATCATCAAACTTTTTCATCATCAACTGTCGCCGCCAAACAGAACAAACAACAAATAATCAAAATACCAAAGGAAACATTGTCAAAAACAGCTTCCTTTTGCTTCTGTACCGTGAAAGCAAACCAAAAACCATAACAAAAATTCAATCATCATCAAGAAACTAATCAAAAACTAAGAAAAAAACAACCGATCAATGGCTGATTTCAATCGAAACATGGCTGAGGTGAAAGGGCCAATGTACAAGTCTCGGAGCTGACATCTAATTGTTGCAGTCGACTTGAACTATCATCTACAATCCACTATAACAATTTGATACGACGTTTTTCGTTTTTTCTAAAAAATTAACAAAAAAAAAAAACTAAAAAATTTGTCTATAACACGATTCCCTTTCATTATTTCGATGAATTCTTTTGAATTTCTTGTCCGTTGTTGATTATTTTCCACTTAAGTTCGAATTTTGTGTTCCGATTTAAACGAAAAAGAAGCTTTTTCAATCAGCATTGTGATTTTTTTTTGTTTTTAAATTTAAATTAAATTCTCTGAGAAAGAGAGAAGAATCTGCTATCGAGCAAAATCATCTCAAACTCCTTCGAAACGAGGAAGAACTTTATACACTAGTGTAACAAGAAGAGGATACTTAAACTAAACAAAAAAAAAAAACAAACTAATCGAGAAGAGAAAAGAAAGAAAAAAAAATCAAAAGAAACGATCCCGTAAGCCTAGGAAAGCCTTCGGTGCATTGTTTTGTTGTAATCTTTCTGTTGTTCTCATTTAAAATATCTAATCCTACGAATTTAACAAATATTATAGTCCATAATTATTGAGAGAAAAAAAAAGAAAAAGAAACTCAAACCTAAACATATTCTTAACATAAATGTAAACGATTTTTCGTTTTTGTTTTGATTTTTCGGTTTTTGTTTTTCGTAACCTTCGCGCGTACTTAAATTGCTTTCCGTTCGTCGTCTAATTACACACAACAAATATCTATTCTCAATCATCTTAATCACCATGAATCAACCGGAGTACTGTGCAACACCGAGCTCAATCAAATTCCACACGCAATTGTGGCCGCAACACAAGCATGTTCACAGCAGATATCATCACTATCAGAATCCCAATCAGCCGACATTGCAACAACAGGGTTCGATCTATGAGGACTTATACAGTTCAATTTCGAATGTACAGGATTCAAGTCAACAACTGTCGTTGCGTAAAATTGATGCAGCCGAAGATGAGATCACTTTGGAGGGGATCATCGAGAGTACATCGCAAAATTCAAAGTTGCTAGAACATGGTGAGTTGATTTGTGTGTTTTTTTCGATTATTGTCTATCTAACTTTTGTCAATCTGTTTGCAAAAGGCTAGGGGAAGGACGGCGGCACGCTTGCGGTTGCACGGCTTAGCTGGTTCTTGTCCTCGTACTTCCACTCTCGTACACCAACAAGTTGCAAACAGGATGTACCTGGCTTCTTCACACTTCTTCTGATACCTCATCATACAGTCCGGGGCCCCAACCAACAAGCTTCTCCAAACACACAGTCCGGGGCCCCAACCAACAAGCTTCTCCACACTTCTTCTTCTTCTAATGAGGCTAGAGTCCGGGGTTCCGACCAACAAGCCTCTTCACTCTTCTTCTGATGGGGCTAAAGTCCGAGATGGAACTGGGCCTCAACCAACAAGCGTCTCCACACTTCTTCTTCTTTTTTCGAGATGAAACTCGGCCGCAACCAACAAGTCTCTCCACACTTCTTCTTTCTTCGAGATGAAACTCGGCCTCAAGCAACAAGCCTCTTCACACTTCTTCTCTTTGGGCTACATTCCAGGATGAACCTGGGCCTCTAGCTATCAGGGTCATTTTCTATCCGTCTCCAACTGCGTGCGCCATCTCAAACGCAGTTGCCTCTTGATGAGTCTTGAGAATTCGCGTTCGTCGTCATTTTCGCGTTCGTCGTCATTTTAGTTGAAAATTTCTCTGAAGTACTAGTCGCCCAGAAATTGTAGCAGGTATATTTTTGCCAATGTGCGTTCTTCAACTGTGAATATCTCGGAAACTAAGCCACGTAGCGAAAAAGTATTGATGAGGGATTTTAGGTCTTGCCGTCGTCTTCAAACCAAGCAAAAAGGGGAATCGCAAATCGCTTCATTTGTGTCGAATTTCTGGGAAAATATCTTTCGTTTTTGGAAAAAGCGCAATATCTCGAAAACGGTGCGTCGGATCGCAATTTGGCTTTTGGTTAAGTCTTTTTTTCAAACGTTCCCGACCGGATGGCGCAACTTTTAAGCCAAAATTCATGGCTCTAGGTGCAATAGAACCCGACTTATAGCCAAGAATAGGGCGGTGTTCGACCGAAAAAGCAACTTTTGTGCAAGGGTCAATGTGCACACTTTGACATTGAATATCTCGGGAACGGGGGGACGTAGGAAAAAAGTAATGATAGGGGGTTGTAGGTAATGACTTCGTCTTTAAGCCACACCCAGTAAGGAATCGGAAATCGCCTGATTTGTGTCGAATTTCTGGGAAAATATGTTTCGTTTTTGGAAAAAGCGCAATATCTCGAAAACGGTGCGTCGGATCGCAATTTGGCTTTTGGTTAAGTCTTTTTTCCAAACGTTCCCGACCGGATGGCGCAACTTTTAAGCCAAAATTCACGGCTCTAGGTGCAATAGAACACGACTTATAGCCAAGAATAGGTAGGTGTTCGACCGAAAAAGCAACTTTTGTGCAAGGGTCAATGTGCACACTTTGACATTGAATATCTCGGGAACGGGGGGACGTAGGAAAGAAGTAATGATAGGGGGTTGTAGGTAATGACTTCGTCTTTAAGCCACACCCAGTAAGGAATCGGAAATCGCCTGATTTGTGTCGAATTTCTGGGAAAATAAGTTTCGTTTTTGGAAAAAGCGCAATATCTCGAAAACGGTGCGTCGGATCGCAATTTGGCTTTTGGTTAAGTCTTTTTTCCAAACGTTCCCGACCGGATGGCGCAACTTTTAATCCAAAATTCATGGCTCTAGGTGCAATAGAACCCGACTTATAGCCAAGAATAGGGTGGTGTTTGACCAAAAAACCAACTATTTGACGGAAAAAACAACTTTTTGTGCAAAAATTAGCCATATCTCAAAAATGGTGTGTTTGACGGTAATTTTGCTTTTAATAACTTTCATGCAGCCATTCAATACGAACATTTTGAGCCAAAATTTGTGGCTCTAAGTCCAACCGTTTCTGAGTTATAGCCAAAACATGGCACCAAGAAGAGGTTATGTACGTTTTCGTCTCAAGGATTTTTTCAACTTTTTGACCATATCCTTTGGCCAAAACCGTTCAAATTTCAAACATATCATCAGGTACGGAATCTCTGCCGATCTATACAAAGAATTTTATCCAAATTTGGATTTTCAAAAAATCGACACAAATTCAGCGGAAAAGTCGACCACGAAGTTTCGCAATTGACTGCATTTTTCGGTGAAAACGTGACATTTTTTTGAATTTTCAAAATTTTGCCAAATTTGGATTCGAAAATGGATAGGGATCGTTGGGTTGATGGTGTTTAAGGGAGAAATTATGAATTTGAAAGGATTCCGTGCCGCAGGACTCGACAGGATCAAAAAAAGGACATCATTTTTCATACAAAAGTTTTTCGCTGGCACCCTTTTCAGACATCCTAGCGGCGTTCAATACGAACATTTTGAGCCCTCTTTTGTGTTTGCAGGTCCAATAGTTTCCGAGTTACAGCCAAGAAATGGTATCAGAAAGGACGAGAAACGTGACTCAATTTTGAAAATTGAGCCAACTTGCATGGGAACTAAGTCCACCTCGCAAGAAATGGACTTGATTTGTAAAATGTTTATTGAAATAGTGTAATAGCTCTTAAAGATTTTTGTTGTCCTTAAAAGAACATTTTGGTCCTTAAAAGGACATTTTTGATGCAAAAATTGCACCTCCCACCCTCCCAAAAAGAGGACTTGTTTCCCACCGCGCATGGGAATCAAGTCCACCTCGCAAAAAGTGGAGTTATTTCCCACCTCGCATGAGCATTAAGTCCACCTCGCAAAAAGTGGAGTTATTTCCCACCTCGCATGAGCATTAAGTCCACCTCGCAAGAAGTGGAGTTATTTCCCACTTCGCATGGGAATCAAGTCCACCTCGCAAAAAGTGGAGTTATTTCCCACCTCGCATGAGCATTAAGTCCACCTCGCAAAAAGTGGAGTTATTTCCCACTTCGCATGGGAATCAAGTCCACCTCGCAAAAAGTGGAGTTATTTCCCACCTCGCATGAGCATTAAGTCCACCTCGCAAAAAGTGGAGTTATTTCCCACCTCGCATGAGCATTAAGTCCACCTCGCAAAAAGTGGAGTTATTTCCCACTTCGCATGGGAATCAAGTCCACCTCGCAAAAAGTGGAGTTATTTCCCACCTCGCATGAGCATTAAGTCCACCTCGCAAAAAGTGGAGTTATTTCCCACCTCGCATGAGCATTAAGTCCACCTCGCAAAAAGTGGAGTTATTTCCCACTTCGCATGGGAATCAAGTCCACCTCGCAAAAAGTGGAGTTATTTCCCACCTCGCATGAGCATTAAGTCCACCTCGCAGAAAGTGGCCTTAGTTCCCACCTCGCATGGGCATTAAGTCTGATCAGTAAAATAAGAAGAAAGTGCAAAAAATGCGTCTTTTTGGTTGAAATTTCTTCTGAAGTACTAGTCGCCCAGAAATTGTAGCAGGTATATTTTTGCCAATGTGCACACTTTGACATTAAATATCTCGGGAACTAAGCCACGTAGCGAAAAAGTAATGATGAGGGATTGTAGGTGATGACGTCGTCTTCAAGACATTTCCAGCAAGGCATCGCTGATCATCTGATTTGTGTTGAATTTCTGGGAAAATACGTTTCGTTTTTGGAAAAAGCGCAATATCTCGAAAACGGTGCGTCGGATCGCAATTTGGCTTTTGGTTAAGTCTTTTTTCCAAACGTTCCCGACCGGATGGCGCAACTTTTAAGCCAAAATTCACGGCTCTAGGTGCAATAGAACCCGACTTATAGCCAAGAATAGGGTGGTGTTCGACCGAAAAAGCAACTTTTGTGCAAGGGTCAATGTGCACACTTTGACATTGAATATTTCGGGAACTAAGCCACGTAGCGAAAAAGTAATGATGAGAGATTGTAGGTGATGACTTCGTCTTCAAGACAAGCAAAATGAGGAATCGCAAATCGCCTGATTTGTGTCGAATTTCTGGGAAAATAAGTTTCGTTTTTGGAAAAAGCGCAATATTTCGAAAACGGTGCGTCGGATCGCAATTTGGCTTTTGGTTAAGTCTTTTTTCCAAACGTTCCCGACCGGATGGCGCAACTTTTAAGCCAAAATTCACGGCTCTAGGTGCAATAGAACCCGACTTATAGCCAAGAATAGGGTGGTGTTCGACCGAAAAAGCAACTTTTGTGCAAGGGTCAATGTGCACACTTTGACATTGAATATTTCGGGAACTAAGCCACGTAGCGAAAAAGTAATGATGAGAGATTGTAGGTGATGACTTCGTCTTCAAGACAAGCAAAATGAGGAATCGCAAATCGCCTGATTTGTGTCGAATTTCTGGGAAAATAAGTTTCGTTTTTGGAAAAAGCGCAATATCTCGAAAACGGTGCGTCGGATCGCAATTTGGCTTTTGGTTAAGTCTTTTTTCCAAACGTTCCCGACCGGATGGCGCAACTTTTAAGCCAAAATTCATGGCTCTAGGTGCAATAGAACCCGACTTATAGCCAAAAATAGGGAGGTGTTTGACGGAAAAAGCAACTTTTTTGCAACGGGCTGAGTACTTTTTCGTCGTCTTTTTGGCTGAAATTTCTTCTGATGTACTAGTCGCCCAGAAATCGTAGCAGGTATGTTTTTGCGAATGTGCACACTTTGACATTGAATATCTCGGGAACGGAGGGACGTAGGATAGAAGTAATGATGGGGGGTTGTAGGTAATGACTTCGTCTTCAAGACAGGAATAGATATATAGATAGATGGAGTCCTTAACTCCATCGTGACTATGTTGGCCTATGGTTACGTTGTGGCCAAGTCGTCGATTATGCGGTAAACCCATTTTGGCCGCGTCCGATTCAATCACAGCAAACGCTTCATTGACGACTCGCTGTGTTCGACCAATTACGTCATTGTCGTCCGCGTACACCAGCAGTTGTTCGGACTTTTGGAAGATCGTGAACTCTACAACCTCCCAGCTCACCTTCAACTGCTTCAAACATTTCCGCAGACAGTCTGTCTGCTTTGTTCTCGATATCGCTATCTTGACCTCGTCTAGGTCGGGGTGACGAAGTTCTTAACTTATCTTAAATGTCTCAGCGAGCAGCTACAGGCACTGAGTCGTTTAAAAATACATATCACTTGCAATTAATTGTAGTTTAGTTGTTGTCGAGAGCGATTTATCATAAGTTTTTCTCGCAAAATATCTTGTGGTATGTACTAGAGTTATATCAGTTGTGGTTTGGTTTGATTTTATCGCCACATGCTCTTGTGGTGAGTATGTGGCTGTAATGAGTGGTTTATTGTTAAGGAGTGTTCTAAATTTTTAAGCGATTCCAAAACCACAAGACCACACAAGAAAGCATTTAATTCTGTTCTTTGTTTTGTTTGTTTCCTGGGTGGACCTTGACCTGAACCAACAAGTTTCTCTAGCTGACACCATCGTTTTCCATCTGTCTTCAACTGCGCACAGTAATTTGGTTCAGGTCCTTCGTCACTTTTAGTGGCACACTCAAGCGGTTGATGAGTAATGAGAATTCGCGTTCGTCGTCATTTTAGCATTTTAGCAAAAAGTGGCCTAAGTGCCCACCTCGCATGGGCATTAAGTCTGATTAGTGAAGTAAGAAGAAAGTGCAAAAAAATGCGTCTTTTTGGTTGAAATTTTCTCTGAAGTACTAGTCGCCCAGAAATTGTAGCAGGTATATTTTCGCCAATGTGCACACTTTGACATTAAATATCTCGGGAACTAAGCCACGTAGCGAAAAAGTAATGATGAGGGATTGTAGGTATTGACTTCATCTTCAAGACATGCAGAATAAGAAATCGCAAATCGCTTGATTTGTGTCGAATTTCTGGGAAAATATCTTTCGTTTTTGGAAAAAGCGCAATATCTCGAAAACGGTGCGTCGGATCGCAATTTGGCTTTTGGTTAAGTCTTTTTTCCAAACGTTCCCGACCGGATGGCGCAACTTTTAAGTCAAAATTCATGGCTCTAGGTGCAATAGAACCCGACTTATAGCCAAGAATAGGTAGGTGTTCGACCGAAAAAGCAACTTTTGTGCAAGGGTCAATGTGCACACTTTGACATTGAATATCTCGGGAACGTAGGAAAAAAGTAATGATAGGGGGTTGTAGGTAATGACTTCGTCTTTAAGCCACACCCAGTAAGGAATCGGAAATCGCCTGATTTGTGTCGAATTTCTGGGAAAATATCTTTCGTTTTTGGAAAAAGCGCAATATCTCGAAAACGGTGCGTCGGATCGCAATTTGGCTTTTGGTTAAGTCTTTTTTCCAAACGTTCCCGACCGGATGGCGCAACTTTTAAGTCAAAATTCATGGCTCTAGGTGCAATAGAACCCGACTTATAGCCAAAAATAGGTAGGTGTTTGATGGAAAAAGCAATTTTTTTGCAACGATCTGAGTACTTTTTCGTCGGCTTTTGAGTTGAAATTTTTTTCTGATGTACTAGTCGCCCAGAAATTGTAGCAGGTATACTTTTATGAACTTTTCGTTGTCGTTTTAGTGACTGAAAGTCTGGAGGCGCTGCAGTTCTACGGGGACATGGATCTCAACCAACACGTCTCTTCAGCACGATCTTTTGCTAGTTGTCGTCAATCGCGCATGCCAAGTTGGTTGAGGGCCCCACTCTCCACTTGACTGAAGGGGGACCTGTTGCGTTGTCCCACAGGCAACACTTTCAATAATTGCCTTAAGGTAGTGAGCAATTTCCTGAATTTGCCAATTGATTTCGATGAAATTTCATGACTTTCAATATACGATTATGCGATGCATAACAATGCGATTATAAACTTTGCTGTTGACCTATGCTATCCGTAGTTGGGGTTAGTTTCAGCTTTACATTGAATTAAGCTTGCTTCCAACCCCATCATCTCTATGCATCCAACAAAATAATGCAGTCAATTGGATAGTGTGGTGCATCATTGCACACTGTGTGTGGCTGAGGGTTATTAGTAAGCCAATTTGGTGCACACACACACACAGAGTGAACAGTGATAATGATCAATCATTTATTTCAATCTAAGCGTCATCATCTAATCCGCTATCTCATCAAATTGCACTCACAAACACCGCGATATACCGATTGGATATGCGGTTCCATATCAAACTAGGTATTTCAAGATCAAACCGAATTTTATTGCTATGTGCGTTCGCAGTCTCATTCATTCAGGGTAAATTGCTTTACAGATACCATAGAAAACCCACGTGGTTTCGATTACCACTTAAAACTGATAAAGATAAAGCCAACAATTTCGCGCTAGAGAGTCTCACTGTAATCCAATTTAACAATACAACACTTCAACCGTGTACACATTGTACACTTGACAAACTTACTGTTTAGATACGAGTGCGCCAAAGGAGGCATTGGTGGTGTAGAATGAGAAGGAGGAGAATGGGGGGGATCTAGTGCTTCATGTGGAAACGTGTTTGTGAAGAGGGAAGGAAGGAGAAGAAAAAAAAATGAATTCTTACTTAGTGTAGATTCCGGCTTAAGAATTAAGTAAACAAAGCAAAGCACAAAACAAAAAGTAATTTACATATCGAAGGGCGATATGATGTGTGAGGTGTGCTTTTTGTTTTTGTTGTTGTTGTGGGTTTTTTTTTCTTCAACACCTCCCCCCACCCCCAAAGAAACAATTAAACTGAATATTACCTAAGGCAGATCGACTTAGTGTGACACAGAGTCGACGCAACACACAATCATACCCCCACAGCACGTAGATAACAATCAACATTTACGATCGTGGTACCAATCGAATTTGGCTTTAGACATATTTTTTAGTAGATACAATAGTATTTAAGGTTTTCATATCAATCAAGCTCTTGATAAATTCCAGTTGTGCTTAGTAGTTGCTGGTTGGTTGGCCGCTGATTGTTTTGTTTCATGTCTCGCATTGGTGTGCTGTAATGCAGATGATAATATTCCCACCACCAGAACAGAGCTCTTAATTTTTTCGCATACGTTATCTTAAATTTTGTGTTTTATTGAGCTTGAGAGTTTTTAAGTGAATGTTCACCTGATTCAATGACAGTTGTCGTACAACGATATTAGTCTTGCTCTTGATAACGGCCAACTGTGTTCGAGAGCACCGCGTTCTCCTCGGTAGAGAGAATAAATTCAGTTAATTTTTTTCTTTTCTTTTTTTTTTTCATTTGATGGGGATTTTGTGTGAATAAAACAAAAGTGACTTAGTTATGATTAGTAAGTACATCGTAAATCCTGAGATAGACCACGCAGACTTGTGACAAACAGTTTTTTTTTTGTTTCCATGCCGTGTTCGGTGCTTTTTGAGAGAATTCAAATTTAATTATCTTTCTTTTCAGAATCAAGCCCTTGTGAAGGACTCCTCAATGCGAATGAGGATGATGAAATGAAAATTACTGGCTATCGACGTTCAAGAGCCCGCACATACTTATGCTGGTTGTGCATATTTCTTACAGCGGGATTGTTACGTTTGATATTGCATTGGTGGCGACATTGGTTCCTGTTGGCAACGCATTCCCCATGCCCACTGACGAGTGCTGAAAAGGTTCTCATTCAAGAAGATTACCAAGGAAAACATCAGCTCTTTTACGTGAAAGATGTGTTCACGCTTTCGTTGAAATCATTACAGTAAGTATTTGTGTAGATTAAGGAGTGTTTTTTTTTTTTTTCATATTCGGGTACTTTTTCGTCGTCTTTTTGGCTGAAATTTTTTCTGATGTACTAGTCGCCCAGAAATTGCAGCAGGTATATTTTTGCCAATGTGCGTTCTTCAACTGTGAATATCTCGGAAACTAAGCCACGTAGCGAAAAAGTATTGATGAGGGATTTTAGGTCTTGCCGTCGTCTTCAAAACAAGCAAAAAGGGGAATCGCAAATCGCTTGATTTGTGTCGAATTTCTGGGAAAATAAGTTTCGTTTTTGGAAAAAGCGCAATATCTCGAAAACGGTGCGTCGGATCGCAATTTGGCTTTTAGTTAAGTCTTTTTTCCAAACGTTCCCGACCGGATGGCGCAACTTTTAAGCCAAAATTCATGGCTCTAGGTGCAATAGAACCCGACTTATAGCCAAGAATAGGGTGGTGTTCGACCGAAAAAGCAACTTTTGTGCAAGGGTCAATGTGCACACTTTGACATTGAATATCTCGGGAACGGGGGGACGTAGGAAAAAAGTAATGATAGGGGGTTGTAGGTAATGACTTCGTCTTTAAGCCACACCCAGTAAGGAATCGGAAATCGCCTGATTTGTGTCGAATTTCTGGGAAAATATGTTTCGTTTTTGGAAAAAGCGCAATATCTCGAAAACGGTGCGTCGGATCGCAATTTGGCTTTTGGTTAAGTCTTTTTTCCAAACGTTCCCGACCGGATGGCGCAACTTTTAAGCCAAAATTCATGGCTCTAGGTGCAATAGAACCCGACTTATAGCCAAGAATAGGTAGGTGTTCGACCGAAAAAGCAACTTTTGTGCAAGGGTCAATGTGCACACTTTGACATTGAATATCTCGGGAACGGGGGGACGTAGGAAAAAAGTAATGATAGGGGGTTGTAGGTAATGACTTCGTCTTTAAGCCACACCCAGTAAGGAATCGGAAATCGCCTGATTTGTGTCGAATTTCTGGGAAAATATGTTTCGTTTTTGGAAAAAGCGCAATATCTCGAAAACGGTGCGTCGGATCGCAATTTGGCTTTTGGTTAAGTCTTTTTTCCAAACGTTCCCGACCGGATGGCGCAACTTTTAAGCCAAAATTCACGGCTCTAGGTGCAATAGAACCCGACTTATAGCCAAGAATAGGGTGGTGTTCGACCGAAAAAGCAACTTTTGTGCAAGGGTCAATGTGCACACTTTGACATTGAATATCTCGGGAACGGGGGGACGTAGGAAAAAAGTAATGATAGGGGGTTGTAGGTAATGACTTCGTCTTTAAGCCACACCCAGTAAGGAATCGGAAATCGCCTGATTTGTGTCGAATTTCTGGGAAAATATGTTTCGTTTTTGGAAAAAGCGCAATATCTCGAAAACGGTGCGTCGGATCGCAATTTGGCTTTTGGTTAAGTCTTTTTTCCAAACGTTCCCGACCGGATGGCGCAACTTTTAAGCCAAAATTCACGGCTCTAGGTGCAATAGAACCCGACTTATAGCCAAGAATAGGGTGGTGTTCGACCGAAAAAGCAACTTTTGTGCAAGGGTCAATGTGCACACTTTGACATTGAATATCTCGGGAACGGGGGGACGTAGGAAAAAAGTAATGATAGGGGGTTGTAGGTAATGACTTTGTCTTTAAGCCACACCCAGTAAGGAATCGGAAATCGCCTGATTTGTGTCGAATTTCTGGGAAAATATGTTTCGTTTTTGGAAAAAGCGCAATATCTCGAAAACGGTGCGTCGGATCGCAATTTGGCTTTTGGTTAAGTCTTTTTTCCAAACGTTCCCGACCGGATGGCGCAACTTTTAAGCCAAAATTCATGGCTCTAGGTGCAATAGAACCCGACTTATAGCCAAGAATAGGTAGGTGTTCGACCGAAAAAGCAACTTTTGTGCAAGGGTCAATGTGCACACTTTGACATTGAATATCTCGGGAACGGGGGGACGTAGGAAAAAAGTAATGATAGGGGGTTGTAGGTAATGACTTCGTCTTTAAGCCACACCCAGTAAGGAATCGGAAATCGCCTGATTTGTGTCGAATTTCTGGGAAAATATGTTTCGTTTTTGGAAAAAGCGCAATATCTCGAAAACGGTGCGTCGGATCGCAATTTGGCTTTTGGTTAAGTCTTTTTTCCAAACGTTCCCGACCGGATGGCGCAACTTTTAAGCCAAAATTCACGGCTCTAGGTGCAATAGAACCCGACTTATAGCCAAGAATAGGGTGGTGTTCGACCGAAAAAGCAACTTTTGTGCAAGGGTCAATGTGCACACTTTGACATTGAATATCTCGGGAACGGGGGGACGTAGGAAAAAAGTAATGATAGGGGGTTGTAGGTAATGACTTCGTCTTTAAGCCACACCCAGTAAGGAATCGGAAATCGCCTGATTTGTGTCGAATTTCTGGGAAAATATGTTTCGTTTTTGGAAAAAGCGCAATATCTCGAAAACGGTGCGTCGGATCGCAATTTGGCTTTTGGTTAAGTCTTTTTTCCAAACGTTCCCGACCGGATGGCGCAACTTTTAAGCCAAAATTCACGGCTCTAGGTGCAATAGAACCCGACTTATAGCCAAGAATAGGGTGGTGTTCGACCGAAAAAGCAACTTTTGTGCAAGGGTCAATGTGCACACTTTGACATTGAATATCTCGGGAACGGGGGGACGTAGGAAAAAAGTAATGATAGGGGGTTGTAGGTAATGACTTTGTCTTTAAGCCACACCCAGTAAGGAATCGGAAATCGCCTGATTTGTGTCGAATTTCTGGGAAAATATGTTTCGTTTTTGGAAAAAGCGCAATATCTCGAAAACGGTGCGTCGGATCGCAATTTGGCTTTTGGTTAAGTCTTTTTTCCAAACGTTCCCGACCGGATGGCGCAACTTTTAAGCCAAAATTCATGGCTCTAGGTGCAATAGAACCCGACTTATAGCCAAGAATAGGTAGGTGTTCGACCGAAAAAGCAACTTTTGTGCAAGGGTCAATGTGCACACTTTGACATTGAATATCTCGGGAACGGGGGGACGTAGGAAAAAAGTAATGATAGGGGGTTGTAGGTAATGACTTCGTCTTTAAGCCACACCCAGTAAGGAATCGGAAATCGCCTGATTTGTGTCGAATTTCTGGGAAAATATGTTTCGTTTTTGGAAAAAGCGCAATATCTCGAAAACGGTGCGTCGGATCGCAATTTGGCTTTTGGTTAAGTCTTTTTTCCAAACGTTCCCGACCGGATGGCGCAACTTTTAAGCCAAAATTCATGGCTCTAGGTGCAATAGAACCCGACTTATAGCCAAGAATAGGTAGGTGTTCGACCGAAAAAGCAACTTTTGTGCAAGGGTCAATGTGCACACTTTGACATTGAATATCTCGGGAACGGGGGGACGTAGGAAAAAAGTAATGATAGGGGGTTGTAGGTAATGACTTCGTCTTTAAGCCACACCCAGTAAGGAATCGGAAATCGCCTGATTTGTGTCGAATTTCTGGGAAAATATGTTTCGTTTTTGGAAAAAGCGCAATATCTCGAAAACGGTGCGTCGGATCGCAATTTGGCTTTTGGTTAAGTCTTTTTTCCAAACGTTCCCGACCGGATGGCGCAACTTTTAAGCCAAAATTCATGGCTCTAGGTGCAATAGAACCCGACTTATAGCCAAGAATAGGTAGGTGTTCGACCGAAAAAGCAACTTTTGTGCAAGGGTCAATGTGCACACTTTGACATTGAATATCTCGGGAACGGGGGGACGTAGGAAAGAAGTAATGATAGGGGGTTGTAGGTAATGACTTCGTCTTTAAGCCACACCCAGTAAGGAATCGGAAATCGCCTGATTTGTGTCGAATTTCTGGGAAAATATGTTTCGTTTTTGGAAAAAGCGCAATATCTCGAAAACGGTGCGTCGGATCGCAATTTGGCTTTTGGTTAAGTCTTTTTTCCAAACGTTCCCGACCGGATGGCGCAACTTTTAAGCCAAAATTCATGGCTCTAGGTGCAATAGAACCCGACTTATAGCCAAGAATAGGGTGGTGTTCGACCGAAAAAGCAACTTTTGTGCAAGGGTCAATGTGCACACTTTGACATTGAATATCTCGGGAACGGGGGGACGTAGGAAAGAAGTAATGATAGGGGGTTGTAGGTAATGACTTCGTCTTTAAGCCACACCCAGTAAGGAATCGGAAATCGCCTGATTTGTGTCGAATTTCTGGGAAAATATGTTTCGTTTTTGGAAAAAGCGCAATATCTCGAAAACGGTGCGTCGGATCGCAATTTGGCTTTTGGTTAAGTCTTTTTTCCAAACGTTCCCGACCGGATGGCGCAACTTTTAAGCCATAATTCATGGCTCTAGGTGCAATAGAACCTGACTTATAGCCAAGAGTAGGGCGGTGTTCGACCGAAAAAGCAACTATTTGACGGAAAAAACAACTTTTTGTGCAAAAATTAGCCATATCTCAAAAATGGTGTGTTTGACGGTAATTTTGCTTTTAATAACTTTCATGCAGCCATTCAATACGAACATTTTGACCCCAAATGTGTGGCTCTAGGTTCAACCGTTTCTGAGTTATAACCAAAACATGGCACCAAGAAGAGGTTATGTACGTTTTTGTCTCAAGGATTTTTTCAACTTTTTGACCATATCCTTTGGCCAAAACCGTTCAAATTTCAAACATATCATCAGGTACGGAATCTCTGCCGATCTATACAAAGAATTTTATCCAAATTTGGATTTTCAAAAAATCGACACAAATTCAACGGAAAAGTCGACCACGAAGTTTCGCAATTGACTGCATTTTTCGGTGAAAACGTGACATTTTTTTGAATTTTCAAAATTTTGCCAAATTTGGATTCGAAAATGGGTAGGGATCGTTGGGTTGATGGTGTTTAAGTGAGAAATTGTGAATTTGAAAGGATTCCGTGCCGCAGGACTCGACAGGATCAAAAAAAGGACATAATTTCTCATACAACAATTTTTCGCTGGTGTCCTTTTCAGACATCCTAGTGGTGTTCAATACGAACATTTTGAGCCCTTATTTGTGGATCTACGTCCAATAATTTCCGAGATATAGCCCAAAAATGGCATAAGAAAGGACGACAAAAGCAGTTCATCTTTTAGAAAGTGCGCCATATCTCGACAACGGTGCGACTAACGGCAATTTTCCTCCATATTTCCAAAGATGCGCGCTTCTATTGCGCAACTTTTAAGCCAAAATTTGTGGCCCTAGGTGCAATAGGACCCGAGATATAGCCAAGAGCTTGGATCGCCATCACCCGGTTTTTTACTTGGTCCAGTACCTTCAGTACAACATTCAATTCGATCCCCTCCGCATCCAGACAAGCCCAACAAATTTCAACACAAAATCTGACTCGCAACCCTAGCAGCAACAGTTTCTTAATCTAGGCGACTTCCAACTGGCCAATGGGTCCAACAGCCAAGTCACGCAAAGTGGCCACTTTCGATCCAAGCCGATCCGGCTCCGACAACAATGTCCTTCAACATCTCCCGACAGAGCGGCGACAAGTTCGTGCACGAACCGTGCAAAATTGCCAGAAAACTTGCCAGAAAATTTCATTCACATGCCAGCTAAAATACCAGGCGCACAAAAAACCACAGTAGGTATTCCACTCAATTATATTTTGCTCAAATTAATGTGAAACGTGGCACCGCCGACCGAATTCATGAATTGACCAATGGGAGCAAATGTCATTTCATAAATAAGGTACCGCTTCCTTAGAGTTACCATGGTGCATAAAATTCTAAAGCAACCTCTTCCTTAAAGAATGTGAAAACATCAAATATTCTGCTTTATCAGAAAAAAATCAAAGTGCATCTATGTTCCTTGATGATCCTTTCTCATTTGCAATAACTCTCTTTTATATAAGTTAATGTTTTGTTCGATTTTCAAGCCAATTCCAGTGGATTTAATCATTTTTATAGTCCTGCATCATGGCAACCTTGACAAATTGACTAAAAGTTATCTCCGACCAATCAGAGTGGAGTGCAATTAAAGATCATTTTAGTGTGACCAGATTACCCAACATTTTATGAAGTTTTTCGTTAAAAAAAATACTAACTTTCAAAATTGGGATTTTTCAGATCGAAAATGGGGTGTATTCCAATCCTCTCACAATTCTCATTCATTCCCAAGGATTCTCTTTTATAACAAATGCACGGTTTGGTCAATTTCGATGCATTCACATAAATTCAATAAATATACAATGGTCACACCACAAAATTCTTTAATTCTTATCTTCAACCAATCAGAAATCTTTATCATTTGACTGCAATCAACATGCAGCGTTGCCAAGTTGCAGATGAAAATTCAAATATTGTGACAGCAGATACCTGCTCCTGATTTCTGAGTGCCTGGTACTCTGGTATGGATTTTTGCTGAATTTTGTTGGGATGGAAGTGGATTTTTTTTTTGGAGGTGGTCCCATGCTAGGTGGCCACTTTTTGCTAGGTGGACTTAATGCTCATGCGAGGTGGGAAATAACTCCACTTTTTGCGAGGTGGACTTAATGCTCATGCGAGGTGGGAAATAACTCCACTTTTTGCGAGGTGGACTTGATTCCCATGCGAGGTGGGAAATAACTCCACTTTTTGCGAGGTGGACTTAATGCTCATGCGAGGTGGGAACTAACTCCACTTTTTGCGAGGTGGACTTGATTCCCATGCGAGGTGGGAAATAACTCCACTTTTTGCGAGGTGGACTTGATTCCCATGCGAGGTGGGAAATAACTCCACTTTTTGCGAGGTGGACTTGATTCCCATGCGAGGTGGGAAATAACTCCACTTTTTGCGAGGTGGACTTAATGCTCATGCGAGGTGGGAAATAACTCCACTTTTTGCGAGGTGGACTTGATTCCCATGCGAGGTGGGAAATAACTCCACTTTTTGCGAGGTGGACTTGATTCCCATGCGAGGTGGGAAATAACTCCACTTTTTGCGAGGTGGACTTAATGCTCATGCGAGGTGGGAAATAACTCCACTTTTTACGAGGTGGACTTAATGCTCATGCGAGGTGGGAAATAACTCCACTTTTTGCGAGGTGGACTTAATGCTCATGCGAGGTGGGAAATAACTCCACTTTTTGCGAGGTGGACTTGGTTCTCATGTGCGGCGGACCTGGTTCCACGTATATTTTTGCCAAAATGCACACTTTGACTTCCAAAACGAAAAAGCAGTTAAATTTTTAAAGACTGCGCCATATTACGAAATCCAGCGTCGATTTCACTCATGACAACTTTTATGCATTCAACACGAACATTTTAAGCCCACATTTGTTTCTTTTATTTTTTTCTGCAGAAACATGAAGGAGGGAACGAAACTGATTAGTCAACTTCCAGCTGATGGTGAAATCGATGAGAAGAACTTTCATCTATCGGTGCATTTTTCGTCGGGCATTTTTAAACGTAAGTCAATGACTGAAATGACAAATTGCAAAACGACGTGATTTGTCAAGACATTTGTGTCAAGACATCGGAAATAAATCTTATCGTACGTGTTCCTTTTCAGAGTCGGATTCAGTTCGTCTATTCTTGTGCAAGCAGTTGCGCTACGTTTGGGATGCACAAAGTCAATCATTCATTAAGCTAAGAGGCATAGATGTCAACATTCCCAGCACGTATATGCATCATGTTCGCGGACTATCAACGAATGAGCAGTATGCACGGCGCTTGGTGTATGGTTTCAATGAGATAACTGTACCGTATAAGGGAGTTCTAACACTACTATTTTTGGAAGTACTAAATCCATTCTATGTTTTTCAAATCTTCTCTGTGATTCTTTGGTTCTCCTACGACTACTACTACTATGCTGTTGTGATATTATTAATGTCAGCATTTGGGATATCGATGTCAATCATTCAGACGAAAAAGGTTTGCCCTCAAATCATCCGTATTTTTGTGGTTGTGTGTGTTTAATATGCTCTTTTGTACTTGACACAGAACCAAGATGCACTTTATAATACAGTACAGAGTACAGATCAGGCGCATGTTGTGACCGAAGCTGGAGATATTAAAGACTTAAAGACGCAGTATCTTGTCCCGGGTGATATAATCGAGATCCCATCAATGGGCTGCACACTGCAGTGTGATGCTGTACTCCTCTCAGGCAATTGCATTCTCGATGAATCAATGCTTACAGGTAACTAGAGCCTCCGCGAAGGGCAAAGATTTTTAGTAACTCTCTCAGTGTTTTAGGTGAAAGTGTTCCTGTTACGAAAACCCCGTTGCCAGTCAAACGTGATTTGATATTCGACAAAAAGGAACACAGCCGTCATACGTTGTTCTCGGGCACGAAAGTGATTCAAACACGTTACATTGGCTCAGAGAAGGTGTTAGCAAAGGTCATCAATACTGGAAATATCACTGCCAAGGGCGGATTAATCCGATCGATACTCTATCCACCACCGGTTGACTACAAGTTCGAGCAGGACTCGTATAAATTTATTGCTGTTCTTGGACTTATCGCTGGCATTGGCTTTATATACACTCTCGTTAGTAAGGTACGGTATTCACAATGCATATGAGATGAAAGTGAGAAGGACGTGTGTTTATGTGTGTTCCCCCTCTCTGTAGATCCTTCGTGATGTGGATCCGATTAAAATCGCTGTGGAATCATTGGATTTGATAACGATTGTAGTACCACCAGCTCTACCCGCTGCCATGACGGTTGGCCGTCTCTATGCACAGAAACGTCTTGAAAAGAAGAACATCTACTGCATATCCCCGAGATCGATTAACGTATCAGGCAGTATCGATTGCGTGTGCTTTGACAAGGTAAACTCAATTTTTCTTTCGTCTTTTCGTCTTTTCAACTGATTTTCCCCATTTCAGACTGGAACTCTTACCGAAGATGGCTTAGATATGTGGGGCGTTGTGCCAAAAAGCCCAACAAATCAATTTCAAATAGCTCTCAAGCAAATCGAACGACTGCCAGTTGATCATTTCCTCTTCGGCATGGTCACGTGCCATTCAATCACCATAATGAACGGTGAAAAGAAGGGCGACCCGCTTGACTTGAAGATGTTCGATTCCACAGGATGGATTATCGAAGATGTCAATGTGCCAGATGACAATAAATACGATTTACTCTTTCCCACGATTATCCGTCAGCCAAAGTCAATGAGTGAGTGAACTCAAATGTTGTATTTCATGGTTTCCAAAACGTTCCTTTTCCTCTCGTTTGCAGATCAATCAAGTACCGGAAGTCTGGAAAAGGATGAAGTTGATTTTCGACGAGAATCAGTGGATGATCTTTTAGCTGAAGTTGGGGGATCGAATGACATCGGTATTGTTCGTGAGTTTCCCTTCACATCGGCCCTGCAACGAATGTCTGTGATTACTCGTCGACTAACCGACGACCACTTTAATGTATACTGCAAGGGTTCCCCCGAAATGATTCACACCCTATCGAAGGTTTCGACAATCCCCGATACGTACTTCGCTCAATTGGAAATCTACGCTCAGCAGGGATACCGAATAATCGCCATGGCCTACAAGCCGCTGGAGAAAAAGATGAACTATCCCAAATTGCAACGCATCAGTCGTGATAAGATCGAATGTGATTTGGAGTTCCTCGGCTTTGTCATTCTTGAGAATCGACTCAAGCCAGACACAACGGACGTCATCAAGTGTCTAACGGTGGCGAATATACGAACTGTCATGGTGACAGGTGATAACATCCTAACAGCACTCAGCGTAGCCAAAGATTGCGGTATCGTGGGCAAGAAACAGAGCGTCATCACCGTGAATACCCGAACTGACCCGGAAAATCCAAACAAATACGAGCTGTACTACAACTTAACTGGCGCCTCAACGCCCACCGTGCCGATGCAGAATGGAAACGGTGAGATCTTGTCGTTGAACACGCATAGCAGCAGCATTGCCAGCCTGGAAACCTGTGATACTTGGACCCATCGAGACGTAGAGATAGGCCTCAAGGATGTGTCGCCCACATTCGAATCGAATGGGAATGCGTTCGATGAGAAGAAAATGTACCCAGACTTTGCATGCAACAACTATCGCTTCGCCATGGACGGCAAGACGTGGGCCATCGTTCGTGAACACTTTCCCGAGTATGTGCAGCGATTCGTAACGCGCGGAGCGATTTTCGCCCGCATGTCACCCGACCAAAAGCAGTCATTGATCATGGAATTGCAAGAGCTTAACTACTATGTGGCAATGTGCGGAGATGGAGCGAACGATTGTGGTGCCCTCAAAGTCGCTCACACTGGCATTTCCCTCTCAGAGACTGAATCATCGATTGCCTCGCCATTTACATCGCGTCAGCCAACAATCGCCTGTGTGCCGAACGTCATCAAGGAGGGCCGAGCCGCATTGGTCACCTCGTTCGGTATATTCAAGTACATGGCAGCATACTCCATGGTGCAGTTCATATCTGTGATGATCCTATATTCAATTGACTCAAATCTAACTGACAAACAGTATTTGTACATCGATCTTGGTCTAATATCGATTTTTGCGTTTTTCTTTGGCAAAACTGAAGCATACGATGGTCCATTAGTTAAGCAAACCCCATTGAGTTCACTCATATCCCTCACACCGTTAGCTTCCATCATTCTGCATCTGCTTATGGTTATTGTATTTCAGGTAGCCGGTTGGTTTCATTTACATCAGCAACCCTGGTTCACACCGTTCGTACCCGATCCAGATTCAGATGGTAATCATCTAGGTTGTTATGAGAATTATACAATGTTCGTCATATCGTGCTTCCAATATATTATTCTAGCGTTTGTATTCTCAAAAGGTGCCCCATACCGCAAGTCAATCATATCAAATTATCCATTTTGTATAACACTTATTGTCAATTTAGCAATCGTCATCTACATGACCGTGTATCCGGCAAAGTTTCTAACCGATCTCTTCGAGCTCGAGATGCCACCGGATCAGAACTTTCGCAATTACATGCTTATCTATGGAGCGTTAAATTTTATCGTGAGCCTATTCATTGAATCGATTATTGTTGAGTTTATTTTGTTCAAAAAGATTCGCTACTACTTTCATAACATTGAGAAATCCCATCGCAAGTATCTGAAGGTGGAGAATGAGATGCGTAAGAATACAAAATGGCCACCGCTGTCCGACTATCGTAACATCATGTCGAATGACTATGACAAGCCAGCACCGATATCCTACGCTGAAATTGGGGCTGAACATCAGATCGACATGAAGGCACCGGAGAATAGTGTGCTCGATAGTTTCTTTGACATCAAAGCTGGCGAGAGTCTGGAGAATACCGATAACATGAGTTTATCGGATATCCATTCGGAGTCGTACTACGAATCGGCGTTGAATGAAGAGACGATCTTTGATGAGTTCTCGTCAGAGAACGATGGCGGGAGTTTGGGTTGCAGCAAGCATTCCTTGAAGGGACATTCGAAGGTATCAAACCATCATCAATCGCCGACATCAACCTCACACTCATCAGTTATATCAACGCCAACGTTGCTAAGTGTTGAGTATCACAATAGCCGCCAACAGACAAATCATGATTCACATCATAAGCCGCACCATCATCAGCATCAGCAGTCTCATCCTCATCATCACCACCATCATCATCATCATCATCATCATCATGATCATGTCCATCCCATAAATCATGCACATAATAATAATAATAACTATTCTGAGGAACAAAATAATGATAGTTGCCCAACAAGTGAATTCATAACAAAAACACCGGCAAAAAGTGCGAATAATTTGCAACAGAAACCTCTAGCCAACATCGAAATTCAAAAGACAACCGTCTGTGGGGATAGCTGAAATCTATTGCAACGCATAACTGCGTCGGATTTCCTATGTTGTAGTATTTATTTGTTATAATTTATATAATTTATATTATTCTCTAGCTGAATGCTATCCACAAGCACTTTTGTAGAATAAAAAGAAAAAGAATGTGCTCTCCTTCACATTGTGGTCTATAGGCAAATTCGCGAAACGGAAGCCACAAACGATCCGCATATTTATTTGTTGTTTTTGTTTCTCTATCTTGTGTCTGAAATCAAGTCTATTCAGTAGTGTCATAGCCACAAATTCAGCTTTTTTTGTCTTCAAAAAAAAACAAGCAAACATACATTATCGCTTATTATTGTGTACCTTAGAAATTGTACTTAATCGTATGCGCAAATCATCAATTCAATCAATCAATCTATCAGCATAGTATACGGATAATTATGTGTAATCAAAAATCGTATTTCATACTCTCAAGTTCCAAGTCTATGATTTTCTCTTGTGTTTCGATCGCCCTTGCGAATGCGCAGACGTTTCCTATTTATGTAGTCTGTCAAAGGGCGATGCATACACACACATATATATACACACTTACAATACAATAAATATGTTTACTTCTTAATAATTGTTGATATGTCTATTTATACAAATGTTTGGTATTTTTTTCCCTTTTTCTTTCGAAATGTTTCCTCCTAACCTTACAATTTTCTGTTACTAACTTTCGCAAAAAAAAAAAAAAAAAGAAATAAAAAAAAGAAAAAAAACGCACAACCGGAGTAATGCTTTTGTTTATTATCTGTTTTGAAGGTTGCCAATGTATGTATTTGAGAAACAAAAAAAAGAAAAACTTGAACAATAGTATCAACCAGTGCCTAAAGTTGCTACGACTGTACATAAGATTAAAATAAATAAATAAAAATTCGATTACAATGCAATAATATTATAAATTATTATTAATAAATACTTGTATCAAAATATATGTGTCGCGTGCTTTATACAGAAAACAATCCATTCGATATCGTTTTTCTCTTGTCCTTCCTGTGCTCCTGTGCGTCGCCTTTGCTCGTTGCTGTAGCGGAAAAACATCGAAGGACATCAAGTGCGGGAGGGGTTTTGACCAAAAAACCAAAAGCAACTCTGCAAGGCTCTGAATACTTTTTCGTCGTCATTTTAGTTGAAATTTTTGCTGATGTACTAGTCGCCCAGAAATTGTAGCAGGTATATTTTTGTCAATGTGCACACTTTGCCATTGAATATCTCGGGAATGGAGGGACGTAGGAAAGAAGTAATGATGGGGGGTTTTAGGTAATGACTTCGTCTTTAAGCCACACCCAGTAAGGAATCGGAAATCGCCTGATTTGTGTCGAATTTCTGGGAAAATATGTTTCGTTTTTGGAAAAAGCGCAATATCTCGAAAACGGTGCGTCGGATCGCAATTTGGCTTTTGGTTAAGTCTTTTTTCCAAACGTTCCCGACCGGATGGCGCAACTTTTAAGCCAAAATTCATGGCTCTAGGTGCAATAGAACCCGACTTATAGCCAAGAATAGGTAGGTGTTCGACCGAAAAAGCAACTTTTGTGCAAGGGTCAATGTGCACACTTTGACATTGAATATCTCGGGAACGGGGGGACGTAGGAAAAAAGTAATGATAGGGGGTTTTAGGTAATGACTTCGTCTTTAAGCCACACCCAGTAAGGAATCGGAAATCGCCTGATTTGTGTCGAATTTCTGGGAAAATATGTTTCGTTTTTGGAAAAAGCGCAATATCTCGAAAACGGTGCGTCGGATCGCAATTTGGCTTTTGGTTAAGTCTTTTTTCCAAACGTTCCCGACCGGATGGCGCAACTTTTAAGCCAAAATTCATGGCTCTAGGTGCAATAGAACCCGACTTATAGCCAAGAATAGGTAGGTGTTCGACCGAAAAAGCAACTTTTGTGCAAGGGTCAATGTGCACACTTTGACATTGAATATCTCGGGAACGGGGGGACGTAGGAAAAAAGTAATGATAGGGGGTTGTAGGTAATGACTTCGTCTTTAAGCCACACCCAGTAAGGAATCGGAAATCGCCTGATTTGTGTCGAATTTCTGGGAAAATATGTTTCGTTTTTGGAAAAAGCGCAATATCTCGAAAACGGTGCGTCGGATCGCAATTTGGCTTTTGGTTAAGTCTTTTTTCCAAACGTTCCCGACCGGATGGCGCAACTTTTAAGCCAAAATTCATGGTTCTAGGTGCAATAGAACCCGACTTATAGCCAAGAATAGGGAGGTGTTCGACCGAAAAAGCAACTTTTGTGCAAGGGTCAATGTGCACACTTTGACATTGAATATCTCGGGAACGGGGGGACGTAGGAAAAAAGTAATGATAGGGGGTTGTAGGTAATGACTTCGTCTTTAAGCCACACCCAGTAAGGAATCGGAAATCGCCTGATTTGTGTCGAATTTCTGGGAAAATATGTTTCGTTTTTGGAAAAAGCGCAATATCTCGAAAACGGTGCGTCGGATCGCAATTTGGCTTTTGGTTAAGTCTTTTTTCCAAACGTTCCCGACCGGATGGCGCAACTTTTAAGCCAAAATTCATGGCTCTAGGTGCAATAGAACCCGACTTATAGCCAAGAATAGGTAGGTGTTCGACCGAAAAAGCAACTTTTGTGCAAGGGTCAATGTGCACACTTTGACATTGAATATCTCGGGAACGGGGGGACGTAGGAAAAAAGTAATGATAGGGGGTTGTAGGTAATGACTTCGTCTTTAAGCCACACCCAGTAAGGAATCGGAAATCGCCTGATTTGTGTCGAATTTCTGGGAAAATATGTTTCGTTTTTGGAAAAAGCGCAATATCTCGAAAACGGTGCGTCGGATCGCAATTTGGCTTTTGTTTAAGTCTTTTTTCCAAACGTTCCCGACCGGATGGCGCAACTTTTAAGCCAAAATTCATGGTTCTAGGTGCAATAGAACCCGACTTATAGCCAAGAATAGGGAGGTGTTCGACCGAAAAAGCAACTTTTGTGCAAGGGTCAATGTGCACACTTTGACATTGAATATCTCGGGAACGGGGGGACGTAGGAAAAAAGTAATGATAGGGGGTTGTAGGTAATGACTTCGTCTTTAAGCCACACCCAGTAAGGAATCGGAAATCGCCTGATTTGTGTCGAATTTCTGGGAAAATATGTTTCGTTTTTGGAAAAAGCGCAATATCTCGAAAACGGTGCGTCGGATCGCAATTTGGCTTTTGGTTAAGTCTTTTTTCCAACCGTTCCCGACCGGATGGCGCAACTTTTAAGCCAAAATTCATGGTTCTAGGTGCAATAGAACCCGACTTATAGCCAAGAATAGGGAGGTGTTCGACCGAAAAAGCAACTTTTGTGCAAGGGTCAATGTGCACACTTTGACATTGAATATCTCGGGAACGGGGGGACGTAGGAAAAAAGTAATGATAGGGGGTTGTAGGTAATGACTTCGTCTTTAAGCCACACCCAGTAAGGAATCGGAAATCGCCTGATTTGTGTCGAATTTCTGGGAAAATATGTTTCGTTTTTGGAAAAAGCGCAATATCTCGAAAACGGTGCGTCGGATCGCAATTTGGCTTTTGGTTAAGTCTTTTTTCCAAACGTTCCCGACCGGATGGCGCAACTTTTAAGCCAAAATTCATGGCTCTAGGTGCAATAGAACCCGACTTATAGCCAAGAATAGGTAGGTGTTCGACCGAAAAAGCAACTTTTGTGCAAGGGTCAATGTGCACACTTTGACATTGAATATCTCGGGAACGGGGGGACGTAGGAAAAAAGTAATGATAGGGGGTTGTAGGTAATGACTTCGTCTTTAAGCCACACCCAGTAAGGAATCGGAAATCGCCTGATTTGTGTCGAATTTCTGGGAAAATATGTTTCGTTTTTGGAAAAAGCGCAATATCTCGAAAACGGTGCGTCGGATCGCAATTTGGCTTTTGGTTAAGTCTTTTTTCCAAACGTTCCCGACCGGATGGCGCAACTTTTAAGCCAAAATTCATGGTTCTAGGTGCAATAGAACCCGACTTATAGCCAAGAATAGGGAGGTGTTCGACCGAAAAAGCAACTTTTGTGCAAGGGTCAATGTGCACACTTTGACATTGAATATCTCGGGAACGGGGGGACGTAGGAAAAAAGTAATGATAGGGGGTTGTAGGTAATGACTTCGTCTTTAAGCCACACCCAGTAAGGAATCGGAAATCGCCTGATTTGTGTCGAATTTCTGGGAAAATATGTTTCGTTTTTGGAAAAAGCGCAATATCTCGAAAACGGTGCGTCGGATCGCAATTTGGCTTTTGGTTAAGTCTTTTTTCCAAACGTTCCCGACCGGATGGCGCAACTTTTAAGCCAAAATTCATGGCTCTAGGTGCAATAGAACCCGACTTATAGCCAAGAATAGGTAGGTGTTCGACCGAAAAAGCAACTTTTGTGCAAGGGTCAATGTGCACACTTTGACATTGAATATCTCGGGAACGGGGGGACGTAGGAAAAAAGTAATGATAGGGGGTTGTAGGTAATGACTTCGTCTTTAAGCCACACCCAGTAAGGAATCGGAAATCGCCTGATTTGTGTCGAATTTCTGGGAAAATATGTTTCGTTTTTGGAAAAAGCGCAATATCTCGAAAACGGTGCGTCGGATCGCAATTTGGCTTTTGGTTAAGTCTTTTTTCCAAACGTTCCCGACCGGATGGCGCAACTTTTAAGCCAAAATTCACGGCTCTAGGTGCAATAGAACCCGACTTATAGCCAAGAATAGGGAGGTGTTCGACCGAAAAAGCAACTTTTGTGCAAGGGTCAATGTGCACACTTTGACATTGAATATCTCGGGAACGGGGGGACGTAGGAAAAAAGTAATGATAGGGGGTTGTAGGTAATGACTTCGTCTTTAAGCCACACCCAGTAAGGAATCGGAAATCGCCTGATTTGTGTCGAATTTCTGGGAAAATATGTTTCGTTTTTGGAAAAAGCGCAATATCTCGAAAACGGTGCGTCGGATCGCAATTTGGCTTTTGGTTAAGTCTTTTTTCCAAACGTTCCCGACCGGATGGCGCAACTTTTAAGCCAAAATTCATGGCTCTAGGTGCAATAGAACCCGACTTATAGCCAAGAATAGGTAGGTGTTCGACCGAAAAAGCAACTTTTGTGCAAGGGTCAATGTGCACACTTTGACATTGAATATCTCGGGAACGGGGGGACGTAGGAAAAAAGTAATGATAGGGGGTTGTAGGTAATGACTTCGTCTTTAAGCCACACCCAGTAAGGAATCGGAAATCGCCTGATTTGTGTCGAATTTCTGGGAAAATATGTTTCGTTTTTGGAAAAAGCGCAATATCTCGAAAACGGTGCGTCGGATCGCAATTTGGCTTTTGGTTAAGTCTTTTTTCCAAACGTTCCCGACCGGATGGCGCAACTTTTAAGCCAAAATTCATGGTTCTAGGTGCAATAGAACCCGACTTATAGCCAAGAATAGGGAGGTGTTCGACCGAAAAAGCAACTTTTGTGCAAGGGTCAATGTGCACACTTTGACATTGAATATCTCGGGAACGGGGGGACGTAGGAAAAAAGTAATGATAGGGGGTTGTAGGTAATGACTTCGTCTTTAAGCCACACCCAGTAAGGAATCGGAAATCGCCTGATTTGTGTCGAATTTCTGGGAAAATATGTTTCGTTTTTGGAAAAAGCGCAATATCTCGAAAACGGTGCGTCGGATCGCAATTTGGCTTTTGGTTAAGTCTTTTTTCCAAACGTTCCCGACCGGATGGCGCAACTTTTAAGCCAAAATTCATGGCTCTAGGTGCAATAGAACCCGACTTATAGCCAAGAATAGGTAGGTGTTCGACCGAAAAAGCAACTTTTGTGCAAGGGTCAATGTGCACACTTTGACATTGAATATCTCGGGAACGGGGGGACGTAGGAAAAAAGTAATGATAGGGGGTTGTAGGTAATGACTTCGTCTTTAAGCCACACCCAGTAAGGAATCGGAAATCGCCTGATTTGTGTCGAATTTCTGGGAAAATATGTTTCGTTTTTGGAAAAAGCGCAATATCTCGAAAACGGTGCGTCGGATCGCAATTTGGCTTTTGGTTAAGTCTTTTTTCCAAACGTTCCCGACCGGATGGCGCAACTTTTAAGCCAAAATTCACGGCTCTAGGTGCAATAGAACCCGACTTATAGCCAAGAATAGGGAGGTGTTCGACCGAAAAAGCAACTTTTGTGCAAGGGTCAATGTGCACACTTTGACATTGAATATCTCGGGAACGGGGGGACGTAGGAAAAAAGTAATGATAGGGGGTTGTAGGTAATGACTTCGTCTTTAAGCCACACCCAGTAAGGAATCGGAAATCGCCTGATTTGTGTCGAATTTCTGGGAAAATATGTTTCGTTTTTGGAAAAAGCGCAATATCTCGAAAACGGTGCGTCGGATCGCAATTTGGCTTTTGGTTAAGTCTTTTTTCCAAACGTTCCCGACCGGATGGCGCAAATTTTAAGCCAAAATTCATGGTTCTAGGTGCAATAGAACCCGACTTATAGCCAAGAATAGGGAGGTGTTCGACCGAAAAAGCAACTTTTGTGCAAGGGTCAATGTGCACACTTTGACATTGAATATCTCGGGAACGGGGGGACGTAGGAAAAAAGTAATGATAGGGGGTTGTAGGTAATGACTTCGTCTTTAAGCCACACCCAGTAAGGAATCGGAAATCGCCTGATTTGTGTCGAATTTCTGGGAAAATATGTTTCGTTTTTGGAAAAAGCGCAATATCTCGAAAACGGTGCGTCGGATCGCAATTTGGCTTTTGGTTAAGTCTTTTTTCCAAACGTTCCCGACCGGATGGCGCAACTTTTAAGCCAAAATTCACGGCTCTAGGTGCAATAGAACCCGACTTATAGCCAAGAATAGGGAGGTGTTCGACCGAAAAAGCAACTTTTGTGCAAGGGTCAATGTGCACACTTTGACATTGAATATCTCGGGAACGGGGGGACGTAGGAAAAAAGTAATGATAGGGGGTTGTAGGTAATGACTTCGTCTTTAAGCCACACCCAGTAAGGAATCGGAAATCGCCTGATTTGTGTCGAATTTCTGGGAAAATATGTTTCGTTTTTGGAAAAAGCGCAATATCTCGAAAACGGTGCGTCGGATCGCAATTTGGCTTTTGGTTAAGTCTTTTTTCCAAACGTTCCCGACCGGATGGCGCAAATTTTAAGCCAAAATTCATGGTTCTAGGTGCAATAGAACCCGACTTATAGCCAAGAATAGGGAGGTGTTCGACCGAAAAAGCAACTTTTGTGCAAGGGTCAATGTGCACACTTTGACATTGAATATCTCGGGAACGGGGGGACGTAGGAAAAAAGTAATGATAGGGGGTTGTAGGTAATGACTTCGTCTTTAAGCCACACCCAGTAAGGAATCGGAAATCGCCTGATTTGTGTCGAATTTCTGGGAAAATATGTTTCGTTTTTGGAAAAAGCGCAATATCTCGAAAACGGTGCGTCGGATCGCAATTTGGCTTTTGGTTAAGTCTTTTTTCCAAACGTTCCCGACCGGATGGCGCAACTTTTAAGCCAAAATTCATGGCTCTAGGTGCAATAGAACCCGACTTATAGCCAAGAATAGGGCGGTGTTCGACCGAAAAAGCAACTTTTGTGCAAGGGTCAATGTGCACACTTTGACATTGAATATCTCGGGAACGGGGGGACGTAGGAAAAAAGTAATGATAGGGGGTTGTAGGTAATGACTTCGTCTTTAAGCCACACCCAGTAAGGAATCGGAAATCGCCTGATTTGTGTCGAATTTCTGGGAAAATATGTTTCGTTTTTGGAAAAAGCGCAATATCTCGAAAACGGTGCGTCGGATCGCAATTTGGCTTTTGTTTAAGTCTTTTTTCCAAACGTTCCCGACCGGATGGCGCAACTTTTAAGCCAAAATTCATGGTTCTAGGTGCAATAGAACCCGACTTATAGCCAAGAATAGGGAGGTGTTCGACCGAAAAAGCAACTTTTGTGCAAGGGTCAATGTGCACACTTTGACATTGAATATCTCGGGAACGGGGGGACGTAGGAAAAAAGTAATGATAGGGGGTTGTAGGTAATGACTTCGTCTTTAAGCCACACCCAGTAAGGAATCGGAAATCGCCTGATTTGTGTCGAATTTCTGGGAAAATATGTTTCGTTTTTGGAAAAAGCGCAATATCTCGAAAACGGTGCGTCGGATCGCAATTTGGCTTTTGGTTAAGTCTTTTTTCCAAACGTTCCCGACCGGATGGCGCAAATTTTAAGCCAAAATTCATGGTTCTAGGTGCAATAGAACCCGACTTATAGCCAAGAATAGGGAGGTGTTCGACCGAAAAAGCAACTTTTGTGCAAGGGTCAATGTGCACACTTTGACATTGAATATCTCGGGAACGGGGGGACGTAGGAAAAAAGTAATGATAGGGGGTTGTAGGTAATGACTTCGTCTTTAAGCCACACCCAGTAAGGAATCGGAAATCGCCTGATTTGTGTCGAATTTCTGGGAAAATATGTTTCGTTTTTGGAAAAAGCGCAATATCTCGAAAACGGTGCGTCGGATCGCAATTTGGCTTTTGGTTAAGTCTTTTTTCCAAACGTTCCCGACCGGATGGCGCAACTTTTAAGCCAAAATTCATGGCTCTAGGTGCAATAGAACCCGACTTATAGCCAAGAATAGGGAGGTGTTCGACCGAAAAAGCAACTTTTGTGCAAGGGTCAATGTGCACACTTTGACATTGAATATCTCGGGAACGGGGGGACGTAGGAAAAAAGTAATGATAGGGGGTTGTAGGTAATGACTTCGTCTTTAAGCCACACCCAGTAAGGAATCGGAAATCGCCTGATTTGTGTCGAATTTCTGGGAAAATATGTTTCGTTTTTGGAAAAAGCGCAATATCTCGAAAACGGTGCGTCGGCTCGCAATTTGGCTTTTGGTTAAGTCTTTTTTCCAAACGTTCCCGACCGGATGGCGCAACTTTTAAGCCAAAATTCATGGCTCTAGGTGCAATAGAACCCGACTTATAGCCAAGAATAGGGAGGTGTTCGACCGAAAAAGCAACTTTTGTGCAAGGGTCAATGTGCACACTTTGACATTGAATATCTCGGGAACGGGGGGACGTAGGAAAAAAGTAATGATAGGGGGTTGTAGGTAATGACTTCGTCTTTAAGCCACACCCAGTAAGGAATCGGAAATCGCCTGATTTGTGTCGAATTTCTGGGAAAATATGTTTCGTTTTTGGAAAAAGCGCAATATCTCGAAAACGGTGCGTCGGATCGCAATTTGGCTTTTGGTTAAGTCTTTTTTCCAAACGTTCCCGACCGGATGGCGCAACTTTTAAGCCAAAATTCATGGCTCTAGGTGCAATAGAACCCGACTTATAGCCAAGAATAGGTAGGTGTTCGACCGAAAAAGCAACTTTTGTGCAAGGGTCAATGTGCACACTTTGACATTGAATATCTCGGGAACGGGGGGACGTAGGAAAAAAGTAATGATAGGGGGTTGTAGGTAATGACTTCGTCTTTAAGCCACACCCAGTAAGGAATCGGAAATCGCCTGATTTGTGTCGAATTTCTGGGAAAATATGTTTCGTTTTTGGAAAAAGCGCAATATCTCGAAAACGGTGCGTCGGATCGCAATTTGGCTTTTGGTTAAGTCTTTTTTCCAAACGTTCCCGACCGGATGGCGCAACTTTTAAGCCAAAATTCATGGTTCTAGGTGCAATAGAACCCGACTTATAGCCAAGAATAGGGAGGTGTTCGACCGAAAAAGCAACTTTTGTGCAAGGGTCAATGTGCACACTTTGACATTGAATATCTCGGGAACGGGGGGACGTAGGAAAAAAGTAATGATAGGGGGTTGTAGGTAATGACTTCGTCTTTAAGCCACACCCAGTAAGGAATCGGAAATCGCCCGATTTGTGTCGAATTTCTGGGAAAATATGTTTCGTTTTTGGAAAAAGCGCAATATCTCGAAAACGGTGCGTCGGATCGCAATTTGGCTTTTGGTTAAGTCTTTTTTCCAAACGTTCCCGACCGGATGGCGCAACTTTTAAGCCAAAATTCATGGCTCTAGGTGCAATAGAACCCGACTTATAGCCAAGAATAGGTAGGTGTTCGACCGAAAAAGCAACTTTTGTGCAAGGGTCAATGTGCACACTTTGACATTGAATATCTCGGGAACGGGGGGACGTAGGAAAAAAGTAATGATAGGGGGTTGTAGGTAATGACTTCGTCTTTAAGCCACACCCAGTAAGGAATCGGAAATCGCCCGATTTGTGTCGAATTTCTGGGAAAATATGTTTCGTTTTTGGAAAAAGCGCAATATCTCGAAAACGGTGCGTCGGATCGCAATTTGGCTTTTGGTTAAGTCTTTTTTCCAAACGTTCCCGACCGGATGGCGCAACTTTTAAGCCAAAATTCATGGCTCTAGGTGCAATAGAACCCGACTTATAGCCAAGAATAGGTAGGTGTTCGACCGAAAAAGCAACTTTTGTGCAAGGGTCAATGTGCACACTTTGACATTGAATATCTCGGGAACGGGGGGACGTAGGAAAAAAGTAATGATAGGGGGTTGTAGGTAATGACTTCGTCTTTAAGCCACACCCAGTAAGGAATCGGAAATCGCCTGATTTGTGTCGAATTTCTGGGAAAATATGTTTCGTTTTTGGAAAAAGCGCAATATCTCGAAAACGGTGCGTCGGATCGCAATTTGGCTTTTGGTTAAGTCTTTTTTCCAAACGTTCCCGACCGGATGGCGCAAATTTTAAGCCAAAATTCATGGTTCTAGGTGCAATAGAACCCGACTTATAGCCAAGAATAGGGAGGTGTTCGACCGAAAAAGCAACTTTTGTGCAAGGGTCAATGTGCACACTTTGACATTGAATATCTCGGGAACGGGGGGACGTAGGAAAAAAGTAATGATAGGGGGTTGTAGGTAATGACTTCGTCTTTAAGCCACACCCAGTAAGGAATCGGAAATCGCCTGATTTGTGTCGAATTTCTGGGAAAATATGTTTCGTTTTTGGAAAAAGCGCAATATCTCGAAAACGGTGCGTCGGATCGCAATTTGGCTTTTGGTTAAGTCTTTTTTCCAAACGTTCCCGACCGGATGGCGCAACTTTTAAGCCAAAATTCATGGCTCTAGGTGCAATAGAACCCGACTTATAGCCAAGAATAGGGCGGTGTTCGACCGAAAAAGCAACTTTTGTGCAAGGGTCAATGTGCACACTTTGACATTGAATATCTCGGGAACGGGGGGACGTAGGAAAAAAGTAATGATAGGGGGTTGTAGGTAATGACTTCGTCTTTAAGCCACACCCAGTAAGGAATCGGAAATCGCCTGATTTGTGTCGAATTTCTGGGAAAATATGTTTCGTTTTTGGAAAAAGCGCAATATCTCGAAAACGGTGCGTCGGATCGCAATTTGGCTTTTGTTTAAGTCTTTTTTCCAAACGTTCCCGACCGGATGGCGCAACTTTTAAGCCAAAATTCATGGTTCTAGGTGCAATAGAACCCGACTTATAGCCAAGAATAGGGAGGTGTTCGACCGAAAAAGCAACTTTTGTGCAAGGGTCAATGTGCACACTTTGACATTGAATATCTCGGGAACGGGGGGACGTAGGAAAAAAGTAATGATAGGGGGTTGTAGGTAATGACTTCGTCTTTAAGCCACACCCAGTAAGGAATCGGAAATCGCCTGATTTGTGTCGAATTTCTGGGAAAATATGTTTCGTTTTTGGAAAAAGCGCAATATCTCGAAAACGGTGCGTCGGATCGCAATTTGGCTTTTGGTTAAGTCTTTTTTCCAAACGTTCCCGACCGGATGGCGCAACTTTTAAGCCAAAATTCATGGTTCTAGGTGCAATAGAACCCGACTTATAGCCAAGAATAGGGAGGTGTTCGACCGAAAAAGCAACTTTTGTGCAAGGGTCAATGTGCACACTTTGACATTGAATATCTCGGGAACGGGGGGACGTAGGAAAAAAGTAATGATAGGGGGTTGTAGGTAATGACTTCGTCTTTAAGCCACACCCAGTAAGGAATCGGAAATCGCCTGATTTGTGTCGAATTTCTGGGAAAATATGTTTCGTTTTTGGAAAAAGCGCAATATCTCGAAAACGGTGCGTCGGATCGCAATTTGGCTTTTGGTTAAGTCTTTTTTCCAAACGTTCCCGACCGGATGGCGCAACTTTTAAGCCAAAATTCATGGCTCTAGGTGCAATAGAACCCGACTTATAGCCAAGAATAGGGCGGTGTTCGACCGAAAAAGCAACTTTTGTGCAAGGGTCAATGTGCACACTTTGACATTGAATATCTCGGGAACGGGGGGACGTAGGAAAAAAGTAATGATAGGGGGTTGTAGGTAATGACTTCGTCTTTAAGCCACACCCAGTAAGGAATCGGAAATCGCCTGATTTGTGTCGAATTTCTGGGAAAATATGTTTCGTTTTTGGAAAAAGCGCAATATCTCGAAAACGGTGCGTCGGATCGCAATTTGGCTTTTGTTTAAGTCTTTTTTCCAAACGTTCCCGACCGGATGGCGCAACTTTTAAGCCAAAATTCATGGTTCTAGGTGCAATAGAACCCGACTTATAGCCAAGAATAGGGAGGTGTTCGACCGAAAAAGCAACTTTTGTGCAAGGGTCAATGTGCACACTTTGACATTGAATATCTCGGGAACGGGGGGACGTAGGAAAAAAGTAATGATAGGGGGTTGTAGGTAATGACTTCGTCTTTAAGCCACACCCAGTAAGGAATCGGAAATCGCCTGATTTGTGTCGAATTTCTGGGAAAATATGTTTCGTTTTTGGAAAAAGCGCAATATCTCGAAAACGGTGCGTCGGATCGCAATTTGGCTTTTGGTTAAGTCTTTTTTCCAAACGTTCCCGACCGGATGGCGCAAATTTTAAGCCAAAATTCATGGTTCTAGGTGCAATAGAACCCGACTTATAGCCAAGAATAGGGAGGTGTTCGACCGAAAAAGCAACTTTTGTGCAAGGGTCAATGTGCACACTTTGACATTGAATATCTCGGGAACGGGGGGACGTAGGAAAAAAGTAATGATAGGGGGTTGTAGGTAATGACTTCGTCTTTAAGCCACACCCAGTAAGGAATCGGAAATCGCCTGATTTGTGTCGAATTTCTGGGAAAATATGTTTCGTTTTTGGAAAAAGCGCAATATCTCGAAAACGGTGCGTCGGATCGCAATTTGGCTTTTGGTTAAGTCTTTTTTCCAAACGTTCCCGACCGGATGGCGCAACTTTTAAGCCAAAATTCATGGCTCTAGGTGCAATAGAACCCGACTTATAGCCAAGAATAGGGAGGTGTTCGACCGAAAAAGCAACTTTTGTGCAAGGGTCAATGTGCACACTTTGACATTGAATATCTCGGGAACGGGGGGACGTAGGAAAAAAGTAATGATAGGGGGTTGTAGGTAATGACTTCGTCTTTAAGCCACACCCAGTAAGGAATCGGAAATCGCCTGATTTGTGTCGAATTTCTGGGAAAATATGTTTCGTTTTTGGAAAAAGCGCAATATCTCGAAAACGGTGCGTCGGCTCGCAATTTGGCTTTTGGTTAAGTCTTTTTTCCAAACGTTCCCGACCGGATGGCGCAACTTTTAAGCCAAAATTCATGGCTCTAGGTGCAATAGAACCCGACTTATAGCCAAGAATAGGGAGGTGTTCGACCGAAAAAGCAACTTTTGTGCAAGGGTCAATGTGCACACTTTGACATTGAATATCTCGGGAACGGGGGGACGTAGGAAAAAAGTAATGATAGGGGGTTGTAGGTAATGACTTCGTCTTTAAGCCACACCCAGTAAGGAATCGGAAATCGCCTGATTTGTGTCGAATTTCTGGGAAAATATGTTTCGTTTTTGGAAAAAGCGCAATATCTCGAAAACGGTGCGTCGGATCGCAATTTGGCTTTTGGTTAAGTCTTTTTTCCAAACGTTCCCGACCGGATGGCGCAACTTTTAAGCCAAAATTCATGGCTCTAGGTGCAATAGAACCCGACTTATAGCCAAGAATAGGTAGGTGTTCGACCGAAAAAGCAACTTTTGTGCAAGGGTCAATGTGCACACTTTGACATTGAATATCTCGGGAACGGGGGGACGTAGGAAAAAAGTAATGATAGGGGGTTGTAGGTAATGACTTCGTCTTTAAGCCACACCCAGTAAGGAATCGGAAATCGCCTGATTTGTGTCGAATTTCTGGGAAAATATGTTTCGTTTTTGGAAAAAGCGCAATATCTCGAAAACGGTGCGTCGGATCGCAATTTGGCTTTTGGTTAAGTCTTTTTTCCAAACGTTCCCGACCGGATGGCGCAACTTTTAAGCCAAAATTCATGGTTCTAGGTGCAATAGAACCCGACTTATAGCCAAGAATAGGGAGGTGTTCGACCGAAAAAGCAACTTTTGTGCAAGGGTCAATGTGCACACTTTGACATTGAATATCTCGGGAACGGGGGGACGTAGGAAAAAAGTAATGATAGGGGGTTGTAGGTAATGACTTCGTCTTTAAGCCACACCCAGTAAGGAATCGGAAATCGCCCGATTTGTGTCGAATTTCTGGGAAAATATGTTTCGTTTTTGGAAAAAGCGCAATATCTCGAAAACGGTGCGTCGGATCGCAATTTGGCTTTTGGTTAAGTCTTTTTTCCAAACGTTCCCGACCGGATGGCGCAACTTTTAAGCCAAAATTCATGGCTCTAGGTGCAATAGAACCCGACTTATAGCCAAGAATAGGTAGGTGTTCGACCGAAAAAGCAACTTTTGTGCAAGGGTCAATGTGCACACTTTGACATTGAATATCTCGGGAACGGGGGGACGTAGGAAAAAAGTAATGATAGGGGGTTGTAGGTAATGACTTCGTCTTTAAGCCACACCCAGTAAGGAATCGGAAATCGCCCGATTTGTGTCGAATTTCTGGGAAAATATGTTTCGTTTTTGGAAAAAGCGCAATATCTCGAAAACGGTGCGTCGGATCGCAATTTGGCTTTTGGTTAAGTCTTTTTTCCAAACGTTCCCGACCGGATGGCGCAACTTTTAAGCCAAAATTCATGGCTCTAGGTGCAATAGAACCCGACTTATAGCCAAGAATAGGTAGGTGTTCGACCGAAAAAGCAACTTTTGTGCAAGGGTCAATGTGCACACTTTGACATTGAATATCTCGGGAACGGGGGGACGTAGGAAAAAAGTAATGATAGGGGGTTGTAGGTAATGACTTCGTCTTTAAGCCACACCCAGTAAGGAATCGGAAATCGCCTGATTTGTGTCGAATTTCTGGGAAAATATGTTTCGTTTTTGGAAAAAGCGCAATATCTCGAAAACGGTGCGTCGGATCGCAATTTGGCTTTTGGTTAAGTCTTTTTTCCAAACGTTCCCGACCGGATGGCGCAAATTTTAAGCCAAAATTCATGGTTCTAGGTGCAATAGAACCCGACTTATAGCCAAGAATAGGGAGGTGTTCGACCGAAAAAGCAACTTTTGTGCAAGGGTCAATGTGCACACTTTGACATTGAATATCTCGGGAACGGGGGGACGTAGGAAAAAAGTAATGATAGGGGGTTGTAGGTAATGACTTCGTCTTTAAGCCACACCCAGTAAGGAATCGGAAATCGCCTGATTTGTGTCGAATTTCTGGGAAAATATGTTTCGTTTTTGGAAAAAGCGCAATATCTCGAAAACGGTGCGTCGGATCGCAATTTGGCTTTTGGTTAAGTCTTTTTTCCAAACGTTCCCGACCGGATGGCGCAACTTTTAAGCCAAAATTCATGGCTCTAGGTGCAATAGAACCCGACTTATAGCCAAGAATAGGGCGGTGTTCGACCGAAAAAGCAACTTTTGTGCAAGGGTCAATGTGCACACTTTGACATTGAATATCTCGGGAACGGGGGGACGTAGGAAAAAAGTAATGATAGGGGGTTGTAGGTAATGACTTCGTCTTTAAGCCACACCCAGTAAGGAATCGGAAATCGCCTGATTTGTGTCGAATTTCTGGGAAAATATGTTTCGTTTTTGGAAAAAGCGCAATATCTCGAAAACGGTGCGTCGGATCGCAATTTGGCTTTTGTTTAAGTCTTTTTTCCAAACGTTCCCGACCGGATGGCGCAACTTTTAAGCCAAAATTCATGGTTCTAGGTGCAATAGAACCCGACTTATAGCCAAGAATAGGGAGGTGTTCGACCGAAAAAGCAACTTTTGTGCAAGGGTCAATGTGCACACTTTGACATTGAATATCTCGGGAACGGGGGGACGTAGGAAAAAAGTAATGATAGGGGGTTGTAGGTAATGACTTCGTCTTTAAGCCACACCCAGTAAGGAATCGGAAATCGCCTGATTTGTGTCGAATTTCTGGGAAAATATGTTTCGTTTTTGGAAAAAGCGCAATATCTCGAAAACGGTGCGTCGGATCGCAATTTGGCTTTTGGTTAAGTCTTTTTTCCAAACGTTCCCGACCGGATGGCGCAACTTTTAAGCCAAAATTCATGGTTCTAGGTGCAATAGAACCCGACTTATAGCCAAGAATAGGGAGGTGTTCGACCGAAAAAGCAACTTTTGTGCAAGGGTCAATGTGCACACTTTGACATTGAATATCTCGGGAACGGGGGGACGTAGGAAAAAAGTAATGATAGGGGGTTGTAGGTAATGACTTCGTCTTTAAGCCACACCCAGTAAGGAATCGGAAATCGCCTGATTTGTGTCGAATTTCTGGGAAAATATGTTTCGTTTTTGGAAAAAGCGCAATATCTCGAAAACGGTGCGTCGGATCGCAATTTGGCTTTTGGTTAAGTCTTTTTTCCAAACGTTCCCGACCGGATGGCGCAACTTTTAAGCCAAAATTCATGGCTCTAGGTGCAATAGAACCCGACTTATAGCCAAGAATAGGGAGGTGTTCGACCGAAAAAGCAACTTTTGTGCAAGGGTCAATGTGCACACTTTGACATTGAATATCTCGGGAACGGGGGGACGTAGGAAAAAAGTAATGATAGGGGGTTGTAGGTAATGACTTCGTCTTTAAGCCACACCCAGTAAGGAATCGGAAATCGCCTGATTTGTGTCGAATTTCTGGGAAAATATGTTTCGTTTTTGGAAAAAGCGCAATATCTCGAAAACGGTGCGTCGGATCGCAATTTGGCTTTTGGTTAAGTCTTTTTTCCAAACGTTCCCGACCGGATGGCGCAACTTTTAAGCCAAAATTCATGGTTCTAGGTGCAATAGAACCCGACTTATAGCCAAGAATAGGGAGGTGTTCGACCGAAAAAGCAACTTTTGTGCAAGGGTCAATGTGCACACTTTGACATTGAATATCTCGGGAACGGGGGGACGTAGGAAAAAAGTAATGATAGGGGGTTGTAGGTAATGACTTCGTCTTTAAGCCACACCCAGTAAGGAATCGGAAATCGCCTGATTTGTGTCGAATTTCTGGGAAAATATGTTTCGTTTTTGGAAAAAGCGCAATATCTCGAAAACGGTGCGTCGGATCGCAATTTGGCTTTTGGTTAAGTCTTTTTTCCAAACGTTCCTGACCGGATGGCGCAACTTTTAAGCCAAAATTCATGGTTCTAGGTGCAATAGAACCCGACTTATAGCCAAGAATAGGTAGGTGTTCGACCGAAAAAGCAACTTTTGTGCAAGGGTCAATGTGCACACTTTGACATTGAATATCTCGGGAACGGGGGGACGTAGGAAAAAAGTAATGATAGGGGGTTGTAGGTAATGACTTCGTCTTTAAGCCACACCCAGTAAGGAATCGGAAATCGCCCGATTTGTGTCGAATTTCTGGGAAAATATGTTTCGTTTTTGGAAAAAGCGCAATATCTCGAAAACGGTGCGTCGGATCGCAATTTGGCTTTTGGTTAAGTCTTTTTTCCAAACGTTCCCGACCGGATGGCGCAACTTTTAAGCCAAAATTCATGGCTCTAGGTGCAATAGAACCCGACTTATAGCCAAGAATAGGTAGGTGTTCGACCGAAAAAGCAACTTTTGTGCAAGGGTCAATGTGCACACTTTGACATTGAATATCTCGGGAACGGGGGGACGTAGGAAAAAAGTAATGATAGGGGGTTGTAGGTAATGACTTCGTCTTTAAGCCACACCCAGTAAGGAATCGGAAATCGCCTGATTTGTGTCGAATTTCTGGGAAAATATGTTTCGTTTTTGGAAAAAGCGCAATATCTCGAAAACGGTGCGTCGGATCGCAATTTGGCTTTTGGTTAAGTCTTTTTTCCAAACGTTCCCGACCGGATGGCGCAAATTTTAAGCCAAAATTCATGGTTCTAGGTGCAATAGAACCCGACTTATAGCCAAGAATAGGGAGGTGTTCGACCGAAAAAGCAACTTTTGTGCAAGGGTCAATGTGCACACTTTGACATTGAATATCTCGGGAACGGGGGGACGTAGGAAAAAAGTAATGATAGGGGGTTGTAGGTAATGACTTCGTCTTTAAGCCACACCCAGTAAGGAATCGGAAATCGCCTGATTTGTGTCGAATTTCTGGGAAAATATGTTTCGTTTTTGGAAAAAGCGCAATATCTCGAAAACGGTGCGTCGGATCGCAATTTGGCTTTTGGTTAAGTCTTTTTTCCAAACGTTCCCGACCGGATGGCGCAACTTTTAAGCCAAAATTCATGGCTCTAGGTGCAATAGAACCCGACTTATAGCCAAGAATAGGGCGGTGTTCGACCGAAAAAGCAACTTTTGTGCAAGGGTCAATGTGCACACTTTGACATTGAATATCTCGGGAACGGGGGGACGTAGGAAAAAAGTAATGATAGGGGGTTGTAGGTAATGACTTCGTCTTTAAGCCACACCCAGTAAGGAATCGGAAATCGCCTGATTTGTGTCGAATTTCTGGGAAAATATGTTTCGTTTTTGGAAAAAGCGCAATATCTCGAAAACGGTGCGTCGGATCGCAATTTGGCTTTTGTTTAAGTCTTTTTTCCAAACGTTCCCGACCGGATGGCGCAACTTTTAAGCCAAAATTCATGGTTCTAGGTGCAATAGAACCCGACTTATAGCCAAGAATAGGGAGGTGTTCGACCGAAAAAGCAACTTTTGTGCAAGGGTCAATGTGCACACTTTGACATTGAATATCTCGGGAACGGGGGGACGTAGGAAAAAAGTAATGATAGGGGGTTGTAGGTAATGACTTCGTCTTTAAGCCACACCCAGTAAGGAATCGGAAATCGCCTGATTTGTGTCGAATTTCTGGGAAAATATGTTTCGTTTTTGGAAAAAGCGCAATATCTCGAAAACGGTGCGTCGGATCGCAATTTGGCTTTTGGTTAAGTCTTTTTTCCAAACGTTCCCGACCGGATGGCGCAACTTTTAAGCCAAAATTCATGGTTCTAGGTGCAATAGAACCCGACTTATAGCCAAGAATAGGGAGGTGTTCGACCGAAAAAGCAACTTTTGTGCAAGGGTCAATGTGCACACTTTGACATTGAATATCTCGGGAACGGGGGGACGTAGGAAAAAAGTAATGATAGGGGGTTGTAGGTAATGACTTCGTCTTTAAGCCACACCCAGTAAGGAATCGGAAATCGCCTGATTTGTGTCGAATTTCTGGGAAAATATGTTTCGTTTTTGGAAAAAGCGCAATATCTCGAAAACGGTGCGTCGGCTCGCAATTTGGCTTTTGGTTAAGTCTTTTTTCCAAACGTTCCCGACCGGATGGCGCAACTTTTAAGCCAAAATTCATGGCTCTAGGTGCAATAGAACCCGACTTATAGCCAAGAATAGGGAGGTGTTCGACCGAAAAAGCAACTTTTGTGCAAGGGTCAATGTGCACACTTTGACATTGAATATCTCGGGAACGGGGGGACGTAGGAAAAAAGTAATGATAGGGGGTTGTAGGTAATGACTTCGTCTTTAAGCCACACCCAGTAAGGAATCGGAAATCGCCTGATTTGTGTCGAATTTCTGGGAAAATATGTTTCGTTTTTGGAAAAAGCGCAATATCTCGAAAACGGTGCGTCGGATCGCAATTTGGCTTTTGGTTAAGTCTTTTTTCCAAACGTTCCCGACCGGATGGCGCAACTTTTAAGCCAAAATTCATGGTTCTAGGTGCAATAGAACCCGACTTATAGCCAAGAATAGGGAGGTGTTCGACCGAAAAAGCAACTTTTGTGCAAGGGTCAATGTGCACACTTTGACATTGAATATCTCGGGAACGGGGGGACGTAGGAAAAAAGTAATGATAGGGGGTTGTAGGTAATGACTTCGTCTTTAAGCCACACCCAGTAAGGAATCGGAAATCGCCTGATTTGTGTCGAATTTCTGGGAAAATATGTTTCGTTTTTGGAAAAAGCGCAATATCTCGAAAACGGTGCGTCGGATCGCAATTTGGCTTTTGGTTAAGTCTTTTTTCCAAACGTTCCCGACCGGATGGCGCAACTTTTAAGCCAAAATTCATGGTTCTAGGTGCAATAGAACCCGACTTATAGCCAAGAATAGGGAGGTGTTCGACCGAAAAAGCAACTTTTGTGCAAGGGTCAATGTGCACACTTTGACATTGAATATCTCGGGAACGGGGGGACGTAGGAAAAAAGTAATGATAGGGGGTTGTAGGTAATGACTTCGTCTTTAAGCCACACCCAGTAAGGAATCGGAAATCGCCTGATTTGTGTCGAATTTCTGGGAAAATATGTTTCGTTTTTGGAAAAAGCGCAATATCTCGAAAACGGTGCGTCGGATCGCAATTTGGCTTTTGGTTAAGTCTTTTTTCCAAACGTTCCCGACCGGATGGCGCAACTTTTAAGCCAAAATTCATGGCTCTAGGTGCAATAGAACCCGACTTATAGCCAAGAATAGGTAGGTGTTCGACCGAAAAAGCAACTTTTGTGCAAGGGTCAATGTGCACACTTTGACATTGAATATCTCGGGAACGGGGGGACGTAGGAAAAAAGTAATGATAGGGGGTTGTAGGTAATGACTTCGTCTTTAAGCCACACCCAGTAAGGAATCGGAAATCGCCCGATTTGTGTCGAATTTCTGGGAAAATATGTTTCGTTTTTGGAAAAAGCGCAATATCTCGAAAACGGTGCGTCGGATCGCAATTTGGCTTTTGGTTAAGTCTTTTTTCCAAACGTTCCCGACCGGATGGCGCAACTTTTAAGCCAAAATTCATGGCTCTAGGTGCAATAGAACCCGACTTATAGCCAAGAATAGGTAGGTGTTCGACCGAAAAAGCAACTTTTGTGCAAGGGTCAATGTGCACACTTTGACATTGAATATCTCGGGAACGGGGGGACGTAGGAAAAAAGTAATGATAGGGGGTTGTAGGTAATGACTTCGTCTTTAAGCCACACCCAGTAAGGAATCGGAAATCGCCTGATTTGTGTCGAATTTCTGGGAAAATATGTTTCGTTTTTGGAAAAAGCGCAATATCTCGAAAACGGTGCGTCGGATCGCAATTTGGCTTTTGGTTAAGTCTTTTTTCCAAACGTTCCCGACCGGATGGCGCAACTTTTAAGCCAAAATTCATGGTTCTAGGTGCAATAGAACCCGACTTATAGCCAAGAATAGGGAGGTGTTCGACCGAAAAAGCAACTTTTGTGCAAGGGTCAATGTGCACACTTTGACATTGAATATCTCGGGAACGGGGGGACGTAGGAAAAAAGTAATGATAGGGGGTTGTAGGTAATGACTTCGTCTTTAAGCCACACCCAGTAAGGAATCGGAAATCGCCCGATTTGTGTCGAATTTCTGGGAAAATATGTTTCGTTTTTGGAAAAAGCGCAATATCTCGAAAACGGTGCGTCGGATCGCAATTTGGCTTTTGGTTAAGTCTTTTTTCCAAACGTTCACGACCGGATGGCGCAACTTTTAGGCCAAAATTCATGGCTCTAGGTGCAATAGAACCCGACTTATAGCCAAGAATAGGTAGGTGTTCGACCGAAAAGCAACTTTTGTGCAAGGGTCAATGTGCACACTTTGACATTGAATATCTCGGGAACGGGGGGACGTAGGAAAAAAGTAATGATAGGGGGTTGTAGGTAATGACTTCGTCTTTAAGCCACACCCAGTAAGGAATCGGAAATCGCCTGATTTGTGTCGAATTTCTGGGAAAATAAGTTTCGTTTTTGGAAAAAGCGCAATATCTCGAAAACGGTGCGTCGGAACTCAATTTGGCTTTTGGTTAAGTCTTTTTTCCAAACGTTCCCGACCTGATGGCGCAACTTTTAAGCCATAATTCATGGCTCTAGGTGCAATAGAACCTGACTTATAGCCAAGAGTAGGGCGGTGTTCGACCGAAAAAGCAACTATTTGACGGAAAAAACAACTTTTTGTGCAAAAATGAGCCATATCTCAAAAATGGTGTGTTTGACGGTAATTTTGCTTTTAATAACTTTCATGCAGCCATTCAATACGAACATTTTGAGCCAAAATTTGTGGCTCTAGGTTCAACCGTTTCTGAGTTATAGCCAAAATATGGCACCAAGAAGAGGTTATGTACGTTTTTGTCTCAAGGATTTTTTCAACTTTTTGACCATATCCTTTGGCCAAAACCGTTCAAATTTCAAACATATCATCAGGTACGGAATCTCTGCCGATCTGTACAAAGAATTTTATCCAAATTTGGATTTTCAAAAAATCGACACAAATTCAGCGGAAAAGTCGACCACGAAGTTTCGCAATTGACTGCATTTTTCGGTGAAAACGTGACATTTTTTTGAATTTTCAAAATTTTGCCAAATTTGGATTCGAAAATGGGTAGGGATCGTTGGGTTGATGGTGTTTAAGTGAGAAATTGTGAATTTGAAAGGATTCCGTGCCGCAGGACTCGACAGGATCAAAAAAAGGACATCATTTTTCATACAAAAGTTTTTCGCTGGCATCCTTTTCAGACATCCTAGTGGTGTTCAATACGAACATTTTGAGCCCTTATTTGTGGATCTACGTCCAATAATTTCCGAGATATAGCCCAAAAATGGCATAAGAAAGGACGACAAAAGCAGTTCATCTTTTAGAAAGTGCGCCATATCTCGACAACGGTGCGACTGACGGCAATTTTCCTCCATATTTCCAAAGATGCGCGCTTCTATTGCGCAACTTTTTAGCCCAAATTTGTGGCCCTAGGTGCAATAGAACCCGAGATATAGCCAAGAGCTTGGATCGTCATCACCCGGTTTTTTACTTGGTCCAGTACCTTCAGTACAACATTCAATTCGATCCCCTCCGCATCCAGACAAGCCCAACAAATTTCAACACAAAATCTGACTCGCAACCCTAGCAGCAACAGTTTCTTAATCTTGGCGACTTCCAACTGGCCAATGGGTCCAACAGCCAAGTCAGACGCAAAGTGGCCACTTTCGATCCAAGCCGATCCGGCTCCGACAACAATGTTCGACTTCTTCCGACAGAGCGGCGACAAGTTCGTGCAGAACACACGAACCGTGCAAAATTGCCAGAAAACTTGCCAGAAAATTTCATTCACATGCCAGCTAAAATACCAGGCGCACAAAAAACCACAGTAGGTATTCCACTCAATTATATTTTGCTCAAATTAATGTGAAACGTGGCACCGCCGACCGAATTCATGAATTGACCAATGGGAGCAAATGTCATTTCATAAATAAGTTACCGCTTCCTTAGAGTTACCATGGTGCATAAAATTCTAAAGCAACCTCTTCCTTAAAGAATGTGAAAACATCAAATATTCTGCTTTATCAGAAAAAAATCAAAGTGCATCTATGTTCCTTGATGATCCTTTCTCATTTGCAATAACTCTCTTTTATATAAGTTAATGTTTTGTTCGATTTTCAAGCCAATTCCAGTGGATTTAATCATTTTTATAGTCCTGCATCATGGCAACCTTGACAAATTGACTAAAAGTTATCTCCGACCAATCAGAGTGGAGTGCAATTAAAGATCATTTTAGTGTGACCAGATTACCCAACATTTTATGAAGTTTTTCGTTAAAAAAAATACTAACTTTCAAAATTGGGATTTTTCAGATCGAAAATGGGGTGTATTCCAATCCTCTCACAATTCTCATTCATTCCCAAGGATTCTCTTTTATAACAAATGCACGGTTTGGTCAATTTCGATGCATTCACATAAATTCAATAAATATACAATGGTCACACCACAAAATTCTTTAATTTTTATCTTCAACCAATCAGAAATCTTTATCATTTGACTGCAATCAACATGCAGCGTTGACACGTTGCAACCGAAAATTCAAAAAAAATCATGACTGCAGATACCTGCTCCTGATTTCTGAGCGCCTGGTACTCTGGTTTGGATTTTTGCTAAATTTTGTTTGAATTTTGTTGGGATGGAAGTGGAATTTTTGTTTTTGGAGGTGGACCTGGTTCCCATGCTCCGTGGGAACAAATCCACTTTTTGGGAGGTGGACCTGGTTCCTATGCGAGGTGGGAAATAACTCCACTTTTTGCGAGGTGGACTTGATTCCCATGCGCGGTGGGAAATAACTCCACTTTTTGCGAGGTGGACTTGATTCCCATGCGAGGTGGGAAATAACTCCACTTTTTGCGAGGTGGACTTAATGCTCATGCGAGGTGGGAAATAACTCCACTTTTTGCGAGGTGGACTTGATTCCCATGCGAGGTGGGAAATAACTCCACTTTTTGCGAGGTGGACTTAATGCTCATGCGAGGTGGGAAATAACTCCACTTTTTGCGAGGTGGACTTGATTCCCATGCGAGGTGGGAAATAACTCCACTTTTTGCGAGGTGGACTTGATTCCCATGCGAGGTGGGAAATAACTCCACTTTTTGCGAGGTGGACTTAATGCTCATGCGAGGTGGGAAATAACTCCACTTTTTGCGAGGTGGACTTGATTCCCATGCGCGGTGGGAAACAAGTCCTCTTTTTGGGAGGGTGGGAGGTGCAATTTTTGCATCAAAAATGTCCTTTTAAGGACCAAAATGTTCTTTTAAGGACAACAAAAATCTTTAAGAGCTATTACACTATTTCAATAAACATTTTACAAATCAAGTCCATTTCTTGCGAGGTGGACTTAGTTCCCATTCAAGTTGGCTCAATTTTCAAAATTGAGTCACGTTTCTCGTCCTTTCTGATACCATTTCTTGGCTGTAACTCGGAAACTATTGGACCTGCAAACACAAAAGAGGGCTCAAAATGTTCGTATTGAACGCCGCTAGGATGTCTGAAAAGGATGCCAGCGAAAAACTTTTGTATGAAAAATGATGTCCTTTTTTTGATCCTGTCGAGTCCTGCGGCACGAAATCCTTTCAAATTCACAATTTCTCCCTTAAACACCATCAACCCAACGATCCCTACCCATTTTCGAATCCAAATTTGGCAAAATTTTAAAAATTCAAAAAAATGTCACGTTTTCACCGAAAAATGCAGTCAATTGCGAAACTTCGTGGTCGACTTTTCCGCTGAATTTGTGTCGATTTTTTGAAAATCCAAATTTGGATAAAATTCTTTGTACAGATCGGCAGAGATTCCGTACCTGATGATATGTTTGAAATTTGAACGGTTTTGGCCAAAGGATATGGTCAAAAAGTTGAAAAAATCCTTGAGACGAAAACGTACATAACCTCTTCTTGGTGCCATATTTTGGCTATAACTCAGAAACGGTTGAACCTAGAGCCACAAATTTTGGCTCAAAATGTTCGTATTGAATGGCTGCATGAAAGTTATTAAAAGCAAAATTACCGTCAAACACACCATTTTTGAGATATGGCTAATTTTTGCACAAAAAGTTGTTTTTTTTCCGTCAAATAGTTGGTTTTTTGGGCAAACACCACCCTATTCTTGGCTATAAGTCGGGTTCTATTGCACCTAGAGCCATGAATTTTGGCCTAAAAGTTGCGCCATCCGGTCGGGAACGTTTGGAAAAAAGACTTAACCAAAAGCCAAATTGCGATCCGACGCACCGTTTTCGAGATATTGCGCTTTTTCCAAAAACGAAACATATTTTCCCAGAAATTCGACACAAATCAGGCGATTTCCGATTCCTTACTGGGTGTGGCTTAAAGACGAAGTCATTACCTACAACCCCCTATCATTACTTCTTTCCTACGTCCCCCCGTTCCCGAGATATTCAATGTCAAAGTGTGCACATTGACCCTTGCACAAAAGTTGCTTTTTCGGTCGAACACCTACCTATTCTTGGCTATAAGTCGGGTTCTATTGCACCTAGAGCCATGAATTTTGGCCTAAAAGTTGCGCCATCCGGTCGTGAACGTTTGGAAAAAAGACTTAACCAAAAGCCAAATTGCGATCCGACGCACCGTTTTCGAGATATTGCGCTTTTTCCAAAAACGAAACATATTTTCCCAGAAATTCGACACAAATCGGGCGATTTCCGATTCCTTACTGGGTGTGGCTTAAAGACGAAGTCATTACCTACAACCCCCTATCATTACTTTTTTCCTACGTCCCCCCGTTCCCGAGATATTCAATGTTAAAGTGTGCACATTGGCACAAATATACCTGCTACAATTTCTGGGCGACTAGTACATCAGAAAAAATTTCAACTAAAATGACGACGAACGCGAATTCTCTCAACTGATTTAGTGTGCCACCACAAATGGAGAAGGACCTCGTCCAAATTTCAATTAAAAAGACGACGAAAAAGTACTGACCCTTGGACAAGTTGCTTTTTCCGTCAAACACCTGGGGAATGAAAGAAAAACAATCAGCACGTACTGGACTTTCGTATGTTGAAGGTTTATTACTAGTATTACGCATCTATTGTGTATAATGTTGGGGTTTTTTGTTGACTAAGAAGTCGCTTTGTTTGGTTTGTAATCTTTTTTTTCTCATACTTTTCCTTTTAATTGTTTTTTTGTTAAAAATGTACAAATTGTATAATAATCTAGATTGCAAGGTTGTTTGGTAGAACAATTTATTTATTTACTTGTTATAAATACTTTAAGTCTCTCTATGTTTTTCTTTTTGCTTTAATTTCTCAGTAAATTATGTTTTATTTCTGTTTTCTTACTCTCTTTAACCTGACTTAGACTACACTTCGAATTATTCGAATCTAAAAACAAAAATGATCTCATTCATTCATTCACTCGATCTCTTTCTCTCTCTTGCTTGCTCACGTTTCTCTGCCGTATTCTTTGTCTCTGTATTTGTTGGGGGAATAGGCGGCATTTTGTTTTACATTTTTACTCATGCCATCGGTATGGGATAGTTTGCTGCCGCCGTTGCTTTTTATGTACAAAAGGATCAGTTGATAAATATTTAGAGGTCTATTTACAAGCCTTACAAAAGACAAACACACACATGCACTCTTTCTTTCTATCGCTCTGACTCGCTCTCTCTCTCTCGCTCGCTCGCTTAAATTTTGTTTGTGTCTTATATTAACTGCTATGAAATGTTTTTCGTAAGACTAGCACTACTGCAACAGCTGCTACTGACTGGTAGTTCCTTAGCGATTCCACCCCACTCTAGCTTGTAGATTCGCGTGCGCCATCTTATCGCTGGATTCCACAGGGCATGCAAAAACAGATATGGTCCACTTATTTCACGGAACAGCCAACCGATGACGAATTCAAATTTATGAAACGGTAGCGAGCCATTCTACAAAAGACGAGATTCATTTAAATCTTTTCAACAAAAACAAACGAGAGAGCTTCGATGACACTTACCTGAACAATTGATAGCAGAATCCAATCGGATAGGAACCACGTTAGAATGTGCACTAAGTAAAAAACCAGTGAATCCCAATTGAATAGAAACGAAACCGCCCACGATGCGAATGCACCCACAACTAGACACTCGGAGAGTGGTTCTAGAAGTATTGTCGTTGGTACCATTGCAACGCGCAGCTTTGCCCATCGGGTGAGTCTCGCTTGAAAATTGCTTATATCACAAATACCACTGTTCTGCCAAGCCGGTTGACTACTGATACGCATTTTCCAACCGTTATCAGAGAAACATTTGGCAATAAAGAAATCCTCGGCCAAATAGCAACCGAACTTCTCCAATCCACCGAACTCTTGCATCACGTTCTTACGCAGCAGACAAGACATTCCTGTGTGACAATTGATTCCAAGCAAATCGGCACACAAATAGATTCGGGATTGAACTGTTCCAAAATAAATCTGAAAGAAAACAAAACAAACAAACAAAAGTTTTCCGTTAAAAAACATTGTTGATCAGAGGAGATGACAAAATTTGACCGTAATAGACGAAAGGATCCGTACGGGAATGGCTGTAAATGGGCGAATCCTGCTCGATTGTAGTAGATGACAAAACGTAACTATAATACACGAAAGATCCGTACGGGAATGGATGTAAATGGGCGAACACAGACGACAGTCCTGCTCAGTTGTAGAAGATGACAAAGCTCAACCATAATACACGGAAGATCCGCACGGGAATGGATGTAAATGGGCGAATACAGGCGTTCGTTCGTCCACTTTTGCCGATATGCCAAGTCAAAGTAGACGAATTGACGAAGAAATTGCATGTGCCAGCAAATTGCGACGCGAAGTGGACGTAAGTGAGCCAACGTCCTTACAGGCATTAGCAATCACCCCAACCTAACCTAAACTAAATCGCACCTTGCGTTGCCTTGCGATTCCATACCGGACGTCATTACCTACAATCTCCCATCATTACTTCCTTCCTACGTCCCTCCGTTCCCGAGATATTCAATGTCAAAGTGTGCACATTCGCAAAAATATACCTGCTACAATTTCTGGGCGACTAGTACATCAGAAAAAATTTCAGACAAAAAGATGACGAAAAAGTACTCAGCCCGTTGCAAAAAAGTTGCTTTTTCCATCAACCCCTACCTATTTTTGGCCATAAGTCGAGTTCTATTGCACCAAGAGCCATGAATTTTGGCTTAAAAGTTGCGCCAACCGGTCGGGAACGTTTGGAAAAAAGACTTAACCAAAAGCCAAATTGCGATCCGACGCACCGTTTTCGAGATATGGCGCTTTTTCCAAAAACGAAACATATTTTTACAGAAATTCGACACAAATCAGGCGACTTGCGATTCCTTACTGAGTGTGGCTTAAAGACGAAATCATTACCTACAACCCCCCATCATTACTTCTTTCCTACGACCCTCCGTTCCCGAGATATTCAATGTCAAAGTGTGCACATTGGCACAAATATACCTGCTACAATTCCTGGGCGACTAGTACATCGGAAAAAATTTCAGTCAAAAAAGACGACGAACGTGTAGCGCTTTCTCCACCCGCAGGAAGGAACACCTTGAAGCGTACTTCTTGAAGCTGGACATCGTCCGCATCAATCAATTCAGAAGCTGGTTTGTTGGACAGGAGACATCCGATCACAATCGGCCTCTGTTGGCCTAAGCTTGAATGCTATGTGCATTCGCCCACCTAAACCTAACCTAACATGTGCACTTGATGTATCCAAAGGAAACTGTGTCCATCGAGCTCTAACATTAGGCTTTCATTCCTTTCTTTCGCTTATCACGGTTGAGTCTTATGGACTTACCTTCTCAAAAGTAGCCGCAAATCCATCACGATCGCATGTGAACGGCATCTGATGTACCAGTCCCGTCTTCTCCGTCATATTCTGCACCATATCAATCAGCGTGTCACTCTTCACTAGAAAGACACACAGAACTTATGAAGAAAACCATGCATTCAAACGAAAAAAAAAAAACAAACTCACTTCTGATTCCACTGTCTGATATCATGACAAGCTCATGCTTCGCAGCCGCATATCCCGGATACATGTTGTTGATCTTTGGATTGACACCAACATTCGAACCGCCAATAAAGAGTCTCGCATCGATTTGGCGATATTTCTCCATCAGACTCTCGACTATTGGCACGGCTGGGTCGTCTTTCTCTTCGACGCAAAATAAAATTTCATACTGCAAGCAGACACTTAGTATTCATCGAGGTCACACAAAAACACACACACACGCAAGCACATACCGGTTGATAGTCCATGGTGAAGAAGGTTTCTAAATTGTGTTCCAAATTTGGATCTGTCCCCATGAGTGGCTTGAGAATCGAGACACCTGGCAATGGGGTCTCACGTGGATAAGTACAGGATTTCCTCTGAAGTTTATATTTCCTGCAACGAGTTCCAAAAAAAAAACAATCACAAATCAAATGAAAGAAGATTGCTTGTCGTCATGTCAGGTGCTTTTTTGGATTCAAACAAAACAGCCCATGACTCATCGGCTAAATAAACATTTCCCTTGACTCCCGCGGAACCACACACATCGGTGAATCGTCTCATCAGAATGTGCGCTAATCTCGCAGTGAGACACCGTATGAATCATTTGCTTATCGCGAACGGAGATATGCTCGAAATGGAACGTCAGTCCGATTACGTCGAGGCTCGCACAACGGAGGGAGTGTGCAATGATGACGGATCAAAGGCGGAGACGGCTGCCGACGCAAGTGACTGAGGCACACATTAATCAAATCATGTGTTGTTTTTGTGGAAATCTGACGTGTAATTACAGCGGATAATGGTGTGTTTCCCTGTAAAGAGTTATGTGTACGTGCGACGCGAGTGATTAGAAGTCACATAGATTTCAGCTAAATGTGACCGAATTTGAAGCCATCTGTTTCATCGGATGGAATTTTTAAGGGAGGAGACCGAATGAACGAACACAAACGGGGCGGAGGAGACTGAGAAGTGACCAAAGGGAATCCACTGCACAATGGATCAAAGTGCACACCATAGCCGCTTATGCCAAAGGGAATAAGTCATTTCTTTGAAAGAAACTTTAGTCCACAACCGAATGAAAACAGACAGAGAAGCTAGCCCCAGCCACCTCGGACTGTAACGACTTCGAGGAGAACTCGTATGATGTAGTCTTTATTCCGTCTTCCTCTTATTCTGTTTTTTTTCGTATTTTGTCACAAAAAACGCCTCCAATGCAACGCTGGCAGCAGACCCTGGTTTTAGTTTGCCTGCTCTATCGGACGTCCTCTGTTGCGTTGTGTCTCACTGGTTCAGAGTCGAAGACAAGATTTAAGGCAGAATATATTCCGCAGTGGATTTGATAAAACAGAGGCGCTGGTTGCGCATTCGATGCGCCGCGATGGATTAAATGAAACATAGGCGCAGCCAGCGTTTCTGTTCTATTTGATCCGCCGCGGAATGTATTCTTTCTTAAATCTTGTCTTCGACACTGAATCAGTGAGACACAACGCAACAGAGGACGTCAACGTCTAAGGCGGGGTACCCAAGTGGAGACCTAAAGCAAGTGGAGAGGGATCTCAAACAAGTGGAGAAGAATCCCTCAAGCAACTTGTTGTCCGCAATTGACGACAGCGACAGGTTTGTTTGGTTGAGGTCCTGGTCCACGTCTGGACTGTAATGCCACAAGAAGAAGAAGACGAAAGTGACTAAGTGTTGAGGCCCAGGTCCACGCCGGACTGTAGCGCCACAAGAAGAAGCGTGGAGACTTCCACACCTCTGAGGAAATGTTTGGCTCTGATTGAACTAGTATGTCCTGTAGCATAACCTTCAAAAATTCGCCGAGGGACACAACGATGAACCTCTTTATTTCACGTGAGAGTATTGAATTCTTCTATGGCGCTTGTAATAGATTTAGACCATCAGATCGACGCGTTTGTCTGTCTTGTGGCTTAGACGACAGTTGAAAAATAAAGGACTCTCTCGGGGACCTTGATAGTCGCCGTCCTCTGCCATGTTGAACGTACGGACAACACACCTCCGACTCCTAAACTAAATCGCGACACGGAGATTTTATTGGCCTTGCGTTGCCTTGCGATTCCACACCGGGCGTCATAACCTACAATCCCCCATCATTACTTCTTTCCTAAGACCCTCCGTTCCCGAGATATTCAATGTCAAAGTGTGCACATTCGCAAAAATATACCTGCTACAATTTCTGGGCGACTAGTACATCAGAAAAAATTTCAGACAAAAAGATGACGAAAAAGTACTCAGACCGTTGCAAAAGAGTTGCTTTTTCCATCAAACCATCAACCTATTCTTGGCTATAAGTCGGGTTCTATTGCACCTAGAGCCATGAATTTTGGCTCAAAAGTTGCGCCATCCGGTCGTGAACGTTTGGAAAAAAGACTTAACCAAAAGCCAAATTGCGATCCGACGCACCGTTTTCGAGATATGGCGCTTTTTCCAAAAACGAAACATATTTTCCCAGAAATTCGACACAAATCAGGCGATTTGCGATTTCTTACTGGGTGTGGCTTAAAGACGAAGTCATTACCTACAACCCCCTATCATTACTTCTATCCTACGTCCCTCCGTTCCCGAGATATTCAATGTCAAAGTGTGCACATTGACCCTTGCACAAAAGTTGCTTTTTCGGTCGAACACCGCTCTATTCTTGGCTATAAGTCGGGTTCTACTGCACCTGGAGCCATGATTTTTGGCTTAAAAGTTGCGCCATCCGGTCGTGAACGTTTGGAAAAAAGACTTAACCAAAAGCCAAATTGCGATCCGACGCACCGTTTTCGAGATATTGCGCTTTTTCCAAAAACGAAACGTATTTTCCTAGAAATTCGACACAAATCAGGCGACTTGCGATTCTTAATTCAGCATGTCTTCAAGACGAAGTCATTACCTACAATCACTCATCATTACTTTTTCGCTGCGTGGCTTAGTTCCCGAGATATTCAATGTCAAAATGTGCACATTGGCGAAAATATACCTCCTGCAATTTCTGGGCGACTAGTACTTCAAAGAAAATTTCAATTAAAATAACGACGAACGCGATTCAGAAAAATCTTCGGATCCAGCGCCTAAGATGGCTGGGCCATGTAGAACATGGACATGGACATGGACAACACCGTTCCGGCCCGAAGACTCTTTGACTCTGCGCCCGTGTGGACAACGCAACAGAGGACGCCCACATAACCGATGGCGCACACAAATAGAGAAGGAACTCAGCCAAATTGATGAGGCAGTTGGAGAGACTTGTTCGTTGAGGCCCAGGTCCACTTCGGACTGTAGCGCCATCAGAAGAAGAAAACGACTGACTGATGTGACTAGAATGACGATCATTGAATAAATTCCTCTCACAACGCACACGAAATGATTGTTTGCATCAAAAAATGTTGCTAACCAAGATTACAGTAGCCATTTATTGCTTTGCTACTCATTCCATACAAGGTAGACTTTAACTTCCCTATCGTTATCTACATATATTAAAAATATGGTCGTTGTTGTCCTTATCATCGTCATCAGCACCATCGTCATCATCATCATCATCGAAACCAACGAAGTAGACACTCGAAAAGGACGAAAAGCACATCAAAGCAAACGAGAGAATGACTCATTTAACAACTTCCATTGATACAAGCAATTTATTAACCGACCACTTGTTTTGTTTCCTATCATTTTGCCTTGTGTGTCCATTTGAATTCCCGTGATTGATCACATCAATTTTCCTTCACTCAAATGAAAGTGTAATTTCGTCTAGATTCATTTGTATGATTAGCGAAGATTACCGGCGACTGAATTGAAAGGCGAACACGAACTTAGTGTGTCAGTAGATGTGACCTACATTCCAGTAGGCATTGAATTTTTCTAATGACTCCCACACCTCGGAGGAAATGTTTGATTCTGATTGAACGAATATGTCCTGTAGTATAACCTTCAAAAATTCACCGAGGGACACAACGATGAACGTCATTTTTTTACGCGAGAGTCTTGGGTTGTTCTAGGGCGTACATAGATCAACGCTTCCTATAGATTCAGACCGTCAAATCGACGCGGTTCTGTCTTGTGGCTTGGACATTCAAAAATTCACCGAGGAACACAACGGTTAACCTCATTTTCTTTACGCGAGAGTCTTGGGTTCTTCTAGAGCGGTTGTCACAGATTTAGACCGTCGGATCGACCCGTTTCTGTGTCTTGTGGCTTAGACGACAGTTGAAAAATAAAGCCCACTCTCTCATCCCCCGTCCATGTTGAGCGTATGAACAACATAACTCCGGCCCGAAGAGTCTTCGAATCCCACCCATTGGGACAACGCAACAGAGGACGTCCGCGTTACAGATGCCGCACACAAATGGAGAAGGACCTCAACCAACTCGGAGGCAGCTAACGAGGGACCTTGGCACCTGAAGAGGTTTTTCAGTTGAGGCCCAGGTCCACCCAGGACTGTAGCGCTACGAGAAGACGACACTGACTACGATCCCATTTGTTGACTCGTAGTTCACTAATCCACCTCACACTTTCAACTGCAGACATAATGGAGAGGAGTAAAAAACAAGTGTGCGTACTCTGACAATGATGATCTACAACCTCCGAAGCTGAGATTATGATTCCTTACCGGGCGTCATAACCTACAATCCCCCATCATTACTTTTTTGCTACGTCCCTCCGTTCCCGAGATATTCAATGTCAAAGTGTGCACATTGGCACAAATATACCTGCTACAATTTCTGGGCGACTAGTACATCAGAAAAAATTTCAGTCAAAAAAGACGACGAACGTGTAGCGCTTTCTCCACCCGCAGGAAGGAACACCTTGAAGCGTACTTCTTGGAGCTGAACAACGTCGGCATCAATCAACTCACAAGCTGGTTTGTTGGACAGGAGACATCCGATCGCAACCGGCCTCTGTTGGCCTCAGTGTGAATGCAAAAAATTTCAACTAACACAAGGATTGAGTGAGACGACCACGTCTAAGTTGGCACATCCAAGTCTAGAGAAATCTCAACCAACTTGACGTGCGAAATTGGAGATTCTTGGTTGAGGCCCAGGTGCACCCCACACATCGAAGAAGTCCCCGTCCTGCTGTATGGCGCAGAAGCATGGACAATACCAAATGCGGACGAAAAGATTCTTGGTCGCTTCGAGAGAAAAATCCTTCGAAATATAGTCCGTCCCGTTTGCGCAGAAGGAGAAGATTGAATGACGAACAGCGACATCGACTTAGTCAACCGAATTCGAATGTTTCGACTCAGGTGGCTGGGTTATATAGACCGAATGGACATAAACGCTTCGTCCGTTTTCGATTGCAACCCCAAGGAACAACGTGGAAGAGGAAAATCTCGCCTCCGATGGCGTGTCCAACTGGAAAGCGACCTCAATCAACTGGGTATACGAAACTGTAGGCGCCTAGCCCAAGATCGTGCTAATTGTTGACTGAGGCCCAGCTCCATCTCGAACTGTAGCGCCACACAAAGGAGAAGAGAGACTGAGTGAGACGACCACGTCTAAGTTGGCGCACCCAAGTCGAGAGGAATCTCCACCAACTGAGCGTGCGGAATTGGAGGAGAGGTTTGTCGGTTGAGGCCCAGGTCCACCCGACTGTAGCGACCGCTAAAGAAGATGAAGAAGATCGTCATTTTTCATGGTGGAGTTTTATTCCGACTGTTTTCTTACCACAAAATGGTGTCTCCCCACGAACTCCTAGTCATCCTCAGAGACTGTCATGTTTGAGGTCACGTCAGTCAGATCGAATCCACAATCGGAACACACTCCGAACCCTCTTCTCTATCACAAAACTAACAGATGATAAAATCATATTCAAAGTTCGCTCAGAGTCCGATATCTCGCTACCACAAATCCATTCGGCATATTTTAGGTATCAAAAAAATAGTAAAGTGCCACCTGATAAGATTATAGCCCTCCAAACAACCGATTTCAAATATTCCCCATACCGTTTTGGAAACTTTGGCTCGTGATTAGATTTTTTTTACAGACGAAAAAATAAACACTTACCCATAGGTGATGGCCAAAAAGTGAATGCACCAGGTCCCGCACCAAAATGTGAAGAAGAATATCGCGATTCCGTAGAGTATCGAAACTATTGGTGTCATGATTTGTGTTTTGTAGTTGTGCTCTCCTTCTTTGCCCCCCTCTCTGACACCCAAACTTGACCGACACCAAAATGTAACAAATCAAAAAAAAAAAAAAAAAAAACAAAACTAAAATTCACTCTCACAGCACAACACACTTGTTTCTTAAATTCTTTTGGGGAGTGGTCTCTGTGGGTTTTGTAGGTTCAAGACGATAAACAAAACTCTCAATTGATGTTCATGATTTCAAGGAAAGGAAAAAAAATCAAGAAGCCGACAAATTTCGATTCACAAACTCAATCTGGAGTGCATCATGACGACGAGATGATCTTTGATATTTCTTCACTTTTCACTGAGAAAATAAAACACACACGGAACACACAGAATTGTTGTTGGTTTGACTGGTGCTATGACTCGATGATTTATTTTATTTTTTTTTCCTATTTACCGACGTCGTCGTCGTTTCCTCATTCCAAGTTTGTTACCTCAAATCTTATGCAGAACCAATTAGAAGTCCTTCGGTTGTTTCCTTTTTGCTAATTGTCGTCCTGTCGTTCTAACCAAGTGTCAAGCTATCGATGTCAAGAAGCGGATACCCTTACTTCCAGTACGAGGTACAATGAAGACTGGTTGACGGAGAGATACTCTACTGTGTCACCCCGTGTCTTTTACTTTTTGTTGTGTGTTATCTCCCCAAAAAGTAAAATATACTATATACACATGCATGAATTTTCTCTCCCCCACCCCTCCGTTTACGGCCACAATCGCTTTTTCACCCCACCGACCGTATTCGATCTTCGGTTTAGCTGCTTTTAATGACTATCGGTATGTCAGTTAATTGGTTAAACACCCAATGCTGCTCATTTTCGGCAATTGCTCACTACGAATACACTTCTGCTGTGTATATACAAAAAAAAACACACGAATCAATTGTGACTTTTTAGCTGGAAATGATGCGAGCGGGAATGGAGAATGAAAATTAAATTCATTATGTTGCGTATTTATTGGACTTTACAAAAAAAAAATTAACTACAAAACAAAACAACGAATTTTTTCTTCACTTTCTCTTCCTTTTTTTTCCTTCAATTTGTTCCTTTTTTGATTTCTGAACAAATCAGAAAACAAACGATTAGGAGGAATTGCCTTTCTTGAATATTTTTGAGAAGGAATGTACGCTTTGCTCTAGTTGTTCGAGTTTAAAGTGACAGACGTTGTGTGAGATGTATGTTGTCTGACTCGTTTTGTTGCTCACGTTTGTTCACGGCTGTCTCTGTCTGACGATGACAAGTTGAGTGGCAGATGTCAAGTGGGGAACAACTTTTATGGGTGTGTTCGTGATTCGGAGAGGGAGAAATTAGGGTGGTTATTTCATGCTTGAGGAAAATAAGGAAAATATTCTTTTTTAACCTCAGATAAGGTGATTATTTTATTGAGAGAATTGGAACGTCATATGTTTTCTTCCCCACAGATTAGAAAAAAATAAAATGTTGACACATCAAATCACAAATTAGGAGTGAAAAAAATTAGCCTGCAACAACAAGTTATTCGATCAAGGGAAAACGTTGAACTACCTTACCGACCGATTTGAAGGACATGCCATTCACACTGTACGACATAGAACAAGCGAAGTCGGCCAACACCAAAGGGTCAACCATAAAGGCCGCACAAAAAATGGATCATATGTCATAACGCAACACGAAAACTAACCAGAAGCATCGTCCAATTTCAAAGTGTCCATAATTGCTTCGGAGAAGCCCACCTCGGACTTATTTCTAGAAATTTAAGGAGAATTCATCTGTCAACTGACGTAGAAAGTGACAGGGGAATCATTTCGCTCCCGTGTAAGTAGGCAAAAGTGACCGAACTTACCGAAACTGTGGGAATCGGTAACTATGGTCGCATTGCACAATTTTTGTGTATTCGCTTGATTGCTTCAAACCTCTTAAGTTTCTGTACGGCCATTACAGTTGCCCCTTAAGACGGACAAAACCATGCCCCGTGTCATGGTTAAACATTTCCAAGTTTCTGTCACAAATGACATCTGTCAAGAATGTAGGACACTGTAAACGCAACGAATTTGTTGGTCGTACAATATATAGCACAATGTGAACCCTGTCACTTAGACGTAACGGATTCAGCAGAAATCAGTCAAATAAATTGATTTCTGGGTTTTAGTTCACATCACTCTGCCACACGCAGGTTTTTGGAGGCAATTTGCTCAAGCAACCCTGGCCACATCGCCCACTCTTTTCGTCCCCCGTCCATGACACTTCACAAGTTGCCGCATCACATCTGCCACACGCAGGTGGTGCCGGTGCTCACTTAGACCAAGAGTCCTTTGCTCCATTGGCCACACGACATTGCTAGCAATTAATTTGCACCAGCAACCCTGGCCACACCTCACACCCTTTTCAACCACCCATCCGCAACACATCACAAGTTGCCTCATCACATTTGCCCCGATGTAAAAGTCGCCCAACAACTGACACTATATCGCTCTCTGTCCCCAAGTTCATGGCATATTTTTTCCCATCATTCTCTTGCGTCCTAAAATTCATCAAATTGCTTTTGATTTTTCATTTCAGTTGTTCCCTACTCCTCACATACGTTTGTCCGTTGTCGTCGTTGTCATATCGTTGTACTTCGTTTTTTTTCAAGAAAAAAAAAAAAAAAAAGAAATTCAAAAAAAGAAAATATCTCGTTCATCCAAAGTAACCACGACAGAAACACGAAGAAAAAAAGAAAGAAAGAAGTCACAGTTCAAATTCTGTGGTGCCCCGTTGTTGTTATGTTTGCTGAAGGTACACACGTTCAGTGACAAGAATTTGCAAAATTCCATTTTTTTTTTCCTTTTTCTTTGCGCTAATCTCCATCGCGGGGACCGCATCATCATCAATCACCGCAACCTCCTTCTTGTTCTGTACGGTTTTTCATCAAGCGAAATAGTTTTCTTCATCTACCAATCAATCCCCACACCCCATACATCAGTGTTTTTTTTTTGATTGTTGACCAAATACAAGACGCAGCAGCTTTCTGACGAGACAAAAGCTGAAAAGTTAAGGGAACAAAATTTAGATTTTTTCGTTTTTCTTTTTGATATTTTGCGTGGGTTATGCTTGCTTTTTGAGCTATCAGTCTTCTTTATGTTGGAAAGAGTGTCATGTCGCCCTCGTCGTCATCGTTGTACATTATAATTGTCGCGCTATTTTTTTGTTCATATTCGTAGTTTCTGCCGACCGAAAGACCGTCCGTCTGTTTTTCGACTGTTCTCTCGCCTGTGAGTGTGTGTATATGTGTGGCTGTGTGTTAAATTGAATTATTCGTGGTTTTTCTTTGCGCTATTTTCGGGTTTGTTTTCTGCAAAAATTTGTTTTTTTTTTTCTCTTAACTCTGAAGAGTTTTTCGCTCCTCCACCAGCACCAGTCGAAGAATTTTTCTTGTTCGATTTGACAGAATTGTCAATAAGACGACGACGACGACGACGAGCGAATGTTGGTGTGTGCCTCTCCTATTGGCCTATCGTAACCACTGTCAGTTGGCTAGCATTGACAACAGCAAAGCGTATGCGATGTGGTGTATTTATTTTGGGTGGAAAATATCATCATCATCATCGTGGTAGTCGTCATCGCAGTCACCGCCGTTGTGATACCTCTTCACTTTCCTTCTGTCGCATTGTTTGCATAAGAAAAACAACAAAAAAAAAAAAAAAAGAAGAACGAATCACCTACCTATTGTATTTTCCAAATGAAAAATCGTATTTTTTTTCCCTTCGAGTGTGAAAATCCGATTATTTTCACTGGCAATCTATAACGTGTGTGTTTGCGAGTGTGTGTGTGTGTGTGGAAATTAAGGAAAACGAAAAATAAAAACTTCCTTTTTTTCTTCTGTTCGATTGATGAGCAGATTGCTTTCTCGCTCGAAAGTTCTGTTCTATTTGGTCATTTGTTCGTTAATCCGAGTGGTATTTTTCGATGTGCGAAAAATCCAAATTCCTCCAATTGATTCGAATGTGTTCTTGTGATTTAATTCAAAATGAAAGGCAAAACCAACGAAAAAATGATTAAGAAAATAAATTCCCTTCCCTCCCCCTCACCATCTATCGTAGTCGTTCTTGAAAATAATCTCTTTACAGTTTTGTTTTGTTCCATTCGCTGTCTAAAAGAAAAATCGAAAAAATGAAATCTCGCAAGAGAGAATAAATTTGAAAAAAAAAAAAAAAACAAAAGTACACACAACAAAACAACTCTTCTTTGAAAAATTTGAAAATTGTGGCCTGGCCTACTGTGAGAGGAGAGCTTCTCTCAATTTCTTTTCTTAATTCTGCCTGCTTTATTTTGTTTGTCCCGTGCGCATATATACACATACCGTGGTGACTAAAAGTGAAAAATTTAATGTGGAAAAAGAAAAAGGAAGCAACAGAAAATACCGCACATGAATTGAAAAGAAAAAGAATGGTCTTGAAAAAGTAAAATAAAATCCAACACACATCGAGAGAGGAGGAAAAAGCAACAAAAGAAAAAAAAAAAACAGACACAAAATCAAGGAAGTGCAATTGTGGTAAGTTTATGCAAAAATTGATAAAGTTGCTTTTTTGTGCAAAATGCAGATCTAGATGCAGATGCACCACATCATGAGTACAGGCCAACAGTTCACACGTTGTTCCATCGTTCCTCTTTTCATGCTATTTTTCTCTAAATTTAGAACAAATATTTGAAACATTCTCTGTAGATAAATTAACACACCAGATATCTGAGGAGGAATATCCTCTTGTTCGTTCGCCTTCCCATCCGTGTGCCAGTCCTATTTCCTCCTATTTGCTGCTGTTCATTTTCATTTTCCTCATTTGATTTGTAAAATTGTGTTATCTGTTGAATTGAAAAAAAAAAAACGATATGGAACCACATGTCGAAAATCTAATGGTGTACGGATATATGTGTGTACGTGTTATGTGTGGAGGTTACAAGTTATCCAGTGGATGCACCAATGTGGGATGGTTTGTTCGCTGGTGCAGCATATGTGGAAGAAGGGATTATTGATGTGGTCTGCGGAGGATGTGGATGAATTTATTGTTACGGCAGCAACCTTCAACAAACCCCCTCTGGATACATTTTCTTTTTAACTCAAAGTTGCTGCGTTCGTCTACTGCTCAACCACAGTCTCTCCTCCCGCAGATTTTATTATCCGATCTGTCCTTTTGAAGACATTAAGAATTGGGAAGATCAGCATAACAGGTTCACAAAACTTGCCGGTGCATACTTCTTAGAAGATTTGTACGATTTCATCGTCTTTTCGATTCTGACGCATGTTAAGTTAGGTTAGGTTGGGGTGCCTGCATTCGTCTACCGCTGTCAGCCACATACTCTCACTTCCAGCTCTGTCTGAAGGCACCACTGATTGGGAAGATCAGCTTGAAAGGTTCACAAAATGTCTGCATTCTACCGCTCAGCCACGCAGTCTCTTTTCCTGCTGTGGATCTTATTATCAGCTCTGTCCTTCTGAAGACTAAATCGAGAAAATCGGGAAAATCAATTCGAGAGGTTCACAAAAAGTTGCACTAATTCGATGCTGGGGCATGTTGTTTTGTACCATTGGTCATGGTCATGTTTCCAATTCTGAGGCAACTTTTTCGTCGTCTTTTTGGTTGAAATTTTTTCTGATGTACTAGTCGCCCAGAAATTGTAGCAGGTATATTTTTGCCAATGTGCGCACTTTGACATTGAATATCTCGGGACCTAAGCCACGTAGCGAAAAAGTAATGATGAGGGATTGTGGGTAATGACTTCGTCTTCAAGACATGCAGAATAATAAATCGCAGATTGCTTGATTTGTGTCGAATTTCTGGGAAAATATGTTTCGTTTTTGGAAAAAGCGCAATATCTCGAAAACGGTGCGTCGGATCGCAATTTGGCTTTTGGTTAAGTCTTTTTTCCAAACGTTCCCGACCGGATGGCGCAACTTTTAAGCCAAAATTCATGGCTCTAGGTGCAATAGAACCCGACTTATAGCCAAGAATAGGGAGGTGTTCGACTGAAAAAGCAACTTTTGTGCAAGGGTCAATGTGCACACTTTGACATTGAATATCTCGGGAACGGAGGGACGTAGGAAAGAAGTAATGATGGGGGGTTGTAGGTAATGATTTCGTCTTTAAGCCACCCCCAGTAAGGAATCGCAAATCGCCTGATTTGTGTCGAATTTCTGGGAAAATATGTTTCGATTTTGGAAAAAGCGTCATATCTCGAAAACGGTGCGTCGGATCGCAATTTGGCTTTTGGTTAAGTCTTTTTTCCAAACGTTCCCGACCGGATGGCGCAACTTTTAAGCCAAAATTCATGGCTCTAGGTGCAATAGAACCCGACTTATAGCCAAGAATAGGGTGGTGTTCGACCAAAAAACCAAATTTTTTCGCAAGGGTCTGGGTGCTGAGGACTCGATTGAATATCTCGGGAACGGAGGGACGCAGCGAAAAAGTAAAGATGAGGGATTGTAGGTAATGACTTCGTCTTTAAGCCACACCCAGTAAGGAATCGCAAATCGCCTGATTTGTGTCGAATTTCTGGGAAAATATGTTTCGATTTTGGAAAAAGCGTCATCTCGAAAACGGTGCGTCGGAGCGCAATTTGGCTTTTGCTTAAGTCTTTTTTCCAAACGTTCCCGACCGGATGGCGCAACTTTTAAGCCAAAATTCATGGCTCTAGGTGCAATAGAACCCGACTTATAGCCAAAAATAGGCAGGTGTTTGATTAGATCCGACTGAGTATAGGTCCATTTTCGACTAAGTATTCTTTCCTCGAAGGCCCTCATGCAACTCGTCGTTGTTCTGTGTTTTGGCAGATTCATTCGGGTGTGATAACCTTTGTGTTCCTTTGTCATGTGTTCAATGAACACATCTCTCGCCTCTTGACCGGGACAGTAAACGTCAAAAAGCATCAGAATTTGGATTCTAACAAAATAATCCAGTCTAGCAAAACTTCACGTAGTTCACAATCATGTGTGTGCACACACTTATGAATAATTCAGCTCGAGAGATACACAAATAATTGCCGCACATTCTGCATCACATACTCTGCTCATCCCTATTGTAGGTGGATAGCGACAATAATGATGATGGATAATTTAAATTTGAGCTTTTTTTGCCTAATTGATTGACCAATAGACCCGCAAACGTTGCGCGCAAGACCAAGTCAAACAATTTACTCCATTAGACTGTGGGAACACACACACATATTTTTCGAGTTAGAAGAGCGTATAGATTCCGCAAAATATATGAGGGACGATCGCGGGAGGGTTTTCGCTTTTTTTTGGTGTGCTCATGGGTACTGAGAGCTAAATGATGTTTGAATCTGCGGCATTTTTGTGCTATAATCAAACAAAAAAAAAAAACGCGAAATGTGTGGTTATGCTGGTTGATATGACGTTTACTGTTTACTTTTTGAACGGCGAGGATGTGATAAGTGAATTATAAATAAACGGTAAATAATTAAAGTATTGAAACGATTAAGACACATAAATGTCTGGAAAAGGTTTGCTTTGCTCTGGCGCATATGTTTAAAGTTTCAGAGAGACTGGCTTAGGATGGGGATGAAGAAATGGTGAAGAAATGGAGAGGAAATCGCGACTTTAGCTGCTCGTAAGGACAAACTATAACGGCAGTACAGGCCCCATGTGCCATTCGTGGCCTTAAGTCTAATGGCGTCCGAACTGTAGGCAAGAAATTGCATTGGATCGGGCGAAAAAAGAAATTAATTCTGAAAAATGAACCATAACTCAAATACGGTGCCCCCCCTGCATTCTCCCATACGTTCCTAGCTTGCACTAGAAATTGAAAGAGACATCGCCACTTGGGTGATTGTTTGTTTACTTAGTTTGAACGTCGCCGCTGAGCGTAGTATACCGCCAGCTGGTCGATCGACCGCATCCAGTTATTTCTTCAGTATCAGATTTCGCCACTGCGTTAGTGGGTCACTGTCACTAAATGCCGCGACTGAGTTAGTGGGTCACTGTCACTAAATGTCGCCACTAGTTTAGTGGGTAACTGTCACTAATGAAATGCGATCCTTGTGGCAGCGTCAGTAGCCGCCTTTGCATGGACGATATGGGGGTGGTATCGACTACTCCACGCCCTGCGTGTAGGGGATCTACTATAAAAACGAGGAGTCATTTGTGACCCTAGGTCCAATAGTTCCCGAGCTATAGCCAACAAATGGCATCAGCAAGGACGAAAAACTTACTTCATTTTTGCGAAATGCACCATTTGTCGAAAATGCACCTTTGCTCCAGTTTTGATTTTCTTCATGGAATTGAAGACCAAATCGCGCTCTTTCAAACGAGGTCTTACTTGTTGTTCTACTCCGTCAAACAAAAAAGTTACAACAGCCTGAGGATGGTCGTGAAATTTGTCTGAAGTACTAGTCGCCCAGAAATTGTAGTAGGTATATTTTTGCCAATGTGCACACTTTGACATTGAATATCTCGGGAATGGAGGGACGTAGCAAAAAAGTAATGATGAGGGTTTGTAGGTAATGACTTCGTCTTCAAGACATGCAGAATAAGGAATCGCAAAACGCGTTGTTTGTGTCGAATTTCTGGGAAAATGTGTTTCGTTTTTGGAAAAAGCGCAATATCTCGAAAACGGTGCGTCGGATCGCAATTTGGCTTTTGGTTAAGTCTTTTTTCCAAACGTTCCCGACCGGATGGCGCAACTTTTAAGCCAAAATTCATGGCTCTAGGTGCAATAGAACCTGACTTATAGCCAAGAGTAGGGCGGTGTTCGACCGAAAAAGCAACTATTTGACGGAAAAAACAACTTTTTGTGCAAAAATTAGCCATATCTCAAAAATGGTGTGTTTGACGGTAATTTTGCTTTTAATAACTTTCATGCAGCCATTCAATACGAACATTTTGAGCCCAAATTTGTGGCTCTAGGTTCAACCGTTTCTGAGTTATAGCCAAAACATGGCACCAAGAAGAGGTTATGTACGTTTTTGTCTCAAGGATTTTTTAAACTTTTTGACCATATGCTTTGGCCAAAACCGTTAAAATTTCAAACATATCATCAGGTACGGAATCTCTGTCGATCTAGACAAAGAATTTTATCCAAATTTGGATTTTCAAAAAATCGACACAAATTCAGCGGAAAAGTCGACCACGAAGTTTCGCAATTGATTGCATTTTCCGGTGGAAACGTGACATTTTTTTGAATTTTCAAAATTTTGCCAAATTTGGATTCGAAAATGGGTAGGAATCGTTAGGTTGATGGTGTTTAAGGAAGAAATAGTGAATTTGAAAGGATTCCGTGTCGCAGGACTCGAAAGGATCAAAAAAAAAGGACATAATTTTTCATACAAACATTTTTCGCTAGTATCCTTTTCAGACATCCTAGCGGTGTTCAATACGAACATTTTGAGCCCTCTTTTGTGTTTGCAGGTCCAATAGTTTCCGAGTTATAGCCAAAAAATGGCATCAGAAAGGACGAAAGAAAAGCAGTTATTTTTTTAGAAAATTCCCCATATCTCAAAAATGGTGCGTCGGGCGTCGATGTTGCTCTCAACAACTTTTATGCAGGCATTCAATACGAACATTTTGAGCCATAATTTGTGGTTCTAGGCCTAATAGTTTCCGAGTTATAGCCAAAAATAGCTAGGTGTTTGACGGAAAAAGCAACTTTTGTGCAAGGGTCAATGTGCACACTTTGACATTGAATATCTCGGGAACGGAGGGACGTAGGAAAGAAGTAATGATGGGGGGTTGTAGGTAATGATTTCGTCTTTAAGCCACACCCAGTAAGGAATCGCAAATCGCCTGATTTGTGTCGAATTTCTGGGAAAATATGTTTCGTTTTTGGAAAAAGCGCCATATCTCGAAAACGGTGCGTCGGATCGCAATTTGGCTTTTGGTTAAGTCTTTTTTCCAAACGTTCCCGACCGGATGGCGCAACTTTTAAGCCAAAATTCACGGCTCTAGGTGCAATAGAACTCGACTTATAGCCAAGAATAGGTAGGTGTTTGATGGAAAAAGCAACTCTTTTGCAACGGGCTGAGTACTTTTTGGCTGAAATTTTTTCTGATGTACTAGTCGCCCAGAAATTGTAGCAGGTACAATGAAACATGTTTATTGGGCACGTGTTTTGCTGCGTAGACTACTGAAGTGCGTAACAACGATGGTAACCACGCATTTACCGACGGAATCATTACAGCTCTTGACTATATTGGGACAATAATTTCTTCCTAATCACTGAAAAGGTCATTTTTTCCAGCGGGATAATGAGTCTAACCTTTCTGCAAGGATTTTCAAGGGTCTGTTATATAATATCCCATAAGGATTTGTTATTCCAAACGTGAGGAGGCTCCTATGATGAAGAGAGCACTCTTGAAGGATTGGGATACAAATTGGTCCAGAAATAATTCATAGCCTTATCGACCCGATGCCGGGATTGAAGATTGTGTGGGCCGTCATCGTGAGTGAGAGGGTGCCCTTGCGATTGGTACCGACCAACAGTTGGATCCATTGTGCGGGATGAACACAAAATATAAATTGAAAGTATTTTTTTTTCTTCTTTTGAAAGCACTTTTTTTAACTTTATTTGTTGTCTTATGAGAATGGTGGCGCTCCAGTTCGAGGTGGACGTGGGGAGTAGTTTCTACAGCAACCGCTCATGTTGTGCGCGCTATTCGTCTCTCACGAGTGGAGGAGGGAACCAACTCCGAACGACAGCACTGAGAATCTTCATCTTCACACACACACACACAACAAATCACTTATGGAAATCTTTTGTGACCCACTGTGTCCACAGAATTGAATCGCAGACAATTACAATTCATCAGCAATTGACCTTGACCAGCCTGACAGAGACACGTTAAGTTTCCCCGTTGGCAGAGAGACTCGCCGTCTGGAGGGGTAACTGGCAAATCTTTCAATCTCGTCGTTTGGGATCTGTAAGCTCGGAATCGCAAACTCTCTTGGCCGGAGCAGTGGAGGAGAGTTAGCAGATAGCACACTAAACTCAAGCAAGTGCCCCCCCCCCCCCCACCACACATGCTCATCTCTCAGTAGTTTGACCCACCGCTCCACTTTCATATCCGCCCTCGCAGTTAGCAAGTTCAAGAATCTCGCTTAATTAGTCGGCCGAGAAGTCAATTAAAATGTCTTACTCACAGAAGTTTTCATACCGCCACCCGCTGTCGAATGCATCCATCCCCATCCAGAGTGTGTGTTGCTTTCAGTGCATTTCCCTGATTTCACTTCTATTCCATTCGCACAATCAACCCTCAACCCTCCCACGCTGACAAGCGAACATCACCTCCATGGCCTACCTCTGATGCTCCTGAGTACACTCCCGATACCTACACTCGGGGGATGCTCTGCGCATCAGTTGATGTGAGACTCTCGACCTGATCGGACCTATTTTCGAATTTTGAGTTTTTGCGTAGATTCTTGATGTCCGTTACGTTTGGCTGCCGGTGCTTTTAGCGACATTCGCGTTCAATTGTGTGTGATTTAGTGTGAACCAAAACTTGTGCAACGTTCGCCTAATTTGCTTAGATTAACTTAGATTAGCTCGAGTGGCTGTGACTCGGGCTGCGACTGGGACTGTGATTCGGGCTGTAGGCCTAGTTGAGCCAAACCAAGGTTAAGACATGCCTAGTTAAACGAATCAGTGGACTGAAGGTCAAGCTAAAGCGAGTGTGATTTATTTTGGTTTTTATTTGCTTTCAAGTGACTCTCTGATGGAGAGGGAGGGAGGGTATGTGAATTGTTTTGAACTATCTCCAGTCGCCACAGTTGAATGGCTTAGGAGGTCAGTGGGTGATTGCAGAGACTTGGTGAGAAGCTGGTGCAGAGCAACCATCCGTGCTCAAGTCCACTAACCTTTCATCACTCACTTCCAATTCTAAAACAAATAACAATTCGATTACTGTGAGGCGCTTGTTGATTTAGTTGAAATTTTTCCTGAAGTACTAGTCGCCCAGAAATTGTAGCAGGTATTCGAGTGTTTTTGGCAAAGTGCATACTTTGACATTGAATATCTCGGGAAGGGACGGACGTAGCGAAAAAGTAGTGATGAGGGATTGTAGGTAACGACTTCGTCTTCAAGACATGCCCAGCGAGAAATCGCAAATCCGTTATCTCTTATCGAATTTTTGGGAAAATATGTTTCGTTTTTGGAAAAAGCGCCATATCTCGAAAACGGTGCGTCGGATCGCAGTTTGGCTTTTGGTTAAGTCTTTTTTCCAAACGTTCCCAACCGGATGGCGCAACTTTTAAGCCAAAATTCATGGCTCTAGGTGCAATAGAACCCGACTTATAGCCAAGAATAGGTAGGTGTTTGGCCGAAAAACCAACTTTTTTCTTTCTAAAATGCGCTAGGGTGCGTCTGGCGTCAATTACCTTCTCTTGTTTTTAATGCAGGCGTTTATGAACCATGTTGCACCATCTGCTCCACCTGCATTACATGTTGCATCACATTGACCATGTTGCACCACATGCACCACATGCACCATATTGTACCACATGCACCATATCTGAGGGGGTGGTGGGTGGTTGTTCCAAAAAAAATTACCTTCTCCGATGTGAACCCCTCGACGAACAAAGACAGACTGAGCTCTTCCCCTCTGCGAGCACCCCCTTATATAGCCTCGCTCTCCCCTCCGAAAAAAAATAAATTTTTTCTCATTTTTGGGAAATTTCCCCTCATTTTTTTTTTCTCTTTTTTTGGAATTTTCTCATTTTTTTTCTATTTTTTTCGATTTTTTTGCATTTTCTTCTTATTTCCTTCATCAATGCATATTGGAGCCGATGGCTGAGGCATTATTTGAGGGTAGTACAGCCCCCAGAGGCATTTAAAGCCCATTTTGGGGTGATTTTTCGAGGTCTAAGCCATATTTTGTGTCTTTTTGTGAGATTTCCTCGACAGATTTTGGTTCAAACATCTCACCAATCCATTTTCGATGATTCTGAGGGGTCTACACAGGGGCTAGAGAACATACTGCATGTCATGAATGGGGATCTGTGAAGTTTGAGATTTGCAAACGGTATTTGTGACTTGGGGATGCTAGGTGACATCATCTCATCACCACTTTGACTTTGAAAATCTCGGGAACGGAGGGACGTAGGAAAGAAAAAATGATGGGGGGTTGTAGGTAATGACTTCGTCTTTAAGCCACACCCAGTAAGGAATCGCAAATCCCCTGATTTGCGTGGAATTTTTGGGAAAATATGTTTCGTTTTTGGAAAAAGCGCAATATCTCGAAAACGGTGCATCGGATCGCAATTTGGCTTTTGGTTAAGTCTTTTTTCCAAACGTTCCCGACCGGATGGCGCAACTTTTAAGCCAAAATTCATGGCTCTAGGTTCAATAGAACCTGACTTATAGCCAAGAGTAGGGCGGTGTTCGACCGAAAAAGCAACTATTTGACGGAAAAAACAACTTTTTGTGCAAAAATGAGCCATATCTCAAAAATGGTGTGTTTGACGGTAATTTTGCTTTTGATAACTTTCATGCAGCCATTCAATACGAACATTTTGAGCCCAAATTTGTGGCTCTAGGTTCAACCGTTTCTGAGTTATAGCCAAAACATGGCACCAAGAAGAGGTTATGTACGTTTTTGTCTCAAGGATTTTTTCAACTTTTTGACCATATCCTTTGGCCAAAACCGTTCAAATTTCAAACATATCATCAGCTACGGAATCTCTGCCGATCTAGTACTAGTCGCACAGAAATTGTAGCAGGTATATTTTTGCCAATGTGCACACTTTGACACTGAATATCTCGGGAATGGTGGGACGTAGGAAAAAAGTTATGATGAGGGATTGTAGGTATGGACTTCGTCTTCAAGACGTGCAAACAACGACTCACAGGGATTGAATGTCTGCTTTCTATTTTGCTTGTTCAAGGGGTAGTCCTGAAGGCGGGAGTAAAACGCTTATGTACCTCTAATCACAGGGACGAGGAGGAAATAGAGTCCATCTGCCATCTGATTTGCGATTGCCCAGCTCTACGGGGAAGGAGACTATTGATACTGGGCAGTAACTCCTTCGACGAGGTGGAGGATCTGAATGAAATGGAGATGTCTGCCACCTGTTTTGCCCAGGGAAGGAGGCTACTGATGCTGGGCAGTAGCTTTTCCGATGGTAGTACAATGCACCAGTTTTTAAGTCTGAGTGCTCCAGTGTAGTGTTACAAAAACCTCCGACAAAAAAAAAGAAACTTCTTCGATGAGCTAGAGGATCTGAATGAAATGGAGATGAGGCGCTTCCTGACAACAATGCGGGTGGTAATGTAAATCAGTCGTGGTAATGTATTTCTCACGGGATATATCCCATACCCAGGGCACAATGGACCCAAACTGTTGGTCTATGTGAGCCGCGACACTTGTCCAAGGGGCACCCTTCAACCTTCCTCTGTTTTATTTGGTCTTGGAAGTCTCGTATTCCTCTGTCTGCATTCTGTCGTGGGGTCAGTGAGGCTGTCATTCAAGAATTGCTCTTTGAAATCTTGAAAGAGAGGCATCTCTACAGGAGGCAGTCTCTCTTAACCGTATTCTCAACGTCTACTTACAATTGTTTTCAAATCTGTTAATCAACAATTTTCCCTCATTTATTTTCAGACGAAACAGGCACAATTGCAATTTTCGGACCGCATCCAGACTTCATCCAGCGATACTAAATTTCATTGGACAGCAATAACCTGTAAGTGTGTGGGGGATTGTTTAACGGCGCGAAAATACAACTGATATCACACTGAACATTTTCAATAATTTACCCAATCATGGCTGTTACTAGATTTTAAGAAAGTTCTCCCCCGCTCTCACTTAAATCACCGCGACCAGAAGTTGAAGTAGAAACCAGAAGTTGTGCTGGTCTTCGCGCGAGTGCGCTGCGTTTTTCCCTCCCTATATGCTGGTGGCAAGAGCTACCAACTTCTTTAAACCACCGCAAATGGGAAAGGCCAAGACTAGCTGTCATAAAACGCGATGGCGATAGTGTGTGCATAAAAAAAGAACAACAAAAACAAAAAAAAAACAAAAACATTTGAAAAGAACAACCGAGAAAAAAAGATAAATACTCTCAACATCCCTGGCTCTCAACCCTGACTCTCAGACACTGACTCTCAGACCCTGACTCTCAGCCCTGCAATCCGAAGTAAAAACACCCGAAGTAAAAACACCCGAAGTAAACACACCCGAAGTAAACACCTAGTTTAAGGACGTCGCGTGTAAGTTTAGATAAAATAACCCAACAGTGAGAGTGAATGATAGTTCATAAGAAAGTTACAAAAAAAAAAAAAAAATCCAGAAGAAGCATATAACCCGAAGTAAAAGGCCAAGAAATGAATAAATATTCTTTTTCAGCAATATCATAATTTAAGTTTGTATGTGTGTGTATTATGATATATTTAATTATTTCCCGTTGAATACAACAACAACCAACAAACCAAGAAGAGAAAGAAAACCAAAAAGAAAAAATTACAAGAAAAATCTGAAAAAAAAACGTCAAGAGGAAAGAAAGACAGAAACCAGCAAAGATTGGGCAGCACTTGTGCGAGCTAGTTCAGCGGCAAAGGGATGCTACTGGACTTAGTAATAATGCGGCGGAAAGCGATCAATCGTCATCTTCAAAGGGAACTCCCTCTAAATGGTAAGACATCACATTCGATTATTGGTGCTTCTTTTGTTTTTTTTTTTTTTTTTTTTTTTTGATTCCTCTTCTTCTGCTGCAGTAGATCATTCGTATTTCTTCTCTCTTGTCTCTCTGTACTTATGTTGATTTTTTTTTGTCTTTTCGCTCTTCGCACTCAAGCGCTGCAAGTGTGTTGAAGGATATGTTTTTTTGAGTTTAATTTGAAAGTTTTGTCTTGAGTTTCTTGTTTTTTTTTTTTTAATTACTTTTGTTTGTTATTATCACTCTCTAATGGGAAAGCAAAACCGAAAGAAAAGAACTCTCTCTCTTGCTTATCTCCTTTCATTTCAAAATCAAAACACGGATGAGAATCCGGAAGAAGCTTTGCTTTTGTATAGATTTCACATGTTTACTCGAACTCTAATCGAATTGAATGCGTACAGGAGTTGACGCACTGTCTCTATGCCTTTCTGTCCGCAGATTGAATGCGTACAAGAGTAGTAAATGCACTGTTTCTATGCCTGTCTGCAGATTCCTTTCTGAACCCGGGTTTTTGTAAAACTCCGTTGAATTGAACTCCGTTGAGAACTCGGGATGAGTCACATGTGTAACATTAGTCCTGCGCCCGTAAAGATCTATTGCATCCTCTTCTTTTGATCCAGGATTTCGATGGGATTTCTTAAAAGTCTTTGACGATGATAACATGAGCGAAAGGAGGCCCATGCCTTGCCCAAGAAAGATTCAAAATGATACACCAAACATCCGCAAACAGGGAAAGACGACGTTTACATGAGCGAGGTAAAAGTGGCGGTTGACGTACAGACCCTGTTTATCGCACCCAATTAGCGCCATGAAAGTGCCGTTTGAATATTACATGAGCGAAAGAAGGCAAAAATATCGGAGAGAGATCGGAGTGGAGTATTGTGGTCCCCGCAACAAGAAGGGTTGGAGCTAATTCAAAAGACGTACTGCTTCCCTCAGGAAAGTTAGTGTACTCCAATTCCCAACAAAGTCCAACACAAAATCTGACTCGCAACCCCAGCAGCAATAGCTTCTTAAATCTAGGCGACTTCCAACTGGCCAATGAGTCACCTCAGCCAGAGTGGCCTACTCGATCCAAGCCAGTTCTCCGGCTCCGACAACAATGTCCTTCCACATCTCCCAACAGAGCGGCGATAAGTTCGTGCAGAACACACAAATCGTGCAAAATTGCCAGAAAATTTGCCAGAGAACTTGCCAGAAAATTTCATTCACATGCCAGCTAAATACCAGGCGCACAAAAAACCACAGTAGGTATTCCACTCAACCATATTTTGCTCAAACTAATGTGAAACGTGGCACTGCCGACCAAATTCATGAATTGACCAATGGGAACAAATGTCATTTCATAAATAAGTTACCGCTTCCTTAGAGTTACCATGGTGCATAAAATTCTAAAGCAACCTCTTCCTTAAAGAATGTGAAAACATCAAATATTCTGCTTTATCAGAAAAAAATCAAAGTGCATCTATGTTCCTTGATGATCCTTTCTCATTTGCAATAACTCTCTTTTATATAAGTTAATATTTTTTTCGATTTTCAAGCCAATTCCAGTGGATTTAATCATTTTTATAGTCCTGCATCATGGCAACATTGACAAATTGACTAAAAGTTATCTCCGACCAATCAGAGTCGAGTACAATTAAAGATCATTTTAGTGTGACCAGATTACCCAAACTTTTATGAAGTTTTTTGTTAAAAAATTTGCTAACTTTCAAAATTGAGCTTTTTCAGATTGAAAATGGGGTATATTCCACTCCTCTCAGAATTCTTATTCATTCCCAAGGATTCTCTTTTATAACAAATGCTCGGTTTGGTCAATTTCAATGCATTCACATAAATTCAATAAATATACAATGGTCACACCACAAAATTCTTTAATTCTTATCTTCCACCAATCAGAAATCTTTATCATTTGACTGCAATCAACATGCAGCGTTGACACGTTGCAACCGAAAATTCAAAAAAATCATGACTGCAGATACCTGCTCCTGATTTCTGAGCGCCTGGTACTCTGGTTTGGATTTTTGCTGAATTGTGTTTGAACTTTGGAGGAATTTTATTTTTGGTGGTGGACCCGGTTCCCATGCGAGGTGATGCTCATGCGAGGTGGGAAATAACTCCACTTTTTGCGAGGTGGACTTAATGCTCATGCGAGGTGGGAAATAACTCCACTTTTTGCGAGGTGGACTTAATGCTCATGCGAGGTGGGAAATAACTCCACTTTTTGCGAGGTGGACTTGATTCCCATGCGAGGTGGGAAATAACTCCACTTTTTGCGAGGTGGACTTGATTCCCATGCGAGGTGGGAAATAACTCCACTTTTTGCGAGGTGGACTTGATTCCCATGCGAGGTGGGAAATAACTCCACTTTCTGCGAGGTGGACTTAATTCCCATGCGCGGTGGGAAACAAGTCCACTTTTTAGGTGGTGGACCTTGTTCCAGGTATATTTTTGCCAAAATGTACACTTTGACTTCCAAAAAAAAGCAGTTAATTTTTTTTTAAAAGTCCGCTATATCTCGAAAACCATGAGTCCAGCGTCGATTTCACTCATGACAACTTTCATGCAGGCATTCAACACGAACATTTTAAGCCCAAATTTATTGTCCTAGGCCAAACAGTTTCCGAGATATAGTCAAAAAATGGCGTCAAGAGGAGGTTATGGACCTTCTCATCTCAAGGATTTTTTCACCTTTTTGACCATATCCTTGGGCCAAATCCGTTCAAATTTCAGATTTATCATCAACAACGGAATCTCTACCGATCTATCCAAAGAATTTCATCCAAATTTTGATTTTCAAAAAATCGACACAAATTCAGCGGAAAAGTCGACCCCGAAGTATCGCATTTGACTGCATTTTTTGGGTGAAAACATGCAATTTTTTGGATTTTCAAAATTTTGCCAAATTTTGATGCGAAAATGGGTAGAGATGGTAGGGTAGAGGGTGTTCGAAGGAGAAATTATGAATTTGCAAGGATTCAGTGCCGAAGGATCCTGCAGGACACAAAAAAGGACATCACTTTTTACCCATATATTTTTCGCCGGCATCCTTTTCAGACATCCTAGCGGTGTTCAATACGAACATTTTGATACCACATTTGCGATCCTAGGCCTAGTAGTTTCCGAGTTATAGCGAAAGGAATGGCATCAGAAAGGACGAAAAAAGCAGTTCATTTTTTAAATCATCCACCATATCTTGAAAACGATGAGTCCGGCGTCGATTTCACTCATAACACAATTTATGCAGGCATTCAACACGAACATTTTAAGCCCACATTTGTTTTTGTAGGTCCAATAGTTTCTGAGCTATAGCCAAATGAATGGCATCAGAAAGAACGAAAAGCAGTTCATTTTTCAAAAAATTCGTCATATCTCAAGAACGATGCGAATAACGGGATTTTCTATGATAATTCCAAAGATCCACGCTCTTATGACGCAACTTTTAAGACCAATTTTATGTCCCTAGCTGCAGTAGAACCCGACTTATAGCCAAGAATTTGGAGGTGTTTGACGGAAAACCAAATTTTTTTTGGGAAGGTTCTGAGTCCTGAGAATTCACTTTGAATATCTCGGGAACGGAGGGAGGTAGGAAAAAAGTAATGATGGGGGATTGTAGGTAATGACTTCGTCTTTAAGGCGTGTAGAATTAGGAATCGGAAATCGCCTGATTTGTGTTGAATTTCTGAGAAAATAACTTTCGTTTTTGGAAAAAACGCCATATCTCGGAAACGGTGCGTCGGATCGCAATTTGGCTTTTAGTTAAGTCTTTTTTCCAAACGTTCCCGACCGGATGGCGCAACTTTTAAGCCAATATTCATGGCTCTAGGTGCAATAGAACTCGACTTATAGCCAAAAATAGGTAGGGGTTTGATGGAAAAAGCAACTTTTTTGCAACGGTCTGAGTACTTTTTCGTCGTCTTTTTGGCTGAAATTTTTTCCTGATTTACTAGGCACCCAGAAATGGTAGCAGGTATATATTTGCCAATTTGCATATCTTGACTTTGAATATCTCGCCCTGTTTTATTTTGCTTTTGCGTTTCTCCTTTTTTCGAAATTTTGACGTAAAGATCAATCAAATTTGAATCTCTCTTAAATGTGATTGATGATTGTCGACCGGGACTACTCTCTATACGAATGTCCTCTACTAGAAAATGCCTATGGCGTTCAATTTAATGACTTAGCCACGATACAGTGGCTAACTTTTTTTTTTGCTGATAAAACTAGCCTCTTGCACATGTTCTCTTGCAGCTGTTCCTTACACTTTAACAAGAAAATGCACAAAATTGCACACACAGACACACACACACACACACACACACACACACAGAGTTTATCTGAAAAAGACTTATTGCACCAAGAGATCCTGCGTTTTATTCATACCCCCATTTCTTCTGGTCTGATGCTTTCTTCTTTTAGTTTTCTTTTATCATTTGAATTTTTCTTTTGTCTCGATCTCTAATCTCTTTGAATCATAAATATAAATATATTTTCATTAAAATTCTACCGGAGAGATGTGTTTTTTAAAAAATCGCAATACCCTACCCTACCTTTTTTTGAAGTTATCAACGAGACAAGTGCCATCATCAGCTCATCTAAAGTGGCAGCAAATATTTGGAATCAGCGCATCGTCATAATCTGTACAAGAAGCAACCAACTGACGGTACAATCGGTATCGGGCGAATTGATGAAGTTAATTCAAACCTAGACACACGATCTGCAAGCGAACAACAAAAACAAAATCGAACTAAACAAAAAACAAAAGACACAAAAAACAAGAGCAAACAGATTATAGACACCAAATACAACACACATACACGCATAGCTTAAAACAAAGAAACCAAAACCAACACCAACACAGACACACAGTTTATTATTTTTCTAATTTTGCTACGCCAGAGATGTACGCCGAAAAGCGTACAAGCATACGAAAGAAAGGTGTAACTGCCTTAACCGGCTCAACATTAGTAGCAACTGAAATCAGCACCAACAATATAAATTACAATCAGAGTTCCGTTGAGATAATAACCGCTACATCGATTAGTAACAGTAACACTAGAAATGGTAATGCGATTGTAGTTTGCAGTACAGCAAGCACAACTCAACAACAGCAGCAGCATCATCAACAAAAGCAGCAGCAGCAGCATCATCATCAGCAGCCACAGCACTATCATCATCATCCGCAGCGTGTTAGCTTTCTGGGCAGTGGCAATATTGTGACAAGTGCACGTCGGCCCAATTTGGTCAGTCGAGACTTGGAGTTTTTGGCTCACAACACTCTGCCGTTGAGCCGTTCGAATCTTGGATCTGGTGGCGGCACAACTACATCCAGTGGCTACAATTTAACTTCGACTAAATTCGCTCATCACAGAAACAGGTGTGCATCGTGTATATTCACAAAAAGATAACCTTAACCGTTCTTTCTCTTTTTTTTTTTTCATTTTCTTTTGTTTCCCTCTCACATTTTCTTTCTTTTGGTTCTTTTGCTTTTTTCTCTCACTCGATTTTGTACATATGTATGTTTTGAATTGAAAAAGGAACATAAATCTCTCACTTTTCTTCCCCCCTCACTCTCTCTCTCTATCTCTCTCTCTCTCTTTCTCTGTCTCTTATTTCACAATTTATCTGTGCAGTTAACCGGAAAGTTCGTATCGGATGATAAGCTCCATAGTGTCCAGTGCAGCAAGGAATTCGACTGATAGTCCAGTACGTTCTTCAGGAATGGGACCAATAGACGAAGATAGGCCCAATAGTCCAGTGCGTCCTTCAGGAATTCGACTGAGGGACGAAGATAGGCCCCATAGTCTAGTACGTCTGATCTCTGATCTCTTTGACGCCAATTGTTGGGGGCCTACTTTTGCGATTGCATTTGCGAACTCAGCAAGGTTCGGATGAGGAGTTTCTGCTGTGCTACATCAGCAGCTCCAAATGGTTTCCTACAGCTGGACAATTACTGGACCACAGTCAATCCATGTGGCGGTACAATGGATCAATCCTGGTTTAAGTGCACATTTCCGCCACCATAACCTAACCTAACTCTAGTCTAAGTGTACTTCTTAGCCACTTTATGCACATTGTAGCCGCCTTAGCCTAACTTAACTTAGGTCTAAGTGTACATTTCAGCCGCCTTAACCTAACCTAACCTAACTCTGGTCCAAGTGCACTTCTCAGACACTGTGCACATTTCCGCCGCCTTAACCGAACCTAACTCTGGTCTAGGTGCACTTCTCAACCGCTGTAACTGAACCTAACCGAAGTCTGGTCAATCCATGTGGCGGCACAATGGACCAATCCTGGTCTAAGTGCACTTCTCAGCCACTCTGTGCACCATTCAGCCAATGTAACCTAACCTAACCAAACTCTGGTCAATCATGACCTAAAACAGCTGTTCAATTAACTTGCATTGACTGAACACCAGCAACAAGCGTGTAGAACCTCTCTCGTTACCCAGAGAGCCCATGTGCTGAAATGTTAATGACCAGCTGTTCAGTGAACTTGCATGACTCAAAACAGCAAAAAGCGTGTAGAGCCCATTTGCTGGTAAACAAACAGATGCGCTATCAAATTTCTATGAGTAATGTTGCACTTAATCTAAACAGTCATTGGTTCCTCAAAGTCAGTGGGTTCCTCGAAGCATTGCCGCTGCTTATCCAAACAGCTGAGGTTTGCCGCTGCTTACCCAGATAGCTGAGGTATGCCGCTGCTTGCCCAGGCGCCTAAAACTTCTCTCCCCGAATTTTCCACGATCTGGGTGACATCGATTAAGGACCTCTATGAAGCTTCTATGGGCAACGTTGTGCTTCATCGAACAGTCATTGGGTTTCTCGAAGCATTGCCGCTGCTTAACCAGACAGCTGAGGCATACTACTCTTTACCCAGACTCCTGAGGCATGTCGCTGCTGAGGCAAAAACTTCTCTCCCCCAATTTTTGATGGCATGTATTTCTTTGTACCGTCATACGTGACGCGAAGGTTTTGAAACGTTCTTTTGGAAAGACGAATGTGTTTACCAAAGAATCTCTCAGCCAATTGTCTTTTGTGACGCATAACAAACCACAAACTAGTCAACCGATGGCATGTATTTCTTTGTGATGTTACACGTGACGTGACGCTCTTCTTTAAGACAAAATCTGGCTCGCGAAAACACTTGCTTAGGAAATACCCTCATTCACGAACCAAATCCTGTCTTCGAAATCGTGGGTTGGAAGGGTGCCCTTGCGTCTAATGTCGCGGTTCACTTAGACCAACAGTTTGGGTCCATTCTGCTTCAAAAGAAACAATTCCCCTCGAACCATCCGGTCGCTGCCAATCACTTCTCGTTCTATAACCTCATAATTTTCTTTTTAAATCGCATACGTTTAGTACATGTCTAGTTATGTTGTGTAGTAGGTGTTAACAGACACGAAACACTTGCTTTCTGCACCCCATCCCCGTCCATCTCACTATCATTTCCCTCTTTCTCTTACTCACTCTCTCTCTCTCTCTCGACACGCTCGTAGATATCTTCCTTTTATCTAACCCCAAGTCGGTATCACTAATTTCACTTAGATGTCCAGATTTTGTTGTTTCACGTCTTGAATGTTGTTGTATCTGTGTTACTAACCACCTGCTTTCATATATGTCGATGCATGTAGCTGTATTATCTCTCTCTCCCCCAATATTCATCCCATTCTCTTTAACTGAACGATTTTTTTTTCGTATGAAATGAAATGAAATGAATCTCTTGCACGTAACCGTGAGATGAATGTGTACAGAGTGTTTGCGTTGTTGATTCCCCATAGGGTAGGTATAGACGACGCCTCTTGTGAGTAGTCTTTGAACGAAGGTATCGTTATAACCTCAAACTTAAGACAAATCAACGATCAGGAGTGACGGGAGACACAAAAATGAGACCTGCAAAGTTGACTTGGCAGCCAATGAGTTCAAGCAACATGATTCCGAATCTCTTGGCCTTTCTAGGCGATCTGTTCAAACACTATGAACCAAAATTGGTCTATTTGAGACTCAACCACTGACCCCTAACGTAATCTAGACGGTCTGTCAACAAAAAAAGTTCATTGTGCTTTCTCCTGATTGAGGTTAATGCCTGCTAAGACGGATTTTGCAGGCAAGTTCACGCACAGCTCATCGTCCTAAATCTCCGCGATGGTCGCTTTAAGTTCTCGAACTGCCACAAGAGAGTGTATTGTGTTCTTATACAGCCAGCAAATTCAGCAAATGTTAGCTGTTGGAGATGTTGGCAGTAAACGGCTTACGTCGTTTTTTCCTGCAGAGTTTTGACCTTGCCTGTAAGCGGCGCTTGACTCTGAGCACTTGCTGCTTGTCTTCATGCGCAGTTTTGACGCTGACAGTACGCGGCGCTTGACTCCGGGCACTTGCTGTTTGTCAACTCCGAACACCGGCTCCTTGTCTTCATGCACAATTTTGACGTTCCCAGTAAGCGGCGCCTGACTCTGGGCGCTTGCTGCTTGTCTTCATGCACAATTTCGACGTTTCCAGCAAGCGGCGCCTGACTTCGGGCGCTTGCTGCTTGTCTTCATGTGCAGTTTTGACGCTAACAGTAAGCGCCGCTTGACTCCGGGCACTTGCTCCTTGTCTTCATGCACAGTTTCGACGCTGGCAGTAAGCGGCGCCTGACTCCGGGCACTTGATGCTTGTCTTCTTGCACAATTTCGACGTTGGCATTAAGCGGGCTGAACTCCGAACTCTGGCACCTTGTCTTCATGCACAGTTTTGACGCTGCCAGTAAGCGGCGCCTGACTCCGGGCACATGCTGTGCTTGTCTTCATGCACAGTTTCAGTGTTTGCAGGAAGCGGCGTAAGCGTCACTTGCTCCTTGTCTTCATGCACAATTTTGACGTTCCTAGTAAGCGGCGCTTGACTCCGAGCACTTGCTGCTTGTCTTCATGCACAGTTTTGACGCGGCGCTTGTCAGTAAGCGGCACTTGTCTTCATGCACCATTTCGATGTTGGTAGTAAACGACGTAAGCGTCTTCATGCAGTTTCGATGATGCCAATAAGCGGCTCTTGCCTTCATCTTCAGTTCTTGTTCATACACAAAACATTTTCAAAAATCCAAACTTCGTACCAAGGTCCAGTGCATTTGACTTCGAATGAATTAAATCTTCGGCATAATCGCTGTTTTCCGCAGCATAATGAAATGTATACTCGCGTACTCGCCGATCGATTGCAAGTTCTATTGAAATCACCTCATTGATCGTGGCTCTGTGCAGAGTGACGTGCAGTCATATCGAATTTTCGAATTTTCAAAGAAGAAGGCGACGTGCCATCCAGCCCAGCCCAGCTCCCAGCCCACCACCCCCCTCAGCCAAGTGCAACGGCTTAAGAGGCAGCTGCTGTGCAGGCTATCGGCCAGTCAATCTTTTTGTTTCAAACAGAATAGGTGGCCCAAAAGTTTAATTTTTGGTTTGCGAAAATTGAAGTTAATCTCTTAAAAATTTAATTTTTGTTTTCGAAAGTGGAAAAAAAAAAACTGTTAACAGACAATTGTGCATTTGAACACTTTAAACTCAGACAATTGGGTTTTTGAACATTTTAAACGCAGATAATTGTGTTTTTGAACATTTTAAACTCAGACTATTGTGCTTTTGAACACTTTAAACTTAGACAATTGGGTTTTTGAACATTTTAAACTCAGACCATTGGGTTTTTGAACATTTCAATCTCAGAAAATTGTGTTTGTGAACATTTTAAACTCCGGAAAGTTTGAAAAATAATAAAGCGTCACCATGTAAGCACCTCCTCCCTCTCATCCTCTTTTCTCGCTCGGATTTTTGCATGAAATCTCGTCAATTCATCCCGGTCGTGTAAAAACCGAATCCTTAGACAGCATGAGGAAGACTACAAGATTATGATTTATGATTTGTGTTCCGTTTCCTTGTTCAGTTTTCTTTTTCTTCTTTTCTTTCTTCTTATGAGCAATTTCCAATCTAGTTCGTGTGTGTTTTTTTTTTTTTTTTTTTTGTTTAATTACTAAATATTTTCACAATTAATAGTGCACCACCTGCTGTAACTGTAACTGAGTGTGTCGTTTTTTTTCCATTTATTTTCTCCTTCACTGTCTCTCTCGATTTTGATTTTTCAAACGTGTGTGTGTGTGTTTGAGTGTGTTTCTAATCAATAACAACAAAACAATTTTTTAAAAAACATAAAATCTCTTGAATAATAAATAAATATTTCCCTTTTTCCTGATTTTCGTTTTTTTTTTCTTTTTTTCTCTCATTTTCTGAATTTTTTTGGGTTTTTTTTTTACTTATTTTTTTTTTTATTTTGTTTTTCCGTTTTTTTGTATAATCCCCTCTCCGTTTATAACTGGCAAATCACCATAATTCCCCTTTTAAATCCCATCACCAAAAAACGAAAAGGAGTTCTTCTTCAAACAACAACAGTAGTAACACCAGCAGTAAATTGCAATTTAATTCCAAGGGCTTAATACGACAAAGGAAATTCAGCTCAGTGAGTTATTCTATAAATCAATGCCATCCGGCAACACAGCCGACTACAGCAACTACAGCCTCATCATCATTATCATCATCATCATCATCATCGACAGCAGCAGCAGCAGCAGCAACAGGAACAGCAGCATCAACAGGAACAGCAACAGGAACAGGAACAGCACATCACATACAGGCACGTCAATCGTCAACAACATCTGTGCTTGATATTGGAACAACGCATCATCCTCAACAACAAGTTCATTATTCAAATTTACAACAACAGCATACAACATCATCTTCGTCTGGACTAATTTCAGCAGCATTTGCAGCCGTAGCTACAGCAACATCGTCTAAACAAACAGCCGTCACCACGGGCAATCTATTGAGTCGTGTTATATTGGAATTCTCGTCGGCAACTCGATCAATTGCACAGAGTAATAGTAATCGAGTGAATAGCATCACCAGTAATACAAGCAGCAATAGTGCACCAAACAGTAGCAGTGCTGTTCAATCTGGTGGTGCTACAATACCAATTGGTAGTGAAGCCGCTGAAGAATCATCCAATACAAATTCAACAATTGATATTCAAACAGTTAGGATATTGAACGACGTTCATAATATTCTTGCAAACGTTAATAATAACAATAATAATAACAATAACAACAATAACAATACAAATATCTATAACAACAATATTTCATCAACAACATCGCATTCTCCTTTACATCATCATCATCAGACCAGTCACAGCAAGAGTAACAACACCTCACCGGTCAAACTGATTCAAAGGCAAAATTCAGTGCCATCCAAGGGCACAAGTGGTGGTGGTGGCGGTGGTGGTGGTGGTGGTGGAACATTGAAGAGCGTCATTGATCTGCGCTACAAATTGAAAGGGAATACAAACGATTCAAGTGATTCCCAAGTGGGCATCAGTGGTGGTGGTGGTGGTGGAAGCAGTGGTGGAAGCAGCAGCAGTACATCAACATCGATAACACCATCAAGCATTGGAAGTTCATTGTTGAGTAATCCTCGTTATTCAACCAAGAAATACACATCGAAACGTACATACTTTCTCGAACAACAACAACACCATCATCATCCTTCGAATATTGGGAGCATATCGGATAGTGGCAGTACATCTCGAAAGTTTGATGTAAAACATACAGGTGGTGGAAAGTTTTTAAGTAAAAAAATTCAAGATATGGATGAGAAAAAAGAGCGAGAAAAAATCGATACAACTGAAAAAAGTCATCAACAACAGCAACATACAACAACGTCGACAGGAACAGGAAACGAAGATGGTGCGAGTGGTGGAGATGATTCAAAATCTGAGACATCCCGTGATGATGCAGGACATGCATCAAAACGATCACGAACAAAATCATCATCAACAGCAACAACAAATGTGCCAAATACAACAGCAACAGCAACAGGAGGAGGAGGAGGAGGATTAAAAAATACGAAAGATCTACAATCATCGCCATTATCTGAGAAGAATGAAGCTGGTATGCCATCCTCCTCATCCACAACCACATCGACGAATGCAGCAGCAACAACACCAACAGCAGCATCATCAATTGGTGGTGAGAGTCTAACTAGCAATGATGATCCGCCAACAACGTCGAGTGATACTAATTCAATTGTTCCTACCTCAATGTTATCGCCATCATCATCGATATTAGCACCAACAACATCCTCATCATCGGCCACATCATCGATGTCAACGGCTGTTGATAAGTTTTGCCCAAACAATCGTTTCGTACGCAAATCAGTGGACAATAACTTTTCACAATTTTCAAAGGGGAATTATTTTTTGGATTCAGCTGATATTGAAACAGAATTTCCACGTGATTATGATGATAACATTGAGATTCTATCACGTGAAGCTGAACATTTGGAGGAGCAGTTTCATAAGGTTGGCGATGCCGAAGAGCCATCGTATGTGGAACCGGGTAAGGCACCAGAAACCGATCGAATACGCAAGCAAAAGAAACCACAAGAGGATGAAGACGAACCGATTGGTATGTCACCGTGCGGTCGATTTTTTAAATATGACAAAGAAGTCGGTCGAGGTTCATTTAAGACTGTATTTCGTGGCTTAGATACACAAACTGGAGTTGCAGTTGCTTGGTGTGAATTATTAGTAAGTATCTCTTCACCCTTTCCCCACACTTTTTTCATATGATATCTAATCGGAACCATCTTCCATTTGCTTCTTCTTTTCAGGATAAAAAAGTTAATAAGGCTGAACGTATACGTTTTCGCGAGGAAGCTGAAATGCTTAAAAAACTACAACATCCAAATATTGTACGATTTTACAATTACTGGGAGTCCAATGTGGGCAAAAGAAAAAATATTGTTCTAGTCACAGAGCTGATGCTTTCAGGAACACTTAAAGCGTAAGTACTCCAACTTTTGTTTACATGTTTTGTGATAAAATTTTCGTTTCCCATTCTGATGCATGCTTCAAACCTCTCTCGGTTACTGTCTTCCCTAGGAGTTTCTTGGCCTGCTTCATGCCATGAGCTTTGTTCCAGTTTTCTGTCCCTTTCCTTCTTTCAAGTTTCCTGAATTGTTCTCTGAGGACATGGTCTCCTACAGCGGGGCCTCAGAAGGGTTCTGATGCTTCTACTCTTGCCAGAGAGTCAGTCATTTCATTGCCTTCTATCCCTGTATGGCCAGGTATCCAGCAACTCTGTTTCTCCTACTCAGCTCGTTAAGCTTCTGCAGGCATTCCTACACGAGCTTGGATTTGATGATGTAGGAGTCTAGTGCCATGACAGCAGCTTGGCAGCAGGCATTCCCACACTCGCCTATCTCCAGAATGTTACCGCTAATCGCACATTCGACTTCCATCTCTCAAAAACATCCCTCTGAAACATTCTTCAGTCATTCAGCAGGATGCGTGTCGAGCGAGAGTGTAAGGTGGACAGTCGTAGATCAGGTTCAATCCCTTTATGAGTCGGACTCTCATTTCGCCTCGTAGTCTTGTCATGTCACTACGAGGTCTGACCACCCACGAGTTTTCATTCTAGCTCAGGGCATGATATGCACTACGTCATTATCCATGACCTCTACCATGGAAATCCTGTCATGCCTTATCGTCCTGAGCCCGCAAAAATGTAGGTTGCTCCCGGGCGGGCATTACGTCGGTGTCAGTGGACCCCTCTTTTCATCATCATCTCCGCTCAGTGCGAGAACTCAGACCTATCGATTGACTTTTGTCAACCCTATCCGTCTTTCTTTCGGATCAAATTGTGACCGCCAGGAACTCTAACCTATCGATCGACTTTGGTCACCATATTCCTCTCTCTTCCGCGTCAAATGTGTGACTGCTAGGAACTCCAACTTATCGCTCCACTTTTTGCCAACCCTATTCGTCTTTCTCCCGCGCCAAAATTCTGACTTCTTTTGTTTCCCCAAAGATCACCTCTGAATCTCTTTATTTTCTCTTTATTCTCCCCCCACCACAGATACCTTCGACGTTTCAAAAAGATCAATCCAAAAGTTTTAAAGTCGTGGTGTCGTCAAATACTGAAAGGCTTACATTTCCTGCATTCTCGTTCACCGCCAATAATACATCGTGATTTAAAATGTGATAATATATTTATAACTGGTACAACTGGTAGCGTAAAGATTGGTGACTTAGGATTGGCCACTCTCAAAAATCGTAGCTTTGCCAAATCGGTGATTGGAACGCCAGAGTTTATGGCACCGGAAATGTATGAAGAGCATTACGATGAGGCAGTGGATGTTTATGCGTTTGGCATGTGCATGCTTGAGATGGCCATATCCGAGTACCCATACAATGAGTGTTCGGGACCGGCACAGATTTATAAGAAGGTCATATCGGGCATTAAGCCGGCTAGCTTCGACAAAGTCGAGAACCCAAAGGTTCGTGAGATAATTGAACGGTGTATTCAGCTGAAGAAGGAGGATCGTCCGAGTTGCAAAGATCTATTGAATTCGGAATTCTTTGGTGAGGACATTGGCATACGCCTGGAGCCAACCACAACCGAGGTATTCCTAAATAATCCGGATGAGAATGTCATTGAGTTTAGACTGAGATTGTTGGATCCAAAGAAGCGATCGTACAAGCACAAGGAGAACGAGGCAATTCAGTTTGAGTTCGATATCAAAAATGACAATTGTGAAGCGGTGTGCATGGACATGTGCAAGGCGGGAATCATAAGCGAGGAGGACTCGAGGGCTGTGGTGAAAATGCTGAAAGTTCAGGTGGTTTCGCTGCAAAAGGAACGCAAGCAAAGGCAAACTCAAATGCAGTTGCAGAACGAGAAGTCTAGACTGGAGAAGTTGGCATTGCTCGCACAGAGAGGAATGACCACGTGGGAGTACAGTGAAGCCACGCATTTGGAAGAGGAGGAAGACGACGAAGAGTTCTACGAGGAGGAAGAGGATGGCGGCGGTGTTGGTGGTGGTGGTGTTGTGGTTTTTGTTTCCGAAGCTGCAACAATCATTGGCAATAAAGATGATCAGTCACAGGAGAAATCACAAAAGCTATCAGAAGTTCCAGGTGGAGGAGGAGTCGGCATGGTCTTTGAAAGCAGTCTGCAGGCGGGACCTGAACTAGTGGCCGATATGGACAAAGCCACAGAACTTGAGATCGAGAAACAAAAAGAGATGGCTTGTGAACAACAAAAGCAACACCAACAGCAACAACAACAACAACAGCAGCAGCAGCAACAGCAGGTTTATATGCAAAATCAAGCTGCTCAGCAGATGTTCCATCAGCAACAACAACTAGAGCAGCAGTTTCAGCAAAGTCAAGCACAGTATCAGCAACAGCAGCAGCAGCAGCAAATGCCTCCACCAACTCAAATGCAAATGCAACCTTCTCAGCTTAACCAAATGCAAATTCCAGCACAGCAACAGATGTCCATTGAATCACAGCAGCCTCAGCAGCAATACTACACGCAACAGCAAACTTCACAGCCATCACAGCAGCAGCCATCACAATTTGTATCGGTTCCTCCCATTCAGACTTCTCAGCCTCAACAGAAGCAGCAACAACCCCAACAGCAGCATCCAACTCAATTACCAAATATGTATGAGCATCCACCACAGCAACAGCAACAACAACAACATCCGTTGAATCTAGTTCCTACTTACTCTAATCAGGCTTCGGTTACTGAGCAACAATCGCAGCAGTATTGCCAATTGCCACAACAGCAGCAGCAGCAACAGCAGCATCAGCAACAGAAGCCGCCGCAGCAACAACAGCAACATCATTATATCCCACATCAGCAGGGAGGGCAGGATCCTGCACTGTCGAACGTTATGCAGTATCAACAGCATTTGCTGCAGCAACAACAGCAGCAGCAAGCTGATCAACAAATTCAACATCAGCTGCAGCATCAGCAGCAACTTCAATTCCAGCAGCAATTGCAGCAACAACAGCAGCTGCTTCAGCAGCAAATCCAACAGCAACAGATGCAGCAGCACATGCAGCAGCAGCAACATCAACAGCAGCAGCAGCAGCAGCAACAACACCAGCAACAACAACAGCAATATCCGCAACCTCAAATTCAACCCAAACAAGAGCTACAACAGCAACAGATCATATCTCAGCAGAATCAACAGCCACAGCAGCAACATATGCCGCAGGTGCAGCCTTCCCAGGTTCCACAGCAGCAGGTACAGCCACAACAGCAAATGCAGCAGATGCAGCCAACACCCCAACAGCCACAAGTTCTAATGCAGCCATCGCAACCTCAACAAGTTCCACTTCAAATACCCCAACCACAACTAATTCAACAGCAACCTGCTATACAACCCCAACCAATACCACAACAGCAGCAGTCTGTTCCTCAGCAACAACAGCCAACAGCAGCCCAACAACCATCTGCAGGCGAAATCAAACAACCGCAACCACAGTCTCCATCACCAGCACCAGCTGGTCAATCGCAGCCATCCCAACAGCCGACCGCTGCCGCCTCATCATCCGCAGCAGCAGCAGCACCATCCAGTGGGGCTCAGCAAAAACAACGAACGAACAAAACCCGTCGAACGAATCGCGGCACTGAGCGTATCCCCAAATTGAGCGTGACGAACATCGAAAATGGTACCGTAGTCGATTGTCACATGGAGAACAAGCCAAAGACGATCACTTTCAAGTTTGACATAAGCGATGTAAATCCAATTGATGTTGCCAACAATTTGGTAAGTTTTCCTACTCTCCTCCCCCACCAGTGAATAACCTCAAATCTCTTTGTCATTTCAGATATCACAGGATCTGCTTGCCCAAAGTCAGAGTACCGTCTTCGTGGACATGATCAAAGATATTGTGCGTCAAGTGAAACTCAATCCCAGCCAGATACCAGTACCAACAACATTCCGCCGCAATATCGAAAAAGTGAGTCCAGCCGAAAGAAAGTCCTCACTGTGAACACAGTTTTGGTTACACTCACAAGAACATATGTAAAAATGTATTTTTCCCTCACTATATCTCTCTCTCACAAACACTCTATCTATCCCCTTCTCTCTCCTCACTCACTCTCTTTCCCTTTCACTTATTTTCGATCTCATCCCCTCCTCACTCGTATCTTTCAATCACACTTTTCCTCTCTCTATCTATCTCACACAATCACTCACTCACTCAATCTGCCTCATTCACTCTCTTACTCTCTCCCCCTGTCTCTCCCTCTCACACTCACTCTATATCAAAACACGAAAGAAACAAAAACAGGGCTTTTGTAAACTTTTACAGTGCAGCGGGTAGTCTATTAAAATTGTTTTCTGTCTCACACACTTAATATTTTTTCTCTCTCTCTACTTATCAGTCTTCTCAGATCGAACACGTCGCCTTATTCTAATTGTTCACATGCGTAACTTACTCTCAAAACATTCTCTTTCATAAATATATTCATCTGGCAATACCCTCTCGCACTCTATCACTCTCTCTCTCTCTCTGTTTTTGAAAGTCCAAAAAAAAGCTTTGGGCTCATTGGATCTAGAGGTGATGGGTTTTCGATCATTGAGTCATTGAGGAGGAAGAGTTATTTTTTTTTTTTTTCGTTGAGCGAAAGATTTGCAGACAATGGCGAACGTTGTCTTAAGTTTGTTGGATTTTTCGGTAAATTCAAAGAGAATTGGAGTCTACTTTTTGTGCCCTTAACTTTGACCGCCTTATGGGCGATTTTTTAACCAGGAAAATTGAGTATTTCTAAAGGAAACTTACACATGACTCTCAGCACGCCCCTTGAACAAATTTGTGCTTCTTGGTCACGGAGATGAATCTCGTCTGGCGTTGCGATATTGCCTTGTATTCTATGATTCCATAAACCTTCGGTATTCGGCCATAATTTAGAGTTTCTTCACGACAACCGCTATCAGAGGCCCGCCCGCTCTGCTCTTACGCGCATTTGCTTTATCAGAATGGGTCCTTAAGGACCTCAGTGAGACGTGGCCTTAGACCTTTCACCCACCTACGCGCTGTTCTTTTGTCGCACGTGAGAGGTTGTCTCTAAATTATTTTCGGCCCAAAAACTCATGTCCCATCACATACACAATGTACTAAAGAAGCAAAACTAATTCGGAAGGCAGCTGCTGACCGAGCTGGTCATTGTATATGGTCTTCTCAAAAGCTGGTCATTTTATATGGTCTTTCAAAACATCGTTTGGACGTTGGCGCACCTTCCATTGAACATCATTCACATACTTTTTTGGTCATTGCGCATCTCCTAAGAATTCGAGTGCTTTCCCTCATTTTTTGAGCATCTCCTAAAATTTCGAGTGCTTTCCCTCATTTTTAACGAAGGACAACTTCCAATTATTCTTAAGTTCCACCCATAATAGCCGTACAAAAATAACAAGCTCACGAAGAAGTGACCTTCTTCTTTTTCTTCTTCTTTGTGTGGTGCTACACGGGGTGGACCTAGGCCTCAACCAAAATATCTCAGAAAGCACAGTCATTCGCTAGCTGCCTCCAATTCCGCTCTCCATTTGTGTCCGCCATCTATAACGAGGACGTCCTCTTTTGCTAGCTGCTTCCAATTTCGCGTACCATGATGGTTGAGGTTCTTCTCCACTTGTGTGAGCCATGTATACCGAGAACGTCCTCTGTTGCGTTGTCACATTTCGCACACCAAATTGGTGGAGATTCTTCTCCACTTGTGAGCGCCATCTTAGACGTTGGACGTCCTCTATTGTATTGTCCTTCTAGGGCTCTCGCTAGCTATAACGCGGACGTCCTCTGTTGCGTTGTCTCAATGGCTCGGATTCAAAGAGTAGTAGAGACTAGTTATTACTCAATGAGAGTAAATTTCCTTCTAGAAGATCGCCTAGTACCCCCCCTCACTGTTTCGTGCCATTCGAAAGCATTCTCAAGCGACGCATGACGCACATATGATCATAATCCGATTTAATCTCATTAACTTGGTGTAGGTGTGAACAGACTTTTCCTCTCACATGTTTTATTTCATATTATCGATTAGGCTCACTCCCCCCTTGTGTCTTCACACACAAACCTCCTTCCCACACACAAAATGCTTAGATGATTGTAAGGATACAGCCAGGATAATGCTTAGGTGCTTAGGTTTCATTAGTATCTGTCATTTTCTCCAAAAAAAAATTATTTTTTTTTTAAATGTATGAAATTATTAAATCAAAAATTCCAAAACTACGTGTATATAGGTACGACATGCGTCCTTAACACGCCAGCGCTCTGTGTTCAGAACTCACCAAAGACACCGTTCTGTAAGTTAAACAATTAAAACAAAACAAAAAAAAAACCCTAAAAAAAAACTTAAAATTTCTTCAATTTATTGCTTTTTTTTTTGCTATTTAAGAGAAAAAAACTCGTAAATTTGTTATAATTAATTCAATAATTTTTTCTGGTTTTGCGCAAATTAAAAAAAAACAGCATTTCAGCGATGAAATTAGTTTTTCCGTCTTAAATGCTTTACCACAGCCGCCTTGTACTGTTTTTTTTTCGAATTTTTTTTGTTGTCTTTTGTCAGTTTTGTTTGATGTTGATCTAATGCATTTATTTCGGAGAGCGAAACGAAGACGTCACTGTTGCATCTGTGTGTGTCTTCACGTTCTCCTATTCCCGCTCCTTAAGTTTGTTTATTCGCTTATTTTTTCATTGCTGTTGTTGTCGATTGTTAGCGGATTTATTTTGTTGAATATGAACGTTTTTTTTTTTTTGTATTTGTATCTGTAACTAAATGGCTTGTGTTTTGATGTATTCTTAAGTTTGTTGTTGTTGTTTTTTTTTTTGTTTTTATGTAAAAAACTTATTTAATTTTGCTACCGTTAGTTAAAATGTTGTCGACAAATGCCGAGGGCTTTCAACTCCTTTCAACTGTTTTCCCCCTCAAATTATGTATTCATCAGCGCGTGAAGCGAGTCGTCGATTGGGACGTTGCTTTATGTTCATGCACCGTATGTGAAGACGTCTACATTACTTGCAGTTGAATTGAGTTGACGGACGGTCTACTCGTCTGGTGGTGGAGACGTCTGCATCGCTTGCCATCGAATTGAGTAGACGAATGCTCTTGATGTTGGCTCAGAAATTAAACGAATTGAGTTGACGGACGCTCTAACGTTACCTCTACTCGTTGTAACGTAGGTGAAGACGTCTGCATCACTTGCCATCAAATTGAGTTGACGGACGCTCTGACGTTACTCCAGAAATTCGTCGAATTGAGTTGATGGACGCTCTACCTTTACCCCTACTCGTTGTGGAGACGTCCACATCACTTGCCGTCGAATTGAGTTGACGGATGCTCTAACGTTACCCCCCAAATTCGTCAAATTGACTTAAGGGGCGCTCTAACATTTCCTTGGAAATTCAACTTTTTATAGTCCGTACGTCCGTTTTTTCCGATAAATTCCTTCGCATCTGCCACCCTTCTGCGAAAACCTTAAGCATCCCATGTCCTCCATGAGCGTTGCTATTTTTATACTCGTCGAAAATCTTGCTTCAACCGAATACGAATCTTGTGCTTCTGTCACAACCAAACGAAGAGTAACCAGAAGCATCGTCCAATTTCAAAGGTGTCCATAATTGCTTATAGAAACTTATGAAGACTTCAGCTATCAACTGACGTTTTGCGTACGTAGAGACCGACTCATTTCGCTTTCCCGTGTAAGGAGGCAAAATTTAACGAAACTTAACGAAACTTAACGAACTTAACGAAACTTAACGAACTTAACGAAACTTAACGAACTCAACGAAACTGGCTTTTTCGAAGAGACCACGTGACTCTCAGCTGTTTGGGTGAGCCTTAGACATCCCCTTGAGATGACTGAAGACATGCACCATCTCCCTGTTCGCGTTCTTCGAATTCTTCAGAGTCCGCGTGATTTGAGATATGCAGTCGTTTTCAGACTTCAATCGACCTGTGCCTCTCTTCCATTTCTGAAGCCGACGACTTGTATGTCTTGACTGTCATTCAGGTTCGCGTACTTCTCACAAGGAAGTCTGCTCAACAACTTCTCCGCTGGTTCTGCGGCAACTATCAGATCAGATCATCATCTCGAGAAGATCTGTGAAGCAACTTTCGCTCATTTTCTTCGCCACAAATCTTGGCACATCCTGTCCGTGACTCGCCTGTCTAGCAACTTCTCTCTTTCTCTCTCTCTCTCTCTCTCTGTACCGATCTTCGACTACTGTTAGATGTACATAAGTATTCTGCTTTTCGTTTCTGTTCAGTTGTTTCTTTTTTTTTTCTTTTGTGCTCTGTTCTTGTGATTGTCTTTTTGGTTTATTTTTTAAACATTTTACCGCTACTTTTTATTTTGTTTCCCCCCTCCTTTTTCTTTCTATGTATGTTAATGCAAACAGACCGTTTGTTTACTATTTTGTTTTTGTATTGTTCTGCTGCGAGTTGTTGCTTTTGAGGCAATTGATTTTTTTTTTTTTTACTTAATGATGTGCACTCTTTTTCTTGCGATTCTCTTCCTCTCTTTCTCTCACTCTCTTCTTGATTATGTGTCTTCCTCATACATGCAGCGCGATGAAACGTCTTCGGACTTGTCAAAAATGTTTGAATCGTCGTCGATTGGCAGTATGGAGCCGACGTTGTCTTCATCTTTTGGTAATTTGATGTCCAGTCAGCAGCGGTTAAATATCCTCGCCGCAAATGAACAACAGCACCCGCACCATACGCAGGTGGGTCATTACCATTCGTCGCAGCAATTTCGAAAGCATGCAGGCGCAGCTGAGCTTGATTTGACAGCCAAACCAATGACAACAACTGCGGCAGCATTTACTTCACAATCTAAGCAGGCAACGTCCACCACTTCGCTATCGGGAAATGTATTGACTGCATCTGGGGGCGGGTGTGTTGTCTCGTCGTCATTGGCCCACGATGATGATGCTTTCCTGACAGTGGGTAATATGGCGCAGGGGGAGTCAGGAATTGTAATGGATTCCGGCTCGTCAACTCCTCCACATTTGACATCCTCCGGCGGAACATCAGAGGGTCACTGCAATGAGAACTTTGCAGGCTCTGGGCCTGTCTCAAGGAAAACGAGCACTGCATCGGAGTATACGTCGCTTTCCTCCGACTACACACCAGACAACACGATAACGTCTTCCTCGTCTCCGTCTACAATTGAGCAAGGTCAGAATAAATCCTTACCAATCGACTTGGAACGAACCAGTGGTGGTGGTGGTGGTAGTGGTGGAGGTGGTGGTGGTGGTGGTGATAGCAGCGCTGGCAACGGGGTAGGTCTGGTACTGGACTACCAGCAGATCTCATCCGGCGGAAGCCTGAGTACAGGAGTTGATGGCTTAGAGGATGGCTCCTTAGAGGATGCCACCCCAAATGGGCAGAATGATTTAACTCTTGATGAAGAGTTGCAGGTACAAGGATCTAACGTTGAGCAGGAACCTTTGGAGTCGCTTCCAACCCCGGTTAGTGAACCACAGAATTTGGCATTCGATGAGGTCACAGAGCAAAATACCCCACAAGTGCAACCGCAACCGCAACCACAACCGCCGCCAACGGTCCCAGTTGAAAAGAAAGTCGAAGGCGGGCGAAAAATCTCAAGATTCTTAGTGAATCCGGTCGTGATTTCAGCTTCTGGTTCGGCGGTCATGGAAGTGACCGTTCCGAAAGGCGAAACGACAACAACGCCAACTCAGGCATTAGCCGCAGCGAAGGAATCAAATGAAATTGATTCTCCTTCTGAGCCACCAAAGGTGCCCGTTGGTGCTGCTACTGTTGTGGAAATAGAGCCATCGGCTGCTGCTCCTCCTCAGAATATTCCTTCCGTTGAGGAAGCACCACTGCAGCAAGTGATTATTGTTCCACAACAGGTTCCCGTAGTGCAACAGATGCCACCACAACCTCAACCACAGCCACAACCGCAACAACTTCAGTATATGTCGCGAATGCAACCGCAGCAACAAAGTCTGCTGTCAACGCTGCTTCTGCAATCTCCATTGCTACAACATTTTCCTTTAAATATGACAGTTCCACAAAAGCCGTCCGTACTTACACAGGCCACACACATAACCGATGTACCACCCCTACAGATACTCCATTCTATGAGTATTCCACAGCAATCCATGCCGACTCAATTGCAGCACCCTGTCGAGATGCAACCACAGCAGATGCAGTCAAACATGTACGCCCAGCCGCAGATGACGATGCCACAGCCCATCGTGGTCCAACAGCAGCAACTTTATCCGACCGAGATGTCTCAGCAGATGCCACCACAAGTCCTTCCACAGCAAATTCCACAGCAGACGCAGCCGCATATGGTTGACTATCAACCGGCTGCTATCCCACTTCAGCAGACAACCCCTCTAACTGATCCCACATCACAGTCACAAATTCAGTCAATTCCCCAACAGCAAACTCCATCGGGTAAGTCCTCCGTCGGTGCAATTGAATCGACGACCACAACCAACACCTTGGAGCAACTGAAAATCGGTCTGGAGAACATCACGCATGCTCATGTATCAACGGTGAAGAACACAGTGCCAGGAGGAGCTGGACAACAACAACAGCAGCAACAGCAACAACAACAACAACAACAACAGCAGCAGCATCAACAGCAGCAGCAACCCCAGCCTCAGCAGCAAATGCCAACGCAATCTGAAATTGTTTTCCCCGCAAGTGATCCGATGCTGCAGCAGCAACAACAACAACAAGCTAAAATGCAATCACAACCAATTCCATTACAAGTAATCGCCGCCACAACGGTCCCACTGAACGTCACCGATCACGAAGAGGTAGTTTTGATGTTTTGAAGTTTTCATTAACCCCCTATTCTCACTTGTGTTTGTTTGTGTCTGTATTTTATGTGTCCACTCTCTATTCATTTCCACACTCAATCTCACGCCAATCGACTGTCATTTTCATTCCGCCGTCAATATCCTTTACGGTTAATACATATCTTGTGATCACTTTGGTCCAATTTTGTTTTTTTTTTTCTTCCTTTACAACTTTAATAATATTCTCGGGATATGTCGAAGGGAATTTGCTGCTTAGGTAAACTGCGCGCGGACATTCAAGGGATACCCATGGGAGTTACATCGGATTTTGGCACAAAGGACTTCCAGACATCTTTCATCACTTCAGCATGTTTTAGCCCTTCTCTCTCCCTTTCTCTCTCTCCTAACAAGACTTTGGGATTCTTCTAGGTCTTCCTTTGGTTTTCGACTAATCATCTGTCTCTTCTTCCACTCTCTTTTCATTTCCCTCGAGAGAGTGTGGACGATTTTGTTTTGAAGTGCAGTGCTTCCCATCATCATCAGCAAAGCATTCCGAGCACTTTCCGATTTTTCACAAAGCTACCGTCGATGCCACAGAGAATCATTCATTTCCTCAAATGGTCCAAGTCATCAAGCATGTTCACACGCATCTATTGGAAACAGTTGCTGCGGGCTCAAAACGATGTAACTCCCTTCATCAAGCTCTCCCCAGCTATTTCCTCAGCTTGCTATTACATGACCCCGTAGTCGTGTAATGCTTTGCTTCATCAAGGCTAAAGATAAAATTCGCGCGTCGTCGTCTTGTACCGTCTAGTGTCATGCTTTCGACATATGATCGGCAATGTCATTCAATGTGCTTCTCCCGAAGTGATGACATTCCTCATTTCCTTTTCATAGGTTCGTTTATTGCAACAGGAGCAGTTGCAGCATCTTCAGCAGACGCCTCAGTTGCAACAACAACAGATGCGAAAGCAGCTGCCACAACAAATGCAACCTCAGTTCCAGCAACAGCCGCAACAACAGCTGCAGCAACAGATACAAACTCAGCTTCAGCAACAGTTGCAACAGCAACCACCACCACAACAACAACAACAACAACCACCATACGTTCATGTCCTTTTACAGCAACAATTTCAGCAGCCCGTCGGTTACAACACACCCACTGGCTTGACATCGTCATCCGCTCGCGGCTCATCCGTGTACAATTCGCGACGTACATCATTGGACAACAGCGGTTCGGACTTCTCAAACATCCCAACCAATATCATCGAAGGCGTTGAAGCGTCTTATGAATTGCCCCGTTCCGGAGGCGGAAATGAATATCCAATTGCGGCAACCGGTGCTGTGGGCGGTGGTTGTGGAACCACTGTTCAGACACCAAGTGAAATGCATTCAGATGCACAACCAAAGCTCTCCAAGCAGGGAAGTCTCGAGAAATCCGAAGTCGGATCAACATCTGGAGCGTAAGTTTTCCTCTGTGATACCTTCAGCCTTAATTCATTCAGGAATTTTGTTTTCCAGTATGAATCAAAGCTCTCTAGCGGATCTTGAGAAGAAATTGGCACTCCTAACCAATGCTGGACAATCGTCAGCAGCTTCTCAGCAGATTGGATCAGAGGTGAGTAGGTGTTGAGATGTATTACACATTTTTAGCATCATTTTTCGTGGCACACATGTTCTTCTGAAGGGGTCGAGGGGGCACACGAGATCTCCAGGCCACTCGATCCTCTGCCATCGACTCTAACTCATCAAGAGCTGTGCCCAAGTGCAACCAGGCGATTTGGTCTGCCAAGCGGGCGCCCTCCTGTTGGAATCGAATTCCTGCATTTTTAATTCTTCTTTCTTCCTTCCTTTTCAGCAAAAAGAGATCCAACAACCGTCCACAGTAGGTGCCACCATAACAGACTCCCCAACTCCGGTTGTGACCACGGTTAGCAAGCAACAGGCAGCTCGAAAAGTGTCACGCTTCCGTGTAAGCATTGTGTCTGAGACACAACCAAAACTAACACCAAATGAAAGTGTATCCGCACCAGCATCACAGAAAGTCTCCGAAGTTACACCAATTCCCAGCAAAGATTCAACACAGCAACAGATCATTCAGCAGCAACAAGATGCACTCCAACAGCAGCAGCAGCAGCAGCAACAACAGCAGCAGCAATCGTCGCCAACATCACACATTCAGCAGCAGCAACAGCAGCCAGCGCCAATTCAAATGCAAGTTCAAATTCCGCAACAACCACAACAAATGCCAATGAAGGAGGTCCAGCATTCGAATTTGCAACAGCATCAGCAGCAGCAGCAGCAGCAACCAGTGCAGCAGATTGTTCAACAAAAGCCACAACAACCACAGCAACAGCAACAACATCCTGGTCATCTGCCTCCGACACCCCAATTAACGGGCCTACACATTGAAATGCCCAACCTTGGTCAGCCGCAACAACAACAACAACAACAACAGCAACAGCAATATGTACCACAATCACGTAACAGCGTCCCGAACACACCATCTCAGGAGTATCTGCCGTCGTTCATCGCCGCCCAGAGTCTCATTCAACCACAACAACAGCAACAGCAACACACTCCACAGCCCTCACATCAATCGAACCTTCAGCAGGGCATTCCACCGCAACAAGGTGGCGACGTCTTGCAGCAGCAGCAGCAGCAGCAGCAGCAGCAGCAGCAGCAACAATCCATGAAACCGACAAATGTTGAAAACACAGGTAATTTCTGTTGCACATCAAAAAGAGATCACATCAAATTTTGACCCCTTCCCCTTCACTTTAGGTTATGAAATGAAGAAATCATCAGATGCAACCAACCTAATGCCAGTTCGGATTGCCTCCGAGGAGCAGCTATCGCTGGCAGCAACGAATCCATCGCTGTTGCCTTCTGTCATCCAATCGGTAAGTGAATTTCTTGTGTTTTGGGGACATAACATCCCCCCTGCAGGATATAGAATCGAAGGTCGTGTGTGTGTGTGTGTGTACCAGCAGATACAACTTAATTTTCCGTTTCGATGTGTCTTAACTGTAAATGTTCTCAATGTTTCTTTTGTATTTCTTTATTTTTGCGACACCTTGTATACATTTTTAACGGCACTTTAAGTTCTCTCTCTCTAAGACAAAACAAAAAAAAAAAAACAAAAAAAATGATGTACACCCTGTTTCCCTGATTGTGTATCTAACAATCCCTTATTTTTATATTGTCGCCTTCGCACACACAAAACGAAATCAGCCACAGAATCAGTCGAACAACAGTCGAAATTTGCTCTCTAAGAAGGTAGCCTCCTGCTCATCGCCACCCACTGCAGTGGCAGGGTCTGCAACCGATCATAACCTCCCGTTCCCGTTGTCCAATGCGAGGAAATCGTGTACGTCAATGTCGGCGACAACAACTACAACGCCCTGCAAGACAAAGACCCTGTCGCAGTCGTTGCAGCAGATTTTTCAATCGCCCTCTGGATCGGTGCAAAATATCCCACAATCGGCTAAATACAATGTGATCATCAACAAGGCACAGCGGCAATTGAACAACACCGTTCCCATGCCAAAGCTGCTGTTGGCGGCTGCAGATCAACCTCGAAAGAGGCGCAACAGCATCACAAGCATAGCACCCCATCAGGTGAAGCCCTATCGCAAGAACGAGGCCTCTGCGAAGAGGGAGTTGAGGGAGTCCTCAAAGGACAAGAAAGAAGTGCGGAAAGATTGTCCGCCTGGAATTACCAAACGTAGACAGAACTTCTATTGTTTCCAAGACTCCAGAGCTCAGTCGAAGACGAAAAAACTCTTATATCTTCGTTCGAACAGCGATGACGGTGCCCAGCCATGCAATGTTGTCCGTGGCATTACAGCTCGTGTCGCTGAGCAATCGTCAAAGCTTTTCCGCAGCTCGACAGATTCCTTTGTAACGGGCACCCCAAAGGCCACCAGCCGATACCAATCGCCGGTGAAACGGAAGTGCTTAATCAAACGAAGCGTTCGCGAAAAACACTACCAACACTGCTTGCCCTCATTGAATTCCCGTTTCCAACACTCCCAGGCGTATGGTCGGTTAAAAATGACCAGCGCCAGTCTGGACAATCTCCATTCCAATCGCACATTCCATCGTGCAGCACGTCCCCTTCCTCAGCACAAAACACGCCAGCACTTGAGTCAGCCGAGCCTGAGACGGCACTACTGCCTGAGTGCCGATCAGAATTACCAAACCTATCATGGGCTCACATCGAACCTTCAAATCGTCGCAGCCTTGGCCAACTGCAGCGAACCCGAAGACCATTACTTCGGCTACAGTGACATGGAAGCGGCAACAGTGCGGTCGCAACATCAGCGCTACCATCACACAACCGACAGCAGTGATGACACGGACATTTCCATGAGCAACACTGACCCAGACAACGATGAGGTTGAGGACGAACCAGAAGTCGACGAAGACGAAGACGACGACGACGACGACGGCGATGAAGAAGAAGATGATGATGATAACGATGTCGAGCACGAGCACAGACATGGTGAAGAGGAGGATCTAAACTATCTCTGTGACTTCGACGACTCATCGAACTCACAAACCTCCTCCGTTCAATCGCCGTCATGTGGCAATTCCAATGATTCCCCGGAATTCTTTCTCAAAAAACCCTATTCCATATATTTTAGCCCCAGCCAACCGCTGAAACCCAGATCCAAAGTGACAAAGCCCATTCCACCCCAACCGCCCGCACAGAAATTCTCTCAGCAAACATCATCACACCAACACTATCCATCGTCGTCATCGCAACCGACAGTCGTCACCGCAGTCAATCCAGTTCAATCAATGCAACAGCAACCACCAACGGTTTTGTTGTCCCAAACATATCCTCTATTGCCTGCTGCCGCCAATCCTCCTCCGCCGTGTCAACTCCAACAATTGACTGGGTGCAATCACAATGCCACCGCACAAATGACAACCATGGCCAGTATACTGCCAAGTTGGATAGGTTCACTGGTAAGCGAGCGAGCACATTTTCCAATTACTCTCTCTTCCTCCATCCGACGCGGTGAAAGGCCTACCAAAACCAAATGATTCCTCCCGATCTTTTCCCTCCACAATCCACTCATCTAGCACTAAGCCTTAATCATAGTTCAGTTCGCATCATAGTTGTTTTTGATTTAACACCGTTAACATTCTAACCCCTAAACATGCGTGTGTCTTCAGAGAAAAACGAATGAGAGCAAGCGTTGGTTGTGGTTGCTTGGATGAGAAACAAAAAAAATTACATGATCACCTGGTGGATGAGACAGATGACTGATTAACACAACATCACGCATAAAATCCTTCCTACAGTGGATTGGACTCTTGTATTGGTAGTGGCGCATTGCGGTAGTGATCGGGGAAAGTAGAGCCTCAAATTTTAATTTTGTTCTTGTAGCGGTGATGGTTTTAGAAAGTAAACTGTGGTGAGGTTAACACGCAATTTTTTTTGTTCAAATCTGAAATGCGAAGACGTACGCGAATGAAAAACGACGGTTTGGTTAGTTCAATAACCCTTCGATGGGGTATCCCTTCTAGCTACGGAATGACTGTCCTCATACCCCTACCGACGATGTTACAACTCGGCCTCGATCCCATCTTCAATCTCGGCCTCGAGGCCGCAGCTTTCTTCGTTGCTGCCATCATCGGCAAATACCTTTCTCTGGGAGCTCGCACCAGCGCTTTAATTTGTTCAATGCTATGACGGTGTTCAGCTTTCGTTGGTTGCGTTGTATGTGGGGGGAATGTCCTCCACCGCACCTGTCATACGGCCCTCGGTACCAAAACTATAGCCAAGAAATGGCGTTAAAAAAGACGAAAAGAAAAGCCATATCTCGAAAACGGTGCATCTGGCGGCGACATCTTCGATGCAGGCGTGCAATACGATATTTTGAGCCATCATTTGTGGCCCTAGGCGTAATAGTTTCCGAGCTAAAGCTATAGGGTCCCGAAATTCAGCGAAAAACAAACTTTTTTTTTTAAAAATGCGCCATATCTCGAAAACGGTGCATCTGGCGTCGACATCCTTATTGACGTTCAATACAAACACTTTAGGCCCTCATTTGTGGCCCTAGGTCTAATATTTTGAGATACACGAGTAGGTATAGGGTCCCCTGCAGCACCGAAATTCAAAGCAAAAACAAAATTTTTCTGAAAATCGCGCCATATCTCGAAAACGGTGCGTCTGATCGCAATTTGAAACAATTTTTATTCAATCTTTTTTTATAAACATGCACGACCGATTGGTGCAACTTTTAAGCCCAAAAATATGGTCCTAGCTCGAGTTATAGCCAAGAATAGGGAAGTGTTTGACCGAAAACTAAGTTTTTTTTGTCATAAATGCTCCATATCTCGAAAACGGTGCGTCCGACGTTCCGTTGTTCCGGATGGACCATGTTGTCCCGGATAGACCATGTTGTCCCGGATGGACCATGTTGTCCCGGATGCACCTTGTTGTCCCGGATGGACCATATTGTCCCGGATGGACCATGTTGTCGCGGATGGACCATGATGTCCCGGATGGACCATGTTGTCCCGGATGCACCATGTTGTTCCGGATGAACCATGTTGTCCCGGATGGACCATGTTGTTCCGGATGGACCATGTTGTCCCGGATGGACCATGTTGTCCCGGATGGACCATGTTGTCCTGGATGTACCATGTTGCACCACCTGCATTACATGTTGCACTACCTGCAACACATGCATCATATTGCTCCAGCTGGTCCGCCTGCATTGCATGTTGCACCACATTGACCATGTTGCACCAGCTGGACCACCTGCACCACATACTGCAATACATGGACCATGTTGCACCAGCTGGACCAACTGCATCACATGTTGCACCACCTGCAACACATGCACCATGTTACCCCAGCTGGTCCGCCTGCATTGCATGTTGCACCACATTGACCATGTTCCACCAGCTGGACCACCTGCACCACATGCTGCAATACATGGACCATGTTGCACCACATTGACCATGTTGCACCAGCCGGACCACCTGCATTACATGGTGCACCACATTGACCATGTTGCACCAGCTGGACCACCTGCATTACTTGTTGCACCACATTGACCATGTTGCACCAGCTGGACCACCTGCATTACATGTTGCACCACATTGACCATGTTGCACCAGCTGGACCGCCTGCACCACATGCTGCAATACATGGACCATGTTGCACCACATTGACCATGTTGCACCACATGCACCATATGTTGCACCACATGCACCATATGTTGCACCATATGTTGCACCACATGCACCATATATGAGGGGGTGGTGGGTGGTTGTCCAAAAATATTTACCTCCGATGTGAACCCCTCGACGACCAAACACAGACTGAGCTCTTCCCCACTGCGAGCACCCCCTTATATAGCCTCGCTCTCCCCTCCGAAAAAAATTAAATTTTTTTATCTTTGTTTGGGAAATTTCCCCTGTTTTTTGTATTTTTTCGGCATTTTTTGCATTTTTTTTGCATTTTCTTCTTATTTCTTTGATCGGCGCATATTGGAGCCGATGGCTGAGGGTCTATTTGACAGCAGTACAGCCCCCCAGAGGCATTTTAAGTCCGTTTTGGGGTGATTTTTTGAGGTTTGAGCTGTATTTTGTGTCGTTTTGGGTGATTTACTTGACATATTTTGGTTCAAAACATGTCACGAGTCCATTTTCGATGATTCTGAGGTGTCTACGCAGAGATTAGAGAGCATACTGGATGCCATGGAGAGGGATCTGTGAAGTTTTGAGAATTGCAAACGGTGTTTGTGACTAGGTGACATCACCTCATTTCCAAACCCCTGTTTGTGTGTCTTCTTGAAATCATCATCTCAAGTCTCTTATTGCCCTCATTAATCCCTCTTTCGATCGTCGTCGAGCGAAGCAATAGATTCCACCAGAATGAGCAGGAAATCACCACAAACACTGCCTCAGAGAAACGACCAGCTTTCAGAATACTCGTACTCCATCGTTTGGTTCAGTTCCTTGGCATCTCCAAATATCTGTCTTCTTTTACTTAACTCACGTATTCTTCTATTTCTGTGCACATTTTTGGTCACAAGATAAATGAGAATCAACAAGTACGGAGTGAACTCGATGATTGTCAGAGAATTTGATGCAGTTTGAAGGCATTTTTGAGTTAATTTCCTTCGGATTTGTTCGTTTTCTGCCGCAATTTTGTCATCCTCTCGAGTGGGTTGTCCGCAAAACAGATTCTAGATTCTATCTCCATGCTCAGCAAAAGGAATTTGTAAGGAATTTGAGAATTGTTTAGGCTTCTTGGTTGATTTGAGGTCGCTGGGAGGAGTTCATGAAGCAATTCACTTTAAAAATGCTCCATATCTCTATAACGGTGCGTCTGGTGTTGATTGCCTTCTCAACAACTTTTATGCAGGCGTTCCATATGAACATTTTGATGCATCATTTGTGGCCCTGCGTCTAATAGATGCCGAGCTATAGCCAAGAAATGACATTAGAAAGGACGAAAAAAGAGTTAATTTCTTAAAAACTGCGCTATATCTCGAAAACCATGAGTCCAGCGTCGATTTCACTCATGACAACTTTCATGCAGGCATTCAACACGAACATTTTAAGCCCAAATTCATTGTCCTAGGTCGAATAGTTTCCGAGATATAGTCAAAAAATTGCGTCAAGTAGAGGTTATGGACCTTCTCATCTCAAGGATTTTTTCAACTTTTTGACCATATCCTTTGGCCAAATCTGTTCAAATTTCAAACATATCATCAACTTCCGAACCTCTACCGAACAACCAAAAAAATTTCATCCAAATTTCGATTTTCAAAAAATCGACACAACTTTAGGGGAAAAGTCGACCACGAAGTTTCGCAATTGACTGCAGTTTTTGAGTGAAAACATGACATTTTTTGAATTTTCAAAAATTTTCAAAATTTTGATGAGAAAATGGGTATAGATGGTGGGGTGGAGGGTGTTCGAGGGAGAAAACATGAATTTGCAAGGATTCAGAGCGAAAGGATCCTGCAGGACACAAAAAAGGACATAATTTTTCATACAAATATCTTTCGATGGTGTGCTTTTCAGACATCCTAGCGGTGTTCAATACGAACATTTTGATACCACATTTGCGATCCTAGGCCTAGTAGTTTCCGAGTTATAGCCAAATGAATGACATCAGAAAGGGCGAAAAAAGGAGTTCATTTTTTGAAAAATCCGCCATATCTCAAAACCGGTGCAACTAACGGGATTTTCTATGATAATTCCAAAGATGCATGCTCTTCTGACGCAACTTTTAAGCCTAAATCTATGGCCCTAGCTGCAGTAGAACCCGACTTATAGCCAAGAATTTGGAGGTGTTTGACGAAAAAACTTGCACCTTCTTTTTCTTCTTGGTTGGCCCTACTGTCGGGAGTTAACGCCTGGCTGAATCAGAAACGATTATGGCGCTCCTGTCAGGAGTTAACATTCGACTCAATCAGTAATGATCAGTCTCTTGCTATTATTTCTGGAAATCCAGAAATCAGTGCTGTTTACTGAAGATGACTCATCCGTCGTCCTCTCGATTTCAAAACTTCGCCTTGGAAAGTTAACTTCTGAGGTCTGAGTTTGCGAATACGTTTGAAAAGCCAGCTGGAGCTGTGAACGACGTCATATTTCTCTCCTGCGTGGAGGTGATACGACAGAGACTGGGGGTTTGATGGCGGAAGGGTGAACCACATGGCATCGGCATCGTGTCCGTGTAGGAACTGCATGAGGTGCTGTCTGTGACTGCCATGGACTTTCATTTCAATCAGTTTTTAAGTGCTCCAGAGACGACGTCAGTTTCCGTTGGATAAACAATTGCCTGACTAGATGCATGCATGAGTTAGATGAGAGTATGCCCTTGCGACTCACAGTCGCGGCTCACTCACAGACGAACAGTTGGTCCACGACTGCCTGGATGCATGATCGCGCGTTTATGATTGCTGCATGTTCTTAATGCATTTGTAGTTCTCGTTTTTCGCGTATGCAGACATTTTCAGTACCTTCAGGTGATTGCTATGCCACGTGCCACATTAAATTTGATTAACCACATGTGCGATGGTCGTAAGTTTCATTCAGTTCCAATTTTGTAAATAATTCAATTCGTTCAATGACTACACATCCAATGCGATACATTTCCTTTGATTTTGGCTCTGAACTCAGTGATTTTCTTCTTCTTCAAGGATATCAAACATAATTTGGACACAGCTCGAAGTCATTTGTGCGGCATCCGCTTGGAGACGAACGTGCGACAACGATTGTTCCTTTTGTTGCAACGTCAGCACATCGAAGAGGATGAGCTACGCTTGAAGCATTTTGTTGAGTTGGAGAAATTCCAGAAGACTCTTCGACCAGGTAAACGAATTCATTTTTCACTTTTGCATCGATTGTGGTTCACTTTTTTGTTTCTTTTCAGCATATCATCAGAATGAGAGTAGTGACAATTATGGGATACCCCCGTCGACATCTCAGCAGCAGCCACCCCAGCAGACTGGTCATATGGCTCAGGGTGGGGGAAGTGATGCAATGCAAATGCAAATACCGCAGCAGTATCAACACTTTCAACCACAACAGCAGTGGACTGGAACAGGTGCAGCTGTGACCGCTGTTGGTGGTGCTACCGCTGGTGGTGGTGGTGGAGGCAGTGGTGCTGTTGGTGGGGTTTACACAGAAACCGATCATAAGTCACAACAGCAACAGATGTTGTATATTCAACAAGTTCCATCAGCAGCATACGGTTATGCACATGCACCGCCGCCGTCGCAATCATCTACGGCATCATTGCTGAGCACGTTCCCAGCACAACCGATAGCGGCACCGCGACCAATTTTAGCAGTTCCTAACAGTGGTTTCCTGGGTGGCATATCACCATTGCAACAACAGTATCCCGGTGCAATGAATCTCGGCATGAGCACGAGCTGTACAAGCACAATGCCACAGATACCAGTTGCGAGCATTGGAAATTTGCCATCGGGTACAAGTGGATTCACAACAACTGCACCACAGTATTATGATCAGAGTCCACATCAGCAACAGCAACAGATGCCTCTGGCTGGACAACAAATGCATTATCAGTATGCAACTGCACCGACACCGGTTATAGCTGTTCCAGGGGCTAGTAGTGCTCCCGTATCTGGTTCTGCTTCGAACACTGGCCCCTCAGCGGCTGGTGGTGTTCCATACTATGACATCGTTCAGCAGCAGCCAATTCAACAGCAGTCACAGGCGCCATTGCAACGACAACAGCAACAATTGCAGCAACAGCCACAACAGCATCAGCCGCAGCCACAACAACACCAGATGCATCCACAGCAACATCAGATGCAACCACAACAACAGCATCAAATGCAACAGCAACAGCCGCAGCAGACTCAGCAACAGCAGCAGATACCGGTGCAACCGCAGTCTGTGCCACAGCAGCAGCAGCAGCTGCTGCCAGTGCAACAGCGGCAACCAGTACAACAGCCGGTGCCAGTATCACAACAACAGCAGCAGCAACAGCCTGTGCAACAACAGTTGCCAGTGCAGCAACAACAATCCGTGTCACAACAACAACAGCAACCAATACAACAGCAGCAACATCCAGTACAGCAGCAGCAACAGCCACCTATGCAACAGCAGCAGCAACCTGTGCAACAGCAACAACAGCCAGTACAGCAGCAGCAACAGCCACCTATGCAACAGCAGCAGCAACCTATGCAGCAGCAGCAACAGCCAGTGCAGCAGCAGCAACCTATGCAGCAGCAGCAACAGCCAATACAACAGCAGCAACAGCCAATACAGCAGCAGCAACAGCCAGTGCAGCAGCAGCAGCAGCAACCTATGCAGCAACAGCATCAAGAATATCAACAACAGCATTCACATCCACAACAAATTCCTGTCGATCAGCAGCATTCGCCATCGGCATCGAATGGACAAGATCCCTTCATCAACGCCGTTGAGCCGGCACTGCAGCAGCAGCAGCAAATCGATGCGTCCCAGCAATATCAACAGCAACCACAGCAACCACAGCAACAACAACAACAACAACCACAATCAACACCAATGTCAGGCACAACATCAACTCTGACATCCAATAACTAACCGCAATGAGTTATCCGTTAATTATTTGTACTAATCGAAAGGAAAAACAAACAAAAAACAGGAAGAATAATAAAAATTTCTTCTAGGTAGATGTATTATCCTTCCCTATAAAATATACCCCCCTCCCCTTCTTAAAAATGGACATCCTTTCACACAAACTCCTACACAAACATAAATATATATGCTTAAGTGCACAGATTCATGAGTTAAGTAACGATATTCTTAATAAGTATTCGCAGCGAGCGAGAGAGAGAGAGAGAGAGAGTTAAATCGTGCATCGATCAAATGCATCGTCGATGTTCAATTTTTTTTGGCAGTTGTTTGTATTTTATTGTCTCGAGGGAGAGACCAGAGTGAACAGACACAGAAGACAGAAGAGAAGGGGAGGCAGACAGCGGGATGGCTAATGAATGTTCCTTCAAAATTGTTCCCAAGCTACGGACTGAGCTTTAAATTTGAATTTTTTTTTTTTTGTTTTTTTGTATTTTATCTGTAGTATAAGTTTTAGTGTTAATTTAATGCATTTTGAATTGTAAAATTTTTTGTTCAACCATGTCCTTGCTTGATAAATGACACGTGACGCCTGAAAAAAATTCTCCACTGAAAGTGGATGTCAAAATTTCCTTCTGTGTCACCTTTAGAGAGTGTTTGCTCATCAAAAACGACGCGTCACAGTTTTTCAAAACCAAATTTCGTTGTCACTTCAAAATCAAGTCGAGTCTGAATAAATTTGCAAGATCATCGTCGCGACCAGGGGAAGTCAATCAAGAAAATTGAAAACACCGCCATACACTGGCTTGGAAGGTGGTCGAAGTGGTCGAATTGGTCGAAGAAAGAAGCAGAGCGTTGGAAAATCGTTTTGAAATAATCAGCCGTTGTCGAAATCTTGTAAATTATAACCTGTGAAATAAAAGAACAGTCTAAACGTATGCATACACGATCGTACTTTGTTTCACTTCTTGCCAATATCTGGTGGCTCCTAAGCGCGACTAAGCTGCTTCTGTGCTGTTTGTGCATATGTCAGTAAAGAATTTTGGCTGTCTCCGTCACGGGAGAGGACAGCAAACGCCAACACTTGCAACTGATGGCTTTTAAGCGTATGTGTCAGCAGAGAATTTCTGCTTCTATGCATTTCCTGTTGCTTATAGATAGTCTCCTCAACTGCTTCTTTGCTGTTTCCGTCACGAAAGAGGACAGCAAACACTTGCAACTGGTGGCTCTTAAGCGCATGAGTCAGCAAAGAATTTCTGCTTTTATTCTGTCTACAAGCACTTGCTGTTGCTTCTAGACAGCCTTTTCCAGGACAACGCATGGCAACACTTGCAACTGTTGACTTCTAAGCGTGATTTGCTGCTTCTGTGCTGTTTCCGCCAGCGGCAGATCAGAGTCCACATCGTTAACAGCAACAGATGCCTCTGGTAGGACAACAAATGTCAAAACTTTCAACATATGGCTTCTAAGTGCGATTTCTGCTTCTAAGCTGTTTCCGCCCGCAGCGGGAATAGTCACCCTTCTGCACGCTGCTTCTTAAGCATGAACGAGCATGATTCTGGCTCTTTACTCGCTCGATTTCTATCCTGTCTCTTCTTTCTGTCGTCCCACTAGGCTCCTCTTGTTGTTCTCTAGTTCCAAGATGTTTTTGACAATCTGTCAGTTTGTATTCCACTTTTCGACGCGTGTTGCGGCTAACTTAGGCCAACAGTTTGGTCCTTTGTGCGATTGGATATACTCCGTTAGACCTACATTTCCACCGATGACAACCACCATCTGTTGAATAAATCTCAGGAGGCGCTTCAGCTCTTTTTTTGTTCAGCTCCTCCTTTCGAAGGAACGACGGAACCCTGAGGTGCCCCTGTACACGACTGCTCAGCCTGGGGTGAGTCCCCAAAGAATTCCACTCAAAATTAAAAAAAAAAAAAAAAAACCCGAAATATGGACGCTACGTCGTCTCCTTCGCAGGAACGACGAAACCCTGATGTGCCCCTGTACTCGTCTTCTCAGCTGAGGTGACTGGCACGAAGAATTTCACTCAAAACTCAAAAAATTCCTCAAAACCGGATGCCAGGTCGTCTTTCAAAGGAACGACGGAGCCCTGATGCGTCCCGGTACTCGACTGCTCAGCCTGGGGTGAGCCCCCAAGGACTGCAGAAAGAATTCCATTCAAAACTCAAAAAAATTCCCCAAAATTGTGCGCCACGTCATCTTTCGAAAGAATGACGGAACCCTGATGTGCCAACAACAACAAACCTGTGGGACAACGCAACAAAGAACATCCACGTACATGGTGTTCGCACACAAGTCGAGGGGGACCTCAGCCGAAACTGGAGACAGCTGGCGAAAGACTGTGCCGGCTGAAGCGGCATGTTCGGTGAGGCCCAGGTCCTTGTACGTGGACGTCCTTTGTTTGCGCATCACCTTTGAAGTGCACGTCTAAGTTGGTTGGGGTTCCTCTTCACTTGGGTGCGCCGCCTTAGACATGAACGTCCTCTGTTGCTTTGCATTCCACTGGTGTTCAGACTCGCAGACAAGATTGAAGAAAGAATACATTCCCCGGTGGACTAAATAAAACAAAGGTGCAGCGTCTCCGTCTCCGTCTCCGCGACTTTGCTGCACGGGGAAAACCGATAGAGCAGATAAACTAAAACTACGCTCTCCTACCAAAACAATTAATCAACTTCAACTCTCAACTCGGCATCGGAGTCGAAGAATTTAAACGACTTCCGTGATTGAGGTGGACATAGTCGCTCGCTCTCTCTCTACCATGTTATCTCATGGAAATCGTTGTTGTGTCTTGGAAACCAGCGTTTATTTCGAGGTGAACACTCGCTCTCTCTCCACCATGTGATCTCATGGAGTTCAGGATTTATCTCATTCGCTCTCTGCCCTGGTCTCGATGGTAACCTTCCATCTATTGCTCGATAACGACCACGTTATCTCTCTGCAGCTCGACAATGACCATGTTGTCTCATCGACACACTTTGCCCTCTCCCTCTCAACCAGAAGTCGAACCAAAACTCATCACTCACGAGTCCATCACCGTTAACATCCAACCTGAGCGCGTGTGTGATCTTGCCTAAAGTACAAACGGAGGTTCGAAAAAAAAACCTGGTAAAGCAGCCAATTCTAAAATTTAGTATGTAAGTGAACTTCGACGTCTGTGTGTGTTTGTGTTCTCCTTCAATTCGACACGACGTCGTTCAAACGAGTCCCACAACAACACATCGACTCAACAATAGAACCGAAGCTTGTGGCTTTTTTGGAAGACTCACATCGTGCGTGTGATGGGCTAGCCAAATATAATCACTTCCCGAGAAGAGAGTTGCATCGAAGCAATTCATCTAACGGCCTCCTAGTGGTGCATGTGAAACACAGATTATGGATGGCATTTTAGAGCGTCTTCTCGAAGGGAAATTTTTGGAAAATGGATGAAGGAGAGGGTGGAAAAAGAGACACTCAAATGAGATGAAAATCAAAAACAAATTCTGAATCAGAAATGAAGTGGGAAGAGAGAGAGAGAGACAACAGCACAGAGAGGGCAAATCAAAGACCTTCACTTTACACACACCCACACCATCCATACACCATCGCACACAGCCTCACACATGCATGCATTGTGTTCCAAGATTTGTGAAAGAAAGGAACTTCATTCCCCCCCCCTTAAAACCGAGGTTAAGTTAGGTTTTTTGTTTGTTTTTGAACTGGATTGAGCTAGAATTCAATATTATTTCTATTTGTGTTTGTATATTTAATGTGTAGCGCACGCCTTATGCCTTATATGACAGAAACTATGTTTTAAATGAAAGAATAACTGTATCAGACAAGAATGACTATTTAAGGAATATTTAACGAATATATGAGTACTAAATCGAAAAGAGAGCATATGTATGTAGAAGATTTGAAATTGAAATGAAGCGATGGCCTCTTTAGTGGGTCCATGGTTCAAACTCTGCTTTTTTTGTTTTTGGATGACATGGGGGAAGCAGTACAACGAGTTCCTTTTGAAACGCAAAGACGTACGCGAATGAACCGACGACGGTTTATTTAGTTCAGTGACCCTTTATGGCTTCGATGTGGTTCTTTTTTGGCTACGGAATGACTGTCCCCATACCCCTTTTGATAATGGTACAACTCAGCCATCCTGTCCTCGATCTCGTCTTCGAGTTCGCAGCTTTCTTCGTCGGTGGCGTCGTCGGCAAATACCTTCCTTTGGGAGTTCACACCAGCTCGCTATGATGGTGTTCAGCTTTCATTGGTTCTGTTGCTTGTGGGGAGGATGTCCTCCACCACATGCGACACTAGTCGCACCTTTTGTTGGTTGCGTTGTATTCGGAGGGATGTCCTCCACCACGTACCTTCCATTTCGCAGCACCTTGGTGATTATATACGGCCCAGGGTGCCGGGGCTCCAGCTTCCCCGACTTTCTAGTGGCACCAGGCTCGTTCTCCATGAGCACGAGGTCCCCTGATCGGAACGACGTTGACTGTTGGCGCCCAACGTCAAATCTCTGCTTATGTGGCCCCTGGGCCTCCTCAAAATAGGCTAAGGCTTCGCTCCGTTGCCTTCCTCGACTCACCAGAGACAGCAGGCTCGTTCTCAATGAGCACGAGGTCCCCTGTTTGGCGCCTGACGTTGAATCTCCGCTTATGTGGCCCCTGGGCTTCCTCAATGTTCGCTTCGTCACCTTCCTCGACTCACCAGTAGCTCCCGGCTCGGTCTCGATGAGCACGAGGTCCCCTGTTTGGCGCCTGACGTTGAATCTCCGCTTATGTGGCCCCTGGGCTTCCTCAATGTTCGCTTCGTCACCTTCCTCGACTCACCAGTAGCACCCGGCTTGGTCTCGATGAGCACGAGGTCCCCTGGTTGGCGCCTGACGTGGAATTTCCGTTTATGTTCCCCCTGGGCCTCCTCAAAGTTGGCTAAGGCTTTGTTTAGTCGCCTGCCCATGTCTTCTCTTTTAATTCCATCAGCAGCTTGCCATAGAAATGCTTCTCAGCGTCTAAGCGTGTGGACTCACTTTTGTGGTGCCATTTCGGACAGTGTCCAGTCCCCATTGACGGAGAACACTCAACGGTCCTCAGTGCAAACGCAGAAAAATGATGTGAAGTGGTACATCAGACCCCGCCGCTCCACCACGCTCCACCATTGTAGAAATTTCAAGCAGGGGATGAGTCGAAGTGTCTCTTGTTGCGTGAGATAGGATCGCCTTTTTTGTGGATGCGGCATATGGAGCTGAGATTCCAGTCACTCTTCCCAAGTTCTAAACATGATCTGGTGCATGCTTTCAACTAGACCATCGTCGTCAGCCCTTGACCAATCAGACAAAAATGTAGCCACTAGAGACTCTCATAGTCACCTCCACTAGAGGATGACAAAGAAGAGCCAGTCTTCTCGATTTTCTTCCTTCCATTGAACTACACTTTGGCTCCCTTGACATCTAGGAGTTCGTTTCCCTTTTCCAGAGGCCAGTTTTGATTCAAGAGATTTCCTCCCTTCAGCAGGTCGCCTTAAACCCCCGCACCACGTCAAGATGTCTATCGCGCAGGAATTCTATGACTCGCCTCGTTCTCTCTCTCTCTCTCTCCTTAACTGCCCCGGGGTTGACTTCATCCATCCGTCTGAACCACGATTGTTATTGTTTTTTTTTTTAGATAATTGAATGAAACCGTTTCCTTAGATAGAAGATGCCCATGAGCATGAGTGTGAAATAAATTAACCCCTCAAATGACTCTTCCACTTGGAAGCGTCTCCCACGATTGATGAGATGCTGCGTTGACACACCATCTCGTTGCATTTTCATGACAAGGGTTGAAATTTCGAAGAGAATGTAAAAAAAAAATCTTAGAGAGGAAAAATAGGGACTTTGAATTTGAATCCTTCCTGTGTTTTGTAACTGTTTGTGTGGACGTTCTCAAATTGAGTTTTATTTATGTACATAGCTAAGCTCATATGCATGTATCTAACTGTAAAAATACTGCAAGAGGAAGTAAGCAAATGAAAAGAGAGAAAAGAAAGAAGAGAAAACTTTAACGTAACCGCAAAAGGCACCTATTAAGTCTTGACAATGCTAAATGAATGAAAATAAAAATAAATCCCTAACTTACTCGTATAGATATAAACTAATAATGTATCAATATTTATCTAGATTCAGACACAGGCGTCTAAGCAAGAAAGTGCGTATAAAACGTTGCAAAACCTGCAGAATAAATAAATGTGTAAATAAACAGCAAAAAAAAAAAAAAATAAAAATTATATTTAAAGTTAAAAAGATTAAATAAATAATTTATGTGTACAACACATGCGAGTTGGTTGGTAGTTGTGTGCATGAAATCTATCGACTTTTCAGGTCTAAGACTGAGCCCGAGCCTCCTTCCGTGACGATCCAGGGGACGCTGCCTCCAGTCGGACTAACCTCTGGCACGATCTTAACTGCTCCATTTCGACTTTGACTTCGACTCCGCCGCTCGTGTGGAGGACGCCCATGAAACCGATACCAGGCACAAGTGGAGAAGGACCTCAGTCAACTTAACGTGCGCAATTGGAGGCAGCTGTCTTAAGATCGTTGCAGCTGAAGGGGCTCAGGTTCATCTCGGATTGTAGCGCCAGCAGAAGAAGAAAATATCGTAGGTAAGTACGTCGACTCCGACGCTTAACGTTGTGGTTCAAATCTTGGAAAAACTGGAAGGTGTTTTTTCAGGAATCATCGGAGTTTGAACCCAACCTCCTCTGACTTTGTCCCCTGGGGTGTTCTAGGACGGGGGAAGGAGACGTTCCCAAGCAAAGGTAAGTATCTAATAAAACTAGAGCCAATAATTTAGGCACCATAAGAGCGTGCATCTTTGGAAAAAATACTTAACTAAGGGCAAAATCGATGTCAGACGAAAACATTTTCAAAAAAAAAAGTTGATTTTCTCTCTCAATTTTTGGCTATAAGTCGATTTCTATTGCTTCAAGGGTCACAAATTTAGGGCTGTTGCACCATAAGAGCGTGCATCTTTGCTGAACTGAAAGCAAAATTGCTGTTAGTCGGACCGTTTTCGAGATATGGCGCATTTTTCAAAAACAAGTTGGTTTTTCGGTCAAACACCTCCTTATTTTTGACTATAAATTGGTTTCTATTGCACCTAGGGCCATGAATTTGGACTTTAAAGTTGCGCCATTCAGTAGCGCATGTTTGGAAAAAAGCTTGGCGGAAAGCCAAATCACCGTCGGACCCACCGTTTTCAAGATATAGGGCATTTTCCAAAAACAAACAGCATTTTCCTTGAATTTCTGCACAAATCAGGCGATTTGCGATTCCTTCCTAGGCACGTCTTGAAGACGAAGTCATCATTACTTTTTTCCTATGTCCCTCCGTTCCCGAGATATTCAAAGTAAATTCTCAGTACTCAGAGCCATCCCAAAAAATTTAGTTTCCGTCAAAGACCTACCTATTTTTGGCTATAACTCGGTTTCTATTGCAGCTAGGACCATCAATTTGGTTTTAAAAGTTGCGCCATAAAAGCACGCAACTTTCAAAATAGCGGAGAAAATCCCGTTAGTTGTACCGTTTTCGAGATATGATGCACTTTTTAAGAAATGAGCTGTTTTTTTCGTCCTTTCTGATGACATTCATTTGGCTATAACTCGGAAACTATTAGGCCTAGGATCACAAATTTTGGCTCAAAATGTTCGTATTGAACGCCGCTAGGATGTCTAAGAAGGACACCAGCGAAAAAATTTTGGATGACGAATGATGTCCTTTTTTGTGTCCTGCAGGATCCTTTGGCATTGAATCCTTGCAAATTTTTTTTTTCTCCCCTAAATACTATCTGCTCCACGATATCCACCCATTTTTGCATCAAAATTTTGCGAAATTTTGAAAATCCAAAAAATGTCATGTTTTCACCGAAAAAATGCAGTCAATTGCGAATCTTCTGAGTCGACTTTTCCTCTGAAATTGTGTCAATTTTTTGAAAATCGAAATTTGGATGATATCTTTTGGTTTTTTTGGTAGAGATGGTGTGTTTGGTGTTAGAAAGGCATTATCTGAAGTTTGAACGAATTTGGCCAAAGGATATGGTCAAAAAGTTAAAAAAAGGACCAAGGGGAAAATGTACATAACCTCTTCTTGACGTCATTTTTTGACTATATCTCGGAAACTGTTTGACCTAGGGACACAAATGAAAGTCCAAAATGTTGGTATTGAACGCCTGCATCGAAGATATAAAGAGCAATGTCGACGCCAGACGTACCGTTTTCGAGATATGTCACATTTTTTCAAAAAAAGTTCGTTTTTGCGCTGAATTTCAGTGCTGCCGAGAACCAACATGAGTCGTGTCGTATCGTATCGTCACCGCCCTCAAGAGTTCTGTCAGTGGAACTGCCTTGCGGTGAAATGGAAGGACAAGCAGCCCACGTCGCTTGGAATTCAGCCAAACAGTCGCACATCGACATAAAAACAAACGATACTTGGTCTTGCGGTGTACTCGGACAGACCAAATTCCTTACCTGAGGGAGGGAGGTTTACGTTTGAACGTCGCAACAAGACAGTCATCCCTTCGTTCCGTTTCGCTACAAGTTCGATGACCACCCAAACGACACGAGCAAACATAAGTCCAACCTCCAGAGTTCAAACTGCTTCCAGTTGGTCGAGCCATGTTGCCAATGAAAAGTGTCTGTACACAATGTTGCCGGGCTATGTCCGCAGAGTGATAGGCAGAGAGGGCAGGGATGGGGAAATGCTGAGCAAAGCTGTGTGTGTGTTTGTCTGCATGGAAAGGGAATGTTGAAACAACCAGGAATAGCTTCCGGTTCCAATGTTGCCAGTGACTGCCTCGACAACGCGTCTGAATTCATACAGGCTGACAACAAATGGTTGCAATCAGAGTGGGGTTCGACTCCTTTTCAGCCAGACACGCGCACTGTTTTCATTGAAAAGCTCTCAACCGCCAACTCTCGACAACCCGAACGGTACTCAATCAGGAAAATACCACTTGAGTCGTACTCGAATCGAACAGGCGTGCAGCTGCTTAAGCAGACACACCTCCCAGTGGTACCCATCAGACGCCTCGAAGGGGAATCTCTCAGCCAAGGAATGTCTCAGGTCACCTTGCTATCGGCTCTGAGCACTCGATACTTCGCGGAATGTTTCGGGTGGATTTTTATGAACGCAAATACCTTCTCCTCTCGGTTTGGGGATTCGATTCGATGAACAGCAAAAGCGGGGTATGGGGAAACACGAATTTGTGAGCTATTCCGTGGGCAATCCGTGTGCTGATTGGCAAGAGAAACAGGAGCAGGACATAAATCTCACCTGAGTTGATGGGTATTCCGCTGATTTCTGCGGGAATCCTTAAAAAAGACACCACCGAATGTTGTGAGAAATATGAGAACCTGTTGCTTGCTGTTGAGAGCGATGTTTTTTTTGGTGAGAAAGCACTGGAAGAGAAAGAGAGCATTTATTGGGCTCTGCAAGGAACAAAAACATTCGTCTGAAATGAACGTCGCAAAGGGAAGAAAACATATCATTCAGATGGAGGAGGCACGTCCGCAGTCAGTCAGCTGGGAGCAGTTGAAGGAAATGTTCGAAGTGAACTTGAAGGCGGTTTTATGAAGCGTGGTGGAGTAATTTGAGGCAATTCAAGAGGCACGCCACAAGGTGGGGCACTTTGGCCCTTGCTTTAGTCACTCAATGAAGCTTTAATGCGAAGGAATGGAACCAACCTTTGCTGGGTTCTGAAAAACTCGACAGAAAAGGGTCACTGACTGAACTCTCCCAAGAAATTTAATGGAAACGAAGAAAATGGTGGACAGTAGGACCCTAACCACCTGCGAGACCACCAAGAAATTTATTGGAAACAAAGAAAATGGTGGACAACAGGACCCTATCCACCTGCGAGACCACTCGAACAAGTTGGTGGAGTAATTTGAGGCAATTCAAGAGGCACGCTGCAAGGTGGAGTCATCTGGCCCGTGCGAGACCACTGGAACAAGCTAAAACCGATAAACTCCTTCAGTGCGACGGTAGCAGTTGGAGAGCGCGAGTCATAGTCTATGAAAATGGACAGCCATCACTCGAACGCGAACCCTCTCGTCGTACGTCTACCATTCGACTGGCATCCAGGAAATCCATGACCTACAAGGAATGTATGGAGCACCTTTGTGGCACTCTTTGCTCCTGGTAAGTTCTGTTAACAGAATGTCGTGCGTACAACGTGTCGGATGTCTGCAATGGCCCCTGTTCTCTCTCTCTCGCTCTCTCTCTCTCTGTTTGTCTCTCTCTCTTTGTCTGTTTCTTCAGCCGAATTTCACATCCAATTCATCTTTGATGGCTATTCTTTTGCATACTCTCCCGATGACTGCACCTTATCAAAGGCCCTTACATTGTGCACTGCCGGGAGGACAGGAATATGAGGCAGTCCTCCAGATGGTCATTTGACGTGACATGACAGAACCGAGTGCAACGGTGCCCGAGAGAGGGGGATGTGGATTCAGGAGTGAGTTATCTGCTTGGGAGTGTGGGGAAGTTGGCTACTGTGCGTATTGCTGAGCTCCTGTTTTTGAGAGGGGAAGGGGTTCCCTGTTGTGGAAGGAGGCATCTGCTGCTGTTGCTGCTTGGGGAGTGAACAATTGAGAACTGGTTGAGGGCACCTTGCCACAACCCGATTCTTAGCCCCAAATAGGGAGCCTGCTGCGTGGTGCTGCTCGCCTGTTGATTTCCACTGTTCATGGCATAATGTCTGAGCATGACAGCAATAAACATCGAATCTCGCTGAAATCTCGATTAAGATTTTGTTTAATTATCTTAACGGTGGTCAACTGGAGCAGAGTCAACTCCCGACTGCCAACAAATCAGGGCATACCTTCGATTTCGAGTCGAAATCGAAAAACATCCCACGACGCCATGTAGAAGTGATTGCAGAGATTCAGAGATTCAGAGATTCAGAGATTCAGAGAGAGAGAGAGATGAATTCCGCGCGCACTGAGAGACTGAACGAATGTCCTCTCTGTATTCCTGTTTGCCGGACATCACTTGGAACACCGTGAATTGTCTGTCGTCTGTTGCTACCCCACATTCCTCCCCCCCTCCTCTGATATTGATGAGATATTAAGATGATACCCATTGTGGGATATGACCAAGACCAAGAGCAAGACAGAACCGGCCCCCAAAATTGTTCCATTCACTTCGACCACGTGGCACATGCCTCAAGCCCTATTGTGCGGCCTGGTCGCCTGATCTCAATACTACGGCATGTGTGTAAAAACCGCCTCCGAACGTGTTGTTTTGAAAACAAAACAATCAATTAAGCACGTGGACGCCACCGGGTTGGTTTCCGATTGCCGTTGTATTTGCTAGACGACGTTGTATTTTCACGAACCGCTACGACATCAATGCCCACATCCAGTCCAGGGTCGTGATGTTCTTCTGGTGGTATTTTACAGCGGTTGCAGGACTCACTCAGAGGGGTGTTGTTATTGCTGCCTTTTTTGAAATTACCGTTGTCTGTGATGTCATCGACTGGGGAAAGCTGTCAGCGCAGGGGAAAAGTTGTCAGCGCAGGGGAAAGTTTAAATTTTTGAGTTGCCAATGGACTGTGCTTCTCGATCTGAATGCCTGGTAAGCAGATTTTCTAAAACCTGAATTTACAGTGTTTATCCACCGCGAGGAGGGTGAGGGACTTGGTAGTATTTTACAGCGGTTGCAGGACTCACTCAGAGGGGTGTTGTTGTTGCTGCCTTTTTTGAAATTACCGTTACCTGTGATGTCATCGACTGGGGAAAGCTGTCAGCGCAGAAGAAAGTTTGTCAGCACAGGGGAAAGTTGTCAGCGCAGGAGAAAGTTGTCAGCGCAGGGGAAAGTTGTCAGCGCAGGGGAAAGTTGTCAGCGCAGGGGAAAGTTGTCAGCGCAGGGGAAAGTTTGTCAGTACAGGGGAAAGTTGTCAGCACAGGGGAATGTTTAAATTTTTGAGTGGACTGTGCTTCTCGATCTGAATGCCTGGTAAGCTGATTTTCTAAAACGTGCATTTACAGTGTTCGCCCACCGCGAGGAGGGTGGGTGACGCGTCAGGGCCCGAATTTCTCCTCCCTCATCTCCCGAAATCCCAGCAACAGGCGATCAGCAATAGCAGATGGTGAACGCTGAATAGCTGAATATCGCTTGAGGGGGATTCCCCTACATATCCCCTCCGGAAAAGGGGAACGAATGCAGTGCGGAATTAAGAGCATAAGTGATGAACTTCTGAATCCGGATTGAGTGAGCCAGTGACAGTAGTCCGGATGAAATGTTGAGCACGGCGAAGGCGCTCTTGACTTCTGCACACAACCGATTGGACACTCTTCAATCCGGTGAAATTAAAATATTGAGTGAATTTTGTAAGCGAAGGGACTCTTGCGATGCTATCTTATTGCCTTTGCAATCTTGATGATGCGGCGAGCTCGATGCGACGAGTAAAATGCTGAATAACTTCTGCGATGAATTCGATACGATGAGTAAAATGTTGAACCATGAGGCCTGTGATACATTTAACAGACTGAAACTGAGCAAATTCATCACATCGAATATTCTGCAGACCTGCTCATGACGACCGTTTTTCAACAAAAAAAAAAACATAGAATGCTATGTATCATGTCACTCAACTACCAGGCGAACATGACTAACAATGAGTTATCCTTGACACTTTTGAGACATCGTGTCTGAATACTCACTCATATTCTATGCTACTCAATGCTCTTTCCGCGATGTAAGCTGAAAGAAACATAGCAGGAGAGCGAATGTGACGTATTTGCAGTATGAACTCGTGCGTACTCGTATGAGTATGATTCTGTATGTTGGATGGGTATAGCTTAAATTCTTACAGAAGTCGCCTGTTAGTTGACCGTATGAACTCATGTCAAAAAGTAACCAGAAGCATAGTTCAATTTCAAAGGGTCCATATAGAAACCTAAGGAGAATTCAGCTCTCAACTAACGTTTGCATGCATAGAGAGGGGTTCATTCATCCCTCACGCATAAGTAGGCAAGGATGAGCGAACTTAACGAAACTTAACGAAACTAAGCAAAACGGTTACTATAGTCACAGAGCCTCATAGGTAGGCAAAGATAAACGAACTCAACGAAACTTAACGAACTTAACGAAACTAAGTAAAAAGTTACTATATTCACAGAGTATCATAAAAAGACAAGGATGGACGAATTTAAAGAACTTAACAAAATTTAACGAACTTAACGAAGCTGAACGAAACGGTTACCTATGGTCACAGTGTACCATTTTTGTGTATTCGCTTGCTTCCTTAAAATTTCGTATGGCCATTATAGTTCCCCCCTTAGTTGTATTGCCAGAATGACAACATCCATTACAGTACAGTACAAACTTTCCGCTTTACTCATCGCTTCTTTTCGCTTTTATTCGCGTCCGCAGATGAAGTTTTTTCTCTTTTTACAGAGAGAAAGGGAGAATTTTCCACTATTTTTCAAACTCCACGCTGAAAAGGACGATGACTCTCTTGCAATGCCTACTGTATGCAGTGTTATTGCTATACCCGAACAGTACCACATTCGAAGATGGAAAACAGGAGTGTTCCGCAAGGAGCTGATCGCTCTCTTACAGCTGCAGCGGTTGGGGGTAGTTTCCTGACGCTCTTGGTGCCAGAAAGAGAGGAAGAGAGAGTACACCGGACCTCTGACAAACTCATCAGTGGGGGATGTCTGAAATCGTCCAATCTGGCATCAGAATCTTTCAGCCCTACGATTGCTATCAGCTACTGTGCTCTTTGGAGTTCCACAAACTGCCTCCGAAATATGATACTCCCCTCAAAATTTGAATTGATGCTCCAAACCTTAACGGTGTCCCCCGAAGTGCCTCCATCAAATGTCCCGTGCTGACGAAGTTAAGAGAAGCTTCTTGCACCTGTGCTGATACAGCTTGTTGCCTGGTAATTTGATTTTGATGAAATGTCTTTCACTCTTCATTTTAAGAGAATCCTCACTGTCGTCTGTAGACAAACTCCCACGTCTGTCTCACTTCCCTGTAAATTTTCCTGACCGCCATCTCGCTATGTTCGCCTAATATTGACGAACAGAAAATGCAATTTTGGGATCTACAGTGAAAAGTTTACTGGAAAGGAACCGGTCCTGGTTTAGCCTTGACACTGTTGCTGTGTTCTGAGTTCTTGTGCCACCATGCGGTTCTCTCTCTCTCTCTCTGCAGGGAGAAGCAAAAGGAAAATGATTTGTCTGCATGTAGCCCAGCCAGTGGAGGAGGAGGAGAGGAATATGTCCCGGTTTCTTTTCCACTGCAAGAAGGTGTGCTGGTTAATTGATTCTGTGAGCCTGGTCAGTGCTGCACACGATAAAAGTGAGACTTTGCAAATCTGTCTGTCTGTGGCAGCGGAGAAAGCGTAAGACTTCACCTTTCACTTTTACTTTCACTTTTTTCTGTTCTCGTGGTTCGATGGAAATTTGCGACGAAATTTGCTGCGTGAGCTAGAGTTGAAAGTCTGCTGAGGCCTGTCAGCAAGTCTCTAGTCTCTGTAGACAGCTCTGTCAGCTTTTGTAAGCTGCACAGCGGATGGTGGGGAATGTTTAAATCAAAAAGAGGCCTTCTATCGTTGCATACGCACAGCACGTGGCGGTCAATGCAGACTGCACTGAATTCCCGACAAAAAAAGAATTATTTCTTTCAAATTTCGAACCCAGCGTTCAGAGGGGAACACAAGTCTCCACCTCGACGGACGCACCTCTCCGATGTGAGCCTTTCCTTTCTCTTTTGCAAGAAAGAGTAATTAAGGGGGGGGGGGGGGGGGGCATCATAGACTTTCGATTTCCCATCAAAACGAATCCACTCGGCGCCCAGAAGCCGATGGGCGTCTGGCTACTCTTTCTGTTGTTCGTGACGAGGCAATTTTCCACCAGGGGGAGGTCGGGCTTAAGTAAGAGCAATCAGCTTAAAAAGAAAGAGACACTTGTTGAGTGGCAGCGGATGAGAAAGTAAAGAGATCGGACATCAACAGAAGTCGAGTTCCCTTTTCTTTCAGTTGGAACTTGAATTTTATGCGGATGGGTATTCATGCAGAAAAGGGGGGTTTTTTTTGTTGTTGTTGAGCAGCGGGAGGGATGCAACGAATGGACTCTTGCTTGATGAGGCTTGACATTCCATGGGAGGATGCAAAGGTCATCCGCTTGATGCAACGATGTGCAAGAAAATCTTGCGAACTTCGTCAGATTTTTAAGCTCTTCAGCTGGGCTTTCCCAGCTCAGTCAGCTCTGTCCATTCCCGACTGTTGCTTCGGTCAGCAGCTCCCTAGGTTTACCGAACTCAAGATAGCCCTGCCAGCTTCACTTTTCTCAGCTGCCGCCCTTCCCCCAGATCGCTCCAACGGATGCTTGCTCTGTAGGCTCTTTTCATCTTCACAAACCAAACCCAAGGTCATTCGTTAGTCCGTTTAGCTGCACTCGGCGGTCTCTTTTCAACCGGGCCTCACTTCTCCACTCAAACAAAGAGCATTAAACTCAAATTGTTCGTTTTTTTTTTTTTTTTTTTAATCGCATCCGAGTGATAAGAGGCTTCAAAATCTCTTCCAATTATGGTCCGGCTAGTGTGTAGCTCTTTCTTCGCAAACTTAAGCGTGCTCTTACGTGCGTGCCTGTGTGTGTGTGTTTGTGTGTGTTTGCCGGCCCTGGCCCGGGCTAACATCCGGTGAAATTATTTGCGAAGAGCAATCGTCCAATTGTGCAGAATTGCCTGCGTCAATTCATGGGCGCCTGGTGGAATTATTTTGACAATAAATTTTAGTTTTCTCTTCCGTCAATTCATCTCTTGAAACCCCCTTTCATCCTTGAGATTGAACACAGACACACACTCATTTCATGTGTTTGCGCGGGTTGACAAGGCGCCCGTTGTCCAGGGGGAATACCTGGGCGGTTGGAAGCGATTTTCGACTGCTCTTCAATTGAAGAGAAACTTCTGCACCCACCCGCCACCGCCAAGGTGAACCACCCAATTAGCCACGGATATAAATCGAAGAGGCGTTGAGTCATGGGATCACATGAGTGATGCAAGGACGACGATGAAGGCTTCGCAAAAACCGTGGACACGTGGCATTTCAAGGGCGCGGTGTGTGAGAGATCCCCTTCCCACTTCCCTGCGGCACACACTTGTGTACATGAGGTATTGGGTGAAAAATGAGCTGCAATATTCAAGGAGATTGTGCTCCATCACTGGTGCCGTTGTGGTGCTGGGGATATGTGCATCGACTAGGTGAGACTAAGTCTAGGTTCAAATCCAAATTTTTCATCCGGCTGATGTTGGTCTAAGCGCCGCCGTGGCGTCCGCCCACTAGACTTTCAAGTCTATGTTCAAATCCCAAGTAGCATAAGTAGGCAAATGTGAACGAACTTAACGAAATTTAACGAACCTTAACGAAACTAAGTTAAACGGTTACTACAGTTACAGAGAGTCATAGACAGACATGAATAAATGAACTTAACGAACTTAACGAAACTTAATGAAACAAGACAAATCGTTAACTATAGTCACAGAGTATCATAAGTGGGCAAGAATGAAAGAAGAACGAACTTAACGAAACTTAACGAAACTTAACGGAACTAAGCAATCGTTTACTATAGTCACAGAGTATCATAAGTGATCAAGAATAAACAAATTTAATAACACTTAACGAACTTAACGAAACGGAACGAAGCGGTTACTATGGTCGGAGGTTCTTTCTCTAGCCTTTTTTCACTCATGTTAACCCCATCAAAGAGCAACTGACAGTCCTCTAGGAATCCTAGGAATTTTTTGAATGAATTAATCTTCTATAATTTTCCAAAAACAGTTGGAAACTGTTGCATTTTCGAAGGATCCAACGATTTGAAAAATCATATGATCTCCCTGTGACATTTCTGCCTTCTTCCACTCTCATGTAAACACCCGTTTTAGGGTCTCTCCAAAGCATCCATCTAGTCCTCTATCGCTGCCCTCATAAACATACTCAACGTTCATATGCAACATTCTTCCACGGAGGAGTTGCTTGCATCCCCCTTCAAAAAAACCCTCATCCACGACGCTGCCACCATCCATAACCACTGCCATCAAGCAACAATTACAGACTGAGAACCGCTTTGGTATGAGAGCCAACACCCGTCGTCGACATCGTGCGCAGTTCGATTGTGTTACATGTCGAATCATGGTCACAAACCACCACCACCATCACCATCACCATCACCACTACCATTGCATCGGCTGCACATCCTTGGGAATGGGAGTCTCTCACTCTGGCAAGGCCGCACCTCTAATGCACTTCAAGAAAACAGCCCCCGAATGAAAAGAAAGAAAAAAAAACTTCACTCGAGGGTGCATAACAGAACCCCGCCCTTTTTCTAAGAAGGCCTGACACGGGACTACCAAACAGTGAGTCGAAAGGACTTACGATTGGAAGAAGAAGAATAAAATACGCCCTCCAACGAGAGATGATGGATGTTGTGGCGATTAAAATAGTTAAACAGACCCAGGATGATGAGCTGTTGCTGTTTGCTGTCAACAGTTGACGAAATGAATTTATTTTGTTTGCCGCTAGGTGGCGTTTAGGGATTCAGAAGCTTCTGGTTGATTAAAAATTGTTTCATTTGAGTGCTTTTAAGGAGCCAACAATAAGGGCCGTACAAATAGGGCCATACCACAAGGGGCCATAAGGGCCGTACAAAAAGTGAAGCCCGTGTCGTAACTAAACGAAAGGTAACCAGAAGCATCGTCCAATTTCAAAGTGTCCATGATTTCATATAGAAACTTAAGGAGAATTCAGCTGTCAACTGACATTTGCATACGTAGAGAGTGATTCATTCATCGCTCATGCATAAGTAGGCAAGGATGAGCGAACTTAACGAACTTAACGAAACTGTTACTACAGTCACAAAGTATCAGAAGTAGGCAAGGATGAACGAACTTAACAAAACTAAGCGAAACGGTTATTATAGTCACGAAGCTCAACGAATTTAACGAAACTCAACGAAGCGCTTACTATGGCCGCATGGTATCATTTTGGTGTATTCAATTCAGTTCTCTTAACTTTCTGTACGGTCATTAAGGTTGGCCCTTAAGCCTGTTTCTAAGCCTTGCTCTGATTGAGGACCTGGTCCTTACTTTGAGTTCCAAAGTCACCAGCTTCCACTCCGGCTTACGCCAAGAAGTCCAGTCGCAGCCTCCGCTCAGCTTTGATTCTCCGGTATCCCACCGGTTGATCGAGTATCTCATCCGAGAGTTCACAGCGTGGAGATGTCAAAATCTCTGTCGGTTCTGAGGTTATATCTCTGATCAACAACTGGTCCTCTTTGGAGAGCGTGTGTCCAGCGTTTAAGACAAAAATGGCAGATATAAATCAAATCTGTCACGAGAGACGAGCTTGAGATGCAAGAATAGCTTGGCCTTTTGCAACTTATAGGCTCGTACGAAGCCACTGTTTGGGGATATATCTCTCGTATGACTTCAGGCTGACTGGGAGGGGTTGAAGCAAGTGTCAGGCGGTGGTTTTGGAGATATAAGTGCTTCAGTGTGGGAGACTAACTGAAAAGACCGAGACCGAGTGAAGGGTGAGATGTCAAGTTGGTACATGTTGCAGGACGATAGCGTTGTTGGCATAGTTGGTAAGTGCGTATCGACTACTGTGCTCTAGTCTAGGTTTGATTCCCCCGACACCGGCACCTTTTCTCTCGACCAAGGGATTCTCTTGAGATTGTCCATGTCTCTGCGTCATAGAGCAGGACAAGGGATGATCAAGGTGTTGTCCTTCGAGAGACGACACTACATAATCTCCTCCAAAAACTGATTAAAATTTCCCCCTCGACGCACTGGGATATGACTCAAAAGCAAAAGGATGTTCTAAACATGATACCAATGATAAGCCATTGATTGTCCATGTCTCAAGACAGGAATGATCAAGCTCTGTCCTTCGAGACAGGACTCTACTCGATAACAGTTTCACCAGAGGGTGAACATCATTTTTGCCCATAGAACCTCTCCATTTCCTCTATGGCGTGCTCTTTCTTTTCTCTTCCCGAGAAACCGAATCCCAGGTGCGGTTGCATGCTTAACGTAGAAAGACAACAAGCCGGGTGCCTTCCCCTACGTTCCTTTGTGCAGAGCTCAAGAAACTAATTCCAACAGCCCAGTGGTATGCAAAGATCTTCACAGAGCAAATGGCACCATCACCTGGTTCACAAACAGTGGAAATTCACAGAAAAATTATTGCATACCTTTCGGCTGTTGTCAACAAGACATGGAAAATTTAAATTTCAATTTTTTTCAAAATTTCAAGGATTTCGAATGCAATTTTTGATTGAATTCACTTCATTCATCATGTCCACACCCAGCCCAACACATCTCAGGTGAAATTTTGGTTAAAACACCAAGAAAATCGACTTTGAAAAAAATGACATGTGCCACACGAAAAAATGAAGTAAATTGAGAATACAATTGGGTCGCCATTTTTTGGTGAAAAACAAACAATTTCGGAGTCGTCTTGATGATTGGACAAATTTTGTTAAAGGATTTTCTCGCGAACTAGGATGAATTGAAGGATGCGGAATATGAGGATTGAAAGGAAATTGAATGTAGATGCGGATTGTGGGAAAAAATTTTAACGAGAGTCACGGGGTTGGGTTTTTAGAAGCGATTTTTGGGAGATTCTCTCTCAAAAGTGAGCTTGGAAAATGTGAGGGATTCTTAAAGGATTTTCTCGAGAACTAGGACGAGTTGGGGGATGTGAGATATCAGAATGGAAAGGGAATTTAATGTAGATGTGAATGAAGGTAAGATTTTGTGACGGGACTCATCGGGTTGGTTTTTTAGAAACGATTTTTGACAGCCTCTTTCAAAAAGTGATCTTGGAAGACGTGGTGTTTTCTGAAGGGATTTTCTCGACAACTAGGACGAGTTGAAGGATGTGAGATACCACAATGGATAGGGAATTCAAGGTAGATGTGAAATGAGGTGCGAATTTGTCACGGGAGTGCGGTGGTTGGGGATTTGGAAGCGAAATGCATGGGGTCTCATTTTTAGGGCATACATTTAGGGTGTTTTGAAGACGTGATGTTTTCTGAAAGGATTTTCTAGATTATTAGGACGAGTTATGAGATGAGCGATATCAGAATGGGTAGGAAATTAAATGTAGAAGGGCGACTTTTTAACGAGGGCTAACTAGATGTCTGTTGAGAATTGAAGTTCTGGGGATCCATTTTTGGCATATTTTGGAGGGCATCATGTCTTTTGGAGGGATTTTCTCGAACTTAACGAAACTTAACGAGACTAAGAGAAGCCGTTACTATAGTCACAGAGTATCATAAGCAGACAAGGAAGAACAAACTTAACTAAAATTAAGGAAACTTAACGAATTTAATGAAACTTAACGAACTTAACGAAACTCAACGAAGCGGTTACTATGGCCGCATCGTATCATTTTTGTGTATTCACTTTGCTGCTTAAGATCTCTTAAAAATTGAAAGAAAATTTATGGGAGAAGAGTAGTTTTTTGAGATTTTGGTACGGGAATGACATACAGTCGCATCCCTCTAAATCGAACTTTCTCTAAGTCGAATTTTCTCTAAGTCGAACTTTCTCCAAGTCGAACTTTCTTTAAGTCGAACTTTCTCTAAGTCGAATTTCTTCTTTTTTTCCATCGTTCTCTTCAATTTTCTAAACGAAAAACCATTTTATACGTCGAACTCGAACTAATTTTGTTATCCCGTGAAAATTCGACTTAGAAGGAGGCGAAATCTTCGAGGGAAGATTTGTATGAGAATTTAGTCAAGCCAGGCTTAGGTCCATCTTAGATCCTAAATTTGGCTTCTTTTGAACCAGGCTCAGGTTCACCTACGATTCAAGATTTGGCTTCTCTTGAACCACGCTTAAGTTCATCTTCAGACTTGGCTTCTTTTGAACCAGGCCCAAGTCCATCTTCGATTCAAGATTTGGCTAGTTTCGAACCAGGCTTAAGTCCGTCTTCGACTCAAGATGAACATGAAATTGGCTGACATGAAATTGAGGAAATAGAGAGGAATTTCGAATAAGAATGTCTCGAAATTTTACCAGAAATATCTGTCATTGCTCTGGGCAAACAAAAATAAGGTCAGCGAACGCATTGACGTGGTCAAAGTCTTCGGACATGAGCTGCTGAGCTGTTGAAGCCATTGGAATCTTCTTCTTCCTCTAGTGGCGCTACAGTCCGGGGTGGACCTGGGCCTCAATCTCCCGCATACTCCACCTATGGATTGATCTCCAAGCATGGCTTATGTCCTTCTTCTTAAGATCTCATCAAAAATGTTGCTTAAAAAGGTCGCAAGAGTCTCAGGGGGAATCAAGACAAATAATTGAAACAGACGTTCAAGAAGCTATTGATTTGGCCAGGCACCTGGTTGACGCACACTTGACTCTCTCTTGTTCAAAAAAAGATGAAAATGACTACTAAATTCGAATACAATTGACATTTTCCTAAAGACCTTAATTTCGACAATTTCCCTTCGATTATCTTTCCCCAAAAAAATGTCATCTCACGTTGCATCGAATCCCCAGACAAGAGCAGATCCCCCCCCCCCACTCCCCAATCATTTCAAAGGACAAAGGATGTAACCTGTTTTGTGCATGTTTAATAGCATCTTTCTTGTAATTACTTTTACCCATAGCAGTTTTCTCCTCCTCTCCCTCAGTGGCTTTCAATTTCATAGTCTCCTCCTTCGAGACTGCACTAAACACAAAAAAAAAAAAAAACAGAAAAAATGTATTAATACCCTTCCCACCGCCTGCTGGCTCACAACAATTTCCGTTTTGAATTGTTTTATAGTCCACCCATTCACCACCACGATGGGAAATTTTGTTTTGTTCCTAGTCTCCTATTCCCATCTCCTTTCGCCTCTCTCTCTCTCTCACTCTCTGATGCACCTCCTCTCGTTCGCTCTGTCTCTATTGCCTATGTTGGGCTTGAGTAAACAAGTGCATACCAGGAATATACACGTACACAGGAGTGTGCGCGCATATAACGCAACAAAACACAATCCTAGTTGCTATCGTTGTTGTCGGCGCATCGACCATGGGAAGATGTAGTTTTGCTCCCAAAAAAAAAAACAGAAACAATTGACAACAGTCTACACATACACTCGCAGACACACCCACCTCCAGTGCCGCCTCACGCATACACATCGCATAGCATCGTTGCAAGGAGTAGCGCAACTGTTAATTATTATTTTCTTACAACTTTCCCACCGTGCGCCACCCCACCCCCTCCCGTCTGTACATAAACCAAACGAAAGCAATACTCTCTTGTGCACACACATATGCAGATGCAGCGGCGGCGTAGCATCCCTTGGTATTGGGGGGTGTGTTTATTCATTCTTTGTTATTGTTACTCCTGCTCCTGGTGGTGCACTCCTTCTGCTGGTGGTTTGCTGCTTCTATTGATGGTTTTGTGTTGTTACTATTAGCTTGTGTTGTTTTTCATTTTGTGTTTCATTGTGTTGGTGTGTACTCTTCTAATACTCGTCCCCCATTTTTCTCTATCTCTCTCTTCCTCTCTCTATCTATTCCTTGCCTTCGCTCAGTCTCTCTCTCTCTCTTGTTCGTTCTGTTTAAAATATTTCCTGAATTGTTTTGCATTGAAAAGAGGTAGTTGTTGCAGTTTTTGTCTCGACCACCATTCCCTTAGACCATTTCCAACTTCCCGCCTCTTCAACAAGCTGAAGGGGTGATGGGGGGAGGGGTGAATCAACAGTATGGGCTTTACTTTAAGTTCATTCTTCACGCTTGCCATGGGTGTCGTTTAAAACGCGCTTAAAATAACGCCAGGACTGCGTGCATTTGGCAAGTGGAAGCCACAAAGAACAAGTTTAAGAGATTTTCTAGTCCAGTTTTGGAGTTTTTGAGGTCAAGCCCAAGCTGGTGCTTGAGGAATCGAAGATGGACCAAAGCCTGGCTCAAAAGATTGACTGAATTCTCATACAAATCTTCTGGTTCTGAGGCTCTGCTTCATTGGTCAAGCTCAAGCTTGGTTTAAAACAAGTCAAACCTGGAGTCGAAGATGGACCTAAGCCTGGTTCAAGAGAAGCCAAATTTTGAGTCGAAGACGGACCTATGCCTGGTTCAAAAGAAGCCAAGTCTGGAGTCGAAGATGGACCTGAGCCTGGTTCAAAAAGAGCCAAATCTGGAGTCGAAGATGGACCTGAGCCTGGTTCAAGAGAAGCCAATTCCGAAGATGGACTCAAGCCTGGTTCAAAAGAAACGAAATCTGGAGTCGAAGATGGACCTGATTCTGGTTCAAAAGGAGCCAAATCTTGGGTCGAAGACGGGCTTAAGCCTGGTTCAAGAGAAGCCAAATCTGGAGTCGAAGATGGACTTAAGCCTGGTTCAAAAAGAGCCAAATCTGGAGTCGAAGATGGACTCAAGCCTGGTTCAAAAGAAGCCACATCTGGAGTCGAAGATGGACCTGAGCCTGGCTCAAAAGAGGCCAAGTCCGAAGATGGCATCAAGCCTGGTTCAAAAGAAGCCAAATCTGGAGTCAAAGATGGACCTAAGCCTGGCTTAACTGAATTCTCATACAAATCTTCTGGTTCTGGAGACCTTGCTTTAGACCTGGGACGTAGACCATTCCCCTCATCAACTTGGCCTTCGCCTAAGCCAAAAGTCAAGACTTTCCTTGGAACAGTTTTCGCTTTCGACCCTTAGAGTAGCTCTCAGTTCGCCTTCGTTGTCAAGGACGCCACTGTCCCTCACGCCCACAGGAATTATTTCAAATTAAGCCTCCCTCCCCCTCCCCTCGAAACAACTGAGAGTTTGTTCCACTTTAACACTGCACAACGACAACAACTGCATGTATCTCTACACACATCAACACAACACCACCACCACAGCAGCACCAGAAGGGGGGGCGGGGGGGGTTTGTAGATGGGAGCTAGAGAAACAGGAGCAAGTAGTGTAAGCATACGGCTCTTATGAACAGCAATAGCAATAGAAATTTGCCAACAAACGAGCACTAAACAAGCAAAAAGCAAAATAGAGGACGATCCCTAAATGTGGAGCCCAACGCATTTGAGCAGTGAGTCTCGCACTCACTCTCGCTCGCTCACTCACACGCTGGCATCGTCTATTGAAATTTAGCCGCTACCCCCAACCCATCGGGTGCATGGTCACGAACCAGGCAAAGCCACGAAACATCAGCCTCACTCGCTTCAAATGCAACGCTTCGTTTGTGTGCCAGTGTTTGTTATGTGTGTCACTCTGCCGCTGTGTGTGTGCGTGAGTGAATGTATCGCAGCGGTATCCACAATACAACAGCACAGCTATTTCCTAGTTTGTGTATAAACTCGTGCAATAAACTGCTAAACTAATAGTTCCCACAAGGATAATCCTTCCTTGTTGCACCCACACTGGCTTTGGTTTATTTGCTGGCAGTCGCATTCTCGTCCCCTCGTCTCGTCTCGTCCCCACTTTACGGTTGGATCATGGAAATTATGAGCCGTCTTTTTGGTCCTTTTTTGTGGCCCACTGACGGTGGTGGTTCCTCTGTACGGTATTGCGCATGAGTTTGTGTACATGCAAGGTAACAACAACAATAAACATAAATACAAGATACATAAAGCAGAGCAGAGGTAATTCTACTTCATTCCCATTCAATACAACAACCGGCCTACCACCCACCGCCACCAGTGATTCTGGCACAGTGCCATGCCATCGTATGGCTTCGATATGCAATTCGATTCACTTACACACAGGCACGAGTACAAGCTTGCAGGAAGCGCAGGAAGAAAAGGAAGCCTGAGAAAAGGGGCAAAGGGGCAAAGGGGCAAAGGAGGGGGTGAGATTGCGAGTTTGTGAAGAAAAAAGAAGTCATTTTTTGCTGCACGCCGTTACAAAGGACGATTGTATTACTTTGGCATAGGGTAAGGGATGTAACGTTGCGTTCAGAATGCAAATGCTGATGAAAATGATTCTATGTGACTGTAGTAAACGTTTTGTTTAGTTTCGTTAAGTTCGTTAAGTTTCGTTAAGTTTCTTTAAGTCCGTTCATCCTTGCCTACGTATGATACTCTTTCACTTAGTTACCATATCGTTAAGTTCGTTAAGTTCATTTATTCATGTCTGTCTATGATTCTCTGTAACTGTAGTAACCATTTAACTTAGTTTCGTTAAGGTTCGTTAAGTTTCGTTAAGTTCGTTCACATTTGCATACTTATGATACTCTCTCTATAGCAACCGTTTCGCTTACTTTCAGTAATTTTCGTTAAGTCTGTTCATCATTGCCTGCTTATGATACTCTATGACTTAGTAACCGTTTCACTTAGTTTCGTTAAGTTCGTTCATCCTTGCTTACTTATGATACCCTGCGACTATAGTAATCGTTTCGCTTAGCTTCGTTAAGTTCGTTAAGTTTCGTTAAGTTTGTTCATCCTTACCTACTTATGATACTCTGTGACTATAGAAACCGTTCGTTAAGTTTTGTTAAGTTCGTTAAATTTCCTTAAATTCATTCATCCTTGCCTCCTTATGATACTGTGTGACTTAGTAACCATTTCGCTCAGTTTCGTTAAGTTCGTTAAGTTTCGTTAAGTTAATTTATTCTTGTCTACCTATGATTCTCTGTAACTATAGTAACCGTTTCACTTAGTTTCGTTAAGTTCGTTAAGTTTCGTTAAGTTTCGTTAAGTTCGTTCACCCTCGCCAATAATGCGTGAGCCATGTATAAAACCTAGGCATGCCGACTGAAGACTTAATTTGCTCAAAAATTCGCAAACTATTGCATATCTACCCTATCCACCATCAGGCTCATAAGGACCTCTTGTAGCTGCTCTCTGTTACTCTCTACTTCTGCTTTGCCTGTCTGTGTCTATGTTCCATAAATATTCTGTTTTCCTTAAGAGCATTCAACATTGTTGTGTCAGAATGCTTTTCTAAAGATAACCAACCATACAGCCTCTCCCCCTCTTCCTCCCTGCCACCCCATCGTAGTGATCTTTGTATGTGAGAGAATTCCATCGCTCTGTGCATTGTTGTGTGTGTCTCTCTGGGGGTGTGAGGGCGGGAGGAGCATGTACTCCAAGTTCCCATATATTCTTTGCTTAGAGTTGTGCTTTAGTTGTTTCATTATATTTTAAATTTTATTTTTTTATTTTTTGTTTTGTGTAGAGTGAGAGAGAGAAAGAGGGAAAGAGAGTTAGAGAGAGATGGAGAAAGAGTAGGGGATAAAGCTAGAAGAAGCAGGGGATGGGGGTCTTTCTTTAATTTGCGACCAAGTCAAGATCGGGAAGAGGGACTATGATGCGCGCATCGGTTGCAACCTTAAGATGTATAGAGCTAACGATGTTCTGTATATACAGTGCACTTCTCTTTCTCTCAGTCCCTTTTGTTTGACGGTCTTCCTATTTTATGAAGGAATGAGAAGAGGGGTATATTGTGGATCTAACGTTTGTTTGGATAGGCCAAGCAAAATGTATGGGGACAAGGACGTCGTGCATCTTTAAGGGTGACTAAGGATGATTTTTAACGATGATTTTTAAGTTTTGAAGCTTTAAAGACAGTCTTCAGTCTACAGGCCAACCAGGGCTTGACGGGTATGATGGTCAATTTACAGAAGGAGCGATTGTTTCAGTAGCGGGAGATCTATAAATTCGCGGAAGTCGTAGATGACTCAAAATTTGGGTTCATTCACAATGAAACGCATACACAATCGTCAACATTACATGCTGAAGTCATTCGGGCGCCACAAAGTGGCTGTAAAATTTGATGCTCAGCAGCGGCAGAGCTCTGAATTCGCCGCAGTCATCAATCAACTCTATAGTCGGTAACGTCGGGATGCAGTCCATAGTCGCTCCAGCCGCTACTTTGGTCGCCGCAGTCATTGCAGAGCTTTAAGCCGCTAATTCATAGAATCTGCGATCTTCTCAGTGAAGACAGAGTCCATGGACGCAATAAGGTTGAGGCAGTCGGGTCAAGATCCATGCTCTTGAGGCGAAAATGGAGTCTAGAGCGAGAGCATGGATTCTGCCCCGACTGTCTCGACCATATTGCGTCTATGGACTCTGTCTTCACTGACAAGATCCCAATAATCGCTGGTCCACCTAATATCCCTTCAAGACCTGCCGTAATACAGTTTAAAAACCATCGAAACTTCACCCCTGATCGTCGCCTTAGTGCGCCATGCACACAGCGCCTGTTGCATCGCCCCCTCCTCTCTTTTTGTTTTTTGCTACCAAATAAGTGCTGAAATAAAAACAAATATATTCTTAACATCAACCCCAATGTATTGTGAAACAGAAAAACACCCACACCCGTCGAGAGAGAGACAGCGAGTGAGAGAGAGCGAGAGAGAGTGAAAAAAGGAAGCTGGAGAGAATAGGATAAAACAGCATCATCATCGCATCCTGTAGTGCATTTTGAATGTATTTTGCTTTACCAAATACAAACGCAAGATAAAGCACTAACTTTACCGACCCATGAAGGTTGAAAGAGCGCAACATTCTGCGTGAGAGAGAGATGGGCGCGAAGGGAAATGGTTTTGGAACGCATTCTGCCGAAAAATATCCCATGCATACGTCGTTCTGGAGTTTGTAGAGTTGTTTCTTAAATGGAATGGGGTAGGGGAGGGGAAGGGAGAGGGGGGAGGGGGAGGAAGGGAGATGAGGGGGAGAGGGAGGAGGAGGATGAGGAGGTAAAGATGAAAGTTAGTTTCCGTGTTTTCCTTAGGGAGGCACGGAAATTCCCACACAGCATCTGAGTCGATCGAAGCGAATGTTTGTTGCTTGCCTGGATAAGACTTCATGAGAAGGAGGGAGATAGGGAACGAGAGAGAGAGAGAGAGAGAGAGAGACAGAGGAATGTGTGGGCGAATTTAGGGTGGGTGTATGTGTTTAGGTAGTCATGTTTATGTTGCTATTGCAAAAACTGCACTCCGGATCCTCTTTCAGTGTACACCATCAAAAACGAAAGGAGTCACTGTTTGGGCCCCACTCGATGATGGCGGAAGTTTGTCGGTGATGGTGATGGTGGTGGTGATGGTGGTGGTGGTGTTGGTGGTGATAGTAGGGATAAGTTAAATGCCAGAGCAACATAATAAAACAAACTGAAAGATACCCCCCCCCCCCCCCCCCACACACACAACAGCGGCAAAAAAGAAACAACGATTAATAACGTTGTCGCAAGCCATAATCATGGCTATAGACAACCACCCCTATCTCTCTCACTCTCTCTCTCTCTGTCTATCTGTGGCTGTTTATCCTCGACACCAAAAGGATACCAGTTCACTATCCACCAAAAACCCCCCAATCAGTTAATAATTTCGTGCATTTTTTTTTGTTTGACTCATTTTTAAAGCGCCTATTTTTGTTGCTCAACTTAACGGTAATTTCTAGTTTTTCCTCAAAACTAAGTTTGACTTTAGTCGCCCTATAACTGACCAAAATTTGATTAAAAAAAGTCAAAAAAAGACCAAATATTTGCATCAAAATTTCAATTCGAAGGTACGAGTATACCGTTGCATTTAAAAGTAGTGTGAGAAGATCTCTTTGAATTTGGTTGCAATTTCAAAATAAAAGCACAAACACACATACACCAAAACAGAGACTATGTTCGAACGAGAGAGAGAGGGAGAGTGAGAGTGAGAGAGACAGAAAAAACCCCAACAAAAGGATATAAACCCCAAGGATATACATAAAACACAATTTTTCTCTATTGCTTGCAAGAAGGTTGCCATGTAGTGGACAAAGGGAGGTGTGAGGTGGGGGGGGGGGGATGAGGTGTGGGGTGTACGGCGGGATGGGTAGCGTATAACGAAGCAGCAAAAAAATAAAAAATAAAAACAGTAAAAATGTTTGTTCATAAAACTATGGGGAATTGTGTGCTGCTTGTGCTGTATGTGTATGGTGTTGTTGCTATTTTGAAGTGTTTTCCCGTTTTTTGGCGTGTAGTAAGAATAGTCGTTGCGCCCCGTCGCACACAACACAGTTGGAGAGAAGCGCAGCACGAATGTGTTGTATGTTGTGTGTGTCTCCCTGGCCTCGGTTTAGTGCTTAATAATAGTGCTTAATTATTAAACATTCATTTCAAAAAAAAATACCAAAAAAAAAAAAAAAACGGTTACAAAAACGGTTAAACAAAACTCGGGTGCAACAAAAGAAATCAATCAATAATCAGTTTTCGTTCTTTTTTTTTTTCTTGTCTTGTCTTGTCTTCGCTGCTAAACAGGATACCAAAGGATTAACGTGGATTTTATTTTGGATTTAGAAAAAAAATAAATATTTTCTCTACAATTTTTGAAAAAAAAAAGAAAAAACAAAATCTCGATGGAACTGTGTGACTGGCCAAAGAAGAGGTAAGTCATGATGTGCGTGTGATGATGATTTCCTCTTTCTCTGAACCGTTGTGCCGTCGGTAAAAAAAAACGTTTTAATTTATATTTAAGACAAATTTCTTATGGTTTCATCTTTTATCGCGTCCAAAAATGAGGTGATGTCCTTTTGAAGAAAATTATTTGTCGGATATTTCAAGGAGTGTCCAGAGAGCTTTCGAATTGATATCCCTTATGAAAGGACATTTTTTTCCGGGTTTCTTTTTTTTTATGAATTCAATTTGCTCTTTTAAATCTCATTTTCCACTTCAATTCAATGGATTTGCTAAAGTTCCTTTGGTCTCCTTTGACCGAAAATTTGGTGCCTTCGACGATGTTCATCCAGAAGTCAGCAGCTACTCCTGCACGGTTTCCAATTCATGTCCTAGTGCCATTGTATCCTGGACACCCCACACATTCTCTTTTGTATTCCCAATCGTTGTTGTCAATTTTGAACAGAAAATTGCAAATTAAGTCGATATAACCCCTGTTCTCAAGTTTTAAGGACGAAATTTGGAATTTCGAAATCCTCCTCCAATTGTAATGACCCCTCTGCACATTCAGAGATCAGAAACAACCGAGTGAATATGCAAAAAATGATACTCTGTGACTCTACTAACTGTTTCGCTTAGTTCCGTTAAGTTCGTTAAGTTTCGTTAAGTTCGTCAAGTTCGTTAATCCTTGTTTACTTATTGCACTGTGACTATAGTAACCGTTTTGCTTAGTTTTGTTAAGTTCGTTAGGTTTCGTTAAGTTCGTTAAGTTTCTTTAAGTTCATTCACTGTTGTCTACTTCCATGGGAGCGATGAATGAATCACTTTCTACGTCTGCAAACGTCAGTTGAGGGCTGAATTCTCCTTAAGTTTGTCTCAGAACTTATGGACACTCTAAAATTTGACGATGCTTCTGGTTACTTTTCGTTCAGTTTTGACATAGGCTCAATTTTTCACTGTAATAGCCATCAGGAAATTCAGGATGGAATACATAAAGACAATACAATGTGACCACAGTAACCGCTTCGTTCACTTTTGCCTGCTTTCGGAGCTGTCTTGGCTTGTTAAAGCGTTTTATTCCGTGATCGATGATTGACTTCTTAAGAACATTTTAAAGACTTTCAGTTTCCTACAGACTACGTTGTGCATTCGTTAAGTTTCGATAAGTTCGTTCACTTTTCCCTGTTTTCGGCCCTGTCTTGGTTTGTCGAAGCATCTTACTCCGTGATCGATGAATGACTTGAGAACACAAACACTTTCTGTCCCCTACAGAGCAGCAGCAAGAGACCTGTCCCTCCATTCCCCAAAACCTGAGGACCAGAAAAGTTAAAGAAAAAAAAAATGTTTACGGTCTTCCGTCTCACTGCCCGTTGGCAGAATAGGCTTGAGGCAGCGCACAACATTACGTCTCATACGAGTATGCGTGTGTGTTTCTTTTTTTGTTTCACCTGCATTCCACTTTTTTTACTTAATTCCACTGGCAAACAATCATAAGAACCGTCATCATCGCAGGCAGATACGGAAGTTCAGGTGGCGTGGTATAGAACGGCGCGGCTCGGTGTGGCATAGCACAACGTTGCGTTGCTGTTTTGCGTCTCTGGCGTATTTGTTGTCAAACAAATATCCGTTCGTTGAGTTATTTGTATTTTTATTTGCTCACGCTTAGCTGGCACTGTTGTGTGTTGTCCTCGTTTTTTTTTAAGGTAAACAGATTTTTTTTTCTTGTGTATTTTTGTTGCTTTTCTGTTTTCTCTGGGTTGGAGGTGAGGGAACCGATGGAAGCAGCGAAGGTGTTTGGAGTACATCCGCGATGGTTGGAACCTGGAATGGTTGGGGCTTCTGGTCACTTACACTCTCTTCATACAGCCTTTGGGCAGTTAAATTCCACTTCCTTTGAGGAGACCGTCCCCGGGGTGTGTTCGAAAACCCCTGAAACGCCTTAAACTTGACAGTCGTCTAGCGAGGCTGGCTGTGACTTTCTTTGAGTATCTAAAGCGTCGTCAAATCTTTGGTCAGCCCCTTCAGGTGGTGCCTGGTCATCATCACCAACGATCAGCGAGCGGCCTCTCTGGAGCGTGAAGAAAGAAAAAACTTATTTCGCGCTAGCAATTAGAATAAACGGACATGTCATCGCCCTGGTTGAAAATTCATTCATCTGCCTGCGGCTGTGGTGCTTGAGAAATCAATTATATCTCAACAGCAACATACAACAAGTGTTCGGAGGGTATCCCTCTCTCTCTCTCTCTGTACCTCTGTAAGCTTCGTTCGCGTCAAAGAATTATTAAAAACAAACAAATTGTCACTTGCGTGTTATGGCAACGCAACGCAAACAAACAAACAAGTACAAAAACAATAAAAAAAAAAAAGAAAAAAATACAACAGGCTTCGTCAACAATAATTCCATGTTCCACTCACACAAAGGCACTCTTGGCCACACAAACGGATGCGGGTGTTGATCTTACGATCGAGCCACGATCATAGAGTTGGATTCTCCATCAAAAGTGGGCCTATGCCGAGGAGGGGCGGGGGGGGGGGGGGCTGCTGTGCGGTCTAGCCTGTGACGGTGTTATTTGTTTGTGTTTACCCGATAAAGTGAATTTTTCTTCTATTGAATTGCGCTGGCGATAAACAAAGTTGCGAAGGTGTTAGCTGCGGACTGAGGAGGTCAGAGGAAATACCGATGGAAACAAGCTTTTCGTAGTGAAGAGCGTTTCATTGTTTGGTTGGGGATTTGGTTGCTTTAAAACGGATTTGAGGTCGAAAGGCATGATTTTTTGCCTCTTTTTGGTTGCCTCTTTGTCAAATTTTCTACTCAATCTTCACGGAGGAGCCGTAAGTTTATAGCAACGCATGGCGCATGTTTCAAAAACAAACTGTTTTGACGCTAAGGCAGCATAAAAGTAGTTGCCATAGCTCGAAAACAGTTTGTTTTTCAAAAATTCCCCATATCTCGAAAACTGTGTTTCTGACGGTGATTTTGCTTTTTGTTAAGGAGCAACTTTTTCACGCCTCAGCCCTTCTTCAAGACACGCTCAGTAAGGAATCGGAAATCGCCTGATGCGTGTCGAAATTCAGGGTAAAGACAGTTCATTTTTGAAAAATGCGCCGTATCTCGAAAATGGTGCGCCGGACGGCAATTTGGCTTTTACCCAACTTTCTTTCCACACAGGCACTACCGAATAACGCAAATTTTAAGTCCAAATTCATGGCCCTAGCTGCAATAGAAACCGACTTATGTATGGCCAAAGATAGGGAGATATTTGACGGAAAACCCAACGTTTTTAGTCAAAAATGCGCCATATCTCGAAAACGGTACGTCTGGCGTCGACATTGCTCTTCATATTTTCGATGCAGGCGTTCAATACCAATATTTTGAACTTTCATTTGTGTCCCTAGGTCAAACAGTTTCCGAGCTATAGCGAAGAAATGCCGTCAAAAATGACAAAAGAAAAAACAATTAATCTTGAAAAATGCGCCATATCTCGAAAACAGTACGTCTGGCGTCGATATTGCTCTTTATATCTTCGATGCAGGCGTTCACTACCAAAATTTTGAGCTTTAATTTGTGTCCCTAGGTCAAGCAGTTTCCGAGATATAGCCAAAAAATGGCGTCAAAAGGAGGTTATGCACATTTTCGCCTTGGTCCTTTTTTCAACTTTTTGGCCATATCCTTTGGCCAAATTCGTTCAAACTTCAGATTATCCATTTCTAACACCAAACACACCATCTCTGCCAAAAAAACCAAAAGATTTCATCCAAATTTCGATTTTCAAAAAATTTACACAATTTCAGAGGAAAAGTCTACCACGAAGTTTCGCAATTGACTGCATTTTTCCGGTGAAAACATGACATTTTTTGGATTTTCAAAATTTCGCAAAATTTTGATGCAAAAATGGGTGGATATCGTGGAGCAGATAGTATTTAGGGGAGAAAACAAAAATTTGCAAGGATTCAATGCCAAAGGATCCTGCAGGACACAAAAAAGGACATCATTCGTCATCCAAAATTTTTTCGCTGGTGTCCTTCTTAGACATCCTAGCGGCGTTCAATACGAACATTTTGAGCCAAAATTTGTGATCCTAGGCCTAATAGTTTCCGAGTTATAGCCAAATGAATGTCATCAGAAAGGACGAAAAAAGCAGCTCATTTCTTAAAAAGTGCATCATATCTCGAAAACGGTGCGACTAACGGGATTTTCTCCGCTATTTTGAAAGTTGCGTGCTTTTATGGCGCAAATTTTGAAACCAAATTGATGGTCCTAGCTGCAATAGAAACCGAGTTATAGCCAAAAATAGGTAGGTCTTTGACGGAAACTCAACTTTTCTGGGGAAGGCTCTGAGTACTGAGAATTTACTTTGAATATCTCGGGAACGGAGGGACGTAGGAAAAAAGTAATGATGGGGGTTTGTGGGTAATGACTTCGTCTTTAAGACGTATAGAATGAGGAATCTCAAATTGCCAGATTTGTGTCGAAATTCAAGGAAAATGCGGTTTGTTTTTGGAAAAAACGCCATATCTAAAAAACGGTGCGTCCGACGGCGATTTGGTTTATAGTTAGTCGTAAGTTTTTTTCAAAACATGCACGACCGGATGGCGCATTTTTTAAGCCAAAATTCATGGCTCTAGCTGCAGTGGAACCCGTCTTTTAGTTAAAAATTGGGAGGTGTTTGACCGAAAAACGGCCTTTTTTCTTCAAAAAATGCGCCATATCTCGAAAATGGTTCGTCTGACGTCAATTAGTTTTGGTTGTTTCCATGCAGGCGTTCGTGGCCCTAGCTGTAACAGAACCCGACTAATAGCCAAGAAGACGGAGGTGTTTGACGGAAAATAGTCTGTTTTTGAAAAATGTTCCATATCTTGAAAACGGTGCGTCTGGCGGCGGTTTTGCTGTGGGTTAAGTTTTAGAAAGTAGTAGTGAGGGATTGTAGGTAGTGAAATTGTCTTCAAGGCACACTCTTCCTACGGCTAGTAATACGATTCGACAATCAGAAGAGGCGTGACTGTTCTTTTTTTTAGTATCGGCAGCAGCCGCTTTCGTTTATCGCAGTTTTATCGCATTCCCTTGCAGCTCCTTTCTGTTGCAAGGACGAAAGGCATCGCAACTCCTTTTGCCAAAGCAATCCGCGGCAGCAGTTCCTAGCGTGACATTAGTGGGCCGTAGTTTACCCCAAACAGCAACAGCTGCAGTGCGTGAAGGAATTAAACGTCTTCCCTTCCTTCCATCGATGGATGGCAGCCGTTTAGGAGGACTCCTTCCTAATTCTTACCGCTTTCCCACATTTCTCATAGGAAACTTCCTATGGCCGCCATCACACGTGTAATGCTACCGTCACACGAAGGCGGTCCACCATCGCACAAAACACACTCTTCAGCCACCCGCCGCCGTCCACAGCCGTCCGCCGCCCATCCCATTCCCGGCGGCACGACAGGCTATAAAATCAATTCACTCGCCAGACACCACCCAAGTGTGGGTGGCGGTGTCTGCATCTCCTCCTCCTTATTCTCGTGGGTCTCTTGCTCTCCCCCACACACAGTCTCTCACTCTCTCTCTCGCTCTGTCCTCTCGACACAAATACACACTCTCTCGCTCACTCTCTTTCTCTCTCTTCCTGTTGTTGTGTACAGATACACAACAAAGAGATATAACCATCCCCCCCCACACACCCTCGCCATCCCCATCTCAACACGTCCACTGTTGTGTTGCTGCTGCTGCTGTTGTCGATATATACACTTGGGGGAGTGTGTGTTTGTGTACATGTATCCGAGAGACGGCAGAGCCGAATCGTCTATTTCGATTTATTCCACGATCGCACAGCCAGCGATAAGTGTCTGCCGCTGCATTTGTCGCTAAGTTGCGTTAAAACTTCGTGTCTCGTTGCATCGCTCTCGTGTCAGTCCATTTGGCGCGCTCGACATATCCCCCCACCCCTGAAGTGTGTGTTAAGATTAAAGTGCGTTCAGTGTTTGGTACAAAGGATATTGACACCCCCCCCCCACCCCCGCGCGGCGGCAAAATTCCCCCCTTTCGCGGTCCGCATCTCGAGGATATCCTCCCCCAGAGCGTCTGTCGTGTGTGCTTGTGTGTGCCTCTCTGTTTTGTGTTGGGCCTTATTTTGGAATTGATGTCCTTATGGGTGGGTGGCAATATGGTGGTGGAAACGTCGTCATTGTTGTCTGATCCCACACCGCAAAAAATACATTCCCCTCCCTCGCCCCACCCCTCTCGGTTCACTTGTCTCGTCCTGGTGTCTAACTGAGTTCTGTGGAAGTGCGCTTCTAGACACTTGTTAGGGCGTAACGAAGCCCCAACGGCATTCTGTGTCTGTGTTTTGATTTGTAGTGTGTTTTGTGTTGTGTTTGTTTTTTTTTTTGATTGCAGTCGTCACGAATATTAGCGGCGCTGTTGAATGCGTCTCAGAGGTTTGGGGTGAGTTTTCTGTTGTTTTTTTTCGTTAAGTTGGCTGTGGAAGCCTTTTTTGAGAAGGTCCTAGAACAGAATTTTCAAGAATTTTAGTCGTTTTTGACCTAAAATCTGTTTTGGAAGTTTTCGAAATGTCCTTTTTTGGGGTTTTCGAGAGTTTTCAAAGAAGAAACGTGTGTTTTTGACCAAGTTGGCTGGAAGCGGTGTACACTTTATGGTATGGACACATCATTGACGAACTTTAGCAGTCGTTTTTGGCCGAAAATCAGCTTTGGAAATTCTCGAAATGCCGTTTTTTGGGGTTTTCGAGAGTTTTCAAAGAAGAAACGTGTGTTTTCGACCTAGTCGCCTGGAAGAGGTGGTATGGACACAACATTGAGGGACTTTAGCAGTAATTTTTGGCCGAAAATCAGCTTTTGAAGTTTTCGAAATGTCGTTTTTTGTAGTTTTCGAGAGTTTTCAAAGAAGAAACGTGTGTTTTCGACTAAATTGACTGGAGGAGGTGTACACCTTGTGGTATGGACACAACATTTGCGGACTTAAGCAGTCGTTTTTGGCCGAAAATCTGCTTTGGAAGTTTTCGAAATGTCCTTTTTTGGGTTTTTCGAGATTTTTCAAAGAGCAGACGTGTGTTTCCGACCAAGTTGATTGGAGGAGGTACACCTTGTGATATAAACACAACATTGACGGACTTTAGCAGTAATTTTTGGCCTAAAATCTGCTTTGGAAGTTTTCGAAATGCCGTTTTTTGGAGTTTTCGAGATTTTTCAAAGAACAGACATGTGTTTTCGACCTAGTTGGCTGAAAGAGGTGTACCTTTTTGAACATTTGACGGACTTTTGAGCAGGACCATTGTTTTTTACTTGAACTTTTAGCCAAAAATTACATTATTTTAGACTTTATTTGAACGCCACCGTCTCCCATGTGTTTTAAAACTTTTCGCATGACCCACTAACACACCTACTAACACTCTCCCCCTCTCTCTCTCTCTCTCTCTCTTTTGTTTCTCTCTCTCGCCTTTCATCATTTTTTAGATCACGGAATGAAACGTCTGAATCACCAGCGAACTAATCCGAACGTTACTACAAAAACCCAAAAGCATCTCAACGAAAATTCTTCTTCTCCTGAACTCCATCAACAACAACCTGAGAGCATTACGAATCACAATCAGTTAAGAAATCATCAAAGGAAACCGCCAAAGAACCGCCACGAGAACCAAACACCATACAACGACCGTCATAGTCTGTTGGCTGCGTACAGTGCCATCTCGAGCACAGCTCCACCGACACCAACGCCAACACCATCGCTCTCCCCCTTTAACTTCTATCTCACAGGCGAGCAATTTGAAATCACCTTGCAGCAGCTGCAGGAGCGTTTGCAGTTAAATCTGCTGCAACAGGCTCACCTGCTCAAGCAGCACAAGGCGTATCCAGGAGTTGAGCCGCTAGCAACGGCTGACGATTTAAACCTGGAGAGCCGGCCAGACGTCACCGACTGTGTGATCAAGATCGAAGTCGATACAGACTGCACGCCTGAGAACGGTGAAAACGACAGCCCCAACAAGAGCAACAAGCACCGCGAGACGAGTACAACAACGGCGGCGATAATCAAGGACGAATTTGAGCACATCGCTGGTGACTACAATGTCAGTCCTGGTCCTGTGCCGCTCTATCAAAGAAATGTTATGGACTGCGACCAAGGCTACAAGGAACTCGAGAAAAGCCTAAGCAGCAGCCTATATCAGCCGAATCATTTCTCGCTGAAGGCTCTCGCTCAGCTTCAGCAGCAGCAGAACTTTCAAAATCAAATCCAGCCGCACTCAAGCCTCTCCACCATGCAGCTGCAACATCACCTAAGCATACAGCAGCAGGAGCTGATCCAGCAGCTGCAGCTCGTCCAGCGCCAGTATCTCATACATCAGGGTGAGTCCTTCGTCGCTGTATGCCATCCTCAGTTGTCTCCCTAATCGGCAGTTACTCTCTGTTTCGTGCGAAGGCTTTGTGAAGCCTCTGCAATTAGATTTTCAATCACAGATCCACCGAACAATGTCGCCAATCAATCCGATGTCGGCGATGGTCCAGAACCATCACAACAGCCACCATCACCACCACCAACAGCAGCAGCAGCAGCAGCAGCAACAACAACAGCAGCAGCAGCAGCAGCATCATCTGCACCAACAAGTGTCATCCCATCATCAGCACCATCTGCAGCAGCATCCCTCGCACCACGGCGTCCACCAGTTGCACCAGCAGCACAACCACCAGCAGCTCAACCTCTCACAGCACCACCAGCACCATCAGCAGCACCAGCAGCTGTCGCCGAAGTCATCCACGTCCTCGACGCAGCAGCAGCACTCCATAGACGACCTCAGCCTGATGATGATCAACTCGCAGGATGACCCGCAGAGACTCTCGTCACCGCCCCGCCACGATCACAATGCCCCCAGCCCCGACGGCAGCAACAACAACTGTCAGATGATAACGAACAACATTTCAAGCAACAACAACAATTCACTCACCACCAATAACAACAACAATAACAACAACGAATCAGATGATCTGAAGTCGAAGAGCAACAGCAGCGGGGACTACGTCCGCTGTTCGCACAGCCCCCCGGACATTAAGGCTGACATGGACCGGGAGCAAACACCCTCAAGCAATGGTCACATGAACTCCACCGCCGGCGGCGCCGGCAACGGTGACACCACCTGGTCCACGGAGACGCCAAACAGCGACATCATCGCGTCGAGTAATGAATCCAGCGTCGAAGCTCTGCACAACAAAGTCCCGTCTTATCTTCTCTTTCCAGGCAATCATCACTCGGGCGGCTTCATGCCGTCGCCGCTGCAGCAGCAGTCATCGCACCACCAACCGCAGTCACATCAGCAGCAGCACCAGCATCCGCAGCATCATCCGTCGAGCAGTGCGGCCACGGCGAGCATGGTCGGCCTGGGCGGGATCATCGATGCCATTGGCAGCATGGGCTCGGTCGCCGGGAGCAATGCGGCTTCTGCGGCGGCCGCCGCACGCAATCATCTAATCGACGACTACAACACCAAGAAATACTATCACCCGCTGTACGCGCACGGCGTCTGCCGCTGGCCCGGCTGCGAGCTGGTGCTCGACGATGTCACGTCGTTTATCAAGTAAGTATGAGCGCTGCGCTGGACTGAGGTAAATTATCCCTTTCCTCTCCGATTCAATTTTGAGCATGTCTTGGTTCTGGTCATGGGAGAGACCACTAGCGGTCTGGACGGACGTCTCTGTTCTTCTTTTGTTCCATTTTCAGCTCCAGTCTGGTGACGGGTATCCTCACGCTTACTAACCACACCCGGGAGTCGTTTTGACGGGCCCTAACAGCCCACTTGGCCTCTCAAGCAGACCCCGTCGCAAAACTGAATAAATGCAATTGTTTTCCTTTCAAAATAAAGCTTAAGACTATTTGTGTGTTTTACTAACCCCCCCTGCTTGTGATGATTAACATTTTACTAACCGGAGGCCTTGACTGGCCGGCTCTTGATTTCATCAAAGACACCCGTCCACCCTGACTGCCAACGTCCATGGGCCATAGACCCCAGACCTCAAACGAAATGGACTAAGAGAGAGAGTGAGAAATAGAGCAGAAGGACCATTGTATTACCGCCGAGTGAATTCAATGGTTCTTCGAAAAGACTCAATGGTTTCCTGGGCAGTCACGGAACGGCGTTCTTTGATGAAATCATGCTCCACCAAATTAAATGGATCCCACGACAGGTAGGTGCTTTCAGGTTAACGGCGCGATAGCGGGTAAGTCTTGACTTAGATTCTATTTCACATTTGTATGGTCTTGTGTTTTAATGTGCTACGTGCATGACATGTGGTGTCAGCCTTAACCCAACATGCTCTTGCAAGAAAATGCTTCTGTCTTCCTTGTGTTAAATACCCCGGCTGGTGAAAATACTCAGCTCAACTCGTTTCGGTTAAGAAGGAGAACATTTGCGAGTCAAATTCGACGACAGTCGCATTTGATTATGAAAGAGTCGAAGCTGGACTGGACTCGTACTCAAATTTTCTCCCTTCTTTTGGTGTTGCACTTAAGCGGAGTCGACTGTAAGTCCAAGAGGGTGCGGAGCAATGAAAATTCGACTACAGTCGCATTTGATTATTACAGAGTCGAAGTTTGTGAGTCCTTTCGTACTAAATGTTTGACTGAAGAAACAAATTGTCTGCCTCCTTTTCGTGTTGCTGTTAAGCGAAGTTGACTGTAAGTCCAAGAGAGTGCGAAGCAAGTCGTATCAAACTTAAAAAAGAATCGAATTACAACTTACATTTCGTGATTATAGTCTACTCCAAAACGTTTTAAAATTCACCTCTTTATAAACACAATATCCCCCATCAAAACACCACATTTGGCAACTCCATAATCTATCAAAGAAACAACGGACTGCCAGTTTCACAGAAAACCAAGCAAATTCTTAAGTTTTTCCCACAATTTCGCACCGAAACCACAGTGCATCCGTCTAAAACCACCTCACACATGCATCGCATATCATTTTCCTTCGATTTTCCTCTCCAAAATGATGGAAAACATTTTCTCAAATAATTCACTCAACTGTCATCCAAAGAAAGAGTTGCCAATAAGCACTAACTTTTATAACTTTCAAAAGTTCAACTCTGACTTCATGAAAACTGAAAAACTCTTTTTTTTTATTTTCCTTAATTTCCAATGAAAATTTTCGATTGAATTGATATCAATTTTCATTTTCACACTCAGCCCCATGCATTTGAGTCAAAAATTTAGTCTAAAAACGCAGAAAATCAACTTTTTCAAAATTGACACGTGCCACACGAAAAAATGCAGTAAACTCATAAAGCGCCCGGGTCGCCTTTTTTTGGTGAAAAAAAACGAAAAACTCCTTTTTCGTCCTCGATAACTAGGACGAGTTGAAGGATGTGTTATACATCATTGGATAGGTAATTTTATGTAGATGTGAAATGAGGTATGACTTTTGGACGAGAGTGCCGTGGTTCCTATTTTCGAGCCAAGTTCTGAGAGTCCTATTCAGTAGCATGAAATTTGCAGTTTCAAAGACTTGGTGTCTTCTGAAAGGATTTGCTCGACGCACAGAACGAATTAAGGAACGGTCTTTACTTCAATCGATAGGAAATTGAATGTAGATGTGAAATGAGGTACGACTTTGTAACAAGAGTGCCGTGGTTGATGTTTACGAGCCAAGTTCTGAAAGTCCTATTCGGCAGCATGAAATTTGCAGTTTCAAAGACTTGGTGTTTTCTGAAAGGATTTGCTCAACACACAGAACGAATTAAGAAATGATCTTTACGTCAATCGATAGGAAATTTAATGTAGATGCGAAATGAGGTACAACTTTTTAACGGGAGTGCCGTGGTTGATGTTTACGAGACAAGTTCTGAAAGTCCTATTCGGTCGCATGAAATTCGCAGCTGCGAAGACTTGGTGTTTTCTAAAAGGATTTGCTCAACACACAGAACGAATTAAGAAATAATCTTTACGTCAATCGATAGGAAATTTAATGTAAATGTGAAATGAGGTATGACTTTTGGACGGGAGTGCCGTGGTTTGGTTTTTAGAAGCAAAATGCGTGGGATCCTCTTTAGGCATGAAATTTATGATCTTTGAAGACAACATGTTTTTTGAAAGGATTTGCTCGATAATTAGAAGGAGTTAAGAGATGTTTTATACATCGCTGAATAGGAAATTAAATGTAGATGTGAAATGAGGTACGACTTTTTAACGGGAGTGCCGTAGATGATGTTTACGAGCCAAGTTCTGAAAGTCCTATTCGGTCGCATGAAATTCGCAGCTGCGAAGACTTGATGTTTTCTGAAAGGATTTGCTCAACACACAGAACGAATTAGGAAATGATCTTTATGTCAATCGATAGGAAATTTAATGTAGATGTGAAATGAGGTACGACTTTTTAACGGGAGTGCCGTGGTTGATGTTTACGAGCCAAGTTCTGAGAGTCCTATTCGGTCGCATGAAATTTGCAGTTTCAAAGACTTGGTGTCTTCTGAAAGGATTTGCTCGACGCACAGAACGAATTAAGGAACGGTCTTTACCTCAATCGATAGGAAATTGAATGTAGATGTGAAATGAGGTACGACTTTTAAACGGGAGTGCCGTAGATGATGTTTACGAGCCAAGTTCTGAAGCTCCTATTCGATCACATGAAATTTGATGCTTCGAAAACATGACGTTTTCTGAAACGGTTTGCTCGACGCACAGAACGAATTAAGAAATGATCTTTATGTCAATCAATAGGTAATTTAATGTAGATGCGAAATGAGGTACGACTTTTTAACGGGAGTGCCGTGGTTGCTGTGTACAAGCCAAGTTCTGAGAGTCCTATTCGGTAGCATGAAATTTGCAGTTTCAAAGACTTGGTGTCTTCTGAAAGGATTTGCTCGACGCACAGAACGAATTAAGGAACGGTCTTTACCTCAATCGAAAGGAAATTTAATGTAGATGTGAAATGAGGTATGACTTTTGGACGAGAGTGCCGTGGTTGCTGTGTACGAGCCAAGTTCTGAGGCTCCTATTTGGTCTCATGAAATTTGATGCTTCGAAAACATGACGTTTTCTGAAACGGTTTGCTCGACACACAGAACGAGTTAAGAAATTATCTTTATGTCAGTCAATAGGAAATTTAATGTAGATGCGAAATGAGGTACGACTTTTTAACGGGAGTGCCGTGGTTGCTGTGTACGAGCCAAGTTCTGAGAGTCCTATTCGGTAGCAAGAAATTTGCAGTTTCAAAGACTTGGTGTCTTCTGAAAGGATTTGCTCGACGCACAGAACGAATTAAGGAACGGTCTTTACCTCAATCGATAGGAAATTTAATGTAGATGTGAAATGAGGTATGACTTTTGGACGAGAGTGCCGTGGTTGCTGTGTACGAGCCAAGTTCTGAGAGTCCTATTCGGTAGCATGAAATTTGCAGTTTCAAAGACTTGGTGTCTTCTGAAAGGATTTGCTCGACACACAGAACGAATTAAGGAATGATCTTTACGTCAGTCGATAGGAAATTTAATGTAGATGTGAAATGAGGTACGACTTTTAAACGGGAGTGCCGTGGTTGCTGTGTACGAGCCAAGTTCTGAAGCTCCTATTCGATCACATGGAATTTGATGCTTCGAAAACATGACGTTTTCTGAAACGGTTTGCTCGACACACAGAACGAATTAAGGAATGATCTTTACGTCAGTCGATAGGAAATTTAATGTAGATGTGAAATGAGGTACGACTTTTCAACGGGAGTGCCGTGGTTGCTGTGTACGAGCCAAGTTCTGAAAGTCCTATTCGGTCGCACGAAATTTGCAGTTTCAAAGACTTGGTGTCTTCTGAAAGGATTTGCTCGACACACAGAACGAATTAAGGAATGATCTTTACGTCAGTCGATAGGAAATTTAATGTAGATGTGAAATGAGGTACGACTTTTAAACGGGAGTGCCGTGGTTGCTGTGTACGAGCCAAGTTCTGAAGCTCCTATTCGATCACATGGAATTTGATGCTTCGAAAACATGACGTTTTCTGAAACGGTTTGCTCGACACACAGAACGAATTAAGAAATGATCGTTATGTCAATTGATAGGAAATTGAATGTAGATGTGAAATGAGGTATGACTTTTTAACGGGAGTGCAGTGGTTGCTGTGTACGAGCCAAGTTCTGAGAGTCCTATTCGGTCGCATGAAATTTGCAGTTTCAAAGACTTGGTGTCTTCTGAAAGGAATTGCTCGACACACAGAACGAATTAAGAAATGATCTTTATGTCAATCGATAGGAAATTTAATGTAGATGTGAAATGAGGTACGAATTTTTAACGGGAGTGCCGTGGTTTGGTTTTTAGAAGCAAAAAGCGTGGGATCCTCTTTAAGCATGAAATTTATGATCTTTGAAGACAACATGTTTTTTGAAAGGATTTGCTCAATAATTAGAAGGAATTAAGAGATGTTTTATACCTCATTGGATAGGAAATTGAATGTAGATGTGAAATGAGGTACGACTTTTTAACAGGAGTGCCGTGGTTGCCTAGTTATGAGCTAAGTTCTGAGGCTTCTATTCGGTTGCACTTGATTGAATGTGACCGTGACGTCATAGAAAATGAAAACCAACATTTTCAAGGGTTTTGAATGAAATTTTGAATTGAATTAACACTATTCATCTTTATCACATTCAGCCCCATGCATTTGACATAAAAATTCAGTCTAAAAACGCAGAAAATCAACTTTTTCAAAAATGACACGTGTCACACGAAAAAATGCAGTAAACTCATAAAGCATCTGGGTCTCCTTTTTTTGGTGAGAAAGAACGAAAAATTCCTTTTTTCGTCCTCGATAACTAGGACGAGTTGAAGGATGTGTTATATATCATTGGATAGGTAATTTAATGTAGATGTGAAATGTGGCATAACTTTTGGACGGGAGTGCCGTGGTTTGGTTTTTAGAAGCAAAATGCGTGGGATCCTCTTTAGGCATGAAATTTATGATCTTTGAAGACAACATGTTTTCTGAAAGGATTTGCTCGATAATTAGAAGGAGTTAAGAGATGTTTTATACATCGCTGAATAGGAAATTGAATGTAGATGTGAAATGAGGTACGACTTTTAAACGGGAGTGCCGTAGATGATGCTTACGAGCCAAATTCTGAAAGTCCTTTTCGGTCGCATGAAATTTGCAGTTTCGAAGACTTGGTGACTTCTGAAAGGATTAGCTCGAGGCACAGTATGAATTGAGAAATGATCTTTACGGCAATCGATAGGAAATTAAATGTAGATGTGAAATGAGGTACGACCTTTTAACGGGAGTGCCGTGGTTTGGTTTTTAGAAGCAAAATGCGTGGGATCCTCTTTACGCATGAAATGTATGATCCTTGAAGACAACATGTTTTCTGAAAGGATTTGCTCAATAATTAGAAGGAGTTAAGAGATGTTTTATACCTCATTGGATAGGAAATTGAATGTAGATGTGAAATGAGGTATGACTTTTTAACGAGAGTGCCGTGGTTCATATTTTTGAGCGAAGATCTGTGAGTCCTATTCGGCCGCATAAATTCCCAGCTTCGAAAACACGACGGCTTCTGAAAGGATTTGCTCGACACACAGGACGAATTAAGAAATGACCTTTATGTCGATCGATAGGAAATTGAATGTAGATGTGAAATGAGGTATGACTTTTTAACGGAAGTGCCGTGGTTGCTGTGTACGAGCTAAGTTCTGAGGGTCCTTTTCGGTAGCTCTCTGTCTCTCTCATTCTCTCTATCTCTCTCGCTCTCTTTCCCTGTCATTTTCTCTCTTTCCCTTTTCTGACGCTTCCCTTTTTCCAGACCAACGATGCATCTGATGACAACTCTCGCCCAGACCACCTCCAATTCGAGCTCTTCTCCCATCTAACGATACAAGTTCCTCTCTCACTCTCACCCTCGCTCTTGCTTTCTAGACACCTCAACACCGAACACAGTTTGGATGATCGTTCCACCGCACAGGCGCGGGTTCAAATGCAGGTTGTGTCCCAGCTGGAAATTCATCTGCAGAAAGAGCGCGACCGCCTCCAGGCCATGATGCACCATCTCTACATGGCCAAGCAGTTCCTGTCGTCAGACAAGCGCGACTGCAAGGTACCCAACCACCGCCGGATAGATCTGAATCTCTCTCAAACGATAGAACGTCACTTCACATTTCAGGAGAACGATGGGCCCTACAGCATGCCGTGTCCACCGAACCTCTCCACGCCGGTCATGCCGGTCTCCATCAGCTCACCGATGTTGAACAACTCGAACATATCATCGATTAGGAAGCGCATCAGCGACAAGAATCCCTTATCAATAGCGGGAGGTGAGTCCGATTTCTGTTGCTTTTCATTGCAGCCAGCCACCCGCTTGGGCGCACATGAGATTTCATAAATATCCTGTGACATGTGCGCCGCTCGGAGATGGCTCGGTGATCCTTGGTTTTTTCTTTTCCTTTTTGTTTCTTTGTACATCTCTTCCAAAAATGTAGGTCTACCTTACATGCTGGAACGCGCCGGACTAGATGTACAACAAGGTAAGTGCCTCTGTCAATTCTTGTAGGTTAACGGTGTTTGAGATGGTCCTTGTCTTGTCAGAACGAACAGAAAATGAAAGTTCTTGCTGATTTACATTGAATATCTCGGGAACGGGGGGACGTAGGGAAAAAGTAAAGATGAGGGATTGTAGGTAATGACGTCGTCTTCAAGGCAAGCAAACTGAGGAATCGGAAATCGGATGATTTTTGTCGAATTTCTGGGAAAATACGTTTTGTTTTTGAAAAATGCGCCATATCTCGAAAACGGTACGTCCTATCGCAATTTGGCTTTTGGTCAAGTCTTTTTTCGAAACACGCACGACCGGATGACGCAACTTTTAAGCCAAAATTCACGGCTCTAGGTGCAATAGAACCCGACTTATAGCCAAAAATAGGGTGGTGTTTGACCTAAAAACCAACTTTTTTTTTGAAAATGTGCCATGTCTCGAAAACGGTGCTTCCGAGACACATTGCCTTATTGCTGGCTTTTATGTAGGTGTTCAATACGCACATTTATGTCTGTGGCTCCAACAGCTTTCGAGCTATAGCCAAAAAATGGCAAAAAATCAGTTAATTGTTTAAAAAATGCGCCATATCTCGAAACCGCACGAATTAAGGTCGTGTGACTAAAATTCAATTGTTCGTCCATTCCCTGAATCTGCTTTTGGTGACCGTTGATCGCTCACTTGTCTCCATTTAAGGCTGACAAGAGTTGCGGTTCATATTCGTGCCGCCAATGTCAAACACGGCACTTACGAGTCCGACATCTCAATTCACCTCTCAAACGAAGCCACAGGAAGATCGTTATCGATTGAAAAAATCGGGTCAAAATTGAGAGAAGTGAAAAAAATCACTCATATATCCACCCGTTGGATGTTTATTTATCTTTGAATTGATTTGTTAATTCATGTCGGGTGTTCGCTGGCCCGGCAGCCTTTTGTTTTGTTGTCGGACTTTCGTTTCCTGAAATAAAACGAATTCATAATCGCGCTGTGATGCGATTTTAATAGACGCGAGGAGTCATAGATGCCGCCCATTTGTTCCGTCTTCGGTGTGCGACCTCTCTTAAGGAATACTGGACAAATCTAGCCTTTCGCTTGCTCCCCGGCGAGGTGTGCCGCGCGCGCATTTTCAAGAATGAAATGTGTCTTGTTGTTATATTCCGTCTGCTACGCCCCTCGTCCGGCGTTGAGTGCTGCGAGAGATACATTCAGGCTGTATTCGGGTATGTGAGTATATGAATTATTGTGTTATTAATCGAGAAACTATTTTTAAACAAACGTCCGAATTGGGGGTGGTGGAGAAACCTCAGCTGAAGGGTACTCTGCGGATGGATGAGGTACGTTTGGTTATTGAATGACTCTGTATGTCTGGGTCAGTGTAGCTGTTTTTTTTTGGTGTGCGACATTGAGTGCGTGTGCGTGTGGCGGTGTTTGGCGCTTCAATTGACAAGTAGAGTGAGAGAGCGAAAGGCAGACTGTTTGAAAGGACAGCAATTTTGAAAGACGGACAGACAGACACCCTGTCGATTTTAATGCCGATTGCAATTTACTTCATTTTTTTGTGCATCGTTCGGGCTCTTGCCTATGGTTCAACGATTCTCCGTTCTTTGGGATCATTCAGCCCTATTTGTCTTCATCTGCTTTAATTTGGCATCACTGTTGACCCTTATTTTGTCTAATTTCCTTCAGTTTTTGCTTGCATCGTCCGTGTTCTTGTCTATCGTTCATCGATCCTTCGTTTTTTGGCACCATCCGGACCTGTTTTCGCTGCCCTTTTGTTTCCACCTGTCGAGTCTCATACCTTCACCCTAATCTCAAGCCATTTAAGGTCCAAAATTTCCATTTTTTTTTCAGAAATACAACGAAATCGGGAATTCTACAAGAATGCTGACGTCCGACCTCCGTTTACCTATGCATCTTTGATTAGACAAGTAAGTACCTCCCACAAACGCCGCCATCTAGCACGATATTTTACCAGCTATCGCCAAGTTGGTTGAGGTCCCTCTCCACTTGGGGACGCTACTTGAAACATGGACGTCTTCTGTTGCTTTGACCCACTGGACGAAGTTCAGAGTCGAAGTTAAAGCGGACAGTGTCTCGTGACCGCACCTCGTCCTATTCGACAGTGCCTCCTTCGTCTTCTTCTCTCTCTCTCTCTATCTACCTTCTCTCATACTCTGTCTCTATCTGTATCTCTCTCTCTCTCTTTCTCTCTCTCTTTACAGTCTATCATTGAGTCACCGGACAAGCAGCTGACCCTTAACGAGATATACAATTGGTTTCAGAATACATTTTGTTATTTTCGACGCAATGCGGCAACATGGAAGGTGAGTGCATTGTAAGCGGTTTTTATTCGCTTCACATAAATTCTATGTTTCACGTTAGTCACAGATATCAACTAAAAAATAACATTTAATGTAACCACAACCTTTAGACTAATCCTTAAATATGCAATCCCAACCTTTTCGTATGAAAAAAAAAAACATAGAAAACATCGCAAATGAAAATAAAAATTAACTGTGTAGTAGACCTTTCCGCTTAACGGTGTGACTGTTGTACAGAACCTATTAGTCAGCATTAGGGAGCGTGCTTGTGTGATGTCTGATAAGATCTTTTGTTTTTATTCCATGTTTTTCCACGTCTTTTTTTTTTCTTTGTGAATGCTGTGTTTATAAATATAGAATTTTTGTTTTGTTCTTAAGAGAAAAACTGAATTTTTTTTCCGCAAAAAAACAAACAAACCATTTTCACAAATGTACATAAAACAAATCATTGGAACCAAAAAAACAAAAAAAAAAAACATAGAATGCAGTTCGACACAATTTATCACTACATAAGTGTTTCATGCGAGTTGAGAATGTTAAGGGTGCCGTCTGGACCGTGGACGAGATTGAATTTTATAAGCGTCGACCGCAGCGTTCAAATGCAGCGGCAGCAGCGGCCATAACTGGAAATCCAAACTTCGGGTACGTTCATCAATCATCAAAAAACGTCAAAAAAAAAAAAAACAATTTCAAAGAAAAATTACTCTCTCTCTCTCTCTCTCTCTTACCTCATCTTTTCTTTGCGACAAAAAATTGTCCTCTTTGTTTCTTTCTCCTTCACTATTTTTTACTTAATTTTGCTCTTTTTTATCTCTTTTACGCAGAAAACAATAAATAAATTGTTTCTCTGAAAATTAAAAATTTTGTAACTAATATATAATTTTTTTTTTCTTTAACTGTGTGTGTTGGTGTGTACGTGTGTTTTTTTTGGCAATTGAGTGGTTGTAGATGTGTAGATTTGGGAGTGTGTGTGTGTGTGTGGGGTGGTATAGTTTGAGAACAACTAGACGTGACCATAAATAACCACTTTCATTAGATTCGTTAAGTTCGTTCACTTTCAAAAATTTACGCGGGAGCGAAGAAATCACTCTCTGCGTATGCAAATTTATACCCAGTGACCATAATAATCACTTTTGTCAGTTTCGTTAAGTTCGTTAAGTTCGTACAACTTTTGCCTACTTGCGTGGGAGCGATAATAATCACTCTCTGCGTTAGAAAACTTATACCCGGTGACCTCAATAGACACTTTCATCAGTTTCGTTCACATTCAGTGAACAATAACCACTTTTCTCAGTTTCGTTAAGTTCGTTCTCTTTTGCCTACTTACGCGGGAGCGAAATAAATCGCTCTTTATGTATGCAAACTTATACCCAGTGACCATAAAAAACACTTTTTTCAATTGCGTCAAGTTCGTTCACTTTCACCAACTTTCCTCAGTTTCGTTGAGTTTGTTCACTTCGCCTATTTACGCGGGACCGATGAAAATCGCTCTCTACGTAGCAAACTTACACATTGTGACCAAAATAACCGCTTCGTTCAGTTTCGTTAAGTTCATTCAGTTTTGCCAAATTACGCGGGAGCAAAAAGAATCGCTCTACGCATGCTGACCTATACACTGTGACCATAATAACCGCTTCGTTCAGTTTCGCTAAGTTCGTTCAGTTTTGCCTGCTTATGCGGGAGTGAAATAAATTGCTTTTTACGTATGCGAACGACAGTCGACAGCTGAATTCTCCATTCGGCAAGGAATAATGGACACTTAAAAATTTGACGACTCTTCTGGTTGCTTTTCGTTAAGTTTTGATTTAAAGCTCTTTGATTTCCCTTTGGGAACTGGGACGATCAAACGACGATCTTAAAGAGGACTTAAACAAATTCGGAGAAGTTCCACTGAACTCCGGCGAATCCCGACAAAATTCAAATAAAATCCAACGAACTGAACGAATGGACTCCTCCATGAACTTTGACAATCTCCGACGTATGATTTGACATCATAATCTGTACCGATAAAGACTCTCGACCTCTCTATGTTCAAATTGATTCAAATTTGAGTGATATCCTGTTTGAAAAAAAAAATATTTTAAATCACTTTTTCTAACAAATATTTAGCCGATTTTAAAACCTTTTTTTAATCTAAATGTTGTCGTTTTTTTTTTTCCTCGAATTTACGCAAAATTTAATCAAAAAATGCACTGTAACTCAGGTCTTTTTTTGCATTTTTTTTATTTTTCCTCTTTTTTTTCAAAATCACGCACTCCATGATTTTGCACGATTCAAAAACACGTATTAAAACTCAGATCAGAAATTCAAAAACTGCAAAATCTAATTTTTCTTCTTTAGTTTTCATGCTTGTCTTCCACGTTTCTTCTTTTTTTCCGTTTTGGTACATCGTCGCTTTGGCTTAAGTACCGTAAGCACTGCTTGTCCTATAAAAAAAAATAATTACCAATTTAAAAACCGCATGTTTTTGAACAAATCGTTTTCGACTTATTTAAAGTAATTCTTTGAACATTTTTTCAACATTTTTTAAAATTTTTTCTCAGATTTTTCACCTCAAATTTTTACTCACACTCTTTTGAAAATCTCTTTTTAATTAAATTTAAACTTAATTTTTAAATTCTTAACACATTTTTAAATATAATTTTAAAATAAATTTTTAAATTTAAATTAAACTCTTAACTCGGAGTTTTTTAAACTTTCCTTTCGAAAATCTTTAGTCTTAGGCTTTTTTTTTGAAAAATCCTCTTCATTCATAGACTAATCAATTTTATAAAAAAAAATCTAGTTTAAGTCTTTTTAACAAATTTTCGAAACTTTACTTTTTTGTTTTTGTTTTTAAATGTCTTATCTCGCTCCGTTTGATTTGATTACTTTCGTATTTATTCTCTATTCTTCTCCCTTTTGTGCCCTCCTACCTCTGTATGTGTTGCAAAATAATACGATATTTGCTCAAAAATAAACCAAAAAAACAACCTTTTCAAAACAAAATGCGCCACCAAAATGCATGCTACATGCCCGAAAACACCCGCGCAATAAAAATCATAAAAAAAAATCAAAAAAAAAAAATGTTTGCGACAGAATGCTATACGAACAAACTTATCATTGCACAAGTGCTTTGTACGTTATGAGGATGATTTTGGATCATTTTGGATGGTCGATGACAATGAATTTGTCAAGCGTCGTCATCTATCGAGAGGTAGACCACGAAAGTATGAGCCATCATCGTCGCCGAACTCACAAAATGGTGCTACAGCAGCACCATCTAGTAGTGGTAGCAGCGGCGGCGGTGTTGGTACAAATCTGAATACCGGCTTGGCAGAGACCATTGATAACAACAACTACCCGCAGGCAATGGGCAATGGCAATAGCAATATGGCTGACCTAGGCGGAGGTGGCGGCATCGGCATCGCGAACAGTAGTAATCTTGGAATCGGTACTGGTGCGGGTATTGCTGGTGGTGGAGGAGGTGGTCGATCATCATCATCAGCTAGCGAACGGGACGCATGTCGAAATAGCATCTGCGGCAGTGGTAGCGGTATTGGTGATGTCATTACCAGCGCGGGTGTTGGTAGCGGCGTTAGTGGTGGTGCTGGTGGTGGTGGTGGCGGCGGTATTGGATCTAGCAATGACAATGGCAGCGGAATCGGTAGGACAGGAAGTAGTAGTAATATGCTGGGTGGTGGATTCTTGTCCTTCAACTATCAGTCGCAGTAAGAACGGAATGCTTTTGTTGTCTTATAGTTTTGTAGATGTATTCAATAGTCGAACACTGATGGGTTTTTTGAAACCTTTCTGAACCATCTCGATGGCGGCAGATCATGCAGGTAAGTAAATCAGACAAATTTCAGAATAGGAACGTCGAATTTATCCTTAAAAACAGCTTAGAAACGGTGTTTTTTAAAAAAATTTCGAACAACATTTTTGATTTGATCTTCACGATCGTCGCGATTCATGACACGCTGATTTTTGTTAATTTTTAAAATTTTTCAAAAACACTCATATTTCAACTTCAAAGCCCTTGTTCACTCAAAAATGTGTCAAAAAATCTGTCTTGGAAGCTTCAAAACCAATTGAGTTCAGAATTCTCCTCTTCTCTACCTGAATCCTCCCTTCTTGACCGTTTTATTCGACCGTTTCCTATTCTGGAGGCTCAAATCAGTACAAAAAATGCCTCAATCCGCGTTTTGGTAGCACCCTGGGTCGAGCTTTTATCAAGCTTTTGTCAAGTTTTCTCATTAAACTCCTTGTAAGACAATTTTGTCAATAAATTGATGCTCAAATCAATACAGAAAATGTCTCGAGTCACGTTTTGGCAACACACTGAGTCAAGCTTTTGTTGAGCTTTTGTCGAGCTTTTGTCAAACATTCTCATTAAACCCCTTGTAAGTCAATTCGATGAAATTATGCTCAAATCAGTTCAAAAAGTGCCTTGAGTCACGTTTTGGCAGCACACTGGATCAAGCTTTTGTTAAGCTTTTGTCAAGCTCTTGTCAAACATTCTCATTAAACCTCTTGTAAGTCAATTCGATGAAATGATGCCCAAATCAGTACAGAAAATGTCTCGAGTCGCGCTTTGAGTCAAGCTTTTGTGAAGCTTTCTCATAAATCCCCTTGTAAATTGACTAACATCTCAACTCCTCATATCGTTCTCTCAGTTTATTCCCAAAACAAAACTGCTTCCTATCCTCGGTTCGCATCCACGGTTGCATCTCCGTCTGTGTGGGCCTCTTAGATTTAGATGCAGCGGCCACAAAAACTGAAGATGATGTATCTATTTGAGCAAAACAATCCTATCCCCTCTGCATACATCCGCGCAACTCTCGCGCCATCAAAAACTGTTGGCAGATTGTTTACGGTATTGTTGTGAAAATATTTTACCCCCAACTCTCGAGTGTATCGTGTAAACAGAGTGTCATCGGTTGGCAATTTTTCCACCACATTCTCCTCCAGCAAGCGGATGCCGTTGTTCGACGCTTCACTGACAGTGCAAACAAGTGCGGGGGACGTATGTACGTACGTACGATCGGCCGCATGGATGTTCTATTTACACGTCATTAATCGTGTTTGGATTAGTAATTTTCAGTCGACGGGCATGTGTATTGCGAATAGATACGAGTTCAAATAAACAAATGCAAACGGCAGATAGAGATACACATGCACACACAACAAGAAAATAAACAGAACACCACAGCACAAGTCGTTTTAGCCGTGTTTGGATGCAGGAAATGCAATTCCTGTTTGCCTCTTGTTTGGTATGCCCGTTGACAGAGGGAATTGCAAAAAAGTGAGTTGTAAGATTTCAAGGAATGAGGAAGTTTATGGTGTTTTTGTGAGTTTTGGGCAGTTGTGACATCTTCAGCTGTCAAGCTGGAAGCTGTGACAGAATAAAACCTTCAGAATTTTGCTTCAAAAAAGAGAACCATGTCACTCTCGTTGGAGAATCTTATCTTAATCCGCATCTACATTCAATTTCCTATTCATTCTGATAGCGGACATCCTTCAACTCGTCCTAGTTTTCGAGCAAATCCTTTCAGAAGACATCATGTTTTCGAAACTGCAAATTTCATGCGACCGAAAAGAATTTTCAGAACTTGGCTCGTAAACATCAACCACGGCACTCCCGTCCAAAAGTCATACCTCATTTCACATTTACATTCAATTTCCTATCCAGTGAAGTATAGATCATTCCTTAATTCGTTCTGTGTGTCGAGAAAATCCTTTCAGAAGACGTAATGTTTTCGAAACTGTGAATTTATGTGACCGAGTAGGATTTTCAGAACTTGGCTCGTAAACATCAACCACGGCACTAACGTTAAAAGGTCGTACCACATTTTGCATCTACATTAAATTGCCTATTCAGTGATGTATAACACATCCTTCAGTTCGTCCTAATTACCGAGAAAATCCTTTCAGAAAACACCATGTCTTCAAAGATTACTGCTTGAGAAAGGCTGTCACAAAAGTCGCTTCTAAATTACCAACCAAGTCACTCCCGCTACAAAGTCTCACCTCACTTCCTATCTACGTTTAATTTCCTATCCAATGAGGTATAAAACATCTCTTAACTCCTTCTAATTATCGAGCAAATCCTTTCAGAAAACATGTTGTCTTCAAGGATCATAAATTTCATGCGTAAAGGAGGATCCCACGCATTTTGCTTCTAAAAACCAAACCACGGCACTCCCGTCCAAAAGTTATGCCACATTTCACATCTACATAAAATTACCTATCCAATGATGTATAACACATCCTTCAACTCGTCCTAGTTATCGAGGACGAAAAAGGAGTTTTTCGTTTTTTTTCACCAAAAAAAGGCGACCCGGGCGCTTTATCAGTTTACTGCATTTTTTCGTGTGGCACGTGTCATTTTTGAAAAAGTTGATTTTCTGCGTTTTTGAGCTGAATTTTTGACTCAAATGCATGGGGCTGAGTGTGAAAATGAAAATTGATATCAATTCAATCGAAAATTTCATTGGAAATTAAGGAAAATAAGAAAAAAAAGAGTTTTTCAGTTTTCATGAAGTCAGAGTTGAATTCTTGAAAGTTATAAAAGTTAGTGCTTATTGGCAACTCCTGCTTTGGGTGACAGTTGAGTGAATTATTTGAGAAAATGATTTCTGTCATTTTGGAGAGGAAAATCGAAGGAAAATGATATGCGATGCATGTGTGAGGTGGTTTTAGACGAATGCAGTGTGTTTTCTGTGGGAAAACATGGGAAAATTGAAGGATTTCATTTTTTTTTCTGTGAAGCTGACAGTTGGTTGTTTCTGTGAAGGATTATGGAGTTGCCAAATGTGGTGTTTTGATGGGGGAGTTATGTCTGTAAAAAGGTGAATCTTAAAACATTTTCGGGGCAAATTTAGACTGTGAAAAATACGATGGAATTCGATGTGGTCTTGTGCTTCGTTTGGATGCAACCTGTTTTTGGATAGAAATGAGAATTTTTGAACCATTCTTCTTTCTGATTTTGGGCTTAATTTGTGAGATTTAAGGTTGAATAGGCTTCGTTTCTTGGCATGAGATCAAAAAGGATCATAGGACCACGCTTCTAAATTGTGGACTACTTAGGGAACGTGGTTTGGATGCATTTCGAGAATTTTTGGACCATTGTTCTTTCTGATTTTGCCCCGAATTTGTGAGATTTAAGGTTGGCTTCGTTTTTTGGAACATAACCAAAGAGAATCAGGCTTCTAAATTGTGGACCACCAAGGGAACGTGGTTTTTCTTACGTTTTGAATTCTAGTCAACAATTTTCGAGGTTAACAAGTGTAGGAGAAAATGTTGTTATCCAAAGTTTGACAGTTGGCAAACTCCTCCTTACAAAATAGTCAATCACAGGGGACGGTCGAAATTTTCGACACTTCTAACGGTAAGTGCTCCTTGTATTTTTTCGTAAACATGTTTTGTACTAATCCACTCTAACTTTTGCCATACTTTTCAACAAATCTCTTGTTTTTTTTTGTAATATTTTCGAAAATCTTTTTTCACTCAATTTTTTAATTTAAAACTTAAATTTTTTCACTTAAATTTTTTAAAAATCTGTCTTTCAATCGTCCTCAAAACTTTGAACTAATTTTTTTCAGTCTTAGATATATCTTCTTAAATATTTTTTTCTTATCATGGATTACTAAGTCTATTAAGTACAGGGTGTCGCAGATGGTGGTGATTGTGACTTGATAGAAAAAAAATGTTAACGTTGAAAAAAGAGGGAATTAGTCCGCTTTATAGTCCGCCTAACCATTTGTGGCACTCTGTCGATTGATTTAATGATTTTTTGCAAAGTTTCCCTAATCCGGTTAATCTCTCCCCCCATCAAATTAGGAGTGCATCGCACGAGTCAATGTCAAATTCACCCACGTACGGAAATGGTAACTTCTCACCAAGTTTACAGGTAATAACCACTCACAAGGGGCCTTGTGAATGACCGTGGATTGCATCAGAATATCGCGTTCGGTCTCTCTCACTCGCTATAATTTCTTTCTTTCAGAACATCTGGGCATGCCCACCAGTGTCATTGGAGGAAGCGGCAGCGCTGACGGTTAATGCCCAACTGTTTCGCCAGAACCATGACAACTATCGCAACTTGAGCTTGCAACGGTCCCCGCATGATAGCGATCCAAGGTTGACACGAATACACCAAACACCCATTCATTTAACCACACTTCCCTCTCTCTCTCTCTCTCTTTTTATCTCCCCCCCCATGTAGGTCACTTCAAATGCAACAAAATACCAGCATTCAGCAGGCAGCAGCAGCGGCAGCACACTGCAATCAATTCATGTCCTCGAACGACAAACTTCTCCTGTCGAATCTTGAAAGACGTTGCCGCAGCGCGATTTCAAATAGTTCCAGCAGCATTCTGGCGTTAGCCAAAAATCTAGAGCAGAACAATCAACTGCAGCAGCAGCAACACCATCAACAAACGGACACACCCGCATCGGACATGCTGCTAGAGCAGCATGCCGCCAGCAATCTCACCAAGGACATGAAGAACGAAGTTGATGTTAAGTCAACGCCCGAGGATCTATCAACGAATTCCATGGAAAATATGAAATAAGAGCCGTCGTCGCGTGTGGCAACAGCACAAATTGTAAAACTGTCAAAAAATGTTCATGTCCCGGATTTGAGTTTCAATTCAAGAGGTTTCATTCCACAAGATATACATATCACGTTCCAACAGTCTATCTGGTTCTTATCCTGGTCCAGTTGGTGGATCATTCATTGTTTGCTTTTTGTTTGCGGCTCCTCTCACTGGCAGGTTTAGGGATTTGCTAGGAAAATGCAGTTTGTTTTTGGAAAATGCGCCATATCTCGAAAACGGTGCGTCCAATCGCAATTTGGCTTTCTTTCAAGCTTTGCGCGACCGAAAGACGCAACTTTTAAGCCCAAATGGCCCTAGGTGTAATAGAACCCGACTTATGGCCCTAATTAGGGAGGTGTTTGACCGCAAAACCACTTTTTTCGAAAGGCCCTTTTGCATACTTCGACTCTGAATATCTCGGGAACGGAGGGACGCAGGAAAAAAGTAATGATGGGGGTTGTAGGTAATGACTTTGTCTTCAAGGCGTGTAGAATTAGGAATCGCCTGATTTGTGTTGAATTTCTGGGAAAATAACTTTCGCTTTTGGAAAAAACGCCATATCTCGGAAACGGTGCGTCCAATCGCAATTTGGCTTTTAATCAAGCTTTTTTTCAAACATACACGACCGCATGACGCAACTTTTAAGCCAAAAATCATGGCTCTAGCTATTATAGAACCCCACTTTTGCTCAAAAATAAGGTGGTGTTCGGCCGAAAAACCAACTTTTTTTTGTCAAAAATGCACGATATCTCGAAAATGGTCCGTCTGACGTCAGTTAGTTTCAGTTGTTTTCTATGTAGGAGTTCAATACGAACATTTGAGGCCCCATTTGTGTTTGTAGGTGCAATAGTCTCCGAGCTATAGTTAAATGAATGGCATCAGAAAGGATGAACCAGATGCAGTTCTTTTTTCGCCATATCTTGAAAATGGTGCATCTGGCGTCGATAAATTTTATGCAGGCATTCAGTACAAACATTTTGAGTCCATGTTTATGAATCTAGGTCCAATAGTTTCCTAGCTATGGCCAATAAGTGGCATCGAAAAGGACGAAAAAAGCAATTCGTTTTGAAAATTGCGCCATATTTCGAAAACGGCGTCGATTTTCTTTCTCTCGACTTTTATGCTTCGATGTCGGCGTCCAATACGAACATTTTGAGCCCTCATTTGTGAAACTAGGCCTAACAGATTTCGAGTCTGAGGCATAAATTGGCATCGGAAAGGATGAAAAAGCTGATTATTTTTGAAAAAATGCGCCATATTTCGAAAACGGTCAGAAATTTGCTTGAAGAATTTCAAGGTCTAAAGTGTCAGAAATTCAAAATCCAGAATCTGTTCAAATTTCAAGGTGTTTGTGAAACTGCTTATGTATCATCATGTTGTGAGTGGTTGAGTGAGAGTTTTGGGCTAATTTCTGACAGAGGGATCAAAAATTGACTTGAAGTTCTGAGAAGTCAGTATTTCTGACTGAGAAGTCAGAAATTCACTTGAAATGATTGCACTGGGCAAATTTCTGACCGAGAGGTCCGTCTAGTGTCGCATAGAAAAGAAAAGGGTCAGCATTTTTGAGGAGAGTTCAAAATTTGGAACATTCTCTTTCAGTCGCACAAAAGCAAACTAGTTTTTGTTTCAAACCGTAATCAAAATAATTTAAAATAGAGACATCTTCATCCGCCTTTGTATGGATAACCCATTTCACCTCCCACACTGAGACTCAGATCCAACAAAAAAAAACAAAAAAAAAAATGTAAATAAATTGAAAATCCCCACACACACACACACTCTTGCCTCTATGTAATCCACTTCGTAGCCTAACATATACAAACATACACATATAATCTCTCTGTAGAACAATCTCTCTCTCTCTCTACTTGTTTCTCTGTCACTGTCTCTATCAGTCGAGTCACAAGGAATATGAAAAGAAAATAGTGCTCGTACTGGAATTTTCAAAAAAAAAAAACAAAAACAAAAAACTTACTAAATTCAAAAAAAAAAGAGCAGAAGTAACTTAACCTAAAAATCAAGAAGTATTTATTTATTTTTTGAATTTATTTAGAAAAGCCAGTTAAACTGATGTATCTCTTCTTCCTTAAGTGGTGCTTCAAAAAAACCAAAAAAAAACAGAATATATATATATGATGAATTTGAAAAAGTAAAAAAAATTTAAATATACTCTTGTGACAAAAATAAAAATAAAACAGAAGTAGTATAAGAGGAACATTCGTAGGATATTTAATCAAGAAATTAAGACTTTGGTGCCGACTTCCATAGAAGAAAACAACAAAAGAAAATTTAGACGAATGTTAAATTTAAAAAAAAAAAATGGAAAACAACAAAAAATAAAAATAAAATAAATAACATAAAATATTGTGGATGTTGTTAGCAAGATATGAAAACTCAAAAGAAAATCCCCCATCACCCAGTAGACCCGTTAAGTGATTGTTTTTGTTCCTTAATCTAGTACGTATACGGTAGAGTCTTGTTTTGATTTTTAATTTTTAAACTAACTCAATTAACATATTCTATGGATAATACGTAATGTATAGGTTAATTATACAAAAAAAAAATACTAAAGCAATTCCTTACCGAAAAAGTTTTAAAAAAAAAAATAAGAAAAAAGTGAAAAAAAAAAATAAAACTAAAAAAAAAACTTTAAGTAAGAAAATAAATAAGTCAAAAAGTTAAAGGTACATTGGGTGTTTTGTTTATCTTCATCTCGGCATCCTAATCAGCATTTTTCAACTATAACCTCCTTCGTTATAAACCATCTTCAGCTGCAGTGTTGTCAGATACTTTAAGGGAGATTTCGCACTACCGAGCTTCAAAAATTCCCCTTTCTTTCAGATGAAATTTCCCCATGGATTGCCCAACAAATTCTGTTTGAACTCGATGCTAGAGGATGGACCAAATACAACTGCCAACCGCAGCGCTTCATTCTCCACCGTTCTGGTGGACCGCTGTCCTGTCTTAAGGGGGTATACAGAGTGGGCCAAGTACAAGTTTCATTTTAAAAATTCAATAAAATTAACAAAATTAAATTGTTTTTATGCATTATAGCTTTATTATTAAGAACAAATGTTCCCATTAATTTATGAAATACAACTTTGTTCAAATGGCTGCCTCGGTTGGCTTCGCAGCAGCGCATTCTGTCACCTCAATTTTCAAGACCTTGTTGATGGTTTCGGGCTGTATCTCATGGATTTCTTGGGTGACATTGGCCTTAAGTGATTGAATTGATTCTACATTGTTGGTATAATGTCAGTTCCCCACCAAAAAAACCTCTAAAGGGGTAAAATCGCAGCTCCGACGCGGCCAATTGACATTGCCAAGACGGCTGATAACACGATTTGGGAATTTGATGCGGAAAAGATCGATTGTGGAATAGGCTGTGTGGCATGACGCGCCATCCTGCATGAACCAGAGGTTGTCCAAGTCCATGTCTTCAATTTTAGTAAAAAAAAAGTCGGTTAACATGGCCCACCGTTGATTGAAACGTTGTTCCCAGCCTCATTTTCGAAAAAAAAAAAACGGTCCAATGATGCCACCACTCCACAATCCCCACCAAACTGTGCCTCTCTGTGGATGCATTGGCTTCCTGACAATAGCGTGCGGATTTTCCGAGTCCCAGACGGCGGCAATTTTGTTTGTTAACGTAGCCGCAGAGATGAATATGCGCCTCGTCAGAAAAGACGATTTTTCGCCCAAAATCGTTGTCCAATTCAAGCTGCTCTAAGGCCCAAACTGGCGCGTCTTCAATTGCTGAGTCAATTGGACCTTGTCAGCGAATAATTCGAGATCTTTGTGCAGAATTCTCCTCAGTCTAGTGCGTGTGAAATGTTGAGCTGTTGTTGAGATCGATGGTGAGTTGATGTTCGTGAATTGAGTCTCACACTCGCGGCCACAGTAGGCACATGCTCATCTGTGCAAGTACATTGGCCCGCGATCCCTTTAGTGGAACATACCGCCCACGAAAATGATGATGATGATGGCTACTCGGGAAAGGCTGATTCTATCGTTTGACTCGAGCATTCAGAGAATCCTGGACTGGATTGTCATCTTCTGAAGTAACTTATCCTCCTGCAGACTGTTTTTGACTGAAACCTGCCCTGGAATATGGTCTTCTTCAAAATGTCGGACTCCTCTGAAGTCACTTATCGTCCTGAAGACTGTTTTTGACTCTGGTCTTAGTCAAACCGGTGGACTCCTCTGAAATCACTCGTCCTCCTGCAGACAATGTACCCTTCTGAAGTCACTCATCGCCTGCAGCCTATCCTTGGTTTGGACTCAGATCCCCTTTAAAACGGAGTACCCTTCAGAAGCCACTCATCGTCTGCAGACTGTCCTTGGTCCTTGGTCTAGTTCCTCTTCACCATTCTGAAACCACTCATCGCCCGTGGACTGTTCATGACTGAAATCGGAATCCTTGAATCCTCGACTGAAATCTTCTGAAGTCACTCATCTCCTTGAGTCTACAGTCTGTCCTTGACTGAAATGTGGTCCTCTTCAAAATGGCGTATCCTTCTGAAATCGCTCATCCTCTGGAGACTATCCTTGATCTAGACTCAGAACCCTTCGGCGAATCCTTCTCAAGTCACTCATCGACTGCAAACAGTTTTTCTTTAAAGCTCGCCTCCCATTGGTGACTTTGTTAATTTCTTTTCTTTCATTCTACTTGTTGATTCTCATCGTTTTGGTTGATATTTTCTTTGAATCCCCGATGGCCACCAACCATCAACTCCCCAGGCAATCTCAATCCCGTTCGTGAATTGAGTCTCACACTCGCTGCCACAGCAACCACATTCGCATCTGTGCGTACCGTAGGACGACGGAGACCTCACGAACTTTTTGCACAAACAGCAGTCGCGGTGGGTTCTTCATTTCGGCCAAAACTTCTTTTCAAAAAACGCACTCTTTTGGGCTACACAGCACCAACTTTGGAAATAAGTTTTCAATATTTCCCTGCGTTGTTCAAGCGTAAAGCGACTCATTTCGTTCTGCGGAGGTATGGTTCTGACCTTCTGTCAAGATTTCGAGCGGAAAACAGCTGTCAGTGTCAAAATAACCTATGATTTAAAAAAAACAACTAAATGGCCCACTCTTTAGATATCGTCTCCTTGTCAATTCGAAAGCTCTTCCATTTTCGACCAAAAAAGTTCCCTTGTGTTTTCTTTATTTAATTTATTTTCTCTCTTCGGAGAATGATGCTGAAAAACTGCCTCAAGCTGGGAGAAAATAATTCTCTGGGCTAAGTGCACCCTTAAGCCACCTTTGTAAGTGCCTGAAACCCAGCTTTCAACTCTGTATCGATGCAAAACCTTACGAAGGAGGACCACCAAACAAACCATCTTTTGAATAATCGACACGATGTTGCTTTGTCCTGCCTGTTTTTGTTTTTTTTGTTGTTTTTTCGTAAAATCCAGCAGGACATTGGTTGCGGTTAGCGGAGGCACTCCTTCTTCTTTTTTTGGCTGACGCTACAGACCTGGAGCTCAGCCAATATGCCCCTCCATCTAGCACGGTATTGTGCTAGTTGCTTCCAGTTGATTGAGGTCCTTTCCAGCTGCATACTCATGGTCTTCCTTCCCCGGAGGCACTCCTGCATAACAAAAATTCATACCCACAAAAGCCCAATAGTATGCAAAGATTTTCATAGCAAAATTCACACCACAACTCCGTTCGCCAACGGTCGAAATCCACTGTAAAATCATTGCATACCATTCGGCTGATAAATTTCAACGAATCCATACAAAATGAAATTTTCGATTTTTTTCAAAATTTCAAGGATTTCGAGTGAAATTTTCGATTGAATTCACTTCATTCATCATGTCCACACCCAGCCCAACACATCTCAGGTGAAATTTCACTCCAAAAACAAAGAAAATCGACTTTGAAAAAATTGACATGTGCCACACGAAAAAATGAAGTAAATTGAGAATACAATTGGGTCGCCATTTTTTGGTGAAAATGAATGATGTTTCGAAGTCGATTTGATGATTGGACAAATTTTGTAAAAGGATTTCCTCGAGAACTAGGACGAATTGAAGGATGCGGAATATGAGGATTGATAGGAAATTGAATGTAGATGTGGATTGTGGAAAAAAATGTTAACGGGAGTCAAGGGGTTGCTTTTTTTGAAGAGATTTTTGTGACAAACTCTTTCAAAGAGGGATCTTGGAGGATGTGGTGTTTTCTGAAAGGATTTTCTCGAGAGCTAGGACGAGATAGGATATGGGTGGTATCAGAATGAATAGGAAATCGAATGTAGATGTGAAATGAAGCACGACTTTCCAACGCGAGTGCCGTGGTTGCGATTTACGAGCCAAGTTCTGAGGGTCCTTTTCGGTCGCATGAAATTCGCAGCTTCGAATACTTGATGTCTTCTGAAAGGATTTTTTCGAGAACTAGGACGAGTTGAGGGATGGGCGATATCAGAATGGATAGGAAATTAAATGTAGATATAAAATGAGGTAGGAATTTTTAACGAGAGTGCCGTGGTTGGGTGGATAGAAGCGAAATGCGTGCGATCCTCCTTCACGCATGAAATTTATGATCTTTGCTCGATAATAAGTTGGTGTCGTAAAACCCAGCACATCAGTAGCGGCTTCTTGGCAACGTTTCCAATCCTCTTTTGTTGTTTCTGCAGGTGGCGCCGAACTTTCGGAGCGTTTCAGGAAGACTCGATCGGCGATCTGTTGCGATCGTGGCTTTCCGTTGTTCTCTCGATGTCTGTGTTGATCCGAGTCTATGTTGGCTTCACGAAGCGTTCTGACGTCGAAAATACTGCAGGAGTGTCCGACGTCGATTGCAACGTGATCAGTTGATGGTTGATTGATCAGGGGACCGTCAGATCTCCTCATGGATCACTGAGAGGTTCCGACCCATGACACAGGCTGTACTTACCGATGACTCTGCCCAGCTTAGCGTTAAGATCGCGATCTTGGCGTCGTAGCTGGGGCATTGATCGTGTGTTCGTTCTGTGAGATCATAGAAGCCGTCCCTGTTCTCTGTACGGGCGTCTGCGCCAAATCAGGCTGATGTTTCGAAATTTCGCCTTGAAGGCCTTCGCTTCTTGAAGCTTAAGACTCTTTGCCTAAATCTACCTCGAGCAACAAACCCACATCCGAACCAGCGCCGCCTTCGCACCCTGTAGCAATCATCGCAGTAGATGTCGCTGCTTTTCATTCTCTTTAGGCTCGGCCCATCCCACCGTATCGAGTGGTTGCTAAGAAGCTAGGCCCAAGTTCACATCTGCCTGGAGCGCCACAAGAACAAGAAGAAGACGAAGAAGAAGATGAAGAAGAAGAAGACGAGGGAGAAGAAGAAGAAGAGGAACAAGGAGAAAAAGAAGAAGAGGAACAAGAAGAAGGAGAAGATGAGAGGCAACTTCAAAAAGGATTATGAACCAGTTCCCTGACTGAAGCCTGAAGCCCTCCGGAAGCCGTCAGATGATTAGTAGGAGGAGGAGTCCATCGGATGACTAGCTCCTCTGCCGAACCTCCTAAAGGAGTGACGATGCAGATTCCTTTGCAACCACCAACAACGTCCCACGGGAGGATTGATTACCCCAATCTTCTGTCAGGTGGGGCCAGGCGAGAGTAGGATTTCGCAGACAGAGGCTAAATATAGACGCCCCATGTTCTGTCAGAGCTCCAAACCACGGGGAGATGAGAGTAGGAATTCCTCAGACAGAGCCTAAGTGCAGACGCCCCATCTTCTGTCAGAGGTGTACAGGCGAGAGTAAGAATACACAGACAGAGTCTAATTGCAGTCTTACCCCTTACCGAAGGGGAAACGTGAATTATTTGTACAAGACCCGACCAGGTGTTCAGACGCAACAGAAGGTAACCGCTTTCGAAAAAAAAAAACTCTTTTCCCGCCAAATTTCCTGTGCAGAATCTACAACCATCCTAAGTTTTCAGCACTCACTACTGAATGAATTCAAACGTTGTTCAGCTCACGCTTCAGACATGCTGCGGTCGCGGGGTACACGAGAAACAATTGAAAGGCGGACAGAGGCACATGTTGCAGATACATGCCAACGAAGGAAGAGAAAGCTTTCAGCAGAAGTCAATGTTGCCGAAAGCTGAAAACTCTCTTTTGGGGGGAAACTCTCTTCAGCTTTTCACTGGCATCAAAACTTGGCGTTTCATTTCACTGCGATTCAGTCGGGCACCGTTTAGTGTGCAATGCGAACTCACTTACAGCGGACACTGTGTCGCTCTGCGGCGCACTCGATTGCGATCCTTAAAAATATATTTTCAAGCAGGTCCTCATGATTGAAAGCAGGTAACAATCGGTTTTTGACGTATGCGGGTGGTGGGTGAAGTGAAATCAAGTGGAATGCACGATAGGGAGGGCGTGGGGAGCAGACCAGTCGTCGGGTAGGGACTGTAGGGGGTGAATGGATGCTTTGTTTTGATTGGGATTTGTGGGGAGGGATTGTGACGAAACAGGACACGAGTTGGTAGATGTGGTTGACCTGATGGATTCGTCGGTTTGCTGGTGATTTGACCTGAGCTCCTAGTTGACTGCGAACCCAATTGGCTGGCATCTCGCGACCGAAGGGACATCGGTTGCGGTGTTTTGTTCGAAGCTGAAGCTGATTTGTCTGAAAGGGGAAGCTCAGACATCGAAGGGGCAATGGGTTTTGGGGAATTCCGACAAAGATTTAACAGAGAATCGCTTGTTGTTGGGATTCTGAAGGCAGTGCGGGATATGCGGCAGTCCAGAGGAGGCAGGTTTGATGGGTAATTGCTGCGACTTTGCCAATATTCAAGGCGGCGGTGGTGTGTTTGAACGAGGACGAAACGGTTGTGTATGGAATTATGTTTAGTAATCGACAGAAGAGTGCATCTATGGAAAAGTATACCAGACCCACCCACCACCACCCACCACGGTTTTCGAGATATGGCGCATTTTTCAAAATTTCTTTGATTTGTTCGTCCTTTCTGATGCGATTTTGGTCATAGTTCGGAAACTGTTGCACCTACGGACACAAATGTTCGTATTGAACGCCTGCATAAAACACAAGACGAACAAGTCGACAACAGCTGCACCGTTTTCGAGATAAGGTGCATTTTTCAAAATTTCATCGATTTGTTGTGATTTTAGTCATAACTCGGAAACTGTTAGACATACAGACACAAATGTGGGCCCAAAATGTTCGTATTGAACGCCTGCATAAAACTACTGACCAGCAATTTGACGACAGATGTACCATTTTCGAGATATGGAAAATTTTCTAAAACAACAATTTTTCGTCCTTTCTGATGGAATTTTTTGGTCACAGCTCGGAAACTATTGGTCGCAGAGTCACAATTGGGGTGTCAATGATGTTCGTATTGAACGCCTGCATAAAACATGAGACGAACATGTCGACGCCAAGTGCACCGTTTTCGAGATATGGAGCATTTTTTAAAATTGATTTGCTTTTTTCTCCTTTCTGAATACATTTTTTGGCTATAGCTCGGAAACTGTTAAACCTACGGAGACAAATGTGGTACCAAAATGTTTGTATTGAACGCCTGCATAAAACCTGAAACGAACAAGTCGACGCCGGATGCACCGTTTTCAAGATATGGCGCATTTTCCAAAATCAAACGGTATTTTCGACACAAATCAGGCGATTCGAAATTCCTTATTCTACGTCTCTTGAAGACGAAGTCATAACCTACAATCCCTCATCATTATTTTTTCTCTACGTCCCTCCGTTCCCGAGATATTCAAAGTCAAACTATGCACTACGCCAGCATTTTCCTTCCATGACACACATAGAACGAGGAACATAGCTGTTGGCGATGTAATTTCATCGTCCACTGTGAACAGCGTGCGAAATTTAATTCAACATTCGCTATCAGGCGCCCAGATTCTCAAGGAGGGTTATTCTACGAACGCACGGTCTCGACATTTCCGTTGCTGGGTGATAATCTGACGTAAAAACGCGCATCTATCCTCCGTCTAGCTAAGGCGACAACCACCCAACAACTGATGCTTTGAATTGAAAGCAGCACCAACCAGCACCCTATGTCGCAACATAGAATTTTCCACGTGAACACAGCGCCGAATCGCTCATGAGAGAAAACCCACTCCCCACCACCTCACCATCCCACCACGCGAGTCCCAGCTGCATTGACTGTGCGCCTGTTTGTTGAGAAGTCCATAGGGTTTCCCGACACCCTTTAGTCCGCGTTGCCCTTTGACGACGCGCGTTGGGATGGGATGCACCGAAATGCAGGCGGTCGCATCATAGTCGCCGTCCCACATAGACCGGGGGCCGCTGATAAGGCTGACTGGTCAACGGCGTCCTGCCTGCTACTCCGTTCTGGTCGCCTGGCAAAAAAGTCTCAAAACGAGTATTTTCCTGACAGATTTTGATAACTTTACGTAATTTAATGGGCATTCGATGGACGACGAACGCAGGTCCTTCAGGAACTGCTGACGAATAACGACTGAAAGTCAGCAACCTCCCGTCGGGGTATCGTGAGCACACACAGCGCGGAATTTCGCCCGGAACCTAGGGCGAATGAATTTCGAATGTAGCCTGGCTGGCTACGCGATATGAGCTCCCATCAGTTGCGGAGAACAGCGGGCTGTTTTGCGACAGGTTGGCAATGGTTTTCAATCCCCAACCTGTGGCGGAATGCTACATTTTCTATCAATCCAGCATTATTGCGGGAACTTTGAGTGAAATTCATAGTTAAAGCAAAAGCAACATGTTGCAGCAACATGAAAAATTCTATGTCCTGTTGAGTGGAGGACATAAATGAAAGGAAAGTTGCCTGCAAATGTGTAGACGGAACGTGCTGGAGTCAGACTGCGGGCATTAGGAAAACCTCTCCTTGAATCTTTTTGTGGGGAGTGTGTTGCAGCAACATGAGTCTTCTATGTCCTGTCGAATGGAGAACAGAGGAGGAACATAAATAGAATCAACGTTGCCTGCAACGATGCGCTCGGCACTTGCTGAAGTCAGCCAACTAGGACTGCGTGGCATCTTTTTGGGGGGAGCATGTTGCAGCAACATGAATGTTTCTACGTCCTATCAAGCGGGGGAACATAGAAAATGTAGAATAAATGTTGCCTGCAAACGTTGCGCTGGCACTTGTTGGAGTCAAACCTCTACTGGCATCTTTTTGAGGGGAACATGTTGCAGCAACATGAATGTTTCTACGTCCTATCGAGTGGGGGAACATAGAAAATATAGAATAAAAGTTGCCTGCAACTGTTGCGCCAGCACTTGTTGGAGTCAAACCTCTCCTGACATCTTTTTGTTGAGAGAATGTTGAAGCAACATGTTTAAGCAGTGTTTCTACATCCTGTCGAGTGTAGAACACCGCGGCGAGAACATCGACTGTGTCTGCTCATGAAGGAGAAGTGTTTGAGTGCTACTGCGATGAATTTGCTGAAGAGACTTCAGAGGAGCTATGAGACCAAAATGTTGCTACAATGTTGCAAGCCTTCAACTATGGACACCCTTTGTGGAAATTTTGAAACAATTTGGCTTGACTCTCAGGGATGAGGAGACTGTTTTCCTGCGATGAAATTGTAGCTACGACGAGAGACGAGAAATCCAAAGACGCTGTTGACAAACTTCAGACTCAACGAGTACTTTGTAACCGATGACTTGTTGGCATCCGGCTTAAAAACTTACCCCCTTTCGATGGCATCCTCCATCCAAGAAGGACACGACTTAAACTCTATCAAATGCTTTATTTAAGAAGACAACACAAAATAAAAAAGGTGGACATATATTGACTCCTGCTTAGTCTATTTCACCGAGGACCTGGACGCTTCTGATGGGGTTCTTGGCGATGCCGCCACCGCCGCCACCATTGTGCTGCCGAAATCCGTGATACGGTGGCGGTGGGGATGTTGCCGCCGATGGGCCAAGAAACATGTACTGCGGTGGATAGTGTGGATGACTCCTGGCCACTGGCACCGGCTTGGGCTGAGGCTGCGGCTGCGGCTGCGGCTGTGGCTGCATGTGCAGGGCCAACAGGAGCATGCGGAAAAGCAGTTCTTCGCGAATGTTCGGTGGAAGCAGCCGCACGCTGGACTGTTGACCGCCTGCTTTGGCTAGACCACTTTCGCGGTTCTTCAAGTACCCACTTGTCGTCGTCGTCGTTGCTCCGTAGAAGTTGCCATCGCTGCCAGACCCTGGATATGGATACGAGTCATGGGTGCCACTTAGTCGACGCTCCCTCAGCACGAGGAGTTGCAGCAGAAGCTCAAAGTCTCTGACGGTCAGTGGCTGGTATGCCTGACGCTGTTGGTCTTGCTGGTGCGAAAGAATGCTGCCGATTGGCGACTGTTGGGGGCCGTAGATTGGCCTGCGATACATCTCGTCCGGGTATTCATCAGCTGCAGGGTATCGGGGCGAGAATCCATGCGACGGTTGATAGAAGCTCGGCGTGGCGTCTTGAATATTTTCATAGACAAACTGCGACGGGGGTGAGACGGCCGCCGGTGGGAGAGGATGCGGCATGCGGAGGACAAAGTCCTCGTTGGACCACTTGTGGTTGGGGTACGGGTTCACAAAGGAATTCCGGTTGTAAGTGGGCATCTTGTCGATGTCCTCGTTCGTCCGGATCCTCGCGTACGGGATGCTCTTGTAGAGGTTCCTTTTCCTCTGCTCCACGTGATAGGGTGGGGCGGCGTCGTACGTCCCGGGAGTGGTGCCGGCCTGTTCTGAACTGGAATCGGTCTTGAAAACTGGTTTCTCGAGGACAACGTTCAGCTGAGACTTCTGCTGCTCCTGCTGATTCTCATTCTCCTCCTCGAAGAACTTCTCCAAGACCGGCTTTGGACTCTCCGTGGTCTCGGGTTTCTCCTGCTTCTCCTCGGCCAGGGTGGAGCGATACTTTTGCGTCGGCAAGAGGGGGACGGGGCGTATGTTGACGTATGTCCTAGACGAGGTCGTTGGAATGGACGTGGCGTAGACTATCGTTGTTGTGGGCTCACCCGTGCCGTAGTCCTTAGCTGCCGCGTGCAGACTTGGATGACGTGTGTACGGCGATGACGTGGTGGTGGAGGACCCACTGCCTGGACCGCGGACTTTCCTCGGGATCGCTTGGATAACAGCTGATTTGCGAGGCGCGCTGAAGATCTTCGCCGATGACGTGTTCTGCTTGTCGTTAGCATCCTCCGACGACGGCCGGCTGCTGTTGGCGTTCGCATCCGGATCGTAACCAGAGGCGTGCTTTACGGTGTCATAAAGTTGCCGGTTTTCGATTTTTATACTTTCCTGACCGAACGAGTCGTCTTGTTGCTTGCCTCCGTCGGTGGGTGGGTACCCATACGGGTTATAGTCGACTGAAATGAGATGAGTCCGCATTTCCGACGTGGAAATCGCCAGAGCACCACTGAAGACAGACAAGATGATGGCCTAGAATGGAAAAGAAACATTAGACTATGACACAGACACAGACGGCACGGGGTCTGGATATCCACGAATCGCGCATGCTACTGGAGTGCCTTAAGATGACTCCACAAAACACACAGTAACCTTGGTCAACTCATTGTTCTCTAGATCACACACCATTCTTCTCCCTCGAGAGTGTTACCTCATTCATCTCAGAGTACGTGTGGACTGTTGTGTAACCACATGTCAACAACGACGACGACGACGACGGTGGCCCGTGGGAAGAACGGCGTGTCAATTCCCACATCAATCATTCTCTTCTCAATTGTGTGCCAGTGAGTGGATGTGAGGTAACTTGTGTTTTCAAACAGATCTCGACGATAGATACGCGGATGAGGAACGAATATAGTTCCGCATAGTTCACACAGCTGAGACGGATGCAAATGTGTGTTTGAATTGGGGGAGAGTTGAATGTTCTTTGAGATGGAGATTGGTTTCAACTGGGATTTTTTTTTTTTGAGATCTAAACTGGGAGTCGGCTTACAGTGGGGGATGAAAGATTGCACACAAAACCTTCTTAAGAGGAAATGAAGCGTTTTAAGGAGAACAACCTTCGGGTCTGATGGATTTGATTTTTTTTTAGAAAATTGGAAGTCAAGATACAGTGGTGGAATAAAGTTTGCACACAGAGTCATTTTCAAAGAGAAGAGTTTAAAGGAAAAGACTGTTCAGGTGGTTGAACTTTAACTGAGATTTTTTTGAGGAAATTGAGAGTCAAGGTACAGTGGTAGACAAAGGTTTTCACTCACATTTTAAAAGGGAAATGAAGCATTTCAGGGAAAACACCGTTCAGATGGTTCAACATTTACTGAGATTTTTTTTTTTAATTTGCAGTCAACATACATTGGTGGACAAAAGTTTTCACACAAAATATTTTTAAAGAAAAATGAAACGTTTAAATTTGGCGGCTTTTAAAGTTAAGTCCTTTGAAAGCATGTAATAAATTTGAAGCAATTTAGTATCACCAAAATAAAACAAAAAAAATGTTTTCATCCAAAAACTACAGTCAAAATTAAAACGACATCGTTATATAGTATATAGGTTATAGCGACAAAATTCTTAGGTTCCGCCTGAGGTCCTCAGCTAATAAATTGTTTACAACGACCAAAATTGGCAGTCCCTTGAAGGTCTTTATAACCGATTTTGACTCTATCACTAAAAGCTTTAAACTGAAGTTTTCCTTAAACGCTTCATTTTCGCTTCGCTTTCTTTGTGATTAATTTGCGTGCAAAACTTCTGTCCACCACTGTATAATCGTGAGAGAAATTGAACTGAACTAAAGGGAGAGAACATAGTGGGGAAGGGGATGGGGTCTGCAGACGCCGAACAAAGTAGTTCAAGAAGGTGTTCGTCTTGAAAGTTTTGATACACTTCTGGGCATGGTCAGTGGTCGCGAATGAGCTGAAGCCATGAAATAGACTGTCTTTCAGCGTAAGAGTCAATGCCATGGCGGCTAAAGAGCTGGCCCCATGAAATATACTCCCTTTCAGCGTAGAAATCGACGCCATGGCGGCTACATTCAAAAAAGATTCAGATTTGGCGACCAAGAATAGTTTTTAGTACATTTTTGTACTAAATTTAAAGAATTTTCAATTCACTTCCAAAAAGGTAACAGTCTCGATAAATCTAGGGCGAAATATGTCAGTGAGTTCGATCTATGAACTGGAAAATTACGAGAAAATGTGGAACATGGCACTTGAAGGCTGGCTTATTAGTCTCCATGAAGTTTTGAACTGATTCCAAACGGTGTGGCAAAATTTGGCTTAACGTCGAATCTTCGAACCGGAAAAGTTACGAGAAAATGTCAAACATGACCTTTGAAGTCTGGCTAAATAATCTCCGTGAAAGTTTGAACTGATTCCTGTGGCAAAATTTGGCTCAACTGGCAAAACTGGACCCAACTGGCAGAATTCGGCTCAACGTTAATTCCTAACAATTTCGGTGGGGCAAAGTTCGTCTCAGTCTGGTGGTAAACTGAAACTTTTTCAAGGTTTGGCGATGATGCTTCCACACTTCGACACGTTTTTAGAACTTTTGTACTAAAAATTGGACACTCGTTTATAGAAGACTAAAAAATTGGACACATTTTTGCAGAGGACCAAAAAACTGAACACATTTTTGTAAAGGACCAACAAATTGGACACATTTTTGTAGAGGACTAAACACAAACCACTTGTCCATCGAAAGATTTAGTAAAAGAAACAGGAAACAAGTCAAAAACAGTAATTTTGTTGATTTTTTATAGCAACTGAATGATGGTCAATGTAGAGTACGAGTAAACATTCAAAATTTCTTGAGGACAATGCCTTAAATGTTCAACGTTTAAATTTCCATCTTTTTGGTCACTTTTTCACAAAAAATTCACAAACACCCACCAGCACCACAAGATATTACACCCAAAACTCCATGCGTACCTTCAAAATGAATCCAAAAGATCCCATATCTTCAAGGAACTAAATCAAATACAAAAAAAAGGAAAAAACAGATCCAATCCAATCCACTCTACTCTTGCCACTTCTCAGATACATTTGAGATGAATTTTCGCAAAATATCGCTTTATATTTACACTAGATACATTTGCGCGCGTTCTCACACAGCACCCGAACAATGCACGTATCTTGGAATGCCGTTGAACGGAGTTTCCCATCGGCCAAAAATGTGTGTACCCACGCGCTGAACTATCAAATGAGTCGCGGTGTGTTACCGCTGCAGTTCCAGATACAATTGAAGTCACAAAACAAAGGCGGCTACATGCCGCGTCCATGACTTACAAGGCGAACAAGCGACTGTTTCTCAAGACGAATGTATCTCTCTGTGGCCTATCTTGTTGATGGTTTAAGTTTAGTTTATGGAAATTTATTTTTTTTTTTTTTGCTGAAACTTCTCATCATTTTGTGATTAGCTGGGCTCTGGCTGTGTGTTTGGACAAGGAACCAGCAGACAGTTGAGAAAATGATTTTGTTTTGACACGCGAACTGCATCCAATGGAGGCCATTTGAAGGCGTTTAGTTTGCTCTACTAAATTTTATCGGAGACTAATTTGTGACATCTTGATGGGGTTGCTGAATTTATGGGCAGCACCTGTATTCCTTCCGTACAAGTTCGAGTTTGGGCCTTCCACTTCTTCTCCGCATCAGTAGATTGGAATTTGAAGACTCTTAAGAGAGCCATCAACGGGTCTTCCTTTGGAACTAATCACAGTTTCCTTCCTTCCAATTCTGTCTTGGGAGTCTTAAGAATCCGAGTCTACTGATACGGGAAGAAATGAAGGTCGTCAAACACACCGTTTTGGAGATATGCCGCATTTTCGAAGAACATGTTGTTTTTTCCTTCAAACAACTCCCAATTTTGGCTATAAGTCGGGTCCTATTACAGCTAGGGCCATGAATATGTGTTTGAAACCTGTCGCATAATCTTTGGGAATCTTTGAAAGATTGAAAAAAAAATTGTCAGACGTACCGTTTTCGAGATATGGCGCAATTTTAAAAATTGCTTTGCCTTGTTCATCTTCTCGGATGCCATTTCTTGGATCTAGCTCAGAAACTATTACACCTAGGGTCACAAGTTAGGTCGCAAAACGTTTGTATTGAACGCCTGCATAAAACTTGAAACGAACAAGTCAACGCCAGATGCACCATTTTCGAGTTATGGCGCATTTTTGCAAACAAAAGTTGGTCAAACATCTTCAAATTCTTGGCTATAACTCGGGTTCTACAGCAACTAGGCCCATGAATTTGGTCTTAAAAGTTGCACCATTCAGTCGTGCATGTTTGGAAAAGAGCTTGGCTAAAAACCAAATCGCAGTCCGACGCACCGTTTTCAAAATATGGTGCATTTTTGACAAAAAACGTTGGTTTTCCATCAAACGTCTTCCAATTTTTAGTCATAAGACGGGTTCTATTGCACCTAGGGCCATGAAATTGGGCTTGCAAGTTTCGCCATTCGATTGTGTAGTTTGTAAAAAATTTGACACAATGTAAAGTCCTCGTCTGATGCACCGTTTTCGAGATATGGCGTATTTTTTAAAAACAAACGCTATTTTCCCCAGAAATTCAACACAAATCATGCGATTTGCGAGACTTCGCTGAGCGAGTCTTAAAGACGAAGTCATTACCTATAATCCCTCATCATTACTTTTTCGCTACGTCCCTCCGCTCCCGAGATATTCAAAGTAAATTCTCAGTACTCAGACCCTTCCCTAAAAAAGTAGCTTTTTCCATCAAACTCCTCCCTATTTTTGGCTATAAGTCGGGTTCTATTGCACCTAGGGCCATAAATTTGGAGTTAAAAGTTCCGTCAGAAGAGCGTGCATCTTTGGAATTATCATAGAAAATCCCGTTAGTTGCACTGTTTTTGAGATATGGCGGATTTTTTAAAAAAATTAACTGCTTTTTTCGCCTTTTCTGATGTCATTCATTTGGCTATAGCTCGGAAAGTATTGGGCCTACGGATACAAATTTTGGCTCAAAATGTTTGTATTGAACACCGCTAGGATGTCCGAAAAGTATACCTGCGAAAGGAATTTGTATGAAAAGTGATGTCCTTTTTTGAGTCCTGCAGGATCCTTCGGGACTGAATCCTTGCAAATTCATAATTTCTTCTTCGACCACCATCCCCTCCACCATCTCTGCCCATTTTTGCATCAAAATTTTGCGAAATTTTGAAAATCCAAAAAATGACACGTTTTCACCAAAAAAATGCAGTCAATTGCGAAACTTCGTGGTCGACTTTCCGCTGAATTTGTGTCGAGTTTTTGAAAATCAATATTTGGGCAAAATTTTTTTTGTTGTTTGGTAGAGATTCGAGAGTTGATGATATGTTTGAAATTTGAACGAATTTGGCCAAAGGATTTGGTCAAAAAGTTGAAAAAATCCTTGAGATGAGAAGGTCCATAACCTCTTCTTGACGCCATTTTTTTACTATATCTCGGAAACTGCTTGACCTAGGACAACAAGTGTAGGTTTAAAATATTCGTACTGAATGCCTGCATGAAAGTTGTGGTGAGTGAAATTGACGCTGGACTCATCGTTTTCGAGATATAGCGGATTTTTTGAAAAATTAACTCCTTTTTTCGTCCTTTCTGATGTCATTTCTTGGCTACATCTCAGAAATTATTGGACTTAGGGCCACAAATGATGCATCAAAATGTTCATATAGAACGCCTGCATAAAAGTAGTTGAGAAGGCAATCAACACCAGACGCGCCGTTATCGAGATATGGTGCATTTTTCAGAGTGAATTGCTTCATGAACTCTTCCCAGCGACCATCAAATCAACCAAGAAGCCTACACTTTTCTCAAATTCCTTGCAAATTCCCTTTGCTGAGCATGGAGATAAAGTCTAGAATCTGTTTTGCTGACAACCCACTCGAGAGGGTGACAAAAATGCGGCAGAAAACAAACAAATCCGAGGGAAATTAACTCAGAAATGCCTTCAGCTGCATCAAATGCAACAATCGAGTTCACACTGTACTTATTGATTCTCATTTCTATTGGATCCAAAAATGTGCACAGAAATAAAAGAATCCATGAGTTGAATAAAAGAAGAGGACAGATCATCAAGCAAATTCCAAGGAACTGAACCAAACGGTGAGGTACGAGTGTGTTGAGAGTTGGTCACATCTCTGAGGCAGTGTTTGTGGTGATTTCCTGCTCATTCTGGTGGAATCTATTGCTTCGCTCGACGACGCTCGAAAGAGGGATCACGGGGGGCAATTAGAGACTTGAGATGACGATTTCACGAAGACAGACAGACGGGGGAGGCTGAAATGATGAGTCACAAACACCGTTTGCAATTCTCCAAACATAACAGATCCCTCTCCATGGCATCCAGTATGCTCTCTAGTCTCTGCGTAGACACCTCAGAATCATCGGAAATGGACAGATGAGATGTTTGAACCAAAATATGTCAAGGAAATCTCCCAAAAACACCCAAAATACACCTCAAACCTCGAAAAATCACCCCAAAATGGACTTAAAATGCCTCTGGGAGGCAGTACTGCTGTCAAATAGACCCTCAGCCATCGGCTCCAATATGCGCCGAACAAGGAAATAAGAAGAAAATGCAAAAAAATGCGAAAAAATGCAAAAAAATGTCGAAAAAATACAAAAAATAGGGGAAATTTCCATAAAAAGAGAAAAAAATTGAATTTTTTTTTCGGAGGGGAGAGCGAGGCTATATAAGGGGGTGCTCGCAGCGGGGAAGAGCTCAGTCTGCCTTTGGTCGTCGAGGGGTTCACATCGGAGCAGGTAATTTTTTTGGACAACCACCCACCACCCCCTCATATATGGTGCATATGGTGCATGTGGTGCAATGTGGTGCAATGTGGTGCAACATGGTCCAGGTGGTGCAACATGGTGCATATGGTGAATGTGGTCCAACATGGTACATCTGGGGCAACATAGTCCATCCAGGGCAACATGGTGCATGTGGTGAATGTGGTGCAACATGGTACATCTGGGGCAACATGGTGCATGTGGTGCAGGTGGTGCAGTTGGTGCAACATGGTACATCTGAGGTAACATAGTCCATCCGGAACAACATGGTACATCTGGGGCAACATGGTGCATGTGGTGCAACATGGTGCATGTGGTGCATGTGGTCCAACATCATGCATCTGGGGCAACATGGGACATCATGGTCCATCCTGGACATCATGGTCCATCCGGGATATCATGGTCCATCCGAGATATCATGGTCCATCCAGGACATCAAGGTCCATCCGGGACATCATGGTCCATCTGGGACATCATGGTCCATCCGGAACATCATGGTCCATCCGGAACATCATGGTCCATCTGGGACATCATTGTCCATCCGGGACATCATGGTCCATCCGGGACATAATGGTCCATCCGGAACATCATTGTACATCCGGGACATCATGGTCCATCTGGGACATTATGGTCAATCCGGGACATCATGGTCCATCTGGGACATCATTGTCCATCCGGGATATCATTGTCCATCCGGGACATCATGGTCCATCCGGGACATCATGGTCCATCCGGGATATCATTGTCCATCCGGGACATCATGGTCCATCCGGGACATCATGGTCCATCCTGGACATCATGGTCCATCCGGGACATCATGGTCCATCCCGAACATCATGGTCCATCGGGGACATCATGGTCCATCCGGGACATCATGGTCCATCCAGGACATCATTGTACATCCGAGACATCATGGTCCATCTGGGACATTATGGTCAATCCGGGACATCATGGTCCATCTGGGACATCATTGTCCATCCGGGACATCATGGTCCATCCGGGACATCATGGTCCATCCGGGACATCATGGTCCATCCGGGACATCATTGTACATCCGGGACATCATGGTCCATCTGGGACATTATGGTCAATCCGGGACATTATGGTCAATCCGGGACATCGTGGTACATCTGGGACATCATTGTCCATCCGGGACATCATGGTCCATCCGGAACATCATGGTCCATCCGGGATATCATTGTCCATCCGGGACATCATGGTCCATCCGGGACATCATGGTCCATCCGGGACATCATGGTCTATCCGGGACATCATGGTCCATCCGGGACATCATGGTCCATCCGGGACATCATGGTCCATCCGGGATATCATTGTCCATCCGGGACATCATGGTCCCTCCGGGACATCATGGTCCATCCGGGACATCATGGTCCATCCGGGACATCATGGTCCATCCGGAACATCATGGTCCATCCGGAACATCATGGTCCATCCGGAACATCATGGTCCATCCGGGATATCATGGTCCATCCGGAACAACATGGTGCATGTCCAGAAGGGTATGTCAAACCATTTTTCATTTCATTTCATTTATATTTCTTATTCAATTCATTTTTTATACAATTTTGCAACAAAAACCGTTTCGATATTGAGTCATGTCTCTCGATCTTGAAACATGCTAACATAGGTGCGGGTATATTTTCACGGTTCATTTGACATTTTGTGCTTTAGACTATGCTTTGATATATCTTCCAAATAACCCCCTCAGGAGCCAAACAGGCTTCCTTGAGGCTAGGTAGGGGACCCCTCGGGACTCGAACAGATGTCCTGAGGCTAGGTAGGGAACCCCTTGGGACCCGAACAGGTGTCCTGAGGCTAGGCAGGTCTTTTCTCTGCTCTCCTCTTTTCAGGTTTGCTCTTCTCTTTTCAGGTTTGCTCTTCTCCTATTTTCAGATTTTTTCTGGGACCACTTTTTTTTTTTTCCTTCTCTTTTCAGGAAACGGTCGCGACGTGGCGGGTTTTTTGAGATTTGTTTGGTCAAAGATTGTGAACGTGAAACGTTTCCGCTTTGCAAGATTTTTTTTTTTCACCGAATTTTTAAAATTTTTTTTTCGAAATCGAGTTTAAATGAAATGAGCTCATTTCTTTTGCGAATATTTACCATAAATTTCTATACATTTCTGTGTATATTTTGTTTCATGCAATAGCTTAGGACCAAAGAGGCATCTTTGAGGGCAACCAGCAATTTTTTTTTTTTTTACTTTTTTTTTTCCAGGAACAGGCGCATAGCTGAGGACCAAAGGCGCATCCCTGAGGGCAACCGTTTTTTTTTTTTTTGTTTCTTTACAGGTCCACGGGCAGCAATGGCACGGGCGCATAGCTTAGGACCAAAGGCGCACCCTTGAGGGCAACCGTTTTTTTTTTTTTTTTTTGTTTCTTTACAGGTACACGGGCAGCAATGGCATGGGCGCATAGCTTAGGACCAAAGGCGCATCCTTGAGGGCAACCGTTTTTTTTTTTTCTTACAGGTACTTGGCCCAAAATGGCACGGGCAGATACCTTAGGACCAAGGGGCCATGCCTGAGGGCAACCGTTTTTTTTTTTTCTTTTTTTTACAGGTACATGGCCAACAATGGCACGGGCGCGACGCGCTTTTTTTCAGTTCTGATCGGGACGGTTCGGATCTTTTTCTTTTTTTTGCTTAAGTGTATTCGGTTTGCTTCAGTCGGGGCTAATTTCCATTTAAAGATTTCATCGCTTGCATGAGTGCGCGAGTGAAAGTGTGAGTGGATGTGGTGGAACCCCCCGGGTTGGGGGGGCCCCCAAAGGGTCTTCGGACCTACCACATCGCTTGCATATGTGTGGGTCCAAAAAAAGTGTGATGACCAGATGATGATGATGATGATGTCCAAAATAGTAGCAGAGTTTTCCAGCTTCCAGTTTGCAGTTTGCAGCAGTTTGCAGAATGTACGAGTACACTTCGGTGCAGTTAACACGCACCGCAAGTGGTCCTTATATTTTTCACATTTATTTTTCCAATTTTTTCAATAGAAGCTCAGAAACTTTTTCTAACTTTAGGAAGCAATTAGATAGGGTTTTGTAGATTAGATTGTTAGGTATGATTCTGAGCTTCTTTAAGGGACATTCTCTTCCTGAGCAAATGCTTTTTTCTTAAATCGAGCAAGAGTGTGAACAAATGCTTAGCTATTTTTTGATTTTTTTGTTCATATTGAGCAAGAGTAAGGTTAGGCGGACATGGAACAAATACTTGGCTAATTTTTCATATTTTTTCTACTGAGCAAGAGTAGGGCTTAGGGATAGGAGTGATTAAGTGGTTTTTAGTCTTTAATGCTAGGGATGAATCGCGACTATTTTTTGCTTTGAAAGAGAGCAGCAGAAGAGCAGCAGATGGTGAAGTGTGCATTGGATGTACAGTAGCCTCTTTCTAAGTCGAACGTCCTCTAAGTTGAATTTCCCTTTAACTTGATTTTTTTTGCCATATTTCCTTTGGCATTCATCTCAATTTTCCACCTCAAAAACCATCTTCTAAATCGAACTTCCTCTACCGCGAACTAAAGTAATCCCGTGAAAATGCGACTTAGGGCGAGGCGACTGTATTTAATTTTTAAAAAAATAAAAGAATCGCAAAAGAGCTTCTAGTTATTTGATGTGTGATCGGCTAGGTAGGTTAGATAGGTAGCTGATTTAGCTTAGGTCCCTAGATCACACATCTCATAGCACAGACTTTAGATAGGGAAAGAGATAGGTTAGCAAATGCCTTAGTTGGCCAAGGGCTTAGATAGGCTTAGACAGACCTTAGAGTTAGGGAAACACAGAGTAGGAGATGACTTAGGATAGGCGATTAGATAGATTAGATTAGATGCCTTCGGTAACAGGTGTAGGGCTTAGATAGGGACAAGAGGAGATAGGTAGATGAGAACTTGTAACCAACGACTCATATTTTGAAGTAAATTTTTTGAAAGATGGTTACGAGTAAATGGATTGATTCTTTAATTAATTAAATTATTTTGCAAAACTTGTGAAGATTTGAGAATTTTGAGGACTTGAAAGTAAGCAAAAAAAAATTAAAATTAAATTTAATAGTTAATTAATTTAAAAAAAAGAATTTAATTAAAATTAAAATTAAGAACTTACATTAAAATTTAATTTAATAATTAAAATTAAAATTAAGAATTTAATTAAATTTAAAATTAATAATTAAAATTAAGAACTTAATTTAAAATAAGTACACTGAATCCACTACATACGCGGGGGAAGCAAATTCGCGTGTGTTGAAAGTGTAGGGCGGGATTCGCGTAGGAACACCGCGTGTGTAGGGGGAATTTTGGGGGAAAAACATAACCGTTTGCTAAGCTTGCGTATGTAATGGATTCTGTGGACTTATTTATTTTTTTTCCGGGAAATGAGGCTGTGAGTGCGAAATAAAACTGGTATAATCCAGAAAATAGAAATAAATTTAATTTAATTTAAAATTTAATTTAAGTATTAATTAGGTATATATATATATATGTATTATTTTACTAAATTGTATCATAAAATATTAGGTTAAGTAAATAATTAAATAAATAATGTAATTAAATTAAATTAAATTTATAATTTAATAATTTTAATTTTAAAATAAATTTTAAAAAAAACATGTCTATTCAAAGACTTTATGTAAGACTTTCATTTGATTTTAAAATCATTTAGAAAATTAAGATTAACTCTCAAAAACAATGTTCCACTCTCAGCCTCAGTATTAGGACTTCAGGACACAAACAGGTGTCCTTGAAGTTAGGTAGGGGAACCCTTGAGGGCCCACACAGGCGCCCTCGAGGATAGGTAGGGAACCCACTCAAAGGGGCCCCAAACAGGGGTCTCCTTGAGGTTAGGTAGGGGACCGCTTAGGGCTCCAAATAGGCGCCCTGAGGATAGGTAGGGTTCTAATCAGGTTTTTCTTTTACAGGAAGTGCGGGCGGGACACGGTTTTCTTTATCGGATGGAGTTTATGTGTTAATTCTTAATTTTTTTTTTTGAAATTGTGCTTTGAAATTGCTTTACTTTGTGACTTTGTCTTCGTCTTCGTCTTCGTCACGTCGTCTTCGTCTTCGTCTTCGTCTTCGTCTTCGTCTTCGTCTTCGTCTTCGTTACTTCTTTGATACTTCGAACAAAATACGAATAAAATTTAAGACATACTTTAAGGCGTTAATTGAGATTTAATACGAGTATCTCTTAATTTCGTGTTAAAATCGTCGAATTTATCGTAATTTGTCGTGTTCCCGAAACCGAATTTGTTCTAAAAGATTAGAGTCAAACGAGAAACCCTTCGGTACTTCTTAATTTCGTGTTGAAAACGGCGAATTTGTCGAAGAAAGTGTTCCTTTTCTTAAAAAAATAGTCCGGAATTTTTTCAAAAACTTTTGATCCTTCTTTTTTTTTCTCCATTTTTCAAAAAAAACGGCTCCTGAGCCTAGCCTTCACTCGAATTGTCACTCGTATCTATTCTTGATTTCGCTTTCGGCGAAACCTATTTCTGTCGTTTCCATAAAAATACACTTAAGCAAATTAGACGCGTTTTGAAACGCGATATCATTCGGTGCGGAGTGAGCTGATTTAGTAGCAGATTTGAAGGAGATTTGAAGGAGATTTGAAGGAGATTTGAAGGAGATTTGAAGGAGATTTGAAGCAGATTTGCAGAAGATTTGCATCCAGTCATCAGATCCTGAAAATGTGTGTGAAAGTGTAAGTTGATGTGGTGGAACCCTTCGGACGGGAGGGATCCGCAAGCGGTCTCACGACCTACCACACAGCTTGCATATGTGCGCGAGTGAAAGTGTAAGTTGATGTGGTGGAACCCCCCGGGTTGGGGGGGCCCGCAAGCGGCCTCACGGCCTACCACACAGCTTACATATGTGTGGGCCCAAAAAACGTGTGTTTGAAAAGCAGTCCAGCAGGGTGTCTACAAGCAGAATGCTGATTCTGATTTGCAAACTATTGCACTTCGGTGCACTTGGTGAGTCATTTTTTTTTATATTTCTTTTATTTTTTTCCTTATACAAAAGAGTCTCGAAAACATGAACATGAATCATTTGGAAAGATGAAGGCTTTTTTTTCTCATTTTTCTTACGGGCGGCAGTCTAAATAAGTCTGATTTTTTACCTCTTAGGATTTTTTCTTTTTTTTTTGACATCTGTCACATTTTTTGAAGAATAAATCAATTGTTATTTTGATATATTCAATGTTTTTATATACGGCTACATGCTCTTCTTTAACTAAATTCCTCTGCTTGAAGAGATGAGCAATTTGAAAAAAGAATGGTCCCTATTTCATATCTGATCATCTTTTCGAGACTCTACTGTATCTCATTTTTTTTATATATCCTTCAAGACTGCGGTCAAAATAATAAATTGCGTTAATTTCTTCATAAAAATAATTAAAAAGCAACTAAATCGACCAGTTTTACGTTTCTTGTCCATATCTGACCTCATTTTTTAACTTTTTTTTGTTACACCCGGTATTATTTTGACCGCAAGTCACTCTTCACAAAATATATTTGTCCATTAACCCCCTCGGGCGCCAAATAGGTGTCCCTGAGGTTAGGTAGGGGACCCCCCAGGACCCGAAGAGGTGTCCTGGGGCTAGGTAGGGGAACCCCTTTAGGGCCCACACAGGTGCCCTTGAGGGTAGGTAGGGGACCCCTCTGGACCCAAACAGGTGTCCTGAGGCTAGGTAGGATTCTGCTCTTCTCTTTTCAGGTTTGCTCTTCTCTTTTCAGCAACGCGCGCGTCGGGTCGGGTTCAATTTTGAAGACAATTCGTTGCCTTCATTATCCACCTATCGTCTTAAATTCACTATTTGACTTTGATTTAATTGAAAATTTAATGCCAAAACGTCTCTTGCCTGCTTTTGATTATTTTCTGACACGGTGAGGATTTGAGTCCGTGTTTTTTGATTTCGAAAAAATAGGTGGATCTTTTATTTTTTTCTTCAATTTATCTAATTTTCATACAAAACCTTAATTCTAAGTCTGATTCTTGTCAAGCGTCAAATATCTGAGCTCCCTTTGGAGCTCTGGTCGGGATCTCTCTCTCTCTCAATTCTTTTCTCGCGTGATACATTTTCAACTGAACTATTAAAAGTACAGTAAAACCCGTTAAGTATGACTTCGCTTATAACGACCAACCACAAATTGCTATGAATGCATTTCATTTCGTTTTTTGTGTCGTCCACTTAGTACGACATAATGCCACCGGTCCCTTGACCATCACAATATCCCAACTCTACTATCTCTGAGCTCCCTTTGGAGCACTCGTTTTAATACTTAATTTACATGCAGGCAGATGCTTAATCTCCGTCCCCGTTGCAATAGAAATCGCAGGCGCAATCGTAATCCTTGTCTATCCGTGATAGAAATCGCATCGCTATCATGATAGATTTTTCAAACTCAATCACAATCGTAGTTCTTGTCGTTATCGACGCGTCGGTAGCAAGCCCTTTTTTGGGCTTAAACTGCCGAACTGAGGCAGGAAATTGAAATCGCAATTCATCCTTCACACTTACTTCCTTCCCATAATAAGTGGACAAATGAATTGCGGACATTTTTTTTTGTATTTTTGTATTCTTTTTTTTTTATGCAGATGCAGCGTTTTCGAGATATGGCGCCTTTCGTCCTTTCTGATGCAATCCTATCTTTTGGCTACAGCTCAAAAACTGTTAGGCTTGGGTTCACAAATATGATTTTTGTATTGTATGCCCGCATAAAACATGCTGTGGGTGATATTGACGCCAGATACACCATTTTCGAGATATGGCGCATTTTCTAAAGAAAATAAGTGTTTTTTCGTCTTTTTTGTTGCCCTTCCTTTGGCCATAACTCGGAAACTATTGCTCGTAGGACCACAATTTTGGATTCAAAATGTTCATATTGAGTTCCTCCATAAAAGCTATTCAGACGAATTTCGACGCCAGAAACCCCGTTTCCGAGATATGGCGCAATTTTTGAAAAATTTAACTGATTTTTTCGTCTTTTCTGGTGTCATTTTTTTGGCCCTAACTCGGAAACTATTAGCCCTAGGACCACAAAAGTGGTATCGAAATGTTCGTATTGAACACCGCTAGGATGTCTGAAAAGGATACCGGCGAAATATTTATGGATGAAAAGTGATGTCCTTTTTTGTGTCCTGCAGGATCCTTCGGCACTAAATCCTTGCAAATTCATGATTTCTCCTTCGAACACCCTCCCCCCTTCCATCTCTGCCCATTTTCAGATCAAAATTCGACAAAATTTTGGAAAATCGAAAAAATGTCATGTTTTCACCGAAAAATGCAGTCAATTGTGAAACTTCGAGGTCGACTTTTCCGCTGAATTTGTGTCGAGTTTTTGAAAATCCAAATTTGAATGAAATTCTTTGGATTTTTCGGTAGAGATTCGGAAGTTGATGATATATTTGAAATTTGAACAAAATTGGCCACTGGATTTGGCCAAAAAGTTGAAAAAATCCTTAAGACGAAAACGTGCATAACCTCGTCCTGACCCCGTTTTTTGGCGATATCTCGAAAACTGTTGCATGTAGGGCCACGAATGAGGTGTCAAAATGTTCGTATTGAACACCTGCACAAAAGTTATTAAGAGGGAAATCAACGCCAGACGCGTCGTTTTCGAGATATGGTGCACTTTGTTCATTGAAATAGGGTAATAACTCTTAAAGATTTGTTTGTTGTCCTTAAAAGGACATTTTTTTTATGCAAAAAATGCATTCAAAGTCAAGAAGTGGACTTAGTTCCCCCCTCGCATGAGCATTAAGTCCACCTCGCAAAAAGTGGACTTATTTCCCACCTCGCATCAGCATTAAGTCCACCTCGCAAAAAGTGGAGTTATTTCCCACCTCGCATGGGAATCAAGTCCACCTCGCAAAAAGTGGAGTTATTTCCCACCTCGCATGGGAATCAAGTCCACCTCGCAAAAAGTGGAGTTATTTCCCACCTCGCATGGGAATCAAGTCCACCTCGCAAAAAGTGGAGTTATTTCCCACCTCGCATGAGCATTAAGTCCACCTCGCAAAAAGTGGAGTTATTTCCCACCTCGCATGAGCATTAAGTCCACCTCGCAAAAAGTGGAGTTATTTCCCACCTCGCATGGGAATCAAGTCCACCTCGCAAAAAGTGGAGTTATTTCCCACCTCGCATGAGCATTAAGTCCACCTCGCAAAAAGTGGAGTTATTTCCCACCTCGCATGAGCATTAAGTCCACCTCGCAAAAAGTGGAGTTATTTCCCACCTCGCATGGGAATCAAGTCCACCTCGCAAAAAGTGGAGTTATTTCCCACCTCGCATGAGCATTAAGTCCACCTCGCAAAAAGTGGAGTTATTTCCCACCTCGCATGAGCATTAAGTCCACCTCGCAAAAAGTGGAGTTATTTCCCACCTCGCATGGGAATCAAGTCCACCTCGCAAAAAGTGGAGTTATTTCCCACCTCGCATGAGCATTAAGTCCACCTCGCAAAAAGTGGAGTTATTTCCCACCTCGCATGGGAATCAAGTCCACCTCGCAAAAAGTGGAGTTATTTCCCACCTCGCATGGGAATCAAGTCCACCTCGCAAAAAGTGGAGTTATTTCCCACCTCGCATGAGCATTAAGTCCACCTCGCAAAAAGTGGAGTTATTTCCCACCTCGCATGAGCATTAAGTCCACCTCGCAAAAAGTGGAGTTATTTCCCACCTCGCATGGGAATCAAGTCCACCTCGCAAAAAGTGGAGTTATTTCCCACCTCGCATGAGCATTAAGTCCACCTCGCAAAAAGTGGAGTTATTTCCCACCTCGCATGAGCATTAAGTCCACCTCGCAAAAAGTGGAGTTATTTCCCACCTCGCATGGGAATCAAGTCCACCTCGCAGAAAGTGTACTGTGAATATCTCGGGAACGGAGGGACGCAGCAAAAAACTAATGATGGGGGGTTGTAGGTAATTACTTCGTCTTCAAGGTATGCAAAGTAAGAAATCGGAAATCGCCTGATTTGTATCGAATTTCTGGGAAAATAACTTTCGTTTTTGGAAAAAACGCCATATCTCGGAAACGGTGAGTCCAATCGCAATTTGGCTTTTAGTTAAGCTTTTTTTCAAACATACACCACCGGATGACGCAACTTTTAAGCCAAAATTCACGGCTCTAGCTAATTTAGAAACCCACTTTTGGCCAAAAATAAGGTGGTGTTCGACCAAAAAACCAAATTTTTTTGGAGGTGCATACTTTGACTTTGAATATCTCGGAAACGGGGGGACGCAGCAAAAAACTAATGATGGGGGGTTGTAGGTAATTACTTCGTCTTCAAGGTATGCAAAGTTAGAAATCGGAAATCGCCCGATTTGTATCGAATTTCTGGGAAAATAACTTTCGTTTTTGGAAAAAACGCCATATCTCGGAAACGGTGCGTCCAATCGCAATTTGGCTTTTAGTTAAGCTTTTTTTCAAACATACACCACCGGATGACGCAACTTTTAAGCCAAAATTCACGGCTCTAGCTAATTTAGAAACCCACTTTTGGCCAAAAATAAGGTGGTGTTCGACCAAAAAACCAAATTTTTTTGGAGGTGCATACTTTGACTTTGAATATCTCGGAAACGGGGGGACGCAGCAAAAAACTAATGATGGGGGGTTGTAGGTAATTACTTCGTCTTCAAGGTATGCAAAGTAAGAAATCGGAAATCGCCTGATTTGTATCGAATTTCTGGGAAAATAACTTTCGTTTTTGGAAAAAACGCCATATCTCGGAAACGGTGCGTCCAATCGCAATTTCGCTTTTAGTTAAGCTTTTTTTCAAACATACACCACCGGATGACGCAACTTTTAAGCCAAAATTCACGGCTCTAGCTAATTTAGAAACCCACTTTTGGCCAAAAATAAGGTGGTGTTCGACCAAAAAACCAAATTTTTTTGGAGGTGCATACTTTGACTTTGAATATCTCGGAAACGGGGGGACGCAGCAAAAAACTAATGATGGGGGGTTGTAGGTAATTACTTCGTCTTCAAGTTATGCAAAGTTAGAAATCGGAAATCGCCCGATTTGTATCGAATTTCTGGGAAAATAACTTTCGTTTTTGGAAAAAACGCCATATCTCGGAAACGGTGCGTCCAATCGCAATTTGGCTTTTAGTTAAGCTTTTTTTCAAACATACACCACCGGATGACGCAACTTTTAAGCCAAAATTCACGGCTCTAGCTAATTTAGAAACCCACTTTTGGCCAAAAATAAGGTGGTGTTCGACCAAAAAACCAAATTTTTTTGGAGGTGCATACTTTGACTTTGAATATCTCGGAAACGGGGGGACGCAGCAAAAAACTAATGATGGGGGGTTGTAGGTAATTACTTCGTCTTCAAGGTATGCAAAGTAAGAAATCGGAAATCGCCTGATTTGTATCGAATTTCTGGGAAAATAACTTTCGTTTTTGGAAAAAACGCCATATCTCGGAAACGGTGCGTCCAATCGCAATTTGGCTTTTGGTTAAGCTTTTTTTCAAACATACACCACCGGATGACGCAACTTTTAAGCCAAAATTCACGGCTCTAGCTAATTTAGAAACCCACTTTTGGCCAAAAATAAGGTGGTGTTCGACCAAAAAACCAAATTTTTTTGGAGGTGCATACTTTGACTTTGAATATCTCGGAAACGGGGGGACGCAGCAAAAAACTAATGATGGGGGGTTGTAGGTAATTACTTCGTCTTCAAGGTATGCAAAGTAAGAAATCGGAAATCGCCTGATTTGTATCGAATTTCTGGGAAAATAACTTTCGTTTTTGGAAAAAACGCCATATCTCGGAAACGGTGCGTCCAATCGCAATTTGGCTTTTAGTTAAGCTTTTTTTCAAACATACACCACCGGATGACGCAACTTTTAAGCCAAAATTCAAGGCTCTAGGTGCAATAGAACCTCTTACTGATGCCAATTTATGGCTATAACTCGAAAACTGTTGGGCCTAGGGCCATAAATGTGGGCTCAAAATGTTCGCATTGAACATCTGCATCGAAGATATCCAGAGGGTAATCAACGCCAGATGCACCGTTTTCGAGATATAGCAAATTTTGCAATAAAAAGTTGGGTTGTTCAAACACCTCTCTATTTTTGCCTATAATTCGGGTTCTATTGCAGCTGGTGGCATGAGTTTGGTCGTTAAAGTTTCGGCATAAGAGCGTACATGTTTGGAAACGCATAACCAAAAGCGAAATCGAGTTCAGGTGCAACGGTTGAATGAGAGCGGCATAAAAGGCTAATAAAACTGAGAACTGTTTGCCTCACCTCCACGCATGTACCACCCAATCAGTTATCGTGTCCAGGGTGCACGACGATTAAACTTGTGACCAGCTGCCATTTGCATGTTCACTCGTCCCATAAATGCATCTCATTCGATATCCTGCTGCTTTTGGGAGAAACGAAATGTCAATCATAAACGTGGGAGTTAATAGCTGCGAAGTCCGTTTGAAGCTGCAGCAAATTAAAATGCATGCAGAGCATTTGATTATTCATTCCCCCACCGAGTGACATCCGATTTGAGGTCCATACGTTTCAAATGCGTTTTAACTATGGATTTTAATGCTCAAAATTGATGAAGGAGTGCAATTTGAACGGCAAATTCCCCCCATCAGTTGAGACATGCTGCCAGCTAGGGACGTAAATTTAGGCTTTAAAGTTGCGACATAAAAGTGTGCATCTATGGAAATAAAATTTGACTAAAAACGGAATCGCCGACAGGCGCATTGTTTTCGAGATATTGCACATTTTCCAAAAGCAAACAGTATCTTCTGTCAAACAGGTCGGGTAAGACGTGTACTATTGCAGCGAGGACCAGAGAATTTTGGCTGAAAAGTTGTGCCATTCGGTTGTGCATTTGTGAAGAACTTAAGCAAACACAAAATCACCGTCATACGCATTGTTTTCGAGATATGGTGTAGTTTTCAAAAAAAGGTTCGTTGTTTTTCGGTCAACTACGTGCCAATTCTTGGCTATAAGTCGGGTTTTATTGCACCTAGGGCAGTGAATTTGGGCTTGAAAGTTGTGCTGTTCGGTTGTGCGTGTTTGGAAAAGAGTTTGTGTAAAAGACAAATCGTCGTTCGACGCACCGTTTTCGAGATATGGCGCATTTTTCAAAAATGAAAGGTATTTTCTCCAGAAATTCAACACAAATAACGAGATTTGCGATGTGCATGTATTGAAGGTGAAGTCATTACCTACAACCCCCCATCATTACTTTCTCGCTACGTTCCTCCGTTCCCGAGATATTCAAAGTAAATTTTCTGTAATCAGACCCTTCCCAAAAAAAGTTAATTTTTCCGTCAAATTCTTCCCCATTTTTGGCTATAACTCGGGTTCTACTGCACCCAGGGCCATAAATTTTGGCTTAAAAGTTGCGTTAGAAGAGCGTGCATCTCTGGAATTATCATAGAAAATCCCGTTAGTTGCACCGTTTTTTGATATATGGCGGATTTTTTAAAAAATGAACTGCTTTTTTCGCCCTTTCTGATGCCATTCATTTGGTTATAGCTCGGAAACTATTGGACCTACGGATACAAAAAAATACTCAAAATGTTTGTATTGAACACCGCTAGGATGTCTGAAAAGGATACCAGCGAAAGATTTTTATATGAAAAGTGATGTCCTTTTTTGTGTCCTGTAAGATCCTTTGGCAATGAATCCTTGCAAATTTTTGTTTTCTCCCTCGAATACCCTCCACCCTACCATCTCTACCCATTTTCGCATCAAAAAACGACAAAATTTTGGAAAATCGAAAAAATTACATGTTTTCATCGAAAAATGCAGTCAATTGCGGAACTTCGTGGTGGACTTTTCCGCTGAATTTGTGTCGATTTTTTGAAAATCAAAATTTGGGCGAAATTTTTTTTGTTGTTCGGTAGAGATTCAAAAGTTGATGATATGTTTGAAATTTGAACGAAATTGGCCACTGGATTTGGCCAAAAAGTTGAAAAAATCCTTAAGACGAAAACGTGCATAACCTCGTCCTGACCCCGTTTTTTGGCGATATCTCGAAAACTGTTGCATGTAGGGCCACGAATGAGGTGTCACAATGTTCGTATTGAACACCTGCACAAAAGTTATTAAGAGGGAAATCAACGCCAGACGCGTCGTTTTCGAGATATGGTGCACTTTGTTCATTGAAATAGTGTAATAACTCTTAAAGATTTGTTTGTTGTCCTGAAAAGGACATTTTTTTTATGCAAAAAATGCATTCAAAAAAGTGGACTTGTTTCCCACCTTCTTTCCTACGTCCCTCCGTTCCCGAGATATTCACAGTCAAAGAGTGCACACTGATCCTTGCAAAAAAGTTGCTTTTTCCGTCAAACACCGACCTATTTTTGGCTATAACTCGGGTTCTATTGCACCAAGAGCCATGAATTTTGGCTTAAAAGTTGCGTCATCCGGTCGGGAACGTTTGGAAAAAAGACTTAACCAAAAGCCAAATTGCGATCCGACGCACCGTTTTCGAGATATGGCGCTTTTTCCAAAAACGAAACATATTTTCCCAGAAATTCGACACAAATCAGGCGATTTGCGATTCCTACTTCTACACGTCTTGAAGACGAGGTAATTACCTACAACCCCCCATCATTACTTTTTCGCTGCGTCCCTCAGTTCCCGAGATATTCAATCGAGATCTCAGTACCCAGACCCTTGCGAAAAATTAGGTTTTTTGTCGAACACCTACCTATTCTTGGCTATAAGTCGGGTTCTATTGCACCTAGAGCCATGAATTTTGGCTTAAAAGTTGCGTCATCCGGTCGGGAACGTTTGGAAAAAAGACTTAACCAAAAGCCAAATTGCGATCCGACGCACCGTTTTCGAGATATGGCGCTTTTTCCAAAAACGAAACATATTTTCCCAGAAATTCGACACAAATCAGGCGATTTGCGATTCCTACTTCTACACGTCTTGAAGACGAGGTAATTACCTACAACCCCCCATCATTACTTTTTCGCTGCGTCCCTCAGTTCCCGAGATATTCAATCGAGATCTCAGTACCCAGACCCTTGCGAAAAATTAGGTTTTTTGTCGAACACCTACCTATTCTTGGCTATAAGTCGGGTTCTATTGCACCTAGAGCCATGAATTTTGGCTTAAAAGTTGCGTCATCCGGTCGGGAACGTTTGGAAAAAAGACTTAACCAAAAGCCACATTGCGATCCGACGCACCGTTTTCGAGATATGGCGCTTTTTCCAAAAACGAAACATATTTTCCCAGAAATTCGACACAAATCAGGCGATTTGCGATTCCTACTTCTACACGTCTTGAAGACGAGGTAATTACCTACAACCCCCCATCATTACTTTTTCGCTGCGTCCCTCAGTTCCCGAGATATTCAATCGAGATCTCAGTACCCAGACCCTTGCGAAAAATTAGGTTTTTTGTCGAACACCTACCTATTCTTGGCTATAAGTCGGGTTCTATTGCACCTAGAGCCATGAATTTTGGCTTAAAAGTTGCGTCATCCGGTCGGGAACGTTTGGAAAAAAGACTTAACCAAAAGCCAAATTGCGATCCGACGCACCGTTTTCGAGATATGGCGCTTTTTCCAAAAACGAAACATATTTTCCCAGAAATTCGACACAAATCAGGCGATTTGCGATTCCTACTTCTACACGTCTTGAAGACGAGGTAATTACCTACAACCCCCCATCATTACTTTTTCGCTGCGTCCCTCAGTTCCCGAGATATTCAATCGAGATCTCAGTACCCAGACCCTTGCGAAAAATTAGGTTTTTTGTCGAACACCTACCTATTCTTGGCTATAAGTCGGGTTCTATTGCACCTAGAGCCATGAATTTTGGCTTAAAAGTTGCGTCATCCGGTCGGGAACGTTTGGAAAAAAGACTTAACCAAAAGCCAAATTGCGATCCGACGCACCGTTTTCGAGATATGGCGCTTTTTCCAAAAACGAAACATATTTTCCCAGAAATTCGACACAAATCAGGCGATTTGCAATTCCTAATTCTACACGGCTTAAAGACGAAGTCATTACCTACAATCCCTCATCATTTCTTTTTCTTTACGTCCCTCCGTTCCCAAGATATTCAAACGAATTCCCAGTTTTTTGTGCTGAATTCTGGAAAATATAAACAAAATTCTTCCATTTTAATATATTTCTTTTATTCATTTTAATTCATAAATAATTAAGTTTCATACATACGTTGTGTGTTACATTTTTTTTCAAATTAGAAGAGAATCTATGCTAAGGCTTAAGCTTAGTTACAAGGAATGCACTTATATATGTTTAAATCCTTCATTTACCAAATCTAGGTGAAGTTAAACGTAAGGGACCCTTAAAGATTATCGTAACATACAAACAAAAAAATCAACTACGCGTCTGGTCAACATGATAATCGAAAGATAATCATACAAAAATTTACAATAATTTACTCCATATATATAAAATACAGTGGTGTACAAAAGATTTGAAAATTTTTTGTGCGAAAACTCTTGTCCACCACTGTACCATGCGTATCATTAAATTCTACAAAAAAAAAAAATTATATCGATTACTAAACATCTAGATTATTTTTTTGTGTTAGTATGAATTTTGAAAGGATATTTGTGCTTGTAACCTGCTCGAATCGTTGTTAAAAATGTTCTGTTCATATTTCGGAAAATGGTCTTTCATTTGACATCTCGCCTTAGAAAACGACGCGAGATTTCTACGATCCAATCCATCGATCTACAATAACAATGAACTAAACTTAACTAACCGACCATAATGACATTTCAAGTTCTTACGTGGAAAAGTTAAGAAAGGCAACTGTCAGAGGCATGCCTCTTAGGAAAAAGAGTACAATCGAAGAATGTGAGATTTTTTTGATTGAGAAAAAACGATTCTAACATTAAAACGCTTTGTTTTCTTTTAAAAATTACTTTGTGCGAAAACTTTTGTCCACCACTGTACTACCGCCTATCAACCTGTTCGTCAGTGCTGTGGTTTATAAAACGGCACTTACAACTAAAAGTGGCTTACAGTTTAGATCTGTCATACAATACCGACTACCAAAAAAACCCCAGTCTCCATCTTTGATCGAAAAATTAACGGTAACTATTCCTCCAAGAATACAGTTGTTTGTCCTCTCGTCCTTTCTTGAACTCGAATGTCTTCCTTTTTGATTTACAAATTTTATATCATATTTTTCAGCCTCGATGACTGTGTGTGTGAACAATTGAGTTGAATTGAAAAAATCGTTTAGACCATGTTTAGTACCAAAAAAAAGTGTACTAAACTCAAAATCATTGGTCTAAATGTCAAAAGATTGCATATTTTTTTTTGGTTTTGTAACTTTTAATTCTGAACTAATGATCTGATTATTTAGTTAAGTTGAATTGGAAAGGCTTTTGGACCATGTTTAGTACCAAAAAAAGTGTACTAAATTCAAAATTATTGGTCTAAATGTCAAAAGATTGCATTTTTTGTGCTTTTGTAACTGATGATCTGATTCTTCAGTTAAGTTGAATTGTAAAAGCTTTTAGACCATGTTTAGTACAAAAAAAAAAAGTGTGTACTAAACCCAAAATCATTGGTCTACATGTTAAAAGATCCGGTTTTTTGTGTCTTTGGTAACTATTATTTCTAAACTGATAATCTGATTATTCAGTTGAGTTGAATTGGGAATGTTTTTTTTTTAGACCATGTTTAGTACAAAAAATCGTCTACTAAACTCAAAATCATTGGTCTATATATTAAAAGATTGCTTTTTTATTACTTTTGTAACTTTCAGTACTGAACAGATGATCGAAATTGCATTTTATATCGAGTTTCTACGTGTATTTAGACATTTACATACAGTTAAGTTCTAAAATTTTTAGTTTCTAAATATCAGTCAAAATCTAGTTTACTGCAGCAATTTTAAAAAACGATGCGAAAACATTTAGAACACAATTTAGCAGAAGACAAATTATTTCAATGTGAAGACTTTCAATTGGTTTCAATCTCAAAAAACAATTTTTAGAACACAATTTAGTACAAGATAAATGATTTCAATGCGATTTCACTCAAGCTTTAACAATTTTTTAGTACACAATTTAGTACAAGATAAAGAATTTCAGTGTGATCTTAAAGAAATATTTTAGTACACAATTTAGTACACGAGAAATCATTTCAATGCGATCATTCAATCTTAAACAAATTTTAGTACACAATTTAGTACACGAGAAATCATTTCAATGCGATCATTCAATCTTAAACAAATTTTAGTACACAATTTAGTGCATGAGAAATCATTTCAATGCGATCACTCAATCTTTAACAAATTTTAGTACACAATTTAGTACACGAGAAATCGTTTCAATGCGATGGCTTTCAATCTCGTTTCGTAACAACTTACACTTAATCCCACAAAACTGCATAAGAAATGTGCATGTCTAAGGGTAGTATAAACAACAAATTGTCTCTTATCGTCAAAATTCGGTTTGGTCAGAGTCAGGCTTTATAATCGAAAACCGGCACTCTCCCAATTTTCTTTTTTTTTTTTTGCGTTTCTAGCTTTTCTTTCGAAGATTCATTTGATTCGATTGGGGGTGAGGGAAGAGGTATAAATTGGCATACGTTGCGCTAAGTTTTAAGTCTAAGGCTTCTCGTTTAACACAACGGTGATTGGGAGGGCGGTTCTAAATCGTCCCTGATATATTTTTGATTCTACGAAATCTATTTTTTTTTTCCTTTATTTATACAAGCCAGGCTTATAACTCTGGCTTATGTATGATATTCTTACATCTAAGCTTAGAATCTAAGTCTAAACTCAGTCTCAAGCTCTAAGCTATACCTTCCTCTTTGGGATTGACATAAAGTTTCTGTCTGAGCTTGAGTCTGAACCTGGGCCTAAGTCTGATTTTGGAAGCTGATCTAAGATCTGAATCTGAGTCAAGGGTCAAGAGATGATTTTCGTCTAAGTCCGTTGAATTTTTATTTGATTTTCATGGTCTAAGTCTGAATATAAGACCGGCTCAAAATATCCACTTACAGTTGGATCGAATCTGATTCTAGGCCTAAGCCCTCAGTTTTCAACGTGTGTCCAGATTTGGGACAAGATCTAGATTAAACCTAGACCAGATCTCGGCTCAGTATGAGTCTGAGTCTAAGCCTGAGTCTCAGTCTGAGTCTCAGCCTGTCTCAAGACCTTGAATCTGTTATTTTTTTAGCTCTGAGCCTGAGTCTTAGTCTAAGCCTAGCCCAGGTCTAGACTAAACATGAGTCTAGGTCTAAGCCTGAGTCTCAGCCTGTTTCTGATTTTTTTTCTTTTCCCTTCTGAGCCTAAGTCTTGATCTAAACCTAAATTCGAAGCTTATTCTAGATCGCCTGGGTTAGGCCTAAGCGTGCTTTCAATTCGAGTCTTTTTATATTCGAAGTCTCGAAAAAGTACTGTTTGATTTTAAGTCATAAATCCAGAATTCATTTGACGCCTCATCTGTTTTGATTATGGTCTTAGTTAACAAAGTTTTTACGCTCTACTGGGCAAAGTCAAATTAATCGAACTTAAGTTCTAAGTAAACAACAACAACAACAACAACAAACACAACAAATACAATTGAACATGAGTAATCTTTGCGTAGCACACGCATTGAAGCCTTGAGCTGGCTACGAAAAGAATGTGAAGCCCTTTGGAGCAATGGTCAATGCGTGCATTGCGGTCACGCACTTAGCACTCATCGTCGCTGCTCTGAGTGCAGATTACCTGTTCCTGCCACCAGTCGTGAACTTCGTACACCACGTTGGCCTGGTTGTTGAATGGGAGAAGTTTTCCAGCTGCACCGCCAGATGGGAACTGCTGTTGCTGCTGCTGTTGTTGTTGTTGTTGCTGGAATTGCTGCAGCTGCTGTGCAGACTGCACCAGAGGCTGTTGGGACTGAGACTGATGGGACTGGTGAGACTGATGGGACTGATGAGACTGATGAGACTGATGAGACTGATGATGACCGTGGTGTTGACCGTTGAGGGTGGTCACAAGGTCGCTGTGCGTCTGAATCTGATGGTTGTTGAAGTGGAAGTGATAGGGTGGATGATGGGTGAAGGAGCGAGATTGCTGCGGCTGCTGGTCGTGATGTTGGTGATGGTACGATGGGAAGTGCGACGCGTATTCGTTGAATTGATTTAAGTTGGTCTTGCTGGATACCAGCGCTGGTGGTTTCTTGTCGTTCTTTTTTTTGTTCATGTAGCGGTCCTTTTCGGATCTGGACTGTGGGTCCGAGGAGCTGGGCGCAAGGAATTTCCTGCCAGAGGCACTGCCCGTTGAATCGGATCGAATGAGTTGCTGCTTCTTGGTGGCACCAGTAACAGATGTTGTTGGCGGGGGTATGCGTGGCTGCTGTGAGGATGGTGTTTGTTGTTTGGGTGGGGCTGAATGGGGCATCTGCTGCTGTTGTTGTTCCTGAAGTTGTTGTTGTTGTTTTTGTTGTGGTTGTTGTTGTTGCTGTTGTTGTTGCTGTTGTTGCTGTTGTTGTGGTTGCTCTTGTTGTTCTTGTTGTTGTTGTTGCTCTTGCTGTTGTTGTTGTTGCTGCTGTTGTTGTTGTTGGATGAGGAGCTGACTAGATGTTGTCGAGGCAATGGAGAGGCGTGGCTGTGCATTATCGGGTGAGATTGTTTTGTCAACACGAGCCTCCTCGGCGGCCAAGGTGTCTGTCGGCGCTGTTGTCTGCGATGGTTTGTCGGCCGTGGTAGTCATGGCTGTCGCTGTCACCGCCGCCAATGTCACCCCCGCCGTCGTTGTTTCTTTGGCCTTTTCTTCGGCGGCATTGGAACGCATTAGGATTTCGTTTGTCGCTCGCAGGCCGGCGATCAAGGAGTTCTGCTGTTTCTGAAAAGAATGTTTAGTCACCATCAATGCGAAGCAATTCATAGGTTAGGAGACTGCATGATTCACAAAAGAATGGATGGGCAAGAAGACAGACATACCTGATGTGTTCAAAAATTCTTTAGAGGAGCTCTGAAGGAGCTGGCGGAGACTTATGCTCTCCATGGCCAACACCATCCGATGGCCTATGCGTTTGAGGGCAAGCACAGCGCTGTGCAGGGTAGACTGAGTCAGTCTGTTGGACGAGGGAAGTAGATCTAGGCGATCCATGGTCACTAACACTGTTTCTATCACGGGAAAAAAAAAACTCACTGAAGGGTGAGACTGATGAGATGGTACTTTGTCTGGAATCAACTAAAGGCCAAGTCAACGATCATGGTAGTTGCAAACGGAGAGAGGAAGACCTTTTATAAGACACTGCAGCAAAACGACTGCAACTGGCAGCTAGCAACAGCCGGAACTTTGACCGGAAAATCGAGCTTTTATTCCTGCTCCTGCGTCATGCATTGTTGGTGATTGGTTGGTGGGTGATGACATCGATTTTTCCGAATGGTAATTTGTCATCTGTGAGCAGATCATGAGTCGACTGAAGTGCTAAAGGGTGGAGCTTTGGGGGTGAGGGAATTATTGATTATGGCCTGGAGTCGGCGCAAAAGCTCAATTAATTGTGGTCGCCGTTGAGGCGCTGACATCAGTCTGGTGGCGAGGAGATGTCTGGTGGAAAAAAGCTTTTGATGGAAAAAGGTTTTGTTGGAGGAAGCTTTTGTTGGAGAAAGCTTTTGCTGGAGAAACCTTTCGCTGATGACATTTGCTTAGGGAGTGGTGTAAAGCTTTCAAGGGTTACAAAAATATCTCGGCAAAAAAGCTGTTTTTGTCGTGAAAAACGGCATCACACAAGACGCTACGCTACAAAATGTTCCCTACAGTCCACAGAACACTCCAGCTTCAATCTAGGCCAATGAAGTGGTGAAAGAAGAGGAGACATTGAGGTGAATTGAGGTGAACAGATGAAAGAAAAACAGAGCTTTTGGCAAAAAGCTCTTGAAAAGAAGTTATAAAAGGCAGTTGTTCGACTTACACTCGCATTCTGCGCTCGAATCTTCTTCAGGCAACCTTCCAGCCACGTGCGAATGGTCTGTTTCGCAACCTCCTCCTCGATAATGTACTCGAATTCTTCGCGTGCCAGAAGCTCCTCCAACTGTAACGCCTTCCGGATGTCCACCGAACGATACGACAGCATGCTACAAAAAAAAAAGTCTCAATGAATCAGAAGATACAAAAAAAAACAACCACCCACTTGATCACATCATGGAATGTCACATCCTCTCCGTTGTGCAGCTTGTCCAGCTCGTAGCACATGTACTTGAACAGCAAACGATCCTTCTGTGGATCACACTCCAGACGGCCCTTGAGCAGACGTAGAATGAATTTAACTCGTCGCACTGGGATCACACCGCGCTGATGGATGTCCACAACGTTCCATGTGTTCTGGAAGTTCCTTATGTCGGCGTACGATAGCAACGCGTCCTCCTCGTTCGAGTAGAACAGCGAGAAGTTCTCCATGATGATGGCTGCAAACAGACGCGATCAACTCACAAGAAAGAGAGAGAGAGAGAGAAAGGAAATCGAAAAATTCACTCACCCACAAGGAGATTCAGGACGATGTACGTGATGATCACGTAGAAGGTACAGAAATAGATAAGGCTAGCTGTGAAGTTGCCACAATCTGTCTCCCAGTAGTTGAGACCGGGCGTACAGTACGGCGGCTGGATCATACAATCGTGCATGATCTTGTTCCAATCCTCTCCGGTCACAATCCGGAAGAGCATGGCAACGCCGGTGACGGGTGAGCCGAAGTTCGCCCGCCTGCCAATACCTTCGCCATACTTAACCGTTCCGAAGAGGATCGTTCCGGCGAGGGCATAAAAGAAAACAAGCAAGAACATGCCAAAGATAATGAAAAACGACTTACAAACGGAGACGCCGACGGTGAGCATGAGCATCTTAAGCGTCGTATGCTTGCCCGTGATGGTGAAGAAGCGGAGTATCACCACCATGAAGCCGATGAAGTAGGATAAATCGCTCTGAAAAGGGAAAACGATTGTTGAAGGGTGAAGGAACTATGTGAACAGACGTGGACTTACCCTGAGGATGGTCTGCAGGAATATCCAGACAACTCCAGCTACGGTAACGAGAAGATCGTAGCGATTCCTTCGCGATTGCCAATATCCGCGTGGGGTGAAGGCGATGTTCTTCATGACGACCTCGATGACAAAGACGAACGTCAGCACCGTACTGACAACAACCAGGCGTTCCGTATGCACCTCATCTTTGATCCACTGTGAAGAGAGAGAGAGAAGGATGCGATCAGACTGATGCTTGGTTTGATCGTTATCCTGACCACTTACCGTTATCGACAAGAGCATACTATTAATCAGCACAACAACCGCTATGCACCGCTTAAAGATGATATGCTGCGTGATGTCATAAGTGAACGCACGAATCTTCCTGCCATCCGGTCGTGGTGGTAAATGCAGAGGCTGTGCGATCTTCAATCGCTTCTTCAGATCACACCAACGACGCTGATCGACGGTCAGAAGTGCGGTTCCCTTGTTCTCGGAGTAATTGGCAATGACCACGCCCACAAACAACGTCAACCCGATCATGCAGCCAAGGAAGATGTAGATATGGATATAGACAGCGTGGATCTAGAAGAAAAATGCAGCCTTAAAAGGAGAAGAAGAACATCCTGCTTCATCACTCACCGGTCCCACAGCTTTGATGAGGACATCCCTGACGTCAAGCCAACCCTTGAACGAGAGCACCTCGAACAGCGTCAGCATCGCATCGCCAATGTTGTCAAAGTTAAATCGTCTGGGATTTGCCCAGACCCTTGGCACCAGCATTGATGGATAGGACTCGTTGAAGCCGGGCGTCAACTTCATTTTTGTGACAAACACGCGTCGCATGAAAACGCCAACGCAATCCTTGCGCTTTGTAATTGTTGGATCGTTGCATCGGGCGAGACGTCCGCCGTACAACTGGACACCGTAGCTGGCGAAGATGAACATCAAAAGGATCAGTAGCGTCGATACCAAGAGGATCTCCTTGAAGCCCCTGCACAGCTCGTAGACCACCTTTCGCATGTGCGGCACCAGCGTGAATATCCGAAGTGGCCGAACGCATCGCAGGATCATCAAGAGTTGAGCCGCCGAATTCGTGGGCACATTCTTTGGCATCCAACAGAGGAACGACGTGGACACGATGTAAATGAAAACATCCAGCGCTGATGCGACGTCTTTGATATAAGCCTTCGGCGTGAAGAAGAGCCCATCAGCAAGGATCTTGAGAGCCAGCTCGAGACTCATGAAGATCACGAAGGCGTACTCAGCGATTTGCAGCGCTGGGTGATCCATAACGCGGTAGCTGGGCGTCTCGAACATCATCGAGATGCAGGACAACGTTGTCACGAAGATCATCACCCAGTCGAGGTACGTGACAAGGCCAAGGAAATTGCTGAAATCATGAAGACGGACACCGTAAGGATTGGATGGCAAATAAAGCGCGTCGACTTACTGTAAGCTTTTGTACTGGACCTTGCGCTCCTTTCCTGTGAGAGGATCCTTGAGGCGAGCGTCGTACCGCCCGTGGACAATCTTTTGGCAAACCTTGCGGAAACGGCTCTCGCGGGGCACCAGGAACAGGGGTGTATCGAAAAATGGATGATTCTCGCGAAGGTCTTCCTCGCGCTGATTGCGTCGCATTTCGGCCTGTTGACGTTTGGCCTGCAGCAACTTGATGTCGAGGTCGTGCGGACGAGCACGTGACGATGTCACTCGAGACGCCGCTCCAATGTCCCCATTCTCCATCAGATGTTCATACGTCTGCTTCAGCTTGATGGACCCCGAACGGACACTTCGCCGGATCGAACGGGAACCAAACCTAAAGAGACCCTTAGATGAGACTGTTGTTAAGTGAAGGATACTAACTTTTTCTGATCCACTCGCCAGGGTTTTGTGTGCGTGATGGTGCCCTGCGGCTTGAGACCACTCTTCGCCCCCACCACAGGCAGCATCGCTGAGTCACCCAGCATGAGACGCTGATTATTTGAATCGCTGAAAGAAAACAAGGCCAGCATTAGTCCAGTTGGACACTTGGGGAACCTACTCACTTTATAATGTGCGTGATGGCAAGCTTGCGAAGGCTGCTCCCGGCAGACCTCACTTTCGGCGTTTTGTTCATGATTCGGACCGGTTTTTGCTTGCGGAAGACAACATTCGACTCCCAGCACTCGGACATGGGCCGCTTGCAGTTCTCCACGCCCAACGATGGGTCATCCATCTCAAGTTCCATGACGAACTGTTTCATAAACGACTCCCTCACTTTGGGCAGCGTGAAGTCATTCGGAATCTTATGCAGGATCGTCATCTGCGGCGAGTCTGGAAACTTCTCGAAGATCCTCAACCGAAATGGAAGAGTCTCCTTGATTTCGGCGCTCTGCTCGCGGAACTTAAGCTGTTTCAGTTTCTTGATGTCCTCGTCCAGCTCCAAGTTGTCCAGGATCACCGCCACGAACAAGCTGAGCACGATGAGCGTCACAAACAGATGGTAGAGAATGAAATAAACCGCAACGAGGGGCGTCAACGTTTTGCTAGTTCGAATCATCGTCTCATCCATCACCTCCACCCAGGCTTCTTGCGTGAGAATCTGAAACATGGACATGAAGGCCTCAGGAAACGACTCGAACTTTGTGAAATCGCAGAGGAAGCAGAACAGCTGCATCGATATGCTTGAGCTAATGATCAGCAGGCACATGGTGAAGATGATCAGTGAGCCTAGCTTTTTCCCTGGACCAAAGATCTTGTACACAAAGCCCTCGAGCATCGGTGATGCCTTGATCAGCCGCACCACTCGCAGCACTTGAAAGTACGTCAGAGCGGACAGATAGAACATCGGCACGATGTGCAGCGTCGTTCCAACCGCCAGGAGGAGTTCGAATTTGTGAATCGAATGCTTGTAGTAGCCGCGCCAGCCGAGGCAGTACATCTTGAAGAGCGTCTCCAGGTCAAGGAAAAACGTGAACGCCATCTCGATGTAGTAGTATTTCTCGTAGAAAACGTGACGCGGTCGACCGTCGTGCTTGAACGTCATGGTGGCGGTCACGATTCCGTTCGAGAGGATGATGGTCATCACCAACATTCGAAAGTATGGCGATCGCAGAATGGCGTGGCATGTTTCCGGCGCTAGACCGCCGTGTTTGTTGTCGTCGATCATGACCAGTCGCCAGCCGGCATCATTCCCACTCAGGATCTGTGAGGCGGCGCATTTTTGGATGTGCCCACGGGCACCCCACATCTGCTGGAATTGAACGCGAATCTCGTTGAAAGTCTCGGTGATGACAGCGATGAAGACGTTCTTAACGAGCCACGCTAAGAAGAAGATCATCGTGCTGAAAGGAGGAGCAACAGTAAGGACATGGATGAACGGAGGGCGAGTGGGGGCACACTCACCTGAAGTAAAAGGCCGCTCTCCATGCGGGCAGCGAGTCAATGGCTCGGTACATGATGAACACCCAGCCTTCCTGCGAGGCAGCTTGATAGACGGTGAAGATGCTCGTTGCGATGTCCTCGAAGCCGTTGAATCCAATCACATAGCTGCTAAGGAAGTCCATCTTCATGCACTTCATTCCGGGCGGGCACTGGTACCCCGAGTCTGGGTCCATCGAGCAGAAAGTGTCTGGGATGGCGAGGGAATTGATTGTCAAATTCCTGAAAGATAAAGGGGTTATCATTGAGGAAACTGTGAAGGAGAGGGTCATCCTCTTACGGCTGCTCATCCTTTTCGGTTGTGTTCAGGACACAGTGGTTCTTCAGTTCACCAAAGAACTGGACGCCAAGGAGGCCGTACAACGACATAAAGAATAAAAAGAACAGGGTCACGTTGTAGATCTGTTGACTCGATCGTCTAAAAAGAGAAAGAGGGTGGAGGGTTTGAGATTGGGACACGGGTTCGATTAGGATTGGGACACAATTGGTGACTTACTTAAAGATTTGGTTGATGCGGCTCTTTGGCATGGAAAACTTTAGGAAGACACGAAGGAATCTGATCATGATGAGTGGCCGTGGAGCCCTCATTATGGACAGATAGGAAAATCTGCAAGAAAAACGGAGAAACAGTGGCTGAGAGTGGATGAGATGAAAGTTTGTCTTCACACTTACTTTGGCACGATTTCGAGAACCTCAAAAACTTGCAGGATAATCGATACCCATAGGAAGAATACCATCGAGGCATCAAATTGACACCAGTGATCCTTCAGATATGGCACCTCGCCCTGGGCAAACCAACAAAATTTTTTGTCAGAAGGGATTCAAGAAGAAAATTCTGTGTCAGAAGAGATTTTCTTCTCCCAGCACAGTCAACTCACCTTTAAAACCCCACGAATGTGCATTTTGGCGATCATCTCAGCCGTGAACAGCACCGTCACGGCAGTATCCGATGCGAAAGTGCAATACTGCAGCGGCGGATGCCGCTCAAACGTTTTCGGAGTGTTCAATGAAACAGAGGTTAACGAGACTAAGGCGCACAAGCGCATCAGTCGCCTTACCCAAAGTTTGTTCACCCACTCGATGTCGGTGCTCTCGTTCAGTGACTCCTCGGGTCCGTAGTCGGCTAGAAACGGTTCACCCTTGAGACTCTGCTTTCGACCGAGCATTTTGTTACCAATACCCGTGGCAAGGCCGAGTCCAATTGTTGGCACTCCACTGATCGCGCTGCTTGGTCCCATCGCTGTACTCAGCCCACCCGAGATACCCATGGCCGAGGCGACTCCGATTGTTGGCCCATTGCCGCTGGCCGACGCGCTGTTTGTGGTTGTGGCCGCAGCTGCGGCAGCACCGCTCAGGATCATGATGTTCGTCAGCGATGGGGGAACGGCATGATGTGAGGGTTGACTCGTAGACTGCTGAGGGACTGCTGTGGCACCCGCTCCGCCGCAGATGCTGCCACTGTTGTTGCTGCTGATGTAACCTAAGCCCGATGGACTGTTGGCCATTGTTTCGATACCGTCAACGTTTGTCAAACCCGTACTAATCACAGCGCCCGCACCGAGTGCCAGTTTTGAACTAGAAATGGTCGTCGTCGAAGTGGTATGACTGGTCACACCGCCTACAATGTATCCACTGTCCAGGACAACAATGGAACTGATCGCCTGATGACCAGCGCTGGGATAGATCAGATCCTCGTGATGGGTGACGATATCGTTTGTATGCAAGTTGCTAAAGTTGAAAATATTCGTCTGCTGTTGATGATGATGATGATGCTGCTGCTGCTGCTGCTGATGGTGATGATGATGAGACGAATGATGATGATGCGACGACGATGACGAGTGATGATGGTGCGGATGATAGTCTGATCCTTCACTGCTGCCATTCGCCGATCGCACTATATCACTGCCACCGTGACCGGTACTGTTGTCACTCCGGCCACTGGCACTTCCACTTGTGCTACTACCAGTTGTTGGACCAGCACTTCCCAAACCAGTTCCACTTCCAGATGTAACCCCAACAACGGCTTGAACCGCTGGTGTTCCACTACCCGAACTACTTCCACTTCCTGCTCCGCCACTGTAGCCGCTAATTCTTGTTGGTAATCCTACGATGACACCAATTTGTGAACCGTTTCCTTCACCTGATCCGCAGCCAGTGTTGTTGCTGCTGCCACCACCGCCACTGGCACTGCCACCGCCACCACCGCCACCGCCACCGCCGCCGCTGCCACTACTGCGATTTCGACTTTGTTCATGCATTCAACAGACAGTAGACATCAAAGTGCATCGCATAGGTTAGGGCATGCACCATCGATGTGCACACATAAATCTAGTTCCTAGTCCTCTTCGTCTTTCTGGTCGGCTGTAGTCTCTCTTTAGTTTACCATCTAGTCGCCATCACTTTTGTTTTCATCTGAAATCAAAAAAAAAAAAAATTTTGAATTTTTTGGATTTTTTATTTAAATTTAAGATCCAATCCATTTTTGATTACGCAACGGTATACTCACAACTAGAGAGCTCTGTTCACTGATATTCAATCCAACGAACAACGCAAAACCCCATAAGATGACAACGAAATCCAAACAAACAAAGAAACGGTAAAAAAAAAAATCGTGATCAATTTGAGGTCACCGCAATTGATTTTCTGAATACAGTTTTGTATTCGTTTTCGACTTCAAAAAACTGTTCATTTGCTTAAAGAGTTTCAGTTCCCTTACATCGTTCTCTGGCGGGACACTTCTAGACCACACACGCACACGCACACACACACACACACACACTCAAACTCAAAGAATCACCAACAACAACAGGCCCTTACTTTCGATTAACAACTGAAAATTTTGAAAAAATTTTCATAAAAAAAATTTCTTTACAACTGACTGAAACTGAAACTTTTCTCAACTATGTGGCGTGCATAAAGGCACACACACACACATCCACACACGCACGCACACACTATGAGGCGAGGTTTTGTCTGAAGGAAATTAAATCCTTCGAAAACGTGTCTGATTTTCTTTAAGATTTGCGTGCGAAGAAAAAAACTTCAGGTTTCGATTGAGGGAAATGGAAGACAATGTATTAAATAAATACATTCGCGTCCACAATCAGCAAAATGGGTCACACATACATACAGAAACCCCATAAGCACAAGGGACAGGCAAAAAAAAAATAAAAATAAAAATGTACATAAACCTGAAAGTGAAACGTATGAAAACCGCTAAGCAGGGTGGCGAGAAGATTAAGTCGGTAACGATGACATACAATGTCCCCATCCCACTCATACATACTCATCAGATGTGTGTGTGTGTGAGTGTGGGAGGGTACTCAGCAAATAATCTAAAAAAAAAAAAAAAGAACCATTTCTAAGGGTGTCTACCACGAATGCGAAGTGGTTTTCGGGGAATGGTCTGATGAAAATCGATTGAATTCAAATGAATGGTGGGTCGCACTTGTGTACGATTTGATACATAATTGTGACAAAACAAGCATGCGTAATGTGCCCTTGAACAGGGTTGTCCTGAGATGATGCTTACAAAATGAAAGGGATGTAATTTCGGTGATCTAATCCATCTTTTTTTGAAAAAAATCCTACAGTCCCCTTTTGACATTTCTGCCGTGTAAACTCCGTCTTAGGGTGGACACCCTTCCTCTTCAGTGTTTTGCCCTCTCATCCTTTATTTGTTTCACATCTGAAAGTTCGAATTCGAATTCGAATACAAGCCGTTGATCTTGCACTCACCATTTCATCTCCAAGATCCGTTTTCACAAATCCCCCATGACATCTTCTCATTCTAAGTGAATCCCCAGACTCAAACTCAAGCTTAAATTGAATTTCATCTCATTTTTCAAAATTTCAATTTGCCCTCAAAATATTTTTTTTAAAAAATTCACCATGATTTCCTCCCAATCAAAAAACCCACACTTGGCAACACCACAATCATTCGCAGAAACAATGAAGTGTCAGTTTCAGTGAAAATCAATGAAATCCTTAAGTTTTCCCCAAAAATTCCATGGAAATCACACTGCATCCGTCTGAAACCATCTCACACATACATCGCACATCAGTTTCCTTTGATTTTCCTCCCCCAAAATGATGGAAAACATATTCTCAAATAATTCGCTCGACTGTCATGCAAAGCAAGAGTTGCCAAATGTGCAATAATTCCTGTGACTTATCAATTCAACTCTAAAACTCAAAATTGATTTTTCCCAATTTTTCCTTGATTTTCCACCAAATTTTCGATTGAATTCACTTCATTTATCATTTTCACACTCAGACTCAAACAATTGGGGTGAAATTTCTGTTCGAAAATCGACTTTTGAAAAAATGACGTGTGCCACACGAAAAAATGCAAAAAATTGACAACACAATTGGGTCTTTCATTTTTGCTGAAAATCAATAAATTCTTGTTTCGAAGTGAAAAAGGATGAAATTTCTGAAAGGATTTGCTCGATACCCAGGACGAGTTGAAGGATTTGTTATACATCATTGGATAGGTAATTTTATGTAGATGTGAAATGAGGCATGACTTTTGGACGGGAGTGCAGTGGTTTGGTTTTTAGAAGCAAAATGCGTGGTATCCTCCTTTTCGCATGAAATTTATGATCTTTGAAGTCTTTGAAGTTCTGAAAGTATTTCCTCGGTAATTAAGATGAGCTGAAGGATGTGTTATACATCACTGAATAGGAAATTTAATGTAGATGCGAAATGAATGATGACTTTTTAACAGGAGTGTCGTGGTAGCCTTGCTATGAGCTATGTTCTGAGAGTCCCATTCGGTAGCATGAAATTTGCAGCTTCGAAGATGTTATCCTTTCTGAACGGATTTTCTCGGCGAACAGGGGAATCAAGGAATGAGCGATATCAGGATGGATAGGAAATTGCATGGAGATACGAATAAAGGTACGACTTTGTACCGCGAGTGACCTGGTTGTCCATTGAGAAGCGAAGCTAAGAGGATCTTTTTCCCATCTTGGAATGTTTTCTTGCCTTTGCCTTTGAATATCTCGGGAACGGGGGAACGCAGCGAAAAACTAATGATGGGGGGTTGTAGGTAATTACTTCGTCTTCAAGGTATGCAAAGTTAGAAATCGGAAATCGCCTGATTTGTGCCGAATTTCTGGAAAAATAACTTTCGTTTTTAGAAAAAACGCCATATCTCGGAAACGGTGCGTCCAATCGCAATTTGGCTTTTGGTTAAGCTTTTTTTCAAACATACACCACCGGATGACGCAACTTTTAAGCCGAAATTCACGGCTCTAGCTAATTTAGAACCCCACTTTTGGCCAAGAATAAGGTGGTGTTCGACCAAAAAACCATATATTTTTTTAGAGGGACCATTTCAGGAATCTTCCGAAGAGCTCCCCAGAAGATCCCTTCCCCTGTTCCTATTCCTGCTCCTGTTTTCGAGCCGTCAGGTCAGGTCAGGTCCAGGTTCACCCCGAACTGTAGCGCCACCCACGCCAATAAGTGTTTAGGGAGATCTCGATGCTCCTCCTTCGCTGATAGCTCTTCCCAACCTTTCCTGTCCGGCAATCGGGTAGATGACTTCCTTGTAGTTGTCAGGGTTTGGTGACGGGTTTGGTGACAGCTTTCCCCATAGTTTGTCGATCGAGGGGACTGATCCATGATCCAATCGACGTTATTCTTGACAGCGGCTTTAGTTCAAATAGAAACAAGGTTTTTTTTATATTCAGTTGGCATTTATTTCACCATTAAATGTTAAAATAAAACTGCAGAAACAAAATACAATCGAAAGAAAAAAAGAAATTCTTAAGGAAACACCGGCAAAGCTATCGTCAGTTAAGTTGCCTTAAATGCTACACATGGCTTCCTTCACATTCTCCTCCTTCTTCCTTTTTCTTTGTATAAACTAATCGTAAGTAGACCTTAAAAATGCATCTGTACCATATACTCGTAAATTGATACAATTATTTGCTGATAAATACTGACAAAGAGAGAGATAGAGAGAGAGAGCTATATATATATGCAGAGGGAGACACATCCCTCTACATTTCCTTCAATTACGTTCTATGATTATGAAAGAGTTGATAGGGTTGATAGGGCCCTTGCAGGGCCTTACAGAATGACTTCTATTTAAAGTGTGTTTATGAATGTACGGTTATGGAACATTTCAATTCAATCTTTTCATGATTTTCAACACAAAGACGAAAAAACTACATGAAGTGTGAATGAATTCGGTTTTATCTCTTAGCAATTATTAATTATTTTGTGTTTGTGTGTGTTTTCGGTGCACTCGTTAGGTCTGAGGGAAGGGTGCCAAAGTCTAAGGGGGCTTGAGTGAGATTGGGCGAGATTGTCAGAAGTTGGATTTTTGAATTGAATTTCGAGCATGACGGGGGGCAAGTTCAGGAGGGAAACCCCCTCTTCAAGACCGTCCTTGTGTGACCAAGTCACACCCCGCACGAGGTGCAGTCGTTACCAAGCTAGTGGCCTTGACAAGGTCTTGAGCTTGAGGATTTAGTAATGCTCTCGGAGTGAGTCGCGGGATCTGTGGTCTTTAGACAGTCGTAACATAGAACCTGTGCGTTGACACCGGACAAGTAGGCGGCTTCAGAGCATGCAAGCAGGCGTCAACAAGCAGGCAACTTGCTTGTTGACACAGTAGGTCTTCGAGAGGCCGGTGTACTGGGAACTTTTCGAATGACACCCATAAAGGCTCTCGGTGGCTGTCACTGTGTGCACTGTGTATCGTCTGTCAAATCCACGCGGAGCATTGTCGCCAACTGCAAACAGACTTAGGCTTAGAAACAGATCTTGAAGCTGATTTTAGTTGAAATTTGTTCTGAAGTACTAGGCGCTCAGAAACTGTAGCAGGTACACGAGTATTTTTGCCAATGTACTTTGACTTTGAATATCTCGGGAACGGAGGGACATAGGAAAAAAGTAAAGATGGGGGGTTGTAGGTAATTACTTCTTCTTCACGGCGTGCAGATTCAGAAGTGGGAAATCGCTTGATTTGTGTCGAATTTCTGGGAAAATATGTTTCGTTTTTGGAAAAAGCGCCATATCTCGAAAACGGTGCGTCGGATCGCAATTTGGCTTTTGGTTAAGTCTTTTTTCCAAACGTTCCCGACCGGATGACGCAACTTTTAAGCCAAAATTCATGGCTCTAGGTGCAATAGAACCCGACTTATAGCCAAGAATAGGTAGGTGTTCGACAAAAAACCTAATTTTTCGCAAGGGTCTGGGTACTGAGATCTCGATTGAATATCTCGGGAACTGAGGGACGCAGCGAAAAAGTAATGATGGGGGGTTGTAGGTAATTACCTCGTCTTCAAGACGTGTAGAAGTAGGAATCGCAAATCGCCTGATTTGTGTCGAATTTCTGGGAAAATATGTTTCGTTTTTGGAAAAAGCGCCATATCTCGAAAACGGTGCGTCGGATCGCAATTTGGCTTTTGGTTAAGTCTTTTTTTTCAAACGTTCCCGACCGGATGACGCAACTTTTAAGCCAAAATTCATGGCTCTAGGTGCAATAGAACCCGACTTATAGCCAAGAATAGGTAGGTGTTCGACAAAAAACCTAATTTTTCGCAAGGGTCTGGGTACTGAGATCTCAATTGAATATCTCGGGAACTGAGGGACGCAGCGAAAAAGTAATGATGGGGGGTTGTAGGTAATTACCTCGTCTTCAAGACGTGTAGAAGTAGGAATCGCAAATCGCCTGATTTGTGTCGAATTTCTGGGAAAATATGTTTCGTTTTTGGAAAAAGCGCCATATCTCGAAAACGGTGCGTCGGATCGCAATTTGGCTTTTGGTTAAGTCTTTTTTCCAAACGTTCCCGACCGGATGACGCAACTTTTAAGCCAAAATTCATGGCTCTAGGTGCAATAGAACCCGACTTATAGCCAAGAATAGGTAGGTGTTCGACAAAAAACCTAATTTTTCGCAAGGGTCTGGGTACTGAGATCTCGATTGAATATCTCGGGAACTGAGGGACGCAGCGAAAAAGTAATTTTGGAAAAAGCGCCATATCTCGAAAACGGTGCGTCGGATCGCAATTTGGCTTTTGGTTAAGTCTTTTTTCCAAACGTTCCCGACCGGATGACGCAACTTTTAAGCCAAAATTCATGGCTCTAGGTGCAATAGAACCCGACTTATAGCCAAGAATAGGTAAGTGTTCGACAAAAAACCTAATTTTTCGCAAGGGTCTGGGTACTGAGATCTCGATTGAATATCTCGGGAACTGAGGGACGCAGCGAAAAAGTAATGATGGGGGGTTGTAGGTAATTACCTCGTCTTCAAGACGTGTAGAAGTAGGAATCGCAAATCGCCTGATTTGTGTCGAATTTCTGGGAAAATATGTTTCGTTTTTGGAAAAAGCGCCATATCTCGAAAACGGTGCGTCGGATCGCAATTTGGCCTTTGGTTAAGTCTTTTTTCCAAACGTTCCCGACCGGATGACGCAACTTTTAAGCCAAAATTCATAGCTCTAGGTGCAATAGAACCCGACTTATAGCCAAGAATAGGTAGGTGTTCGACAAAAAACCTAATTTTTCGCAAGGGTCTGGGTACTGAGATCTCGATTGAATATCTCGGGAACTGAGGGACGCAGCGAAAAAGTAATGATGGGGGGTTGTAGGTAATTACCTCGTCTTCAAGACGTGTAGAAGTAGGAATCGCAAATCGCCTGATTTGTGTCGAATTTCTGGGAAAATATGTTTCGTTTTTGGAAAAAGCGCCATATCTCGAAAACGGTGCGTCGGATCGCAATTTGGCTTTTGGTTAAGTCTTTTTTCCAAACGTTCCCGACCGGATGACGCAACTTTTAAGCCAAAATTCATGGCTCTAGGTGCAATAGAACCCGACTTATAGCCAAGAATAGGTAGGTGTTCGACAAAAAAACCTAATTTTTCGCAAGGGTCTGGGTACTGAGATCTCGATTGAATATCTCGGGAACTGAGGGACGCAGCGAAAAAGTAATGATGGGGGGTTGTAGGTAATTACCTCGTCTTCAAGACGTGTAGAAGTAGGAATCGCAAATCGCCTGATTTGTGTCGAATTTCTGGGAAAATATGTTTCGTTTTTGGAAAAAGCGCCATATCTCGAAAACGGTGCGTCGGATCGCAATTTGGCTTTTGGTTAAGTCTTTTTTCCAAACGTTCCCGACCGGATGACGCAACTTTTAAGCCAAAATTCATGGCTCTAGGTGCAATAGAACCCGACTTATAGCCAAGAATAGGTAAGTGTTCGACAAAAAACCTAATTTTTCGCAAGGGTCTGGGTACTGAGATCTCGATTGAATATCTCGGGAACTGAGGGACGCAGCGAAAAAGTAATGATGGGGGGTTGTAGGTAATTACCTCGTCTTCAAGACGTGTAGAAGTAGGAATCGCAAATCGCCTGATTTGTGTCGAATTTCTGGGAAAATATGTTTCGTTTTTGGAAAAAGCGCCATATCTCGAAAACGGTGCGTCGGATCGCAATTTGGCCTTTGGTTAAGTCTTTTTTCCAAACGTTCCCGACCGGATGACGCAACTTTTAAGCCAAAATTCATAGCTCTAGGTGCAATAGAACCCGACTTATAGCCAAGAATAGGTAGGTGTTCGACAAAAAACCTAATTTTTCGCAAGGGTCTGGGTACTGAGATCTCGATTGAATATCTCGGGAACTGAGGGACGCAGCGAAAAAGTAATGATGGGGGGTTGTAGGTAATTACCTCGTCTTCAAGACGTGTAGAAGTAGGAATCGCAAATCGCCTGATTTGTGTCGAATTTCTGGGAAAATATGTTTCGTTTTTGGAAAAAGCGCCATATCTCGAAAACGGTGCGTCGGATCGCAATTTGGCTTTTGGTTAAGTCTTTTTTCCAAACGTTCCCGACCGGATGACGCAACTTTTAAGCCAAAATTCATGGCTCTAGGTGCAATAGAACCCGACTTATAGCCAAGAATAGGTAGGTGTTCGACAAAAAACCTAATTTTTCGCAAGGGTCTGGGTACTGAGATCTCGATTGAATATCTCGGGAACTGAGGGACGCAGCGAAAAAGTAATGATGGGGGGTTGTAGGTAATTACCTCGTCTTCAAGACGTGTAGAAGTAGGAATCGCAAATCGCCTGATTTGTGTCGAATTTCTGGGAAAATATGTTTCGTTTTTGGAAAAAGCGCCATATCTCGAAAACGGTGCGTCGGATCGCAATTTGGCTTTTGGTTAAGTCTTTTTTCCAAACGTTCCCGACCGGATGACGCAACTTTTAAGCCAAAATTCATGGCTCTAGGTGCAATAGAACCCGACTTATAGCCAAGAATAGGTAGGTGTTCGACAAAAAACCTAATTTTTCGCAAGGGTCTGGGTACTGAGATCTCGATTGAATATCTCGGGAACTGAGGGACGCAGCGAAAAAGTAATGATGGGGGGTTGTAGGTAATTACCTCGTCTTCAAGACGTGTAGAAGTAGGAATCGCAAATCGCCTGATTTGTGTCGAATTTCTGGGAAAATATGTTTCGTTTTTGGAAAAAGCGCCATATCTCGAAAACGGTGCGTCGGATCGCAATTTGGCTTTTGGTTAAGTCTTTTTTCCAAACGTTCCCGACCGGATGACGCAACTTTTAAGCCAAAATTCATAGCTCTAGGTGCAATAGAACCCGACTTATAGCCAAGAATAGGTAGGTGTTCGACAAAAAACCTAATTTTTCGCAAGGGTCTGGGTACTGAGATCTCAATTGAATATCTCGGGAACTGAGGGACGCAGCGAAAAAGTAATGATGGGGGGTTGTAGGTAATTACCTCGTCTTCAAGACGTGTAGAAGTAGGAATCGCAAATCGCCTGATTTGTGTCGAATTTCTGGGAAAATATGTTTCGTTTTTGGAAAAAGCGCCATATCTCGAAAACGGTGCGTCGGATCGCAATTTGGCTTTTGGTTAAGTCTTTTTTCCAAACGTTCCCGACCGGATGACGCAACTTTTAAGCCAAAATTCATGGCTCTAGGTGCAATAGAACCCGACTTATGGGCAAGATTAGGTAGGGGTTTGATGGAAAAACCACATTTTTTTGTCAAAAATGCACCATATCTCGAAAACGGCGCACCATTTTCTACAGCATTTCCTAAGGTACACGCTCTTCTTGCGCAACTTTTAAGCCCAAATTCATGGCCCTAGCTGTTATAGAACCCGTCTTGATTGTGGTAGCAGTGCACCTTCACTAGCCATTATCTTCACTCAGCACACGTGTGACCGGTTCCTTGAATTTTGTGTTGTTTCTGTTTCTGATCTCTGTTTTGGTTTTTTTTTTTTCATTCTTCTTCTTCAAATTATCGGCACTTAGTGAAAGCCAATGGAAAAGTAAACAAAATGTTTCATTTTTTCATTTAAATACAGTTTTCTTTTTTCTTAGATTTTTTTTTTAATTTTTTGAGTTTTTTTTTGTTTTTTTTTGTATAGATAAACTACATGGAATTGTGTCTTGTATCTGACCTCTTGTTCTCTGATAACCACCGCGTTGATTAATCGTTAATGTATTCCCTACTACGGATTAATTGTGAAGGTTTCTCTAGACATAAACACACATTTTCTTGGATCACACACAATAGAATATTACATTTGATTTTTGTTTTTGTTTTGTTTCTTTTTCTTTTTTGTTTCGTTTTACATATTCCATCACCTGTTGGTTTGTATTCTCGATTGTTTAAATCTAAGTATTTCAACATGCTAACGGCTTATGGCTTGCAACTTAATCTCTACACAGAATAATAGTTATCCTTTAATGTTTTCGTTAAATATTAATTTATCCTACAAAGAACTTAGATATAGCCAATATGTGGAGGGAGGGGGAGGGAGGGATGAATACACACACACTGGCCTTTAACCATTTTTGCGCGTTTGCCTGTTATTTGATATATTATTCGAGTTTATTCATATTTTGTGGGTAAAGGAAATCTAGTGCGTATTCGTATTAGAGACCAGAGCCTATTTCGAGAGAGAAAAAAGTGGCGATAGGAAAGTACAGCGAAGGTTGACTACCTTCTACGTCAGTCTTGTGTAGAGATGAGGAAGAAGCTGTAGAGATGAGGAAGAAGCTGTAGAAATGAGGAAGACTACATCGGAACCTGTCCAAACCTTGCAAGAATGAAGAAAAGAACGCTAGACGAGAAACTCGTTTAGCAGCCTCGAAGAACTGTCAAATTCAGGGACATAAACAAGTTCCTGTGAGGACCACAGAAGGAACAGTGGGATCACCAACCACACAGGAGAAACCAGGAGGTGGTACTCAAAAGGGTGTTAGTCAGTTTTTTTTCGCTCACGAGGAGATCGATGAAGTAAAACACTGGACAGTGACAACTCAAAGGATCCAATCTAAGCTCTTAACAGATAGTGGCAGTCACCACAACCTAACCTAACCTAACTCTTTTTTCTAAATGAATTTCGTTTCCTTTGATTCATCGATTTCTTCTCTTGATCGCTCTGAATTCGTCCTAACCAATCTGGCAGGGGATGAGTAGAGTGGGACCCTTCCTCCTCGTGGGACCGTTCTTCCTCGTGGGACCCTTCTTCCTCATGGGACCCTTCTTCTTCGTGGGACCCTTCTTCTTCGTGGGGCCCTTCTTCTTCGTGGGGCCCTTCTTCTTCGTGGGGCCCTTCTTCCTCGTGGGGCCCTTCTTCCTCGTGGGACCCTTATTCCTCGTGGGACCCTTATTCCTCGTGGGACCCTTCTTCCTCACGGACCCTTTTTCCTCGTAATATCCTTCTTCCTCGTGGGACCTTTCTTTCTCGTTGGACTCAAATGAACTCTACCATAGAACAACAAAAAAAAATCTCAAGAAGGCCTAGTGTGAGCGAGGTGTTCCTTACAAAACCGATTCGGCAGAGAAGTCCTTCACAAGTCCCTCCAATTTGACTGTGTACAGGGGGTGGGTACAGTGGGGCCCTTCTTTTTCCATACTCAGGCGGTGAGTACATTGGGACCCTTCTCCCCCATACTCATGGGACTGAAATTAACAAAAAAAATCTCAACAAGGCCTAGTGTGAACGAATCGTTCACTTGCGTTCCCTGCAAAACCGATTCGTCAGAGAATTCCCTAAAAGAAGACTAGAACCTCCTGCTAAAAACACCCTCATCAGGCAGAAGACGGTCGGATGAAGAAGAAAGCGGAGTCCTGGACGTTAGACTTGCCTGGCCTAGTCATTAAGGACGACGACACCTGCTCCGTAGCCATCTCCTCCAAACTCTTTGTATCGTCTATCAAATCCACGCGGAATATTGTCTCCAAGTGACAGACTTGCTTAGAAACAGAAAGGATCTTGAAGTTGATTTTAGTTGAAATTTGTTCTGAAGTACTAGCCGCCCAGAAATTGTAGCAGGTATATTTTTGCCAATGTCCACACTTTGACAATGAATATCTCGGGAACGGAGGGACGTAACGAAAAACTAATGATGAGGGATTGTCGGTAATGACTTCGTCTTCCAGGCGTGCAGATTCAGAAGTCGTAAATCGCCTTATTTGTGCAAATTTTCTGCGAAAATATGTTTCGCTTTTGGAAAAAGAGCAATATCTCGAAAACGGTGCGTCGGATCGCAATTTGGCTTTTGGTTAAGTCTTTTTTCCAAACGTTCCCGACCGGATGACGCAACTTTTAAGCCAAAATTCATGGCGCTAGCTCCAATAGAACCCGACTTATAGCTAAAAATAGGTAGGTGTTCGACAAAAAACCTAATTTTTCGCAAGGGTCTGGGTACTGAGATCTCGATTGAATATCTCGGGAACTGAGGGACGCAGCGAAAAAGTAATGATGGGGGGTTGTAGGTAATTACCTCGTCTTCAAGACGTGTAGAAGCAGGAATCGCAAATCGCCTGATTTGTGTCGAATTTCTGGGAAAATATGTTTCGTTTTTGGAAAAAGCGCCATATCTCGAAAACGGTGCGTCGGATCGCAATTTGGCTTTTGGTTAAGTCTTTTTTCCAAACGTTCCCGACCGGATGACGCAACTTTTAAGCCAAAATTCATGGCTCTAGGTGCAATAGAACCCGACTTATAGCCAAGAGTAGGGTGGTGTTCGACCAAAAAACCTAATTTTTTCGCGAGGGTCCGGGTACTGAGAACTCGATTGAATATCTCGGGAACTGAGGGACGCAGCGAAAAAGTAAAGATGAGGGATTGTCGGTAATGACTTCATCTTCAAGATTTGCAGAATAAGGGATCGCAAATCGCCGGATTTGTGTCGAATTTCTGGGAAAATACGTTTCGTTTTTGGAAAATTCGCAACGAAAAGAATTTGTCTGTCTGGATGTCCAGCCCAGGGGGTACCTAAGTGAGTCAAAATTCAAGAGGAAACAGAGCAAAGTTCTTGTTTTTTTTAACTAAACAGCTAATTGATGTCTGATAGATTATTGATAGAGATTTCATGCATAAATATTCGAATAATCCTTAAAGATATACCACATCACATACAACAGTCATTTAACAATCTTATCTAGCGCTATTCGTAAATCGTAAATATAAAATTTGAATCAAAATGAATACTTTTCTGTCCAGATTTTGTCTCAAAATCTCGTTGAGAACTGAAAGAGTGCAACGGATAAGTGGACTTTCAACACAGAGATTCATATACCCTGTGGCAAAAGACAATAGATACTTCTATTTATCTCAATCTATGGCAAGCAATGTATTTTGACCTCGGGTTTCAGTTTCATTTTCAGTTTGAGTTCCTAGGTCTCCACTAAGCAGACTACTGCTTTGTACATGATTAACAAAAAAACTTTAAGAATGTACGTGTAAAAAATGTGTATGCGGGTGTGTGTGTGTGAATGATATCAGTATCTTACGACAATCCTGTTGCATTGTGTTTTCTTGCGAATTTTGGCATTTATTTCTATTCTGTTCTATTGACACCAGTTTGATGCTCACTACGTCTGCTGCTGCTGCTGCTGCTGGTGATGATGATGCTGCTGCTGCTGTTGCTGCTGCTGCTGCTGTTGTTTAGTTTCGGATTTCAAAGTTTTATACCTTCCCTTCTCTTGATTATTCTCCGGTGGTTCACATTCAAATGATGCCATCGATAGGGTATTCTCATTAAGTACCGGACTCAACTGTAGGAACATAATCACTTTGGGAAGCTTCTTAAAGGGGCAAGTGACCTTCTTCCATGTATTGAATTCCATCACTTGTTTAGCTAGCTGCCAGAATTTCTCAAAGTTTATATGACCGTTTGGTAGCCTGAAAGGAAAGAGAAGAGACGAGATTTAGTTGAATTTCTGTGAAAATGTGAGAGAATCTGTTGAAATGATTCGGTTTTGTTCCCTCAAGACGCTCGTGGATTGAAGACTTCGGTGAAAGTTAGGTTAAGGTGGACGACAGCGGTGAGAATCTGTTGAAATGATTCGTCTTATTTCCTTCAAGACGCTCGTAGATCGAAAACTTTGGTTAAAGTGAGGTTAAGGTGAACGATTGCAGTGTTGACAGTCTCACTTAAGCTTGTTGCGGTGGGGTTTCTCCTACCGATTTAGTGCCTGCTAGGAAGGTAGGTTAAAGTGGCTCAGAAGTACATTGTTCCGACGGATTACATTGGCTAGGCCACATCAACCGTCTGGAGAACAATGCTCCAGTCAAGAGGGTCTTCGAATCCGAGCTTACTGGTTCGGGAAGAAAAAGGAGACCGAATCTCCAGTTAAAAGACCAAGTCATCGCGAACGCAAGACAGCTTGGTCTGGACAACTAGAAACAGCGTGCCCAGGACCGCCATTTATAGGAGACAGCTATAGCACAGGCCCAGTACCTCCATGGAAAGTAGGCCCAGGCCCAGTACCTCCATGGAAAGTAGGCCCAGGCCCAGTACCTCCATGGAAAGTAGGCCCAGGGCCAGCTCTCCATGGAAAGTAGGCCCAGGGCCAGCTCTCCATGGAAAGGAGGCCCAGGGCCAGCTCTCCATGGAAAGGAGGCCCAGGACCAGCCTCTCCATGGAAAGGAGGCCCAGGACCAGCCTCTCCATGGAAAGGAGGCCCAGGACCAGCTCTCCATGGAAAGGAGGCCCAGGGCCAGCTCTCCATGGAAAGGAGGCCCAGGGCCAGCTCTCCATGGAAAGGAGGCCCAGGACCAGCCTCTCCATGGAAAGGAGGCCCAGGACCAGCCTCTCCATGGAAAGGAGGCCCAGGGCCAGCTCTCCATGGAAAGGAGGCCCAGGGCCAGCTCTCCATGGAAAGGAGGCCCAGGGCCAGCTCTCCATGGAAAGGAGGCCCAGGGCCAGCTCTCCATGGAAAGGAGGCCCAGGGCCAGCTCTCCATGGAAAGGAGGCCCAGGACCAGCCTCTCCATGGAAAGGAGGCCCAGGACCAGCCTCTCCATGGAAAGGAGGCCCAGGGCCAGCTCTCCATGGAAAGGAGGCCCAGGGCCAGCTCTCCATGGAAAGGAGGCCCAGGGCCAGCTCTCCATGGAAAGGAGGCCCAGGGCCAGCTCTTCATGGAAAGGAGGCCCAGGGCCAGCTCTCCATGGAAAGGAGGCCCAGGGCCAGCCTCTCCATGGAAAGGAGGCCCAGGGCCAGCCTCTCCATGGAAAGGAGGCCCAGGGCCAGCTCTCCATGGAAAGGAGGCCCAGGGCCAGCCTCTCCATGGAAAGGAGGCCCAGGGCCAGCTCTCCATGGAAAGGAGGCCCAGGGCCAGCTCTCCATGGAAAGGAGACCCAGGGCCAGCTCTCCATGGAAAGGAGACCCAGGGCCAGCTCTCCATGGAAAGGAGACCCAGGGCCAGCTCTCCATGGAAAGGAGGCCCAAGGCCAGCTCTTCATGGAAAGGAGGCCCAGGGCCAGCTCTCCATGGAAAGGAGGCCCAGGACCAGCCCCTCCATGGAAAGGAGGCCCAGGGCCAGCTCTCCATGGAAAGGAGGCCCAGGACCAGCCCCTCCATGGAAAGGAGGCCCAGGGCCAGTCCTTCCATAGGAAGCAGACCCAGGGCCAGTCCCTCCATGGAAAGGATGCCCAGGGGCAGTCCTTCCACGGGAAGCAGCCCTAGCACCTTTCGCTCCATCTGCGCAAAATGTCCACCTCATGGGAGAGCAAAACACCATCTTTGGATTTGACTCCTCCGATGATGTTGAATGACCTTCCTCTGAGCCGGCGAATGATTTGCCAGAACTTCTCTTCTCGCTGATGGTCTGCTTGACCTCCGGTTGTTTGAGACCACGCACTTCTTTTCTCACCACCGCCTCACTCCACAAACATCACGAGCAGAGGCAGCAGACGGCTGTAGTGAACAGTCGCCTCTTCCTCCTCTACACGCGATGGAACAGTTGAAAGAAGGAAAACTCTACACAGACACAATCACTTACCTGTTGGAGCAACCCTCGTTCAGGAAATACAAATCTTTAACTAATAAACTAAAAAATGGAATGATTATTCGTTCACGTTCGTCTGTAGCACCTTCGGAACGCCACATTGCTGCCTTCAATGTCGAACGGTAGCTGTTGAAGTTGCTCGTGGGATCCATTTGATGTTCGAGCACAGAAAACTTTGCCGACTGTATCTTCGACCACTGCAAAGAGAGGAAATAATTCGATTGATGCCTCTAACTCACGTCTCACTGACTTACGGTTTTCTTGAGCCTTGATATCGGGGAGAGATTCAGCCCGGCAATGATTGCCATCAAACTATTGAAGTTGCCGATGTTGAAACACTCACGTGCTGTTTCAATCCAGAATTCAATTATTCGGACGCGTTGCTTCTTCTTGGGGTACTGCAAACGAAAGAGAGAGAGAGAGAGAATGTGTGTGTGTGTGTGACAAGAGGGAGACAAGAGCTTTGCAAACCTTAACAATCTCTGTTGCTGTGAAGTAACTCAATCTGTTGAACCACTGCACGTAGGATTCCAGATTTCGGGTCTTCTTCATGTCACTGAACGACTCCAAGTGATTCTCCTTGGCGAATGCCTGCACGAACTCCTCCGGTCCGATGTGCGAGAGACGCTCCAACTCGATGTGAGTGAGTTGGTAGGCCAGAAGGGCTGCATTTGGACACAGATCACATATGTCTGTCAGTTCGGCGCCGTTGCTGATCGCACTTGTGCAACCACCGATACCCAGACCACCACCACCGCCGCCATCGCCGTCGCCCTGATGGCTGTTGTGGTGGAATACTTGATTCTGCTGGCTCCCGCTAGATCCGGCCTCGAGAGAACCTGCTGCAGTCGACGACGACTTGTGCGGGATGCCGACTGATGCCGCAGATGTGTTTCCAACCGCTGCGGCTGTAGATGATTCCGCAGCGATCCAGTCTTCTCGTTCGTTTGACGAAATCGAACCGGCATGCACGTAGCCACTGTTTGTCTGGCCACCCCCCGATGACATGGACGATGAGAATGGCTTGTGATGAGCGGCTAGTTCTTCGCCAGCAGACGAACTCAGTTCATTGCTCTCGTTGACAGCGAGGGTCTGGAGGAATTCCTCGTACTTCTCCAGCACCGTCAGCCGTTGCACGAGATTCTGCAGAATGTTCGACACCGTCTTGCCCAGGGTGTTGTCGATGTAGACGCACTTCCTCGCCAGCACCCGGACATGCTGCATTAGACGCTCGTCGCGGAAGTCATAGGGGAACGTGTCAATCCACTCGGCCAATAGCTGAATGCAGTTCTGAGCCGATTTAATTGCCTTCTGTTGGTTTTGCTTGTCGGCGAACTGCGGTGGATACATCTGCTGAGATCGATTGCCACCGCGTATGCTCTGCGGCTGAGCGGACTTCTCGTCAACAACATCGACCGACTCGGGAGTCAGCGATTGGCATTGCTGTTGCATTTCCCACGTCTCTGAGATTCTGGCGAGCAGCTCATGGGGCCGAATGAAGAGACGTGCACTCAAGAGGAATGAGAATATGAACGAACGGTCGGGATAATAGTTACTAGTTGGCACCATGTGAGCAATGAGCGAGTCCAGTGGTCCCGATATGAGATTCCCATCGCGGAAGACGAGACCATTCTCCACCGAGGTTGTGGAGATGGTTGCGGTGGCGGCGGCATCCGATGTTGATGATTTTGATGAACCACCACCGCCGCCGACGCCGCCAGCATTTTGCAACTGCAAGCGATGTGACTGCTGTTTGGATTGAGATGATGGGGGGGCATTACTGGAGACACAGTTACTGGATGACATTGACGTTGATTTACCCAAAAAGGGACTTTTTACATTTTTCTCATTTGAAGACGTTGATGTGTGTGACTGCTCCTGCAAAGAGAAGGAAGACAAGGAAACAAACGGAAGATTTTGACTGTTAGGTTAGGTTTCTTTCTTGTTAAACGATGAGATGGGAATCAAAAAACACAAGCAAAGATAAATAAGGGAGCAGAGAGGGGAAGGATCATTGATCAGATGATTTGAGAGAGAGAGAGAGAGAGAGAGAGAGAGAGTGTGTTAGCCAATTTAACGAGGATCAGTTTTGTACCCCAAAGTGACAAACTACGGAATGGAACGGAACACAAAATTGTTTCCCGGTGTGGGTAAGGCTACGAAATGTTGTCGGAAAAGGGAACGGAACACAAGACTCTTTCCCCAGCGCGCGTAAAGACGGTTTGGAGCTACGAAATGTTGTCGGAAAAGGGAACGGAACACCAAGCTCTTTCCCCAGCACGGATAAAGACTGATTGGAGCTACGAAATTTTGTCTGAAAAGGGAACGGAACACAAAGGTCTTTCCACAGCGCGGGTAAAGAAGGATTTGAGCTACGAAATGTCGTCGGCAAAGGAAACGGAACACAAAACTGTTTCCCGGTGCGGGTAAAGCTACGAAATGTCTTGGGAAAATGAAACGGAACACAAAACTGTTTCCTGGTGCGGGTAAAGCAAGCAAACTCCTTCCGCAGCGCGGGCAAAGACTGATTGAGGCTCTGAATCGATGTACTCTAGACAAGACCACCATTCTGCTGGTAGTCCATGCCATTTTTTTTGGGTTCCCTACGATTCGCGGGGATTCCTCCTCAAGGATCAGATCGGGAAAGAGTAGGATTTCTGGACAAAATTCAAACGCAAAGCAATCGAAACGAGGAGATCAATTAAAAGAAGAAACAAAATGAGAAATGAAATGAAACAAAATGAGAAATGAAATGAAAATGAAAAAGAAAAACGAAAAAAAAAAAAAAAAACAACCCTTACCCTATGTAAGTCCGCATAGCTGCGCTCCTTCGTGGCAAAGATTGTCTTGCAATGCTTCCCAAAGTTGCTGTTGGTGTTGCTATTGTTCGTGGTGGCGTTGAGGAAGTCCGCCTCATCGGAACTTATGAAATCATAGCACGACGAGATCGATTGATCGGTGTTGTTCGTTGCCGACTGCTGCAATGGTGCGAACATAGTATTGCTGGTCGCAGTCTGTTGTGAGGGACTGTGATAGACACCATCGTGACCGGAGTCATAGCTCAGCAGGCTCGATTTCTTCCCGGACATTGAGGCGACCGAGGATTTTGAGAGACCAGTGGTGGTCTTTTGGTATTTCTTCCTGAGATCGTCGTGAATGTAGTCTCTTGAGCTTGCGATTGTTGTTGTGGCACTGCGTATCGGTGGAAAACGATTCACAAATGGCGATGGTGGTGAGTGAACTTGTGGCTGCGGGTTGAGGAGGTACAATTCACCATCTTCGTCATCGTCCTCCTCCTCATCGTCATCGTCGCCACCGTTTTTTTGCTCATAGTTGTAGTAGTAGCTATCGTGACTGCCACTGTCTCCGGTCGACATTGGATTGATTAGATCTGTGGTGGAGGAGGGTATGTGTGAGCTACAACTCGGTGCGGCTGCATTCTGATGTCCCCCAGCAGCAGCAGCTGCCTCGGCCGTCGATGATGATGATGACGATGGTGGCGGCGATGCCTGTGCCTGTTGAACCAATCGAAATCTGGGTGTATGCGCCATTGAATCCCGTTCGAGACTTGTTTTCACAGCAACTGGCTCCCAGATTTCCTTCTCTGAACTATTGTAGACATAGTCTTCTTTCGTTTCGCTAGTTCGACCATCAAGAATATGCCCACCACGTGCTACAGAGACCTCTTCGGTGGTCACCATCGAGGACTTCACCGAAAGTGATGTCTCCAGCTGAACTGGTTGCCTCAAGATTCCAGCTTGATACAGCAACTGATTGAGTAGCTCAACCGATGGCACTTGTCCAGTGAGTAGAGCACTCTTTATCGCATCACCATCGTGCCCGTCGAGAGTGACTGGTATGCCGTTGATGAGGAGGACCTCCTCTTGGCGCACCGATGACGTTTTCTCACAGTCGACTATCTGTACACTTTTACCAAAAATGGAATGAACTGTTTTCAGGATTTCATCATCCATCTCTCTCTCTCTCTCTCTTCGTTTGTGTGTGCGACTTTTGTTCGTCTGGCGGTCTACTTAACTTTCTATTGGGCTAGATATTGGTTCGCTTTCTTTGCATGAAGGCAGGCTTTGGGGATCAAAGGCAGTACACTCTTGGGACACGAACTATAAGAAACAATTAAGCATGTACTCAACATAGCGTATGATTTCCCAATGGATATGGTTTTTTTTTTTGTTATTTTTTCTAAGAATTTTTCAGTTTTTTTGTTTTCGAGTCTTTGGGTTGTGTCCTTGACATGAAGGGTTCATGTGTTTCTCTCCATCGTTGCACTTAAAAAAGAATAGAAATGAAAAGAAAAAAATCAAAAAAACAACAAAAGGAAAAAGACAAAAATAAGAGCACACAAGAAATGAAGGATCTGTGTCCAAGGATGAGGATCAAGGGCACAAGCACGCACGAGCCAGAAGGGGAACATTCAAAATGGTACATGAATTCGGTGTGGGTAGTCTGATGCACTGGTCTAATGTCACAATTTCAGGTGGAAGTTGTCGTAGAGCCGATCTATTTGACATCCGCTTGCCTCCAATGCAAGTGGACACAGAAATGTGAAGGAAGAGGGAACCAAATCTGCAGCCAGAAACAGAAATTTCCATTTTCTAGTCCATAGTCCGTCCGTTCAATAGTTCAACAGCAAGTTCGTCATACTTGCCGGCTGAGTGCGAGTGATTTTCATACCGGGAGGTCGAGAAGGCGAGGCGTGATGAAAACGCGAACGATTTCAACCGTCTCTCCATTCCCGAGATATTCAACGTCAAAGTGTGCACATTAGCAAGAATGTACCTGCAACAATTTCTGGGCGCCTAGTACTTCAGAAAAAATTTCACCAAAAAGACGACGAACGCGATTTGTCAAAAAAGTTGCTTTTTTGCTTTTTCCTTGCGAAAAAGTTGCTTTTTCCGTCAAACACCTCCCTATTTTTGGCCATAAGTCGGGTTCTACTGCACCTAGAGCCATGAATTTGGCCTTAAAAGTTGCGCCATGCTGTCGGGAACGTCTGCAAAAAAGGCTTAACCAAAAGCCAAATTGCGATCCGAAGCACCGTTTTCGAGATATTGCGCTTTTTCCAAAAACGAAACTTATTTTCCCAGAAATTCGACACAAATCAGGCGATTTGCGATTCCTTACTGGTTGTGGCTTAAAGACGAAGTCATTACCTACAACCCCCCATCATTACTTCTTTCCTACGTCCCTCCGTTCCCAAGATATTCAATGTCAAAGTGTGCACATTGACCCTTGCACAAAAGTTGCTTTTTCGGTCGAACACCTACCTATTCTTGGCTATAAGTCGGGTTCTATGGCACCTAGAGCCATGAATTTTGGCTTAAAAGTTGCGCCATCCGGTCGGGAACGTTTGGAAAAAAGACTTAACCAAAAGCCAAATTGCGATCCGACGCACCGTTTTCGAGATATGGCGCTTTTTCCAAAAACGAAACATATTTTCCCAGAAATTCGACACAAATCAGGCGATTTGCGATTCCTACTTCTACACGTCTTGAAGACGAGGTAATTACCTACAACCCCCCATCATTACTTTTTCGCTGCGTCCCTCAGTTCCCGAGATATTCAATCGAGATCTCAGTACCCAGACCCTTGCGAAAAATTAGGTTTTTTGTCGAACACCTACCTATTCTTGGCTATAAGTCGGGTTCTATTGCACCTAGAGCCATGAATTTTGGCTTAAAAGTTGCGTCATCCGGTCGGGAACGTTTGGAAAAAAGACTTAACCAAAAGCCAAATTGCGATCCGACGCACCGTTTTCGAGATATGGCGCTTTTTCCAAAAACGAAACATATTTTCCCAGAAATTCGACACAAATCAGGCGATTTGCGATTCCTACTTCTACACGTCTTGAAGACGAGGTAATTACCTACAATCCCCCATCATTACTTTTTCGCTGCGTCCCTCAGTTCCCGAGATATTCAATCGAGATCTCAGTACCCAGACCCTTGCGAAAAATTAGGTTTTTTGTCGAACACCTACCTATTCTTGGCTATAAGTCGGGTTCTATTGCACCTAGAGCCATGAATTTTGGCTTAAAAGTTGCGTCATCCGGTCGGGAACGTTTGGAAAAAAGACTTAACCAAAAGCCAAATTGCGATCCGACGCACCGTTTCCGAGATATGGCGTTTTTTCCAAAAACGAAAGTTATTTTCTCAGAAATTCAACACAAATCAGGCGATTTCCGATTCCTAATTCTACACGCCTTAAAGACGAAGTCATTACCTACAATCCCCCATCATTACTTTTTTCCTACCTCCCTCCGTTCCCGAGATATTCAAAGTGAATTCTCAGGACTCAGAACCTTCCCAAAAAAAATTTGGTTTTCCGTCAAACACCTCCAAATTCTTGGCTATAAGTCGGGTTCTACTGCAGCTAGGGACATAAAATTGGTCTTAAAAGTTGCGTCATAAGAGCGTGGATCTTTGGAATTATCATAGAAAATCCCGTTATTGGCATCGTTCTTGAGATATGACGAATTTTTTGAAAAATGAACTGCTTTTCGTTCTTTCTGATGCCATTCATTTGGCTATAGCTCAGAAACTATTGGACCTACAAGAACAAATGTGGGCTTAAAATGTTCGTGTTGAATGCCTGCATAAATTGTGTTATGAGTGAAATCGACGCCGGACTCATCGTTTTCAAGATATGGTGGATGATTTAAAAAATGAACTGCTTTTTTCGTCCTTTCTGATGCCATTCCTTTCGCTATAACTCGGAAACTACTAGGCCTAGGATCACAAATGTGGTATCAAAATGTTCGTATTGAACACCGCTAGGATGTCTGAAAAGGATGCCGGCGAAAAATATATAGGTAAAAAGTGATGTCCTTTTTTGTGTCCTGCAGGATCCTTCGGCACTGAATCCTTGCAAATTCATAATTTCTCCTTCGAACACCCTCTACCCTACCATCTCTACCCATTTTCGCATCAAAATTTGGCAAAATTTTGAAAATCCAAAAAATTGCATGTTTTCACCCAAAAAATGCAGTCAAATGCGATACTTCGGAGTCGACTTTTCCGCTGAATTTGTGTCGATTTTTTGAAAATCAAAATTTGGATGAAATTCTTTGGATAGATCGGTAGAGATTCCGTTGTTGATGATAAATCTGAAATTTGAACGGATTTGGCCCAAGGATATGGTCAAAAAGGTGAAAAAATCCTTGAGATGAGAAGGTCCATAACCTCCTCTTGACGCCATTTTTTGACTATATCTCGGAAACTGTTTGGCCTAGGACAATAAATTTGGGCTTAAAATGTTCGTGTTGAATGCCTGCATGAAAGTTGTCATGAGTGAAATCGACGCTGGACTCATGGTTTTCGAGATATAGCGGATTTTTAAAAAAAAATTAACTGCTTTTTTTTGGAAGTCAAAGTGTACATTTTGGCAAAAATATACCTGGAACAAGGTCCACCACCTAAAAAGTGGACTTGTTTCCCACCGCGCATGGGAATTAAGTCCACCTCGCAGAAAGTGGACTTATTGCCCACCTCGCATGGGAATCAAGTCCACCTCGCAAAAAGTGGAGTTATTTCCCACCTCGCATGGGAATCAAGTCCACCTCGCAAAAAGTGGAGTTATTTCCCACCTCGCATGAGCATTAAGTCCACCTCGCAAAAAGTGGAGTTATTTCCCACCTCGCATGAGCATTAAGTCCACCTCGCAAAAAGTGGAGTTATTTCCCACTTCGCATGGGAATCAAGTCCACCTCGCAAAAAGTGGAGTTATTTCCCACCTCGCATGAGCATTAAGTCCACCTCGCAAAAAGTGGAGTTATTTCCCACCTCGCATGGGAATCAAGTCCACCTCGCAAAAAGTGGAGTTATTTCCCACCTCGCATGAGCATTAAGTCCACCTCGCAAAAAGTGGAGTTATTTCCCACCGCGCATGGGAATCAAGTCCACCTCGCAAAAAGTGGAGTTATTTCCCACCTCGCATGGGAATCAAGTCCACCTCGCAAAAAGTGGAGTTATTTCCCACCTCGCATGAGCATTAAGTCCACCTCGCAAAAAGTGGAGTTATTTCCCACCTCGCATGGGAATCAAGTCCACCTCGCAAAAAGTGGAGTTATTTCCCACCTCGCATGGGAATCAAGTCCACCTCGCAAAAAGTGGAGTTATTTCCCACCTCGCATGGGAATCAAGTCCACCTCGCAAAAAGTGGAGTTATTTCCCACCTCGCATGGGAATCAAGTCCACCTCGCAAAAAGTGGAGTTATTTCCCACCTCGCATGAGCATTAAGTCCACCTCGCAAAAAGTGGAGTTATTTCCCACCTCGCATGGGAATCAAGTCCACCTCGCAAAAAGTGGAGTTATTTCCCACCTCGCATGGGAATCAAGTCCACCTCGCAAAAACTGGAGTTATTTCCCACCTCGCATCAGCATTAAGTCCACCTCGCAAAAAGTGGACTTATTTCCCACCTCGCATGGGAATCAAGTCCACCTCGCAAAAAGTGGAGTTATTTCCCACCGCGCATGGGAATCAAGTCCACCTCGCAAAAAGTGGAGTTATTTCCCACCTCGCATCAGCATTAAGTCCACCTCGCAAAAAGTGGAGTTATTTCCCACCTCGCATGAGCATTAAGTCCACCTCGCAAAAAGTGGAGTTATTTCCCACCTCGCATGGGAATCAAGTCCACCTCGCAAAAAGTGGAGTTATTTCCCACCTCGCATGGGAATCAAGTCCACCTCGCAAAAAGTGGAGTTATTTCCCACCTCGCATGGGAATCAAGTCCACCTCGCAAAAAGTGGAGTTATTTCCCACCTCGCATGGGAATCAAGTCCACCTCGCAAAAACTGGAGTTATTTCCCACCTCGCATCAGCATTAAGTCCACCTCGCAAAAAGTGGACTTATTTCCCACCTCGCATGGGAATCAAGTCCACCTCGCAAAAAGTGGAGTTATTTCCCACCTCGCATGAGCATTAAGTCCACCTCGCAAAAAGTGGAGTTATTTCCCACCGCGCATGGGAATCAAGTCCACCTCGCAAAAAGTGGAGTTATTTCCCACCTCGCATGAGCATCACCTCGCATGGGAACCGGGTCCACCACCAAAAATAAAATTCCTCCAAAGTTCAAACACAATTCAGCAAAAATCCAAACCAGAGTACCAGGCGCTCAGAAATCAGGAGCAGGTATCTGCAGTCATGATTTTTTTGAATTTTCGGTTGCAACGTGTCAACGCTGCATGTTGATTGCAGTCAAATGATAAAGATTTCTGATTGGTGGAAGATAAGAATTAAAGAATTTTGTGGTGTGACCATTGTATATTTATTGAATTTATGTGAATGCATTGAAATTGACCAAACCGAGCATTTGTTATAAAAGAGAATCCTTGGGAATGAATAAGAATTCTGAGAGGAGTGGAATATACCCCATTTTCAATCTGAAAAAGCTCAATTTTGAAAGTTAGCAAATTTTTTAACAAAAAACTTCATAAAAGTTTGGGTAATCTGGTCACACTAAAATGATCTTTAATTGTACTCGACTCTGATTGGTCGGAGATAACTTTTAGTCAATTTGTCAATGTTGCCATGATGCAGGACTATAAAAATGATTAAATCCACTGGAATTGGCTTGAAAATCGAAAAAAATATTAACTTATATAAAAGAGAGTTATTGCAAATGAGAAAGGATCATCAAGGAACATAGATGCACTTTGATTTTTTTCTGATAAAGCAGAATATTTGATGTTTTCACATTCTTTAAGGAAGAGGTTGCTTTAGAATTTTATGCACCATGGTAACTCTAAGGAAGCGGTAACTTATTTATGAAATGACATTTGTTCCCATTGGTCAATTCATGAATTTGGTCGGCAGTGCCACGTTTCACATTAGTTTGAGCAAAATATGGTTGAGTGGAATACCTACTGGAGTTTTTTGTGCGCCTGGTATTTTAAGTGGTATGGGCATGAAATTTTGTGGCAAGTTTCCTGGCAAATTTGCACGATTTGTGTGTTGTGCACGACGACTTATCGCCGCTCTGTCGGGAGAAGTCGAAGACATTGTTGTCGGAGCCGGAGAGCTGGATTGGATAGGCCACTTTGCGTCTGATCTGGTTGCGGTGACCCATTGGTCAGGTGGAAGTCGCTTAGATTTAAGAAGCTGCTGGAGTTGCGAGTCAGACTTTGTGTCGGACCAAGGCCACTCCACGAAAAGTGGCCTTAGTTCGCACCGCACATGGGAGCCACGGCCACCCCGCGAAAAGTGGACTTGTTTCCCACCGCGCATGGGAATTAAGTCCACCCCGCACCTCCTCCTGACGCCATTTTTTGACTATATCTCGAAAAGTGATTGACCTAGGGCCACAAATGAGGGTTCAAAATGAACGCCCGCATAAAAGATAACAAGAAGGCAAGTGACCTAGGACGCCCAGTTTTGGAGATATGGCGAACTTTCCGAAAAAATTTCGTCTTTTCCCTGAATTTCGACAGAAATAACGGGAAATCTGACCAATCATTGCAGAGTGTCTTAAAGCCGAAGTCATTACCTACAACCCCCCATCATTACTTTTTTTCTCCGTCCCCCTGTTCCCGAGATATTCAAAGCCAAAGTGTGCACTTCGGTAAAAATATACGAGTACCTGCTACAATTTCTGGGCGACTAGTACTTCAGGAAAAATTTCAACTAAAATGACGACTAAAAAGTACCCAACAAAACTGTTGAGCGGGTGGTTATGGGTGATCTTGAAGAATTAAGGCCGTGAAGTTTGATGGATGTTCGTGAAGAGGGACAAGCGACTTCTTCTTCGACTTCTTAGGGCGCTACTGTCCGAGGTGGATCTGCGGCTCACCGAAAATGCCTCTCCAGTTGGCACGATCTTTAGCCAGCTGCCTTAAGTTACGCACGCCAAGTTGGCTGAGGTCCCCCTCCTGGATTTGTGCGGCTAACGAAGGGTACAAGACATTTTTGAAGACATTCACAAGTTCATCATAGAAACTGTCTGTCTGACCACAAATCATTTCATCTCTCAAACAAAACTCTCCACCAAACCTTTACACCTTAACTACATACGATTGGTATTCCAAAATCAAATAAGATTTATCCAACAACTTCGCACGCACGTACACAAAACGCGTTCAAAAAGTGATCATTCGAAAATTTCAACGGCAACGACGCAAAACTATCACTTTCAGTACAACACCGCACCACACAACAACAAGCACACTCTCGAAATGAGGCTCACAGCAGAGTACCGCCACACTTAGTGTCTAATCAAGCGAACGACCGTTTTCTAAGTCCACCCGAAAAAATCGCTGACATTCGAGGCGGAGAAAAGAGAAGCAGAAGCAATTCTTCGAACTCACCCAAGCGAGATAATGAACAACAAAACGATTCGTATACTCCGCGTTGAATGCTATGTCATCTCGACATTATCATCTTCCTACTGACCCCATTACCATGCCCTCTCGAAGCTTGTTGGAGATTTTTTTTTAATTTATGCGCGACGCTGAGCGGTGTGGTGTGGTGTGGCGTACTTACTGATTGCCGTCTTCTCGTAGCTCTCGCGCTTGTTGATGAGAAATTTAATTTCAATCAGACACAAACAAATAGCCCCCCCGCCCAACACACACACAGACAGACAGACACACACAAATGGGTGCAGAAGATGCATGATGCATAGGAGAAAAAAAAAACAGTAAATACCTAGATACCGTCGCGCCTCTTAACCACAAATACGATAGCAACAGAGGCTTTGACGACGATGACGGCAGTGGAGACGAAGACGGCAACGATGACGTGAACGACGACGAAAACGACGGCTACGACGACGAAGGCGACGGTAACGACGGCGAAGACGACGAAGGCGAAGGTAACGACGAAGACGACGGTAACGACGGCTACGACGACGGTAACGACGACGACGACGACGACGACGACGACGACGACGACGACGACGACGACGACGACGACGACGACGACGACGACGACGACGACGACGACGACGACGACGACGACGACGACGACGACGACGACGACGACGACGACGACGACGACGACGACGACGACGACGACGACGACGACGACGACGACGACGACGACGACGACGACGACGACGACGACGACGACGACGACGACGACGACGACGACGACGACGACGACGACGACGACGACGACGACGACGACGACGACGACGACGACGACGACGACGACGACGACGACGACGACGACGACGACGACGACGACGACGACGACGACGACGACGACGACGACGACGACGACGACGACGACGACGACGACGACGACGACGACGACGACGACGACGACGTCGACGACGACGACGACGACGACGACTACGTCTAAATTGGCGCACCCAAGTGAAGAGGAATCTCAACCAACAATAGTTTGACGAAAGAAACTACAATCTCCTACATCCTCTACGAATCTGCCCAACCGATGGGTTACGCCGATGACATCGACATCGTCGCGGGTTCCAAGCGTGCCGTGGTAGAAGCTTTTACGGCGATTGAAGATGAGGCGATCAGTAAATGAGGACAAAACAAAACATATGCTGCAGTAGGCCACCTAAACCTAACCTCACCTGTCAAATATTCAGCCACAGGCAAGGTTCGCATGGAAAGTTCTCATGGAAAATACACAAACTGCGAGTCAACTGCAAACCGACAGACAAACACACGGATGCACACTCAGAAATTCTAAAGATTTCATTTTTGGTGAACGGACCTAACCTCACCTGTCAAATATGGAGCTACAGACAAAGTTTCCATTGAAAATACTCAAGACTGCAAGTCAATTGCAACAGGAGACATACTCAGTATTCCTTTGGATTCTCTGACAGGCCCACAGACAAACGAACACACCCCGAAATTCTAAAGAATCCCCTTTTTGGTGAACCGACCTAACCTAACCCATCAAATATCCTTCTTCTTCTTCTCTTTGCACTTCCAATTCACGGTGTATCTGCACATTCATTGCTCCTCAAGGAACCAGATCCAAGGCATCATCATTCAGTCAGTTTGTCGCAAGCAAAATCATTGCGACGCCAAGGTGGCCTAGACCAAGAGATCAGAGGTTACACGAGTGTACACATGAACTTCAAGCAAATTAATGCGAATTCCAATGAACTGTCCTAACACTGGGCGCACAATTTGACTGCGCGAGGAGAAATCACAATTAATGACGGAAGCGCGGCGGCATGTGTCCCAACACCACAAAAGCGGAGTTCAAACGGATGAGTAAGGTGAACATCTGCGGATGTGTGATGAGCGACGAAGGGTGGAGGGAGGGAGTTAATGAGAAGCGGCAATCGATCGGGAGCAATGACCTCCTTGTGGCTCTGTTTTTTTTTTTTTTCTCTCCAGTGCTCGCGCGCGTTCGATGCCACGCGAACTTTGCACTTTCGTTGGATGGCAATTATTTTGACAAGAGAAGCACATTTTTCTTTTTTTCTTGAATAGTCATCATTTTCCGTCTTGTTTTGACTTCGAAATTCAGCAGCAAAATATGACCTCGTTTCGGAATGAAAGCCATGCAAAGGTTTTCGTGTGTGAATCAGAGGCAATGAATGATGGCTCTTTGTAGGGTCAGAAGGTGAAAAGACTGCTCTATTCATTGCCAACGAGCAACGAGCGATGGATGTGAAATGTTTTGTACATACCCACAATGGACTCAAACTGTTGGCACCCTACCCACTTGACGTGGTCAAAAGGCAACGAGCATGTTTAGGCTCGATTGCTGGACAAACGGTCGATCAAGAGCTGATAAAGGAACTGGGCCAGGGGTACTTCGATCCACGACGAAGTACTTTGAACCAAACGCACAAGCATCTTTCAATCAGAAATCGATGCCGTAGAGAGATGCTTTCAAATCAATCCCTATAGGAACCATATCAACTGCGACGTAGCAAGAGTATCAGACAGTCGAGCGGCTATTGTGGCACTCGACTCCTTCATCATCAAATCCAAGCTCGTGTGGGAATGCCTACAGAGCTAAGGAGAAGCAAACATTCTGATGAATACCTGGCCAGTAGCCATACGGGAATGGAAGGCCGACTCTCTCGCAAAGAAAGGAGCATCTGAACGCATCAGAACGCTTCACAGTCCCCGAACCATTCAACTCTGTAGGAGACCATGTTCTCAATGTGCACACTTTGACATTGAATATCTCGGGAACTAAGCCACGCAGCGAAAAAGTAATGATGAGGGATTGTAGGTAATGACTTCGTCTTCAAGACATGCTGAAAAAGAAGTCGCAAATCGGTTGATTTGTGTCGAATTTCTGGGAAAATACGTTTCGTTTTTGAAAAAAGCGCAATATCTCGAAAACGGTGCGTCGGATCGCAATTTGGCTTTTGGTTAAGTCTTTTTTCCAAACATGCACGACCGCATGGCGCAACTTTTAAGCCAAAAATCATGGCTCTAGGTGCAATAGAACCCGACTTATAGCCAAGAATAGGTAGGTGTTCGACCGAAAAAGCAACTTTTGTGCAAGGGTCAATGTGCACACTTTGACATTGAATATCTCGGGAACTAAGCCACGCAGCGAAAAAGTAATGATGAGGGATTGTAGGTAATGACTTCGTCTTGAAGACATGCAGAATCAAGAATCGCAAGTCGCCAGATTTCTTTCGAATTTCTGGGAAAATACGTTTCGTTTTTGAAAAAAGCGCAATATCTCGAAAACGGTGCGTCGGATAGCAATTCGGCTTTTGGTTAAGTCTTTTTTCCAAACATGCACGACCGCATGGCGCAACTTTTAAGCCAAAAATCATGGCTCTAGGTGCAATAGAACCCGACTTATAGCCAAGAATAGGTAGGTGTTCGACCGAAAAAGCAACTTTTGTGCAAGGGTCAATGTGCACACTTTGACATTGAATATCTCGGGAACTAAGCCACGCAGCGAAAAAGTAATGATGAGGGATTGTAGGTAATGACTTCGTCTTGAAGACATGCAGAATCAAGAATCGCAAGTCGCCAGATTTCTGTCGAATTTCTGGGAAAATACGTTTCGTTTTTGAAAAAAGCGCAATATCTCGAAAACGGTGCGTCGGATCGCAATTTGGCTTTTGGTTAAGTCTTTTTTCCAAACGTTCCCGACCGCATGGCGCAACTTTTAAGCCAAAAATCATGGCTCTAGGTGCAATAGAACCCGACTTATAGCCAAGAATAGGGCGGTGTTCGACCGAAAAAGCAACTTTTGTGCAAGGGTCAATGTGCACACTTTGACATTGAATATCTCGGGAACTAAGCCACGCAGCGAAAAAGTAATGATGAGGGATTGTAGGTAATGACTTCGTCTTCAAGACATGCTGAAAAAGAAGTCGCAAATCGGTTGATTTGTGTCGAATTTCTGGGAAAATACGTTTCGTTTTTGAAAAAAGCGCAATACCTCGAAAACGGTGCGTCGGATCGCAATTTGGCTTTTGGTTAAGTCTTTTCTCCAAACATGCACGACCGCATGGCGCAGCTTTTAAGCCAAAAATCATGGCCCTAGGTGCAATAGAACCCGACTTATAGCCAAGAATAGGGAGGTGTTCGACCGAAAAAGCAACTTTTGTGCAAGGGTCAATGTGCACACTTTGACATTGAATATCTCGGGAACTAAGCCACGCAGCGAAAAAGTAATGATGAGGGATTGTAGGTAATGACTTCGTCTTCAAGACATGCTGAAAAAGAAGTCGCAAATCGGTTGATTTGTGTCGAATTTCTGGGAAAATACGTTTCGTTTTTGAAAAAAGCGCAATATCTCGAAAACGGTGCGTCGGATCGCAATTTGGCTTTTGGTTAAGTCTTTTTTCCAAACATGCACGACCGCATGGCGCAACTTTTAAGCCAAAAATCATGGCTCTAGGTGCAATAGAACCCGACTTATAGCCAAGAATAGGGAGGTGTTCGACCGAAAAAGCAACTTTTGTGCAAGGGTCAATGTGCACACTTTGACATTGAATATCTCGGGAACTAAGCCACGCAGCGAAAAAGTAATGATGAGGGATTGTAGGTAATGACTTCGTCTTGAAGACATGCAGAATCAAGAATCGCAAGTCGCCAGATTTCTGTCGAATTTCTGGGAAAATACGTTTCGTTTTTGAAAAAAGCGCAATATCTCGAAAACGGTGCGTCGGATCGCAATTTGGCTTTTGGTTAAGTCTTTTTTCCAAACGTTCCCGACCGCATGGCGCAACTTTTAAGCCAAAAATCATGGCTCTAGGTGCAATAGAACCCGACTTATAGCCAAGAATAGGGCGGTGTTCGACCGAAAAAGCAACTTTTGTGCAAGGGTCAATGTGCACACTTTGACATTGAATATCTCGGGAACTAAGCCACGCAGCGAAAAAGTAATGATGAGGGATTGTAGGTAATGACTTCGTCTTCAAGACATGCTGAAAAAGAAGTCGCAAATCGGTTGATTTGTGTCGAATTTCTGGGAAAATACGTTTCGTTTTTGAAAAAAGCGCAATACCTCGAAAACGGTGCGTCGGATCGCAATTTGGCTTTTGGTTAAGTCTTTTCTCCAAACATGCACGACCGCATGGCGCAGCTTTTAAGCCAAAAATCATGGCCCTAGGTGCAATAGAACCCGACTTATAGCCAAGAATAGGGAGGTGTTCGACCGAAAAAGCAACTTTTGTGCAAGGGTCAATGTGCACACTTTGACATTGAATATCTCGGGAACTAAGCCACGCAGCGAAAAAGTAATGATGAGGGATTGTAGGTAATGACTTCGTCTTCAAGACATGCTGAAAAAGAAGTCGCAAATCGGTTGATTTGTGTCGAATTTCTGGGAAAATACGTTTCGTTTTTGAAAAAAGCGCAATATCTCGAAAACGGTGCGTCGGATCGCAATTTGGCTTTTGGTTAAGTCTTTTTTCCAAACATGCACGACCGCATGGCGCAACTTTTAAGCCAAAAATCATGGCTCTAGGTGCAATAGAACCCGACTTATAGCCAAGAATAGGGAGGTGTTCGACCGAAAAAGCAACTTTTGTGCAAGGGTCAATGTGCACACTTTGACATTGAATATCTCGGGAACTAAGCCACGCAGCGAAAAAGTAATGATGAGGGATTGTAGGTAATGACTTCGTCTTGAAGACATGCAGAATTAAGAATCGCAAGTCGCCAGATTTCTGTCGAATTTCTGGGAAAATACGTTTCGTTTTTGAAAAAAGCGCAATATCTCGAAAACGGTGCGTCGGATCGCAATTTGGCTTTTGGTTAAGTCTTTTTTCCAAACATGCACGACCGCATGGCGCAACTTTTAAGCCAAAAATCATGGCCCTAGGTGCAATAGAACCCGACTTATAGCCAAGAATAGGGAGGTGTTCGACCGAAAAAGCAACTTTTGTGCAAGGGTCAATGTGCACACTTTGACATTGAATATCTCGGGAACTAAGCCACGCAGCGAAAAAGTAATGATGAGGGATTGTAGGTAATGACTTCGTCTTCAAGACATGCTGAAAAAGAAGTCGCAAATCGGTTGATTTGTGTCGAATTTCTGGGAAAATACGTTTCGTTTTTGAAAAAAGCGCAATATCTCGAAAACGGTGCGTCGGATCGCAATTTGGCTTTTGGTTAAGTCTTTTTTCCAAACATGCACGACCGCATGGCGCAACTTTTAAGCCAAAAATCATGGCTCTAGGTGCAATAGAACCCGACTTATAGCCAAGAATAGGGAGGTGTTCGACCGAAAAAGCAACTTTTGTGCAAGGGTCAATGTGCACACTTTGACATTGAATATCTCGGGAACTAAGCCACGCAGCGAAAAAGTAATGATGAGGGATTGTAGGTAATGACTTCGTCTTGAAGACATGCAGAATCAAGAATCGCAAGTCGCCAGATTTCTTTCGAATTTCTGGGAAAATACGTTTCGTTTTTGAAAAAAGCGCAATATCTCGAAAACGGTGCGTCGGATCGCAATTTGGCTTTTGGTTAAGTCTTTTTTCCAAACATGCACGACCGCATGGCGCAACTTTTAAGCCAAAAATCATGGCTCTAGGTGCAATAGAACCCGACTTATAGCCAAGAATAGGGAGGTGTTCGACCGAAAAAGCAACTTTTGTGCAAGGGTCAATGTGCACACTTTGACATTGAATATCTCGGGAACTAAGCCACGCAGCGAAAAAGTAATGATGAGGGATTGTAGGTAATGACTTCGTCTTGAAGACATGCAGAATTAAGAATCGCAAGTCGCCAGATTTCTGTCGAATTTCTGGGAAAATACGTTTCGTTTTTGAAAAAAGCGCAATATCTCGAAAACGGTGCGTCGGATCGCAATTTGGCTTTTGGTTAAGTCTTTTTTCCAAACATGCACGACCGCATGGCGCAACTTTTAAGCCAAAAATCATGGCTCTAGGTGCAATAGAACCCGACTTATAGCCAAGAATAGGGAGGTGTTCGACCGAAAAAGCAACTTTTGTGCAAGGGTCAATGTGCACACTTTGACATTGAATATCTCGGGAACTAAGCCACGCAGCGAAAAAGTAATGATGAGGGATTGTAGGTAATGACTTCGTCTTGAAGACATGCAGAATCAAGAATCGCAAGTCGCCAGATTTCTGTCGAATTTCTGGGAAAATACGTTTCGTTTTTGAAAAAAGCGCAATATCTCGAAAACGGTGCGTCGGATCGCAATTTGGCTTTTGGTTAAGTCTTTTTTGCAAACGTGCCCGACCGCATGGCGCAACTTTTAAGCCAAAAATCATGGCCCTAGGTGCAATAGAACCCGACTTATAGCCAAGAATAGGGAGGTGTTCGACCGAAAAAGCAACTTTTGTGCAAGGGTCAATGTGCACACTTTGACATTGAATATCTCGGGAACTAAGCCACGCAGCGAAAAAGTAATGATGAGGGATTGTAGGTAATGACTTCGTCTTCAAGACATGCTGAAAAAGAAGTCGCAAATCGGTTGATTTGTGTCGAATTTCTGGGAAAATATGTTTCGTTTTTGAAAAAAGCGCAATATCTCGAAAACGGTGCGTCGGATCGCAATTTGGCTTTTGGTTAAGTCTTTTTTCCAAACGTTCCCGACCGCATGGCGCAACTTTTAAGCCAAAAATCATGGCTCTAGGTGCAATAGAACCCGACTTATAGCCAAGAATAGGGCGGTGTTCGACCGAAAAAGCAACTTTTGTGCAAGGGTCAATGTGCACACTTTGACATTGAATATCTCGGGAACTAAGCCACGCAGCGAAAAAGTAATGATGAGGGATTGTAGGTAATGACTTCGTCTTGAAGACATGCAGAATTAAGAATCGCAAGTCGCCAGATTTCTGTCGAATTTCTGGGAAAATACGTTTCGTTTTTGAAAAAAGCGCAATATCTCGAAAACGGTGCGTCGGATCGCAATTTGGCTTTTGGTTAAGTCTTTTTTGCAAACGTTCTCGACCGCATGGCGCAACTTTTGAGCCAAAAATCATGGCTCTAGGTGCAATAGAACCCGACTTATAGCCAAAAATAGGTAGGTGTTCGGCAAGAAAACCAACAAGGGTATGAGCACTTTCTCGTCGCCTTTTTTGTTGAAATTTTTTCTGAAGTACTAGTCGCCCAGAAATTGTAGCAGGTGGCGAAGTGGAGCGCTGCAACAGACGTACCCAGAATTGGGCGAGTTACGACGGAATCCGACACCAAAGACGAGTCCATATGAGCGTTGGTTTTTCATACACACCGATGGATATTCGCGGGAACAAAATACAGTCGAAATCGGCTATAACGACCTTCAAAGGACTCACCAATTTTGTCGTTGTAACCGATGTGTCGTTGTAAACGAGGTACTATGCTATTGGATTACATATAAGGGAGCTCAGGCGGGACCTAAGAATTTTCTCGTTATAACCGATGTCGTTGTAAGCGATTTTGACTGTAGTTGTTGCGGCGGAATTCGTTGGACTGAGAAGACGAGAAGAGTTAGACGTATCAGACGGAGCGCCGCGATATATGACACTCCATGCCAACGCGGTATTACGTGGGCGAATCGATTTAGATCGAACATGAGACAGCGACGACAGCGGTGAGTCGCGGCAGCTAGAACTGTTTTACAAGAGGCTTCATATGGTGACTTGGAGGTTAGCGAATGATTGCTACTTGGTCGAAGGCATTTCTGGGATGCGACTCTCAACCAGTGGGACACAATGCAACAGAGGACGTCCGCGTTGTATATGGCTTGCGTTGATGGCATTTGGAGCAGAAGGTTCAACCACGAACTGCATGGGCTGTGAAGCGACATGAGTCTGGCTAGGCGTCTACGGATCCAACAACTAAAATGGCCATGTAGAGCGTATGGACAACTTAGCTTCGGGCCGAAGAGAAAGAGAAACTTTCAGGATTTATCAAATATCTACCTTCTTTAACGACTTTAGTGAACTGGACACCGTCGTGATCTCTCTCCACCCGCAGGAAGAAACTCCTTGGGGTCTACTTCTTGGAGAAGGAGAAGAAGAAAAATGGAGGAAGAAAGGTTTATATGAAACAAGCTTCGATGTTGACAACTTTTTGGTAGCGGGACAGACATATTTGATCGAGAAGAGAACTGCATTTCTGGAAAATCAATCACGACAGCGGACCGCTTTCAAACAAATTTGACATTCACTTACTCTTTCTTCAATAAAACACCGGACAGTGACAGTTGTCACAGACAGACACAGGCAGACTCAAAGGATCCAATAAGGATCTAAGTGAGCCAATGTCTTAACAGACAGTGGCAGTCACCCCAACCTAACCTAACTTTTTGTTTCCTTCGATTCATCGATTTCTTCCGCTATGAATTCGTCCATCATCTGGAAGATTGTGAATTTAAAAGAGTGCCCCTCCAACACCACGGTCTCCTCAACTCCCATTCCCTCCCCCTGCTACAGAAATTCTTAAACAAGATTGAAAGATGACTGATTGAAAAAATGAACCGAAATTGAAAAATATAAAACAAAATTGTATACAAAAGAGGACAGAAAGAGAGAGAGAGAGACAGAGAGAGAAAGAACAAAAAAAAAGAAGAAAACAAATTAAAACAAGAACCTCCGTCGGCGGACCAGTCATTTTTTTTTTCCTTCCGTTTTATCCTTTTACACACATCCAACAAGGTGTCCGGAAAATGTTCAAATGTGACACAACCCAAAAACAGAAAAGTCGAAACGAGAAAATGCACATACAAACCGTACGTACGTAAAGAAGAGAGAAGCAAGGACTTGCAATATGCGAAATAAAACACAAGTTAATGGATCAATTTGAGCAAAAAAAAAAAAAACAGAATTGAAAAATTGGACAGAATTTAACTGAAGAAAGGCGAAAAAAAAATGTGTACTCTGGGCAGAGACGGCATTTATTATTCATAAACATACAACTCACCTTTCACTTCACAACTTTCTTGGAGGTTTTTTCTTTTTTTTTGCAACCGCGTCGTCGTTGTTATCGTTTCGTTATCGTCCTTGTCGTCGTCGTCGTCGTTGTTGGAGTCGGAGTAGGAGTCGGAGAGTCCTTTCAGTCGTTCGTCTCGTCGGTTTAGGCACTTCCTAGGTTTGAATTGTCTTCGTCGCCTTGCTACAATCAATACTGCATCTGCTGCCGCTCTTTATTTTCTGCAGTCGATTTCACCAAGCTGCTGGTTTGATTTTTCGTTGTTTTTCTTGATGTCGATCGAAATGATGTGAGACAGTTCAAGTCGATCTCAAGTTTCGATGTTGTTTCAAGTCGATGATTCTTCGATACGTATGATAAACAAAAGGGGAGAATGCTAACGCGATGCAAAACTTGATGCAACTCCTCCCTTTTTTTCTTTTTTGCTCCTTTCCTTTTTTTTTTTTTTTTTTTGGTACGTCTCTCAAAAACACGAAACAAATGGAAACAAATAAACACTGCAACAAACTTTAGTCTGGTTTTTCGATCGTATGCCTTGGATGTCTTATTAGAATCTTCACATCACACCTCCACCTCCTCCGCCACCACCTCCAGTCCTTCGTTCGTTCTGTTGCTGTTTAGCCTCTGTTCGAATTAATGTTCTTGTTTATTGCGTGCAGGAGACGATGAAATTCTTTAAAATTTTCTTTGGATAACAAGTCAAGTCAAAAACTGAATTGAATTTAATAAAGCTTTCTCCTCTGGCTTATTTATTTCCTTTTCGTTTTCACCCGTCGTCCTCAACACACATCGAACGCATACAACTCAACGAAGACGCGTATCGCATCTTAATTGAAATGAGACAACTATTTGCTGAGGGTTTTCTTGTCTCATTTGGAGAAAATCAAAACACAAAACGGAAAAGAGAACACAATCAACAAAACATTTCTCTTGGGAGAAATTTCAAAACTCAAGGAAGCAGCAGCACAAAATGCACACAACTCACATCACACACCTTTCGTCGGCGATACTCACACTCACCCGAGGAGATAGAGCGAGAGAAGGAGGCGCACACACGCGAGACAGACAGAGAGAATGAGAGGGAGACTCGATAAAGACTAAAAAATAATCAATTTCTTGGGAAACAATATTCTCTTGCTGGTGTGTATTCTTCGCTGACAACAATTCCGCTCACATTTGTGTTCAAATCAGAATTTTTTCAAATCGGATTTTATTTTTTGTTCAGAAAACTCTTCCACTTATGTGCACACCCTTATACACTGAATTGTAACTGGAAAAATGTAAATACACGACGAAACCCGAACGAGAGACACATCGCAACAACCAAACACAACTGGAAAGCACGATTTAGTGAACTGATGAGAGACAAACTCAACGGCGAAGGTAATGATGAGCAGGCAGAAAGGAAAACAAAATGTATCTGTAATCTCTCTAAGCAGGAGAGCGAAGTAAATGGGTGGCGGACACTGAATGCATGTAATACATGGTGGTGAATAGAGAGAGAGGTTCACACTCAACGTTGTTGATGGAAATTTGACGAAACTCCTCAAACTGTATGGCCAAACATTCGGAAACGTTCGGATTCAAGAGGAAATCGTTGTTAGAACCAGAAATCAACTAATGGAAATATTCAACTGATACCCTCCTTGCCTCTGAAGCAGAAATCAACTAAATTTGACTGATTTCTGGTTAAAACCTAAACAGAATCAAACCAGGAACTAAATAGTAGCTTACTCACTTAACTTACTTGCTACTTGATTTCTGAATTAAACAAAGTAAATGGAGTGAAGGGTGGAGGAGGGCTTGTCAGGACGACTGCGATATTGAATATTTTTGGTAGCGGAGCAGTGGTAAAATGGAATTTCAAAGCTGACGGAAGTCCTGATGAACAACATTTTCTTTCTCAGATAAAAATGGAGCCAAGAAATTGACATTTTCTTTAATTTATCGTGTATATAGCTTCCAGGAAAGTTGAAAAAATCCTTGAGACGAAAAGTGGCCTTAGTTCCCATCGCGCATGGGAACCAAGGCCACCCACCCCGCGAAACGTGGACATAGTTCCCACCTCGCATGGGAACCAACGCCACCCAGCGAAAAGTTAAAAAAATGTTTGATACAAAAAATATACTTGCTACAATTTCAGGGCGACTAGTACTTCAGGAAAAATTTTCAACTAAAAGTACAAGAAGTACACCGTTGCAAAAAAAGTTGCTTTTTCCGTCAAACACCTACCTATTTTTGGCTATAAATCGGGTTCTATTGCACCTAGAGCCATGAATTTTGGCTTAAAAGTTGCGTCATCCGGTCGGGAACGTTTGGAAAAAAGACTTAACCAAAAGCAGAATTGCGATCCGACGCACTGTTTTCGAGATATGGCGCTTTTTCAAAAAACGAAACGTATTTTCCTAGAAATTCGACACAAATCAAGCGATTTGCGATTCCCCTTTATGCTTGTCTTGAAGACGACGGCAAGATCTACAATCCCTCATCAATACATGCGCGGTGGGCAACAAGGCCACTTTTCGCGGGGTGGACTTGATTCCCACGCGCGGTGGGCAATAAGGCAACTTTTCGCAGGGTGGACTTAATGCCCGTGCGCGGTTTGAAACAATTACACTTTTTGCATCAAAAATGTCCTTTTAAGGACCAAAATGTTCTTTTAAGGACAACAAAAATCTTTAAGAGCTATTACACTATTTCAATAAACATTTTACAAATCAAGTCCATTTCTTGCAAGGTGGACTTAGTTCCCATGCAAGTTGGCTTAATTTTCAAAACTGAGTCACGTTTTTCGTTCTTCTGATACCATTTCTTGGCTGTAACTCGGAAACTATTGGACCTGCAAACACGAAAGAGGGCTCAAAATGTTCGTATTGAACGCCGCAAGGATGTTTGTTTGCGAAAAACTTTTGTATGAAAAATGATGTCCTTTTTTTGATCCTGTTGAGTCCTGCGACACGGAATCCTTTCAAATTCGGAATTTCTCCCTTAAACACCATCAACCCAACGATCCCTACCCATTTTCGCATCAAAATTCGGCAAAATTTTGAAAATCCCAAAAATGTCACGTTTTCACCGAAAAAATGCAGTCAATTGCGAAACTTCGCGGTCGACTTTTCCGCTGAATTAGTTTCGATTTTTTGAAAATCAAAATTTTGATAAAAGTTTTGGGGTTTTCGAAAGATAATCGCTGGCTGGTGATGAATATGAAATTTGAAGGGATTTGGCCAAAGGATATGGTCAAAAAGTTGAAAAAATCCTTGAGAAGTGCATAACCTCAAACGAAATTGTTTGACCGAGGGCAATAAGTGAGGGCTTGAATGCCTGCATAAAAGTTGTCATGAGTGAAATCGACGCTGGACTCGCGAAAAGTGGCCTTAGTTCCCACCTCGCACGGGAATCAAGTCCACCTCGCAAAAAGTGGAGTTATTTCCCACCTCGCATGAGCATTAAGTCCACCTCGCAAAAAGTGGAGTTATTTCCCACCTCGCATGAGCATTAAGTCCACCTCGCAGAAAGTGGAGTTATTTCCCACCTCGCATAGGAACCAGGTCCACCTCCCAAAAAGTGGATTTGTTCCCACGGAGCATAGGAACCAGGTCCACCTCCAAAAAAAAAAATTCCACTTCCATCCCAACAAAATTCAAACACAATTCAGCAAAAATCCAAACCAGAGTACTAGGCGCTCAGAAATCAGGAGCAGGTATCTGCAGTCACAATTTTTTTTAATTTACATCTGCAACGTGGCAACGCTGTGGGTTCCAGTAAAATGATAAAGATTTCTGATTGGTGGAAGATAAGAATTAAAGAATTTTGTGGTGTGACCATTGTATATTTATTGAATTTATGTGAATGCATTGAAATTGACCAAACCGTGCATTTCTTATAAAAGAGAATCCTTGGGAATGAATAAGAATTCTGAGAGGAGTGGAATTTACCCCATTTTCAATCTGAAAAAGCTCAATTTTGAAAGTTAGCAAATTTTTTAACGAAAAACTTGATAAAATTTTGGGTAGTCTGGTCACACTAAAATGATCTTTAATTGCACTCCACTCTGATTGGTTGGAGATAACTTTTAGTCAATTTGTCAAGGTTGCCATGATGCAGGCCTATGAAAATGATTACATCCACTGGAATTGGCTTGAAAATCGAACAAAACATTAACTTATATAAAAGAGAGTTATTGCAAATGAGAAAGGATCATCAAGGAGCATAGATGCACTTTGATTTTTTTCTGATAAAGCGGAGAATTTGATGTTTTCACATTTTTTATGGAAGAGGTTGTTTTAGAATTTGATGCACCATGGTAGCTCTAAGGAAGCGGTAACTTATTTGTGAAATGACATTTGCTCCCATTGGTCAATTCATGAATTCGGTCGGCAGTGCCACGTTTCACATTCATTTGAGCAAAATATGGTTGAGTGGAATACCTACTGTGGTTTTCTGTGCGCCTGGTATTTTAGCTGGCATGTGAATGAAATTTTCTGGCAAGCGATTTTACACGGTTCGTGTGTTCTGCACGAACTTGTCGCCGCTCTGTCGGGAGGACATTGTTGTCGGAGCCGGATCGGCTTGGATCGAAAGTGGCCACTTTGCGTATGATTTGGCTGTTGGACCCATTGGCCAGTTGGAAGTCGCCTAGATTTAAGAAACTGTTGCTGCTAGGGTTGCGAGTCAGATTTTGTGTTGGAGTTTGTTGGGCTTGTCTGGATGCGGAGGGAATCGAATTGAATGTTGTACTGAGGGTACTGGACCAAGTAAAAAACCGGGTGATGGCGATCCAAGCTCTTGGCTATAACTCGGGTTCTATTGCACCTAGGGCCACAAATTTGGGCTTAAAAGTTGCCCAATAGAAGCGCGCATCTTTGGAAATATGGAGGAAAATTTCCTTTAGTCGCACCGTTTTCGAGATATGGCGCACTTTTTAAAAGATGAACTGCTTCGTTTTTTCTTATGCCATTTTTGGGCAATATCTCGGATATTATTGGACGTAGATCCACAAATAAGGGCTCAAAATGTTCGTATTGAATACCGCCAGGATGTCTGAAAAGGATCCCAGCGAAAAATGTTTGTATTAGAAATGATGTCCTTTTTTTGATCCTGTTGAGTCCTGCGGCACGAAATCCTTTCAAATTCATAATTTCTCCCTTAAACACCATCAACCCAGCGATCCCTACCCATTTTCGAATCCAAATTTGGCAAAATTTTGAAAATCGAAAAAAATTGCATGTTTTCACTGAAAAATGCAGTCAATTGCGAAACTTCGGGGTCGACTTTTCCGTTGAATTTGTGTCGATTTTTTGAAAATCCAAATTTGGATGAAATTCTTTGTATAGATCGGCAGAGATTCCGTACCTGATGATATGTTTGAAATTTGAACGGATTTGGCCAAAGGATATGGTCAAAAAGTTCAAAAAATCCTTGAGACAAAAACGTACATAACCTCTTCTTGGTGCCATGTTTTAGCTATAACTCGAAAACGGTTGGACCTAAAGCCACAAATTTGGGCTCAAAATGTTCGTATTGAATGGCTGCATGAAAGTTATTAAGAGAAAAATTAACATCAAACACACAATTTTTGAGATATGGCTAATTTTTGCAGTTGTTTTTTCCGTCAAATAGTTGGTTTTTTGGTCGAACACCTACCTATTCTTGGCTATAAGTCGGGTTCTATTGCACCTAGAGCCTTGAATTTTGGCTTAAAAGTTGCGCCATCCGGTCGGGAACGTTTGGAAAAAAGACTTAACCAAAAGCCAAATTGCGATCCGACGCACCGTTTTCGAGATATTGCGCTTTTTCCAAAAACGAAACATATTTTCCCAGAAATTCGACACAAATCGGGCGATTTCCGATTCCTTACTGGGTGTGGCTTAAAGACGAAGTCATTACCTACAACCCCCTATCATTACTTTTTTCCTACGTCCCCCCGTTCCCGAGATATTCAATGTCAAAGTGTTCACATTGGCCCTTCGGTCGAACACCTACCTATTCTTGGCTATAAGTCGGGTTCTATTGCACCTAGAGCCTTGAATTTTAGCTTAAAAGTTGCGTCATCCGGTCGGGAACGTTTGGAAAAAGAACTTAACCAAAAACCAAATTGCGATCCGAAGCACCGTTTTCGAGATATGGCGCTTTTTCCAAAAACAAAACGTATATCCGCAGAAATTCGACACAAATCAAGCTATTTCCGATTTCTAACTTTGCATGCCGTGAAGACGAAGTAATACCCTACAACCCTGTATCATTACTTTTTTTTCTCCGCAACTCCGTTCCCGAGATATTCAAAGTCAAAGTGTGCAGTTTGGCAAAAATATACCTGCTACAATTTCTGGGCGACTAGTACTCCAGAAAATTTTCACGAAATTCTGAGAATTTCAGACTTTTCAAATAAAAGACTTTTATTTCTCAAAAATACTCAGTTCCCTGAATTATGTACCCTATCTGTTTTGAATTCAATAAATTCTAGATTCTTAAAAGCCATGCGCACGAATTCAACACCACCGCTGTACATTCGCTACCTAGCGCTACAAAAAACTACCCTGAATACAACCAAAGGAGTTCCACTAGTAAAGACCATTCAACCGCCGCTCCCAAGAATTGTTTTTAATGACTGTCAATTCAGGCAAGTGATTTACATTTTTAAGACTTTTGTTTATTTGTCACACGCTCAATCAAATGAAACATAAATCAATTGGATTCTCTGTGTGTTATTGCAGATAATCGGGAGGGTTGCGCTATTGCCTCAAGCATCAATCGTTCCGAGGACAAAGCCATAAGGAGCTGTGAATGTTTCTCCACTCATCGTCGCTACCCAGGAAAAGGTAAGTGAAGAACCTCAAAATGTATCCAGCTGCAGTCTGGTGCTTTTATTCGCTCTGCATGCCGCGTGTTGCCGAAACGGATGAAGCATCAAATTGTAGATGGATCCCTTGGGGATGTTTTTTTTTTTTTTTTTTTTTGGGTACAAATGCAAAATGTCATGTCATGTATCTATACATTTGCAGACGATGTTGATATCGAACTGGATGACGAGGACTTTCTAGACGTATAAATTTATTTTATTTCTCTTCAATCGCTTCATCCCTCCCTCATCATGCCAACTGAATTTTCAATTGACACCATCAACGATTACTTTACAAAACTCAATCCGATTGCCGCAAAAATTTCACTCGACATTGATGAGACCAAGTCCGCGTACGAGCACATTTGGGCGAAACTGAATCCCAACGAGCACAATGAGATTATCAACGAAACCCTGATGAAACCCGAGATTTCTTTGAGGTATTTTGATAATTTTTCCATAACCACATCGGCATCCTCTCTGTCATTGTCGTCGATTGTTACACCCAGTCAAGGGGAGGAAGCGAACAAGATAATCCGGCAACCGGTTCATCATCATCATCACAACTTGGCAACACGTCGCTTCTATGACTTTGACGGGCGAAATCTCTCTACGTACGCCGAGCAGAAGGTCGGCCTGAAGCTGGTGCACGACGAGGCGTTTGGCACCTTCCGCGATGGTCACTCAATGCCGTTCAGCTACAAAACGAAATCCCAGATCAATCTGAGGATATTCCAAGAGGAAGACGAGGTCGAACAGCTTGCCCGGCTAAAAAAAGAAGTCCTTGTGAAGCAGCAGGCGCCCAAAGCGAAGGACCCAAAGGTGATCGTGGCTGATGCTGAAGCTTTGCAGATATCCGCAGAAACCTTTCGAAAGTTGCAGTCCGAATTGGCTACGAACCTTTCCAATCGCAACAAAACCGAAACAGTGACGTCAAATAACACCACCGACATCGGACAGGATCTCAAGTCCTTCGATAGGATCGACTCAAAGTACAAGCGCTTCTACGACGAATCACAGACCGCCGGTGTGGACAATCTGCTGCCCACCAATCACAACGAGCTGAGTTTGCTCAAGTTGATCTCAAAAAATGGCAAATCTGCTCTGCCGAAATTCCATCATTCGAAGTATGGTTACGATGGCGATGCCGGCGACGATGATGACGAGTATGAACGTGTCAATCTGATGATGAATTGTTGCAACACATCCGCCGGTGGAATGACAACTTCATCCTCATCGGCACCCTCCGAGGATGACGAGAAGACACTGTGCGAGGATCTGAAACTGCTGCTGGACAACGACGGCCTGCGCAAGGGATTCGATTTCCTCAACAACTGGTAAGGCTGATGGATCGATCGATCGACGTTGGGAATGTGCTCTAAACAATTCAAATCGTTTTTCTTTTTCTTTTTCGTGGGGAGAGATAAAAGCTACTGATTGACATTTGTTACGTCATTCTTTTTTTTTTTTTCGTTTTGTTCATTACCAAGCAAACACCCACCCCAACGCGCGCTCAAGTGGATGTGTGATAAGAGGAAAAAACGATTTTATTTACAAACACACACACACACACAAACAAACATTATACGAAATAAAAAAACAAAAACTGACTTTATATCCGAGTGCAGTGTGTCCAAGGGGACACAGATTTTGAGCCGTTTTAGATCGGCAGCGGATTGGAAAATCTTGTTATTTTTTCACTTGAACTTTTTCGACTTTTTATGCATGTACACAAGTTCAGAGAGAGACTCTACTATAAGATTGCAGGACCCACTTTAAGGGCATCCCCAGGTGCGATAGGATGAGAGATGTTTTTGTACTCATATTCTTTCCCCCCCCCCCCCCCCCCTCCAACTTCCAGGCACCATACCAATGACTAGATATTGCCTGTATCCTCCTACTAATTTGTGTGTTTCTTTTTTGGCAGAAGTGGTGTGCGCCCATTTGGACGCCTTGATCAGCAGTTTAAGTGGGGTTCAAGGCAAGAAAGACTCGTCTTTTTCCCATAACTCTCAGTATTAAGTCGGTGGAATCATCTAGACATACACATGATCCCAGGATAAGTCTCTGCTCGTGTCTTTTCTCCCCCTCAAGTCGGATTAGATGAGATTTGTGGGTAAGCATCGCGCAAACAGCAGCTTCTGCTGGGTCAGTGAGTAGAGATACTTATGTCTTCTGTGTGTTTGATTTGTCCCACCATTGTTCGTCCAGCTTGTGCCTCGTTCCGGAGCACTTTGCCTGCATGGACTATGCGCTCTTGACTTCGGTCATTCTAACATCAAACTCTTGCCTCACCCAACAACCAGTCAAAGACACCATTTTGCCAAGATGATCATATCAAACATCACCCCCCTCTTCTTTCATCACACACAAACATAAATATAATCACCTCACGTAAATATAATGTATCATAATCATCTCTACTATTTCATTGAATGAATGAGAATGAAGCGTTCATCATCAGTTGCTTGGTTGTGACTGGATGAACGTTGCATTTTGAAGAATCAGACGAAAGAGAACACATGATAAATGATGGACGACTTTAAGACGTTCGAATATTGAACCAAATAAATTGTATCCTGTAACCTTGTGTGTAATAAAAATCAATTAAATAACAAACTGTATCGCGTTTCTTTGCTTCATCCCACGGGTAACCACATTGAGCCAGAGGAGTCTGTGTTGGAGCGGTATTCATCATGATGGAGCTGCCAAGGTAAGCTTCAGGCCCGGAATTCAATTTAAATTTTTATGGACTACAACGAAGTTCGTCGTCTTTTTAGTGAAAATTTTCTCTGAAGTACTAGTCGCCCAGAAATTGTAGTAGGTATATTTTTGCCGATGTGCACATTTTGACATTGAATATCTCGGGAACGGGGGGACGCAGGAAAAAAGTAATGATGGGGGGTTGTAGGTAATGACTTCGTCTTCAAGGCGTGCAAAGCTAGAAATCGGAAATCCCCCGATTTGTATCGAATTTCTGGGAAAATAACTTTCGTTTTTGTAAAAAACGCCATATCTCGAAAACGGTGCGTCGGATCGCAATTTGGTTTTTGGTTAAGTCTTTTTTCCAAACGTTCCCGACCAGATGGCGCAACTTTTAAGCCAAAATTCATGGCTCTAGGTGCAATAGAAACCGACTTATAGCCAAGAATAGGGCGGTCTTCGACCGAAGGGCCAATGTGAACACTTTGACATTGAATATCTCGGGAACGGGGGGACGCAGGAAAAAAGTAATGATGGGGGGTTGTAGGTAATGACTTCGTCTTTAAGCCACACCCAGTAAGGAATCGGAAATCGCCTGATTTGTGTCGAATTTCTGGGAAAATATGTTTCGTTTTTGGAAAAAGCGCAATATCTCGAAAACGGTGCGTCGGATCGCAATTTGGCTTTTGGTTAAGTCTTTTTTCCAAACATGCACGACCGCATGGCGCAACTTTTAAGCCAAAAATCATGGCTCTAGGTGCAATAGAACCCGACTTATAGCCAAGAATAGGTAGGTGTTCGACCAAAAAACCAACTATTTGACGGAAAAAACAACTGCAAAAATTAGCCATATCTCAAAAATTGTGTGTTTGATGTTAATTTTTCTCTTAATAACTTTCATGCAGCCATTCAATACGAACATTTTGAGCCCAAATTTGTGGCTCTAGGTCCAACCGTTTTCGAGCTATAGCTAAAACATGGCACCAAGAAGAGGTTATGTACGTTTTTGTCTCAAGGATTTTTTGAACTTTTTGACCATATCCTTTGGCCAAATCCGTTCAAATTTCAAACATATCATCAGGTACGGAATCTCTGCCGATCTATACAAAGAATTTCATCCAAATTTGGATTTTCAAAAAATCGACACAAATTCAACGGAAAAGTCGACCCCGAAGTTTCGCAATTGACTGCATTTTTCGGTGAAAACATGCAATTTTTTTCGATTTTCAAAATTTTGCCAAATTTGGATTCGAAAATGGGTAGGGATCGCTGGGTTGATGGTGTTTAAGGGAGAAATTATGAATTTGAAAGGATTTCGTGCCGCAGGACTCAACAGGATCAAAAAAAGGACATCATTTCTAATACAAACATTTTTCGCTGGGATCCTTTTCAGACATCCTAGCGGTGTTCAATACGAACATTTTGATGCCTCTTTTGTATCTGTAGGCCCAATAGTTTCCGAGCTATAGCCAAATGAATGGAATCAGAAAGGACGAAAAAAGCGGTTCATTTTTAAAAAAATTCACCAGATCTTAAGAACGGTGCGTATAACGGGATTTTCCATGATAAATTTAAAGATGCATGCTCTTATGACGCAACTTTTAAGCTCAAATTTATGGCTGTAGGTGCAATAGAACCCGACTTATAGCCAAAAAATTCCAGGTTTTTGCCCGAAAAACCACATTTTTTTTGCAAGGGTCTAGGTACTGAGAACTCGATTGAATATCTCGGGAACGGAGGGACGTAGGAAAAAAGTAATGATGGGGGTTGTAGGTAATGACTTCGTCTTGAAGACATGCAGAATTAAGAATCGCAAGTCGCCAGATTTCTGTCGAATTTCTGGGAAAATACGTTTCGTTTTTGAAAAAAGCGCAATATCTCGGAAACGGTGCCTCGGATCGCAATTTGGCTTTTGTTTAAGTCTTTTTTGCAAACGTTCCCGACCGCATGGCGCAACTTTTAAGCCAAAAATCATGGCTCTAGGTGCAATAGAACCCGACTTATAGCCAAAAGTAGGTAGGTGTTTGATGTAAAAAGCAACTTTTTTTTGCAAGGGTCACTGTGCACACTTTGACATTGAATATCTCGGGAACCGAGGGACGCAGGAAAAAAGTAATGATGGGGGGTTGTAGGTAATGACTTCGTCTTCAAGGCGTGTAGAATTAGGAATCGGAAATCCCCTGATTTGTGTAGAATTTCTGGAAAAATAACTTTCGTTTTTGGAAAAAGCGCCATATCTCGAAAACGGTGCGTCGGATCGCAGTTTGGCTTTTGGTCGAGTCTTTTTTCCAAACATTTACGACCGGATGGCGCAACTTTTAAGCCAAGAATCAAGGCTCTAGGTGCAATAGAACCCCACTTTTGCTCAAAAATAAGGTGGTGCTCGACCAAAAAACCAAATTTTTTGCAAGGCTCTGGAGGTGCATACTTGGACTCGAAAACGACGACGATTTTTTCCTATAAGTTTCGATGAATCGATGCTAGTGTTCAATACGAACATTTTTAGGCCCCATTTGTCAAACAAGGACTTACCGAGAAATGGCATCAGAAAGGACGAAAAAAGCATTTTATTTGCGCCATATCTCGAAAACGGTGCATCTGCATCAAAAAAAAAGAATAAAAAAATACAAAAAAAAAAATGTCCGCAATTCATTTGCCCACTTATTATGGGAAGGAAGTAAGTGTGAAGGATGAATTGCGATTTCAATATCCTGCCTCAGTTCGGCAGTTTAAGCCCAAAAATGGGCTTGCTACCGACGCGTCGATAACGACAAGGACTACGATTGTGATTGAGTTTGAAAAATCTATCATGATAGCGATGCGATTTCTATCACGGATAGACAAGGATTACGACTCCGCCTGCGATTTCTATTGCAACGGGGACGGAGATTAAGCCTCTGCCTGCATGTAAATTAAGTATTAAAACGAGTGCTCCAAAGGGAGCTCAGAGATAGTAGAGTTCGGATATTGTGATGGTCAAGGGACCGGTGGCATTATGTCGTACTAAGTGGACGACACAAAAAACGAAATGAAATGCATTCATAGCAATTTGTTGCAATAAGCGGTTGGTCGTTATAAGCGAAGTCATACTTAACGGGTTTTACTGTACTTTTAATAGTTCAGTTGAAAATGTATCACGCGAGAAAAGAATTGAGAGAGAGAGAGATCCCGACCAGAGCTCCAAAGGGAGCTCAGATACTTGACGCTTGACAAGAATCAGACTTAGAATTAAGGTTTTGTATGAAAATTAGATAAATTGAAGAAAAAAATAAAAGATCCACCTATTTTTTCGAAATCAAAAAACACGGACTCAAATCCTCACCGTGTCAGAAAATAATCAAAGTTTCCGAAAAAGTATTAAATGCATGCAGGCAAGGGACGTTTTGGCATTAAATTTTCAATCAAATCAAAGTCAAATAGTGAATTTAAGACGATAGGTGGATAATGAAGGCAACGAATTGTCTTCAAAATTGAACCCGACCCGACGCGCGCGTTGCTGAAAAGAGAAGAGCAAACCTGAAAAGAGAAGAGCAGAATCCTACCTAGCCTCAGGACACCTGTTTGGGTCCAGAGGGGTCCCCTACCTACCCTCAAGGGCACCTGTGTGGGCCCTAAAGGGGTTCCCCTACCTAGCCCCAGGACACCTCTTCGGGTCCTGGGGGGTCCCCTACCTAACCTCAGGGACACCTATTTGGCGCCCGAGGGGGTTAATAGAAATAGACTTGCGGTCAAAATAATACCGGTTGCAACTAAGTTGAAAAATGAATCAGATTTGAACAAAAAACTACGTTAAACCGATCGATTTATTTTCTTTTTTTTATTTTTTTTTTGAAAATTAAGGCGATTTTTCATTTTGACCGCAGTTTTGAAATTTGGAGGATATATAAAAAAATATGAGATACAGTAGAGTCTGGAAAAGATAAACAGTTATGAAACAAGCTCCGTTCAAGCATAAACTTACATAAAAACAGTAAGTGCATCAACATTTACAATTAATTTCCTCTTTAAAAAATGAGACATAATTTAAGAAAATAAGAAAAAAATATTAAGAGGTTAAAAATCAGACTTTTTTACTAGACTAGACTATGGCCCGGAAGAAAAATGGGAAAAATAATGGTTCAACTTTCCAAATTGTTCATGTTCATGTTTTCGAGACTCTACTGTATAAGGAAAAAATATAAGAAAATATAAAAAAAATGACTCACCGAAGTGTAATAGTCTGCATTAGCATTCTGCTTGTAGACACCCTGCTGGACTGCTTTTCAAACACACGTTTTTTGGGCCCACACATATGTAAGCTGTGTGGTAGGCCGTGAGGCCGCTTGCGGGCCCCCCCAACCCGGGGGGTTCCACCACATCAACTTACACTTTCACTCGCGCACATATGCAAGCTGTGTGGTAGGTCGTGAGACCGCTTGCGGATCCCTCCCGTCCGAAGGGTTCCACCACATCAACTTACACTTTCACACACATTTTCAGGATCTGATGACTGGATGCAAATCTTCTGCAAATCTGCTTCAAATCTGCTTCAAATCTCCTTCAAATCTCCTTCAAATCTCGTTCAAATCTCCTTCAAATCTGCTTCAAATCTCGTTCAAATCTGCTTCAAAATCTCCTTCAAATCTGCTTCCAAATCAACTCACTCCGCACCGAATAATATCGCGTTTCAAAACGCGTCTAATATGCTTAAGTGTATTTTTATGGAAACGACAGAAATAGGTTTTGCCGAAAGCGAAATCAAGAATAGATACGAGTGACAATTCGAGTGAAGGCTAGGATCAGGAGCCTTTTTTTTTTTTGAAAAATGAAGAAAAAAACCGAAGGATCAAATGTTTTTGAAAAAATTCCGGATTTTTTTTAAGAAAACGAACACTTTCTTCGACAAATTCGCCGTTTTCGACACGAAAGTAAGAAATACCGAAGGGTTTCTCGTTTGACTGCAATCTGTTTAAGCAAATTCGGGTTCGGGAACACTTTCTTACGACAAATTCGACGATTTTAACACGAAATTAAGAAATACTCGTAGGATATCTGAAATAACGCCTTAAAGTATGTCTTAAATTTTATTCGTATTTTGTTCGAAATATCAAAGAAGTAACGAAGACGAAGAGACGAAGACGAAGTGACGAAGACGAAGTGACGAAGACGAAGTGACGAAGACGAAGACGAAGACGAAGACGAAGACGAAGACGAAGACGAAGAAGAAGACGAAGACGAAGACGAAGACGAAGACGAAGACGAAGACGAAGACGAAGACGAAGACGAAGACGAAGACGAAGACGAAGACGAAGACGAAGACGAAGACGAAGACGAAGACGAAGACGAAGACGAAGACGAAGACGACGTGACGAAGACGACGTGACGAAGACGAAGTAACGAAGACGAAGTTACGAAGACGAAGACAAAGTCACAAAGTAAAGCAATTTCAAAGCACAATTTCAAAAAAAATTAAGACTTAACACATAAAATCCGTCCAAAAAAGAAACCCGTGTCCCGCCCGCACTTCCTGTGAAAGAAAAACCTGATTAGAACCCTACCTATCCTCAGGGCGCCTATTTGGAGCCCTAAGCGGTCCCCTACCTAACCTCAAGGAGACCCCTGTTTGGGGCCCCTTTGAGTGGGTTCCCTACCTATCCTCGAGGGCGCCTGTGTGGCCCCTCAAGGGTTCCCCTACCTAACTTCAAGGACACCTGTTTGGGTCCTGAAGTCCTAATAATGAGGCTGAGAGTGGAATCTTAATTAATTTTCTAAATGATTTTAAAATCGAATGAAAGTCTTACATAAAAAGTCTTTGAATAGACATGTTTTTTTTTAAATTTATTTTAAGATTAAAATTATTAAATTATAAATTTAATTTAATTTAATTACATTATTTATTTAATTATTTACTTAACCTAATATTTTATGATACAATTTAGTAAAATAATACATATATATATTAATACCTAATTAATACTTAAATTAAATTTTAAATTAAATTAAATTTATTTCTATTTTCTGGATTATACCAGTTTTATTTCGCACTCACAGCCTCATTTCCCGGAAAAAAATAAATAAGTTCACAGAATCCATTACATACGCAAGCTAAGCAAACGGTTATGTTTTTCCCCCAAAATTCCCCCTACACACGCGGTGTTCCTACGCGATTCCCGCCCTACACTTTCAACACACGCGAATTTGCTTCCCCCGCGTATGTAGTGGATTCAGTGTACTTATTTTAAATTAAGTTCTTAATTTTAATTATTAATTTTAAATTTAATTAAATTCTTAATTTTAATTTAAATTATTAAATTAAATTTTAATGTAAGTTCTTAATTTTAATTTTAATTCTAAATTTAATTAAATTGTTAATTTTAATTTTAATTATTAACTTTAATTTTAATTTTAATTAAATTCTTTTTTTTTAAATTAAGTAACTATTCAATTTAATTTTAATTTTTTTTTGCTTACTTTCAAGTCCTCAAAATTCTCAAATCTTCACAAGTTTTGCAAAATAATTTAATTAATTAAAGAATCAATCCATTTACTCGTAACCATCTTTCAAAAAATTTACTTCATAATATGAGTCGTTGGTTACAAGTTCTCATCTACCTATCTCCTCTTGTCCCTATCTAAGCCCTACACCTGTTACCGAAGGCATCTAATCTAATCTATCTAATCGCCTATCCTAAGTCATCTCCTACTCTGTGTTTCCCTAACTCTAAGGTCTGTCTAAGCCTATCTAAGCCCTTGGCCAACTAAGGCATTTGCTAACCTATCTCTTTCCCTATCTAAAGTCTGTGCTATGAGATGTGTGATCTAGGGACCTAAGCTAAATCAGCTACCTATCTAACCTACCTAGCCGATCACACATCAAATAACTAGAAGCTCTTTTGCGATTCTTTTATTTTTTTTTAAATTAAATACAGTCGCCTCGCTTTAAGTCGCATTTTCACGGGATTTCATGGAGGGAGTTCGATTTAGAAGATGTTTGGAAAATTGAGTTAAAAAATTCGCGAGTTAAAGGGGAATTCGAAGTTCGACTTAGAGGGAGGTTACTGTACATCCAATGCACACTTCACCATCTGCTGCTCTTCTGCTGCTCTCTTTCAAAGCAAAAAAATAGTCGCGATTCATCCCTAGCATTAAAGACTAAAAACCACTTAATCACTCCTATCCCTAAGCCCTACTCTTGCTCAGTAGAAAAATATGAAAAATTAGCCAAGTATTTGTTCCATGTCCGCCTAACCTTACTCTTGCTCAATATGAACAAAAAAATCAAAAAATAGCTAAGCATTTGTTCACACTCTTGCTCGATTTAAGAAAAAAGCATTTGTTCAGGAAGAGAATGTCCCTAAAAGAAGCTCAGAATCATACCTAACAATCTAATCTACAAAACCCTATCTAATTGCTTCCTAAAGTTAGAAAAAGTTTCTGAGCTTCTATTGAAAAAATTGAAAAAATAAATGTGAAAAATATAAGGACCACTTGCGGTGCGTGTTAACTGCACCGAAGTGTACTCGTACATTCTGCAAACTGCAAACTGGAAGCTGGAAGCTGGAAAACTCTGCTGCTGTTTTGGACATCATCATCATCATCTGGTCATCACACTTTTTTTGGACCCACACATATGCAAGCGATGTGGTAGGTCCGAAGACCCTTTGGGGGCCCCCCCAACCCGGGGGGTTCCACCACATCCACTCACACTTTCACTCGCGCACTCGTGCAAGCGATGAAATCTTTAAATGAAAATTAGCCCCGACTGAAGCAAACCGAATACACTTAAGCAAAAAAAAGAAAAAGATCCGAACCATCCCGATCAGAACCGAAAAAAATCGCGTCGCGCCCGTGCCATTGTTGGCCATGTACCTGAAAAGAAAAAAAAAAAAAAAACGGTTGCCCTCAGGCATGGCCCCTTGGGCCTAAGGTATCTGCCCGTGCCATTGTGGGCCAAGTACCTGTAAGGAAAAAAAAAACGGTTGCCCTCAAGGATGCGCCTTTGGTCCTAAGCTATGCGCCCATGCCATTGCTGCCCGTGTACCTGTAAAGAAACAAAAAAAAAAAAAAAAAAACGGTTACCCTCAGGGATGCGCCTTTGGTTCTAAGCTATGCGTCTGTTCCTGTAAAAAAAAAAAAAAAAACAGTTGCTGGTTGCCCTCAAAGATGCCTCTTCGGTCCTAAGCTACTGCATGAAACAAAATATACACAGAAATGTAGAGAAATTTATGGTAAATATTCACAAAAGAAATGAGCTCATTTCATATAAACTCGATTTCGAAAAAAAAAATTTTAAAAAATCGGTGAAAAAAAAAATCTTGCAAGCGGAAACGTTTCACGTTCACAATCTTTGACCAAAAAAAATCTCAAAAACCCGCCACGTCGCGACCGTTTCCTGAAAAGAGAAGGACAAAAAAAAAGTGGTCTCAGAAAAAATCTGAAAATAGGAGAAGAGCAAACCTGAAAAGAGAAGAGCAAACCTGAAAAGAGAAGAGCAGAGAAAAGACCTGCCTAGCCTCAGGACACCTGTTCGGGTCCCAAGGGGTTCCCTACCTAGCCTCAGGACATCTGTTCGAGTCCCGAGGGGTCCCCTACCTAGCCTCAAGGAAGCCTGTTTGGCTCCTGAGGGGGTTATTTGGAAAATAAATCAAAGCAAAGTCTAAAGCACAAAATGTCAAATGAGCCGTGTACCGGAAAATATACCCGCACCCATGCTAGCATGTTTCAAGATCGAGAGTCATGGCTCAATATCGAAACGGTTTTAGTTGCAAAATTGTATAAAAAATGAATTGAATAAGAAATATAAATGAAATGAAATGAAAAATGGGTTGACATACCCTTCTGGACATGGACCATAATGTCCCGGATGGACCATAATGTCCCGGATGGACCATGATGTCCCGGATGGACCATGATGTCCCGGATGGACCATGATGTCCCAGATGGACCATGATGTCCCGGATGGACCATGATGTCCCGGATGGACCATGATGTCCCGGATGGACCATGATGTCCCAGATGGACCATGATGTCCCGGATAGACCATGATGTCTCGGATGGACCATAATGTCCCAGATGGACCATGATGTCCCGGATGGACCATGATGTAGCGGATAGACCATGATGTCCCGGATGGACCATGATGTCCCGGATAGACCATGATGTCTCGGATGGACCATAATGTCCCAGATGGACCATGATGTCCCGGATGGACCATGATGTAGCGGATAGACCATGATGTCCCGGATGGACCATGATGTCCCGGATAGACCATGATGTCCCGGATGGACCATGATGTCCCGGATGGACCATGATGTCCCAGATGGACCATGATGTCCCAGATGGACCATGATGTCCCGGATGGACCATAATGTCCCAGATGGATTATAATGTCCTGGATGGACCATGATGTCCCAGATGGACCATGATGTCCCGGATGGACCATGATGTCCCAGATGGACCATGATGTCCCGGATGGACCATGATGTCCCGGGTGGACCATGATGTCCCGGCTGGACCATGATGTCCCAGATGGACCATGATGTCCCGGATGCACCATATTGTTAATGATGGACCATGATGTCCCGGATGGACCATGATGTCCCGGATGGACCATGATGTCCCGGATGCACCATATTGTTAATGATGGACCATGATGTCCCGGATTGACCATAATGTCCCGGATGGATCATGATATCCCGGATGGACAATGATGTCCCGGATGGACCATAATGTCCAGGATGGGCCATGATGTCCCATGTTGCCCCAGATGCATGATGTTGGACCACATGCACCACATGCAAAATGTTGCACCACATGCACCATGCTGCCCCAGATGTACCATGTTGTTCCGGATGGACTATGTTACCTCAGATGTACCATGTTGCACCAACTGCACCACATGCACCATGCTGCCCCAGATGTACCATGTTGTCCCAGATGCATGATGTTGGACCACATGCAGCATGCTGCCCCAGATGTACCATGTTGTTCCGGATGGTCCATGTTCTCCCGGATGTACCATGTTGGACCACATTCACCACATGCACCATGTTGCCCTGGATGGACCATGTTGTACCACATTCACCACATGCACCATGTTGCACCAGATGTACCATGTTGCACCACATGTTGCACCACCTCGACCATGTTGCACCACATGCACCATATATGAGGGGGTGGTGGGTGGTTGTCCAAAAAAAATTACCTGCTCCGATGTGAACCCCACGACGACCAAAGGCAGACTGAGCTCTTCCCCACTGCGAGCACCCCCTTATATAGCCTCGCTCTCCCCTCCGAAAAAAAAATTCAATTTTTTTCTCTTTTTATGGAAATTTCCCCTTTTTTTGGTATTTTTTTGCATTTTTTTGCATTTTTTCGCATTTTCTTCGTATTTCCTTCATGAGCGCATATTGGAGTCGATGGCTGAGGGTCTATTTGACAGCAGTACAGCCCTTCAGAGGCATTTGAAGTCTATTTTGGGGTGATTTTTCGAGGTTTGAGGTGTAGTTTGGGTCTTTTTGGGAGATTTCCTTGACATATTTTGGTTCAATCATCGCACGAATCTATTTTCGGTGACTCTGAGGGGTCTGCACAAGGGCTAGAGGACATACTGGATGCCATGGAGAGGGATCTGTGAAGTTTTGAGAATGTCAAGTGGTATTTGTGACTTTCATTTCTGACTCATTTCCTCTCCTTGTCTGTCTTCTTGAAATCATCATCTAATTGCCCACATTAATCCCTCTTTCGAGCGTCGTAGAGCGAAGCTGTAGATTCCACCAGAATGAGCAGGAAATCACCACAAACACTGCCTCAGAGATGTGACCAACTCTCAAAACACTCGTACCCCATCGTTTGGTTCAGTTCCTTGGCATTTGCTTGATGATCTGTCCTCTTCTTTTGCTCAACTCATGGGTTCTTCTATTTCTATGCACATATTTGGACACAAGATAAATGAGAATCAATAAGTACGGTGTGAGCTCGACTGTCAGAGCATTTGATGCAGCTGAAGGCATTTTTGCGTTAATTTCTCTCGGATTTGTTCGTTTTTTGGCGCAATTTCGTCACCCTCTCAAGTGGGTTGTCCGCAAAACAGATTCTAGACTCTATCTCCATGCTCAGCAAAGGGAATTTGTCAGGAACTTGAGAATAGTGTAGGCTTCTCGGTTGATTTGATGGTCGCTGGGAAGAGTTCATGAAGCAATTCACTCTGAAAAATGCTCCATATCTCGATAACGGTGCGTCTGGTGTAGATTGCCTTCTGAATTACTTCTATGCAGGCGTTCACTGTGAACATTTTGAAGCATTATTTGTGGTCCTACGTTCAACAGTTTTCGAGCTATAGCCAAAAAATGGCGTCAGGAGGAGGTTATGCACTTTTTCGTCTCAAGAATATTTTTTTGCGAGGTGGACTTAATTCCCATACGAGGTGGGAGCTAAGTCCACTTTTTTACTTTGAATACTGGAGGAGGAGGACCTTCTGAGTCAGACAGATATATCTGCTGGCCGTTTGCATAAAAAAAAGTCCTTTTAAGGACAACAAAAAAATCTTTAAGAGTTATTCCCTATTTCAATGAACAAAGTGCACCATATCTCGAAAACGACGCGTCTGGCGTTGATTTCCCTCTTAATATTTTTTGTGCAGGTGTTCAATACGAACATTTTGACACCTCATTCGTGGCCCTACGTGCAACAGTTTTCGAGATATCGCCAAAAAACGGGGTCAGGACGAGGTTATGCACGTTTTCGTCTTAAGGAGTTTTTCAACTTTTTGACCATATCCTTTGGCCAAATCCGGTCAAATTTCAAATATATCATCAACTTCCGAATCTCTACCGAAAAACCCAAAGAATTTTATCCAAATTTGGATTTTCAAAAAATCGACACAAATTCAGCGGAAAAGTCGACCACGAAGTTTCACAATTGACTGCATTTTTTCGGTGAAAACGTGAAATTTTTCGGAATTTCAAAATGTTGCTGATTCCTTTTCAGACATCCTAGAGGCGTTCAATACGAACATTTTGATGCCTCTTTTGTATCCGTAGGCCCAATAGTTTCCGAGCTATAGCCAAATGAATGGCATCAGAAAGGGCGAAAAAAGCGGTTCATTTTTCAAAAAATCCGCCATATCTGAAAAACGGTCCGAATAACGGGATTTTCTATGATAATTCCAAAGATGCACGCTCTTATGACGCAACTTCTAAGGTGAAAATCATGGCTCTAGGTGCAATAGAACCTGAGTTATAGCCAAAAATAGGTTGATGTTTGACTGAAAAACCACATTTTTGGCAAGGGTCTGGGTACTGAGAACTCGATTGAATATCTCGGGAACGATGGGACGTAGGAAAGAAGTAATGATGGGGGGTTGTAGGTAATGACTTCGTCTTCCAGACCTGCAGAATAAGAAATCGCAGATCGCTTGATTTGTGTCGAATTTCTGAAAAAATAAGTTTCGTTTTTGGAAAAAGCGCTATATCTCGAAAACGGTGCGTCGGATCGCAATTTGGCTTTTGGTTAAGTCTTTTTTCCAAACATTCATGACCGAATGCCGCAACTTTTAAGCCAAAATTCACGGCTCTAGGTGCAATAGAACCCGAGTTATAGCCAAAAATAGGTAGGTGTTTGATGGAAAAACCAACTTTTTTGCATGGGTCTGAGTACATTTTCGTCGTCTTTTTGGCTGAAATTTTTTCAGATGTACTAGTCGCTCAAAAATGGGAGCAGGTATATGTTTGCCAATGTGCACACTTTGACATTGAATATCTCGAGAACGGAGGGACGTAGGGGAAAAGTAATGATGGGGGGTTGTAGGTTCATCTTCAGGACACACCCGGAAAGGAATCGCAAATCGTTGTGCTAGCTGAAAATTTGTCGGACGAAAGAAAACACAAAATACCAATAAAATTGTTCTTTTTTAATAATTTATTTATAACCTTAAGTCTTCATAAAATTATACATCCTCTTGTGTCATTTTGTTCTTTTTCTTTAAATATTCTATTGAAAAAACGTTTTCTTTTGTTTCTTAATTTCGCTATTCTCCACCTCCTCGTCGCCGCTGCCACCACAGCCGTTGACCGACGACGGGGCAGGGGGGACGAAGGAATGCAAAGAGTACACTATTAGCGAACATAAGGAGAGAACTCAAGTTCTTAATATCCATACGATAGTTAACATGCGCCTGCATTCAAATGATCGCTCGGCACAAAATAATGCTCACAACTAAGTCTAAAAACGGTAAACAATTGAAAAGAAAAACAATTAAAATCAAATAAAGTGCAGCTACCCGCTGATCGCTTGAATCCACAATAAAATACAAAAATGCCTCCGTTACAGGCTTAAAATTGAACTAATAAACATCTCCTTGCTGTCATTTTCGTTTCCTTAAGTATAGACACGTAAGTATGTTTTGTTTTGGCGTTAAAGCGAAGGAAGAGAAACAATGCGTGTGTGTGTATGCATCCATTCGTTGGTGGCTGCGACGGAGTGTCGTCTGGTCTCCCAGGCCATTGCTCCACTCCGCCGCAGCTTGCTTCATGACGATCGTTTACTTATTTCGAATTGTTTTGTAAATACTTGAGAATTTCGTTGCTGATGATATCTTACAAAGCACAAGTGATTGAGGATGAGTTTCGCTTTTCACGAGTATATATACATGGTCATCGAACGATGTCCAACATCTCGATTCGTGGGGAATCGATTGTTTGGGTTATGCGTGCGATCAAACGAACATCTTGATGAGACGGGGAAATTAATGAGTAACGAGTGATAAGGAACCAGAAAGAAAAGAGCTTATTATGAATGTTTGCAAATGAAAGCAGATAATGCATGTTTTTACGGTGATTTACAGTGATTTCGAGTGGGAATGTCCACCTCAGACAGTGATTTGCACTAATTTCGAGTGCGGATGTACATATCCTTGGACTGTGGCGCCGGACTTTGTCACCTCGGGGGGATTTTGAGTGCAAATGTCCATTTCCTCGGACTGTAGTCCACCTCAGAGTGATTTTGAGAGCGGATGTCCATATGGACTTGGGCCTACCTTCACACCAAGCACTCGACTTGTGTGTGCTGCTGTTCTCTCACGACTGGAGGGGACCTACAGTTTAATGTCCACTTTAGCCACTTCTGATCTAACCTTCTCCAGTGATCGCCTTTTCAAATTGGTGCCAATCAAAGAACTGCATGGGACCCTATTTTTGCGACTTAGAGTACACTCACAAAAGAAGTAGTTTAAGTGCATATAATGCCTCTGTCTTACAGGGGCCATAGAAACTTGCCCAACTGCGGCCATGGAGGTGCTTTTGGAGCTGAAATAGGACTGGGACATGGCAATAATGTCAGACAGCCGAGCTGCTATTTTGGCACGGAAGTCCTCAGCGGACATTGTCCGATTTGTAGAAGTTGCAGAGACGAGGAGGAAATAGAGTTCGTCCGCCACTGGCTCTGCGATTGTCCAGGTCTGCGGGGAAGTTGTTTTCCAAAGACGCTCTTATGGCGCACCTCAGCTGCAAAAGACCCCGACTGTTTGTGTTTCATGGAAAATCCAGCAAGTAATTTTTCGTCGTCTTTTTGGCTGAAATTTGTTCTGATGTACTAGTCGCCCAGAAATTGTAGCAGGTATATTTTTGCCAACGTGCACACTTTGACATTGAATATCTCGGGAACGAAGTGACATGGCGAAAAAGTAATGATGAGGGTTTGTAGGTAATGACTTAACCTTCAAGGCGTGTAAAATAAAGAATCGGTAATCCGCTGATTTGTATCAAATTTCTGGGAAAATAAGTTTCGTTTTTCGAAAAACCGCTATATCTCGAAAACGGTGCGTCGGATCGCAATTTGGCTTTTGGTTAAGTCTTTTTTCCAAACGTTCCCGACCGGATGGCGCAACTTTTAAGCCAAAAATCATGGCTCTAGGTGCAATAGAACCCGACTTATAGCCAAAAATAGGTCGGTGTTTGACCGAAAAACCACATTTTTGGCAAGGGCCTGGGTACTGAGAACTCGATTGAATATCTCGGGAACGGAGGGACGTAGGAAAGAAGTAATGATGGGGGCTTGTAGGTAATGACTTCGTCTTCAAGGCATGCAAAGTTAGAAATCGGAATTCGCCTGATTTGTGTCTAATTTCTGGGAAAATAACTTTCGTTTTTTGAAAAAGCGCAATATCTCGAAAACGGTGCGTCGGATCGCAATTTGGCTTTTGGTTAAGTCTTTTTTCCAAACATTCACGACCGGATGGCGCAACTTTTAAGCTAAAAATCATGGCTCTAGGTGCAATAGAACCCGAGTTATAGCCAAAAATAGGTAGGTGTTCGACCAAAAAATCACATTTTTGGCAAGGGCCTGGGTACTGAGAACTCGATGGAATATCTCGGGAACGATGGGACGTAGGAAAGAAGTAATGATGGGGGGTTGTAGGTAATGACTTCGTCTTCAAGGCATGCAAAGTTAGAAATCGGAATTCGCCTGATTTGTGTCTAATTTCTGGGAAAATAAGTTTCGTTTTTCGAAAAAGCGCAATATCTCGAAAACGGTGCGTCGGATCGCAATTTGGCTTTTGGTTAAGTCTTTTTTCCAAACATTCACGACCGGATGGCGCAACTTTTAAGCTAAAAATCATGGCTCTAGGTGCAATAGAACCCGAGTTATAGCCAAAAATAGGTAGGTGTTCGACCAAAAAATCACATTTTTGGCAAGGGCCTGGGTACTTTTCGTCGCCTTTTTGGTTGAAATTTTGTCTGATGTACTAGTCGCTCAGAAATGGTAGGAGGTATATTTTTGCCATTGTGCACACTTTTACATTGAATATCTCGGGAATAGAGGGACGTAGGAAAAAAGTAAAGATGAGGGTTTGTAGGTAATGACTTCGTCTTCAAGACAACAAACAAAGGATTCGCAAATCGCTTGATTTTTGTTGAATTTCTGGGAAAATGCCGTTCGTTTTATGGAAAATGCGCCATATCTGGAAAAAGGTGCGTCTGATCGCAATTTGGACAACGAAACAGAGGACATCTACGTCTGAGGTGGCGCACATAGGTGGAGAAGGACCTCGAACCATGGAATTGAAGGCAGCTGGCGAGAGCCCGAGCCATTGGGACAACAAAACGGAAGACGTCCTCGTTATAGACGGCGCACACAACTGGAGAGGGATCTCCACAGCTCCTGCCCGACAAGTCTTGCAATCCGAGCCATTGGAACAACGCAACAGAAGACGTCCACGTCTACGGTGGGGCACGCAAGTGGAGAAGGACCTCGAACCATAGAATTGAAGGCAGCTGGCGAGAGCTCCAGAGGGATAACGCATCAGATGACGTCCACATCTCAGATGGCGCACCCAAGAGAAGCACCTCGGACCTTGGAATTGAAGGCAATTGGCGAGATTCCTAGAGGGACAACGCAACGGAGGACATCCACGTCTACGGTGGCGCATGCAAGTGGAGAGGGATCTCGAAACCGATGGCGCACCCAAGTGGAGAAGGACCTCAGCCAACTTTGTGCGTAGGAATTGGAGGAAAGTAGCGAGAGCCCTAGAGGGATAATACGCATCAGACGTCAGCGTTGTAGATGGCGCACACAAGTGGACCTCGGACCATGGAATTGGAGGCAGCCAGCGCGAGAGACCGTGCCAGCTGTAGAGAGGTTTGTTGGTTGATTCCCAAGTCCACCCCGGACTGTGGAGCCACTCAAGGGAGAAGGAGATACAATAGAGATAAGATTATTAACTAACTTGGTGTGTGCGCAATTGGCGACAGCTAGCAAAAAAACCGTGCTACCTGGAGAGTTTGTTTCGTTGAAGAGTTTGTCTGTCGAGGCCCAGGTCAATTACCGGACTGTAGCGCCACAAGAAACAGAACTGCGTCTTTGGCAGCGATAAATAAAATTCATGAAAAACAAACATTTGAATGAGAGAAAGTTTAATGCACAGAGAGAGAGAGAGAGAAGGAAAAAAAATGATTCTGCGTGAATGCGGGGGAGTATTGACAAAAAAATAGAAAAAAAAAAAAACAAAAAGATAATCACAGGTTCTATCGCAAAAAAAAAAAAAACAAATACAATTCGGTCTTGATGTAACAACATTTCCAAAATAAATTAGAAACACAAAACGGTACAAATCACACGTAAAAATAAAAAAAATAAAAACATAACCTAGTTCTCTTAAGATACCGTGGTCTAAACCAACCACCTGCGTACAATAATTAGAGTATTTTCTTCTTTTGTTTCGTTTCTGTTCTTTGTTCTGTATGAGGTTTCAATGGACACGAGTGGTTCTAATAAGTTCTTGACTTTTTTTTTTAATTTTTTTTTTTTTTTTTGTAAAAATTGTTATTTTCTTTGTCTTCACATCTTACGGTTTTACAGTTTTGTTTATAACACTTAATTCATAGATTGTTGTCTTAATTGTAATATCAATAATTTTTGTTGTTGTTTTTGTTGTTTTTGTTCCTGTTGGCTGTTGTTCTACTTGATCTCAGCTTTTATGCTCTCACATTAAATTCTACGTTGTGTACGATTAAATTTGAATTTTTGTTTTTTATGTCTTTCGGTTGAAATCTCTTCTTTGCTGAGTAGGTGTATGTGTATGTGTGTGTTGTCTTACAATCGCTCACACACGTATCTAGTCACAATTTCATGGGATTATCGACTGGAAGTTGAACGTTTTCTTTTTCTTTTGCTTTCTCTTTCGTTGACCTCGAGTAGTTAAGAATACATTAGTGGTGGGGAATTTAGGGTTTGTCTGTGGAGCTGACTGCGAACGAGATGATTCATCTGTCTCATCGCGCAGCAGTATGATCGATCTGATTGGGGAATTTTTGAATTTTGTGTTTATTTTCTAAAAATTCAGCACAAAATGTGTGAACAGTTCATGCGGTTGGGGGAGAATAGAGATGTCTCTCGAAGAAACGTTGCTCTGAGCTGGAGATCTCTGTTTTTTTTTTTGTTGGAGAGGGATTGGAATAAAAAGGCACTTAACTTTCTCCTGTCTAGCGTCAAGCATTTGATATGTCATCGTGCGGGGGATACAACTGAGGATAAACACCAGCCTGAGGAGAGAAGAGTAAGGTACACACAACTACGGAAAGTACGTGAAGAATGTCCCGAGATGGCAAAGATCTTGCCAGTCAAAGACTCAATGAATGCCGAGAAGAATGTCCCGAGATGGCGAAGATCTTGCCAGTCAATGACGACAGGAAAGTCCCGAGAACTCAGTGAATGCCGAGAAGAATGTCCCGAGATGGCGAAGATCTTGCCAGTCAATGACGACAGAAAAGTCCCGAGGACTCAGTGAATGCCGGGAACAATGTCCCGAGATGTCGATGGAGTCCAGTTTCCATAGGAGAGAAGTATGTCGCCACCCACGGAATGTCCACGTCTACGCTGGCGCACCCAACTGAAGAGGGATCTCCACAGCTTCTGCCCGAAAAGTCTTGCAATCCGAGCCAACGTAACGGAGGACGTCCACGTCTAAGATGCCGCACGCAAGCGGAGAAGAACCTCAACCAACTTGTGTGCGGAATTGAAGGCAGCTGGCTCTAGAGAGACAACGAAAACAGAGAACGTTTACGTCTTAGGTGGCGCACGTAAGTGGAAAAGAACCTCGGACTATGGAATTGGAGGCAGCTCGCGCGCGAGGACGTGCCAGCTGGTTTGTTGGTTGAGGCCCAGGTCCACTCCGGACTGCGGCGCCACTCAAAGAAGAAGGAGATAGAACAGAATTCAGATTTGGCGTCATATACAACTTCAATCAGACAACAAGTCGTACTGACACAGAAACAAACAAAAAAGTCAAGATTTGGCATCAATTTCCTAGCACCAACCATGGTCTAAGGTAAGTTAAGTTAGGTTAGGGAGCTGCTAGTGAATTCACCAGCACACTTAGACCACATGTTGGTCCATTGTGATACTCACAGTCAGACTACTACCACTGATCGACCGCTTCGTGCCATTAATTTGATCCAAACTGCAAATAAGTGACTGGACCAGACTTGAAAAACCGGATAAAAGCGTATTACCTTTGCTTTCACTGGGATTCGAACCTGGGGTCCCTCTAACTTGGAGGTGTGGCACCGAGTGCCTCTCGCTCATGGTCAGAGGCAAGTTCATTGAATCATCGATTTATGTCTGGGTTTTGAAGCCAGAGAAGCCACTTTTTTGAAACTCTGATGCTCAAGACCATAGTTTGGGCTCGATTTGATGGACCATTCCTTTTCGTTTCTACAAGGAATTTCAAGCAAGCGAAGACCTTGATCAGAAGACCGTGTGTCTTCAGCCCGAGAAGACAAAGATCTTGTCAGAGAATGACGAGAGGAATGTCCCGAGGAGGCGAAGACCTTGTCAGAGAACGACGAGAAGAATGTTCCGAGGATGCCAAGACTTTGCAAGAGAATGACGAGAGGAATGCCCCGAGGAGGCGAAGACCTTGTCAGAGAATATCTCGAGGAGGCAAAGATCTTGCCAGAGAATGACGAGACGAATGCCTTGAGGAGGGCCAGATCGAAGAATGACGAGCAGAATGTCCCGAAAACTCAGTGAATGACGAGAAGACGATCTGTCCCGAGAGAAAACTCAAAAACTGATCCTCCCCAACTCATTCATCTCCACACCGCGCAATAAGACATCCCCTCCGAGCGTGTAGGTAAACAAATTTAGCACCAAATCAAATCAATCATCGCTCCCTCACCCAGAATACCACCACAAAATGTACTCATTAACTATCCCGCTGCCATTTCGCACCAATTTCCTTTTTCGATCTCGATTCGATATCGAATCAGAAGAAACTAAACACAAAGTCAAAATATATAACAGCCCCCTTACTTATTAGACTAGCTCAACCGCAACACACGCAACGTCCTGCGCACTACAGCTATTTACACTTGGTCGTCTGATCCAGGAGCTTCTTCCACAGATCGAATTGTTCGTTTGACTTGATCATATGCACGCTGATTGTTTTTCGTATGTTGCACGGATTGAAGGCGATCCTTCGATTGAGGAACTCGTTGACGTGGATACGCTTGATGGCCAGTTGCTGGGCAACAATGCCCGTCGTAAAGACGTCCTCCAACTTCAGGTAGGTCTGCTGCAGTGCTCTCACATACAGATCGTGAATGATGTCGGCGCTCATCACGTACGCTGGTCCAGTGGTGAACGGTGGAAATATTGTCGCCGAAAATTGCCCCGTTGAGACGTAATATTTTGACTTTTTATTCCGTATCGGCTTCCATTTCTTCGCCAGGCGACCGTAGATGACGCGCTTATCCTTCTGATGCTTGTCAACGAATGCCATCAGCTTTGGCACGTTGATGAACATATCGTCGTCGGTTTTAAGTACAAACTTCGCTAGTGGACAGTTCTGATCGACCCATTCCAGTGCCGAAATGGTCTTCAGCGTTAGATTGTTGTAACTGTCAACGAAATGACCACGGATTAGGTCTCCGTAAATGTAATTCTCTTGGTTAAGTGCATTTTCAAGCGTTCGATTATCGGTGCGTCCGAGTATGAATGCAATCGCAACATCACGACGCGTACCGTAGTGCCCCCAGGTTTGTCGTATCGCCAGACGTGCCTCCTGATGGGACTGTGCCGAGGTTATGATGATCAGAAGCTTTATCGAATCACCCTCGTCGGGGCACAGTTGAGGATTCACATCTTGGTGACCACTCTCGTAGATCTGTCGCGTTGGAATGCCTTGTGTGGGATCGATTGATGTTGACGACGATTGACTACTCGATGGAGCACCAGCACCAGCGCCAGCAGCAGAAGTTTTGATACGATTTGCTGGTATCAAAGCGGACGGCGGTTGTGCAACTGACGATTGTGATGACGACGTTACAGGCGTCTTATTCAATAACGATGATGTTTGATGTGATTGCGATTGTGGCTGTTTCTGTTCGTTATCTTTTGTTGATGCTGCAGTTAATTGCTGTTGAACTGGTGGGGCACCTGAAATTGATGAACAAAACGTGAGTTACTCTCTGGAATGAAGGGTGAAATGATTGGGTTGTCTTACTGCTTTGGGTCTTTGTGAGATTCTTAAGAATTTTATCGGCGTTCAGTACGAACGACTGAATGTTGGATGTTGGTATCAAAACAGATTCGGAATCTTGTATCACAAATGATGAATTAATGTCTGAAAAAGAAATAAGAACTCTCATTTAATTTGATTTTGGTATGAAACTATATTAAAGTGAGGTCGCGATTGTGCGGCTTTGTGGATATAGAAGGAGCATTTCATGATGCAAGTCAGTCATCATTGATAAATGTGCTTTGAGCAAAAAAGTTCGACGCTTTCTCTATGAAATACAGAGGCTAGCGTGTATGTGAACAACTGGAGCAATGCGAACGACTCCGAATGCAGGGATGGAAGCAATACTGAACATTCCAGCTGCAAACCAAGCCTTAACTTTACAGAGAACCTGCAAACACAAAGAAGGAGGAAACTTTGTTGGGCGTCTAGAGATTCCTAAAAGAGTGGAGAACATTTGGCAGTTGATCCGAGTGAGTGATCTGATGTCCCCCTGAGCTGAATTTTAAATTATACCACGAAGTATTCACACCAACCGGAGAAGGATGGGACATCCCTCGTGAATGAATGATGGAGACCAGAAATGGTATACAGATGGAGTGATAGGACCAAGAGGCAGCCTACGCATTCCTCTCAACAATATTTCAAGCTGAACTGTTCGGAATCAGAATCAGCGACAGAAAACCCACCAGCACTGAGATATCTATATTCTCAGACAGCCAAGCGGTTCTCAAGGCGCTAAAGAGGTATGCATTCAACTCCAAGGCTGTCTGGGAATGCCACAAAATTCTTAATAAACTGGCAGAGAATAAAAGACTAAAGCTAAAGGGTGGCAAGTGGCAAGCTACGAACGCAACATTGAAGCTAAGAAAGGTGTTCAGGAACCCTTCACTGGACCGTCCCCACTTTTAAGGTTTCAACAACACACAGGCCCAGTCTCTCCATGGGACACAGGCGCAGACCCGGTCTCTCCATGGAACGCAGGCCCAGTCCTTCCATGGGACGCAAGCCCAGGCTCGGTCCCTCCATGGAACGCAGGCCCAGTCCCTCCATTGAACGCAGGCCTGATAAGTAAGTACAGGCTGGGCCATCTAGTGGTTTCATTTTAAATCATAGATTATTTTGCCACTGACAGCTGTTTCCCGCTTGAAATCTTGACAGAAAGTCAGTATCATACCTCCGCGGAACGAAATGAGTTCAGCTCACGCTTGAACTTGGATGCAGTCTGGAAGGCAAAAATCCGTCGACTGCACCGGCTCGGCCACATCGAGCGCATGGCCAACAACGCTCCAGCTAAGAGGGTCTTCGAATTCGAGCCTCCTGGTTCGAGGAAGACCGAATCTCCGGTACAAACACCAAGTCATCGCGGACGTAAGACAGCTTAGTCTCTTGATGACTGGAAGCAGCATGCCCAGGACGGTCAACGATGGAAGGCAGCGATAGCTCAGGCTCGGACCCTTCATGGGTCGTAGGCATGTTAAGTAAGTAAGAATCATTGGACCAGTTTTCTTCGAAAATGAGGCTGGGAACAACGTTTCGGTCAACGGCAGGCGTTACAGGGCCGCGTTAGTGACTATTTTTTTTGACTTAAATTGAAGACATGGATTTGGACGATCTCTGGTTCATGCAGGATGGTGTGCCATGCCACACAGACCATGTCACAATCGATCTTTTGCGCATCAAATTCCCAAAGCGTGTTATCAGCCGTTCAGGCGATGTCAATTGGGTCGTCTTGGAGCCGCGATTTGACACCTTTGGACGGTTTTTTTTGTAGGCAACCGTGAAGGACTGATGTTATGCCAAGAATTCGAAAACGATTCATTGGCGAATGTCACCCAAGAAATCCCAGAGCTACAGCCCGAAACAATCAACAAGGTCTTGGAAAATTGGGCTGAGAGAATGCGCTGCTACAAAGCCAGCCGAGGCAGCCACTTGAACGACACTATATTTCACAATTAATGGTAATGTTTGCTCTGTCTAATAAGGCCATGAAACATGGACAACATTTAATTCTGTTCAATTTATAGCGTTTTTAAAAAGATACTTTTATTTGGCCAACTCTGTGTAGAGCAAGCGTGGCCTTACGGGGGTGTCCCAATGCGTTCGGCCTCCAGCTGAATCTCTTGTCTAGGATAGGTCCTAGGTGTTTAGCAATGTCCTATGTGTTTAGCAGTGTCAGAGAAGACACAGCTGGTTGCCGTTGATGGTTGGGGGAGTTTAATAGAGAAGAGGAGAATATCCATCGTCTGAGCTTTGACCCGAAGGCCAGACAAGACAGTTTGGAGAGGGCGTCCTGCACCAAGGAAGAGTAGAATTTCCATCGTCTGAGAGGTCAACGCCCAGGCCAGACAAGACAGTTTAGAGAGGGCGTCCTGCTCTAAGGAAGAGGAGAATTTCTATCGTCAGAGCGTTGATCTCAAGGCCACACGAGACAGTTTGGAGAGGGCGTCCTGCTCTAAGGAAGAGGAGAATAGGTCAACGCTCAGGCCAGACAAGACGGTTTCGAGAGGGCGTCCTGCACAGAAATCCCTTAACACAGAAGGATGTTAGTTCACCAAAAAAATCACAAAAATGTCACTCAATAAATCAATCACTTTCAATTACTTACAAGTGCTCGAATGTCTTTCATTAGATTTTTGTGCTGCATCAGCTGCTGATCGGTTGTCATTGCTGGCGTTGGTATTGTTATAATAATTGCTTACGTGCGAGTATCTTAGCCTATCATTTGAATTATTTATACTACTATCTAGGTTATGAATTTCAATCATAATGCTGTTGCTCTTCATCTCGCTGTCGTTGACGTTGCCCCCATCCTTGTGCACGGCACTCTGTGGCGCTGCAATTCGAACTGTGTTACTCTGATTATTCACCGGATCCAGTGTCAACGATGATATCAGCGATGATGATGATGCCAATGCCGGTGATGCTCGAATATGAATCGGTACCGTTAGCGATGTATTTGAATATGAGGCGTATATAAAAATTGTCAAGACCACAGCTCCGATAACAATTAAAAAACGCAATATGCGTCCGTTTTGTAAAGCAGCCATTCTTGTCATTTTTCTTCTCCTTTAAGTTGTGCTTGTTGAGTGGATTCTCATGTATCCCTTCGACGTCTTTTCTTTTGGTTTTCTGTTCACTTAAGACGACGCCTTGTGTTGGTGGTGGTGGTGTTGAATTTGTTTTGTATATTCCCTGATGTATCGTATTGAGTTCCACTTCCACTTTCTGTGTATGTAACAACGACGTTGTTGATAATGACAGTGAAGTGGTTGTGAACGCTGTCGATAGTGATTGCGTGGGTTTTGGAATTTTTGAAATTTTCGTAAAATTTCAACGATCACTACGGGCGTTGAGGTTCTTCGTTCAACGTGCTTATGAGTCAGCTTTTTATTTTGTTTGTGTTGTTGTTCTTTTGGTTGATGTTGATATTTAAAAATTGCTGTTGCTGATCTCTTCATTTATAAATATTGGTCGCCTTTTTTTTTTTTTGAGTTTTGGTTTCAAAAATTTGATTGTTGATCGTTTTCTTTTTCCCCAGCTTTTTGCAAAATTTCTTCAATTCAATCTGGAAATAGAAAAGAAAAGCGATTAAAAACGCTATCGTGACATAAGGACAAATGAAAGGACGCCGAATTTCGAAAAATTAGGGCCAAAAACTTCTAACAAAACTAAGAACATTTCTCCCTCAAACATGAGCACTTTTTGATTTGCTTGACAGTTTTCTTCAAGAGTTTCTAGAAGAGAGTGACGCACCGTTTTCGGGCGTTTAAGAAAAGTTGTTTTTTCCATCAAACACCTCCCTATTCTTGGCTATAAGTTGGGTTCTATTGCACCTACGGCCATGAATTTTGGCTTAAAAGTTGCGCCATTCGGTTGTGCATGTTTGTAAAAAAAAACTTGACCAAAAGCCAAATCGCCGTGAGACGCACCGTTTTCGAGATATGGCGAATTTTCCAAAAATGAACTGAATTTTCCCTGAATTTCGACAGAAATCAGACGATTCGCGATTCCTTTCTGGGCGTGTCTTGAAGACGAAGTCATAATCTACAATCTCTCATCATTACTTTCTTCCTGCCACCTTCCCTTCTCGGAAAAAACACATCGTTTTCGAGATATGGCGCATTTTCCCAAAACAAACGGTATTTTCCCAGAAATTCGACAGAAATCTGGTGATTTGCGATTCCTTACTGGGTGTGTCTTAAAGACGAAGTCATTACCTACAACCCCCTATCATTACTTCTTTCCTACGTCCCTCCGTTCCCGAGATATTCAATCGAGTTCTAAGTACACAGACCCTTGCAAAAAAAATGTGGTTTTTTGGTCGAACACCTACCTATTTTTGGATATATGTCGGGTTCTATTGCACCTAGAGCCATGAATTTTGGCTTAAAAGTTGCGTCACAAGAGCGTGCATCTTTGGAATCATCATAGAAAATCCCGTTATTCGCACCGTTTTTGAGATATGGCGGATTTTTTGAAGAATTAACCGCTTTTTTCGTCATTTCTGATGCCAATCATTTGGCTATAACTCGGAAACTATTGGGCCTAGGACCACAAATTTTGGCTCAAAATGTTCGTATTGAACGCCGGTAGGATGTCTGAAAAGGAATCAGCAAAATTTTGAAATTCCAAAAAATTTCACATTTTCACCGAAAAAATGCAGTTAATTGTGAAACTTCGTGGTCGACTTTTCCGCTGAATTTGTGTCAATTTTTTGAAAATCGAAATTTGGATGAAATTCTTTGGTTTTTTCGACAGAGATGGTGTGGTTGGTGCTAGAAATGGATAATCTGAAGTTTGAACGATTTTGGTTGAAGGATATGGTCAAAAAGTTTGAAAAAAGGACGAAGACGAAATAGTGCATAACCTCTTTTTGACGTCATTTTTTGGCTATATCTCGGAAAGTATTTGACCTAGGGCCATAAATGAGGGCTCAAAATATTCGTATTGAATAGCTGCATCGAAATTATAGACGCACCGTTTTTGAGATATTGAGCAGTTTTCAATTTGAATTTCGTTTTTTTGTCCTTTCTTTTACCATTTCTTGGCTACAGATCGGAAACTATTGGGCCGAGGACCACAAATGAGGACTCAAAATGTTCGTAATCAACGTCTGCATCGAAGCTACTATGAAGTAGATCGACGCCAGACGCACAGTTTCTGAGATATTACGCATTTTTGAAAATTAATTGCTTTATTCATGGTTTCTGGTGGCTGTAGCTCGTGCTTTAGAGTGAGGGCCACAAAAGTCTGCTCAAAACGAACAAAGTCTTTGATACAGGGCTCAAAACGTTCCTATTGAACGCCTGTATTTAGACATGGAAGTTGAGAGAAAGAAAATCGACGCCGTTTTCGAGATATGGTGCGATTTTCAAAATGAATTGCGTTTTGTTTTTGGCCTTTTTGGCCAGCCAGGGAAAATGATGTACAAATTTCTAAAGAATTCTGAGCAATGTGCGGGGTAAATATGAACGTCGTGCTGTAATGGACATGTGTGACGACTCCTGCGCACTAGACTTTCACTTTAGGTTCAATTCCAAGCAAATTTCACGGGTCCACCTCTTTCGAGTCGCTGATAATGATCAGAGACTTTAACTGCCTAAGCAGACCATCTCAAATCTCGCCGTTCGGAATCGGCAATCAACTGAAGGTCCCCCTCCACTCGTGAGAGCACAATTTCTTGCAGAAACTAGGCCCACCTCGGCGCCATCATTATGCAATCATTCACGTCACCAAAGCAGACAAGAAATCTTGAAATTTCACTGATTTTCTCCGTCCATCTCAGCAAACACCCACGATGATGCGATAATCCGAAGCATAATGAGATTTCTTTCGGCGATTTTCTGCTCACCTGCGAGTGTATCAAAGCCAAGCATTTATTCAACTCCACCACCACCACCACCGCAGCGGCCAGAGAATGGGTTTCACATCTCGTCGTGGAGGGGCATTTGTTTTTGTTTTCATTCACATCCACAGGTCTCTTATCGAATTACATAATCACCACTGGATACCTCACTTCAATGCGATTCGGTATCCGTCGTCTGATCGCCACTGATCTCTTGCAAATGGAAGCGTCAAAGGAAAACTATCTATGAACAAGGTCACATGAACTATTCACGGTTGAAATTAATTTCATCCGAGATTTTCAATTTATCTCTGAAGCACTGGCCCTTGAGAGTGCGTTGCTGTGTGTGTGTGTGATTTTCGACATCGTGGACTTGGGCAGTCAATTGCAACAACATACAACAACAACAACAACTCGCCGTTCTGTTTACAGAGACCATGCCTAATCACAACTGAGCTTCACAGTTGCGTATCCTGATGTGTCATTATGAACGTGGTGACTTGTCAAATTTTCTTATTGGAGTGGCAGAGTGTGTTCGGAAATGCTTCACGAGCTATTTAATCTTTAGTTCATCGATGACGAGAAAAAGATGGTTCTCTCATTTAGTGCTTCAAATGGAGAAGACATTTTTGCACACGACAACCTGCTTGCTGCCAACTTAATACAGTTCCAATGGGGAAGTGGGTGAAGTGAAGTTCACGAACGAAGAACGAGCCCCTTGCGACTGGTGTCGCGGCTCACTTAGACCAGCAGTCAGTAGAGTACATTTTTGAATTGGACTCTAGAAATGATGGAAGATGACAAATATAATCTTCAAGAATATACCTGCTACAATTTCTGGGCGACTAGTGCTTCAGAGAAAATTTCAAGCAAAATGAGGACAAAAAAGTACAAAAAGTTGGGTTTTCAGTCAAACACCAACCAATTTTTGGCCATAACTCGGGTTCTATTGCAGCTAGAGCCATGAATTTTGGCTTAAAAGTTGCGCCATCCGGTCGTGAATGTTTGGAAAAAAGACTTAATTAAAAGCCAAATTGCGATCCGACGCACCGTTTTCGAGATATTGCGCTTTTTCCAAAAACGAAACATATTTTCCCAGAAATTCGACACAAATCAAGCGATCTGCGATTTCTTATTCTGCACGTCTTGAAGACGAAGTCATTACCTACAACCCCCCATCATTACTTCTTTCCTACGTCCCTCCGTTCCCGAGTTATTTAATGTCAAAGTGTGCCCATTGGCAAAAATATACCTGCTACAATTTCTGCGCGACTAGTACATCAGAAATTCGACATAAATCAGCCGATTTGTGATTCCTTCCTGTGCGTGTCTTGAAGACGAAGTTATTACCCACAATCCCTCATCATTACTTTTTCTCTTAATCTGCTTGATCAGTTTAAAATCAGAATGAATGACCCCGACAGGTATCATCACGGCACACTGCATCGTTGAAAGGCATGCCAATAAAATAAGCGTCTTCCTGTCAAAGTACTTCTGTCTGACTTGTGGATGATGAAGAAGATAAAATAAAATAAAATGAACCCTTCCCTCTCCCTGCCAGCCTCTAAAGGCGTTGAGATTGCCTGGGGAGTTGATGGTTGATGGTCATCGATGATTCAAAGAAAATGTTAACCAAAACGATGAGAATCAACAAGTAGAATGAAAGAAATTAAATTAACAAAGTGACCAATGGGAGACGAGCTTTAAAGAAAAACTGTTTGCAGGCGATGAGGGACTTGAGAAGGGTATTCCGTTTTGAAGAGGATCTAGACCAAGGACCAAGAACAGTCTGCAGGAGAATGAGTGGCTTGAGAATGGTGCGATGTTTCGAAGAGGACCAGATTTCAGTCAAGGAGTGTAGGAGATGAGTGATTTCAGATGATTTCAGTCAAGGATTCAAGGATTCAGATTTCAGTCATGGACAGTCTGTAGGCGATGAGTGGCTTCAGAAGGGTACTCCGTTTTGAAGAGGATCTGAGTCCAGACCAAGGACAGTCTGCTGACGATGAGTGACTTCAGAGGAGTCCGCCGCTTTGACGAAGACCAGAGTCAAAAACAGTCTGCAAGAGGATGAGTGACTTCAGAGGAGTCCGACGTTTTGAAGAAGACCAGATTCCAGTGCAGGTTTCAGTCAAAAACAGTCTGCAGGAGGATGAGTGACTTCAGAAGACCAGAATCCAGATCAGGTTTTTGCTGAATGCTCGAGTCAAACGATAGAATCAGCCATTCCCGAATAGCCATCATCATTTTCGTGGGCGGTCGAAGGGGTCGCGGGGCCAATGCACATGCACAGATGAGCATGTGGCTGCTGTGGCCGAGAGTGTAAGTGTCAACAACAGCTCAACATTTCACGCACTAGCCTGAGGAGAATTCCGCACAAAGATCTCGGATTATTCGTTTGCAAGGTTCAATTGACTCAGCAATTGAAGGTGCGCCACCAGTTTGGGCCTTAGAGCAGCGCGAATAGGACAGTGATCATCATCATCGCTTTCGTGGACCGTATGTTCCACTAAAGGAGTCTCCAGGCCACTCGATCCTCCGCCATCGACTCTAACTCATCAGGAACTATGCCCAAGTGCAACCAGACAAGGTTTTGGACTCGGTTCAATCATCTCGTCCTGGGTCTGCCAAGCGGTCGACTGCCTGATGGAATCGCGTTCAAGGCACGCCTCGGAAGTCTTGATGATCAGGCTTAGGTTCACCCCGGACTGTAGCGCGCTAAGAAGAAGAAGAAGGAAATGCCCGGAAGTCAGCAACGATCCCTGTAAATGCACATGTCGGACATTCGTGCCACGTGACCAAACCATCGAAGTACAGCCCTTTCCCTACGAAGAAGCAGCTGCCCAACGTTGAGTTCCTCGCGCACTGACGTATTGGACAACCAACCACTATGAGTTTCAAAACGATAATCACTAGAAATCATGGCAGAAGTTCTTTCACACGGCTTCAGAAGGTTGGTACTTCTAGCCTGCTTTCAAAAAGTGCATAACAGCAAGCTAGAAATACCAGCCTTCAAAAGGCAGTTATGCACTTTTTGAAAGCAGGCTAGAAATGTCAGCCCTCTGATGGCCAGCCACAACAATCCCCAGTCACTAACCTCGATTCACTTAAGGCTCTCCCTCCGCGGAGCCAATTGCGTTCACTCTCGACTGTGTCAAAAACTCAACTGAAATTCTGAACAAGGAACCAATGTGCACAAGGACAGAAAGCAAAGCCTTTTTTTGGCGACGGCGCAAAACCTTTTCTGGCGACGACAGCGGTGGCGGCATTCTTTGCAATCTCCCATGCATGGGGTGGAGGGGCACAACAATAATAATAATGGGCGGCGCTACAGTTCAAGGTGGGCCTAGGCCTAGCTTCTCAGCAGGAGGGGCACAAGCAGACAGAAGTTCTCTTGAATCTGATGATTCGTCTCAACAGTTTCTGAGAAAAACACACCTACGGAGTTCACAAGAAACGAGGTGTACTCCTGGAGTCACATGTTTCAAACACGTCCCTCTCGGAGCTCACATCTTCCCAAGAAACGAGGTGTATCCCTAGAGTCACATGTTCCAAACATGTCCCTCTCGGAGCTCACATCTTCCCAAGAAACGAGGTGTACCCCTGGAGTCACATGTTTCAAACTCACCCCGTCAGCATAGAATTGACTAGCTGCCAACCGCACTCTAGACGATTATGCGTTTCAGTCTCCTCGTTTGGGGATATTTTTAAAAATCACTTTGACGTCTAGTGACAACGGATTCGATACGCAACACAGGCACTCTCTCGCTCGTAATCATTCAGTGCGTGGAATGTGCCAAGAACATTGCAATTTACATTCTCCACCGTCACTCCAAGCACTCACACACACACACACACACAGCGCCAGAGACACAAAAGACACAAATGTGTCGCTACACAAAAGTTACATCAACTATTTCCAAAAAAAAAACTGTAACAAGTCTCTGTTCAAAAGAAATGTGTACGAAGAAAAAATAACATCTCACCACGACCGGGGCGACCAACAACGAAGTTCACCGTCACCAGAGAACTACTAGGTACATTTGAATTCGATTCCTACGTACATCCAAACAGCCAGCAACTTTGCGCGGCACGTCGACAACAGTGGCTCCATCATCACCGTCGTAATCAAATGTGTGCCGATGATGCTTTGTGCGTTTTTTTTTTCTCGTCTTCCTCTTTTTTGTTTTTTTTTTTTTTTTGGTTGTTTGGAGGCAACACAAAACACACGCTGAGAGTCTGTGCTCTCGTCTCACCACTGAGTCGTTACACACAATGTCCAAGATGGCATCGGAGATAGCGAAAAAAAAAAGCAATTCAAAGAAACATGAGTAGTACTAAGCCAACAGCGCAGCACATCAACCTTGATTCAAGTGGTATTATATCCCCCCGTCGGTAGACCACAGAAACAGTGAGTGCGTGGAGAGGAGATGAGATGGGAGGGATACGTCGATTAGATGATACAACGGATTACGCCGCGCGATACGCGATAGTGAATCAATCGAACGAGGCAAGGTTTCCACAGCATGCTCAACTGTTTCAATTGTTGTATCAATTTGCTGTGCTAAAAGAGTAAACAAATCGAGGGTTTTTCTTCGTTTTCTGTTAGTGTTTGCACTGAACTTGCCAAAAATGGAATAATATTGCCGATGGAGATTGGTCCGGCCACTTGAGAGGAGACGATTCACAATTTGTCTTGGGTTATGTGCAGCTTTGATCGCTGATGATGCAAAGTCAACAGAAAAGAAGTGAATTCAAAGCACCTTGCTCGGGCACTCTTTTGAATTCCAAGGATGCGCGATGGGGCAAGCTGGACTTGGGCAACTCAGCTCGCTCAACATTTCACGCGCATTAGCCTGAGGAGGTTTTTGTAACCCTACACTGGAGCACTCAGACTCAAAAACTAGTCCATTGGAGGAAAATTCCGCACAAAGATCTCGGATTATTCGTCGGCAAGGTCCAATTGACTCATCAATTGAAGGTGCGCGACCAGTTTGGGCCTTAGAGCAGCGCGAATTGGACAACGACCATCATCATCATCATCATTTTCAGTGACCCGCATGTTCCACTAAAGGGGTCGCGGCGGCAATGCACGCACGCGGCATCTCCAAGCCAATCGATCCTCCGCCATCGATTCTAATTCATCCAAGCATAACCAGACGCGACCTGCTCCAACCATCTCGTTCAAGCGGTCGCCTACCTGATGTAATCGCATTCAAGGCACGCCTCGGAAGAGTTGATTATCAGGCTTAGGTTCACCTCGGACTGTAGCGCGCTAAGAAGAAGAAAAAGGACCTGGTCGAGGCCCAGGTCAATCGGAAGCTGTAGCGCCACAAGAAGAAGAATAAGAAGGAGCTGAAGAGGCTTGTTGGTCGAGGGAACATGCAGTTTTTCGAGTTGTATTAAGGGTTATGGACTCCAGTTGTGCAGAGGTTAGGTTTAGCTGGACGACTGCAGAGAGCAGTCACACATAAACCCACACGAATCGGATGTCTCCCCTATCCAACAAACCAATTGATGCTTGCCACGAAGCTTCCCAGTTGATTGATGCTGACGTTGTCCAGCTCCAAGAACTAGACTCCAAAGTGTTTCTTCCTGCGGGTGGAGAGAGCGATACAAGTGTAGATGAGAAGCATTCCTCTTCTTCTTCCTCTCTCTCCAGCTCCTTCTTGTTCTTCTCCTTGTGGAGCTACAGTCTCCGATGGACTTGGGCCTCGCGACCAACAAGCCTCTCCAGCTCCTTCTTCTTCTTCTTTTTAGGGCGCTACAGTCCGAGGTGGACCTGGGCCTTCGCTTCGTCACACAGCCCACCAGTTTGAGTCCGTTTTTGAACGTGTTCCCATGCAGGCTGTGTCTTCCGACGACTCGAACAAATGTGTCTTCCTCGCCCAGCTTGGCGTTGAAATCTTCTAGAAGGATCCTGGTGTCATACCCTGGCTCGCATGTTCTGGGCGTGAGTCTGGTCTGATCTGCTTTCTGTCCTCCGTTTAGGCGTGGCCACAGACTAGACTGAACTTAGCTTTGATGTGGGTTGTTATTAGGCGCTTAAGACAGCCTAAGACTTCTTGCCTCAGTCTGCCTGGAACTACAAACCCTGTGGTCAAACTTGACACGTTCATTTACAGGGATCGTTGCTGACATCAGGGCATTTCCTTCTTCTCCTTAGCGCGCTACAGTCTGAGGTGGACGTGGGCCTCACTCAACATGTCTCTCCAACCAGCTGTCTCCAGTTTCGCACACCAAGCCGGTCGAGGTCCCCCTCGGCTTGTGTGCGCCACCTTGTACGTGGACGTCATCTGTTGCGTTGTCCCACAGGCATCCTTGGAAGTGCTAATCTGTCTCCTCCAGTGTAGTGAATTTCACTGAAAACCACTTGGCAGCACTGCTGTGAGACAAAAAAAAAACCTAAAAAAAAGTGAAAAGACCAAAAATGTGAACTTTCCAATTCACAGAATCTCTGGTTAAGCAGATGCCACAGATGCCACAGATGCATGCCGAATTGAACTCTCAAAACAATTCTCTGGCTTCAATAAATTACCCAAATGCATATTTATGTCGCTCTCGTTCTCTGTTTGATGACAAAAACTCACGAGCACCCATCTTTTCGGTTTGTTCATGCAAATTTTTACAAATAGCCCAGTCGATTCACAATCGAATGGCAGACGCAAAAGACTTTCGACGGCATTCAACGACAGGTGAGCGATGTGCGGCGGGCGAGAGGGGTTCGCGTCATCAATCAATGTCAACCGTTAAGAGCCCACGAAAGACCACCGACCAGCGTGTGGTCAGCTAGTGACCTTCTGCATACATTATGGACAAATAAGGAACAAAAGCACGTCAAGTGATCGACAAACATGTGAAATTTTTAGTGGAAACTGTCTGGAATATTTTAGCATAAATAATTACAAATGTTTTTGTGTCGTTCCTCGGTGCCTAATTGGTGTCCGAATTCTTTTCTTCTGAATTGTTTGATGCCCGATGAGGAGGGGCAGGTGGAGGAGGAGGAGACCACGAGGTAGTTAAACTCAGAAGAAGCCATGAGGTGTTGCAAAAAATTGTGAACAACCTTCAGTTTGTGTGCTCGAATTGGATCAACTTGCATCTCACGTAAGCGTTTGAAGAGTTTTCACGTGTTACCAATCCCCCCTCCGCCGTGTGTGCGTGTGTGTGTTCGTGTACATTGCTTTCGGGCATTTTCGGTCTTTACAAATCCGAATCCAAGTCAACATTTGCCAACGACAACTGAAGAGCCACAGCAAACGGTCACTGGGAAGTGGATGGGGTTAAGAGACTTGAGAGATATTTGTCGATGGCCCTCGTCTCTCATTAGCTAGAGGTTGCGATTTAAGATTATCAAATAAATTGCACATTTTTCAACTGATTGTGTGCTGAGGAGGGGAGAGGAACTGGCCAGACGGTGACCAGAAGTACGGGAGTAGCCAGACAAACTGAGGAACTGGCCAGACGATGACCAGAAGTACGGGAGTAGCCAGACAAACTGAGGAACTGGCCAGACGACGACCACAAGTGCTAATCTGCTCTCAGCCTGTGAGACAACGCAACAGAGGACGTCCACGTACAAGGTGGGGCACACAAGTCGAGGGGGACCTCGACCGGCTTGGTGTGCGAAACTGGAGACAGCTGGCTGGAGAGGCATGTTGAGTGGGGCCTGAAGAAGAAGGAAGTGCCATGTGCATCCTGATGTCAGCAACGATCCCTGTAAATGCTCACGTCACGTTTGACCTCAGGGTTTGTAGTTCCAGGCAGACTTAGGCAAGAAGTCTTAGGTTGTCTTAACATCAGTCTAGTCTGTGGCCACGCCTAAACGGAGGACAGAAAGCAGATCAGACCAGACTCACGCCCAGAACATGCGAGCCAGGGTATGACACCAGGATCCTTCTAGAAGATTTCAACGCCAAACTGGACTGGGAAGACACATTTGCTAGAGTCACCGGAAGACACAACCTGCATGAGAACACGTCTGAAAACACACTCAAGCTGGTGGACTTTGGGACGAAGCGAAGGCAGAAAATCGTTCTAGTGCTGGTGAAGTTTTCCAAGTCCACCTCGGACTGTAGCGCCACACAAAGAAGGAGAAGTTGTCCATGTCCATCCGACAGAGAGAAAGTCTCATCAAGGATGGAAGGGGGTCCTCAGACGTTCAGGATTTATCAAATATCCACTTCTTTACTGTCTTGAGTGAACTAGACAACGTCAGCATCAATCAACTCAGAAGATTCGTGGCAAGCCCCAATTGGTTTGTTGGATTGTCAGTACTTCGTTTCCTTCCCTCAACATTCAGCTGGGGGTCCCCTGATCAATTAACCGTCTTTGATTGATGATTGATCTCATGACGAACGAGGTCAGACACTCGATGTCCGAAGCAGATGACGAAGTCCTTGGTCTTGGGCTGCGTTCAGTCTTTGGTTTGATGGCATTTGAAGAAGATTCAACCACGAACTGTATGGGCTACATAGCGACAGTCTACGAATCCAACGCCACGTGATGTCTGGGCCATGGACAATTTTGGTTCCGTCCCCTGGAGAATCAAGAGGAGGCGACATTTAGAGCGCATGGACAAAACGGAGGTTCCTTCTACGGATCCAACGCCACGTGATGACTGAGCGACATTGAGCGCATGGGCAATTTTGGCTCCGTCCTGGAGAATCTTCGAAGCAGTGGAAGAATACAACAGAGGGCGACATTTAGAGCGCATGGACAATTTCCGTTCCGCCTACGGATCCAACGCCACGTGATGACAGGGTCACGTTGAACGCAATTTGACTCCCTCCTGGAGAATCTTCGAAGCAGTGGCACAACGCAACAGAGGGCGACATTTAGAACGCATGGAGAGTCTCCGTTCCTTTTACGAATCCAACGCCACGTGATGACTGGGCCACATTGAGCGCATGGGCGTTTTTGGCTCCGTCCGGGAGAATCATCGAACCAGCGGGACGCTGCAACATTTAGAGCGCATGGACAACTTGACTCCGGTCCGGAAAATCTTCAACAGAGGACGTCTACGTCAAAGGTGTTGCACCCAAGTGGGTGAACCTCAACCAACATAGCGTGCGCATCTGGACACATCTATCAAAGGCCCGTGCCAGCTGGAAAGGCTTGAGTTTGAGGATGTACATCTGAAGACATCTATCAAAGGCTCTTGCCAGCTGAGCTTGAGCGTGCACATCTGAAGACATCTATCAAAGCATCGCGCCAATTGGAGAGTCTTGACCGTGGGCATCTGTAGACAAAGCAATCAAAAAGAATCGTTAATAATGCAAAATTAAAATATGTGGCTATCACCTCCATTGCTCCACAGCATCGATTGGCAATTTCTCCACGAACCACTTGCAAAGTGTCACCCTCTCTCTTCGATAAGCCTTTGCGAACAAATGTATCACGTAACACGTTGATTTTCACTTCACACCTGGCCGCTATCGAGGCACACATCTGCGTCTTCTGTTTGTTCGGTGGGGCTTTGAAAGCGTGCGCTTTTATCTCCACCTTTTCAGTTTCCGCAGTTTTGCACTTTTCGATGAATTTTTTCACTTTATTGTGTTTTTTTTTTTATCTTGCACGCCCCGACTTGATCTGGACTTGGAACTTATCGCGTGTGAACAGAGCACAGAGCTGGCGCTGGTTGCGTTTCGAATTCCCCCAAAACAATTGTTTTTCTTTCTGATCAATGGCGTGGAATTTAAATTTTGACATGACGCACGATGTTTATTGAAACGCCACGCGATGTGGTCTTCGCAACGCATGTCAACTCGTCTTTTTTGACATTCGCTGGAGGCAGGTGCAGGCAAACGGGGGCAAATATTTATTCACATTTCAGGACTCATTGGAGGGCAAATCAATGCAAAAATACATGTCAGTTGTGGCGTTGGAGTCGGAGGGGAACTTGGATTTTTCCTGGAGTACTAGGCGCCCAGAAATTGTAGCAGGTATATTTTTGCCAATGTGCACACTATGACATTGAATATCTCGGGAACGGGGGGACGTAGCGAAAAAGTAATGATGAGGGATTGTAGGTAATGACTTCGTGCAGAGTGAGGAATCGAAAATCTCCTGATTTGTGTTAAATTTCCGGTAAAATACCGTTCGTTTTTGGAAAATTTGCAATATCTCAAATACGGTGCGTCTGGCGTCGATCTACTTCTTAGTAGCTTCGATGCACACGTTCAATACGAACATTTTGAGCCATCATTTATGGCCCTAGGTCAAATACTTTCCGAGCTATAGCCAAAAAATGGCGTCAAAAAGAGGTTATGCACTATTTCGTCTTCGTCCTTTTTTCAACTTTTTGACCATATCCTTCACCCAAAATCGTTCAAACTTCAGATTATCCATTTCTAGCACCAACCACACCATCTCTGTCGAAAAAACCAAAGAATTTCATTCAAATTTCGATTTTCAAAAAATTGACACAAATTCAGCGGAAAAGTCGACCACGAAGTTTCACAATTGACTGCATTTTTTTGGTGAAAACGTGACATTTTTTGGATTTTCAAAAATTTGTCCAATTTTGATGCGAAAATGGGTAGAGATGGTAGGGTGGAGGATGTTCGAAGGAGATATCATGAATTTGGAAGGATTCAGTGCGAAAGGATCCTGCAGGACACAAAAAAGGACATCACCGGTCATACATATATGTTTCGCCGGCATCCTTTTCAGACATCCTAGCGGTGTTCAATACGAACATTTTGAGCCAAAATTTGTATCCGTAGGCCCAATAGTTTCCGAGCTATAGTCAAATGAATGACATCAGAACGGACGAAAAAAAGCGGTTAATTTTTCAAAAAATCCGCCATATCTCAAAAACGGTGCGAATAACGGGATTTTCTATGATAATTTCAAAGATGCACGCTCTTATGACGCAACTTTTAAGGCCAAACTCATGGCCCTAGCTGCAATAGAAACAGACTTATGGCCAAGAATAGGGGGGTGTGTTCAGCGAAAAAAAAAACTTTTGTTTGCAAAATGTGTCGTAACTAAAAAATGGTACGTCTGACGACTATTTTCCTCTCGTTGACTTCAGGCGTTCAATGCGAACATTTTGAGCCTTAATTTGTGGCCCAGATCAAACACTTTTCGAGCTAAAGCCAAAAAATGGCGCCAGGCGGAGGTAATGCACTTTTTTGTCTCAAGGATTTTTTTTTCAACTTTTTGCGAGGTGGACTTATTTCCCATGCGAGGTGGGAACTAAGTCCACTTTTTGCGAGGTGGACTTATTTCCCATGTGAGGTGGGAACTAAGTCCACTTTTTGACTTTGAATACTGGAGGAGGAGGACCTGCTGAGCCCTGCTGGCCCAACAGACTTCCTCTACATTGACATTTTGAGCCCTTATTTGTGGCTCTAGGCCTCATAGTTTCCGAGCTAGGAATCTTCGTCGTGTGAGTACAACTCGCAGTTCCCCCGGGTTAATTTGGGGTATTCTCAGCCGATTTCAACGAAAGATTTTCGAATTTTGAAGACCTGTTCGATTTTGGAACCCACTAGTCTAGTAGCAGATTTATGACTCCCACACCAAAGGCTACAGGCAATATCTCAAAGCGAGGTTAAACTGCGAAAAACCTGTCTGTCACCTACGACGGTGACAATCTCCAACCACCAGTTTTTACGGCAGTCGATACGTTTTAAATAAAGGCAAACTATAAACAAACACACGTCATCACATGATGACAGTTTAAGGCATAAGACAACAAAAAATTAGCGGTAATTTGAATCGAACATTAAATTTTGTAATTGCCTGATGACTTGCTAACTTCGTTGCTCTGACTCAGTCTAAAACTGATGACTGACCGCATCAGGGCAGCACGCATTGACCGTTAATTAAAATAATTTGAACTTTTCACTTACTTCTGAGTAGTTCGATTGACGATTATTCGCACTCGATGTTGACTTCTGAAACGAAAGGAAAACAACTTTAAATGCGTTTCGAAGCCAATATATTCAAAGGCGCAAATAACTACACAACTCGGATGAATAATTAATAAAAAAAAAAAAAAACCAATAAATTGCAACCACGTTCGCACATTGACTGCAGTCATTGCCACACATGTCACATAATCGCGCAGCGGGCCCCAATGGAAGTGTGTGCTTGCGTCGAGGTGGTAGACTTCGTATGCAGCCGTGTACTTGCGCGGCTGCCGTAAAAGCCGTTGGCTCTGAAGGGCACATTATTATCAAGTTTTTGAGTTGAACTTGAAGTTGAGTAAGAAGTTTGGTTATGTAATGATCACACTTATGGTGGTGTGCTATACGAGTTTGTAGCCCACTTGAAAACATCTGTGCGCCAAGCGACAGGCGACGATGATAACAGAGATGAGTAATTAATTAGCGTTCGCTTCACATTGACGTGCGCCCTAGATGTTTGTTATGTGAGCTGCTGATGGATCCACGTGTTGTATGACTTTCACTATTCACCAGCGCACAATGCACAGCGGTACATTTACTTTCTTTCGTATTGTATGAGCGACTTTCATATAAACGTCTTGAATTTGACGCATCAGTGAGCAGCACGCTGGGGGAACACACAACTCTCGCGATATTGTGTGTGCAGTGGAGAATATTAAAATGAGAATTGCTTTATGCTTCACATTTGCTTATTGATCTTTGAATTCTTCGGATATACAGTGATGTTCAAAAAATTGGGTTTTCTGTCAAATATCAACCTATTTTTGGCTATAAGTCGGGTTCTACTGCAGCTAGAGCCATGAATTTTGGCTTAAAAGTTGCGCCATCCGGTCGTGAATGTTTGGAAAAAAGACTTGAGCAAAAGCCAAATTGCGATCCGACGCACCGTTTTCGAGATATGGCGCATTTTCCATAAAACGAACGGTATTTTCACAGAAATTCAACACAAATCAAGCGATTTACGATTCCTTCCTGGACATGTCTTGAAGACGAAGTCATTACCTACAATCCCTCATCATTACTTTTTTGCTGCCACCTCCCCTTCTCGAAAAAAACGCACCGTTTTCGAGATATGGCGCATTTTCCATAAAACGAACCGTATTTTCCCAGAAATTCGACACAAATCAGGGGATTTGCGATTCCTTACTGGGTGTGTCTTGAAGACAAAGTCATTACTTACAATCCTTCATCTTTACTTTCTTGCTGCCACCTCCCCTTCTCGAAAAAAACCCACCGTTTTCGAGATATGGCGCATTTTCCATAAAACGAACCGTATTTTCCCAGAAATTCAACACAAATCAGGGGATTTGCGATTCCTTACTGGGAGTGGGTTAAAGAGGAAGTAATTACCTACAATCCCTCATCCTTACTTTTTCCCTCCATCCCTCCATCCCGAAGATATTCAAAATCAAAGTGTGCACCTTGTCAGAAATACATGCAACTGCTACAATTTCATCAATCGATCCAATGGCCACCCGCCGCTTCCCCGCTACAGTAAAAGAACGTGAATAACTGTATATGCCATGGGTTAAAAGCGAACCGAGACACATATGCATGTGCATTCTCATAGGAAATGCATAATGATGAAATTTCTCTTCAGCCTCAGCAACAGATAGCCTCTGTTCATCTCTCTTTCTCTCTCACTCCGTCGCATTCTCTCCATTTCCCTTCCAGACTACAAAATGATAATCGATGAGAAACCTTTTCCATGCTCAAATGAAAGAAATTCCTCCTCAATGCACCTGGTTGACATTTAGCTCTGCATTGATGACACTCAGCTGCTGAACATGCCCTCAAATGAACACTGTTACTTAAGTAGTTTTCTTTGAATACACATTTTCAGCGTCGTATCCAATGAATGTATGCAAATCATTATCCATCGCTGAAGAGGGACCAGGACTTTAGGAAGAACAATTTAATACAAGTGCGTTCGCAAAACAAACACATGTCAGAATAAATGTCCATAAATAATGACTGGCTAATGCGAGGCAAATAAAATTAAATTATCCATCGTTAGCACACCGGCTGATTGAGGGGAAAATTTGATATGCGTTACGCATAAGTTCAGTCATTCTTTTGTTGATAAAACCCTGTGTGGAGTACTTCCGTTTGGTTTTAAAAATAACACTCAAACGTTCTTTATGTTGAAGTATTTCGGCGGTAAAACAAGCCACACACACACACAATCACTCTGAGAGATAAGAGAGCAGAAAAAATTGTTTCTAATTTTTTGTTACTTTACTTTTGCGCTCGTCCTTCCTTCTCATTAAGCACTGAACACTGATAGGGACACAACAAAAATCTTGTCTGTCATTAAGGTGGCAGACGAATGACGACGAACCATTAGTTAATCGATGTCAAGCAATTTCAGACTTTAACGGTGACTCACGTTTTTTTTGCTGGAACAGGTTTTTTGTTTTTTCTTTTAAATGTCTTACAAGTTGTTCGTGTGTATCGATTGGTTATGGACGTGGTTTTAGACAGATTTGGTTGACAAGTGATTGTTGTGGCGTAGTTCTTGAACTTGAAACTGGATTAGGTAGGTTCTATTCAAGTTTCCGGAGGTTCTCCGTCTCACTAACCACAAATAAACTTCACGGTCTCACCTCATGAAATAACCGTTGCTGAAATTATGCAAAAATTATGTCATCATTTGACAGCTGTCAAATTTCATTAGTTCTCCCCCACGCTTCTGAAAGTGATACTTTGGCATTTCTACAGTTTTGTGCAAAAATCTAAACAAACTCGCATTGAGAACACCGTTAAGCAAGAGAAGATCGAACGCGTCTCACGTCTTGAATGACATTCAAACAACAACAGGAACATGATTTTAATTAGCTTGCTTGTGACGTTTGTTGATTCAACACTCGATCAACACTCGCTGTCAACAGGTATTACTGGAAATTTTTTGAGAGACAAGTTTACGATAAGTATGACAATTTAAGAAACAAGAATCTTGTAGATTTGTCTACGAAGGGGTAGAGTACTTCAAACTCAATAAATTTTCATTTAGTCGAGCTAAGCGTCTCGAATATTCAACGGACAACCATAATGGTCGAACAAAAAATTAAGCTTATGTCATAACTAAACGAAAAATGAACCAGAAGCATCGGTGCGAAGCATCGTAACCAGAAATATCCAGAAACTTCAGGGGAATTCAGCTGTCAAAACTCACAGAGCGAATTATTTCGAAGCTTAAGGGGCATTCAGCTGTCAATTGACATTTGCATTCGTAGAAAGTGATTCATATGTCGCTCCCGCGTAGATAGACAAAAGTGAACGAACTTAACGAAACTGTACGAAGCAGTTACTATGGTCACAGCGTATCATTTTTGAGTATTCGCTCTGCGTCAATTCCTTCCCGCGTAAGTAGGCAAAACTGAACGAATTTAACGAAACTCAACGAACTTAACGAAACTGAACGCAGGAGTTGCTATGGTCACAGAGTATCATTTTTGCGTATTCGCTTTGAGTCAATTCGTTCCCGTGTAAATAGGCAAAAGTGAACGAATTTAGCGAAACTGAACGAACTTAACGAAACTGAACGAAGCAGTTGCTATGGTCACAGCGTATCATTTTTGCGTATTCGCTCTGATTCAATTCATTACTGTGTATGTAGGCAAAACTGAACGAACTTAATGAAACTCAACGAAACTGAGCGAAGCGGTTAGTATGGTCACATTGTATCATTTTGGGTACTCGTTTGATTGATGACGCTTAAGTTAGCTAGACCGTATGGACAACACTGATCCAGTCCGATGAGCCTTCTACTCCACACCCGTGTTGAAACAGAGGACGCCCACGAATCTGATGACGGCTACACAAGTGTAGCATGAACTCAGCCAACTTGGTCGTGCGTCATTGAAAGCAACTGGCTTCAGACCGTGCCAGCTGGTAAGTCCATCCCGGACTGTATCGCCATCAGAAGAAGAAGCTCATTCTCAATTAACCGAGGTTACAAAGTGTAATTTCCAACAAACCCTTTTTCTGTTTCGATTTCATGTGAAAAACGTCACTCACGTTCCATTCCCTCGCGTATATTAAATCAATTATTCAACGCTCATACGTCTCAGTCGTCTCACTCGAGAGCTTTCGCATTCAAGAACTTCGTCTACCACACCCGGAGTCATTGTCACCATAATTACCCTTCTCACGTGAATGTGCGGTGAAGGGAGGAATGTGGACGGGGGCAAAAATTAATTGAAATCAAATCCCCCCCCTCACCCTCCACCACAAGACATTATCTGCTTATGGCAATCACTTAGCAAAACATGAAGATTCGTTGAGATCCAATTCAGATAGTGAATGGACAACGGTACATCTAAACAGAAGTGTGCCATTAGCCATAAGCAGAGAGTGTGTCTATCGCACCCGGTGGCTGGGCAAATTGGGTGAAAATGATCCATTTGCTCCCATGAATGGTCAGACTTTGGTGATTTAATTAGCGACAGCAGAGTTCAATGTTTTCAAACAAAAAGACGATGAAAAAGTACAAAAAATTTGGTTTTTGAATCAAAAATCTTCATATTTTTGGCTATAAGTCGGGTTCTATTGCAGATAGAGCCATGAATTTGGGCTTAAAAGTTGTGTCATTCGGTCGTGCACATTTGGAAAAAAAAAAAAATCTTGAGCAAAAAGCAAATTGCGATCCGACGCACCGTTTTCGAGATATGGCGCATTTTCCATAAAACGAACGGTATTTTCACAGAAATTCAACACAAATCGGGCGGTTTTCAATTCCTTACTGGATGTGTCTTGAAGACGAAGTCATTACCTACAATCCCTCATCATTACTTTTTCGCTACGTCCCTTAGTTCCCGAGATATTCAAAGTCAATTTTCAGTACTCAGACCCTTGAAACAAAAGTTGATTTTTCCGACAAACACCTCCCGATTTTCGACTATAACTCAGTCTCTATTGCAGCTAGAGTCATAAATTTGGTATCAAAAGATGCGTCATAAAAACGCGCATCTTGTGACTTATGAAGAAAATTTCCGTTAGGCGCACCGTTTTCGAGATATGGGACATTTTTTTTTAAAAATTACCTGTTTTTTCGTCCTTTCTGATGCAATTCATTTGGCTATAACTCGGAAACTATTAGGCCTACGGACACAATTTATGGCTCAAAATGTTCGTATTGAACACCGCTAGGATGTCTGAAATGGATTCAGCAGTATTTTGAAAATCGAAAAAATTTCACGTTTTCATTGAAAAAATGCAGTCGATTGTGAAACTTCGTGGTCGACTTTTCCGCTGAATTTGTGCCGATTTTTTGAAATTCCAAATTTGAATGAAATCCTTTGGTTTTTTTGGCAGAGATGGTGTGGTTGGTGTTAGAAAGGAATAATCTGAAGTTTGAACGATTTTGGTTGAAGGATATGGTCAAAAAGTTGAAAAAAGGACGAAGGCGAAAAAGTACAGAAACTGCTCCCGATGACTTATTTTGGCTATAACTCGGAAACTATTGGACGTAGGTTCATAATTGTGGATTTAAAATCTTCGTAATGAATGTATGCATCGAAAATAATAAAGGGCAAATCGACGCCAGACGCACCGTTTTTGAGATATTGCGCATTTTTCAAAATAAATTGATTTTTTCATCATTTCTGGTGGTTGTAGCTGGGCTTTTAGATTGAGGGCCACAAAAGTCAGCTCAAAAGGAACAAACCATTAGATCTATGGCTCAAAACGTCTGTATTGAATGCCTGCATTGAGGCATAGAAGTTGACAGAAAGAAAATCGACGCCGTTTCGGAGATATTGCGCACTTTTCGAAATTAAATGCCTTTTTTTGTCCTTTCTCTTATGATTTCTTGGCTATATCTCGGAGACTGTTTGACCTAGGGCCAGAAATAAGGGCTCAAAATGTTCACATTGAACGCCTGCATAAAAAACAGCGGAGAGTAGTTGATACAACACGCATCCTTTTCGAGATATGGCGCATTTTTGAAAAAAAAAAAAAAAAAAATAGGTTTTTCGGTCAAACACCCCCCTATTCTTGCCTATAAGTCGGGTTCTATTGAAGCTAGAGCCGTGAATATTGGCTTAAAAGTTGCGCCATTCGGTCGTGAACAAAAGCCAAATATCCGTCCGACGCAATGTTTTCGAAATATGGCACATTTTCCAATATCAAACGGGATTTTCCCAGAAATTCGACACAAATCAGGGATTTGGCGATTCCTTACTGGATGTGTCTTGAAAACGAAGTCATTACCTACAATCCCCCATCATTACTTTTTTCCTATGTCCCTCCGTTCTTGAGATATTCAAAGTCAAAGTATGCATTCAGAGCCGCCCAAAAAGAGGTGGTTTTTCCATCAACTTTTGGCTATAAGTCGAGTTTTATTGCAGCTAGAGCTATGAATTTGGGCTTAAAAGTTGCGCAAGAGAAACGCGCATCTCTCTGTGTCCAATGCGAATTTTTTTAGGCCGCTTTTGTGTCCGCTGGTCCAACAGTTTCCGAGCGTAGAAATCGATGCAATTACCCACCACACAGCAGACCACAACCGACTGATTGATACGATGTAACCACTGACCACAAGATGATGTCACCAAATGGTCACAGTCTTTCCTTATGGGATGCAAATCTAAAACTCATTAAAAGTGATACCTTATCTTCCCTAGGCGGACGACTCCAGCCACAATAAACCATAAAAATGCTTATATAACTAATTAACATTTTTCTCTTTCGTTCGTGGCCGAGTGACACCTAAACAGAACCGGATTCGGGCATTTAACAGTATCTTTCATTGATATTCCTCCATGCAGCGCATAAGATTTAGGCTAATGCGAGCGTTTAATCGAAATCTGATCGGGCATCCGTGACATTGCGTCATCTGCCGTCACAAAATGTGATCCAATAAAACTTGTTGACTATTTTTTTTTTTATTTTCTTCTCCTCTCCGTCTCGCACCCTGCTTCTGCCCCAGTCTGGCTGAGGCTGTCTGTTTGTCTGTTTCCGTGTGTTTTTTTTTTCTAAATTCTTGGAAGAAGAATCGTCTCGAAAACGTGGTTGAAATTAAAACGCAGTTAACTTGAGTGACGAGGTGAATTTTAAATTGCACTTGTTTGCAATTGATTTTCGGTCCGGGTTCGAATTTCTTTGTTCAACAAGGTCTTTGCGATGGGAAATTGTGGAGTGTTCAGTTTTCAAGTTCGTTTTTAGTGGATCTTTGCAGTCTTTTGGTGCCTCTCGGAGATCTGTGGTCATTCTGTGAATGCTCTGACTGAAGTCGAAGTCAATGTTCGAAAATTTTAATCATTTAATGTTCGATTTTTCGACTTTGGCCAGAATCTGTGCCAGGAAAGGATTGTAGTTGAATCTTCACGGACGGCTCCAAGGCCAATGGAGGATCTGACGCTGGCGCCTTCGTGCAGGGCAACAGCATTAGACTGCGTCGGTTTTTCAAGCAGAAACCTATGCGATCCCATTGGCCACGGACTATATCGTTCCACTTGTTGGAAGAGGCGAAGTATTTCTTTTGTCTCTACCCACAGCCACTTCCAGGATAGCTCTGGAATGGAAATCTTCTCTGAATTTGATCAGTCTAAATCTGCTAAGACTTATCTGGGACCCGGGGCACGAGAAATGAGATCGCCGATGAACTTGCTGGGACCTGGTTCAGGTCCTGGGACTGCCTACGTCCTTCGTTAGGGCTTCCATCGATGGTGGGACTGGATGTAGACAGACGTACGCAAGAATTCCTCGACATTCTTGTTATCTCTTGACAGAAAAGACTGCCGCACCACGCCTTCGCGATGAAACCCTCTGCGATGTCTGTGAAGAAGACGACGACACTGCAGAGCACTTCCTCTGCTACTGTCCCGCCTTTGCTCGGATCAGGTGGCTGTTATTCGATGCTGATGAGATGAGAGCTGATGAGGTGAGAGCTGATGATATAGGCTCCGCATCACAGAAACGCCTCCTCCAAAAGACCAAAGAATTCCAGCAAAAGTATGTACAATGGACCAGTTTTTGAGTCTGAGTGCTCCAGTGGAGTGATGTTCAATTTTTATCCTCGAGTCTCCCACTCACTGTTCACACAGTCGTCCGTTTCATCTCCATCCAGCCAGACAAGGTAGACAGCTGAGAAGGAGCCCTTGCGACTGATGTCGTGGCTCACTTAGACCAGCAGTTGGGTCCATTGTGCCCTGGATATGGGGTGTACCACATTTCCACCGATGATTAGAGCCACCCAGATTGTTGTGGCGCTTCAGCTCTACTTTGTCCAGATCCTCTAACTCGTCGACAGTCCATTGTTTGCAGTCTCCTTTCCCGTAGAGCTGGACAATCGCAGAGCAGGTGGCGGATGGATTCTATTTCCTCCTCGTCCTTGCAACGTCGACCTTAAATATCTCGGGAACGGGGGGGACGTAGCGAAAAAGTAATGATGAGGAATTTTAGGTAATGACCTCGTCTTCAAGACACACCCAGGAAGGAATCGCAAATCGGCTGATTTTCGTCGAATTTCTGTGAAAATATCGTTCGTTTTTGGAAAAAGCGCCTTATCTCGAAAACGGTGCGTCGGACGGTGATTTGGCTTTTGGTTAAGTCTTTTTTCCAAACATGCACGACCAGATGGCGCAACTTTTAAGCCAAAATTCATGGCGCTAGGTGCAATAGAACCCGACTTATGGCCAGAAATAGAGAGATGTTTGACGAAAAAGCAATTTATTTGCAAGGGTCTGAGTACTTGACTTTGAATATCTCAGGAACGGAGGGACGAAGGGAAAAAGTGATGATGAGGAATTGTAGGTAATGACTTCGTCCTCAAGACACACCCATCAAGGAATCAAAAATCGGCTGATTGGTGTCGAATTTCTGGGAAAATACGTTTCGTTTTTTGAAAAAGCGCCATATCTCGAAAACGGTGCGTCGGACGGCGATTTGGTTTCTAGTTAAGCTTCTTTCCCAAACATGCACTAGCGGATGGCGCAACTTTTAAGCCGAAATTCATGGCTCTAGGTGCTATAGAACCCGACTTATGGGCAAGAATAGGGAGGTGTTTGACTGAAAAATCAACGTTTTTTTTTCAAAAAGGCGTCACCTGGCGTCAGTTAGTTTCTTTTGCTTTAAATGCACTCAGACTAAATGTTGACATGAGGTAGAGCTGGAGACTCGTCTAGCTCTGAGCTCTCCTTTGCCAGCACGTCCGCTCGTTCGTTTCCGTGAACTTCTGTGTGTCCCGGTACCCAGCAGAGTGTCACCGAGATTTCGTTGATGTCCTGTCTCCATAGCTTGACTATTTTGGACTTCACAATATCCGACGCTATGGCTCTTAACGCCGCTTGGCTGTTGGAACTTATAGTGATCGTTTTTCCCGTCGAACTAAGCTCTTTAAGCGTAAGTGCCGCTTCATTTAGTGCTTCCATCTTCCAAGTGGAGAGGAACCTCAACTAAGTGGAGGGGGACCACAAGCAAGCGGAGAGGGACCTCAAACAAGCGAAGATGGACCTCTACTAAATGGAGAGGGACCTCAAACGAGCGAAGACGGACCTCAACTAAGTGGAGAGGGACCTCAATCAAATTGGTGTGCGCCACCTTAGAGACGTGGATGTCCTCTGTTGCGTTGTTCCACAGTTTCAGAGTCCAAGACAGGGTTAGGTAAACATCAAAAGCTAGCGACAACCCAGCTCCACCTCGGACTGTAGCGCCCTAAGACGAAGAAGAAGAATTGGCGACAGCGAGGCTTGTTGCCTGAGACCCAGGTCTACCCCGGAAGAAGAACTACCTCCTTCCGAGAGAGAAAATTTGTAAAACCCATCTTTCATCTCGCTCAACCACTGAAACTGGAAACATCAACGGAAAACAATTCAAATTTCCGGTCAGATTCTTGGGCGATGATGAAGCCATGCTCATGTCAATCTTGTTTGCAAGATCTTCTGCATGCACACACACACACACACACACCAACCGAAGGCGCACCTGTCATCGACGTTGAAACGTGTCCTCCTTTCCCGATCGATGGAGTGACTCGTAACTCCTTGCGCTCAACAGAAGCATATGCTCATCAGCTGCAGCAGGAAACAAACCGACGTTCGAATCACTTGTTGCCTCTGAAAAGCCTAGCTTAAGAAAAAATCAACTTCCTCTCCCTCTCTCTCTCGCCTCTCTGTGGCCTAAAATCTCACACAAATTAAAACAAATAAACAAACAAAAGCAACCAAAAAAAAAAAAACGTTGATCGACATACCAATTGGATTCCTCCACTTCGAGCAGGTTCAGTTCGGGTTTCGCGTAAGTTTGTTAATTAAGAACTATACTGCGCGCTGTGACTTCCTCCTCTGGTCCCACCAGATACACTTATTAAGCTGGCCAACCTTCAATGCATGTACCAATTGCCACAAAATGGATTTTTCTTTTTCATTTTACTTCAAATTTTTCGCACTAATTCGGGATATTTTGGACTTAACCATATCGCACGGCACACAAGGGACGCAAACGATGACCCAAAGCACACACAAGGCGTTCCATCAACTCAGTGAGAACTACATAACTGCGCCAGCAGCACAAAACAGGAGGAACCAAAAAAAAAAAAAATCACACACCGTCCTCCTTTGACAGGATTATTCACTGTTTTCCTCTTCAAAAAAAAAAAAAAAAAAAAAAAAAAAACAAACATGAAAACAACAAGACACACAACAACAACGACAATAATTCGGATCCCCTGCGGATGACTGCGGTTTATATTCGCTTGACAACGTTGAAGGAAGGAAGGGAAATCAAATTGAAAGAAAAATCAACGAAAAAAAACGAAAAAAAAATAAACTAAAACGGATTTAATAAAATTTAGCGCGTCCTTTCCAAACGCCCATCGACAACAGCAGACACATTCGGGCGACTTCTCAACAAACCGAGAACAGAGGACAAACTGAAAAAAAACCCCACTACACAATACAAAAATACATTTCGCATGAGGAGAGAAAATTGAACAGAAAAAAAAAAAAAAAACTGAAATAAAACTCGTGAAACAAGAAACGTTGACGACGAGAAGAGTGTGTGGACGAGAAAGAAATCATTATGATTGCATCAAGGGGGTGAGGGCGAAGGGGGGGAGAAGTTGAAAGATAGATTGTGTGTTCGTGTGTGTGTGTGCATTGTGTTTCCCTTTTAAGAATTGCACGCGGAAGAAAGAGAAACCCAAACGAGCATCTCACCGGGAATATAGTTCAGCTCACGCACTTGACGGAGATGTTGTTTGTTAAGGAAGAAATTCGCTGGGATAAAGTGAAATGGCATGCGATGAACTATATTTACTTTTTGCTCTTTGATATGACCTTCGGGGAGATTAGTTTTCAGACTCAGCGAACTATGTGCAGTCCCCCTTGTGAGACTTGCTTGGAAAAACTCGAGATGAAACGGGGCCAGACAAAAAAAACTGGTTTAAAACGAAGTGCTGGGGAGGACTTTGTGACGTTTTAAGGATGACAAGATGTCAAAAGTCAGTGCAGACTTCATCGAATTTTTTTCTGTCTTTTTTTTTCGAAATCGATTGAAATTGGGAAAAACGATGAAATTTCGGTCGTAGAATAAGGATTTTGTTCAATTTTTGAGGACTATTCATTTCACGCGAAATCAAAGTGGAAATAAACTCTTGTCCTGGCCACAGACAAGGCGGGAAAAATCAAATTTTCGAATTTCGAACATGAAATTATGAAATCAGTTAATTCTTCTTCTTCTTAGGGCGCTGCATTTCGAGGTGGATCTGGGCCTCACCCAGTTCATTCTCCTGGACTTCCCATCCCAGTTAATTGAGCCCGAAAGATGGAAAATAGTCAATTTTTCGAATTTCGAAGGTGAACATTTAACAAATTTGAATATTTCTAAAATCAGTTATTTCTTCTTGTTCTTCGTCTTAAGGCGCTGCAGGGGGACCTGGGCCTCACCCAGTTCATTTTCCTGGACTTCCCATCCCATTCACTTGAGCCCAAAAGACGAAAAATAGTCAAATTTTCGAATTTCGAACATGAAATTTTGACAATTTCGAATATCTTAACAACTAGTTGGTTCCCTTGAATTTAAAGTCCCATTTAATTGGGCCCGAAATGTGGTGCCTTTGCAGCGCCAAAACCAAAAATCAACCATACAGTTGAGTCCCTCTAAGTCGAACTTTCACGAGAGATCGAAATTAGTTGGATTTAGAGGGAGTTTTGAATGAAAAACTGAAGGGACTGCCAAAAAATGGCGCGAAAAATCAGAGTTAGACGGAAATTCGGCTTGGATGAGGTTCGGCTTGGAGAGACTCGACTGTATTCTATGGAAAACTGGAGGGAATGCAAAGAGAACGGGAAATTTGACCTAGAGGAGGTTCGATTAGGGCGAATTCGACTGTATTCTATGGAAAACTGAAGGGAATGTCAAAAGAAAGGGAAATTCGGCCTAGAGGAGGTTCGGTTTGGGGGGATTCGCCTGTATTCTATGGAAAACTGAAGGGAATGTCAAATGAAAGAGAAATTCGACTTAAAGGAGGTTCGATTTGGGGGGATTCGACTGTATTATATGGGAAACTGAAGGGAATGTAAAAATAAAGGGAAGACTTGGGGGGATTGAACTGCATTTGACTGATTTCTGGCCAAAACCTTCGAGTGAAAGTGAAAAAAACGTCAGATTTCGAACTTAAAATTTTATCAATTTTCGAATATTAAAATTATTCCTTCCACAGGGTTCCCTTTTGCATGCTTACAATTAAAAACGCCTTCCTTTGTGTCTCTTTCACAGGGTTTCCCTTAAATCCTTAAAATTCTTTAAAAAAATTCCATAAAAACGTCTAATTTCGAAGTTATAACCACCAAATGTCAAAATCGAAACTATCTGTCTTTCAGAAGCTTCATATAACAAAGGAATTACAAAATTTCTCTGTCCATCGACGTCACAAAACGTCCAAAACTCAAATCCAAATCCAAAACCAAAAAAAAAACCGTCACTCCTTTAAAAAATCAAAAAAAATTCATCGAAATAAAAATTTCCTCCCATCTGGCAACACATCCCAATTTCGAATTACAGTCAAATGTACAGTGAAACTGTTGTTGTCAAATGAAACGTCAAACATCTTACATTCTGCTTGTTGGAAAGTTGTTCTTCTCCACGAATTTTTATATTTTTCATACATTCCCTGTGAAATTGTGAAAAAATTCAGTGTTCCCTCAAGCACGTCATTATTCACCTTCAATCTCCACCATAAAACACGAAAAACAAGCTTGAACTTTCTCAGAATTTGGAAGAAATTTCATCCACGTCACACATTTCGACAATGAGGTAAATATCGTTTTTCTGATCGAATTCGATCAAAAATTGAAGTGATTTTTTGATATTTCAGTCAATCGAAGGTTACATTCAAAATAACTCTTACATCGGATCCAAAACTTCCCTTTAAAGTGTAAGTTTTCCTTGCATTTCTTGGTGTCCTCCATCCACTTCATTTTTTTTCTTCCAAAAAACGCAGGCTAAGTGTTCCAGAGATGACACCATTCACCGCTGTCTTAAAATTCGCTGCCGAAGAGTTCAAGGTACCAGCGGCAACAAGTGCAATTATTACAGACGATGGCATCGGCATTAGTCCGCAACAAACGGCAGGCAATGTGTTTTTGAAACACGGCGCGGAACTACGATTGATTCCCAGGGATCGTGTGGGATATTAAATTCGATTTTGTGTTTGAGTTCGTCCTTTTTTTTTGTATAAAATTCTTAGAATTTCATTTTTTTTTTATGTGAGATGCAGCGATGTGGTATTCACTTAGTGAATAAAAAGAAACAGTTTTTTTCTATTTCATGCTTGTCTTTCGTTCGTTATTTCGTCACAGAAAACTGCCGCTGATTTCTGATGCTTGAGGAGTGAGTGCATGTGCTCTTGTGGCCTTGATCAAATGCAAGATCCAGGGAAACTCCCCTGATCGGTGGAATCAATTGAAGGGAACCACGCGATCGCGACGACTTTTCAGCAAGCACCAGACAAAATTCACATCCAAATGGTATGGGACGTCTTTCCAACACCCTCAGCACATTAAATTTAAGACGAAACGTGGTGTCTTGTGTAAACTGATCTCAGAAACACGAAAATGCAGTTTCTTTTGCTCGGATACTCCTACTAGTCGAGCTATAAACAGCTAAATTCGCTTTAGAGTCCTTAATTTGAGTTTTCAGCGGGAATAAATCATTTTCTACGAAGTTTCCTTTGAAATTTGACTATTTTAGCGGGAATAAATCACATCTTCTGGAAATTTTTTGATATTTTCCGAATATTTTGTGCTTTTGACAGAAAAACAGACGAAACATTGAAATTGTTTACAAATTCAGAGCTCATTAGCACCTAGATGTATGCAATCGGACTGAAGATGAATGAGAACAAGGAAAACACCTAGAAGTAGGTGGTTGGTTGTAAGATTGGATATCGCTTTCTCCTCAAATTGCAACTCTGCGGAATGTGGCATGATCTTGGGCGTTTATCATGTTTTCATTCATCTTCAATATCATTGCATATATTTTGGTGCTGATCGTGATTATGAGCCTCGATGATATGTCGTGAGTCGTTGATGTTGGTTTGTGCACCCGATATGGATTGCGATCGTTAAAGAATTTGCCATAAGATGTCGTTTGAAACGAACTGTTGTATATTTTGCAAGAAATGCTTCGATCGATTCTTGGACAGGGAGCAATGATGACAGTGGCTCTGGGGATGGTGTCAATTGTGGTCATTTGACTCTTTCACTTGCACAACGTAATCCTGATGGGTGGTGTCGAAACTTGTTCACATGGTCACAACAGTGGTCGGAGGCCTTGACTGGCCAGCTTTTGTTTCATCAAAGACAACCGTTCATCCTGCCTGCCGACCTCCGACAGTCAATGGCCCAGACCAAACGGAATGGTCCTTGTCCCTGTCTTCATGCCTCGCAGAGTCTCTCCTCTATTACTGTCCCATTTCTTCATTCCTCTCCGTTTCCACTTCATTTCGCTTCGACTGCATCTCAGGTCTGCAAAAAAATATGTTTTTAAATTTGATTAAGCATCCACTGTAACAACAGTTTACTTACCAAAACCTAGGATTCAAAAGGAAGTCTTTCTCATCTTCATGTACCAATTCCATGTTCCAATTCCAAGGCCCTTTGCTTCCGTGTGTGTCCGTTTTTAATCAACATTCGTCATGATTTTGAAATCTCAGTCTTGAAGAAGAAAACACAAAGAAAATGCAAAAAAATGCAAAAAAAAATCGAAAAATACCCAAAAATGAGGGGAAATTTCCGAAAAAGAGAAAAAATTGAATTTTTTTTCGGAGGGGAGAGCGAGGGTATATAAGGGGGTGCTCGCAGTGGAGCAGAGCTCAGTCTGTGTTTGGTCGTCGAGGGGTTCACATCGGAGGTAAATATTTTTGGACAACCACCCACCACCCCCTCATACATATATGGTGCATATGGTGCATGTGGTGCAACATATGGTGCATGTGGTGCAACATATGGTGCATCTGGTGCAATGTGGTGCAACATGGTCCATATGGTGCAGGTGGTGCAACATGGTGAATGTGGTCCAACATAGTCCATCCGGGACAACATGGTACATCTGGGGCAACATGGTGCATGTGGTGAATGTGGTACAACATCGTACATCTGGGGCAACATAGTCCATCCGGAACAACATGGTCCATCCGGAACAACATGGTGCATGTGGTGAATGTGGTACAACATGGTACATCTGGGGCAACATGGTGCATGTGGTGAATGTGGTCCAACATCGTACATCTGGGGCAACATAGTCCATCCGGAACAACATGGTCCATCCAAGACAGCATGGTGCATGTGGTGAATGTGGTACAACATGGTACATCTGGGGCAACATGGTGCATGTGGTGAATGTGGTCCAACATCGTACATCTGGGGCAACATAGTCCATCCGAAACAACATGGTCCATCCGAAACAACATGGTCCATCCGGGACAACATGGTCCATCCGGGGCAACATGGTGCATGTGGTCCAACATCGTACATCTAGGGCAACATAGTCCATCCGGAACAACATGGTCCATCTAGGACAACATGGTGCATGTGGTGAATGTGGTCCAACATCGTACATCTGGGGCAACATAGTCCATCCGAAACAACATGGTCCATCCGGAACAACATGGTACATCTAGGGCAACATGGTGCATGTGGTGAATGTGGTGAATGTGGTCCAACATAGTACATCTGGGGCAACATAGTCCATCCGGAACAACATGGTCCATCCGGGACAACATGGTGCATGTGGTGAATGTGGTGAATGTGGTCCAACATAGTACATCTGGGGCAACATAGTCCATCCGGAACAACATGGTCCATCCGGAACAACATGGTCCATCCGGGACAACATGGTGCATGTGGTGCAGGTGGTACAACATCATGCATCTGGTTCAACATCATGCATGTGGTGCAACATGGGACATCTGAGGCAACATGGTCCATCCGGGACAACATGGTCCATCCGGGACAACATGGTGCATGTGGTGTAAGGTAAGGTAAGAACAAGTTGGTGTTTGAAAGAAAACCAAACTTTTTTTTTCAGAAATGCACCATATCTCGAAAACGGTGCATCTGGAACCGATTTCTTTTATAACAATTTTTATGCAGCTGTTCAATACGAACATTTGTAGGCCTTATCTGTTGCCCTAAGTCGAACAGTTTCCGAGATATAGCCAAAAAATGGCGCCAGGAGGAGGCTATGGACCTTCTCATCTCAAGGATTTTTTCAACTTTTTGACCACATCCTTTGACCAAACTCGTTCAAATTTTAAATTTATCATCAGCTATAGGATGTCTTTCGAAAAAGTCAAAGAGTTTTATAAAAATTTTGATTTTTAAAAAATCGACACAAATTCAGCGGAAAGTCGACCCGGAAGTTTCGCAATTGACTGCATTTTTCGGTGAAAACGTGACATTTTTCCGATTTTCAAAATTTTGCTGAATTTTCTTTTCAGACATCCTAGCGGTGTTCAATACGATCATTTTGAGCCCTCATTTGTTGTCCTAGGCCTAATAGTTTCCGAGATATAGCCAAAAGAGTGGCACCAAAAAAGACGAAAAAAGCAGTAAATTTTTAGAAAAATCCGCCATATCTCGAAAACGGTATGTCTGGTATGGATTTTCTTCTCAATCGCATTTGTGCAGGAGTTCAATACGAACATTTTGAGCCGAAATTTGTGGTTCTAGGCCGAATAGTTTCCGAGTTATAGCCGAGGAATTCCATCAGAAAAAAAGAAAAAATGCAGTTCAATTTGAAAAAAAATCGTCTTATCTCAAAAACGGTCAGACTGGCGTCGATATTTCCTCTCATTACTTTTATGCGGGTCCTAAATACGAACATTTTAAGCCCACACTTGTGTCCGTGGGTCTAATAGTTTTCGAGTTATAGCCAAGGAATGACATCAGAAAGTACGAGAAAAACAGCTAATTTGTTACAAAATGCACCATATCTCGAAAACGGTGCATCTGACCATGATTTTCTTCAATATTTTCAAAGATGCGCGTTTCTATGGCGCAACTTTTGAGCCCAAATTTATGGTCCTAGCTGCAATAGAAACCGACTTATAGCCAAGAATAGGCAGGTGTTTGATGGAAAACCCAACTTTCTTTTTTTTTTTGCAGGGGCCTGAATACTTAGTTCGCGTGAGACCTTTATAGCGGGTGTGGAGGACAAAACCAACGGTTGTCGTTGACCTTATATCTAAAGAGTGTCTTTTAATGAGGGGCGATGTAAGATTTAGACTTCAAAACGCTTTTGGGTCTAAAGAATGAGTTTTAAAAGTTCATCTCAAAAGCTTTAAAATAAAAAGGCAGCTAGACAGAAATAGAAATCGTTGACCTGGTATCTGAAGAGTGGGGTCTAGCGAAATGAAAGATCTGGACCCTTAAGTTTGGCTCTAAAGATTAAGCTTTCAATGTTTGCCTCAAAAGCTTTCAAATAAAAGGGCAGCTAGAAGGAACAAGACCTCAGTCTTAAGTCTGAGGCCGTGGATCTGATAGTTGAAGAGTGTAGTTCAATGAAGAGGAATGGAAAATCTGGACTCCAAAGGTTGGGTCTAAAGACTGAGGTTCTTCTTAAAAGCTTTCAAATAAAAAGACTGCTAGAAAGAATTAGATCTTGAATCTTCTGTGTTTAGTTTGAAGTCGTTGACCTGATATGTGGAGAGTGGAGTCTAGTGAAGGGGGATGTAAGATCTGGAGGCTAAGGTTTGGGTCTAAAGACAGAGCTTTTAGGGTTCGTCTTAAAAACTTTCAAATAAAAATGCACCTAGAAGGAAATAAGTCTCGAAATTTTAGCTTGAATGCGAGCGTCTTGAGGCTAAAGGCAATCAGTAGACAGTGGAACGATAGGAAATGGAGATTGAAGGAGTGGGAACTAAAAATACACAGCGCAATAATTTAGCGACAACGCGGTAGGAAGGACGACCACGTCTCCGGTGGCTTACGCAGCTGGAAAGGAACAGGACAGCTGAAGCAAATAGCACAATACAGTGCTAGATGGAGAGGCATGTTGACTGAGGCCCAGGTCCACCCGGGACAATAGCGCCAGTCAAAGAAGAAGAAGAAGAAATGAATAGGGTTGATCGGTTGAAAAAGTAGAAGAATTTAGCGATTGAGCGCTGAAATTTTTTTAAAGTCCTGCGACAACGAAACAAATGTTATCGCACCTTAAGACAAACTCCGACTGTCCCCGAAAAATTCATAGAACTCAATCGAAAATTCCCCTACAATTTCTGACGTCTACAAAGAACCCCTCCCAGCAGCTTTTGAATTTCGAAAACTCACTCAGAATGGTAACACTCCTCCACAGTGTACGTCCTTAACAAAAAAAAAAAATTGATTCCACAACACACAACTCCCCTCACAAGCATGCGCTCTATTTGAGACCTTCAAGAGGCTTACCTACATACACGCGCCACTGACACATAAACAAAAGCTCACGCAATCAAAAAAAAAAGGTACAAATAAAATGGTAAAGCTTCTTAACCAATATGGAAAAATCGCCCCCCATCTACAATGCGACTACAGTGAAACCGATAACATCGCACAACTCCCCTCTTGCTGAATCTCACATCCGCCCACCCTTCAAGACGTGGACGTGAGCAACGAATCTATCTACGGGCTACGTTCAAACCACCACAACAACAAAAACAAAAAAAAATACAACACAAAATACAAAAAAAAGAAAAGAAAACAAAAAAAAAGGAAGGAAAACGGAGAACGATTTTAAAGACTTTTCCTTCAAAGAAAAACAAGAAAAACGGAACGGATAGAGATACCAAAAACTGAAACATAACGAAAAGATAATAGTGACAGGAAAAAAAAAGCAAAAAAAAAAAGGGAAAAAAAAAACGTAGAAAATATGTAACCTACTCTTATTGTTATTTATTGCGGCTTTATTGGTTCCTTATTGTGTGCCGAGTATATTCCGTTTAAGTCCGTTTTGCTGTTCTACCCGCGTGTATGTGTGTTGTGTTCCTCTTTCCTTAGTTTTTATCAAAAAAAAAACGAAAAAAAACCTCAAGAATCACGTAAAAAACATAGAATTCGTGTAAGAAATTGGGAAAAAAAATGCATACAAAAATTAAATATTAATTTTGAAAATAAAGGAAAAAAAAGGAAAAAAAGTAAGAGTGCGGTTAAAAAAAAAAAAAAAATAATGTGTCAAAAAATTGATATTGTGCCTTTCATTCCAATCCCATCCTTCGGTCAGTCCCCAAAACGGTATCCATTCAAAAGGAGATTTTTCAGATATCTCAACCAGATTTTTTTTTGTGTTCACTTATTTGCCTCTCTGCTTAATTTATTTTCCGAGTTTTTTTGAAGAAAAAGAAAATTCGATTTTGTGGGTAGAAGAAGGTTTTTTTCGCAATTTTTTTTTCGCAATTTTTTTTTTTTTTGTTTTAACTCCGTCGTTGTTGTGTGCTGGAAAATTAAGGCCAATCGTGCAGGAAATGAGACAGAGAGAAAGAGGAAATATTTATTTATCATTGAGTGCTTTTTGACAAGATAACGACCATGATAAAGTTTACCCCTATAGTATTTTTTTTTTTTTTTTTTTTATAAATTTATTCATTTTTTGTTTTTTTTTTTTTTGATTCAGATTTTGTTTTTTTTTTTTGCATAACTGGTGTGGAAAGCAGTTAGTGATATAGTGTGATGGATTCGTGTTCTCTTGAGACACGAAACGATGTACAAAATTATGAAAAACCCCCGCGAGTGTCATAAGATCTTGATAAAAAATTCAAAAATTCAAAAATTCAAAAAAAATTCAAGAAAAATCCCATCAAAAAAATTAAATTAAAGGTAAATTTAAGAGTTTTCTTTAAAAAAAAAAATTAAAAAAAGTGAAAAAATGTATCAAAAAAAAATTTAAAAAAATACGTGTGCAAAAAAAAAACAGTGAAAAGAATACAAGAAAAAAAAAATCGTTAGAGGGTGCCTCTTCTGCCTGGCCCTTGTTCTCCTTCCCCACAACCGTTTGCAGCGTACACACAACAATTTTTCGTCTTTTTTTTTGCACAAGGGGAATATGCTTGAGAAGGCAAGCAAAAATGAAGCACATTTTCATAAAAGACAAAGGAAAGGGTAGTTGGGTAAAAAAAAAAAACAAAAAAAACCACCACGCAGTCACCGTAAAAATAATTTAAGAAAAAAAAAAGAAGGAAAAGAAAATTCTCGACGAGAAATCCATCCCCCATTCACATTTGCATTCCTCCACCCCCCCATCCTCACACCCCACGGGATGGATTTTTCGAAAAGGCGAAACCACACACGTACGAGTACATATCTGAAATTGGAAATTTTCTAAATTTGGACGCTTGGAGTCTCTTCAGTCTCCTTAGTCTCCTCAGTCGGCAACTTATTTCCCTTCTCACCAAAGTCACCCCCCCAAAGTCACCCTTTTGTTTTCTTGTTTTTTTTTTGCGTGATAAAAGTGTTTTCATACGAGACAAAGTTCTGATTCATAAAAGAAATTACCGTGATTCACCGTGATTTTTGTTCCCCCCTCGCCACAAAAATTCCCACGTGCGTGACCCCCAAAAAAGAAAACCCCACCATCACCAAATCTCAAGTGTTAATTGCTGTGACAATGATTATTATTTGTGGTTAAAAAGTTTAAGTGCACCCTCTCTTGTGACCAATCACTTTATCATCCCCTACCCCACGCCCAGCAGAAATGCATTCGGGGTCGGTTAATGAAATTTTGATGCGATAAGTTGATTTTTTTTTTTTGTTGTTATCGGTTAATTTATGTTTTTTTTTTCCTTCTCTCTCTGGTCCCTATGGTAGACCTATGACGCACCACCTGTTGGCTATCATTATTTACAATTAAAATAAAAAAAAAAAGAAGTTAACCATACCTAGCAAGAAAACCGTATCGTATCGAATTTATTCGATTTTTCGTTCATTTAACACCCCTAGACCGTTAGTTCATGGTGTCAGTTAATTAGATAGCGATAATCTAAAGGGGAAAGGCGAATATTCCACCTATTCCCTGTTCGAAATAATATGGGGGCTCTTTAGAGTTATTTGTGACGTTGAAGGAATTTTAAGTGTTTGGGCCTTGTTTGTTTAATTTACATAAAGTTCTTCTCGAAAATATTTGAAAGCAGTTTTTTTTTTCTTTCAGAAAAATGAATAGGAATTCTCAGGGCACCAAGACTCTTCAGTTGACTGAGGGCACGATCTTTAGCCAGCTGTCTTCAGTCGCACTCATCAAGTTGACTGAGGGTTTTATCCCGGGCGCCATCGGTTTCGTGGGCATCCTCTCTTGCTTTGCTTCAAACCTCGCCCGTTGAAGCCTCTTAGGAGCAGTGTCTCCATGGCCTAGCCATCTTGGATCTCACCCAGGAAGACTTTCCCTCTGACGGAGGGCCTCCTCCCGGGCGCCAGCTCTATTGGGTCCTTATTGTGTGTCGAGTATATTCCGGCTGATTGAGGGCCTTCTCCATCTGATGGCGCTAAAGTCCGGGATGTGCTTGGATCAACAGCCAACAAGATTCTTCAGCTGGCCGTCTTAAAGTTGACTGAGGGTCTTCTCCCGGGCGCCATCAGCTTCACAGGCGTCCTCTTTTGCTTTGCCCCAAAGCTCGCCCTTCGAAGCCTCTTAGGAGCAGTGTCTCCATGGCCTAGCCATCTTGGATCTCACCCAAGAAGACTCTTCAGCTGGCTGACACACATCGAGTTGACTGAGGGCCTCATCCCGGGCGCCACCTTTATTTGTTCCTTATTGTGTGTGGAATATATTCCGTTAAGCTGACTGAGGGCATTCTCCATCTGATGTCCACGGTGTGCTTGGATCAACAGCCAACAAGATTCTTCAGCTGGCCGTCTTAAAGTTGACTGAGGGTCTTCTCCCGGGCGCCATCAGCTTCACAGGCGTCCTCTTTTGCTTTGCCCCAAAGCTCGCCCTTCGAAGCCTCTTAGGAGCAGTGTCTCCATGGCCTAGCCATCTTGGATCTCACCCAAGAAGACTCTTCAGCTGGCTGACACACATCGAGTTGACTGAGGGCCTCATCCCGGGCGCCACCTTTATTTGTTCCTTATTGTGTGTGGAATATATTCCGTTAAGCTGACTGAGGGCATTCTCCATCTGATGTCCACGGTGTGCTTGGATCAACAGCCAACAAGATTCTTCAGCTGGCCGTCTTAAAGTTGACTGAGGGTCTTCTCCCGGGCGCCATCGGTTTCGTCGACGTCCTCTTTTGCGTTGTGCCACGGGTGCGGAGTGGAAGACTCATCGGAGCGGTGTCTAATCTGTGGACGCGTCTGGCTGGACTCATGTCGCCTGTACAGTCTATACGCATCGTGTTTGAATTTTCTTGAGGGCTTTCCCATTTGATGGTGCTACAGTCCGCGATGGGCTTGGATCAACAGCCAACAAGACTCTCCAACTGGCTGACTTTCAGTTGACTGAAGGCCTCCTCTCGGGCGCCATTGATTCCGCGGGTGTCCTCTTTGCTTTCCCACAAACTTCGCCCGTCGAAGACTCTTCGGAGCAGAGTGTACATGGCCTAAACATCTTAGAAACCGCCCGGCCCTTAAGTCTGCCTCGAACTACAACCCCTCATCCGAACAAGAGATGCCTTCACTCTCTGCAGCAATTGATTTAGTAGTTGTCGCAGTTTTTTTTTCCTCTTTCTGCCCAACTCATCCCATAGCGCCTAGGGCCTCCGCAAGTTCGTCGGCTGACCGTGGTCTGCTAAGGGACCTCTCATTCCACGCGACGAAACAAAATCCCTTGGCCCTATTTCGCTTTGCATGGTCTTCAGCAAAAAAGTCATCCGAGGCTTGTTGTCGCTTCATAACTAGTTAGTTCCTACATGGCGCCCGGCGGAGAAGTATGCTCTGCCCAAAACCCCCGAAATCTGTCCTCCAGGGCTCTGCTTTAAGCCCCTGTACAAAAGAGTCGCTGCATTCATTGGCCCATCTCCAAACGGCTCCTGTAGAGGCTATCTAGAAGGCGACTCTTCAGCTGGCTGTCTTAAAATTTACTTATGGCCTCCTCTCGGGCGCCATTGGTTCCGCGGGCGTCCTCTTTTGCTTTGTCCCAACTCTCACCCATTGAAGACTTTTCGGAGTAGTGCGTACATGGCCTAGGAGCCATCTTAGGCGTTGAATCCGTAGACGCGCCTGGCTAGACTCATGACTCATACAGTTCGTGGTTGAATCTTTCTCTCCAAGCGCCATCCACGCTAAAGATTGAACGCAGAACATTTCGTTCGAAAAAACCAAGTTCTTCTTCATCCTCTCTTGAGATAGTCAATGTCTCCTTGCCATTGAGCAGGACAGGGATGATTTGTGCATAAGAGGGTGCATCTTTGAAAAACGCACCGTTTTCGAGATATGACGCAGTTTCCAAAAACGAACGGTTTCCCAGAAATTCGACACAAATCAGCTGATCTCCGATTTTTCATTCTGTATGCCTTGAAGACGAAGTCATTACCTACAATCGCCCATCATTACTTTTTCGCTATGTCCCTCCGTTCCCGAGATATTCAAAGTCAAAAACAGATTTAGACAAGAGCTTGAACCCTCTGAACTCCCTCTATACGACACGCATTAGTCAGCGTTAGCCAGAGAAGGGGGGAGAATCAATTTTATCTGGTCCTAAACAACATCTGGGGGTCCACGTGAAACAACTTAAACGACACAAGCAAACGCTCAATAATCACCGCTAATTGCACAAAGAGTGAATAAAGCTCCTAAATTGGTTATGAACTTTGATTTTCGCGTGGGCACCCTTAAGAACACGTTCCCGTGAAGCTGCGTTGTTTTACAAAGAATACATTGTTCATATTCCAAGAATCTTCCACAAAGGGGACAATAAACCCTCAACAACGGTTTCGATATCGTTCCCGTCAGTGTTCGCCAATCGCTTTTATCGCGTCTGTTTTGCAGGATATTCAATAGATTTCCTAGAATTCTCTGTTTGTTCGTTTTCTTGTTATGAACTCTCACAAATGCACAGGGGGGGGGGCGATTGTGGAGACTCACTGGTTATCATCCCCACACAATGTGGGCGGCGGCACGACACGGCAACACAACCCTCAACCTCATCCGGTTACGCGAAAGGCTTACGTTGAATGTCAGATGTACAAATGCAGCGTCGTCACTCTGATGATGAAGTGGATTTGTGGTGAAATTAAATGATTAGAGGGAAAGTTTGTGTAGTTCAAGAAGTTTTTGAAGTTTAAACTAACTTTTGCCTAACAATCAGACTTCTGATGGGGGTATAGTTCGGGGTGGACCTAGGTCAATAACAATCACATTGTCCTTGGGAATTTTTTTCTATTTAAATTGTTTCGGAAACTGTATCTCAACCATCGAACTTTAGACCTTTTCAGGTTCCTAGCTTTAGGCTGGGAGTTCAAGCATTTTCTCAGAGCCTCGGTTTTTGAGAAAAAGGGAGATCTAGAGATGGGGATGTATTGCATGAGAGAAAGAAAAGCAGGCTTGGCACTTACGTGGATATAAAAGAAGGCAGGCTTGAAGCGAAAGCTTCAGTTTTCTTGAGCTTTTGCTTCAGTTTAGGCTTGGCGTTTGTGCCTTCTTAAAGTTTTGAGGAGAAACGTGGGTATAAATTAAGGCAGACTTTAATATGAAGTTAGCTTCAATTTTCGGAATCTTTCGCTTCAATTTCCTGAAGCGTTCACTTCAATTTTCAGGAGCTTTTGCTTCAATTCAGGCTTGGCGCTTGCGCCTTCTTAAATATTTGAGGAGAAACGTGGGTATAAAACAAGACAGACTTTTATCTGAAGGTAGCTTCAGTTTTCGGACTCTTTCACTTCAGTCTTCGGAAGCCTTTGCTTCAGTTTAAGCTTTCTCTGAGCCTATGCCAGAGAAACGAGGGTGGAGCATGTCCATCTGACAGATTTTTCAGTAATATTACTTAAGTCATCCCCTGGTCTCTAAATCTCCCTTTTACTACACATATCTTCCTATTTGTTGTTCTCAGAGGACACCCGAACATCGAAATCAAGTCTTGTCTTGGGACTTAAGCCTTTGAAGTCAACTCTGAAACTTACATTTCACGTTACTTACTTACTTATCAGGCCAAAGAACCTGGAGGGTCTGAGCCTGAGTGATAACCACCTTCCATCGTTGACGGTCCCGTACGCTACTTGACGGTACGCTGTTCCAGTCGTCAAGACCAAGTTGTCTTGCGTCTGCGACCTCCTCTGCCAAGAGGCTCGATTCGGTCCTTTTCTTCTTCTCGAGCCCAGAGCCTCGATTCGGTCCTCCTCTTCTTCTTGAGCCATGAGGCTTTATTTATTAGATAGATAGATTTAAAAACTTGTGGAGGACAAGTTTTAAAACCATGCTGTTACAAAAACCATTTCTCCATCAAAATACCGCCGATGGTAACACTACTCTTTTGCGAGAGAGACAGCCGACGTTGAAAGCGTTGAAATTTCTCACTTTTCCAACAGGAAAACTCATCCAAAGCACGTCAAACCACATCCCCCACTCCTTCACCCCCCATTCACTTGCATTTTCCCCCTAAAACGTTGAAAAACCCTCCACACAATAATACCCTCAACTATCATTCCAAGCAAACACTAGTGTTACCATCGCACTCAATGAGTACCATTCAGCCTCCATACAAAATGAAAAACTAGATTTTCTCGAAATTTCCCGGGATTCGACTGAAATTTTTGATGCAGTTCTCTTCGTTTATCAATTCCACACACAGCCCCACAGATTTCATTCAAAAACTCTGCTCAAAAACGAAGAAAATCGACTTTTAAAAAACTGGCACGTGCCACGCCAAAAAATGCAGTAAATTCATAAAGCATCGGGGTCGCCTTTTTTTCCTCAGAAAAAATCAGTTTCTGCCGAAGTGAATTTTATGATTACAAAATCTTGTAAGTTGAATTTCTCGACAACTAGGACGAGTTGAAGGATGTGAGTTACCTCAATGGAAAGGAAATTTTATGTAGATGGGAAATGTGGTACGACTTTTGAACAGCGGTGCCGGGGTTGCGAAGTTAGAAGCGAAATGCGTGGGTACCTAAGTTTTTGCATGAAATTTGTGATCTCTGAACACAAAGTCATTTTCTGAAAGGATTTTCTCGATAACTAGAGGGAGTTAAGAGACGATTTATACCTCAATCGATAGGAAATTAAACGTAGATGAGAAATGAGGAGGCGATTTGTAGCGGGAGTGATTTGGTTGCTCATTTAGAAGCGACTTTTGTGACATCCTCTCTCCAGCAGTAATCTTGGAAGACAAGGTGTCTTCTAAACGAATTTTCTCGACAATTACGACGAACTGAAGGATGTGTTATACCTCAATGGATAGGAAATTAAATGTAGATGTGGAATAAGGTGCGACATTTTAATGGGAGTGAACTTTTTGACCATTTACAAGCGACTTTTGTGACATCCTCTCTCAAGCAGTAGTCTTTGAAGACATGATGTCTTCTGAAACGATTTGCTCGACACTCCGTAGGAATTAAGGAATGAGCGTTACAGGAATAGATAGGAAATTAAATGTAGATGTGAAATGATGTAAAATTTTCCAACAGGTGTGCACTGGTTGCCGAGTTATGGGACAAGTTCTGAGGGTCCTATTCCGTCGCATGAAATTCGCAGCTCCGAAGACTTGGTGTCTTCTGAAACGATTATCTCGATACTCAGGACGAACTAAGGAACGATTTGTACCTCAATGGAAAGGAAATTAATTGTAGATGTGAAATGAGGCAAGATTTTCTAACGGGAGTGACCGGGTTGGTGATTTAGAAGCGATTTTTGTAATGAACTCCCTCTAGGGATGGTTTTGGAAGACCTGATGTTTTCTGAAAGGATTTTCTCGACAATTAGGACGAGTTGAAGGATGATCTACACCTCATTGGATAGGAAATTGATTGTAGATGCAAAAAATGGTACGATTTTGTTACGGGAGTGACGTGGTTGTCTCGTGAGAAGCAAAGCTCTGAGGACCTATTCTCGAGCTTTTGTCGGTATTCAAGACTTTCATTCAAACTCCTCTCAATTCGGACTCAAGCAGTCAGAGTCTTCAAACAGAATCTCCCGATAGAGACCAGTTTAGCATGAGTCAGTTCCCAGAGGGACGACATTGATTGCATTGAATTTCTTCATTCCTATGGAATACTCGGTGGCTGACAGCAGGACAAGTATCCTACAGCGCTTTCCATTGACCTTTCGAACCAATTACGCTCCAACTTACAGTGTGAGTGAGGTGCACCTCACAGCACCTCCCAGTACCTCACCGCACGACCATGCTTGCTCATCGGTTGCAGATGCAGAAATAGAGACTGACCCGTCTCCCATCTCTCTGCCCCTCTCTCTCTCCTACACACCTGACGTGTTTTTTTCTCTTCTTCGGAACAGTGGCTTGGATTAGACTACGCTCCGGTGCTGGTGAAAAACACCTCTGCAACCATAGCGATCCGTCCGGTCCTCCCCCTCCCCACCCCCTCATCGTTCCGAGCTTTATCAAGCTTTGACCTAAAAATGAATAAAAAGCAAAAAAAAACGAACAAAGCAAATCGAAGGAAACGACGTAGGAGGAGAGCTCCTCAAGCAGTTGAGTTCCTGGAGGTGCTATATTTGGAATCACGACCGGCCGGCCGGCTACGCTCGCAAGAGTGTGCAATTGTCAATCTCTTGACCCTCCCCCGCACACCGGTGTGTCAGGAGGGATGGCAGTTTGATTGCGTTTAATTAATTCTCAGTAACGTACACGTATCCGCGGCACATTACTCAAGTAAGGGCTTAATTGGGTTTAATTGGCTCAGTTGTGGAACACGTTGTTTCTGGTACCGGTGGTGGTTGAGGGGTATGGGACCACGACCTATGAATAGGTTGTGCTTGGTTTGGGTTGTGGCGCGTTTTGTTAAGATGTTAAGACCGTTGGGCATGTGTCTCCTTTTTGGCCATTCAGGGACTTTGATGTGAAGCGGGAGGGGAGGGAGGCACTGTGTGCCTGTCAACCTTTGTCACTCATGTCGAAAGGGTTGTGCAGAGTCCTGTCGTCGTGAGTCGAAACCACCGTGGGGAGTGACACTCCTTGAAGGTCAACCACATACGTCCTCTCACCGACGAATGGTGATCACGTTCCTTTGCACGAATGTGGTTAAGATGTCTCCACTCCTCCACGAAATTTAGTCACCTGTCTCCAAGCACACACATCAAGTTGACTGAGGGTCTTCTCCCGGGCGCCATCGGTTTCGTCGACGTCCTCTTTTGCGGGTGCGGAGTGGAAGACTCATCGGAGCGGTGTCTAATCTGTGGACGCGTCTGTCTAGACTCATGTTGCTGTACAGTCTATACGCATCGTAGTTGAATTTTCTTGAGGGCTTCCCCATTTGATGGTGCTACAGTCCGCGATGGGCCTGGATCAACAGCCAACAAGACTCTCCAACTGGCTGTCTTTCAGTTGACTGAGGGCCTCCTTCCGGGCGCCATTAATTCCGCGGGTGTCCTCTTTGCTTTCCCACAAACTTCGCCTGTCGGAGACTCTTCGGAGCAGAGTGTACATGGCCTAACCATCTTAGAAACCGCCCGGCCCTTAAGTCTGCCTCGAACTACAACCCCCCATCCGAACAAGAGATGCCTTCACTCTCTGCAGCAATTGATTTAGTAGTTGTCGCAGTTTTTTTTTCCTCTTTCTGCCCAACTCATCCCATAGCGCCTAGGGCCTCCGCAAGTTCGTCGGCGGTTCAGTCGTGTTGCAGAATTCGCTGTTGAATATCCTCCTTGAATCCCCAGATGCATGGCTAGACTCTTGTTACCGTACGGCCTGTCGAATTCGTGCTTGAATCTTCTCCTCTAATTGCCATGAAGGCAATAAATTCAAGTGAAATGGCTTGAGATCCAATAGTTGAGGGACTTTGTGTTGATAAACTCTAGTTGATACATCACTAGAACGAACTTAACGAACTTAACGAAACTTAACAAACTTAACGAAACTCAGAGAAGCCATCACGAGTGAGTTGAGCGATTTTGTGTTTATGAGCTCGAGTTGACACATCACTGGAACGAACTTAAAGAAACTTAACGAACTTAACGAAACTGAGCGAAGCCGTAATGAGCGAGTTGAGTGACTTTATGTTTATGAACTCAAGTTGGCACATCACAAGAACGAACTTAAAGTAACTTGACGAACTTAACGAAACTTAACGAACTTAACGGAACTGAGCGAAGCGGTCATAAGCGAGTTGAGCGACTTTATGTTCATGAACTCAAGTTGGCACATCAGAAGAACGAACTTAAAGGAACTTAACGAACTTAACGGAACTTAACGAACTTAACGGAACTGAGCGAAGCAATCACGAGTGAGTTGAGCGACTTTATGTTCATGAACTCAAGTTCAGCCATCACTAGAACGAACTTCAAGTAACTTGACGAAACTTAACGAAGTTGAGCTAAGTGGTTACTAGGCTTTCATCTCGAAATGTCTAAGAGCTGCTTCATCCGTTTTGGAGAATGTGCCTGGCAGTACTGGGATGATCAACACCCACACCCCACATCCACATCCACATCCACATCCACATCCACATCCACATCCACATCCACATCCACATCCACATCCACATCCACATCCACATCCACATCCACATCCACATCCACATCCACATCCACATCCACATCCACATCTACATCTACATCCCCACGTACACCCACACCTCCACCTCCATCCGCATTCAAGAAAATCCTTAAAATCCAGGGCCTCGACGTTGCCTCCTCTCTCATGACAAAGGACATCGCAATTCTCGTTTGTCCGAGTCCAGGAGGACAACTCGTTCAAGATTCAAATTAAATCGCAACGCAATTCATCGCTGAGTGAGATAGGTTGCTCCTCGAGATGGGTATCCGGTGACCAAATCCTTTTCACCCAATCACATGGTTTGGTAATCTTCTATTTTTATAAGTCCCAGTCAATAACAATGAATTTTAATTCATTCGCATGACACACACACGAGCGCCTTCAGCCACCCCCCAAACCCCAGATACGCTCCAGTCAGAAACAGCTGTCGAAGTTCCCTTACTCCCGAAGCTTTTTTTTTCGATTTTCTTCTCTCTGGTGGAGGGGGGGGGGGGGGGGGGGGAGGGGGGATGGTCGCAATGGTGGTGTAGATAGATGGCGGTTGCTCCCTCTGGCTCTTTCGCTCTCGCCGTCAGTTGCTCGGGACGGAAGGACGAACATAGACAAGGAGTCGAGTTTAAAGTCGAACAAAAAAACACAAGATTCTCGAGAAAAGCTCGTCTAAATTAATAGCTGAATAGATTTCGCTGAATTATGCTGAACACGAGGATGAGGGAATTTCATTCGCACGCGTGTACGAGAACGCCTGCCTGATGGAATCGTCAAGCTTTTCAAAAGTCATCGTCTCTCCTTCTCTCTCTCTCTCTCTCTCTCTCGACAGTGTGTGCGTGTGTGCGACAGTGTGTGCCTGAGAGAGAACAAGACTAAATTTGCCTCGTTAATGTATGTGTTTTGAGGTTTCTTCTTCTTCTTTTTCTTTTTTTTTTTTTCTTGTATTATTATTATCAACAATCCCAGAGGGTCCTCCGTGCGGTCCTGGTCTGCATAGAGAGTGCCAGTGTGGTTTCGGGATACGAGAGTTTAATCGCCGCACGAGCAAAAAAACAGAAACACAGGTTCGTCATATATTTTCCTGCGAACAATTTCCAGGTGAAGTTACAATTTTTTGGAGTCCTTGTGATTTATTTGTTTTCGTTTGTTGCTGTAGCAACTGCTCAAAAGGATTGTGTGCCGATGGAATGTTCTATTTTTGTTTTTTTTTTGATTTTCTGTGGCGAATTTTTTGTTTTCCTCTGTAAGGTGGATGGTTTTTTTTTTTTTTTTGAGAGAGAACTACTGTGAATTTTGAAATGTCATCGATGTGGTTGTGATTTGTTGGTTTAAAAAAAAAGTGCTGTGTGAGGACCCATAAAAAATATATCGCGTATATGTAAATTGAAACGGGAAAAGAGTGCTTCACAGACCTCGGTTGTTATGTGAAATCCTATACTCACTTCAAGAACTACTCCTCTCCAATCACATCCATCTACATCTCCGAAGGAGGATTATTTTTTCTTTTTTTCTTTTCGTTTAGGTTATGTTCTGAGGGTGATGTGAAATGTGAGTGTTAAGGGCTGAGTGTAGAGCGATAGCAACGGACGGGTGTGAAATGTTTTATTTCTGGAATCAGTCACTCAGACCGATGTATCGAATCTCCTCTCATCCTCTTCGCAGTTTTTCTTCCTCCGGAAAGGGGTTGACGGTGTTCTTAAGGAGGTTACCCGCGTAGTATCTGGTTCTCTGGTCCTTTTGGTGGTTTATTTTGGTTTAATTTTCGTGGTTGTTCAAGGTTCAGTTTTTTTTTTACAATTGACCTGCACAATGGATTAACCAATACCTCCCTAGAGAGAGGGAGAGGGAGAGGGAGAGGGAGAGGGAGAGGGAGAGGGAGTGCGAGAGAGAGAGAGAGAGAGAGAGAGAGAGAGACAGAAAGACAGAGAGAAAGGAACGAGCACTTTAAGACTAAATCTTTAAAATAGTGCATAACTAAAGTCAACGTTCCATTGTGCCTGTGCGTAACCGTAAAAGCGACCTAACGTGATTCCGATTTCGAAGTGCAATCAGTGAGACGGTGGAAGTGTGTGTGTGTGCTGGGGGGGGGACTGGTTTTTTAATTAAATGCGATGCAGAGAGGTGTCGCAGTGATAATCAGTGGATGAAAGACAACAGCCACCTGTTCATTGAACGTTGGTGAATGGTTTTTAGGGTCAAGTCAAGGGACCAAGTGGACCCAACTGCATTGCCACTGGTCTTCTCAGACCGTTCTAGGGCCTTTCTGAGGATAAAAGAAATGCTCTTCCTTGCAACTGAACATGTCCCTTCCAAACCATTGAAGGAACTCCCGGACAGTCAAGTTAAGGGACCAATTGGGCCCGACTGTATCACAATTGGTCCTTTCAGACCATTCTTGGGCCTTTGTGAGGTTTAAAGAGAGGTTCTTGCAGTCGGAATTGCTTAGATCCGTTCAAAATCATTGAAGGAATTCCAGGACAGACAAGTCAAGGGACCAAGTGGGCCCAACAGCATTGCCACTGGTCTTCTCAGACCATTCTAGGGCCTTTCTGGGGATAAAGGAAAGGCTTTTCCTTGCAACTGAACATGTCCCTTCCAAACCATTGAAGGAACTCCCGGACAGCCAAGTCAAGGGACCAAGTGGGCCCGACTGCATTTCTATTGGTCATTTCGGACCATTTTTAGGCCTTTCTGAGGATAAAAGGAAGGCTCTTGCATAAAACTGAACATGTCTCTTCCAAGTCATTGAAGGAATTCCTGGACAGCCAAGTCAAGGGACCAAGTGGGCCCAACTGCATTGCCATTGGTTTTTCAGACCATTCTTGGGCCCTTCCGGAGATAAATGAAAGTTTCTTTCTTTCTCCGTTCCAAAATCCACCCAAAGAATCTCTTTGCATCGTTTTCTAGCTTTCGGCACAATTCAGCTAAATGAATTGAGGCTTCTCTAAGCGAAGCCTCCGGGTTGGCCTTAACCAACATGCCTCTTCATCTATCAAAATCTTTGACTAGCTGTCTCTAGTTTGTACTTTTATGGTCCTTTTGAGGTCCTTTTTCTCTTGTGCGCCTCGCGGACATTTTCTGTTACGTTGGCTCAGGGTCGAAGACTTTTCGGGCTGACGACGTTTTCTTTTACTTTGTCCCCTAGGCTCAGAGTCGAAGCCTTTTCGGGCTGAGGACGTTTTCTATTCCGTTGTCCTCTAGGCTCAGAGTCGAAGCCTTTTCGGGCTGAGGACGTTTTCTATTCCGTTGTCCTCTAGGCTCAGAGTCGAAGCCTTTTCGGGCTGAGGACGTTTTCTATTCCGTTGTCCCATAGCCTCAAAGTCAAAGCCTTTTCGGTCTGAGGCTACATTTTCCAAGCGCTCCACATGGTCTCGCTGAGGCTACGTTCTCACATCCAGCCATTTTAGGTGTTGAATCCCCAGACGCCTGTCTCGACTCATGTTGCTGTTCAGTCGTGTTGCAGAATTCGTGCTTGAATATCCTCCTTGAATCCCGAGATGCCTGGTTAGACTCATATTACCGTACGGCCTGTCGAATTCGTCGTTGAATCTTCTCCTCTAATTGCCATGAAGGCAATCAATTTGAGTGAAATGGCTTGAAATTAGAGAGTTGAGGGACTTTGTGTTGATAAACTCGAGTTGACACATCACTAGAACGAACTTAACGAACTTAAAGGAACTGAATGAAGCGGTCACGAGCAAGTTGAGCTACTTTGTATTCATGAACTCGAATTGACACATCACTAGAACGAACTTAACGAAATTTAACGAACTTAACGAACTTAACGAAACTTAACGAAACTGAGCGAAGCGATCACGAACGAGTGGAGTGACTTTGTTTTTATGAACTCGAGTTACTACATCACTAGAACAAACTTAACGAAACTTAACGAAACTTACTTACTTACTTACTCCTTTTTCCTTGTTTTCGGTAAGTTATGTTTAATTTTTTTTCTAGCACACGCACACGCATTTCCACTCGAGTCTGAACTGAATGATGACTGCTTGGTCAGTTCCGACAGTTTTTCAAAACTTCCATTTACAGCTTATTCATTTGTTCGTGGTTCATCGTTCTTTTTGTTCTTGTTTGTCCTTTGTCTCTTTCATCGTTTGTCTTGTTTTGCCTTTTTAAGGGCCAACTATAATGACTCTACAAAAACATAAAAAACACAAACGAATATACACAAATGATAAACTCTGACTGTATTAATCGTTTCATTTAGTTCTAGTAAGTTCGTTAAGTTTCGTTAAGTTCGTTAGGTTCGTTAGGTTCGTTTACTTTACACAAAATTGATGCACCGTCACTGTAGTAACCGTTTCACTCAGTTTTGTTAAGTTCGTTAAGTTTCGTTAAGTTCGTTTATCGTTACCTACTCTTACAGGAGCGATGAATGAATCACTCTCTAGGTATGGAAAAAGCAGTTGCCTATAGTAACTGCTTTGTTCAGTGTTGCTTAGTTTCGTCAAGTTCGTTTATCGCCGCCTACATTTGCAGGAGTGATGAATAAATCACTCCCGCGGTATGCAAATGTCAGTCAACACGTCAATTCTCCTTAAGTTTATATAAGCATTTATGGGTATTTTGAAATTGGACGATGCTTATGGTTACTTTTCGTTTAGTTATGACATAAGCTTACTTTTTACACGACCATTATGGTGTGCCCTTTACTCCCGTTGGCCTAACCTTTCCATTCGCCATTTAATGAGCGCACAAAAGAAAATGTCGTAGCATCCCGGAGAATGCATAAAATTGCATCTCCTTCGCACGGGAACAGCTCCTGAAGTTTCACTGGCTTACTGTGTCACCGTTACCCATGTTAGCCTGGAGCTAATTATAATTCCATCCTTCTCTGAGGTTTTCTTCTCTCCTCCCTCCCTCCCCCCACACCTTCCTTTCTTTCGCTTCTAGTAAATTCCACCATTTTGATCCACCATCAGTATTTAGCCCCCCCCCTTTTCGTTATCACCTCCAGCAGTCTTCCCTCAACCCTTCACTGTCAAGGTCGTCAATCATAGAATGTACTCTGCGTGAATATTTTGTTTGTATTTGTAACCATCACACGCCGCACAGAGCATCCTGCAGCTTCAGCTCCATCTCCATCTCCATCGCCACCATGCCACCATGCCATCATGCCACCATTGCAATCCCCACCCACTTGGAGACCACTTTTGACGACTATTCATCGTTCTATTGCCGTTTCACCTGCTTCTGTTCTCTGAGAATGATTTCGGTTGAACGCAGCCACTGGGGACGATTCAGAGGCAGAGCACAAACCTTTCGGTGCTTCAGGCAACCGTATATTGTGCGGGTGGGGGAGGGGTGGTTGGGTGGTATTTTTGTTTCTTATCCTATATTCTTTTTACGTGTCTCTTTGCAACGATGGCCATGACGACGACGATAACGATTGCGAGGATGACGACGACGACGACGATGGCGATGGCGATGGCGATGTGGACGACGACTTTAAGAACGACGACAACGACGCCGTCAATAGCTATGACGGGCGACAACGAAAATTATGTACGGTGTGGGTGTTCGTTGTTCGGTCGGTGGGCGGATATGATTTCGGGATATGTGGGTAAATGTTGTTGACAAGTCGTCAGTCCCTCCCCAACCAACACCTCCCACTATGTGCGCGTGTGTATAAGTGGGGTGGGAGGGAGGAGAGAGAAGAGGTTAACAAAGACGTTATTCTGTTTTCCTATTTGTGACAAAGGCGACGTTCCTTTTGTTGTGTCTTGTGTCGAGTATTGGAAGTCGAGAGTGGCATTCATGCTCTCGGACTTCATCGATAACGAGTTGGGGTTTAAACGATTCATTTTCTTTGCAATGAAAACTTTTATGCTGATAAACTGCATGATAAACAGAAGAATATTTTTCAAAATTGGCATTCTGTTTATGACCAGTGAGTGGCATTCAAATAAAATGAAAACATCGCAGGAGATTAGGGTGAATGTGTGGAAAATTTGAAAAACAAAGCAGTAAATCTATTGTTTTCGCAGTGAAGTCTGAAACGATTGATGAACTTGAGTTGATGCATCACGAAACTTAACGAAACTTAACGAAGTGGTTGCTGTGGTCACAGTGAATCAGTTTTGTGTATTCGCTCGGTTGCTGAAGTAGTCTTTAGTCCCCATACAGTCTCATGATATTCGCAGCGTCGAAGACTTGATGTCTTTCGAAAGGATTTTCTCGATACTCAGGACGAATTAAGGAATTATCCATACACCATTGGATAGGAAATTGAATGTAGATGTGAAATGAGGGAACATTTTCTAACGAGCGTGGAGTGGTTGCCGAGTTATGAGCCGAGATCGGCGGGTCCTACTCGGTCGCATGAAATTCGCAGGTTCGAAGACTTGGTGTCTTCTGAGACGAATATCTCGATACTCAGTAGGAGTTAAGGAATGAACGATACAGGAATGGATAGGAAATTAAATGTAGATGTGAAGTGAGGTAAAATTTTCTAACAAGCGTGCTGTGGTTGCTAAGTTATGAGCCAAGTTCTGAGGGTTCTATTTCGTCGCATGAAATTCGCAGCTTCGAAGACTAACCTGGGGTTCGCAACTATCCTTCAGTTGGCCCTTTTTTTATCTATTTGTCCTTCTGTCCTTAATTCACTTCGCTTTCCCTCCTTCCACTTGTAAAAATCCGGAGTATCAAAGCAATTTGACCCTACGTTTTGCTTAAACTCCTTCATTTACTCTCGACACCTTCGTGATTCGACAGCCGCTTAAGCTTAAGCCTCAAAAGTTCTCACTCCACTTCATTTTTGATGATTTTAAATTCCTCCACAAGTTTTAAAACCACGCTGTTACAAAAACCATTTCTCCATCAAAATACCGCCGATGGTAACACTACTCTTTTGCGAGAGAGACAGCCGACGTTGAAAGCGTTGAAATTTCTCACTTTTCCAACAGGAAAACTCATCCAAGGCACGTCAAACCACATCCCCCACTCCTTCACCCCCCATTCACTTGCATTTTCCCCCTAAAACGTTGAAAAACCCTCCACACAATAATACCCTCAACTATCATTCCAAGCAAATACTAGTGTTACCATCGCACTCAATGAGTACCATTCAGCCTCCATACAAAATGAAAAACTAGATTTTCTCGAAATTTCCCGGGATTCGACTGAAATTTTTGATGCAGTTCTCTTCGTTTATCAATTCCACACACAGCCCCACAGATTTCATTCAAAAACTCTGCTCAAAAACGAAGAAAATCGACTTTTAAAAAACTGGCACGTGCCACGCCAAAAAATGCAGTAAATTCATAAAGCATCGGGGTCGCCTTTTTTTCCTCAGAAAAAATCAGTTTCTGCCGAAGTGAATTTTATGATTACAAAATCTTGTAAGTTGAATTTCTCGACAACTAGGACGAGTTGAAGGATGCGAGTTACCTCAATGGAAAGGAAATTTCATGTAGATGGGAAATGTGGTACGACTTTTGAACAGCGGTGCCGGGGTTGCGAAGTTAGAAGCGAAATGCGTGGGTACCTAAGTTTTTGCATGAAATTTGTGATCTCTGAACACAAAGTCATTTTCTGAAAGGATTTTCTCGATAACTAGAGGGAGTTAAGAGACGATTTATACCTCAATCGATAGGAAATTAAACGTAGATGAGAAATGAGGAGGCGATTTGTAGCGGGAGTGATTTGGTTGCTCATTTAGAAGCGACTTTTGTGACATCCTCTCTCCAGCAGTAATCTTGGAAGACATAGCGTTTTCTTAAAGCATTTTCTCGACAATTACGACGAACTGAAGGATGTGTTATACCTCAATGGATAGGAAATTAAATGTAGATGTGGAATAAGGTGCGACATTTTAATGGGAGTGAACTTTTTGACCATTTACAAGCGACTTTTGTGACATCCTCTCTCAAGCAGTAGTCTTTGAAGACATGATGTCTTCTGAAACGATTTGCTCGACACTCCGTAGGAATTAAGGAATGAGCGTTACAGGAATAGATAGGAAATTAAATGTAGATGTGAAATGATGTAAAATTTTCCAACAGGTGTGCACTGGTTGCCGAGTTATGGGACAAGTTCTGAGGGTCCTATTCCGTCGCATGAAATTCGCAGCTCCGAAGACTTGGTGTCTTCTGAAACGATTATCTCGATACTCAGGACGAACTAAGGAACGATTTGTACCTCAATGGAAAGGAAATTAAATGTAGATTTGGAATTAGGCAAGATTTTATAACGGGAGTGACCGGGTTGGTGATTCAGAAGCCATTTTTGTAATGTACTCAGTCTAGCAATGATTTTGGAGGACATGGTGTTTTCTAAAAGGATTTTCTCGACAATTAGAACGAGTTGAAGGATGATCTATACACTATTGGATAGGAAATTTATTGTAGATGTGAAATGATGTAAGATTTTTCAACGGAAGTGATCGGTGGGCTATACAGAACCGACTTTTGTAATATACTCTATCAAGCAGTTGTCATGGAAGACATGACGGTTTCTTAAACAAATTTCTCGATTGTCAGAAAGAGTTGAAATTTGTGTTATGCACCATTGAATAGGTTATTTAATGTAGATGTGAAATATGGCATGACTTTTTACCGAGTGTGCCGTTGTTGGGTAGTTGGAGGGGAAATACGGAGATCCTAATGTTCGCTTGAAATTTGTGATCTTTGAAGATAACGTGTTTTCTGAGAGGATTTGCTCGATAACTCCAGAGAGTTAAGGAATGATCTGTACACCATTGGATAGGTAATTTAATGTAGATGAGAAATGTGATATGACTTTTGACCGAGAATGCCGCGGTTGGGGAGTTAGAGGGGAAAAGCGGAGATCCTCATGTTCGCTTGAAATTTGTAATCTTTGAAGACACTATGTTTTCTGAGAGAATTTTCTCGATAATTCCAGAGAGTTTAGGAATGATCTATACATCGTTGGATAGGTAATTTAATATAGATGAGAAATGTGGCATAACTTTTTACCGCGAGTGGCGCGGTTGGGAAGTTATGGGCCAAGTTTTGAGGGTCCTATTCGGTCGCATGAAATTTGCAGTATCGAAGACTTGGTGAGAGGGATAGAGAGGCAGAGAGGGAGGAATAGAGAGAGGGAGAAAGAGAAAGAGAGAGAATGAGAGAGAGGGAGAGAGAGAGCTCAAGTTTACGAGCACTCCGTATTTCATGAGAAAGTCTTCGCCGAACTCTACTCCCCGAGTGTAAGTTCGTCCATGACACACTCCATCAATCCAACTGTGTCATCACTTGGACAACATCCAATCACTGAGGTGCATACATTCTGCGCCTCCCCCCACCCCCCCCCCCCCCCTCTTTTTCAGCACAAATCATTGTGCTCTCGATTACCCAGTTCAATAGGCCGAAGGACGACCAAATGCCATCCAAAATACGGAGACCAATTTTTCGGCATAGTCCTTGAACTTCGCATTCTCCTCTCTCCTCTCCCTCCGCTCCCCTCTGTCGAACCACCCCAAAAATGGATTTCTTGATTTATATAGTCGCCAATACGAAGGCACACCGAGACATTTCTTCTTTCATTTTGGCAGCGCAACATTTCTGGACGCACTTTTTCCCCTCTCTTGTTGTTGTCACTCCCTGTTGGCATGTTGGCACTGGTCCAATGGGGACACACACCAGAATGTATCCAAAATTGTCTAATCTCCTCCTTAAATGCATTCTTCTCATCCATAGCAACGTCTTCTTTGTTGTTCTCGTTATTGTCCTCGTTCCTGTCTTTCGTCGTCGTTCTGAAAGAGAGTTGCCACTGGAATGGCCACTGGAGTGGCCACTGGAGTTGCATGGGGATGTCCTTCAGGATGAATGATGGGGGACTGTTAAGTTGTTAGTGGCAGGCAAAGAATTCGAATAGATTTATGCAATCAATAGTTGGCTCCGGCCCGAAGAGTCTTCGACTCTGAGCCTGTTCGACAACGCAACAGAGGACGTCCACGTACAAGGTGGCGCACACAAGTCGAGGGGGACCTCGGCCGGCTTGGTGTGCGAAACTGGAGACAGCTGGCGAAAGATCGTGCTGGCTGGAGAGGCATGTTGAGTGAGGCCCAGGTCCACCTCGGACTGTAGCGCCCTAAGAAGAAGAAGAAGAAGAAGAAGAAGTTGGCATTCGATAGGGGATGCGTCGTGCTGCTGGCCTGGATATCCTTTAGAGCACATCACGACTTATCCTTCTCGATGTGGTCTTGATTTTTGTTGATTCTGCTCTTCTCTCAAGAGTGCTCCATAAAGTATAGGCCCCAAACTTTACCCCTGAGGCAGTTCACCCAAAACGGGGATTATCTTCAAATTTGTCTGTTGTCATGGATTCCATCCGTGTCCTTCCTTCTGCTTCTCTCACTTTGAAAAGTATAGGCCCCAAACTTTACCCCTACGGCAGTTCATTCAAAGCGGAGATTGTCTTCATTTTTGTCTGTTGTCATGGATTCCATCCGTGTCCTTCCTTCTGCTTCTCTCGCTTTAAAAAGTATAGGCCCCAAACTTTACCCCTACGGCAGTTCACTCAAAGCGGAGATTGTCTTCATTTTTGTCTGTTGTCATTGATTCCATCCGTGTCCTTCCTTCTGCTCCTCTCACTTTAAAAAAGTATAGGCCCCTAACGTTACCCCTAAGGCAGTTCACTCAAAACGGAGATTGTCTTCATTTTCGTCTGTTATCATTGATTCCGGACCAAAAATCCCAAGTATGGGCCTCAATCTTTACCCCCATGGCAATTCACTCAAACTCCTTTCACTTTAAAAAAAAGTATAGGCCCCAAACTTTACCCCTAAGGCATCTGATTTAAAACTGAAAGCCTTCCATCAACGTGCACGATAAATGGAGGTACACACTGGGTCCATAATTCCATCAAGACGCGACCATATACTCACCCGGAACACATGATTCACAAGAGAACCAACATGATGGCAAATAATTAACTTACACATCACATTTCTTTCCCCCAGCGGAGTGAGAGAGAGAGACAGGGAGAGAGATAGAGCCTACGTTGACAGGACTTAGTATTTATGATCCGTGTGCTCACTTAGCCATAATTTCACCCCACACACATGACGATGGGAAACAGAATTTTCACCGCAAAAGTGCACTGCGAATGGCACAATATGGAATATAATTTATTTATAAATAACGGTCTCACACACAGTGTCACAAAAAGGGGGTGCGCGTGTGTGGGGGGTGGTGCTGATACTCCTTTTGGCTCGTTCGTCCCTGAAATTGAGTTAATTTCACACAAACGCTTTTGAAGAGCATATCTGTTCGCATTAATTCCAATCACAAGGACAACGAGGACAACAATGAAGAAGAAGAAGAAGAAGCATGAAATGATGATGGTGAAGGACCACACACGCACACACTCACATACACACACACATACACACACAATCAATCGTGATGGAATAACAGGATATCCTTATTTTTCTATTTTTCTGTTGAATCCTAGCCGTGCTAAGTGCTTTCAAAGCTCTCTCGTGTGGTAATCTAGACAAAACTTTCTCAAGTAACAGTCGGGACGTAGCATCGAAAGAGGGATGTGTTCGTTGGTCATTTGAAACCCTCAAACTACACGTGAAATTGGTGACTTTTTTTTTTTTTTTTTTGTATAGTCTTGTGTCAGAGTGAAATGTTAAGCTCTCCCCTCGCCTCTCGTTCGGCGTAGCTTTGAGAGGTTTTTGAGGAAATTCATTCAGAAAGTGAAACTCAAGTGATTTGGTGTTTGAATGATAATCCGGGATATCGCCCACCAGCCAGACAAGCAACGAACGGCCCACCACATTGTCACTTGACGTTGGTATGATCATGCCTGGCGCACAGGACTGAGAATCGGTCGAGAGCTTTCTTTTTTTCAGACGTCCTGTGATGGGAGAATTCAGTCCCCCGTGTCATAAGCTTGGTGGGAAGTATGAATGAGGATTTCTGAGAAATTCGAAAGGGAGATTCATGAAATTTCTGTCAGTACTTGCGGCACTTAGGATATCCCAAAAAAAACGATGGAGGCGGCATCGGCGGCGGGGGGCGATTCGATGCGCGTTCGTGGTGATTAATCGAATTGACAGATGAACTTAATTACTCGCATTAATGCCTTCACAATGTGTGTCTGTAAATTAACCACTTGTTCGAGCTAATTAATTATAATTGGCTGTTTGATAAATGCCTTGGCCAATTGAAAAGAGCTTGTGCGTGCCACGGTGATTGGAGCACTCTCCGTTCCACCGGTGAAACAGGAGTCCTTCGGCAAGCAGCCGTACAGTCTGAATAGAACCTTCGCACGGTTTGGTGGTCCTGCGGCGCATTATCGTGTTAGGTGTTGTAACAAGTGTCAAACAAATCGTGTGCTGAGAACCAGTGAAGAGTGAAAAAAGGGTGTCATGTAAATATTTCCTTTGAATCTCGGTTTCAATTAAATACCCGTCGACGAAGTACCAAAAGTTCTTTCAAATTTTAAGGCTCAACCATAAAAACCGTTCGAAAACCGTGAATGAAAAGTAGTCGAAAACATCATCAAATTTCAAAGTGCCCATAATTGCTTGAAGAAACTTAAGAAGAATTTACCGGCAACTAACATTTGCATGCGTAGAGAGCCATTCATTCATCGGGAGTGACCCGGTTGGTCATTTAGAAGCGAATTGTGTAATATTTTCTCTTTAGCAATATTTCTGAAGGGATTTTCTCGATAATTCCGGAGAGTTAAGGCATGATCTATACACCATTGGATAGGTAATTTCATGTAGATGAGAAATGTGGTACGACTTTTGACCGAGAATGCCGCGGTTGGGGAGTTAGAGGGGAAATACGGGGGATCCTCCTGTTCGCATGAAATTTGTACTCTTTGAAGACAACAGGTTTTCTGAGAGAATTTCCTCGATAATTCCAGAGAGTTAAGGAATGATCTATACACCGTTAGATAGGTAATTTAATGAAGATGAGAAATGTGGTACGACTTTTTACCGAGAGTGCCGCGGTTGTGTAGTTATGAGGCAAGACCTGAGGGTCCTCCTGTTCACTTGAAATTTGTAATCTTTGAAGAGAACATGTTTTCTGAGAGAATTTTCTCGATAATTCCAGAGAGTTAAGGAATGATCTGTACACCATTGGATAGGTAATTTAATGTAGATGAGAATTGTGGGACGACTTTTTACCGAGAGTGCCGCGGTTACGTAGTTTTGAGCCAAGTTCTGAGGGTCCTATTTCGTCACATGAAATTCGCAGCTTCGAAGACCAACCTGGGGTTCCCAACTGTCCTCCATTTGGGAGGACAGTCATTCTTTTTCACCTACTGGCCCTTGTGTCCTTTATTCAGTTCGATTTTCCTCCTTCCACTTGTAAAAATCCAGAGCTTCAAAGCAATTTGACCCAACGTTTTGCTCAAATTCCTTCATTCACTCACGACACCTTTGTGATTCGACAGCCGCTTAAGCTTAAGCCTCAAAAGTTCTCACTCCACTTCATTTTTGATGATTTTAAATTCCTCCACAAGTTTTAAAACCATGCTGTTACAAAAATCATTTTTTCATCAAAATACCCCGATGGTAACACTACTCTTTTGCGAGAGAGACAGCCGACGTTGAAAGCGTTGAAATTTCTCACTTTTCCAACAGGAAAACTCATCCAAAGCACATCAAACCACATCCCCCACTCCTTCACCCCCCATTCACTTGCATTTTCCCCCTAAAACGTTGAAAAACCCTCCACACAATAATACCCTCAACTATCATTCCAAGCAAACACTAGTGTTACCATCGCACTCAATGAGTACCATTCAGCCTCCATACAAAATGAAAAACTAGATTTTCTCGAAATTTCCCGGGATTCGACTGAAATTTTTGATGCAGTTCTCTTCGTTTATCAATTCCACACACAGCCCCACAGATTTCATTCAAAAACTCTGCTCAAAAACGAAGAAAATCGACTTTTAAAAAACTGGCACGTGCCACGCCAAAAAATGCAGTAAATTCATAAAGCATCGGGGTCGCCTTTTTTTCCTCAGAAAAAATCAGTTTCTGCCGAAGTGAATTTTATGATTACAAAATCTTGTAAGTTGAATTTCTCGACAACTAGGACGAGTTGAAGGATGTGAGTTACCTCAATGGAAAGGAAATTTTATGTAGATGGGAAATGTGGTACGACTTTTGAACAGCGGTGCCGGGATTGCGAAGTTAGAAGCGAAATGCGTGGGTACCTAAGTTTTTGCATGAAATTTGTGATCTCTGAACACAAAGTCATTTTCTGAAAGGATTTTCTCGATAACTAGAGGAAGTTAAGAGACGATTTATACCTCAATCGATAGGAAATTAAACGTAGATGAGAAATGAGGAGGCGATTTGTAGCGGGAGTGATTTGGTTGCTCATTTAGAAGCGACTTTTGTGACATCCTCTCTCCAGCAGTAATCTTGGAAGACAAGGTGTCTTCTAAACGAATTTTCTCGACAATTAGGACGAACTGAAGGATGTGTTATACCTCAATGGATAGGAAATTAAATGTAGATGTGAAATGATGTAAAATTTTCCAACAGGTGTGCACTGGTTGCCGAGTTATGGGACAAGTTCTGAGGGTCCTATTCCGTCGCATGAAATTCGCAGCTCCGAAGACTTGGTGTCTTCTGAAACGATTATCTCGATACTCAGGACGAACTAAGGAACGATTTGTACCTCAATGGAAAGGAAATTAAATGTAGATTTGGAATTAGGCAAGATTTTATAACGGGAGTGACCGGGTTGGTGATTCAGAAGCCATTTTTGTAATGTACTCAGTCTAGCAATGATTTTGGAGGACATGGTGTTTTCTAAAAGGATTTTCTCGACAATTAGAACGAGTTGAAGGATGATCTATACACTATTGGATAGGAAATTTATTGTAGATGTGAAATGATGTAAGATTTTTCAACGGAAGTGATCGGTGGGCTATACAGAACCGACTTTTGTAATAGACTCTATCAAGCAGTTGTCATGGAAGACATGACGGTTTCTTAAACAAATTTCTCGATTGTCAGAAGGAGTTGAAATTTGTGTTATGCACCATTGAATAGGTTATTTAATGTAGATGTGAAATATGGCATGACTTTTTACCGAGTGTGCCGTTGTTGGGTAGTTGGAGGGGAAATACGCAGATCCTCATGTTCGCTTGAAATTTGTGATCTTTGAAGATAACGTGTTTTCTGAGAGGATTTGCTCGATAACTCCAGAGAGTTAAGGAATGATCTGTACACCATTGGATAGGTAATTTAATGTAGATGAGAAATGTGATATGACTTTTGACCGAGAATGCCGCGGTTGGGGAGTTAGAGGGGAAATACGGGGGATCCTACTGTTCGAATGAAATTTGTAATCTTTAAAGACAACGTGTTTTCTGAGAGAATTTCCTCGATAATTCCAGAGAGTTAAGGAGTGATCTATACATTACTGGATAGGTAATTTAATGTAGATGTGAAAAATGGTATGACTTTGTAACGGGAGTACCGCGGTTGGGTAATTATGAGCCAAGTTCTGAGGCTGTTTTTTCTGTTTTTTTTTTTTAAATTGAGCGAGATAATCTGAAATGTGACGAAATCTCTTTTTGAACACCAAATTTTCCCTTGGTTTCATTTGGATTGTCACACACTCCACTTGAAGCTGATTCCCCCTCCCAGCACGCCTTGATCTTCATCTAACTGACATTTTTCTTCTCCCTCTCGTTCCAGGTTAACTTATTGAGTGATTTCGATACAAAATAAGTACACCGGATACATCCGATTTTCAACTATAGACTTATTCAAAATACAACTATAATCAAAACTTCTTGCTTTATAAACACAAAAAAAGAAAGAGTCAAATATAAAGAAATAAATTATCTAGAAAGCTTTAAACAACAAGTGTATACACAAACAATTTACCAGTATATACACAATCGTCTTAACCAGAAATAACAACAACTTCAAACTTAACACACTGAACCAGGTACGTTTATTGTGACTTTATGAGCAATCGTTTGGGCGGATGCCAATCATTCCTTTCTCCTTCTCTTGCAGTATTCAAAAGCAACCACAAGAATAACAACTCCATCGTGCTTTAATCTTCTTTATCACTAAACTAAGAATAATCTTTAGAACGTAAGAACAAAACACATAGAAACTTTATCTCCTTCACTTCGATCCAATTCAATGCCAGTGTATATACCATAGCAATAAAAAATAGGAAGCCATAAGAGCGAGAGACCATCTCTCCTTGTGGTTATCGTCAACACCGTCAAAATAAATTAAATAACAACATACAGGTTGCAATATAGCAATATTTTACGTAGTATTTTGCCAATCAGTCCATCTGTACACAGACACGCACATATATATCGACTCTCGCATCCCTCTCGCATCTGAAAATAGTGTGGATACGAATTTCGAGAGACAACATTTTCAACATGCTCAAGGATAATCAACGTAAGTTCTCATGATAACGAACGTGAGCCTGTGTATTGCGAGTCTAACTCGAATACAAAAAAAACAACAAAAACAACAACAGAAAAAACAACAAAAGCAACAACAACAAATCAAACAACAGTCACAACAGCAAACTAAAGTAATACACCGGATAAAGCAAAGAATAAAAACAAATCAACTACGACGACGCGATCAACAGCAACAGCAACTTAATCAACAAAAACAACAACAACAACAAAAACAAAAACTCCTACATTACAACAAAAAGCCCCATCAAGTGAGAAAGTTTCAAATAATTGAATCTAGATGGCAGAACGGTGCGATACCGAAAATCCATATATCATTACACTTTAACAAAAAAGGGTTACCTTATATTCAGTATAAACAACAATAACAACAACAAAAAACAACAACAACAACAACATTCAGCAGAGATCAACAGAAAAAGAAGACGACGACGACGACGAAGAAGAACACAAAACAACTGTTAACAAATGAAATATGACGGTAAGTTTTAATTTTATATCAGTGGTGTGGTGAGCTTTTGAGCTTTTGAGCTTTTCAGTATTTTGCTCGATTCAATTTGGGCATTTTCATTTATTTTTGGGCAAAAAGTTTGAAGGATGTGTGTGAAGAATTCGGGTATTTCTTGTGAGAGATCTGAAAATTTGTGTTTTGTTTTGATTTTTAGTTTAATTTTAACATCCCTGTGCAAATTGTCAAACTTCTGTCAAAATGACAATAAATCTTGTTCCACATTTGAACCTGCCTGCCCTGAGTGACTGTAGTCTCCCAAAAAGGCCTTAAATACCCAAAAATTGTTTAGTTCTCCAGCTTAGTTTACTCTCCTCCAGGGATGGCCTGAGGAAAAATTGTGAAAATTGTCAGCTTCCTGTCAGAATGACAACAATTCGCGTTTTGTGACTGTAGTCTCCCAAGACGGCCTTAAATCCCCCAAATTTGTTCAGTTCTCCAGCTTATTCTACTCTCCACCAGGGATGGCCTGAGGAAAAATGTTTTATTAAATCTCTGTGCAGGTCAAAAAACAGGATTCTTCTTAATTTCCTGCCTTAAGGCCACCTTTGAACTGCAGGCAGTGTAAACTAAGAAATTTTCCCCTCCTCTAACATCCCTGCTCAGGCTGGAGCATAAAAATCCACCTTGTTGCCCGATTTCCTGCCTCTCTGTTGGAAATTTGGACCCAATATCACTTTCCTGTCACAACCGAGGCCCAAATTGACAAGGTGTCCCTTTTCTTGTCCACCCGACACTACATCTTCGACCAACTTTACCCCAAACAACCACATTTCCTTCAATCTGCGAAAAATCCGAACCTCAAGCATCACTCAACACATCCAATCGGCACTTTTGCCATTTCCCAAAACCGTTAATTTTCAAAACCTTTCTCTTTACAGTCTTACTCACAAAATGATTACTATTACAATAATGAAAACGATGCCTTATCATACAACAGCCGACCAATTAGTAGCACTAATTATATCAAAAATAGTAGTTATGGACACACCCAGGACCCAATGTCACTCAAACGAGGCGGTGGCTTTCATTCCAATAACGCGGAGGGTCTAAGCGCAATGTACGACAACTATGGGAGCGTTGTTGCCAGCGGAACTAATGGCGGCGTTGGCGGTGGCGGTGCGAGTGGGGGACGCGGTGGAGCGCATTACTATTCGAATTCAGCAAACAATGACAATGACATCTATCATCGTCGTCGATTGCCGCAGCAGCACTATCAACAGCAGCCACAGCAACAGGCCTACAATAGCTACGGCTATCAACGCAGCAATGCGTACTACGACGATGGCTGTGACAACATTTCCGACTATGGCGGCGATAATCGAATGAGCGGCAGGCATAGTGCAATGTCGAGCACGGCCAAACAACTGCCACAGATACCGATGAAGCATAGTAGTAGCATGGTGGACGGCATTTCGTATGCACGCGGTGCCAGTTTGCCGACAACACCACCGGTAGCACACAAAAGGAGTCGTATGCTGCCTCAGCCAACGGCTAATGGCGGTGGTGTTGGCGTCACAACTGGCAAATGTCTTCCGGCGACACCTCGCGCCCTGCCCCAGGTGCACAGCAATATGCAAGCGCCTATGGCAAGAAGCGGAACGGGCCGCAAACTGCTGCCAACGCCAATGTCAAATCATCATCCAGTGAGCGATAGCTACGACAACCTGTCCACAGGCTCCTACGACAATGTGACAATAAACAACTCATACAACAATGTTCGTCCACACAGTTCGATACCGCCGAGTAGCTACAATGACGATTACCCCAACTACGGCTACAGTACACCGCAGGGTATGCGCTCCACAAAGCTCGGTAATGGCGATCTGTCATCCTCGTTTGACGGCGTCTGCGTCACAACCAGCGGCAGGGACCTGTACGACTCGCCAATAAACACCAGCACCACAACAACAACCGATGATATATACTATGATACCCGCACTACGAACGGTCATGAGCCGACATCCACCTGCGTCACAAGTGGTAATGGTTGCTGCGGTGTGGGTCGCAAGTTGCCAAAACGCTTGCCAACGCCAAATGTTAAAACGAACACCGGCAGCGGCAAGCAGCTCCCAAAGCTGCCCACCCATGTCACCGGCAAAACCCTACCCCAACCGCCACAATCAGTATCCGACTATTCCAAATCCTATGCCCCCTATTCATACACATCAATGCCACCATCAATCACTTCGGTAAGCAGTAGTAGCGCTACCCTTAGCAATCATAGTAGCAATTTATATCCGCCACTGTCGAGGTCATCCGTAGCGACCAGTGGCTATCACAGTTCTCTATCATATCAGCAAACATCAGCATCAGCATCAGCATCAGCATCAGCATTAGCATCGCCATCCACATCGTCCAAGTCCTCGACTACATATTCCACGGCTGTGACATCGTACGTCTACGACGACGATGGCAACTCCTATTTGAATGGCCAATACCGCCACTCATTGAAAAGTTATCCTCCCGAGATCACAACCACCTCAACAGCAACCGTCACGACAGCCGTTACCGTTACCACAACTAATGCCACCACCACAACCACTATCACCGGCAAGCCAACGGCACCCATCGCGGTGTCAACATCATCTTCGTCATCGGCCTCATCGTCCTCATCGACGTCATCGTTCTCTGTAACGGACTATTTAAAGAAGTTCGATATAAAGTCAGCATTGCCTAGCTCGATAGCGGTCACAGCGTCAAAGGTCATATCGGCGTCAACAAACATCGGCAACAGTGCGATCAACAACACGAGCAACACGACAAGCAACACGACGAGCAAAACGACGAGCAATACGACGAGCAATACGACGAGCAACACGACGAGCAACAACACGATCAGCAACATCAGCAACATCAGCAACATTAGCAACATCAGCAACATTAGCAACATCAGCACAACAACAGCCAGTAGCATCAGTGAGAGCGTCATAAAGTTTTGCTCATCGTGCGGGAGCAGCGTGTGCACCTGCAAGCTGACCATCACGACCGCTTCGTCCCTGACCAATGGACCCCTGTCGAAATTGCCGAACGGACCGGTCACTTATCTGCCGACATCACTTCAGAATGGGCCGTATTCGAAGCCAACCGCAACCGCGGTAACCACAACCAATTACTCGTCATACATCTCAGACTATCTGAGGATCTATTCGGCCAACGATTACAACAGTGACGGTCGCCTGACACTGGTCGAGACGAACATGGACGGTATTGCATCGGTGACGGCAGCGATCACAACGACCATGACGACCCAGACGACAACCACCACGACCAACTACATCACGTCCTACCTGGGCGGTGATTATCTGTCAAAGACGACATTCGAGAGCACGCTGGGGAAGACGTCAACGCCCACGTGCGAGTTCAACGGTTGCGGCGAGTACAGCAGCAGCAAGGTCTACGACAGCATCGATTACTTCGGTCTGGCGACAACCACAACAGATTACTCGGAGTACCTGTCGCCGGCCAAGGCAAAGGTTGTGAACACCGCCATGCTGAACGGTGAGGATCTGTCCTGCTTCAAGTACTTGGACTTGGACACCTCCACAGCGGTGACCGTGAGCTCGACCATGACCGGACTTAGCGCATACGAGACCAAAGGCATGTCGAGCCACTACGATGACCTGTACAGCTATTCGCCGACACCAACGGTGACAACAATCGCCAGCAATGATGATCCGTATTCATATCTGGACGCGTACAAGGTTGATCTGCCCGTGTACTCGACGGACTATGGGAGTAGCACAGAGTCATACATCCTAGACACGTACACCGAGCCAAACTATTCGACGACCATGTCGAAGACGCGCCTGGAGACCTCCAGCAATGACTACTACGATGACTATCGAAGCTCAACGGCAACGCCCAACATCGCCGAGGGCACTGTGAACGCGTCCAATTACAAGGCGTACCTCTACGAGACGAACAGCAACAGTGGTAGTGGTAGTGGTAGTGGCAGTAGCAGTAATGCCAGTAGTGACCATCTCCTAGCTAAATACGATTTGACGACATCCTCATCTGCGTCGGTGTCGAGCGGCTCAACGGTTGTGACTTCGAAAAATGCCACCTCGGGCGGTTATTATCAGCCGGCGTCTAGCAAATCGACGCCATCCCTCAATACAGTGTCGACGCCGGCGAAGGCAGCCTCGGCGGCGGCAAGTAAGGCCAGCAGCATGTTTGGCAGCCTATCGCAGGGTATTAAAGGCGGCCTCGACGGTGTCCTGAGCGGAGTGGCTGCAGTCGCCGCTGACACAACCAAACAGCAGAATCAGCAATCGCAACAGCAATCAGCTGCGTCCGGCATCAAGTCATCAGCGAAGAGTTTTGGTTTCGGACTGGCCTCAAAGCTGATCCCAAACCTAAGCGGCTCATCATCGCAGCAAGCCAAGACCGCCGCGACCACAAAGCCAGCGACCACAACAAAGCCAGCCAGCCAGCCATCTGCCGCCGCACCGAAGCCAACCATCACGACAACAGCCCCAATGACCACCGGCTATGATATGTCATACAACGCAAACCAAAGCGGCTACATGAATGACAATCAGCCATACAGCCACGCGAACGAATACGACAACAACGACATGGACCACCTGCTGACGACCAGCAGCGACATATCCACCTGCGGCGAATGGAACGGCATGGCCGGCCACAATCAATCGATCTACACCACAGACTCGCTGTTGTACGATGGCGACTACAACCAGGGCATGTACAATAGCGCCACGACGACCAGCAGCATGATGCTGGACAATGGCTACGAGTCAGCAGCCCTCACGCAGCAGTCCTCGATGGACGGACTCCAGCCGGCGGCGACGACGACTGCCAGCGCCAGCAACGGCCTGGCTGGCGCCAAGATCGTCGACTACAGCGACGACTACAAGTACGGCTACGACGAGTACAGCTACAGCGAGAATGACTACATCGCCACCGGCGACATAACCGACAGCCAGAACTACAACAACAACTATGACTACATGGACGACGATGCGACGATAGTGTCACAACTGCTGGATAATGCGGCGGCAAAGATGGCCGCCGAAGCGGCAGTGACCGTTGCGCCACAGATCACTACAACGGCGCCGTTGACAAGCAGTTTCGACGCGACCTCGACCAGGGGCATGATGGGTGAGCCCATGAAAACGTCCATTCAAGTGACGGCCGCGATGACAACGGCCCAACAGCAACAACAACATCAACAGCAACAGCAACCACCACCAGTATCAACAGCATCATCAAAACTCGGTCCAAGCTCGCTGTTGTCATCGCTGACATCTGTAGCGATAGGTGGGCAGCAACCACAAGGACAACAGCAACAGCCCGCCACAAAGACCACCAGTTCGAGTGGCGGCGGGCTGTTCGGTTCGTTCCTGGGGAAAGCTGCAGCTGCAGTCCAATCGGCTTCGCAAGTGGTCTCGACGGCCACAGCGATGACAACAGCCGCCGTTAAAGTGGTGCCAGGCACCCCATTCACTGGCGACAAGAATGCATCGCGCAACAGTCGTCACGAAACGGAAATGAGCAACGCAATGGTTAGTGGGGCGGGTGGTGCAGCAGTTGTTACAACAACAACCACAACATCATTGGATGACTACGAGAATAGCAATCTGTATGAGGATGACTACTACGCCACAAGCACCACAACCACGAATACGGCGACAAACGCAAATGCGAATGTGAACGTGAATGCGAACGCAAACGCGCACAGCATGATGAACGGCAAGATGCTGCCGACGGTGCCGTTGTCCAGCGGCAAAAAGCTGCCCGCCATCAATGGTAAATCGGGGCTGCTGATGAAGCAGCAGCCAACCGAGATTTATGATGAAGACGATGATGAGTATATTGACGAGTTGGAACCGAATTATCGGATGGATAGTGAGCAGGATGATTACTTCATGGATCAGACGGCACCGTCGACGACAGCATCGATGATGGCCGTGAACGGTTACTATACCCCACCGGATGGTGGCTATGATTATCGCGAGGATTACTTCAACGAGGAGGACGAGTATAAATATCTCGAAAAGGAGCAGCAGTTGAAGGAGCTGCGCAAACAGCAACAGCTAATGAAGCACCAAAAGCAACCGCCACTCGAGTACATCGAGGAGAGTCATGATGACTATCTCGATGACAACTATCCGAGCGAGGACAGTGCAAATTATATGGACGACATGATGTCCAAGGAGTCATCGTCGTCGTTGCAGGTCCCTGTGGTGACGACAACATCAGCAGCGCTCATGCAACAACAGCAACAGCAACAATCGCCCGTCACGTCGTCCATGAACGCGGCAACAACGCCAACGAGCAGCGGCACAGGCCTAATCCATCATCAAATCAAAAAGCAAGACAGCATCATCGAAGAGGATGAGGACGAGGGACTGCTCACGCCCGACGACAGTCTTCAGCACGATGATCAACTGCAGCCGAAGCAACAGCAATCGTTTGGGGACGATTCAACGCAACTACCCAAGAAGAAGACGCTCACCCGTGGCGAGACTGAAGAGGTGACCAGCGGTCAGATGATGCGCAAGCCAGAGATCACGGCGCGTCAGAGATGGAACTGGGCGTACAATAAGATCATCATGCAATTGAATGTGAGTACCCTCAGAGCTTTCATTTCATTCGGCAATTTTGTAACTTAAAGCACACCCTCCAGTGAACAGTACTCGAAGAGCTTTTCTTTTGTTTTTTTTTTTTTTTTTTTGTGTTGTGTTTGATTTGAACTTATGAATGGATCCCATTCAGTGGATACTAAATAGATGGAGATTTCTGTTAAAGCTCGCGAGCACATAGACTGTCTTAAGCCACTGCCCCGTTGAACCGGGGGTGGGGTTGCATTTCATAGTTGTATTGTATGTCTGTTCGAGTACTTTCTCAGCTTAAACTCGCAGTTTCTCGAATTTCAAGGAAAGCTTCCAAAAAAAGCTCACAAGCTTAAGTGATGGAAGGGGAGGACGTATCCTACAGACATGAAATCTCACTACAAATAGCCGAAAATAGCAGAAATTTGTTCGACGGAGAAAATTGCAGCCTATGAAAACTTTCCATTCTCTCGAAAGCTCCGTTCTCTGAGAGAAACAACGATATCTTTATGTGCTCGGTACATGATCTAGTGACTTGTAGTAGAAAATAGTTGAGAATAGCCTAGAGTACTCGAACAGGCCTATTGTAGATTATCACATATCTTATTCACGAAAATTTAGACTGTAAGTGATGTAAACAGTGAAAGCTTACAAAAGCTTTGTTCAATGTCTGCTTGTTGTACTTCAATTTATGGTGGTCCCAGGGGGGACTCTTTAAGGCATTTGAAATTCAAGTGACGTGAATTGAGCTTTAAAGAACTTTGATGAGCTTTGACGAGCTTTGACAAAGACTTTTTGAAAAAATCGATGTGGTTGTGTAGTTGTTTTCAGTGTGAATGTGTGAATGTGAATTTTTTGAAAGCTATTTTTAAAGCTTCTTTTTTTAAAAGCTTCCAAAGACCGATTTTGAAAAAGGCCTGAAAAAGTGACAAATTTGTGATTAATTTGGCCCACGACCTTTTTTTGTTTAAAAACTTTGCTGTCGTGAGCTTCATCTTTATCTTGTCCTGAAAGTTTTAAGGACCTGCAGGCTTGCCGAGGACGGGAGTATATGCATTAACTCACTAGACCTTTAGTCTTGGTTCAATTCCAAGAATAGACAAAAAATTAAAATTTTTACGACTCCACCTGCTCAAAGAATATAACTCTCTAGAAAAAGCTAGTATGAAACAAAAAGCTTCGCCCCAACTCGTTAGAGAACAATAGCACACACAAAAGGAGTGGTTGCTGTAGAAGCTAGGCTCTAGCCCACTTCGAAGCGCCACACTATTTGCATGTAAGCTTTCAAGAAAAACAATTTTTTCCTCGAGCTTTTCTTTGGCAAAAATCTTTTCTCAGAGCTTTCTGCGAATGATAGAAAGACATCTCGTAGAATTTATACGGTAATCCTCTGTAAGATTTGGTCACATCTTGGCTAAGAACAGACATGTCCAGTTCTTGTCCTTGGTTGGAGGAGTGGGTTGAAAAGCTTCGGGCTTTCAAAAGCAGGTTTCAGGAATTTATACAGCAATCAAAGCCCAAAGCTTTCGAAAGCATGTGTCACGAATTTAAACAGTAATCGTCTGACAAATGTGGTCACACCTTGGCTAAGAACAGACACGTCCAGTTCTCACTATGACTTGTCATTGGTTAGAGCAGTGGGTTAAGGAAGCTTTTGGCTTTCCAAAAGCTTGTGTCCTTTTAAGTCTGCCCAGTGGTGTGGGTCCTGGGTAAAAGTTGAAAGTTGAAAGCTGTAATTAAATTTTATAATGCAGAGCTTTTGCTATTTTGACGAGAAGCTTATTTCATACTCTGAAGACGCTGAAAGCTCTTAAGGCCTGGGTATAGAATGCTAGACAGAGTCAGCCTCTGGAAGTCAATTCAATATAAAAAAAATCACAGCCAAATGGTTGCCGAAATTGCCATGGCAACTTACTTTAAGTTCCCAGTAGGAGCAGGGCTTCCGAATGAAATAATGAAGACCTGTTGACAGGTGGAGGAAATTTCAACAGTTCCTCTCTCAGATAAGCCATCTCAGTGAATCAATCGATTAGACGTCTTGAATGCCACTCTTGACCCCCTGTTTTAGGGTTCAAGTGACTTAGGCAATCACTTCAAGAGGTTTACGTCACCTCTGCTGCCATGTGTGCACCGGACAAAGGACTAGTTCTTGTGTCTAAGTGGTACACTTGTGTGGGAACTAGAAAAAAGGATTGTTTCATCGGAGGGTGTCGGAATGTGATGAGGAAGTGCCCAAATCATTGATTTCTTAAGAAGAATGCTCTCAAGATGAAACTGATAGGTTTAGGGGGATTTAAAGCACTAGAAGCATATGAAGTCTTTTTGACAGCAGTTGGGAATCGTGCCTCGTTCTCTTGGGGGGAAATTACTTTGGGTTTCGACTAAGTACTTGATGAGAGTCAGACAAAATTGCAATAAAATTTAGGTTCAAGTTTTTTTTTTATGAGAAATTTCTCTTCATTTTCATGGTTTTTTTTAAAATCATTTGGCGCAAGTTGTTGACGGCAAGTTCTCAGTGGTAGCAAGCAGAGTGGGTGTCTTCTATTCTATTCTTATGGCAAGTGGTGGTTGTGATTTTTGAGATGGGGACTTTTTTTAAATTGTAATGGAAATTCTTGGAGATTTGCGACGATTTGTCATGGATTTGTCCGCCGAAAAAAAATATTTTATTTAAATTTAACTTTAACTTTTATTTAAATTTTAATTTTAATTTAACTTTAACTTTAACTTCTTTAATTTAATTTAAATTTAATACTTTTTTTAATTTTCAGTTAAATTTAAATGAAATTAAATTTAAATTAAATTAAATTTAAATTAAATTAAATTTAAATTAAATTAAATTTAAAGTAAATTTAAATTTTAGGTAAATTTAAATTAAAATAAATTTAAAAATTTAAATTTGAATTTAAATAAATTTAAATTTAGAATAAATTTAAATGGAATTAAATTTAACAAAAAAATTATTGTTAATCAAAATTTTTAGCGTGTTAAAAATAATTCTAAATAAAATTAAATTAAAAAAAAAATTAATTTAGTTTAAATTTATTTTAAATTATATAATATAATAATGGCGGCGCTACAGTCCGAGGTGGACCTGGGCCTAGCTTCTCAGCAAACACTCGTGTTGTGCGTGCTATGGTTCTCTCACGAGTGGAGGGGACCTACAGTTTAATGCCGACTCCGAACGGCGAGATTGAGAAGTTTTTTTCTAGACAGTTATACTCTTTGAGCATTGTCAGTGACTCGAAAGAGGTGGAGCCGTGAAAAAATGTGTGGTGTTTTTTCGGGAATCGAACCGAGAACATCGAGCGTAGGAGTCGACGCATCACGCCACGGCACCCTTTTGAATTAATTTTTAAATTAAAATTATTTTAATTTTAATTAATTTTTAAAGTAAATTTATTTTAATTTACATTTTAAATTAAATTAAGTTTAAAATGGTCCACTTGAAATAGTTTTTAAATTAAACTTATTTTAATTTTAATTAATTCTTAAATTAAATTTATTTTAATTTAAGCTTTAAATTAAATTTATTTTAATTTTAATTAATTCTTAAATTAAATTTATTATAATTTAAATTTTAAATTAAATTTATTTTAATTTTAATTAATTTTTAAAGTAAATTTATTTTAATTTTAATTATTTTTCAAAGTAAATTTATTTTAATTTTAATTAATTTTTAAAGTAAATTAAATTTAAAAAAAATTTTAAAAAATATAAATTTAAATTTAAATTGAATTAAATTTAAAGCAAATTCAATTTGCAATTCTCCATAAATGTACATTTGTTGCCAAAAAAAAAGCCTGAATTTCCGCAAAAGAAAAATTAGTTAAACGAGAGAAATTATGGAAACGTGTTTTACTGTCGGCTTCTGCGGATGTGAGAGTAAATTTCTATGTTTTACTTAACCTGTTCTTCACATCTTCTTACTTACTGAACACAGACACAATTACTGACTGATTGACTGGAATAAAACTCTAAGACTATCTAATTTAAGTCGTTAACCATGCGATTATTTAGTTGGTGTAGGCTTAGCAAAAAAACTATGAAATAAATGGACTACATCCCAGCATTCTTTAAAAAAAAAATAACTTGATAAACATTTTGAAGTGAAGTGGTTATAGTGGGAGAGAGTGAAAAAGCTTAAACTGTGCAACCTATGACTATGGCAGACGTTTTATGGAATAAATGAGGAAAAAAATTTTTGTACTCACCTCAAATCTCGTTGAAATTCTTGAAATTTTGTGAATTCCTGAAATTGAAATTGTTCATGCAAGAGTTTAGCACTGTGATTGGTTGTTTGTACAAGTCTACGACACTCGAGATGATTATTTTGAATATTTTTAGCAAATTTAAAGCACTACGAACTAAATTTAAAAATAAAAAAAAAAAAAAACGATTTTGACGAAAAAGCGAAATCAACCATGAATTCAGATTCGCGTATTTGCTCAAGCAGAGGTGCTCAAGCAACAATGCACACGCATGTCCTCATTTGAATTTTTTTTTTTTGCATTTTTTTTGCTGCGATGGCACAGATTTGCGTTTGACCAGAAGAAGCAGAGCCCAGGAGTTGCAGCAGCACTGACCTAATTCATTCAAACAAAATGTTTGATATTATGATAGCGGAAAACGCGAAAAAAAACGAAAAGAAATGCCACCCGTTGAACCAAACATTTTAACACGAAGTGAACATCACTATCAAACAGTTTGCAACACACGTACCTTGTGTAAAGGATTTTTGAAAAGAAATTATTTTTCTTTTTTTTTTTTTCAACTACATCGGCTCTCAGGGTATTCAACATCCTGCTTGCCCACTGACACAAAAACTTACACACAATTGCACAGAGAAGGTGATTTAAGGGGGGAGAGATGGGGGATGGGGTTGAGAAATGAGAACAGAAGGCTCATAGTGTAACCGAACTCAATCAGATGCTCATTTTAAATGCGTTGCCAATATGGGGGTTTTGGGGGATGACGCGGGATGAAACTTAAGTTCATGAAAATGCATTTTTTTTTTGCTAAACAGCGGAGGTGCGTCAGAGAGAAGCTTTCAAGATTCAAAACATTCCTCAATGGGGTTGAAAAGAAGAAAAGACTCTTCACTGATGTTTATAAGATGCTAATTATGAGAATGGGGGGATTACTTTCCTCTTCATTTAATCCCTTCCCAAGTTCTCTCAGAAAAAATAAAAAAAAAAGTTTTAATGACTCTAATTTTGATTCACGGAGTAGTGTTTGCGTGGGACTCAAACAGTTTCTCTAACGGCACAACAAAAAGAAAAGAAAACATTTTCTACACAGTAACAACATTTTTTTTTTCTTAGAAAGCTTTTGTAAACTACCACGTTTCCTTTGAATTTCCTACAAAGCTTTCTCGGAAAAATGGATTCGCGACACAAACAAAAATAAAAATAAAAAAAAATGTAAATAAATTTAAATCATCATTTTTTTTCTTAAATCACAAAGAAACACCGTTTTGAATTATTTGTTGCAGGGTTTTGTTTTTTTTTTTCAAGTCACTATGCGATAATTTTAAAATATAGTGGTGACCAAACCACAAAAAAATTTTTTTTTTAAATAATAGCTAATTAAACGTTAAATATTGTTTTTTTTTTTTATATATTTTTTTTTTCAGTTTTTTAATTTTTTTTTTAATAATTTTTTTAATTTTTAACCATGAGAAAGGCAGTTGAATGCAGGAAATTATTTGCAATTTTCTCTCAGGTGCATTTTTTTATCTTTTCTTTTTACTTCACTTATTTTTTTGTTAAATTTAATTTAATTCAAAACAAAAAAAAAACGCACAAAAAATTGCCCAAACACAACAGATGACTGAAAAAAAAAAAACTAAATCAAACTACACTCCTCATATCACTTCAATCCAACACCATGACCTCCCCCAAACGAAAAAAAAAGCAATTTAACTCCAAACATCACCTTCGACACAGTCTTACATCGAACAGACAGATTTGTTTCTCCCTCAACACTCCACTCGCACTCCCGCTTGCAAATTTCTTGAGAGAACACGACAACAAAAAAAAAAAAAAAACGATGCAATTCCAAATACAACCCGAATCTTTGTTAATTTTCTCCTTTGATCCGTTCCGATACAACGCACATACGCTATGGTCGGGGGCAAATCAACAACTGATTGCTTCAAACGATGGGACATGCAAATTTAGAGGAATATCCTTATCGTTTTCAGCCAACCTGTGAGGCAGGCATTATTGGTTTCAAACACAGGAAACAACGGCCGAACATCGAACCGATACGCGCGGGCATACACGCACACATGAAATCGCATAAACAACAAACGAGCAACCTCACTGTTCGGAATCGAATGTATACTTTACTAATATATTTTGATATCATCATGCCATCATGTGTGCGCGTCCAATCAAACCTAATCGAACGTCACTGGACGGGGAAGACAAATTAAAAAAAAAACGGTGAAAAAATAAAAACGAAAATGCTCATCTGTTGGACTGACATATGATTTGTAGCACATTGTGTTGCAACTTTGTGTGAACACTTTTCATCGGTCCCTTCAGGAGTTTGAGGGGCCAATTAAATCTAAATATGAACTGCTTAACATTCACACGTCCAATTAAGGCGCCTTGGGTGGTATCAGTTTAGGGTTGCAGACGATCGAATAAGAAAATGCAAAAAAATGAGTTGGTTCTGATTCAAAACGCTAGACACAAGACCGAAAATCTCCCGTCCCAAACCGTCGCCAATAGAGTAGCAGTATGTTTCCGAGATTTCAAGTAACTTGTTTTTTTTTAATAATTTGCCCATGCTTACGACTACCCTTAAGCGTCCGGAATCAAGAGACAGGCATAGGTCGAAGGTAGTAACACTCATATCTGGACATGGCTGATTGAACTTAATTTTTTGAATCAAACATTCTCCCCTCATACACACATCCTCTCAACCCCCAACAGGCAGGTAAGCAACATGTCAGCTGTATGTTGCCCCTCAATTGATCAAAGTGTTATGCGGCGAAAGATGCTTGCGTCTAGAAGACTACTTCTTCGAAAATGCCTGTAATATTTAAGCCCCTAATCGTGTGTGGGTTGTTATTGTGCTGATCCACGTGGTGGTACAAAATGGCCTTGTCTTGGGCTAAAGGAATCCTACTCAAGTGGGAAGCAATGTTGTTTGCTTTCATCGGGGATGTCTATAGAATTGATATCATTTTTTCTTACGTGTTGTTGTTTTTGTTAAAAAATTTACAGATTATTCTTGAAAAAGGATGTAACGTTTCAAAAACAGCGTTTCTGACATCAAATCGGTTGTGGAAATATTCGTTTTTCAATGGATCGGAGTAAGAATGACTCTAATTAGGAGACTTGACTGATTTTTGAACAAACTTAGTTTTCGAAACTTCAAAAATAGCGTTTCTGACATCAAATCCTTCGTGGAAATATTCGTTTTTCAATGAATCAGCACATGAATGACTTCAATTAGGAGACTTGACTGATTTTTGAACAAACTTAGTTTTCCAAACTTCAAAAACAGCGTTTCTGACATCAAATTGCTTTAAAAAAATCAATATTTCAATTTCGCTTTTGATTAATCTTGTACACCTCGATGTAGGCGTTCAATACGAACGTTTTGAGTCATCATTGGTGGCCATAGGTCTATCAGTTTCCAATCTGTAGCCAAGAAATGGCGTCAGAAGGGACGAAAAAAAGCAGTTCATTTTGAAAATCTCACCATATCTCGAAAACGGCGTCGATTTTCTTTCTATCAACTTCCATGCCTCGATACAGGCGTTCAATACGAACGTGATAAGGCTTAGATCTAATGGTTTTTTCATTTTGAGCTGACGTATGTGGCCCTCACTCTAAAGGCCGCCGAGCTACAACCACTTAAGGGCATCAGAAACGATGGAAAAAAACGCAATTATTGTTGAAAAATGTACTATATCTCAAAAACGGTGCTTCCGGCGTCAATTTGACCCTCATTATTTTCGATGCAGAGATTCATTACGAACATTTTAAATCCAAATTTATGAACCTACGTCCAATAGTTTCCGAGTTATAGCCAAAAGAAGGCACCAGGAGCAGTTTCTGCACCTTTTCGTCTTCGTCCTTTTTTCAACTTTTTGACCATATCCTTCAACCAAAATCGTTGAAACTTCAGATTATCCATTTCTAACACCAACCACACCATCTCTGCCAAAAAAACCAAAGGATTTCATCCAAATTTGGATTTTCAAAAACTCGACACAAATTCAGCGGAAAAGTCGACCCCGAAGTTTCACAATCGACTGCATTTTTTGGGTGAAAACGTGAAATTTTTTCGATTTTCAAAATTTTGCTGTGTCCTTTTCAGACATCCTAGCGGCGTTCATTACCAACATTTTGAGCCCTAAATTGTGTCCCTAGGCCTAATAGTTTCCGAGTTATAGCCAAATGAATGGCATCAGAAAGGACGAAAAAACAGGTAATTTTTTTTAAAAAATGCCCCATATCTCGAAAACGGTGCGGATAACGGCAATTTTCTTCATAAGTCACAAGATGCGCGTTTCTATGACGCATCTTTTGATATCAAATTTATGACTCTAGCTGCAATAGAGACTGAGTTATAGTCGAAAATCGGAAGGTGTTTGACGAAAAACCAACTTTTGTTGCAAGGGGCTGAGTACTGAGACTTGACTTTGAATATCTCGGGAACTAAGGGATGCAGGAAAAAAGTAATGATGGGGGGTTGTAGGTAATTACTTCGGCTTCAAGGCATGCAAAGTTAGAAATCGGAAATCGCCTGATTTGTGTTGAATTTCTGGGAAAATAACTTTCGTTTTTGGAAAAAACGCCATATCTCGGAAACGGTGCGTCCAATCGCAATTTGGCTTTTAGTCAAGCTTTTTTTCAAACATACACAACCGAATGGCGTAACTTTTAAGCCCAAAATCATGGCTCTAGGTGCAATAGAACCCGACTTATAGCCCAGAATAGGTTGGTGTTCGACGGAAACCTGACCTTTAACAGAAGGCGAGTGAGTACATCACCTTGTGGTGCTCTTCTATCCGCCCTTCTGCAGATTCTAGTGATGCCCAGTTTAGAGTTCATCACCCTGGAGGTGGGTGCTGAATAAAGACCATATAAGACCTTCTGAGTCTGAGATTTGTAAGCGCCACCACATCCTCTGTTGCGTTGTCCCAACAACAACATTTTTCTGCCACTTCCTCACGACCCTCGTGATTCCCATCAACTCTTTGTGTCACTCCTCCCCTACTTCTTCTACCACGGAAGTGATAGAACCTTCATATCGTCTCGATGCACCGCCTTGAACTCAACTATCCGTCTCCGTCGACATGAATTTCGTCGCCAGCAGTTTCACTAACCGCTTAACGCACGCAATGATACCGCCCGACAACGGCCCTCTGTCAAGGTGCGCCTTATCAACAGGTAAGCAATTTCAAACCCAGACGCAATCGTGTACACCTTATAAATGCAAATTTATGTATCGGAACGCGGCAGCGAGCGGCGAGGTCAACACAACACCAACATCGCCCCCACACGACCGAGCATCCATCACGGACGCAACCACCCTCCCCCCACCACTAACGGCAGTGACATCGCTTTCAACTGTACCCCGGTATCTATGGAACTAGTGCGTCGTGTTCCAATTATTCTTTTAATTTTTGTGTCGTGTTTGTGCGTGTTGTGCGTATGAATGGTGTTTCTTTAGTTTCGATATTTTCAAGTTCGCGCGCGCCTCCTCAAAGCGCAAATTAATTCGTTCAACCAGTTGCTAGCGCTGCGACACCGTCATCCACACCCAGGCAACCCCCAGCCATTCTCAGTGTGCTGAGACTGCTTGTGCGGTGGCATTGTGAGGTTCTCCAACGACGACAAAGGATACACTTAATGTCCCTTAAATTCATACGCACATAACGGTTACGCTCCTTCCGAACAATTCCGAACAATTTTTGCGGAGATAAATTGAATTTTCCTTTTTATACCTGCTGTGTGCGACTTGAACGTCGCAACGAAACGTTAAATGTCCTCCGGCGGACGAACGCGGCGCCCGGCGTCAGACATTGTCGATGGTGTCCTGTGATCGACGAGCACAAGCATTAGTCATCACGGCCAGTGAGTTGTTGTGCGGCACACAACAGTCAGTGTCGTCAGTCGGTATTGACGCTTAACGTCTGTCGGTCGTGTTCGTGTTTTGCGAGTTATTTGCGAAATATTTTTGAAAAAAAATAAAAATTGTCGGCTTATAATATTTCGGACGAATTGTGTCACGTACGTGCGGATATGGATATGGAATTAGCGGGAGACTCTCGCATAGCGATGGCGCCATCGACAGTATACATCGGCGGCAGCCAGCATAAGATGTCATCTAAGGAACGTACCAGAAAGCTGAGCACACTGTTGCGGCATCGCCAGGCGTCCAATTCATTTGCAGTGAGTATCAAGTAACCGTTGCCGGTTGTGGTTGTGTGGTTCCTTCCTTTTTTTGGTCCTTCTCCGCGGCGACACGGAATGGTTAGTAAATTAGACTGTGCTTATCCGCTTTCATCCGCGACCTGGGAATCGGTTGGTCCAGTTGGCCAAGGGTCTAAAGTCACCGTCTGGAGTTATTGTGTGTGTCTACCGATTGAGTTTCCGACTAAAGTCGTTTCTCTTTGTGATCCTGTCCGATTTAAATGTGTCCAAAGTGCGTCAGTTAAGGAATTTTTTGTGAGTTTTTGAAGCAAGAAGAGCGAGGATAGACCATTTTGTCCTCCGTTTTGATCGTCCTTGACATCCGTATGTTCTTGGTCGCGTGGTAGGTCTCCACAGGGCCTTGTCGTTTTGAAATCAGCCCTCAAATAATGCCCAACAAGGTCTCAAGGAGAAGTTTCATGTTCTTTTTTTTAATAATTCAGGGCTTTTGAAAGCTTGAAAGCTTTACAAACTGTAACTAACGGTGCACCTTTGTTTTCTTTGTCCTCCGTCCAACGCTGCTTCAAATTTATGACGATTTTTTTTTGGAGAAGCTGACCCTTAAAGTGCCTTGTGATCATTTTACGGCTTTTCGGGAGCTTTTATGGGCTTTTCTAAAAAAAACTGCTAAAAATGTCTGCCCCCTTTCGAAGTGTCCTCTGTCCCCATCTAGCGCTGCATCAGATTTATGATGATTTTTTTGGAAGGAGATGACTCTCGAGGTTCCTCGGGTAGTGTCTGATCGTTTTACGGGCTTTCGTGTGCTTTTGTGAGCTTTTCTCGAAAAACTGCTTAAAATTGTTGGCCCTTTCGAAGTGTTCTCTGTCCTCCGTCTAGCGCTGCTTCAGACTTATGATGATTTTTTTTGGAAGGAGCTGACTCTCTATGTGCCTCGGGTAGCTTCTGATCGTTTTACGGGCTTACGACAGCTTTTGTGAGCTTTGCATGAAAAACCGGTCAAAATTGTCGGTACTTTCGAAGTCTCCGCCGTCCTCCGTTCAGCCTTGCTTCAAATTTCTTAAAGTTTTTGTTGATCATTTTACGGCCTTTCGACAGCTTTTGTGAGCTTTTCTCGAAAAACTGCTCAAAATTGCTGGGTCTTTTGAAGTCTCCGCTGTCCTCAGTCCAGCGTAGCTTCAGATTTATGATGATTTTTTTTTTTGGAGGAGCTAACTCTCGAGGTTCCTATGGTAGCATCTGATCGTTTTACGGACTTTAGAGAGCTTTAGTGAGCTTTTCTCGAAAAATTGCTAAAAATTGCTGGCTCTTTCGAAATCTTCATCGCCATCGCATCCAACATGAAGGCTCTGATCTGAATTCCTACCGGAGGCCCCCTAATTCAAACTCACAGCTATTTGCTGTGGCATAAAAGTGAGCTTTTAGAGTCAACGACTTAACTTCATCCGCAAATCACTCTCGGACGTGCCTTATTACCTCGACTGGAGATTCTTCTTCAATCCCTCGTCATCCACTCCTTTACTGTGCATCGTACACGTGATCAAATCCGTCAAATTCGATGCGCGACGATGCCTAAATTGAGATGTATCGTGTCTGCGAGCATGAAGCCAAAATCTGGCGTCTTCAATAATCCCACAAAAAATGACACTTCGTGTCGCAATCGTTTCTTCTCCTCCTACACCCCAAGGGACTGTGAGGTGGGTGGTCTCCATAGGCGCAAGTGAGGCCCAAGCCCATGGACTAATCGAGCCGAGATAAGATTTCAGCCGACTTAGACAGCCACCCCCTCCCCGGCATGGCATACACACAACGAGGTTTTTTCTCAAGGGGACACAATCGATTGTGTGTGGTTATTTGTGTGACTGTGCAACTGTGTGTAGGGGTGTGGGATTGTCCTGGAAACCGTGACCTATGACAACATTTCGTTGCACTCACTCTTGGCTTTTGTCGCCGTGTGGTCTTTGTACCCTGACCTGGGACAAGTTGTTAAACCACACAACGGTTCAAATTGCAACACGCTTGGTTTGGAGGTGAAGCTTTGTATTCGACCACCAAGCGGAAGGACAAGAGGATTTTCTTCTTCTTTGTTTTTTTGCCCCCGTGCGTATCACATCAAACATTCTGGTTCACCCCCTTAAGTATCACCCTTCCACACACTTTAGCAGCACACAGTCCGAGCGAAAGGGTGTTTTGATTGGGGTGTTTGCGCGTGGAGAGAACTTCGCTCCTTTGTGTGTGTGGGGGAGTACGTGTGTATTGAGTCTTCCTGGAGCGACTCATCTATTGATTGAATTTTCGGCCCATTTGGTAGCAAAGATGAAGCAAGAGAGACCGAGCGAGTGACAGAAAGAAAACAAGAGAGAGAGAGAGAGAGAGTCAGAGAGAGTGAGAGATAGAGAACGAGAGAAAGAGACAGAGAGTGGGAGAGAGTGGAGAAAGAAGAAATGGAATATCCTTCTGGATTCTGTGAAAGAACTCACTCTCACATATCATTAAATTCTTTTTGTACTCCCTTTCAGTGTACTCTTGATGCACAAAGAGTGCGTCAAGTGCGCGAGCAACGGTATCCTTAATTTGATGAGACTCTTCAGTTTGAATTAAACTCCTTACTTTAGTCATTTTGATACTGATTTATTGTGACTCCCACTTAATTAGTTCTGAGGTATACTCTAGGATCGAAAGGAAATTTGAGTCATTTAGTCAATTTGATGCTGAAAATATGTCTTAGTTCGTTTAGATACGTCTTTTGATACTCTAATAGACTCTTGTTGTTCAAGAACTTGCTGCTAAACGCATGAGTTCCGATCGGGTTCGATCATTTATAGGTCGAAAACGGGTTTTTCGAAAATTCAATCGATTTTTGAAAAGATGAAGGTACAAAAACAGAGGTTTTTTCTTAAAAAACAGGTCTGTAGTAGACTGGTGCCTGGAGACAGTTCATGTTTCCGGTACTCTACAGAAGACTGACGCCCGGAGACAGACAAAATCGTTCATCTTTCCGAACTTTTCATGTTTTTGTGACTCTATTGAAGACTGGCGCCCGGAAGAGAAACAAAAATAATTTTCATTCTAAAAGCATTCTTGTGGTAGTTTCGAAATTTGGATCTTGATCACACGTGCTCGTTGAGGACGGCCAATCTCAGCTTAGCTTGGACTGTAGCGCCAGCAGAAGTAATCTTTTATAGGGGCTACAGTCCGAGGAGAGCTTGGGCCTGATTTCGACTGGACCTCGCTGTTTTTCGTTTTTCTGTGTAAAAATTTTTTTGAAATACTTAAGACTTCAGTTTCGTTTAGAAATTTTCAATACTGAATTTTTTATTTGATTTTTGAAGTGGGGGAGTTTTGCTTGGAGCGACTGTAGAATCATTAGGCCCTTTGTGAATTTTTGAATGTAGGCTACGACACTGAACCAGTGGGACAACGCAGGAGAGGACGTCCATGTCTAAATTGACGCAACCAAGTGGAGAGGCACCTCAACCAAATTGGCGTCATCTAGTGGGCGAGGTTTGGTGGTTGAGGCTCAGGTCCATCCCCGGACTGTAGCGCCATAAGAAGAGGAACATGTGTGGAGAGGCACATCGGTTGAGGTCCAACTCCATCCCGGGCTGAAGAAGAAGAAGTGTGGAAAGGCTCATCGGCTGAGGTCCAACTCCATCCCGGACTGAAGAAGAAGAAGTGTGGAAAGGCTCATCGAGGCTCATGAGGTCCAACTCCATCCCGGGTTGAAGAAGAAGAAGTCTGGAGAGGCTCATCGGCTGAGGTCCAACTCCATCCCGGACTGTAGCGCCACAAGAAGAAGAAGAAGAACCGGCAACCACTTCAACCTCGAGGGACAGCGTGGTAGAGGAAGACCTTTACCTTCGATGGTGGAAAAGATGACCGATTTAAGTCCCTCTTCCGGGCGCCAGTCTTTAATAGAGTCCCGGAAACATGAGCGGCAATATAAAATGAACAGTTTAGAAACATGCAAGATTTTGGTCTTACTCCGGGCGCCAGTCTCGTACAGAGTCCTGGAAACATGAACAGTTTGGAAAGATTTGTGTCACTCTTCCTGGCGACAGTATACTACCGAGCAGTTTTCTGCTTTTGTACCTCAGTTCATCTTTCAAAAATCGACTAAATTTTCGAAAAACCCGTTTTCGACCTATAAATGATCATCCGATTGGAACTTGTGCTCGTGTTTGATATTTTGCAGCAAGTTTTTGGAAAGATTAACGATTTTTGCATCCCTTCCGGGCGCCAGTTTTCAATAGAGTCCAGAAAACTTGAAAAGTTCGGAAAGATGAACAATTTTGTCTTTCTTCCGGGCGCCAGTCTAATACTGAGCAGATTTCTTTAAAAAACCTCTCTCGTTGAACCTCAGCTCATTTTTGAAAAATCGACTAAATTTTCGAAATACCCATTTCCGACCTCGTTTGATATTTTGTAGCAAGTTTTTGTAAAGATTAAGGATTTTTTTCTCTCTTCCGAGCGCCAGTCTCCTATAGAGTTTCGAAAACATTAACAATTCGGAAAAATGAACGACTTTTGTCTTTCTCCGGGCGCCAGTCTACTTGAAAAGAAATCTCAATCAGCTGGGTGTACGAAACTGGAGACGCCTAGCTCAAGACCATGGTAATTGGAGGGGCCCAGGTCCACCTCGGATTGTAGCGCCCGCTAAAGAAGAAGAAGGAAGTCTTTATGAGTGGAGGGAAGTCGCTAAAGACTTTGATGCTGTGGTGAAGAGTGTGTCGGACAACATGACGAAACAGTCGATGAGGCTGAAAGCAAATATACGGATTTTCTTCAGAGATGTGGATGAAATTCTTAACCGACTGTCGACTTAGCTACTGAACTCATGGCAGGACCATCTCTGACATACGGCTCACTGTGTGCCGGTGGATCTTTGGCCGCTTTGAGGGAGGGCTACGGTGAAGGCTACTGAACTCACGGTAGAATCTGTTCTGACATACGGTTCATTGTATGCCGGTGGATCTTTGGCGACTTTGCGGGAGGTGAAGGCGAGCAAGAGGTTCAACATACCCCCTTTCATATGAGACGACGAAGAAATTCCGATTCACCCACTTTTTCAGCTCACACTACCCCAAAACCTCATCAGCACCAGAGTATGGGGGAAGAAAATACCATCAGAAACCATCATCAGAGGCATACGAGAGCACCAGAAGCAGGACTTTTATCAGAAAGAGAAGAGGCAAAATGGGAAAAAAAGGAGTTATACCACTAGAAGCACTTAAGAGAAAGCGACTAAAACCCAACCACACTGCATACTCACTGAAAGAAAAACCCACAGAAGAGCGAGTATGCGTATTCGAGCGTGGGTGCAGAAGCGCAGACAACACACAGCCGAATGAAACGTCACCAACACAACCACTCACAGCCGCAGATGCTTATACACACAAAAGGAAACACAACATGTAAGGGAAACTTCTCGTCTTCTAACCAACTTTCGGCTTACATTCAGTCAACCTAACAACCAGTCGCATACAGACTTTAACTTGTTTACATCGCGGCGGCTCCAAAAAAAAGAAAAAAAAAAAAAAGAAAAAAACCTGGAAAAAGAAACGTTTTCAAATAAACCAAAATCATAGCAAAGTTATTAAAGTTTTTTTTTTTTTTTTATTCGTCAAAATCATAGAAATTCTCTCCCGCAAGCGATGATGTGAAAATATTTTGTGAATTGTTTTTTTTTTTTTTTCAGTTTTTTTTTTTCGTCTGATTTTTCGGAATATTCCCTTTAGTTTTTTGGCGTGTAGAGGGATGTTTTTTTTTTGTGTGCGTGTGTGTGTGTGTGTGTGTGAGTGACGAGATATCCTGGCAGTCTTCATGTTTCTCCCTCTCTTCTGTGTCTGTGTGTGAAAAAAAGGAAGACAATTTATATTTTCACAAAAAAAAGTGTTCACTTCAAAAAAACCCCCAAAAAAACCGTAAATTTGGTGATTCTGATCAGATTTTTGTGATTTTCAAAAACTTAACTGTATCCTCTGTCAAGCTGGTTAAAAAAATCTACAAGATTTCAGTCGAAAAACACCCAAAAAAGCCTAAAAACTCTGCAGAAAATGAGTTTCAAAAAAAAAAGATTTTTTTTCGAATTTTAAACAAAATTAAGTGAAATTTTTAAACTTTAGACGAAAAAAAAAAAATAAATATCTCACGCATACCTCGACGAAATCGAAGGAAGGGTGTTCTTTTTTTTTTCTTTCATTTTCCTCTTCACGTGTGTGTGTGTGATTTTTCATTTTGAAGGAAGAAAAAAAAGGACATCAAAAAAATATTCATAAAATCAAAAAAAAAAAAAAATAGAAAAAAAAGCCGTTAAAATAAGTGAATGCTGTTAGATAGCGGCAGTACGTGAAACTGGAGTGAGGTTGAACGATTTTGATAGTAAATTTAATCCGAATCTTGGATTGTGTGTACATTTTGATGCTTGCTTCATTTTTTTTCGGGGGACAATTAGGGCCGAATGATTTTTGACTTGTCATGAAACAGATTTTTCGTTTTTTTTTTTTTTTGAGAACGGTTGATGTATCGTGTCACTGTCATTCGAAGTGTTACTGTCAACGCCACTAATCCGCTGCCGCTTTAAGAGGTTTTTTTTTTCTTTTCTTTTCTGTCCACCCCCTAAAGGCCGCTTTAATTCGAATGAAGTGGGACAACATTTTGTGATACTCCCATATTTTCTGTATTTTTTTTTTTCTTTCAAAGTGGAATGTGATATTTTTTTGAAAGTGTTCTTCACTGAAAATGTGTACAAAAAAAAAAAATGAAAGTGTGGCTGTACAGAGAAAAAAAATGAAAAAAAAAAGTCTGAAACCACAAATTTTCTTAACTCAAGTGCAGTGAAAGATTTAAAACAAAAAATTCAGGAAATTCCCCCTCCCCTTAGAAAAAAAGACGAATATTTTCCATGGGACAGAGTGATGGAAAAAAAATAGAAAATCATATGTTAACCAGGTTTTTTTTTTTTTCCAACAAAAAAAAAAAAACCAATTTTCATTCATCCATTCTATGTTTTCCATCAAACACTCCTCCACTCATAAACCATATAAATTACAAAAAACAATATATTTTTACACATTTTTTCTGCTCCTATTTGCCTACAACTTTCCTCCTTTTTTTTCCCCATGGACTTGTGTATACATTGGCGTTCTATGTGTATGAATTTGTATATCTATGCTCGAGCGTGTATCACTCATTCATAAGACTCCAAAAACAACAACAAAAAAAAATCAAGGAACGCTCTTAACTGAACTCTTCTAGTATAGCACACTAGAATGCGTTCAACAGAAAAAAAAAGAAGAGGAAAAAAAAAAAGAAAAATATGTCGAAAATTAAAATAAGGATATCCTTGTCGGTTTTTGCTCTCTTCTGTTTGACTCTAAATGAGGAGCACTATGATAAGGCCGCTCTTTTCAAGTTATACATCTCATATGCGAGTATATCGAATCAGGTCGGTTTGAGTATCATCATTCTCCCCTCCATCCCCATCGTTTCATTTATGTGTACCGTTAATATTGTATGACTGCTTGAAATGAGAAAATTTATATTTCAAAATTTTGATGTTGATGAAGTCAAAAAAAAAAAAATGTATCTATTCCTTTTGCAATAAAATTAACGATGTATCTTGTGCATCGCCGACTATGCTCTCTTATCATGAGACTAGTTCTTTCTATCCCTTTCCTTGAAATCCTTCACTATGGGGGAGTGTTTTGATTAAATTTTTCACCTCTTCACTTCATCTTTGCCCCACGATGATCCCCAACATCAAATCCAATTCAATTTCATCGTTTTATTCGAAAAATGAATGACATTCCATCAAATCTATGACTTATTTGCCATATTTCCATATGAAATTGTCAACAAAACCATACGGTACGTGTTTTATTAGATTCCCCATTCGAAATGAAATTAAATTCTTTCATTTAAAAAATATAGAAAACATAGAAAAAAACATAGAATTCAGTTTATTATCATGCATTCCACATCATAATATATTTTGTCTCCAATTTGACAGACTCCTTGTGTATATGACCTATTTCTGTTGTTGTTCGTATACACATGTGTATACAATAACCTAACCTAACTGAGCAGAGAGCAAGGAACAAGCTGCAAACAGAAAAAAAAAATCGACAAAATTGTGATTTTGAAAAAAGACCATTGCTTGGCAGAGGGGGGATATTCATTATTTCAACTCAAGAATGCTTTGAATGTTTTCTGAGAGCCGTGTGTGCTTGTGTGTGTGTGTGTGGGTGTATGTGTTAGAGGCAACAATTCATGCATTGTTCACTTTGCTGCCGGTCTTCGTCCTTGCAGATGGGCACAAATACCATTTTCAATGAAGTTTGGGGGAGAAAAGCAATTTTCGCTTCATTCCAGGACTCTCGTAGACAACAAGAGAGACAAGGATCCATCAGGAAGAAGGTCCTTCCCTCTTATTCTTTCTCTTTCTCGCATCCACCTACACACAGAGGCGGTTTAGTTGAGTGTGTCAAGATGAAGTTGTTGGACTGATGGAGTGTGTATGTGTGTGTTGGGGGAAGTAAGTCCTTTCATAGTGATACCCTCATTTAAAACTTACCCCCAGAGCCTTCTCTCTGAGAGAGAGAGAGAGAGAGAGAGAGAGTGTTAGTGAGAAAGACACCCTAAGTGTTGGCTTTTCAAAATCGCTGTCAACTACATCCACCTTTAAAAAAAAAAAAAAAAACGAAAAAAAATCAAACACCCACCCACCCGCACAAGTGGTCGGCATTTGTGGTCATTGTGAAGGTGTTTTGAGGTAAATCGACAGCCGGTCGGTGGCGGCGGTTGTTTTTCGAGGGGGTTCCCGATACCTTTGTCAGTGTGAATAACCTTCAGATAATGATGGACTGAATTTGATTTGAATGCGAGCAGCTTAATGAGTATATCCTTGCGTGTGAGCGAATCGCTTGAGACTGGTTACTTGTTTATCAACGAATTACTTAAACTATTTCATAGCTGACGTCGATTGTAATCCATATCCTGACGTTCTTTGATGCGGACAACAATTATAGGGCTTATTGTGCTCTCATCATTTCATCGGGTAATCGGGTACCTGACAGTAATTTTTCAGCTGATGGCACTTGACTATTCTTGTCCTCTCTGGGGCTTTTGATTTTACCTGGACAAGCTCTCATCTTATTAATTCCTCGGGTATTCGGGACCATGAATGCCTGCTGTAAGGGGGCACTCGATTATAATTTTTCGGCTGATGGCTCTTGACTTTTCGTTGAGCTGTACACATTTTTCGTGTCCTCTGGGCAGTACCCATCTCACCCGGGACCCGGACGAAGCTGACGGGTACCCAGGACCCGGACCAAGTTGACGGGTACCCGGGACCCGGACCAAGTTGACGGGTACCCAACTACAATTTTTCGGGTGATTTTGGTAGCTCTTGACTAATCGCTGAGTTGTACAGATTTTCTTAGTCCTCTCTAGGGGCCTTAATTTTACTCGGGCAACAGCTGTCTCATCAATTCTCCGGGTATCCGGGTGCCCGGACCATGAGGGCAGTTTAACGACGCCGACAAGAACAAATTTCACAGGCGGGTACCCAAAAACTACGGGCTCCGAAGTTTATGATAACCGGGCAATCCACAAAAAATGCGGGCACCCGGGTACCCAAGAGCCAACCCGGGTATTCGGGTATCAAGAGCCCTAGAACCCTCTACGAGCACGGACAACACGGGTGCCGAGCGCCCTAGACTCCTCAACGAGCACACACAATACGGGTTTCGCCACTAGTTCGCTCTACGAGCACGAACAACGCGGGTCTGGACACTAGTCTGCTCTACGAGCACGGACAACACGAGTGTCGAGCGCCCTAGACCCCTCTTCGAGCACAGACAAGACGGGTGTCGAGAGCCCTAGACCCCTCTTCGAGCACAGACAACACGGGTGTCGAGACTAGCCCTCTCTACGAGCACAGACAAGCCAAGTTTTCGAGTGTCGAGAGCCCTAATCCCGTCAACGTGTTCGATGTCACGGTGACCGCAAATGTCTTGTTCTTTTGATTGCTTGGTCACACAAACCGCTGAGTCGATACACAATTCTGTGGCATTTTTCCGTGGACTTTCAGGTCATTGGCCAGTTTCCTCCTCCACGGCAAGCATCTTCACCACCGCAGAGTGCTCGTTTAGCGTCCGTCTGTTTGTTCAGCACAATGCCTCCATCAAGGATCTCAACCGCATTCTGCCACCGCGTTGAAATCGTGATCCATTGGTAAACTCGCAGACCATCCCCGCCTTCGGTGAAGAAATTCAAAACGTGCCGCATCCATCGTTGGCGACACAAACTTTAATCCTTCAAGAAGCGCAACGATTTTCAAATTCAATTCAAACGACCGTCCATTCGAGGACGACAATGCATTTCAAAAAAATAAACAATCACGAGACGGGAGGAGCTGGTCCTTGTTCACCGATATCCCCACTGAGGCACAGGGACAAAAGTGAGCGAGCAGCGAACAACGAAGAATAGAATAAACGACCACTTTGGGGTGCTTCCCTCAGGCAGACATACGTTGTCCTTCAAACGGGCTCTGAGGCTTGGGTGAAGGTGGATAGGTGTCGACATCACTGACACTCACAAGTAGGTGCAAATAAAACACTTCAGCATGCCCCTTATCCGGCCGCAGAAAACCATCGTTATCGCGGCAATAATTTCATACCTTCGTCTCACACATGTGTGCACACACATTCGCTTGGCGTTTCTTAACTGCTGTCGTTTTTGTTTTTTTCTTCGAGACTGGGGGTGGCTTTGGATGAGAATATTCATCGCCCATCAGTTGTTGTTTGCACACGGGAATGACAGACGAGAAAACGCTGCAAAACCCGCTGGGGGGCATTATGTAAGATTGTAGGTGACCATGACTTAACGCATTCAGTTCGTCTCTCCTTCTCCCCCCGCCTCTTTTCGTTTTCATTTTTTAAATGTCAACACAGATCATCCCCACGCTTTGGATGTGTGTCAAACGCCGCTTAATGTGTAATGAACTTACTGTTGTTTTCTTTTTTTTTTTCTTTTTGGGAGAGCTGGATTCATGTTAAGACAGAGAGAGGGAGAGGGAGAGAGAGGAAGGGAGAGAGGGAAGGCGTACTTACATTCATTGTTGCAGAGTGGAACGAGGTCAGCCATATGGCCCGTGGATTGACATAACACCGCGATTACTCTCATTAGGACCAGCACAGAGCGGCAGCTTAATCCGGTCGATTGGACCGTGTCTGTGTGCGTGCGTTTCAATTTCTTTGAAATACTCACTGCGACCTAGTCTGCGGTCTTCTTCGACCAGTGGTGTCGAATTTTGGGACAGTGGGGCGTCGTCGACATGCCGTTCATCAACGCCCAAGATGTTTCAGTTCATTAACTGCTTTGAAGCTGCGAGAGAAAGACTGTTGCCGAGAACCCACGTTGGGCGCCACTCTCAGAATCTCGACGTCAGTAGAACCACCCTGCGGCGCATTCTGATCGATGATTTGCACTCGTTTTGACTCGAAGGATAGAATAGACAAGCCCATGTTGCTTGGAATACGGCCAAACGGTCGCTCGACTGGTTGACACTGAATCTGTCGTGAGATTTTCTGTCACGAGAGTTTCTGGTGAGATGCTAGAGGGACCTACCCACGTCTTACTCACGCCATGCCCCATCAAAGACCACATCAGTATTGTGTCATCGCGGTTGAAAGATCCCATGAGATTTTCTGTCATGAGAGTTCCTGGTGAGTTACTCGAGGGACCTCATTCACTCGTAAATAATCAATTTCATGCTGCATCAAAGACCACACCAGCATTGTGTCATCGCGTTTGAAAAATCCCATGCGATTTTCTGTCGTGATAGTTTCTGCCATGAGAGTTTGTCTTGAGAGTTTCTGGTAAAACACTCGAGGGACCTCATTCACTCTCGAATAACCAACTTCTTGCTCCATCAAAGACCTCCCAATCATTTTGTCATCGCGTTCGAAAAATCCCATAGAATTTTCTGTCGTGAGAGTTTCTGTCATGAGATTTTCTGTCATGAAAGTTGCATGAGTTACCTCGCATCATTAAAAAATCCTCCCCCATCCACGAAATTATGGAATTTTAAGCCAAAATGAGAGTCCAGCTCCATCATTATCCACCGTATTCACAAATTCGCTACCATCCCCCATCCCCCATCCTCCTCCTCAAGTATCACAGTCCAATTGAATGTTCAAAAACCGAATCCATTGAAGTTTCGAATGAAATCGCAACAGAGTGGACGCTGCAGTAAATTAAAACGGAAGCTGTATCCCTTTCATGGATTTTTTCCCCTTTTCAAACAAAAGGGTGCATTAAATGAGTTATCAGCCAACATACCGGCATGCATCGCGACTGATGCGTGCATTTTTTTTGCGAGTGAGTGCAAAGTCCCCTTTGCAGCTGAATCACTATGGAGATGGTCTACGGCAGACTCGCTAATCTAATCTGCCTCAAATGGAGTGGTTGCACGAGGAGTTGATTTTGTGTGCGCCCGCTGAAGCCAGCCATGTCATAATATACAGTGACATGAGGAGTGGGAGGGAGCATAATCCACAAGCAAAGCATATTCAGTGTCAGTGAATGGGGGCGATATGGACATTGTAGCGCCGCGCGAAAAAATAATTACAAAGTTAAGGCAGATGGATTTATATGGTGGGTTGGATGGGAATTAAGTGAAGTCCTTCACAGCGATGGGTGTGGGTAACTCTGTTAGTTTAGTCACTCTCACGGTGACAGAGCATATGAATGGATCTAAACTTTTGTGGGTGGTGATGCACTTAAACATGTGCGGTAGTTAGGAGAAAAGTTTTGCTTAACTCTAATTACCAGTACAGCGTCGTACAGAACAGTAGTGAAAATGTAATAGTGAGGGATTTTAGGTAATGACTTCATCTTTAAAGCGTGCAAAATGAGGAGTCGTAAACCGCCTGATTTGTGTTGAATTTCTGGGAAAATAACTTTCGTTTTTGAAAAACACGCCATATCTCGGAAACGGTGCGTCCAATCGCAATTTGGCTTTCAGTCAAGCTTTTTTTCAAACATACACGACCGCATGACGCAATTTTTAAGCCAAAATTCACGGCTCTAGGTGCACTAGAACCCCACTTTTGGCCAAAAATAAGGTGGTGTTCGACCAGAAAACCAAACTTTTCTTTTCGAAAATGCTCCATATCTCGAAAACGGTGGGGAGACTCAAATTCCTTCTTAAGTACTTTCAAGACGATGCTTTATAAATCATTTCTTCGAACAAAGACAACTCTTAACTAGGCCCCATAGTCTTTGCCAGACTTCCACTTTAACGTGGCGCCCAACAGTGGTGCTCATGCTGTGGGACTCAAATTCCTTCTTTAAGTACATTCAAGACGATGTCGATGACGATAGATCACATCTTCGAACAAAGGCAAATCCTAAATAGAATCCACAGCCACATTGCCAGATTGCGACTTCTACGTGGCGCCCAACAGTTTGACAAAAAACACCAACTTTTTTCAAAAAATGCACTATATCTCGAAAGCGGTGCATCTGGCGTAGAATGCCTACTCAACATTTTTTATGCAGGTGTTCAATACGAACATTTTAATACCCTATTTGTGATCCTAGACCTACTAGTTTCCGAGATATAGCCAAAAAATGGCGTCAGAACGAGGTTTTGCACTTTCGTCCTCATCCTTTTTTCAACTTTTTGACCATATCCTTTGGCCAAATCTGGTCAAATTTCAAATTTGTCATCATCTATCTAATCTCTATCGAATCCAAAAAGAATTTCATCAAAATTTTGATTTTAAAAAAATTTACACAAATTCAGTGGAAAAGTCGACCACGAAGTTTCACAATTGACTGCATTTTTCGGTGAAAACATGACATTTTTTCGATTTTCGAAAATTTTGTCGAATTTTGATCCGAAAATGGGTAGAGATCGTGGGGCGGAGGGTATTCGAAGGAGAAATCATAAATTTGCAAGGATTCATTTCCAAAGGATCCTGCAGGACACAAAAAAGGACATAATTTCTCATACATAAATTTTTCGCTGGAGTCCTTTTCAGACATCCTAGCGGTGTTCAATACGAACATTTTGATACCACATTTATGAATCTAGGCCTAATAGTTTTCGAGTTATAGCCAAAAAATGGCAGCAGAAAAGTCGAAAAAAACCGGTAATTTTTTTAAAAATTGCTCCATATCTCGAAAACGGTGCGTCTGGCGTCGAATGACATCTCAATATTTTTTATGCATGCATTCAATACGAATATTTTGATACCACTTTTATGGTCTTAGGCCTAATAGTTTCCGAGTTATAGTCACAAAAGGACATGAGAAAGGATGAAAATACCAGTTAATTTTCGAAAATTGCGCCATATCTCGAAAACGGCGATTTTGATTTTCTTTAAGATTTTTGTCCAAAGATTCATGCTCACATGGCGCAACTCTTAATGCCAAATTTATTGCCCTGGCTGTAATAGAACCTGATTCAATTAAATTTCGAAAATCGCTGAGAACCCTTTCTCGAAACTAGCCGCAAATCGAAGTCAAATCGAGTGCAAATAACTTCCCTTCGTGGAGTAAATTGAAGCGTGTTGGCTGTCAGGAGATTGAATGGATTTCTTCGTGCCCCGTCAAGTCACCAATGCCCTTGGGGCGCCTATATTAATTAAACAACGCTGCAGGATGCTGGTGGTACGAGTTCTGCCCCGACACACTATTGTAGTCCTTTGATGTGCCTCTATTGTATTCTGCTGTTAGCGGAGCATTGAAACTAAAGGACAGTGGAAATCTTCTAGCAATTGACGCCTTCACATGTCTGGCATTCGGTATTAGAAGCGCGCCCCCGTTGGCCGTTGGTTGAGAGTTGATTAGCGCCGCTACCGCCGGCTGAGTGCGTGTCATGTGACGTGTTGTACAGAGTTCATTATGAAACATTCATGTTCATGTTCACTGACGTGATGCGTGCAAGTGCTTGGGTGTGTGTGTGCCACTTTAGGGGCGCTTTTGAAATGTCACATCCTAGAAAAGGATTAGGGAGGTGAGGAAGGATGTGTTTACAAAGCGATGTAAAGAGACAGACACAGGCAAATGGGACCAGGAGCAATGTCAAATGGAAATTGTTAAGCGTATGGGTGTGTGTGTGTGTGTGGCTTAAAGCAAATGATTGGAGATATCAACGATTGCAACAGAAAGGCATTCTCATGAAGGAAATTCTGAAGAAAGTTGTAAAGTGGTGGGAGAATGTGATGACAGTTTTTTTCCATTTCATTCCTATTTAATTCCCATTTATTTCCCCTTTCATTTTCATTTCATTCCCGTCTCATTTTCATATCAATTCCATTTCATTTCGATTTCATTCCCATTTCATTCCCATTTTATTCCCATTTCATTCACATTTCATTTCCATTCCATTCCCATTTCATTCCCATTTTATTTCCATTTCATTTCCATTTCATTTTCATTTCATTCCCATTTTATTTCCATTTCATTTCCATTCTATTTTACATTTCATTTCTATTTCATTTCTATTCCATTCCCGTTTCATTCTCATTTAATTTCCGTTTCATTCTCAATTTATTTCCATTTCATTCCCATTTCATTTCCATTTCATTCCGATTTCATTCTCATTTCATTCCCCTTTCATTTCCATTTCATTTCCATTTCATTCCCATTTCATTTCCATTTCATTCCCATTTCATTCCAATTTCATTCCCATTTCCATTTCCATTTCATTTCCATTTTACTTCCATTCTACATATTTGCCCTACATACAGCAGAAGGGCGGCTCCATTCAATCACAGAAAATTCTTCGAAAGCAGTGACATGGTCACCCTCCCTTTGTTTGTCTGGTGGGGGTTGATTAGACACTCTCGGTGATTAATTTCTGTCGTATTGTAACTTGTATTTGTCCTTCACCTCATCGCTCCTCAGAATTCTTCTTCTTCTCCGATGTTCTTGGAGTGCTTTCAATTTGCTGCCTAGGCTTTGGGGAGGATGGGAGAATAGGGCACAATAGACCCAACTGTTGGTCCCCGCGACCCGGTCGGAAGGGCATCCTATCACCTACATACCATGGGAGTTAATGCGACCGGGGGACTAACAAGGAATTCACTTGTCAAAATTCACCAGACTACACTGAGCATTCATGAGTCGTGAAGACCACTTTGGCCCCATTTAAGGAAATCCCGTCAAACCGAAGCCACTTGCCTCTGGAGCACTGTTTAGTTGTCACACACGAGTATGCGCGGAGAGATGTGAGTGATGCCTTGAAGGTGTGTCCCCGTCAGCCGCCAAGCTGTCTGCCTCATTTATCCATTTGTATCGTGTCCGAGTCGATATTGCGATATCGCATGCAACGTCTCAATTTGTTGAAGCCCATTAAATACCCCCTCCCCCCTCCCCTCCCCCTCCTACACAAACTTTGCTTCATGGTTCAACGCCCAGTGCGGCACTTCAGGTTCAAGTTTATCGCACATGGTTTCGTATTTCATTTTAATAGTTTTTTTTTTTGTTTGCGAGTGTGTTTGGGCAGTGAATGTTGACGATGTGTGCAGGGGATGTTCATAGAATCAAGGGAAGGGAGTTTGAGGAGACAATCGTCGTGATTTGAAGTTTGATTGTGAGTGGAATTGAATGAAATTGATTTGCTTTAGACTTGCCAGGGGAGATTTATTGTTTTCATACAGTGGGGGACAAAAGTTTTCACACCAAAAAAAAATAATCTTTTCAAAGAAAAGGAAGCTTTTAAAGAGGAACTTTTAAAGACGGTCAATGAAGTCATTTTAAATTCATTGACCGAATTTAAAAGCCCCGCTTTCCATTTAAAAAAAAAAAATTTTGTTTGGAAACTTTTGTAAAACAAAAATTGAAACAAATAATTTTCATCCAAAAGCTCTAACAAAAAGAATCTTTTAACTTAAACGCTTCGTTTTTCTTTGAAAACGACTTTGTGTGACAAACTTTTGTCCACCACTGTGCGTCCCAGTCACCATCTCAAACCATATGACACACAATTTAATGCCTCCATTCATTCTGACTCTTTTAGGAACTGATTTTTGATAAAAATGCGACGCACAATTTAATTTTCTTCTTCAAATTTGTTTTGCCTTTACATATATAAATGTATACTATAATTAACTACTACAACAACAACAACTAAACTATTCAATATCAAAAAAAACCTAAAGTGGAAAAAAAAAGACTTAATCGAAACCTGAAATTTAGTGTCATCTCTTAAAATGTGTATCTATTTTTTTATTTTTAGATTTTTTTTTCTAAATAATTTTTTTAAACTAAAATATCAGTAAGTGTCTAGAGGATATTCATGGGAGGAGGTTTATATATAAAAAAATTTATAACAGCATATTTGTGAAGAAAAAAATAATCGTAGAAAAAAAAAGTTTAAGAAAAAAACAAAAAAAAATACCGCCGCAGTACTGAGAAAAACAAAAAAACATAGAAAACATAGAAAAAACATAGAAAAAAAACATAGAAAAAAACATAGAAACAAAAAAAAGACATAACTAAATAAAGTTTAGGGAATTTTATGCAAAAATATATGAAAATAAGGACTTTACAAGGACATACAACCAAAAAAAATAATTAAGTAATAATTGTTAACGAATTTATTAAGCTAAACAATCAATATTTTGACAACCGAAACTGGAAAATAAGAAAAACACGCAACAATAAGCAAAGAAAACACCAATTTTTTGATTTTACATTTTCCTTATTTTATTTCTGTTCAAAAAAATACAAAAAAAAAAAAATTAAATGAAAGACAAAAGTGAAATCAAAGATCAAATGAATTCATCGCCAAAGCCACATCATAAGCAATTGATGAACACAATGGGTCGCCAGCATTCGCAGCCGGTACAGCCGGAGAATACGAACGATTTGAATACGAATCCCATTCAACAGCAGCAGTCTGGCCAAATGCATTCGAGTCCATGCAGTCCTATATTGTCTGGGCGACTGCAGCAGCAGCAGCAGCAGCAGCAGCAGCACAATCAGCAGCAGCAACAACAACAGCTTCAAATGCAGAAGCAGCACAATAAGCATTCGTCGAGTGGAAATATTGTCGTTGGCGGTGGCGGCGGTGGTGGGGTCAACATGATGAGCAACTCCATCACTCAGCAGCAGCTGAACATTCAACAGCAACTGCAGCATCAGCATCAGGCGCACATGAGTCTGCATCAGCACCATCAGTCGAATGTCAGCATCAATACGACGACTACAATGGACGGGGCTGTGGGTGGGGCGGGGATGACGTCGATGACCAGCGACCAACAGCTGAGCCAGATGTACAACAGCCAGCAGCACTCGGACTACATCATATCGGACTACATGGAGAAGATATCGACCAGGATCAGCCTGCTGGAGACCGAGTTAAAGTTCGCCTGGCGGGCATTGGACCTGCTCTCCAGCGAGTACGGGAAGATGTACGTGCGACTGGATAAACTCGAGGGTATCACAATAGAGCAACAGGTGGTGGTGTCGAATCTGATGCAGTTGCATGGCCGCGCAAGGCTCCACGATCCGGAGGCGCTCTTCGCACCACCAGTCGAGGACTATGAGTCCGATGTGGCGGCCGAACACGAGGCCCACGAACCGACCTCAACCAACGAGTTTAACAATCTCCTCGAGGAGCTGAAGAACGAGGCGCTGGAGCCGTCACAGGGATCGATGGGAAAGGTGAAATCATCGGCGACCGGAGCGTTCAGCAAGATTCCCCTGGCACCATGCTACTCGCCGCACACACAGCGACGGGCAAAGTCGCCGCACTCGTCGACCACCCGTTCTTTAGACGAGCTGGGCGCTCGCAGCAACCGCATCAGCAGGAGTTTCCAGGACATTCAGAATCGGTTGCGGCAGAAGTTGTACTCGGACTCGGACATCGAGCACTACAACACCCACCAGGAGCAGGAGCTGGCCAAGCTGAAGGTTCAGATGATGCACGAGCGTGAGTTCAGGGCCTCCGGTGGGGGCGAGCGCATCTACGGGATGACCGACAGCATGGAGATGCTGAGCTTGGGTGGAAGAGCCGCAGCCGGTGGTCCGCCCACAGTCGAGGAGATTCAGGAGGACCCCACCCCATACGACCAGGTCCGACAGGAGTATAATTTTTTTCGGCATGCCGCCGAACTAAACCGCGAGCGCTTCAACAACCGCCTGAGTAAGCTCAGCGATGAGGAGATCAACGATTCGGAGGAATTTTTTCACCGACCGGCCTCTAAAATCGGAATCGGAGGACTGATGGCAGTGCCGATCGACGACTCCGGAGGAGGGAGTGAGATGAACGAGGAATTCTACAAAACCCTGAATCAGGCCTACCGCGAGGACTACTTGGGCGCCGCGGGCGACGGCCTCCATCACGATCTGTCATCGACCCACGGCAGCAGCAGCGGTCTGCACTCGCGACCAATGTCTTCGCTGGGCATGATCTACGAGGACAATGAAGACTTGGTCCAGGAGCCGACCACTGCCACGTCGCTGTCCTCGTCCACCATCATCAGTCGCTCGGCCATGGGCTCGTCGATCATCGCAACGACACAGGCGTTCAGCATGCTCAGCACTGGAACTGGTTCAGTGCTGAGCAGCGCCGAGCCAAAGAAACCGCTGCGCAACAAGCAGCTGCACTCCGAAATGGACATGCTCAACAATTTCAAGACCGCCCTGGCCGCAGCGGCACGAACCGATGGTGAGTCGGTGACAATCATCACCACCATCACCACGACAACAAGCATCACCACTGACGCCCGACGAACCTCCTCGGAATATTCGTCCACTTCGAGCGTTTACAACGACCTTGGCGTTCCCTACCGCCCCTACGAGGTGTTTGAGGACGCCACCGACGGCGCAGACATCCGCCATCAAAACGAACTGATCGACACAATCATCGAGGGCATCAATAAGATCGAGGACCTCAGCTCGCTGACCCCCACGCAGATCCTCAAGTTGCGCAGCCTCATCAAGCGGGAGAACGCGTTCTTTGACAAGATCAAAAAGGTCGACAAGAATCTCATCCGACTGCTACTGAACCCGATCACCATGGCGGGCGATCTCAGCGGCAGCAGCGCCAACAAATTCAACACGATCATGGTCAAGCTCGAGCGGAACATTGAGACGCTGAAAAAGCTCATCGGGCCCGGCGACCCGGGTCCATCGTTCAAAGTGCAACAGCGGGATGACGCCAGTGTGATTTTGCGCGGCGACGACGATGACGAGGAGGGCGACTACAGCTACAGCGCCCAGCTGATCCGGCACAACTCAAACCTGAACGAGCAGCTGAAACTTCTAGAGACCAAAGAGACTGAAATGCATCGAAGACAGCGCAGTACTAGCGACTCCGACCGGTACGGTTACTTCGGCGCCGACAACTACGTGGACATAGACGATGAGAACGAGGCTGAAATCTTTCGCCACGGCGACAGCAGCCTGGACCACAGGTCATCAAGCAGCAACATCTACAACAACGACGAGTACATTAAATCGCTGAAAAAGTCCCTGGAGCGGCACAACTCCATGCTGTTCCTGCTGCATCTGCAGAACCCCAGCTACGAACGAAAGATCGACGACTTCTCGACGCTTTGCGACGAGGACATGCTGTGCAACTCGTCGCAGAGCCCTCCGCCACCGGCGCCCAACGAGGAGCACAAGAGCGGCGAGGTCTTCTTCGACATCGACGAGGACACCAACAACATCATCCTGGATGAGAACCAGAAGATTTCAACGATGAATCCGTTTCACTACGACATCCTGCAGATGCACCGCCGCCGGGAGTCGGAGCGCGGCCGAGATCACATGCGGGAGAGGGCCGTCGACGCAGATGAGACCTACGACGACGAGGATATCGACGAGGACGACGACGAGGAGAACGACGAGATGGGTAGACGGGAGCCGCAAATCATGCAAGCACAGGCCCTGGTGCCCATAGTCAGTAGCGCCGGCGTCTACCAGAAGCACCACCTGCAGCCAAATGGCGCAGCTGCTGCCGCAGCCCCTGCTGTCGCCGCGGAGCACTCGCCAAAGAAGACTAAGTCCGACTCGGGCCTCAGTTCACTGAGTGGGGTCTCGAGCTGGGAGCGATCACCGATATCGCCAAACGCCAGGCCAATCTCGACCGGACGCTACAGCGGCTCCGCCGAAGACAGCAACCCGTTCCACTCGACCGCACTGACAAAGTTCACGCACACCCGCTCCGTAACCATAGCCACAGCGTGCTCCCAGATCCCGACCATTCTGAGCACCACCACATCGCTCTCCTGTGCCGAGAGAAATGATTTCATGTTCTCCGAGGAGAACCTCAACTATATCAAGGAGCTCTCGAAGAACATGCCCATTTGCTCGGCATACGAGAATAAATCGATGTTCGACGCCCAGCGCGAACGCATCCTGGGCAAGGACAGCGGCACCGTGGACGAAATGCTGGCCTGGGATCAGCGCCAGCACGGTGCCGAGGCGTCGCTCGCTGCCGGCCCTCTGGCTGAGGCATCATCGCCGGCAGTCGGTGGGGTGTCGCCCACCTCGTCATCGATGCAGAACTTCCCCGACCTCATACGCAACCAGTCGGAGCAGAACTTCTACGATCAGCCGGCGCAGGGCTCCCCATCGCGCGACCCCAAGTCACCGCCCACTGACTCATCCCAGCAACGTCCTGTCCGTGACATCCCGAACAGGCTCAGCCGCGGCAGTGTGCAGCCCTCACCGTCGGCGTACTACGAAGAAACCGACATCGACGACATCGAAACCGCCGCTCACAAGCACCGCAACCTGACGGACCGCCTCGTCTACTACCCCTCCTCCAACAGCCTGACCGACTACAACAGCTGCAAGAACCTGGACTACATGGGCCAGGGTGAGTACGGCAACGGTGCGCGACCGCGGTACCGCTACTATTCGTCGCAGCCGACGTCCTCGCAGCACAGCAGACACCTGGAGCAGCTGGAGATGCTGCACCAGCAGCAGCAGCACCAACAGAAACATATCAGCGACCTGCAACAGCGCAGCATGTCCCAGCCGCAATACCTGCTCAACCGCTCGGGCTACGTGAACATGCCCGGCGACCTCGTCGACGACCACCACCAGCAGCAGGCGTCCGCCGCCTACTCCTACCACCAGCAGCATCTGCACCGCAGCCACCTACACCAGCAGCAGCAGCAGCAACAGCAGCAGCAGCAGCACGCGGGCGGCAAGCAAAAGCACCCGTCCGGTGAGAAGCACGGCAAGTTCCACGTGTGGAGCAAAATCAGCCACCTTCTGCCCGATCTCAGGTTCAAACGCGCCGGCAAGCACAGCCGCTCTCAATCGCTGACCATTGACGTCGAGAATGAGGCGGCCGCTGGCTACGCCCCATCAGCGGCCGGCTACCCCCCGCAGCATTACCCACCAAAGTCGCAGTCGCAGCCACAACCCCAGCAGAAGCACCACGGCATGGACCTGATGAAGCGCTTCTCGAAGATGCCACCAATCACGCGGCGTGCCACGCACACAGGCAGCGGGCCACCAACTGCCGGCACCAAGAAGAAAAAGCGCTCTCTGTCGTCGACAGTGAGCAACCTCATGCAGAAGGCAAAGACCTACCGTCGCCACAGCTTCGGAACGCGTCCCGGCTCGAGCATGTCAGACCCCGGGGACGAGATGCCCCACTTCACGTCCTCCGACAACGACGACTCGGTGATGAGCGACTCACGCATGCCCATGCAGCAGGACAAGGAGTACTACAGCGCCGGCGACGTCGACCGGATGGGAATGTTCAAGCAGGTCTGTCCGCGGCCCTCGACTTCGATGAGCTACCAGCAGCAGCAGCAGCAGCAGATGGCCAGGCGGTCGCGTGAGGAGGACAGCATGATGCTCGACATCGTCGAGCAGCGCATGCGGTCGGCTTCGATCGATTCATACCAAATCGAGCCGTCGGCGATGTCGCCACCGACGCGCGAGGAGAAGGAAGAGGCCTCCTATGCCGTGATCAATAAGCCACACCGCACACCGACGCAGGGCAAGGACGACGACGCATTCCTCAATCAAATGTTCCCCACCGTTGGTGATGCCATCAAGCATCATCAGCCGGAGAATGAGTTCGAAGGCGACTACCAGGAGCAGCCACAGTCACCGCAGCCCTTGCAACCGCTTCAGATGCCACAAGGTGCCGCCGCAGAGCAGCACGCATTGCCACCGGACATCCAGATCCAGGCCGAGCAGGAGCCGATGAAGCAGACCGAGGAGAGCCACGAGCGAAAGGCCTCCGGCCCTCATCTGCTTCGCAAGACGCCGTCTATGTACGTCGAGGATGACGACGCGAGCGAGATCTACTCGTCAATGGGCTTCAGTCAGCCGCAGATCATCACGCCCTTCATGGCACAGCCCACAACGACGTCGTCGCTCAACGGCTCCTCGGTCGCCTCGTCCTCCAGCGCTGTGACACGCCCCTTCAAGTACGGACCCCGCAGTCAGGCCTCGCTGGAAATACCGATGTCTTCGCGGGACGACGAGGACAACCGCAGTCAGCACTCCTACCGCACGGTGTCCTCGTCACGCCGGCAGAGCACCGAGGACAGCATCGACACCGACGACGAGTACTTCTGCTACGAGCTCCGCCAGCTGGAGGAGTTGGAGACACGAGCCCAGCTCGATGCCCAGATGAACGAGGAGGGTCTGCTGTCGCAGATCGACCAACTGGGCGCCGGCCAATTGGAGAGAGTGGCAGTACCCGCTCCGCGGCCCATCATCTACCAGCCAGACCCTGAAGTGAAGGAGCAAATGACCAGCGTGCTCGACGAGCTCAAGTCCAACGTGAAAGTGCTGGACGAGAACCTCGAGGAGGAGGAAGGCACCGAAGACGGGCCAGAAGACGAAGACGATGAAGAGGAGATTGGGGATGATGACGTCCTATCGGAAGAGGACCTCCCAGAGGCGCTAGCGAACGGCGGCGTCCTCCACCATCAACTGCCCTCGCTCCCGGCTCAGTACCACCATCACATGCTGCCTCAGATTCCGACACAGCACTACCACCACCAGCGGTTACCCTCAGCAGTGGTCTCGAACACGAAGCTCAACGTCTACGAAAAGTTCGCGAAAGTGACAGACATCCACAGCGCCTGGCAGGATAACGACGAGGCCGAGGAGCAGCGCATGCTGAACGAGCTGAACATGGTCGAGGCGAACACCATACACGACCAGCAGCAGAAGCAGCGCAACCTCAAGAAGGTTAAGAAAGTGAAAAAGCGCCAGCGGAACGTGCGAAAGCTGCCAACCGACGCCGACGATAGCGCCGACGACATTCCCTTCTCGTCCTCGTCATCACCGTATTCCTCGGCCGACGAGCGGCATCGTCACGGCAACTCGAAGAGCAAGCGGCGTCCAAACAGCACCAGCGTCGGCATCTCCCATGAGCCCGTGCCACCGATGTCGCCGGTAACTATAGATGACAAGGCATCGGATGTCGCATCAGACAATGATGACAAGCGCTCTCCATCATCTGGGGCAACATCTGGGCCCGATACGCCGACAGACATCAGTGGGGAGGAGGACGAGAAGGACCAGGACCAGGTCTTCAAGACCGTCCCGAACTACAGCGAGTTCAAGGAGAACCAGCGCAAGGAGAACCAACGCCAGACAAAAAACTTGCCAGCGGACAGCTCTCCTCGGCAACCAAGTGAATCAGTGTCGGAGCCACAAGATCAAATCCAGCCACAACAGAGCCCTTCATCGTTGAAGCCAGCGGAGACTCCCGTGCAGGAGTCCGAAGCAGAACAGCCGCCCGTGCATGGCGCAGAGCAATCAGAACCAGCGGCAGCAACGCCCACTACTGGGGAAGTGACTAAGCCAGTTGCTGGAGCCATAGCGGCGATGAACGGCTACTCGGAGGAAACCTCGAAGACCCCCACCAGCGACGACGAGGATGGCGATGTGGTGGGCGAAGGCAAATCAACGGGAAGCGTGAAAAAGACCTCTGCAATGAAGGCACTCAGTCAGGAGTCCAGTGCCAGCGTGGAGAGTACACAACCAGCCAATGGCTGCCCAGCCCTCGGCAGCAGCAAGTGGAAGCTGCTGAAGACACTCAAGGAGAAAAAGCTCGAGGAGCGCAACAATCAGGACAAAATGAAGGAGGAGGAGCTGTCTAAGGAGAAGGAGAAGGTAAAGATCCAACGGCTGTGCGTTGTGAGTGATGTGAGCTTGAGCGGACGGCAGTGTCTTTCTGAAATGATAGCGATGCCGGCTTTAAAGGGACCTAGGAGCCAAGTTTAAGAAGGCTTAGGAGCCAATTTAAGGCCGACATAAATTAAGACCTTGAGGCGCGATGAGCCAGTTTTAGGCCGACATAAGGAAGAGACGCCGGCTTAGAAGGCCTTAAGTCACTCACGACTTTAGGTCGGTTGAGACAAGTTTAGGCCGACCAAAATTTCAAGGAGATAAGGATATAGAAGGACATGTTGAAGGGCATATTTTAGGGCGTTTTTAGGCCGATCAAAAACGAATTTTAGGGCGACCAGAAACGAATTTTAGGCCGACCAAAAACGAATTTTAGGGCGACCAGAAACGAATTTTAGGCCGACCAAAAATGAAGTTAAGGGCGACCAAAAACGAATTTTAGGCCGACCAAAAACGAATTTTAGGCCGACCAAAAATTAAGTTTAGGGCGACCAAAAATGAATTTTAGGCCGACCAAAAACGAGTCTTAGCGACCAAAAACGAATTTTAGGCCGACCGAAAATGAAGTTTAGGGCGACCAAAACCGGATTTTGGGCCGATCAAAAACGAATTTTAGGCCGACCAAAAATGAAGTTAAGGGCGACCAAAAACGAATTTTAGGCCGACCAAAAATGAATCTTAGGGCGACCAAAAATGAAGTTAAGGGCGACCAAAAATTAAGTTTAGGGCGACCAAAAACGAATTTTAGGCCGACCAAAAACGAGTCTTAGGGTGACCAAAAACAAGTCTAAAGGTGACCAAAAACGAGTCTGAAGGTGACCAAAAACGAATTTTAGGGCGACCAAAACCGGATTTTGGGCCGATCAAAAACGAATTTTAGGCCGACCAAAAATGAAGTTAAGGGCGACCAAAAACGAATTTTAGGGCGATCAAAAATTTAGGTTTAGGCCGACAAAAAAACGAATTTTTGACCAGAATTTTGGGCCACTCAGAAAATCTATGGATCAACAGAAGGGGTTGTTTTTTGGTGGGTAATTTTTTGGGCTAGAAAAAGGACTGGGGATCAGTGAGAAGGCGGTAAGTTTGAACGCTGACCAGAATTCTGCAAAATAAGAAATGAGATGGGTCTTAAGTGAGATTGGGCAACGGCTTAAAACTACAGATCAGACACTTTTAGGCCCAATGGTAGGAAGTTCAAAAAAGACATTTCGATTGCTTTTCTCAGACAAAACAAAAGGAAAGCCCTCTTCGAGTACTGTTCAAAATTTCATTCAGAATCAGAAACTGTAACCAGATCAGAAATAATCTCTCGTTTATTTTTTCCCTCTTTTAGAATGGATCAGGACCAGGTGATGTCGGTGGTCGCGGCAATGGACATCCGGGCGACAACCCTTTCTACAGCAACATTGACAGTATGCCCGACATCCGGCCACGAAGAAAGTCCATACCACTCGTATCGGAACTTGTAAGTACAACTCCATACTTCATAGTCTTATGCTCCATACTCCACCCTCAAAGAAGTCATCATTTCAAAACACAGTAAACCACAAAAAAAACTCGACAGAACTTAAAAATAAAAAAAATAAATAAATTCAAAAAAAAAAAATCCATAAGCTTCATAAGCTCACTTTCTCTCTCGCTCTGAAGCCTAGGTGAACAGAAAATTTTGACAAAATCACAAAAAAAAACATTTATCTACAATATTTCTAAAAAAAAATATTTGTTACTACATATTTATTAACTGTGTTCCGTATTTTGTTTTTTTTTTACATTTGTGTGTCTCTTCTTTTGAAAAAAACCAAAAAAAAAAATTCAAAAAACTCACCCACTTCAAAAAATAAATGTTCAAAAAACCAAAAATGTTCCAAAAAAATTCCAAATTTATGTTGGACCCGAAAATAAAGGTGCTCAAGGTATATGTCCACACTTAACCCAAAACTTATTTTTATTCATTTCTTCATTCACTCTTTAACTTACTTTCTGGTTTTCGTTTTGATATCACATATTTCAGTATTCTTAAAAAAAAGCATTTCGTTGGTTATTTTGTTTTTGACAAACGTTTAGTCTTGAAAGCTCTCACTGTTACAGTAATTCTTTGGCGCAAAATTCAAAAAATCATCCTTTTTCTTTGGTTTCTCCTCCTTGTTTGAGTTTTTTTCCCCTGTGTTTACGTTTCTTCAAGCTTCTATAAGAGTTTTTTGCAAAACGAAGTTTCGATCTTATGCGTAGAAAAGCAAACAAAAAAAAAAACAGTACAGTTGTCGAGACTACGTGTACAAAGTTGCACCGTTTACTGTTGAGCATGACCATATTTTTTTCGGTTCACTTTCGTTTTTTTTTGTTTTGAATCAGTGCTGATGTAGAATTTTTTAAACACGAATTTTTGCTTTTTCATTTTTTCACGTTTTTCTGAATTCGATTGATCGACACGGTGGTCTATTTTGTTTTGAAAGAGTTCCGTGACGAGTGTTTCTTCGACGTGAGTGTAGATCAAACATTTGGGTGAAGCCGTAAGGCATGTAAAACAAAAACAGAAGGCCTCGTTGAAGTTTCTGGTCTCTATATAGGACTTCGAATGCTAGGCATAAAAGTTCCGAAAATTCGTTCGTCGTCCACTCAGTGCCAATTTTCTCTGAAGCACTAGGCGCCCAGAAATTGTAGGAGGTATAGTTCTGCCAATATGCACACTTTGACATTGAATATCTCGGGAACGAAGGGACGCAGGAAAAAAGTAATGACAGGGGGTTGTAGGTAATGACTTCGTCTTCAAGGCACGCAAAGCTAGAAATCGGAAATCCCCTGATTTGTATCGAATTTCCGGGAAAATAACTTTCGTTTTTGGAAAAAACGCCATATCTCGGAAACGGTGCGTCCAATCGCGATTTGGCCTTTGGTTAAGCTTTTTTTCAAACATACACCACCGGATGACGCAACTTTTGAGCCAAAATTCACGGCTCTAGGTGCACTAGAACCCCACTTTTGGCCAAAAATAAGGTGGTGTTCGACCAAAAAACCAATTTTTTCTTCTCAAAAACGCGTCATATTTCGAAAATGGTTGCGAGACTCAAATTCCTCCTTTAGGTACCTTCAAGACGATGCCTTATAAATCATTTCTTCGAACAAAGACAGCCCCTATCTAGACCCATAGTCTTTGCCAGACTGCCACTTTAACGTGGCGCCCAACGATGGCGCCCAGCTGTGGCGCTGTGGGACTCAAATTCCTTCTTTAAGTACTTTCAAGATGATATCGATGACGGTAAATCATTTCTTCGAACAGAGGCAGATCCTAAATAGAATCCACAGCCATTGTCAGATTGCGATTTCTACGTGGCGCCCAACAGTTTGACAAAAAACACAAACTTTGTTGGAAAAATGCGGTATATCACAAAAACGGTGCATCTGGCGTCGAATGTCTACTTAATATTTTTTATGCAGCTGTTCAATACGAACAATTTAGTACACTTTTTGTGATAGTTTCCGAGATATAGCCAAAAAATGGCGTCAGGACGAGGTTTTTCACTTTCGTCCTCATCCTTTTTTCAACTTTTTGACCATATACTTTGGCCAAATCTGGTCAAATTTCAAATTTGTCATCATCTATCTAATCTCTATCAAAAACCAAAAAAATTTTATCAAAATTTTGATTTTCAAAAATTTGACACAAATTCAGCGGAAAAGTCGACCACGAAGTTTCACAATTGACTGCATTTTCTGGGTGAAAACATGAATTTTTTTCGATTTTCAAAATTTTGCTGAGTCCTTTTCAGACATCCTAGCGGCGTTCAATACGAACATTTTGATACCACAGTTATGAATCTAGGCCTAATAGTTTCCGAGTTATAGCCAAATAATGGCAGCAGAAAAGACGAAAAAAACAGGTAATTTTTTGAAAAAGTACTCCATATCTCGAAAACGGTGCGTATGACGTCGAATGGCGTCACAATATTTTTTGTGCAGATATTCAATACAAACATTTTGGTACCTTTTTTATGGTCGTAGGCTGAATGGTTTTCGAGTTATAGCCAAAAAATGGCAGCAGAAAAGACGAAAAAAACAGGTAGTTTTAAAAAAAAATGCGCCGTATCTCAAAAACGGTGCATCTGGCGTCGGATAGCATCCGAATATTTTTTATGCAGATATTCAATACGAACATTTTGATCCCTTTTTTATTGTCCTAGGCCTTACAGTTTCCGAGTTATAACCAAAAAATGGCATCAGAAAGGACGAAAATTACAATTTATTTTGAAAATTCCATCATATCTCGAAAACGGCAATTCTGCCTCTATTCAAGCTTTTTGACTGAAGATGCATGCTCTTATGGCGCAAATTTGCAGCCCTAGCTACAAAGAAAATCGACTAATAGCCAAGAATAGGGAGGTGTTCTAGGGAAAAACGAACTTTTTTTGAAAAATGCGCCATATCTTGAAAACGGTTCAATAAATTGCTGAAAGGCGTCAAAGTCAATTAGGAATATTCAGATGAGTTTCAAGAAGGATTATTGATATCCACCCCATTCACAAGACTTCACATTTCGTGCTTCTCGGGCTTCTATCATTCCGCACAGTTTGCTACCGTGGCGTCATTCATTCCCCATCTAACTTAGGGACCTCGTTTTTTCCCCCAAAAATTCAGTCCCAACTTTTTTTTCCCATTTTTTTTCGTTTTCCGTTCGATTACTATTTTGTTTCTCACCCCACTCGTTTTTTTTAGTTCCCTCCCTGGCTTTTAATTTAATCTCTACCATAAAAAAAAAAAAGTATACTCGTAAATTTAACAGATTTTTTGAAATAATTAGTCGCTTAAACGAAAGACCCGTGCTTAGACGGGCCCGAAGGCAATTCTCTGCATGTAAATAATTTTCCTAGTTCCCTCGTCAGCTCGTTGTAGGAACAACTTAAATAGCCACACATACATTCAATCAGTTACCGCTAGTTTTGTAGTTTAATATCGTTAGCAACGAAAGTACAAGCTTAATAAGATACCGCTAAAGAAAAGAAATTCATTTTAAAAAAATCAAAAAACACGAATCAAGGATTCATCTTGAAATTAAACAAAAAAAACCGTTAAATAAGAAAAAAATCAGTAAAAATTGAACAGCAAAAGAAAACCGCAACAACAAAGTGCATTGCAACGCATGATGTTTCTTTGTATTCCTCTTCATTCTTTATTTCGTCTTGACAAAAACCGATGTTTCAGTGTTTGACTTTGTAGAATACCGCTAAAAGCAGTTTGGTTCATAAAGTTTATTTCATTTGTAAATTTATCGTTTTTTTTGTCACGTAAAAATTTTCGAAGAAAAAAAAATTTAAAAAAAAAAATTACGTTACTTTAGCTTAGAAATGTTTTATACCATTTGGCTTGCTACTTTGAGATACTAAAATGTTTGTTTTCTAACACTATTTTTGTGTTTGCATAAAACACAAAAACAAAAAAAAATGTTTTTCCAAAAAAAAAAAATACAGACAATGGCGGCGACTAAGAGGAACGCAGGACTGACATCGGCTGTACCTCGGGCCACCTTGAACGATGAGGAGTTGGTAAGAGATTCTTTTAAGTTATTCTTTATTTTTTTGTTTTGATAAGTCGGACTCGAATGTGCTTTTTGCCGCGACTGTGTGTTGAAGTGGACGAAATGGGGTAATTTTGACTGTTGTTCAAATTCGTTTTGGCTTTTTTCAATAGTTACGAGTTACGAGATGATTGGATGAATGTGAAGAAGAAAAAAAAAAACATCGAAAAAACGTAGAAAAAAACATCGAAAAACAGAAGATCAGAAAACATAGAAATTTAAAGTAAGAAAAATGCTTCTGAAACGATGGTTCAATGTGAAGAAAAAAAAAACATCGAGAAACATAGAAGAAAAATAGAAAATTGTAAAAACTTTAACGTTAAGAAAAAAAATCATCGAAAAACATAGAGGATCAAAATCATAGACAATCGGCAATCGGAAAAGACAGAAAATAAAATAAATTAAAGAACATCTTGTGGGCGCCATGGCGTAGTAGGTAGGTGCGTCGACTCGTCTACGCATTAAAAGGCATATGAAATAATGGTTGAATGCAAAGAAGAAAAAAACATCGAAAATCTTGGAGAAAAAACATTGAAAACATAGAAAAACGGAAAGCAAAGATAATCAAAAACACATAAAGGCATCTGAAATTTTGATTGAATGCGAAGAAGAAAAACATGGAAAATTAAGGAGAAATAACATCGAAAATATAGAATAAACATAGAAAAGCAAAAAGCAAAGAAAATCTGAAACATGAAAAGGTTTCTGAAATGCTTGTTAAATGTGAAGAAAAAAAAGCATCGAAAATCATGGAAAATAACATCGAAAACATAGAATAAACATAGAAATTCGGAAAACATAGAAAATCGGAAAACACAGAAAATCTAAAGCAATAAGAGGCATCTGAAATGTTGGTTAATTGCGTAGAAGAAAATAACATCGAAAATCATGAAAAACAAAACATCGAAAACATAGAAAATCAAAAACATAAAAGGCATCTAAAATATTAAAAATCTTATGAGAACTGTATAGACAACAATTCGAGGAGAAACGTACTGACTCCTCCATGAATTTGGAAAGGACTTTTTAAGTCCAAGAGGCGACAAGTATGATGCAACTAGAACCGCCTCTACATCCATGATCTTTCTCCATTCTCGAGACATTATAGAGAAGCAGGCAATCTTCTTGAGGGTTGTCTTACTGATGAAGTCAAAACGTCTCTTGAGGGTTGCCTGACCGATGAAATCAAAACGTCTCGTCAAAACACTACACACCGGCGAAGGCAATGCATTTCCGACCGTCTCTCTCAACTTGATCGCGGATTTTAAATGGTTCATTTTAATTTTACAGAAAATGCATGTTTACAAAAAGGCCCTACAGGCACTCATCTATCCCATATCGTCGACAACACCGCACAACTTTGTGCTCTGGACGGCAACATCACCAACTTATTGCTACGAGTGTGAAGGCCTCCTTTGGGGCATCGCTCGACAGGGCGTCCGTTGTACGGAATGCGGCGTCAAATGTCACGAAAAATGCAAGGACCTACTAAATGCCGACTGCTTGCAGAGTAAGTTGAGAAGAAAAATATTTTTAGTCTTTCTTCTTGGACCTAGTCTTTTTTCTATAGTCTTCGATACTCCTCTGTACTGTTTGGGTCCCTCCTCTAAACCTAGTCTTCCTCTATACTCCTCTGTACTGCTTTAGTCTCCCCTCTAAACCTAGTCTTCCTCTACACCTCTTTACTCCTCTATACCGTGGACCCAACCCTCGAATGAACGTATTTTCCGTGACGGATCATTTTTTTTCCTTTACAGGGGCAGCGGAAAAGAGTTCAAAGCATGGCGCCGAAGACAAGGCAAATTCCATCATCACCGCCATGAAGGAACGCATGAAGCAGCGCGAACGCGAGAAACCCGAAATCTTTGAGCTCATCCGGTGAGTGATCTTGTAGCCAATCATCATCCACATCACGTCCCCACAAAAAAATGTCCCCTAAACCAATATCCCCACCCCCGCTCTCACGCCCCCACAAAATGTTAAGACTGCTTAAATTTTTCTAATAACTTTTCACCACTAACCACTAACAGAAAAAAAAAACTAAACACTAAATTTAAAATATTAACAAAATAAATTTAACTCCTTTTTCGTAACAAAAAACTAATTCAAAAAATTAAAAAAAAAAATACCAACCCCTTTTGAACACGTGAAATAAATTGTATATCATGTGTGTAATGTAGAGCGGTATTCAGCGTTGAGGAAAAATCCCATACAGGTCATATGAAAGCCGTGAAACAAAGCGTCTTGGACGGAACTAGCAAGTGGTCAGCTAAGATAGCCATAACAGGTTTGAATGAATGTTCTCATACAAAAAAAAAACAAAAAAAAAAATCATAAACAAGCTCCAATTATTTAACAGAATACAACGAAATGAATGTTCTTTTGTTCAGAAAAAAAAAATTAAACATGACAACAAAAAAATTAAACTTAAGTTTAACTTTAAAAAAAAATAGTTTTTTTTTTTTTTTTTTTTTTTCAAAACCAAAACCGCTTAATCTGCCGTGTGTCCGCCTTGATTGTATTTAATTTACTTTTAATTTTCCGTTTCTTTTTTTTCACAAAAATAAATTTAAAAAAAAATTCAGTTTTGTAAATGAACGAGAATTTTTTTGAATTAAATTTTCAAAAAAAAAGAAAAAAAAAAAAAAATAAATGGATGTGTTAACTTGCCTGGTGTTGACTGTTGTTAGTGCAACTCTAAGTTAGCGTCAGTTAAATATTTAAAAAAAATCAAAAACAAGCCAAAACCGTTACCGTTGCCACGGCAACGAGGTGTGTCATACAAGTCTTAAGTGTTTCCTTTTTGTTTCCGTTTCTTAATGTGGTTCTCCTTGTTTTTCTTTTCCGTTAGTTTATCGATATATGTATTGTATGTATGTATGTATAAACAGTGTTGTGTAAATAGTATGATAGCTCATTTGGAAGATTCGATTGTTTAAGTGTTTTTTTTGTTCGTTTTTTTCTTAATTTTGTCGTAGCTTTTTGTTTTCCGGTGTTCCTTTGATGTACTTTAAGACGGTTCAGGTTTTTTTGTTTTGCATTTGTCGTTGAAGGTGGTCGCGCTCGGTTGCTTCTGACATGCATTCCAGTCTCTGAGGTTTGCGCTCGATGAGCATCAGTTTAGCTGAGTTTTTGCCTTGTTTTTCTAATGCTCTCGAGGAATCTTTTTGGCAAATTTTCTGTGCTCGACGAGCGTTTTTTTAGCCGACTTTTTTCTCTGCCCTTCCAATGTCCTTGACCCTCACAAATTTTCTGAATTTGTGGCCCTAGGTGCAATAGAATCCGACTTCTAGCCAAGAATTAGTATTTGTTTGACCGAAAAACCAGCTTTTTTGCAAGGGTCTTAGTATCTTGACTTTGAATACCTCGGAAACAAAGGGACGTAACCAAAAACTAATGATGAGGGATTGTAGATAATGACTTCGTCTTCAAGGCACGCAAAGCTAGAAATCGGAAATCCCCTGATTTGTATCGAATTTCTGGGAAAATAACTTTCGTTTTTGGAAAAAACGCCATATCTCGGAAACGGTGCGTCCAATCGCGATTTGGCTTTTCGTTAAGCTTTTTTTCAAACATACACCACCGGATGACGCAACTTTTAAGCCAAAATTCACGGCTCTAGCTATTATAGAACCCCACTTTTGGCCAAACATAAGGTGGTGTTCGACCAAAAAACCAAATTTTTTTGGAGGTGCATACTTTGACTTTGAATATCTCGGGAATGGGGGGACGTAGGAAAAAAGTAATGATGGGGGGTTGTAGGTAATGACTTCGTCTTCAATTCAAATCCACCAAGGATCCACAAATCGCCGGCTATCTAACTCATTTCAGGGAAAATGAAAATGAGTTGATGTCACACATGAGTTGCTCAAAACTTCACAGATCCCTATTCATGACATCAAGTATGCTAAACGCCCCCTCTCTACACCCCCCAGAATCATTGGAAATAGATTCCTAACACGTTTGAGCCAAAATATGCTGAGAGAACCTCCCAAAAAGACACAAAATACAGCTCAGACCTCAAAAACTGCATCCAAAATCGGCTTTGAATGCCTCTGGGGGCTGAATTGACCTCAAATAAACCCTCAGCCATCGGCTCCAATATGCGTTAATGAAAAAAAAACGAAGAAACTGCCAAAAAATGCAAAAAAATGCAAAAAAAATCGAAAAAATACGAAAAATGAGGGGAAATTTCGAACAAAGAGAAAAACATTTAATTTTTTTCGGCGGGGAGAGCGAGGGTATATAAGGGGGTGCTCGCAGTGGAGGAGAGCTCAGTCTGTGTTTGGTCGTCGAGGGGTTCACATCGGAGGTAAATATTTTTGGACAACCACCCACCACCCCCTCATATATGGTGCATGTGGTGCAACATATGGTGCAATGTGGTGCAACATGGTGCAGATGGTGCAACATGGTGCATCCGGGACAACATGGTACATCTGGGGCAACATGGTGCATGTGGTGCAGTTGGTGCAACATGGTACATCTGGGGCAACATGGTCCATCCGGGACAACATGGTGCATCCGGGACAACATGGTACATCTGGTTCAACATAGTCCATCCGGGACAACATGGTCCACCCGGAACAACATGGTACATCTGGGGCAACATGGTGCATGTGGTGCAGGTGTTGCAGTTGGTGCAACATGGTACATCTGGGGCAACATAGTCCATCCGGAACAACATGGTCCATCCGGGACAACATGGTACATCTGTGGCAATATGGTGCATGTGGTGCATGTGGTGAATGTGGTCCAACATCGTACATCTGGGGCAACATAGTCCATCCGGAACAACATGGTCCATCCGGGGAAACATGGTGCATATGGTGCAGGTGTTGCAGTTGGTGCAACATGGTACATCTGGGGCAACATGTGGTGCATGTGGTGCATGTGGTCCAGGTGGTGCAACATGTGGTGCAGATGGTGCAACATGTGGCTTATGTGGTGCGACATGAACGATCTTGAGAGGGTTACACCAGCAGTTTTCCGTACTTTTCGAAGATCGTGCCTCTAGTCAGTTGTGAACGATCATCTCAAGAACGATCTAGAAAAGGCCCGATGGTCCGCGTAGGCGTAGATTAAGTTAATGATCGCACAGCAATGACTTCGTCTTTAAGCCACGTCCAGTACGGAATAACTAATCGGCTTATTTGTGTCGAATTTCTGGGAAAATAACTTTCGTTTTTGGAAAGAAACGCCATATCTCGGAAACGGTGCGTCCAATCGCAATTTGGCTTTTCGTCAAACTCTTTTTCAAACATACACCACCGGCTGACGCAACTTTTAAGCCAAAATTCACGGCTCTAGCTATTATAGAACCCCACTTTTGGCCAAAAATAAGGTGGCAGATCCTAAATAGAATCCACAGCCATTGTCAGATTGCGACTTCTACGTGGCGCCCAACAGTTTAACAAAAAACACCGACTTTTTTTGAAAAAAATGCGCTATATCTCAAAAACGGTGCATCTGGCGTAGAATGCCCACTTAACATTTTTTATGCAGGTGTTCAATACGAACATTTTAAGCCTTCAGTTGTTGTCCTAGGTGAAACAGTTTCCGAGATATAGCCAAAAAATGGCGTCAGGACGATTTTTTTCACTTTCGTCCACATCCTTTTTGCAACTTTTTGACCATATCCTTTGGCCAAATCTGGTCAAATTTCAAATTTGTCATCATCTATCTAATCTCTATCGAAAACCAAAAAAATTTTATCAACATTTTAATTTTCAAAAATTTGACACAAATTCAGCGGAAAAGTCGACCACGAAGTTTCACAATTGACTGCATTTTCTGGGTGAAAACATGAATTTTTTTCGATTTTCAAAATTTTGCTGAGTCCTTTTCAGACATCCTAGCGGTGTTCAATACGATCATTTTGATACCACATTTGTGAATCTAGGCCTAATAGTTACCGAGTTATAGCCAAATAATGGCAGCAGAAAAGACGAAAAAAACAGGTAATTTTTTGAAAAAGTGCACCATATCTCCAAAACGGTGCGTATGACGACGAATGGCGTCACAATATTTTTTGTGCAGATATTCAATACAAACATTTTGGTACCTTTTTTATGGTCCTAGGTTGAATGGTTTTCGAGTTATAGCCAAAAAATTGCAGCAGAAAAGACGAAAAAAAAACAGGTAGTTTTTAAAAAAAATACGCCGTATCTCGAAAACTGTGCGTCTGGCGCCGAAAAGGGTCGCACATTTTTTATGCAGAGATTTAATACGAATATTTTGACACCATTTTTATGGCACTAGGCCTACTAGTTTCCGAGTTATAGCCAAGAAAGTGCAGCAGAAAAGACGAAAAAGCAGGAAATTTTTTTTAAAAAATGCACCGTATCTCGAAAACGGTGAGTTTGGCATAAATTTCTTCTGAATGAATATGGATATGTTCAATTCAAAGATTTTAAGCCATCATTTGTCTCCGTTGGTCCAACAGTTTCCGAGCTATAGCAAAAAAATGGACGAAAAATGCAATGAATTTTGAAAAATGCACCATATCTCGAAAACAGCGATTCTGCCTTTATTCAAGATTTTGACTGAAGATGCGTGCTCTTATGGCGAAAATTTCAAGCCCTAGCTACAAAAGAAATTTACTTATAGCCAAGAATAGGGACGTATTCGACGGGAAAAACGAAATTTTTTTTGAAAAATGCACCATATCTCGAAATCGGTTATATTGCACCATTTTCCAAAGAAGCACGCTTCCATTCCGCAAATTTTAAGCCACTCAGGAGAGAATAGTTGTACGCATAACGAGTGTTGAAATTAAGCCCAAGTCCACTTTGGGTATGGCTTTTTACTGGCGACCCACAGGGTAGCAACTTTTGACCGTTTCTTTTTCGGTAATTCCTTAACGACATGCACAAGGCAAAAATTCACCTAGGAGGCTGTAGCTAGAAGATTAGCATCCAAGACTTTTGAAGGGGGATCTGTGAATTCGGATGACATAGATTTCGGTTGAGACTTTTTTTTTGATAGGGCGCCATTTTTGAGGGATACGACCATTTTCTCCGGTCTCTCGACAAGAGTTCTTTTAAGGGAGTCCCTTTAAATTTTTGTACGAAAAATGGCCCGATGACAATGAGGTATTTCTTGGCCGGGTTCAGACTTTTTCTGAAAAAGCTCTTGCTGGAGCTTTAAAGCACAGCATAAAGGTCGCCTCTTTGAGCTTTGTTAGATGTTTTCTGCATTTTATTGAATTTGACCGCATGATTTTCAATCTTCCTATTTGATGGCAGTGTTTTCTTTTTCTTCTTCCCGTCATCCTTCTCTCTCTCTCTCTCTCTATCTGTTCTTCTCTCTTTAAATGTCACCGATTGTTTCGCATGTTTGACTAGGACCGATTGTTCACTACCGCAACGAGTCTTCGTGTTTAATTTATTTTTTTTTTGGTTATTTTTTGTCGTAAACTTTTCTTTTGTCAAAAATGTTTGTATGTATGTCAGTATGTATATATGTATGTATATATGTATATCGTATATATGTATGTATATGGATGCATAGGTATCTTTATGTGTATGTATGTGTGTTTCTTAATTTTGTCGTATTTTTTTTTTTTGATGAAGGGACATGAAACGAAGTGCCACTGAGAATTAGAGAATTTCCTTGCCCGTCCTTCAAAGACAAAGAAAATTGTTACACGCCAGCGTTTGAATATATTTAAAGCTTTCAGCAGTTAAGTTTGATGTTCTCATTTCGAATAAAATAAATTTAATTTCTCGTTTTGCTGCAAGAATGCTACGAATGAATGCTGTTTTTAACGCAAAAGATTATGTTTTTTTTTAGTTCTTTTTCCACTTTCTTAAGTTCAAAAGCTCAACGCTCAAAAGTTGAATGAAAAAGCTTTTTTTTTTTAGTGTCTTAGGGAAAAAATGAAAAACAAAAAAATGACACAAAGGTAAACGATGAAACTGCGAGAGATGCACCACTTGGATAGACCCCACCCAACTCCCCAAAAAAAAAAAATTCATCAGATATGCCAAACCACAAAAATGGGTACAAATATGCTCATCATGTGTGTCCATTTGAGTGACGCTTTTGATATCCGTACTTCCTCGTAATTTATTTCTATTTTTTTTTTTTAAATTTTTTTTTATACCATAGGGTTTTTTTTTAACTTTTAATTTAATCCATAAAATACCAGAAAAAGAAATTCAATCGCAACTCTTGATGAAAAAAATACTTCAATTAACTAAATTAACAAAGGGAATCCTTTTTGTAAATCATCCTGCAACCGATGCAAACCATAAAACCCAAGAGAACTGAAAAAAAAAAAATTCAATTTAAATAGATACAATTACGAGTTAATTAAGAGATGAATTCACAAATGAAAAATATTTTGAGTAAACTGAGAGTTAATAAAACAAAGAAAGTATTTAATAGAAATTTTAAAACAAAATGACCCACCACCCCCCCAGCAAATCTAATCAACTGTCTAACGCGAATTTATGTATGTGTTTGATACAAAATTTTAAACCATTTTAAACAAGAGACAAAAAAAAATATCAAATTAATTAAATTAATAATCCGATACCTGACCAATGCACCATCCCAGCATCCCACCGTCCCGCCACCCACCATTCACTGACCATTCGCTTCTCAGAAAAGGGAATTGTTTTCGAATTTTCCACCCCCATCATCGTATGATGGACAGCGTCCCCATCCTTGTTGGGATGCTCTCCCCCATCACGGCCAGCGTCCCCATCCTCGTTGGGATGCTCGCCCATCACAGCCCCCCATCACCATCCTCGTTGTGATACTCTCCCATCACAGTCCCACGTCACCATTCTCGTGGTCAGTCATCATCGTCATTGTTTTCGACTCTGATGCTGGGAAAAAGAGACCGCATGGACTGAGGATGAATGATATCATTAATGTGGATGCCCCGTAGTGAAATTCAATTCATTGTGTAACATTAACTTCATCACGAAACAATTGCGGTTTTGTTTCAGTTTTTAACTTTTCCCGGAATCGATATGCTTCATATTTTTTTGCTCGTCTGTCTAGGAACTCGGTCGGGTTCAGTGAACGCCGACCCGGGAAGGCCAACATGCAGTGTGTGGCCAAGACCTTACTCATATCATCGTTGGAACACGATGGCGGAGTTCTCTGTATGATGAAAATTAAATTTCACCGGAATGAGTTCGAGCAGACGTGGACACAACAAATTAACCCACTAACTTTTGGGGGCGGTGGTTGTGTCCTTTCCGTTTGTTGTTCATTTTGGCTCACGGTGACGTTTGAGGAACTTTGGTCTCTACCTCCATTCAATTCAATTCAATTCAATTTATTCAGTAGCAGAATTTACAATAATTTAATAACAAATTGGTCCCTATTATTTTCTCATTCAGCTGCCGCTACCGTCCGGGCCTCAGTCACCATTCAACTCCATCCAGCACGGTCTTGTGGTAATTGCCTCCAGCTACGAACATTCAGCTGATGGAGGTCCTTTCTCAAGAATGCCCCCGTCCTGCTCACCGTCACCGTGGCCCAGGCAAGACTTCAGCAAGAAGGAGTTTGTCTACCCCTGGGGGCAAACCGTGAACTCCACAAAATACGTCTTGGTTGAGAATCGCCTTTGACAACCGGTGCCACAGTCAAAATCGCTTAAAACGACATCGGTCACAACGACGTATCGGTTATAACGACCAAAATTCCCGCAACGCATCGGACGAAACTCTTAGAGCCTCCTTTTTTGAGAAGGACCGAACGTCCGGTAAAACGATCGCGGAGGCTGTATGAGCAGGATTGAGATGTGAATATGTTCCGATCGCCTGATAAGTAAGTAAGTCAGTTGACTACCTGACGTTGAAAAACCTGCTTTAACACTGAAGGCGGTCACACAATTGACTAATGGCGTCAGCGAGTGCCAACGAGCAGCAACGAGCAAAATATCTTGTCTCATAAAATGCTTTTTCTATTTCGTATTACAGTTCGGCGTGGACCTGATCGTCAACCAAATAGCCTCACGGCGTCAGCGAGTGCCAGCGAGCACCAACGAGCACTAACGAGCAAAAAATGTTGTCTTCTAAAATGACACTACTTCTTCTTCTTCTTTTTCTTCTGATGGAGCTACGGTCGGTCTGGCGTGCACTTGAGCCTCTCGGAGTCAACGAGTACCAACGAGCACCAACGAGCAAAATATCTTGTCTCTCTCTCTCTTTTTTCTTCTTCTGATGGTGCCATAGTCCGGCGTAGACTTGACCATCAGCCAACAAGCCTTCGGCGTTAATGAACACCAATGAGCACCAACGAGTACCAGCGAGCAAAATATTTTTTCTTTTATAATGCTACTTCTTCTTCTTCTGGCGCTACAGTCCGGCTTGAACCTGAGCGTCAACCAGCAAGCCTCTCGGCGTCAAAGAGTGCCAACGAGCACCAACGAGCACAATATCTTGTCTCTTAATAGGCTGCTTCTGCTTCCGCCGATGGTGCTACAGTCAGGCGTGGACTCGAGGCTCAATCAAAAAGCCTCACGGTGTCATTGAGTGCAAACGAGCACCATCGAGCACTAACGAGCAAAAAATGTTGTCTTCTAAAATGCAAAAATCTTCTTCTTCTTCTTCTTCTTTTTCTTCTGATGGAGCTACGGTCGGTCTGGCGTGCACTTGAGCCTCTCGGCGTCAGCGAGTACCAACGAGCACCAACGAGCAAAATATTTTGTGTCCTAAAATGCTGTTTTTTTTTCTTTTTCCGATGGTGCTACGGTCTGGCGTGCACCTGAGCCTCTCGGCGTCAACAAGTGCCAACGAGCACGAACGAGCACCAACAAGCAAAAAATCTTGTCTCTTAATAGTCTAGTTCTGCTTCTGCTAATGGTGCTACAGTCCGGCATGGACCTGAACCTCAACCAACAAGCCTCACGGTGTCATTGAGTATCAACGAGCACCAACGAGCAAAAACTGTTATCTCCTTAAATGCTTGTAATCCTTTCACGGTTTCATAGGGCACTCGACACACTTTCTTTCGACCTCATCAAGCAATTGTCCCTAAACTCGTTGACAGTCTCAATACTGAACATCTCCTCTCACTTTCTATCACTTTTGCCTTCACCACTCATCAACCCTCCCTCTCGACACATACCCTCCTACTAACTAAAAAAAAAAACAATAAAACATCTAAAACGCTGCACAGAGTAAATAAAAATTTAAGTCAAAAAAAAAAAAACAAAAAAACAAAACATTTTTTGCTGTGACAGAAAAAAAAGAAATAAAACAAATCAAAAATATTATTTAAAGGATGACATTCGGTGTGGACCCAGATACACACATAGATTCATTAGAACAGGCTGAGCAAGCAACCGTTGAGGGAACATCTAAATGGTCATGCAAATTGACAATTACAGGTACACCAAAACTTGTATATTTTCTGTTCATTTTCTTCTTCATTTCCACGTTTGTTCTTCTTTATTTTTTAACTTATCTTTTGATTTCCTTCTTTCTATTTGATACAACGCCTTGGGTTCGATTTTCAGTTTCTTTTCAAAAAAAAAAATATATTTTTATAAAAAGTAACCAATTAAACTAGATCTCTAAGTCTTAGGATAAGTTTAAGAGATAGAAACACATTAACACGCTTTTAATTTAACAAAATGAAAATAATTCAGAAGTCAACTGTAGTGGGGACCGTTCTGTACACTGGATGGTTAAATTTGAGACCTTGAATAAATAGCTTTTAGTGGACTAATATTTGATGCAATTAGGCGACGGCAGTTCTTAGTGGTTGTCTTGCATTCTCCAGTGGTCGCGCGGTATACGATCGTAGGGCACAGTTTTTAAAATGATCTCATTACCTACCTTCTTTGGCCCGTCCTTTTCAACAGAACCTTAAAATTAACGCGATCGTAGACCGTGCGCCATTTCGTGTTATAAAATACGGTGCTCCCGAGCGAACAATTGAATACCACCTTTTTGTATTTATCATTTGTGAAATAACGCCTTTTTAAGCACAAACGACCACCAGCGAGCTCGATTGAGCACAGCGAGCACAAGCGAGCACCGTCTATTTCTCTTTCTCTGTGTGTATGTCCGGTTAGCTGTGACTCGCGCGACAAGCGAGTACGATGGAGCACAAATAAGCTTGATTGAGTGGTGCTAACAATCCTCACGGCGTCCACGAGTGCCAGCGAGCACCAACGAGCAAAATATCTTGTCTCCTAAAATGCTACTTCTTCTTCTGGTGCTACAGTCCGGCGTGGACCTGGTCGTCAACTAACAAGCCTCACGGCGTCAACGAGTACCAACGAGCACCAACGAGCAAAATATTCTGTCTCGTAAATTGCGACTTCTTTGATGGTGCTACAGTCCAGCGTGGACCTGGTCGTGAACCAGCAAGCCTCACGGCGTCATTGAGTGCCGACGAGCACCAACGAGCACCAACGAGCAAAATATTCTGTCTCGTAAATTGCGACTTCTTCTTCTTTTAATGGTGCTACAGTCCGGCGTGGACTTGGTCGTGAACCAGCAAGCCTCACGGCGTCATTGAATGCCGACGAGCACCAACGAGCAAAATATCTTTTCTCCTTAAATGCCATTTCTTCATCTTCTAGTGGTGCTACAGTCCAACTTGGACCTGTTGGCTGAGGTCCACTGAGATCCTTTTCCACTGAGGTCCTTCTCCATTGAGGTCCTTCTCCACTGAGGACCATCTCTTCTTGTGTGCGCCATCGGTTTCGTGCACGTCCTTTATTTGGTGCGGGGACGAACATCGTGAATTCAATGAGCTCTTATCTAGACCGCTTCAAGAATCCTTACCGAGCCACCCTAAAAACGCTTCCGTCTCATTCAACTCTCGAGCAAGTTAGCACGATCGGGCACTAGCGAGGGCGATGGAGCACAAACGAGCACGGTCGAGCACCACAGCACCTCATTTCGACCTCCGTGTTGATCTTAATTTTGATTAGTGTCGTCTTCCCTTCGCTGTGCAATTTTTTTCTATTAAAAGCTCGGCGAAAGCTTTTTTAAGAGACTCTACGAGCATCAACCACTACAGCACCTCATTTCGTCCTTCGTGGTGATCTCAATTTTTCCGCGTTTCGCCTTTCCTTCGCTGTGCAACTTTTTCTATTAAAAGCTTGGTCAAAGCTTTTCTAAGAGAATCCTTAAAAAAATTAAAAGCTTAGTTCAAGCTTTTTTAAGAGACTCTAGAGCATCAAACATGACAGTACCTCCTGTCGTCTATCATAGCGATCTACATTTTTGCGAATGTTGTCGCCCTTTCTTCGCTGTGCAACTTTTCCATTAAAAGCTCAGTTAAAGCTTTTTTAAGAGACTCTACTAGCATTAAAATTAACAGCAACTCATTTCTTCTATCGTAATGATGATTTGAGTTTCGCCTTTCCTTCGTTGTGCAACTTTTTCTGTTGAAAGCTTTTTTAAGCTTTTTTTTAAGGGACAATTTTTTTTTATAGGATTTTTCTCAACGATCCGCGAGATATTTTGATTTGAATTTTTCTCCATCCACTGCCAGGCGGTGGACCAGAACAATTCCATTAAAGATTGTCTCAAAATTGTCGATGATGGAGGGAGGTGAACTCCAGTCGATGTTTTTTTAAAAGATCACCGGAGGTTTTGGTGGAAAGGTGCCATATGAGCAGTTCTTGTAAAGAGAGAGAAATTCTTCAAGTAAAAGCGATCAGTACTGAACAGAACCAAGAAGCGTCGACGAAAAACAATGAACCCCACTTTCCTGATCGATGTGATCTTTTAGAGGGTCGCAAGCGCCCCTTCAAGGTCGATGTGATCTTGTAAAGGGATTGTAAAGGGATTGCTTATCATATACCGCGTAGCTTAAGATAAAATCTAGTAAATCTTAGATGATCCTTGCAATCAGTTCACCAGGGAGGACGTCTGCCATTAGTGTACAGTAGCGGTCCAGAAAATGTTCACCAGATAAATCACACGACCAAAATTAAACATCAAAATCGCCTCATACAAAAAAATATCTGTACATTATTCCTCGGAAAACATAGCCCAAAAAAAACCACAAAAATTAATCTTTGTTAAGGACACAACATGTTTTTTAGCCCACATCACTGGCCCAACACACGACCTTCCACTCGAACTCGAACAAAATATTTTAACTTTTTCTCTCCGTTTTAAATTTACTTACGTTCTCATTTCTTTCCGTTTTTTTTTTGAGATTTTTTTAAAATTTTTTTGTTCAACCACCAGTCACCAGTACTACCACCACCACGTCACCACAATCACACCCAGTCACTACCACTTTCGCCGTTCCACCACATTTTGTGGGTGAACTTTTTGTGTATTTTTTCAGAATTCAATTTGCTGAAACAAGACAAAAAAGTTCACCAAAGGAAAACTATAAATATTTAGATTTTTCCTCTCGCAGTAAATATTTCTAAGATACTTTCTATCTCCTCTTTGTTTTTTACCACTCTCTCTCTCTCTCGCTCTATTTCCCTATCTCTCTTTCGCTCTCTCTCTCTCTCTCACTCTCACAAAGAATGTGTACTATACATAGGTCAAAAGAACTTTTTTTCTTAAACAAAACATAAATAAAAAACTTTATAAAAAAAAATCAAAAATTGTACAAAAAATTATATATATAGGTTTTTTTTTAAATACAAAAAAAAACAATTTATACTATATTCAAGTAAATTGAAAAAAAAAAAATCGACATACAAAATGTTTTATCCAAAATTGTATCTATATATGGGTTTTAGCTGAAATATCTTTTTACTTGTTTCTTATTCATTTCTGATTTTTTTACGTACTGATTTACTTGGGGAAAGCCGTTATGTGTGTACAAAGCCGCTGATTAACCAAAAAAAAAAATTCATGTAAAATATAGACAACATGGAGAAATGTTTTAGTCCTATTCTTTTTATTTTTCCGTTGAAATTACAGTTTTTTTTTTCGTTTTTTTGTTTGTATCCTTAGGTTAGCGTGTAAATATCTAGTTCACCTTTGTTCACACACCCTCTCGCTGTCTCTATCTATCTCTCTGTCTCTCTCTTAAAATCCACCCATTGAATGTCCCTTCGTAGAGTCGCTTGATAAAACCCACAAAAGTACTGTACAAACCGAGCAAAGCGTATGAACATCCTTGAGAGTGTAATAATTTTCTTAATTCCTTTGTGATTTTGATATATGAACCTCTAAGACAAGTCTGTGCATGTCTTGCATTTGAAATAGTTTTTTTTTTTTTTTTTTTTTTCATAAATCTCAAATTAATTTCTTTTTGAAAGCTTTTTGAAAGCTTTCTTGCCGCTCGTGTTTATATCGTCCATTGAAGCAAAATACTTGATTAGGAAACTATCAGAATTTGAGTCTGTTACTTGTGATCGGAGGACGTCTTAAGGAAGAGAGCTTTTGTAAGCTTTCGTTTCTTTTCAATTCGTTCCACATCAAGAGCAAGTTCGCGAAAAATCACGGAAAGAATTCATTAGTTAAATGAATTGACCTAAGAACTGAATATCCACACCCACTTCACAAACCTCAGAGTCGTGTGTCGAGCTTTTGTGAGCTTTCCTATTCGATTCATTTCAACTCTCGCGAAAAAACATCTGAAGGAATTCATTAATCAAAAGAATTGACTTAAGATCTGAATAAAGACACACACACACTTCACAACCGAAGAAAAAACCACTAAAAGGAACCGTTAAAGTCGTGACTGGAACAGCGAAAAGTGTCAAGGACCACTTCCAACAAGTAACCCTGCGAAATTCTTGCAAAAACCAGCAAATCCTTGAACATCTTTGACGTCGCGCTAAAATTGACTTTAACCTCGAGGAGAATATTCAAATGCCTTGACAAGACGGCACCCATTTTTAAGCAATTTTCCCAAGTCTCAATAAACAGACGAAGAGCTTTTAGAGCTTTTTGGTTTTCTTCCACACAAATCTTTCAGAATTTTTTTCCCAATTTTCCCAAGTCTCGATAAACAGACGAAGAGCTTTTTGAGCTTTTTAGCTTTTTATTTTTCCGGTCGATGGAGCTGCAACGAAGATCACCCGCTAGATTCCTTCAGAATTTTCTGCAATTTTCCTAAGTCTCCATAAACAGGCAAAGAGCTTCTAGAGCTTTTTAGTTTTTTTTCCGGTCCATCGAGACGCACATAAAATCACCTGCTAGATCACGAATACTTCAAAATTTTTCCAAATTTTTCAAAATCTCGATGAACGGACGAAGAGCTTTTAGAGCTTTTAGAGTTTTTTGAGTACAATGCTGGCGATATCCTTCCATTACTTTTCTGTATCGTATGCCAAACGTCATCATCCAATGGAGACATGCTCCTCCATTTCATTTATAAGATGTTCCACTGACATTTTAGATGCCCAAAATCCGACGGCAGATCTCAGCTGTCAGACAATAAAATAATCATCTGTCATCTTTTAGCTGCAAACTGTCGCAGCGACATCTGCCCATCGTCATTTTTAAAATCCTGTAAAACTTGGGGTCTCCTGGAATTTTTCTATCCACCAACTGTCACCTAGTAGCTGTCAGCTGTCATCTGTCAGCTGTCATCTCGCAACTGCTACCTGTCATAATGACAGTAGACAGTCATCGAATTCATCCTCGCACAAGAGTATTGAAATCTGGGGGGCCTCTTGGAATCCTCTCATCCATCAACTGTCACCTCAAAGCTGTCGCCTGTCAGCTGTCATCTCTCAACCGCTGACTGTCAAGATGACGTCTGACAACCTTCGAGTGTTGCAAACAACTTTAATCCATTCTCCTACGTGCATCTGCAGCAAACAGACAACTCCCGACTGTCTCTCTCTCGCTCTCTCTCTCTCGCTCGCCCTCTCTCTCTCTCTGTTCGCCCAAGTGAATATAATGATAAATTTTCGTTTTTAATTTCCATTTGCAATGATTTAAGTTAAGATCCTTTATTTTTGTGCTCATTTGATTCCTAATGCATCCTCGGAAAGTAAGAGTCCGTCTCTTGTGTACATATGTATATGTCTGGGTAGATTATTTGTTTATCGAGTATTTTCGTGTGTTATGCTGTAAGTGTTGTAGATGATTGTAAATTTTTTTAACACAATTTCTATGTTTTTTTAGGAAATAAATGATTGTGGCTGCATCCAAAAACTAGTTCTATAACTTGTATGTTGCCTGCCCTCCTTACTCACATTCGTTCGACATTTCTCTCTCTCTCTCTCGCTCGCTCGATCTCTCTCTCACACTGTTTTTTCTCACAACACTTGTTCTTTTGATTGCATGTGCTGTAGATGTTTAGAGACGCATAGCATTGCATACAAGCAAATCAGCACAACCAAACGACACACACATACAAAAGCACTTTCTCACCAACACGAGCAAAACATAAAATTCACCACAAACACCACCACAATCAAATCAGGCTTGCAGTCTGATCTCTAACCCTGTTTTTTTTGCTGTATCTCTTCGTCTTTCTCACGCATATCCTCTCTGCTCTAGAGACCATCTGTCAAAACATCTGCCACACGTCATAAACCTTAACTGGTCCGGTTCCCCCCCACTCATCTTCCCCCCCCTCGACCCTTTTCCAACCGTGAATGTCATCTAGATGATCTAGAAGAAACAAAAAAAAAGAAACCGTGAAATAATGGCAAACAACACCACAACACTGGATAGCTCTTGCTGCACACTTGCACACAAACACAAACACACACACATACACACACACAAGAGTAGTCGCTGTCACTCTTCTCATCTCCTTAGAGTCGACTTACGCGGAAGAATCCATCATCACTAGTGGTCACCTTGTGAGTGACACTGTTTTGCGTGTGTTCCTCGTTCTTCTGTTTCCTTTTTTTTTTAATTCTCTAGTCTAGTCCTTTTTTCGACTGTTTTTGGTTTCATTTTGATTCTGTTTAGTTTCGAAATAGTTGCCGGCGCATACACGCCCACATCGAAACACACACTCCTTAGCTGCGATGTTAGATTAGTGCTCACTGACCGGTAACACACTCCTCACACGACAGACATGTTCCACTGACAGTGGGTGGGTGGGTGTACACTATCGCTTTGAGTGTAAAAACATCGAATGGGTGGATCTGGAAAAAAGAGTGCAAGACTCTGTTCCATGCAACTGATGTAAAATGTGAATGCAACTAGTCACTGGCGATTACAGAGGAGACCCAACACGTGTAAAGTTGAACCCACACCGGGTTTTGTGATACGGACAAGACTTTTTTGTGTCTCACGCCGAAGAAACACAACTGGACACAGCAGGATGTTCAGCCCTTTTCTCCTGTTTGGTGCTTATGAATAGTTTCGAACAAAAATCAGATGAATTCACTGAACTTTCCGATTCATGTGATCCGAGGTACAGAAGGCACCATTAATTACACGGGTACACGGGTAGACGAAAACTGGGGTATACGGGCAGACGAATAGTCGGGTACACGGGCGACGAATAGTCGGGTACACGGGCAGACGAATTCTCGGGTACACGGGCAGACGAAAACTCGGGTACACGGGTAGACGAGTACTCGGGTACACGGCAGACGAGTACTCGAGTACACGGGCGACGAATACCCGGGTACACGGGCAGACGAATACTCTTGTGCACGGGCAGACGAAAACTCGGGTACACGGGCAGACGAAAACTCGGGTACACGGGCGACGAAAACTCGGGTACACGGGCAGACGAATACCCGGGTACACGGCAGACGAGTACTCGAGTACACGGGCGACGAATACCCGGGTACACGGGCAGACGAATACTCTTGTGCACGGGCAGACGAAAACTCGGGTACACGGGCAGACGAAAACTCGGGTACACGGGCGACGAAAACTCGGGTACACGGGCAGACGAATACCCGGGTACACGGATCGACGAATTCTCGGGTATACGGGCTGACGAAAACTCGGGTACACGGGCAGTCGATTACTCGGGTACACGGGTAGACGAGTACTCGGGTACAAGGCAGACGAGTACTCGAGTACACGGGCGACGAATACTCGGGTACACGGGTAGACGAATACCCGGGTACCCGGGCAGACGAATACTCGGACAAACGGGCAGACGAAAACTCGGGTCGCATTAGTAGACGGGTACCCGGATACAGTAGCATTTTTGTCTTAGACAGTATTAACAACGGACACGTTTTTTAGCCCCGTCGTCGCACTTGTAGACGGGTACCCGGGTACAGGGGCACTTTTGTCTTAGACAGCACTGACAACGGCCACTTTTTCTTAGTCCCATCGTTGTGGCTCTGTCCTGTCCTATTTCGTGTGCGTTGCTCCATAAGCACGTGTGCAATAATCGACAACGGCTGCCCTCGTCGGACCACATTTTTCTCCTTGGGAGTGCTTCCACCACCACAAGAGGGACACGAATCAACCAAAGAACCCTTCCCGTCTTGTCTGCTTTGATGGCTCGACACACGTTTGCCCCATTTATTGGTGTCATTCACCAACCACAGCATTCGTCATTCGCCAACCACAATAGAGGCATAGGACTGGACAAAAACTCCCCGGTCTGGGCTGGTTCATAAGATTCAATGTATCCTCGTCGAGTCAGGTATCAAAAAAACGTTTTGTCGACTCCGGTGTGGGTTCAGTCTTAGGGGCTTCAGGACGTTTTGAATTTCCTGTGTGGCCATCATTCAGATGGTATGGAATTTTATGCCAATTTTTTACCAAATTTCCCATCCCCAAATCGAGTCAATGCCCAATTGAGGGTATTTGAACCGACTTCGCTTTTGAAAGCTTTTCAAATTTGGCCTTATTTCACCTCATCCACTGTAGATGTCCCCATTTGTTGGAGATCCTATAGGATAACTAGTTGCTGTAAAAGCTTTTCATCAGTCCAGGTTTTTGTTTATCTGTTGGAATTTGTTTTTTAATTTAACCCCCACCCTTCTTAGAAACCGAGCTTTTGAAGCTTTTTTTAAACTTTTTAAAACTTTTCAAAAGCTTTTTCAAAGCTTTTCACCATTAAAAAGTCGAATTTGTGATGTGAATCCCCCAGAACCAGAACCACTCTGCTTCAACACTTTGCCTAAGCTAAGACACACACAAACACAATACACACACACGCCACCCCCGCCACAAAGTACACTCTTGTATGTATGTTTGTAACCTCACACGTGCAAAGCAAAGCTTTTATTACAAAAAATAAAATAAAAAATCAAGCATATTAATGAATTAAACCTCAGAGATTTGAACACCACACTATACCACCACTCACATACCGATCATAGATTATTTAAAAAAAAAAAAAAATCTAGAAATACACTGAATAATTTAGATGAAAAATAATTTAAAAAAAAAAACCAAAATTGAGCTAATTTTATGAAAAAAAAGACATAACTCTGATCATTTCGCAAAAAAAAAAATATGAGCCTGCATTCACTTTGGATACTGCGAGTTTTTGAATTCCCTACAAGATTTTTGAATTTTTTTTTTTTGTAAATGCTCAGAGTTGTATATTTTTTAATAAAAAAAAAATAAAAAAAATTTTTATATTATTTTTTGTGTGAAAAATGTTTTTTTTTGAAAAAAAAAAAGAGATAAAATTAAAATACACTTCCGTTTTTTTCTCTTCTCCTTTCTTCCTTGAAATCCCGATAAATAATCGCAAACAACAACAACAAACAAAAAAATGGGTTTTGTTTGTTAAATTTTGTTTGTTTGTCGTTTGCCCGTCAATTGCGACGTTGCAACACACACACACACACACGCGCGCTACCGTTTGGCTGGCTCTTCTCTGCTGCTCCACGAAATGACGATCATCATCCAACCCCTTCCCTCTGGCTGTGGCGGCGCGTCAAATTTTGAACGGTTTTATCTGCGTTTGATCACAAACGAAACGAAACGAAACGAAAAAAAAAAATGAAAAATGAAAAAACAAATTCGAACACCCTGTGTGCTGCTACAGTGATATGTGCTCAAGGCCTGATAGCGAAGGATAAAAGCGGTACCAGTGATCCATATGTGACGGTGCAGGTTAGCAAGGTGAAAAAACGTACGCGCACAATGCCACAGGAGTTGAATCCTGTGTGGAATGAGAAGTTTCACTTGTGAGTATTGTCTGTTGTTGTGGGATTAGTTCGCCAGAAATCAATGAATCAAAAATCCGTGATAAAATACACTACCTACACGCAGATACACCATCAACACACCTCTCTTTGTCTATCTCTCTCTCTCTCTCAATCTCAATCTCTCTCTCTCTCGCTCACCTTTGACATGATTCATCATTTCATGATTCATTTGCTTATCGTCATCTCTCTCATTGATCATCCATCCAGCCCCCCATCCACACACATTCTCCACCCCCCCCCCCCCACTCCCTTTCTTTCTTTTCACACAAATCAAAATTTCCCTCCACACGACAACAACAACAACAACAACAATGTCGACCAAAAAATTGAGCAAAAAAAAAAAAACAAAACAAAACAAAACAAAACAAAAGTATCTAAAAAAAAAAAAAAAAATCTAATCTCCTCAGCGAATGCCACAATTCATCGGACCGTATCAAAGTGCGCGTCTGGGACGAAGATAACGATCTCAAGTCGAAACTTCGTCAGAAGTTGACGCGCGAATCCGATGACTTCCTTGGCCAGACAATAATCGAAGTGCGAACACTCTCTGGCGAAATGGATGTGTGGTATAATCTTGAAAAACGTACGGATAAATCTGCTGTATCTGGTGCGATACGCTTACACATATCGGTTGAGATCAAAGGTGAAGAGAAAGTAGCACCGTATCATGTCCAGTACACATGTCTGCACGAGAATCTATTTCATTATTTATGCGAGGAAAATTGTGGAATGGTAAGTAACATAGAACCAAAAAAAAAAAAAAACTATCTTCCAGATATGCTAGCACAGCTATACAAATACACACACCCACACTTATACACACATGTATACCCACAAGACCCCTATTGAAGTTGTGCACTTTTCTTTTACTTGTTGAAGCGAAAATTGAATGCCAGCAACGGGCGCCAGACCACCAATGTGACAAGACTTGTTTCCTCTTTAGATCTTAGCAACAATCCAGCCTCGTTGCGGTCGAGATAGAAGTCCTAAGTCCCGTGATCCTGGTGGATCCAGGTGTCGATCCAAGTCCTGGTTGAATTTCAGATCTCGACCGCCTCATTCCTACCTAAATGCCGTTTCAAATTACATTAAAGCTTAAAGCTTTTAACTTAGTTTCTTTGAAAATTACTTTGTGTTCAAAGACTTATACGGACCATTGTATCAAAGATCTCATTTTCAATGAAAATTAATCGTTTGAACCTAAACGACGTTTAAAGGTAAATTAAAGCTTAAAGCTTTCAACTTCGTTTCCCTTTAAACGCTTCGTTTTCTTTAAAAATGATTTCGTGTTCGAAGGCCTTTGTCCGCCACTGTATCAACGACCTCAAAAATCATTTTCAAAGAAAGTTAATCGTTTAAAATCAAACTGAAGCTTAAAGCTTTTACCTTAGATTCCCTTTAAACGCTTCGTTTTCCCTGAAAATAATTTTGTGTTCGAAAGATGTTATCCACCACTGTATTAACGATCTCATTTTCATAGAAAATTAATCCTTTAAAATCAAATTTAAGCTGAAAGCTTTCAACTGAGGCTCCTTTTAAACGCTTCGATTTCTTTGAAAATGACTTTGTGTTCGAAAGCTTTTGCGGACCACTGAATCAACGATCTCAAAATTAATTTCCGAAGAAAATTAATCGTTTAAAATCAAACTAAAGCTTAAAGCTTTCAACTCTATTTCCCTTTAAACGCTTCGTTTTCTTTGAAAATGATTTTGTTTTCGAAAACTTTTGTCTACCACGATCTCAAAACTCCCTCCAATACATTGTCGCGTGATTCAGATTCTGCTGCTCTCTTTCTTGCGAGCTCCTTACATGAAGTTTCATTCAGAATCACCGGTGAAGACATTTCTTTTCCTCGTGGGCCATTAAAAGCTCTCCGAATCTTCCTCTTAGGCCATTAAAGGCACTCTTTCACTTCCCCTTTCCGAAGCAACTTCGGAAGACGTACGTAACCTGCGTTGTACACATACAGTGCTGTGCAAAAAAAATAAGAACGCAGTTTACCTCCCAGATGTCTCTCATTTTTACAGTTGTTGTTGTTTTTCTCACCAAAAGTCGCACAGTCGTTTTTATAACCAAAAGAAACGTCTCCCACTTCCCTGTTCCCATTCTTTCGCACATCACTGTATATATCCTCTACCAAATCTCCTGAGCTTTCGATTATGAAACCTCCTTGAAGCTTCGTTGGTCGTTCGCATGGAGCTATATCAATTTCACGAAGACTGTACGTACCCCAAACGGCCGCTTCGTCCTCTACGACCCACCCACAGTCTGTTCGCCAAGAATGGACACACTCCCACGGTGATCTTTTTCCTTCTGCTCCCGTTGCATTCTCTTTCGCTTTAGGTCTTCTTTCCTACATCAATGAAAAAAAAAAACACCTTTTCTTGTTGCAAATCTTTTCTAAACCAAAACAACAAAAACAAACATTCCCCCCTCAAAAAAAAAAAACAAAAAACAACTCTAGGTGAAGCTACCACAACAAAAAGGTGATGACGCATGGAAGCTGTACTTCGACGAGATTCCCGAGGAGATTGTCGACGAGTTCGCCATGCGCTACGGTATTGAGAACATTTACCAAGCAATGACACATTTTCACTGCTTGTCCACTAAGTATCTATGCCCGGGAGTGCCAGCCGTGATGAGCACTCTGCTGGCCAACATCAACGCCTATTACGCTCACACGACCGCCTCGTCAGCTGTGTCGGCCAGCGATCGATTTGCCGCCAGCAACTTTGGGGTAAGTACGACAAAACTCATTCCATATGTTTTTCAAAAACTCAGTCAAACAAAAATGCAAAACACAAAAACAAATGTGGAGTAAAATGAAGTTACGTAGGACATGCCTTAGTAGGATTAGTTGCTTGCGTGTCGCTTGGCCTTTTTCGCAAAGGCAAGGTGTTATCTTGATTCTAATGATGAATGTTTGCTTGCAGTCGGTCGATAGCAATGATGAGGAGGCCACCGATGAGGCTAAAGTCAATGTAGACGATATCGTCATACCGCCAGTCGAGACCGAAGCGAAAATCTACTTCGTAAATATGCTCAACAACAAAGATACTGAGAGAATTGTAGAACAATTTACATGTGCCATTAGGCATTGTAATTATAAAACCAAAAAAAAAAACCATGTGTCCGTAGCTAGATGCAATCCCCTGTTCACTGTCTCCCTCGAAGTGATTTTTTCCTCATATAGACGCGTGTTTTTTAAGCTTTTGATTAATCGTCCAGTTTTTAATTTTTTTTTTGTTGGCCCTGTGCTTTTTTTTGAGTTTAAAAGGTCCCCTTCGAAATCGCTCATCAGTCATTTTAGGGTATTCATTGATTTGACAGCATTTTTCCGTTGCCTTTCCATGGTCTTTGGTCGGGCGCCATTTTTGAGATGATACCTGCAGTCGATTTATGGTGCCAAAAGATGAGATCAACAGACATATCTTCCATTCTCATCGATTTTTGTACATTTCTTCAAACCTATGTAAGAAAAAGGAAGCAAAATCGGTGTCAGAAGCACCGTTTTTGAGATATGGTGCATTTTTCAAAAAGTGGACTGATTTTTTCGTCCTTTTTGAACCCATTTATAGGCTACAACTCGGAAACTATTAGACCTACGGACACAAGTGTAGGCTCAAAATGTTCGTATTGAACACCAGTAGGATGTCGGAAAGGGTTACCAACGAGACATTTTTGGATGACAAATGATGTCCTTCTTTGTGTCCTGTCGGTTTTCCGTCAAAAACCAACCTATTTTTGGCCAAAAGACGGGTTCTATGATAGCTATCCCCTCATTTTGGGCCCAAAATTTGCGCCATTCGGTCGTGTATGTTTGAAAAAAAAGCTTAAACAAAAGCCAAATTGCGATTGGACGCACCGTTTCCGAGATATGGCGTTTTTTCCAAAAACGAAAGTTATTTTCCCAGAAATTCAATACAAATCAGGGGATTTCCGATTTCTAGCTTTGCAAGACGAAGTCATTACCTACAAACCCCCATCATTACTTTTTCGCTACGTCCCTTAGTTCTCGAGATATTCAAAGTCAATTTTCGGTACTCAGACCCCTGCAACAAAAGTTTGTTTTTCCGTCAAACAACTCCCGATTTTCGGCTATAAGTCGAGTTCTATTGGAGCTAAAGTCTATGGTATCAAAAGATGCGTCATAGAAACACGCATCTTGCGACTTATGAAGAAAATCACCGTTAGGCGCACCGTTTTCGAGATATGGCGCAGTTTTTAAAAAATGACCTGTTTTTTTCGTTCTTTCTGATACCATTTATTTGGCTATAACTCGGAAACTATTAGGCCTAGAATCACAATTTAGGTGTCAAAATGTTTGTATTGAACACCGCTAGGATGTCTGAAAAGTATCCCAGCGAAGGGCTTTTGTATGAAAAGTGATGTCCTTTTTTGTGTCCTGCAGGATCCTTCGGGAATGAATCCTTGCAAATTCATGATTTCTCCTTTGAACACCCTCCACCCCACGATCTTTACCTATTTTCGAATCGAAATTCTGCAAAATTTTGAAAATCGAAAAAATTTCATGTATTCACCGAAAAAATGCAGTCAATTGTGAAACTTCGGGGTCGACTTTTTCGCTGAATTTGTGTCGATTTTTTGAAAATCAAAATTTTTATGAAATTTTTTTGGTTTTCGACAAAGATTAGATAGATGATGATAAATTTGAAATTTGAAAGATTTTGGACCACGGATAAGGTCTAAAAGTTGAAAAAGCTTTGAGACGAAGAAGTACAAAACCTCATTCTGGCGCCATTTTTTGGCCATATCTCGGAAAGGGTTTGACTTAGGGCGACAAATAGGGTTTGAAAATGTTCGTATTGAACGCCTGCATGAAAGTCATTCAGGGGGAAATCGACGCCAGCTGCACCGTTTTCGAGATATGACGCATTTTTCAGAAAAAGTTTGTTTTTTTTGCGTCGAATTGTTGGGCGCCACGTAAAAATCGGAATGCGGCAAAAGACGTGGGTTCAGTTAGGAGCTGTTTTTGTTCGGAGATATGGCTTAAAGGGCTTCATTTTAAAAGTTCTTAAAGGAGGAATTTGAGTCCCGCAACATAAAAGCTCATGAAAGCTCCACTGTTGGGCGCCATGTTAAAGTCGCAATTTGGCAAAGGCTCTGGATTCTAGTAAGGGTCTGCCTCTGCGAAAACAAATTACTTATAGGGCTCCATCTTGAAAGTACTTAAACGAGGAATTTGGGTCTCGCAACATGAAAGCTCCATTGTTGGGCGCCACGTTAAAGTCGCGATTTGGCAAAAACCATGGGTCTAGTTAGGAGCTGCCTTTTTTCGAAGAAATGATTTATAGAGCATCCACCTGAAGGAGGAATTTGAGTGCCGGAGCAAGAAAGCTCCACTGTTGGGCGCCACGCAAAATCGCAACTTTTTCAGATGAACATCTTTAAATGTTTCTTGGCAAAAAAAATAGACGGCTTTGATGATGAAATTGCAGTTAAAGAACAACTTACTCCCACAGGAGATGTTAAATCTTGGCTGGAATTTGTTCTCGCATCATTGTAAACACATTCTCGTATTTTGCCCCTCCCACCACCTCTCCTAAAGTCGCGTCAGTTAAATACTCCCTTTAGCCTTTTTCTGTTCCCACATTCAGAGCTAGGAAATAGTAATGAGCCCAGTATCAGTGTCAGTTTGACAAGAGCTTTTATCAGCTTTCAAAAATGTAGGTCTAAGTACGAGTAGTTTAACTTGTTTTGTCCCAAACAAAATACACTTTTGCCCACGTCCTCGCTCCATTTTATTGATTACTCGTGTTTCCATTTTGCAGAAGGAGAAATTCGTAAAACTATTGGATCAACTGCACAATTCGTTGCGCATTGACTTGTCAATGTATCGGAATAATTTCCCAGCGCCACAGCAAGAGAAGCTCATGGATCTTAAGTCTACAGTCGATCTTTTAACCAGCATAACATTTTTCAGGATGAAAGTGAGTACATAGAGGCACACTCATCAAACACTATGATTTTTTCTATCTTCCTCGTCGCGATTCGATTTAGGTTCAAGAGCTCTCGAGTCCGCCCAGAGCAAGCACAGTCGTTAAAGATTGCGTGAAAGCCTGTCTTAGATCCACCTATCAATTCCTTTTCGAGAACTGCTACGAGCTCTACAATCGGGAATTCCAGGTAAGTGATTACGTTTATTTTTTGTTTAACTAGGGGGTTATATGAACCGACGATGCCTTCAGCTCAATCGTGAGCCTCTCCGTCACCATCTTGACTTAGTTTTGCTTCTCGGCCATAAAGCCATTTGAGAGGGATACCCTTCCACCATTTGGCCAAGACGATCTGCTGCATCCTGATCCATTTTTTTACGATCTGACGGTCATGCTTAACCAGTTTCTCCTCTCCATTGCGTTCATCACAATCCCAGTCGTTTGTCGTCAAGACTCTTTGATTTCACTCAAAACTAGTCAAGATTGTGATAGATGGCGCTAGCCATGCATTTTGCCGTGGAATTTCTGAAATTGTCCCGCATTACTGAGCTGTCCCAGATTTGACATCTTCTAAAATGTCTGTGGCGGGAGCTTGCTTCACGGAATGAGCTTTCGGAGCAGTTGAGGACGCATGACTGAAATAGGGACGGAGCTTTTGTTTGCCTTCCGAAACTGAGTGATCATTTGTAACCTTCGTCGGTTTTGCTACTATTTCATTTGAAACCCGAAAAGGGAGAGAAAACAGCCTTAGTTATTTATTTCTGGAGCTTTCAAGCTTTTTCTCTCACTTTTTCCTTTTTCTCTCTCGTTCTATATACCTCTCTCTCTCTCGCTCTCCCTCTTTCTCTTTCTTCCTCACTCTTTCCTTTTCTCTCACCTCCTCTCTCTCTTTCTCTCTCTTTCTCTCGCTGTCTATCTCTCTCTTTCTTCCTCTCTCTCTTCTATCTTTCTCTCTTCCACTCTCTCGCTCTCCCCCTCTCTCGTTCCGTTTCTCTCTCATTCTCTCTCTCCCGTCAAAATGTTTATCTCACTGCACATCCCTCACTTTAGGTGGATCCAAACGAGGCCAAACGTGACCCCGACGACCATGGACCCAAGCTGGACAGCGTTGACTTCTGGCATAAGCTAATAGCACTCATCGTGTCAATCATTGAAGAGGACAAAAACAGCTACGGCACCGTTCTGAATCAATTCCCACAGGAACTGAATATTGGTCAGGTAAGACGTAGATTCAGTTCACTCCACAGACCCCCCTCTCACACTCTCGTTCGCGCAGCTATCTGCGGCCACTATGTGGGGACTGTTCGCTGTGGACATGAAGTACGCCCTCGAGGAGCACGAACAGCATCGACTGTGCAAATCGTCGGCCTATATGAATCTTCATTTCCGCGTCAAATGGCTGTACAGCAACTACGTTAAGGAAGTCCCACCGTACAAGGGTGCCGTGCCCGAGTATCCCGCCTGGTTTGAGCCGTTCGTCATGCAGTGGCTGAACGAGAACGACGACGTCTCCCTGGAGTACCTGCACGGTGCCTTCAATCGCGACAAAAAGGATGGTGTAAGTATGACGCGCGTCAACAACGGGATCCTTCCATTGACCGGATTTTGGTTGGCTTTCAGTTTCAAAAGAGCAGTGAACACGCCCTCTTCTCGAACTCCGTGGTGGATGTGTTCACGCAACTGACGCAATGTTTCGATGTTGTTAGCAAGCTCGAGTGTCCGGATCCAGAAATTTGGAAGCGTTACATGAGGCGCTTTGCTAAGACCATTGTAAAGGTGCTAATAGCTTATGCCGACATTGTCAAGAAGGAATTCCCCGAGCACATGAAGGACGAAAGGGTCGTAAGTATCGACGCTATGCTCGGTGCTTCTGTGCTCGTTGATCACAGCTTTTGTGTCGTTCCTTTGTTTCGTTGCAGGCATGCATTCTGATGAACAACATTCAGCAACTACGGGTCCAACTGGAGAAGATGTTCGAATCGATGGGTGGTGACAAGCTAGAGGAAGACGCCGCCAACATACTCAAGGAGTTGCAGCAGAATTTGAACTCGGCTTTGGACGATCTCGCGTCACAATTTGCTGTGAGGTATGCTCGGATCAAAATTTCATGGGATATGTCTTGTGACTGAATTCTCTTGTGTGTCTAGCCTTGAACCCCGAATCACGCAGTCTGTGCGAGAACTTGGTGATCTCTTGCTCTCGGTAAAGGGCGGTGGGAATTTGAATGCCAATCAAGCTGCTCAGCGGAACGCAGTCGCGGTTGAGGCCGACGAAGTGCTTCGACCACTGATGGATCTACTCGACGGTTCACTCACTCTGTACGCGCAATCGTGCGAGAAGACCGTCCTCAAACGTTTGCTCAAGGAACTCTGGAAGATCGTGATGCGCATTCTGGAGAAGACCATTGTTCTACCACCGATGACTGATCGCACGGTAAGTGATGACGAGCTGGCATGTCCTTGCCTCTCATTCACACACTTCTCCATCTTTCTGATTCGTTCCAGATGATGTTCAAAAACATCACCGACAACGCGAAGAACCTCGCAGCGAATGCCAAAATCGAAGACATGGGTCGCCTCTTCAAGAACCACATGGCGGGCAAACAGGACGTGAAGAACGCCCTCAGCGGTGTAATGGACATCTCGAAGGAGGTTGAGAAGAATCTATCGCCGAAGCAATGCGCTGTGCTCGATGTCGCCCTGGACACAATCAAGCAGTACTTCCATGCCGGTGGCAATGGCCTCAAGAAGACATTCCTCGAAAAGTCCGCCGAGTTGCAGAGTCTGCGCTACGCACTGAGCCTGTACACGCAAATGACGGATACGCTGATCAAGACGTTCATCACTAGCCAGGTCCACGAAGGTACGTACGCACGTACATGGGATGCATGGTCAAACATTGGCGCGCGAACGCGCTGATGTCTTGTGTATGTGTCTTGTGCTCTATCTCTATCTCTACTTTTCTGTCTCTTCCTATCTCTCTCTTTATCTTTTGGAATCTGACACACAACAACCGAATACACACAACAAAATATATAAATACACTCGAAAACACCTACACCTCAATGTATGAATTTATTTCTCTCTCTCTCTCTTCTCTCTTCTCTCTCTCTCTTTCTTTTTCATGTCTCTTCGTCTTTATCGCTCTCTGCCTCTCTTTGTGTCCCACTCTGCCGTCTTGACACATCTTCTTTTTCATTTTTTTTTGTTTTATTTTCTTTCTCTTTTATTTTACTTTCTCTCTCTCTCTCTCTCTATCTGCCTATCTTTATCTCTTTTTCTCTCTCTCTCTCTCTATCTCTCTATCGCGAATACGTGTACCTTTTGGTCCCGCACTTGCGTGTGTCTCTGTCTAATTAAACGTCATCGTCTCCCCCCCAAAACCGTTACACAAAAGTTAAACGTCGTGAGCTGACTGCTGAAGAGGCTAAGAGACTGGCGGTTGAGCCCAACGTGGAGGAGCCAGTTAAAGCGAGAAAACAGTTAAAACGCGACAGTCGTCAAGGTTTTCTTTCTTTCTTTCATTTTTTTTTTGTCCTCTTCTGTTACTTCCGTTAATTCTTAGGTTCCCTCTTGTTTTTTTATTTTTCAAATTTTTTCCGTTATTCGTTTGACATTTTCCTCGTAAAACCGTTAGACCGTTGACGTTGAATTTTCTTTTTTAAAGTTTTTTTTTGTCAATTTCCGTAGGTTTTGCTTTGATTTTTTGACATTTTTTTGTGGTTAGTTTGACGTTTCAGTCGATTGACATTTTGAAAGAAGAACGTTATCATCAAAGCCATTGTCATCATTCAGTCAACATCGCGCAGATATCTCCCGTTCAATTCCTTGTGATTTGTGACAGTCCCTTCGCCAAAACTTTGACAGTCATCAGATTTTTTGACAGTAACCTCGCCGAATTTTAGACAGTCAAACATTTTTTTGACAGTCACACAGTTTTGACAGAATTTTGACAGTCGCCAGAGACAGCAAGGGACAGCCGTCACAGGAGCGTCCAAAAGTTGAGAAAAAAAAAAACGTCATGTCATGTTCCAGATCATCGTCACCCGCCCAAAATGAAACCGACCTTGAGTTGATCGCAGGCAACTTCTTCTTCTTTTCATCCATCATCTGGTGCTGCTCTACGATCATTCTCTGATCTCCTCTCTGGTCATCCCCTTTCTTGAGCTCACTTTAGTTGCCACCCCATACCCATCTGGCTGACCCAAGTTCCTTCCCGTGTTCATTCCCATTCTAGTCGCCAAAACCTCCCTCCGCCTCCCCCACCACTCATGCAGCACTCACTGCCAAACACCGCTGCTACTGCTGCTACTGCTGCTGACAACTGATAAACATCCGTCGCCACACAAAAGTGACATTCACACATAAGAACCGAACATTCCATGAGACCATTCACATTCGTTTCTTTTCTTCTTACGCCCTCACGCCTCACGCTATATAGACCCGTAGTGCCCGTAGTCATGTAGAGCGCCATCTGCATGCCAAGTCTTGAATCTTTTTATTGGCTTTTGATTTTTCTTTTCGTTAAATTTTCTTGTTAATTATCAGTCCATCCCCCCGCTGCGAACGGCCTCCACTAGAAGGTAAACTGTGAGGACGAATGTTCTGCTCTAGAATCTTCTGGTGGCTCGTCGCCGCAAGCAGCAGGGGCGAAGCAGTTTCAAAATCCATTCAAAATCAAATCCCCGCAGCTTTTTGGAAGCGCCCCTTATTAACCTGTGTCTTATTTTGTACAGACTCACAGAACGCTGACGAGACCGTGGGCGAGATATCCGTGCAGATCGACCTCTTCACTCACCCCGGCACCGGTGAGCACAAGGTCACTGTGAAAGGTGAGACATGCGTCGAGAAAGCGGCCATTTAGTTGAGTTTTGACCTTTTTTTTTTTTTTGCTTCTCTCTTGACAGTTGTCGCCGCCAACGACCTGAAGTGGCAGATTCAATCGGGCATGTTCCGACCGTTCGTGGAGATCAATCTCATTGGACCGCATCTGCAGGACAAGAAGCGGAAACACGCCACGAAATCGAAATCGAACAACTGGTCACCAAAGTATAACGAGGCTTTTCATTTGTAAGTATACTTGATTTTAGCTTTACAGCTTTTAAGCTTTGAGCTTGGAAACGGTTCAAACGGGTGCTCATCGAATTGTCACGGCCATCTGATGGCAGGGGTTACGCGTAAGAAACGTCAGAAATGGACGGACTTTCAAGTTTTTCGGGGGATTCCCCAATTTTCTGGTCGAAAACGGGGTTTTTCAAAAACTGGTCATAGGCGTCTATTGACTCTATTAAATAGGTGACATTGGTGCTCGTCGTTGCATAAGAAACGCTCTGAGTTCACAACTTTTCGACGGACGGACGTTCAAGTTTTTCGAGAGATCCTCGCGTTTACTAGTCGAAAACGGGTTGAAAACGGGTTTTTCAAAAACGTCGAATTATCGCTTAAGAAACCTTAAAAATCGCTATGAATCCACAACTTTTCGACGGACAGACGTTCTCGTTAAAATTTTTCGAGAGATCCTCTCGTTTAATGGTCAAAAACGGGTTTTTCAAAAACTGACCAAAAGCGTATATTGACTCTTGCAAATAGGCGACATTGGTGCTCGACGAATTGTCGCTTAGGAAACGATAGAAATCGCTTTAAATTTATAGCTTTTCGACGGACGGACGCTCACATTCAAGTTTTTCGAGAGAGATCCTCTTGTTTACTAGGCGAAAACGGGTTTTTCAAAAACTGACGTATCTTGGTGCTCGTCGAATTGTCGCTTTAGAAACTTCGGAAATCGCCCTAAATTTCTAGCTTTTCAACGGACAGACGAATTGAATTGAACTGGAATTGAATTCAAATTGAATTGGAATTGAATTGAACAGGAATTGAATTGGAATTAAATTCAAATTGAATTGGAATTGAATTTGAATTGAATTGAATTGAATTGTCCATCTGCTATACTGATGTCGACATCCTTTAAAGGCTGAGCTCGAAGTCGTGTTCTCAAAATTGAAATAAAGTGAACTGGAATTGAATTGGAATTGAATTTGATTGAATTGAATTGAATTGAATGGTCTATCTCCTATTCCGACGTCGACACAACCTTTAAAGACTGAGCTCGAAGTCGTATTATCAAAATTGAATTGAATTGGAATTGTATTGAATTGAATTGAACTGTCCATCTTCTACTCCAATGTCGACATCCCTTAAAGGCTGTCGAGCTCAGCCTCAAAATTGAATTAAAGTGAAATGGAATTGAATTGAAATTGAATTAGATTGAATTAAATTGAATTGAATCGAATGGTCCATTTTCTATTCCGACGTCGGCACATCCAATGTCTTATTCGCAAAATTGAATTGAAATCGAATTGAAAGGAAATTGAATTGTATTCGAATTGATTTGAATTGGAATTGAAATGAAATTGAATTAAAATTGAATTGGAATTAAATTAGAATTGAATTGAATATTAAATTAAATTAAATTGAATTATCAACAGTATGATCGGTAATGAGGAGCAACTCGACTTCTTCGAATTGCACATTTGTGTCAAGGATTACTGCTTCGCACGTGAGGATCGTCTCGTTGGTGTTGCCGTTCTTCAACTCAAGGACATTGTTGAAAAGGTAAGTCAACCGCCGCCAGCAAACAACTTCAACCTTCCCTTTTAATCACATCCTATTCGTTCAGGGCTCCTGCGCATGTTGGCTACCGCTTTCAAAACGCATACAAATGGACGAAACCGGTTGGACTATTCTGCGTATTCTCTCACAAAGGAACAATGATGAAGTGGCCAAGGAGTTTGTCAAACTGAAGTCCGAAATACGTCAAGAGCCAATGATGGGCACTTAAATATAATCACATTCAGTATAAAAGTGTTTTTTTTTTATTTTTAAATTTAACGGTTTTTTTTGTGAACATTTTTTATTCTCTAACGGTACACATTAGGTTAGGGTATAACATGGAAAATAAATAAATTTGCTGTTGCTGGCTTCGCAGATAAGGAAAAAAAAACATTTAAACTTAAAAAAATGACAACCTAAGAGGCTTATCAAAAAAACAAAAAAAAACTAAAAAATAAATAAAAATTACTGTATATTATGTATTGGGGAGGAAGCAACATATACAACAGAACAAAATGTTTATTCCAATAGGCTTTAATAAATTTAGAACATATATACAGAATAAAAAGTATATATATATATATTTAAATGAAAACTTATAAATTAATGAAAAAAAAAAACAAAAACAAAAATATGTATTAAAAGACTCCTCATATTTAAAAAAAACCGTAATTCAACACGAAAAAATCCTTAAAAAAGAAATTGTGTATATCTGAATTAACATCAGTCACCGCCTCCGAGGGTGTGGTCTTGTAAATTAACAAAACAAAAAAATGAAATAAACTCTATCAGTAAGTAGAAAGAGAGAGAGTACTAGAATACAATCATCAATCAAGAATTTAGTACATTTATACGAAAAGTATTGGATGAAGAAGGAGAACTTAGTCATGTTGTTGCAGAAACAATATTTAAAATAATATGGAAAGTAAATACATGCACAATGTGTCACATGTACCAGTTGGTACGTACAGAACATAATCACTGAATAGAAACATGTAGTATAAGTATATTTTTAATTTTATTATTTGTTTTTTTTTTTTTCATTTCATTTAACATTTCACATAGAAAGAATGTTTTAGTACATTTTTAGTACATAAAAAAATAATTTAGTACATTTTTAGTACATGTGTTTTTTAGTACAAAACAGTTTTTTTGTTTGTTTTTCATATCTATTGAACCACACTGTCTCTCACTCTGTCTTTTTTCAATCAGATTCATTAATCATAGGAAAATAGAAAACCGCCTTGACTGCGACAAGTCAAGAGAAAATAAATTAAAAAACGAAACCCAAAAAAGAAATCTCAAGTTCAGTGTAGAAGAGCGGAAAGACAATAGAGAAAAAGAAGTTTAGTTCAATTTAAATTTTATGCCTTTCGTGCTCCCAGCAAATAAAATGCAAACAAAACAGCAGTTGAGATTGAGGAAGACTTTAATTGCATTTTCACTTGACAATATCTAACTTCAACTAGCCCAAGATTAAAGCAATGTCTAGCAGATGTCTAACAAAAATGATGATGAGGAGAAACTGAGAACTTTCGCTTTGTTCTCTTACGAAAAAGATCGGTTGGGTGAAGTGATCTTCCATGACGACACATGACACTCAGTTGTGATCAGCTTTGCCCAAGTCAAAAAAAAACTCTATCTCCCGAAATAATCAAACTCGATCTTCAGCGGTCTTCGGCAATACTTTGCCTTAAAGGACCGATTAGGCCTTAAAGGAGCCTCCCTTTTTCAACACCGAAAGACGATACCGATCAATTCTTTTACATCATTGGCGTTAGAGCATCCACAGCCTTATTCCAGTTAAAACACGATAACGTGCCTTGAAACACAAAATCTTCCTTCAGAAGGTCTATCGAAAGACCGTTGTCTTCTCAATCTTCAACAAAAATAACAAAGTGTTCGCCCATCCACAAGGCTTCCCGATTGAAAAAAGCAATAAAAGCACAACAAAAAAAAAAAAAAAAACATACTTAACAAGCCCAACAACAAATCAAAAAATAAATAATACTCCAAAAAACGTCCTACAACAACAACGATTTAATATTACAGGAAATTAAAAAAAAACAAAAACAAACTAAAACGCATCCACAAAATTGTTAAAAAAAAAACAAAAATGTAGGTTTCCAAAAACAACAACAACAACAAACATTTAAATCAAATAATAAACAAATTAAAAAAAAAATGCCAACAACAATTTACCCCGCACACACGTAAATTTGTTGTTTTAAAAAAAAACATGCTTTTTTGCTTTTTAGAACTACGTTTTTTTTTTTTTTTTTGAAACACTGGACAATACCTAATTGAATGTAGAAATCAAAAAAAAAATGTAAATTTTCTTTCATTTTTAGTACACGAAAAAAAATCTAATTTTATATGACATATCAAACATATCTGCCATCAGTTGCTGTTTAAAAAAAGCAAAAAAAAAAAACAAAAAACAAAACATAGAAAATGAAGAAAGAAGAAATTAAATTTCAGAACCCACTCTCCATTCGCCATGATCGATTCTGGTCGGCGGTGGGAGGTGTTATGGATAAAAAAAGAGAACTAAGAGAATTGTACTAAATATTGTTATATTTTAAAATTTAATGAAAAAAAAACAAAAAACAAAAAAATGTATTAATTAACTACTCCTCAGAGGTACCATAAGTATTAAGGCTATTGATTGTGAATCAGAAACCAAATACCAAACAAAAAGAAACACAAAGATACACAGAAAAAAACAAACAAAACAAACTGCAGGGCTGACAAGAAGCATATCAAATGGAATCTGATTCTTGTTGAGCGAGCGAGTGCTATGGACTATGATCAAATCTCATTTATTTTCATTTCATTTCTTGTTTGTAAAGGACAATCCGTTGAGAAATTATGAAAATGTTAAAGTGTGACATCCAGATAGTTGAGCTATTTTATCTTTTTCCGTTTGCATATTCCTCTTCCATCCTCCCGCAAAAATGAAAAATAAAACCGAATTCCAGTAATTCATCTTTGCCTGTGATCCTCTATAGGAGGGCATATGGGACACGCCACCACCATTATGAGAGACGAGAGCTGGGTGGCCTTTCTGATGACATGGCTACATAGGCAGCTCACAATCACCTTTATTTTTTGTTTTGGAAAGACAGAGACAATCAATTAATTCAATGACTAATAGGATTTTTTTTAAGTGTCAGCATACGCAGTTGAAAACTTTTGAGGTCTTCATCGTAAGTCTCACGATATGTTGAATGTAGCTCCACCACAGGAGCTTAGATCTCAATCATGATCGACGCATGATCGTGATCACTTTTCGATGAATTCATCATGCGGCCAGATCCGATTTCAAATTTCAGTACACGATCATGAGACCAGAAAAATGATCCGTTTACAAATTTTAGTACACGATCATGCGTTCCGCCGCAAATGCTTAGTTCCCAACTACAATCAACTCACAAATGAATGTACTAAAAAGATCGTCACCAATTCACATTGCCACCCGAATATGATCCGCTTTGAAAGTTTAGTACATGCGGCCAGAAAAATGATTCGTTGTGAAATGTTAGTACACGATCATGCGGGCAGATAAATTATCGTTTTTTTTTAATTTTAGTACACGATCTTGCGACCAGTCAAATGATCCCTTTTGAAATTTTCGTACACGATCATGCGGCCAGAAAAATAATTCGTTTGAAATTTTAGTATATGATCATGCCGCCAGAAAAATAGTTCGTTTGAAATTTTAGTCCGTTTCACCACGAAAGCTTAGATCGCAACCATTTTCAACTCATAAGAAATATTTACCAATACTATCGTGATTACTTTGATTCATTTTGATACTTTAGAATACGATCATGCTGCCAGAAGTTTTAGTACACGATCATAGGAACAGAAAAATGATTCGTTTGAAATTTAAGATACTATCGAACGCAGTTTTGTGGTTTTAGCACACTATCATGCGACCAGAAATTTAATTCTTTGGAAATATTAGTATACAATTGAAAGTAGATTTGAAATTCCGAACACGATCGAGCGGAGTTTTGAAATTTTAGTACCCGATCGTGAGGCCAGAAAATTTATTCGTTTGAAATTCAGTACACGATCGGATGTAGTTTTGAAAATTTAGTACATGATCATGCGGCCAGAAAAATAATTCGTTTGAAATTCAGAACATGATCGAACACAGTTGTGAAATTTTAGTACACGATCATGCGGTAAGAAAAATGATCCGTTTTGAAATCTTAGGTACACGATCATGCGGCCAAAAATTTTAGTACACGATTATGTTTTGAAATTTTAGTACACGATCATGTGGCCAGAAAAATGATTCGTCTTAAATTTTAGTACACAATCGAACGTTTAACCATGCTAATCGACCGATACTAATTCTACTAATCTTCCGTAGCATTATTCCCCGACGTAAATACTGATCATTCTCAAAATCTTTCCCCTGGATATTTAGTTTAACTCTTTCGACCAAATTATCGAATCTGAGATCACTTATTTTCTAGCCTACACGAGTACTAAACTTTGTTATGAAAAAAAAAACAAATATTTTCAGAAGACCAAGATTACGATAGCGAACGATTACTCCGAATAGAAGCCAAATTTTCATCCGACTTTCAGAAAAGTGGCGATCAGTGATCAGCAAAATTTTAAGTACCGTGGTCCTCTCATATACTAAAACAAACGTCACATCTGTTCAGTGGTTTTGTATGGCACAACACTATTCCTCTCCTTCAAAGAAAAAAAAAAAACAAAAATGTTCACTCACAAAACTAAGCAAATAATTTTCTTTGTAAATAATAAAGTATTTAATCAATCTCAAGTCATGTCATTCATCAAAAAAAAAAAAACTCTCATTCAGTCTCATTCTCTTCCACTCCCCTCCGATTAATTTAGTTTATTTGAGTTTTTTTTTTTTTCGTTTTTCAAAAACAACATATTTAGCGCTACACTTAAACAAATATTTAAGAAATATACAAGAAAATGAATAAATACTACTACATAATAAAACGCGGTCCAAATAGCAAAAAAAAATACATTAACTAGTATCTCAACAAAAAAAAATAAATAAGTTATTAATAACTGTTTCTTATAGAATTTTCAATTTTTTTCTTCAACAAAATGAAAAGTGAAAAACCAAAAAAAAAAATACAAAAATACAAATGTAAGTAAAAACAGCTTCATAAAAATACAATTTTTATTCAAGACAAAAAATATGAATAAATGAAAAAAATTAAATTATCTTGTTAATATGTAAATATTATAAATACGAGTATATAAGTAAAATCAACAACTTCTTCCTTTTTTTTCCTACATAAAATTACATACAAAAAAAAACACACACGTATATATACATAATTATATAAATATATGTACATGTATAAATAATAAATAATGCTGAGCTTTACTAAAGCTTTAATAATAATTTTAAATATTTTTTTTTTTTTTTTTTTAAGGAAAAAAATTATTTTTTATGATTTAATTTTTTTTTTCTAAGAATAAAAAAATAAATAAATAAAATCCATTCAAAGGTTTAGCTGCATCCTCTTTCTTCCCCCTCCCCCCAAAAAAATACCAACCATATCATTTGATTTTATTTCTCCTCAACCCCCCCCCCCCCGACCACAATTCAATCCAGTCAAAGTCTTGATGAAGGCATTTACTTAACGCTTACTGATGTATCAATATTTTTTGCACAAGGAATGGATGAGGTAAAGCTTCTCAAAAAAAAAAAATAAAAAAAATAAACAATCCAAAGATCAATATATCAACACAACAATAAAATACAAAAAAAATTAAATATTAAAAAAAAACACTTAAAATTATACATCATTTCAAAGCTTAACTAAAAAAAAAACAACTTCAACTAAAATAAATCCCCACTCCAGGGATATTTGTATGCAAAATTAACGAAAAAAAACAACAAGAATTATATAAACAAAATATACATAGTGCAATATTTTAAAGTAGATTTATTTATTTCGATTTCGAAAAAATCCAACATCCAGCAGAGAGACAATTTATTTCTCCCTCCAAACCTCCCTTCCCAACAAAAAATCATCAGTACCCAGAGATAAATCAGCCCCCTTCCCTTCCCCTCCCCCCCCCACATTCAAAAAATTCTCAACTACCGCCCTTTAAAATAAAAGCTAACAATATACATATGTGAATTATTATATGAAATATCCTTAAACAAAAACAAATTTCAAAAATTTAAAAATAAAATATAAACAAAAAAAAAAATTAACCTACATAAATGTACATGAATACGGATATGCGGTACAAGGAAATTTTTTTTAGATTGTGAAGATTGGCTTTTAGTTAAGCTTTTTTTTCAAACATACACCACCGGATGACGCAACTTTTAAGCCAAAATTCACGGCTCTAGCTATTATAGAACCCCACTTTTGGCAAACATAAGGTGGTGTTCGACCAAAAAACCAAATTTTTTTGGAGGTGCATACTTTGACTTTGAATATCTCGGGAACGGGGGGACGCAGGAAAAAAAGTAATGATGGGGGGTTGTAGGTAATGACTTCGTCTTCAAGGCACGCAAAGCTAGAAATCGGAAATCCCCTGATTTGTATCGAATTTCTGGGAAAATAACTTTCGTTTTTGGAAAAAACGCCATATCTCGGAAACGGTGCGTCCAATCGCGATTTGGCTTTTAGTTAAGCTTTTTTTCAAACATACACCACCGGATGACGCAACTTTTAAGCCAAAATTCACGGCTCTAGCTATTATAGAACCCCACTTTTGGCCAAACATAAGGTGGTGTTCGACCAAAAAACCAAATTTTTTGGAGGTGCATACTTTGACTTTGAATATCTCGGGAACGGGGGGACGCAGGAAAAAAGTAATGATGGGGGGTTGTAGGTAATGACTTCGTCTTCAAGGCACGCAAAGCTAGAAATCGGAAATCCCCTGATTTGTATCGAATTTCTGGGAAAATAACTTTCGTTTTTGGAAAAAACGCCATATCTCGGAAACGGTGCGTCCAATCGCGATTTGGCTTTTAGTTAAGCTTTTTTTCAAACATACACCACCGGATGACGCAACTTTAAGCCAAAATTCACGGCTCTAGCTATTATAGAACCCCACTTTTGGCCAAACATAAGGTGGTGTTCGACCAAAAAACCAAATTTTTTTGGAGGTGCATACTTTGACTTTGAATATCTCGGGAACGGGGGGACGCAGGAAAAAAGTAATGATGGGGGGTTGTAGGTAATGACTTCGTCTTCAAGGCACGCAAAGCTAGAAATCGGAAATCCCCTGATTTGTATCGAATTTCTGGAAAATAACTTTCGTTTTTGGAAAAAACGCCATATCTCGGAAACGGTGCGTCCAATCGCGATTTGGCTTTTAGTTAAGCTTTTTTTTCAAACATACACCACCGGATGACGCAACTTTTAAGCCAAAATTCACGGCTCTAGCTATTATAGAACCCCACTTTTGGCCAAACATAAGGTGGTGTTCGACCAAAAAACCAAATTTTTTTGGAGGTGCATACTTTGACTTTGAATATCTCGGAACGGGGGGACGCAGGAAAAAAGTAATGATGGGGGGTTGTAGGTAATGACTTCGTCTTCAAGGCACGCAAAGCTAGAAATCGGAAATCCCCTGATTTGTATCGAATTTCTGGAAAATAACTTTCGTTTTTGGAAAAAACGCCATATCTCGGAAACGGTGCGTCCAATCGCGATTTGGCTTTTAGTTAAGCTTTTTTTCAAACATACACCACCGGATGACGCAACTTTTAAGCCAAAATTCACGGCTCTAGCTATTATAGAACCCCACTTTTGGCCAAACATAAGGTGGTGTTCGACCAAAAAACCAAATTTTTTTGGAGGTGCATACTTTGACTTTGAATATCTCGGGAACGGGGGGACGCAGGAAAAAAGTAATGATGGGGGGTTGTAGGTAATGACTTCGTCTTCAAGGCACGCAAAGCTAGAAATCGGAAATCCCCTGATTTGTATCGAATTTCTGGGAAAATAACTTTCGTTTTTGGAAAAAACGCCATATCTCGGAAACGGTGCGTCCAATCGCGATTTGGCTTTTAGTTAAGCTTTTTTTCAAACATACACCACCGGATGACGCAACTTTTAAGCCAAAATTCACGGCTCTAGCTATTATAGAACCCCACTTTTGGCCAAACATAAGGTGGTGTTCGACCAAAAAAACCAAATTTTTTTGGAGGTGCATACTTTGACTTTGAATATCTCGGGAACGGGGGGACGCAGGAAAAAAGTAATGATGGGGGGTTGTAGGTAATGACTTCGTCTTCAAGGCACGCAAAGCTAGAAATCGGAAATCCCCTGATTTGTATCGAATTTCTGGGAAAATAACTTTCGTTTTTGGAAAAAACGCCATATCTCGGAAACGGTGCGTCCAATCGCGATTTGGCTTTTAGTTAAGCTTTTTTTCAAACATACACCACCGGATGACGCAACTTTTAAGCCAAAATTCACGGCTCTAGCTATTATAGAACCCCACTTTTGGCCAAACATAAGGTGGTGTTCGACCAAAAAACCAAATTTTTTTGGAGGTGCATACTTTGACTTTGAATATCTCGGGAACGGGGGGACGCAGGAAAAAAGTAATGATGGGGGGTTGTAGGTAATGACTTCGTCTTCAAGGCACGCAAAGCTAGAAATCGGAAATCCCCTGATTTGTATCGAATTTCTGGGAAAATAACTTTCGTTTTTGGAAAAAACGCCATATCTCGGAAACGGTGCGTCCAATCGCGATTTGGCTTTTAGTTAAGCTTTTTTTCAAACATACACCACCGGATGACGCAACTTTTAAGCCAAAATTCACGGCTCTAGCTATTATAGAACCCCACTTTTGGCCAAACATAAGGTGGTGTTCGACCAAAAAACCAAATTTTTTTGGAGGTGCATACTTTGACTTTGAATATCTCGGGAACGGGGGGACGCAGGAAAAAAGTAATGATGGGGGGTTGTAGGTAATGACTTCGTCTTCAAGGCACGCAAAGCTAGAAATCGGAAATCCCCTGATTTGTATCGAATTTCTGGGAAAATAACTTTCGTTTTTGGAAAAAAACGCCATATCTCGGAAACGGTGCGTCCAATCGCGATTTGGCTTCTAGTTAAGCTTTTTTTCAAACATACACCACCGGATGACGCAACTTTTAAGCCAAAATTCACGGCTCTAGCTATTATAGAACCCCACTTTTGGCCAAACATAAGGTGGTGTTCGACCAAAAAACCAAATTTTTTTGGAGGTGCATACTTTGACTTTGAATATCTCGGGAACGGGGGGACGCAGGAAAAAAGTAATGATGGGGGGTTGTAGGTAATGACTTCGTCTTCAAGGCACGCAAAGCTAGAAATCGGAAATCCCCTGATTTGTATCGAATTTCTGGGAAAATAACTTTCGTTTTTGGAAAAAACGCCATATCTCGGAAACGGTGCGTCCAATCGCGATTTGGCTTTTAGTTAAGCTTTTTTTCAAACATACACCACCGGATGACGCAACTTTTAAGCCAAAATTCACGGCTCTAGCTATTATAGAACCCCACTTTTGGCCAAACATAAGGTGGTGTTCGACCAAAAAACCAAATTTTTTTGGAGGTGCATACTTTGACTTTGAATATCTCGGGAACGGGGGGACGCAGGAAAAAAGTAATGATGGGGGGTTGTAGGTAATGACTTCGTCTTCAAGGCACGCAAAGCTAGAAATCGGAAATCCCCTGATTTGTATCGAATTTCTGGGAAAATAACTTTCGTTTTTGGAAAAAACGCCATATCTCGGAAACGGTGCGTCCAATCGCGATTTGGCTTCTAGTTAAGCTTTTTTTCAAACATACACCACCGGATGACGCAACTTTTAAGCCAAAATTCACGGCTCTAGCTATTATAGAACCCCACTTTTGGCCAAACATAAGGTGGTGTTCGACCAAAAAACCAAATTTTTTTGGAGGTGCATACTTTGACTTTGAATATCTCGGGAACGGGGGGACGCAGGAAAAAAGTAATGATGGGGGGTTGTAGGTAATGACTTCGTCTTCAAGGCACGCAAAGCTAGAAATCGGAAATCCCCTGATTTGTATCGAATTTCTGGGAAAATAACTTTCGTTTTTGGAAAAAACGCCATATCTCGGAAACGGTGCGTCCAATCGCGATTTGGCTTTTAGTTAAGCTTTTTTTCAAACATACACCACCGGATGACGCAACTTTTAAGCCAAAATTCACGGCTCTAGCTATTATAGAACCCCACTTTTGGCCAAACATAAGGTGGTGTTCGACCAAAAAACCAAATTTTTTTGGAGGTGCATACTTTGACTTTGAATATCTCGGGAACGGGGGGACGCAGGAAAAAAGTAATGATGGGGGGTTGTAGGTAATGACTTCGTCTTCAAGGCACGCAAAGCTAGAAATCGGAAATCCCCTGATTTGTATCGAATTTCTGGGAAAATAACTTTCGTTTTTGGAAAAAAACGCCATATCTCGGAAACGGTGCGTCCAATCGCGATTTGGCTTTTAGTTAAGCTTTTTTTCAAACATACACCACCGGATGACGCAACTTTTAAGCCAAAATTCACGGCTCTAGCTATTATAGAACCCCACTTTTGGCCAAACATAAGGTGGTGTTCGACCAAAAAACCAAATTTTTTTGGAGGTGCATACTTTGACTTTGAATATCTCGGGAACGGGGGGACGCAGGAAAAAAGTAATGATGGGGGGTTGTAGGTAATGACTTCGTCTTCAAGGCACGCAAAGCTAGAAATCGGAAATCCCCTGATTTGTATCGAATTTCTGGGAAAATAACTTTCGTTTTTGGAAAAATCGCCATATCTCGGAAACGGTGCGTCCAATCGCGATTTGGCTTTTAGTTAAGCTTTTTTTCAAACATACACCACCGGATGACGCAACTTTTAAGCCAAAATTCACGGCTCTAGCTATTATAGAACCCCACTTTTGGCCAAACATAAGGTGGTGTTCGACCAAAAAACCAAATTTTTTTGGAGGTGCATACTTTGACTTTGAATATCTCGGGAACGGGGGGACGCAGGAAAAAAGTAATGATGGGGGGTTGTAGGTAATGACTTCGTCTTCAAGGCACGCAAAGCTAGAAATCGGAAATCCCCTGATTTGTATCGAATTTCTGGGAAAATAACTTTCGTTTTTGGAAAAAAACGCCATATCTCGGAAACGGTGCGTCCAATCGCGATTTGGCTTTTAGTTAAGCTTTTTTTCAAACATACACCACCGGATGACGCAACTTTTAAGCCAAAATTCACGGCTCTAGCTATTATAGAACCCCACTTTTGGCCAAACATAAGGTGGTGTTCGACCAAAAAACCAAATTTTTTTGGAGGTGCATACTTTGACTTTGAATATCTCGGGAACGGGGGGACGCAGGAAAAAAGTAATGATGGGGGGTTGTAGGTAATGACTTCGTCTTCAAGGCACGCAAAGCTAGAAATCGGAAATCCCCTGATTTGTATCGAATTTCTGGGAAAATAACTTTCGTTTTTGGAAAAAACGCCATATCTCGGAAACGGTGCGTCCAATCGCGATTTGGCTTTTAGTTAAGCTTTTTTTCAAACATACACCACCGGATGACGCAACTTTTAAGCCAAAATTCACGGCTCTAGCTATTATAGAACCCCACTTTTGGCCAAACATAAGGTGGTGTTCGACCAAAAAACCAAATTTTTTTGGAGGTGCATACTTTGACTTTGAATATTTCGGGAACGGGGGGACGCAGGAAAAAAGTAATGATGGGGGGTTGTAGGTAATGACTTCGTCTTCCAGGCACGCAAAGCTAGAAATCGGAAATCCCCTGATTTGTATCGAATTTCTGGGAAAATAACTTTCGTTTTTGGAAAAAACGCAATATCTCGGAAACGGTGCGTCCAATCGCGATTTGGCTTTTGGTTAAGCTTTTTTTCAAACATACACCACCGGATGACGCAACTTTTAAGCCAAAATTCACGGCTCTAGCTATTATAGAACCCCACTTTTGGCCAAACATAAGGTGGTGTTCGACCAAAAAACCAAATTTTTTTGGAGGTGCATACTTTGACTTTGAATATCTCGGGAACGGGGGGACGCAGGAAAAAAGTAATGATGGGGGGTTGTAGGTAATTACTTCGTCTTCAAGGCACGCAAAGCTAGAAATCGGAAATCCCCTGATTTGTATCGAATTTCTGGGAAAATAACTTTCGTTTTTGGAAAAAACGCCATATCTCGGAAACGGTGCGTCCAATCGCGATTTGGCTTTTAGTTAAGCTTTTTTTCAAACATACACCACCGGATGACGCAACTTTTAAGCCAAAATTCACGGCTCTAGGTATTATAGAACCCCACTTTTGGCCAAACATAAGGTGGTGTTCGACCAAAAAACCAAATTTTTTTGGAGGTGCATACTTTGACTTTGAATATCTCGGGAACGGGGGGACGCAGGAAAAAAGTAATGTTGGGGGGTTGTAGGTAATGACTTCGTCTTCAAGGCACGCAAAGCTAGAAATCGGAAATCCCCTGATTTGTATCGAATTTCTGGGAAAATAACTTTCGTTTTTGGAAAAAACGCCATATCTCGGAAACGGTGCGTCCAATCGCGATTTGGCTTTTGGTTAAGCTTTTTTTCAAACATACACCACCGGATGACGCAACTTTTAAGCCAAAATTCACGGCTCTAGCTATTATAGAACCCCACTTTTGGCCAAACATAAGGTGGTGTTCGACCAAAAAACCAAATTTTTTTGGAGGTGCATACTTTGACTTTGAATATCTCGGGAACGGGGGGACGCAGGAAAAAAGTAATGATGGGGGGTTGTAGGTAATGACTTCGTCTTCAAGGCACGCAAAGCTAGAAATCGGAAATCCCCTGATTTGTATCGAATTTCTGGGAAAATAACTTTCGTTTTTGGAAAAAACGCCATATCTCGGAAACGGTGCGTCCAATCGCGATTTGGCTTTTGGTTAAGCTTTTTTTCAAACATACACCACCGGATGACGCAACTTTTAAGCCAAAATTCACGGCTCTAGCTATTATAGAACCCCACTTTTGGCCAAACATAAGGTGGTGTTCGACCAAAAAACCAAATTTTTTTGGAGGTGCATACTTTGACTTTGAATATCTCGGGAACGGGGGGACGCAGGAAAAAAGTAATGTTGGGGGGTTGTAGGTAATGACTTCGTCTTCAAGGCACGCAAAGCTAGAAATCGGAAATCCCCTGATTTGTATCGAATTTCTGGGAAAATAACTTTCGTTTTTGGAAAAAACGCCATATCTCGGAAACGGTGCGTCCAATCGCGATTTGGCTTTTAGTTAAGCTTTTTTTCAAACATACACCACCGGATGACGCAACTTTTAAGCCAAAATTCACGGCTCTAGCTATTATAGAACCCCACTTTTGGCCAAACATAAGGTGGTGTTCGACCAAAAAACCAAATTTTTTTGGAGGTGCATACTTTGACTTTGAATATCTCGGGAACGGGGGGACGCAGGAAAAAAGTAATGATGGGGGGTTGTAGGTAATGACTTCGTCTTCAAGGCACGCAAAGCTAGAAATCGGAAATCCCCTGATTTGTATCGAATTTCTGGGAAAATAACTTTCGTTTTTGGAAAAAACGCCATATCTCGGAAACGGTGCGTCCAATCGCGATTTGGCTTTTAGTTAAGCTTTTTTTCAAACATACACCACCGGATGACGCAACTTTTAAGCCAAAATTCACGGCTCTAGCTATTATAGAACCCCACTTTTGGCCAAACATAAGGTGGTGTTCGACCAAAAAACCAAATTTTTTTGGAGGTGCATACTTTGACTTTGAATATCTCGGGAACGGGGGGACGCAGGAAAAAAGTAATGATGGGGGGTTGTAGGTAATGACTTCGTCTTCAAGGCACGCAAAGCTAGAAATCGGAAATCCCCTGATTTGTATCGAATTTCTGGAAAATAACTTTCGTTTTTGGAAAAAACGCCATATCTCGGAAACGGTGCGTCCAATCGCGATTTGGCTTTTAGTTAAGCTTTTTTTCAAACATACACCACCGGATGACGCAACTTTTAAGCCAAAATTCACGGCTCTAGCTATTATAGAACCCCACTTTTGGCCAAACATAAGGTGGTGTTCGACCAAAAAACCAAATTTTTTTGGAGGTGCATACTTTGACTTTGAATATCTCGGGAACGGGGGGACGCAGGAAAAAAGTAATGATGGGGGGTTGTAGGTAATGACTTCGTCTTCAAGGCACGCAAAGCTAGAAATCGGAAATCCCCTGATTTGTATCGAATTTCTGGGAAAATAACTTTCGTTTTTGGAAAAAACGCCATATCTCGGAAACGGTGCGTCCAATCGCGATTTGGCTTTTAGTTAAGCTTTTTTTCAAACATACACCACCGGATGACGCAACTTTTAAGCCAAAATTCACGGCTCTAGCTATTATAGAACCCCACTTTTGGCCAAACATAAGGTGGTGTTCGACCAAAAAACCAAATTTTTTTGGAGGTGCATACTTTGACTTTGAATATCTCGGGAACGGGGGGACGCAGGAAAAAAGTAATGATGGGGGGTTGTAGGTAATGACTTCGTCTTCAAGGCACGCAAAGCTAGAAATCGGAAATCCCCTGATTTGTATCGAATTTCTGGGAAAATAACTTTCGTTTTTGGAAAAAACGCCATATCTCGGAAACGGTGCGTCCAATCGCGATTTGGCTTTTGGTTAAGCTTTTTTTCAAACATACACCACCGGATGACGCAACTTTTAAGCCAAAATTCACGGCTCTAGGTATTATAGAACCCCACTTTTGGCCAAACATAAGGTGGTGTTCGACCAAAAAACCAAATTTTTTTGGAGGTGCATACTTTGACTTTGAATATCTCGGGAACGGGGGGACGCAGGAAAAAAGTAATGATGGGGGGTTGTAGGTAATGACTTCGTCTTCAAGGCACGTAAAGCTAGAAATCGGAAATCCCCTGATTTGTATCGAATTTCTGGGAAAATAACTTTCGTTTTTGGAAAAAACGCCATATCTCGGAAACGGTGCGTCCAATCGCGATTTGGCTTTTAGTTAAGCTTTTTTTCAAACATACACCACCGGATGACGCAACTTTTAAGCCAAAATTCACGGCTCTAGCTATTATAGAACCCCACTTTTGGCCAAAAATAAGGTGGTGTTCGACCAAAAAACCAAATTTTTTTGGAGGTGCATACTTTGGCTTTGAGTATCTCGGGAACGGGGGGACGCAGGAAAAAAGTAATGATGGGGGGTTGTAGGTAATTACTTCGTCTTCAAGGCACGCAAAGCCAGAAATCGAAAATCCCCTGATTTGTATCGAATTTCTGGGAAAATAACTTTCGTTTTTGGAAAAAACGCCATATCTCGGAAACGGTGCGTCCAATCGCGATTTGGCTTTTGGTTAAGCTTTTTTTCAAACATACACCACCGGATGACGCAACTTTTAAGCCAAAATTCACGGCTCTAGCTATTATAGAACCCCACTTTTGGCCAAACATAAGGTGGTGTTCGACCAAAAAACCAAATTTTTTTGGAGGTGCATACTTTGACTTTGAATATCTCGGGAACGGGGGGACGCAGGAAAAAAGTAATGATGGGGGGTTGTAGGTAATGACTTCGTCTTCAAGGCACGCAAAGCTAGAAATCGGAAATCCCCTGATTTGTATCGAATTTCTGGGAAAATAACTTTCGTTTTTGGAAAAAAACGCCATATCTCGGAAACGGTGCGTCCAATCGCGATTTGGCTTTTAGTTAAGCTTTTTTTCAAACATACACCACCGGATGACGCAACTTTTAAGCCAAAATTCACGGCTCTAGCTATTATAGAACCCCACTTTTGGCCAAACATAAGGTGGTGTTCGACCAAAAAACCAAATTTTTTTTGGAGGTGCATACTTTGACTTTGAATATCTCGGGAACGGGGGGACGCAGGAAAAAAGTAATGATGGGGGGTTGTAGGTAATGACTTCGTCTTCAAGGCACGCAAAGCTAGAAATCGGAAATCCCCTGATTTGTATCGAATTTCTGGGAAAATAACTTTCGTTTTTGGAAAAAACGCCATATCTCGGAAACGGTGCGTCCAATCGCGATTTGGCTTTTAGTTAAGCTTTTTTTCAAACATACACCACCGGATGACGCAACTTTTAAGCCAAAATTCACGGCTCTAGCTATTATAGAACCCCACTTTTGGCCAAACATAAGGTGGTGTTCGACCAAAAAACCAAATTTTTTTGGAGGTGCATACTTTGACTTTGAATATTTCGGGAACGGGGGGACGCAGGAAAAAAGTAATGATGGGGGGTTGTAGGTAATGACTTCGTCTTCAAGGCACGTAAAGCTAGAAATCGGAAATCCCCTGATTTGTATCGAATTTCTGGGAAAATAACTTTCGTTTTTGGAAAAAACGCAATATCTCGGAAACGGTGCGTCCAATCGCGATTTGGCTTTTGGTTAAGCTTTTTTTCAAACATACACCACCGGATGACGCAACTTTTAAGCCAAAATTCACGGCTCTAGCTATTATAGAACCCCACTTTTGGCCAAACATAAGGTGGTGTTCGACCAAAAAACCAAATTTTTTTGGAGGTGCATACTTTGACTTTGAATATCTCGGGAACGGGGGGACGCAGGAAAAAAGTAATGATGGGGGGTTGTAGGTAATTACTTCGTCTTCAAGGCACGCAAAGCTAGAAATCGGAAATCCCCTGATTTGTATTGAATTTCTGGGAAAATATTTTTCATTTTTGGAAAAAACGCCATATCTCGGAAACGGTGCGTTCAATCGCGATTTGGCTTTTAGTTAAGCTTTTTTTCAAACATACACCACCGGATGACGCAACTTTTAAGCCAAAATTCACGGCTCTAGCTATTATAGAACCCCACTTTTGGCCAAACATAAGGTGGTGTTCGACCAAAAAACCAAATTTTTTTGGAGGTGCATACTTTGACTTTGAATATCTCGGGAACGGGGGGACGCAGGAAAAAAGTAATGATGGGGGGTTGTAGGTAATGACTTCGTCTTCAAGGCACGCAAAGCTAGAAATCGGAAATCCCCTGATTTGTATCGAATTTCTGGGAAAATAACTTTCGTTTTTGGAAAAATCGCCATATCTCGGAAACGGTGCGTCCAATCGCGATTTGGCTTTTAGTTAAGCTTTTTTTCAAACATACACCACCGGATGACGCAACTTTTAAGCCAAAATTCACGGCTCTAGCTATTATAGAACCCCACTTTTGGCCAAACATAAGGTGGTGTTCGACCAAAAAACCAAATTTTTTTGGAGGTGCATACTTTGACTTTGAATATCTCGGGAACGGGGGGACGCAGGAAAAAAGTAATGATGGGGGGTTGTAGGTAATGACTTCGTCTTCAAGGCACGCAAAGCTAGAAATCGGAAATCCCCTGATTTGTATCGAATTTCTGGGAAAATAACTTTCGTTTTTGGAAAAAACGCCATATCTCGGAAACGGTGCGTCCAATCGCGATTTGGCTTTTAGTTAAGCTTTTTTTCAAACATACACCACCGGATGACGCAACTTTTAAGCCAAAATTCACGGCTCTAGCTATTATAGAACCCCACTTTTGGCCAAACATAAGGTGGTGTTCGACCAAAAAACCAAATTTTTTTGGAGGTGCATACTTTGACTTTGAATATCTCGGGAACGGGGGGACGCAGGAAAAAAGTAATGATGGGGGGTTGTAGGTAATGACTTCGTCTTCAAGGCACGCAAAGCTAGAAATCGGAAATCCCCTGATTTGTATCGAATTTCTGGGAAAATAACTTTCGTTTTTGGAAAAATCGCCATATCTCGGAAACGGTGCGTCCAATCGCGATTTGGCTTTCAGTTAAGCTTTTTTTCAAACATACACCACCGGATGACGCAACTTTTAAGCCAAAATTCACGGCTCTAGCTATTATAGAACCCCACTTTTGGCCAAACATAAGGTGGTGTTCGACCAAAAAACCAAATTTTTTTGGAGGTGCATACTTTGACTTTGAATATCTCGGGAACGGGGGGACGCAGGAAAAAAGTAATGATGGGGGGTTGTAGGTAATGACTTCGTCTTCAAGGCACGCAAAGCTAGAAATCGGAAATCCCCTGATTTGTATCGAATTTCTGGGAAAATAACTTTCGTTTTTGGAAAAATCGCCATATCTCGGAAACGGTGCGTCCAATCGCGATTTGGCTTTTAGTTAAGCTTTTTTTCAAACATACACCACCGGATGACGCAACTTTTAAGCCAAAATTCACGGCTCTAGCTATTATAGAACCCCACTTTTGGCCAAACATAAGGTGGTGTTCGACCAAAAAACCAAATTTTTTTTGGAGGTGCATACTTTGACTTTGAATATCTCGGGAACGGGGGGACGCAGGAAAAAAGTAATGATGGGGGGTTGTAGGTAATGACTTCGTCTTCAAGGCACGCAAAGCTAGAAATCGGAAATCCCCTGATTTGTATCGAATTTCTGGGAAAATAACTTTCGTTTTTGGAAAAAACGCCATATCTCGGAAACGGTGCGTCCAATCGCGATTTGGCTTTTAGTTAAGCTTTTTTTCAAACATACACCACCGGATGACGCAACTTTTAAGCCAAAATTCACGGCTCTAGCTATTATAGAACCCCACTTTTGGCCAAACATAAGGTGGTGTTCGACCAAAAAACCAAATTTTTTTGGAGGTGCATACTTTGACTTTGAATATCTCGGGAACGGGGGGACGCAGGAAAAAAGTAATGATGGGGGGTTGTAGGTAATGACTTCGTCTTTAAGGCACGCAAAGCTAGAAATCGGAAATCCCCTGATTTGTATCGAATTTCTGGGAAAATAACTTTCGTTTTTGGAAAAAACGCCATATCTCGGAAACGGTGCGTCCAATCGCGATTTGGCTTTTAGTTAAGCTTTTTTTCAAACATACACCACCGGATGACGCAACTTTTAAGCCAAAATTCACGGCTCTAGCTATTATAGAACCCCACTTTTGGCCAAACATAAGGTGGTGTTCGACCAAAAAACCAAATTTTTTTAGAGGTGCATACTTTGACTTTGAATATCTCGGGAACGGGGGGACGCAGGAAAAAAGTAATGATGGGGGGTTGTAGGTAATGACTTCGTCTTTAAGGCACGCAAAGCTAGAAATCGGAAATCCCCTGATTTGTATCGAATTTCTGGGAAAATAACTTTCGTTTTTGGAAAAAACGCCATATCTCGGAAACGGTGCGTCCAATCGCGATTTGGCTTTTAGTTAAGCTTTTTTTCAAACATACACCACCGGATGACGCAACTTTTAAGCCAAAATTCACGGCTCTAGCTATTATAGAACCCCACTTTTGGCCAAACATAAGGTGGTGTTCGACCAAAAAACCAAATTTTTTTTGGAGGTGCATACTTTGACTTTGAATATCTCGGGAACGGGGGGACGCAGGAAAAAAGTAATGATGGGGGGTTGTAGGTAATGACTTCGTCTTCAAGGCACGCAAAGCTAGAAATCGGAAATCCCCTGATTTGTATCGAATTTCTGGGAAAATAACTTTCGTTTTTGGAAAAAACGCCATATCTCGGAAACGGTGCGTCCAATCGCGATTTGGCTTTTAGTTAAGCTTTTTTTCAAACATACACCACCGGATGACGCAACTTTTAAGCCAAAATTCACGGCTCTAGCTATTATAGAACCCCACTTTTGGCCAAACATAAGGTGGTGTTCGACCAAAAAACCAAATTTTTTTGGAGGTGCATACTTTGACTTTGAATATTTCGGGAACGGGGGGACGCAGGAAAAAAGTAATGATGGGGGGTTGTAGGTAATGACTTCGTCTTCCAGGCACGCAAAGCTAGAAATCGGAAATCCCCTGATTTGTATCGAATTTCTGGGAAAATAACTTTCGTTTTTGGAAAAAACGCAATATCTCGGAAACGGTGCGTCCAATCGCGATTTGGCTTTTGGTTAAGCTTTTTTTCAAACATACACCACCGGATGACGCAACTTTTAAGCCAAAATTCACGGCTCTAGCTATTATAGAACCCCACTTTTGGCCAAACATAAGGTGGTGTTCGACCAAAAAACCAAATTTTTTTGGAGGTGCATACTTTGACTTTGAATATCTCGGGAACGGGGGGACGCAGGAAAAAAGTAATGATGGGGGGTTGCAGGTAATGACTTCGTCTTCAAGGCACGCAAAGCTAGAAATCGGAAATCCCCTGATTTGTATCGAATTTCTGGGAAAATAACTTTCGTTTTTGGAAAAAAACGCCATATCTCGGAAACGGTGCGTCCAATCGCGATTTGGCTTTTGGTTAAGCTTTTTTTCAAACATACACCACCGGATGACGCAACTTTTAAGCCAAAATTCACGGCTCTAGCTATTATAGAACCCCACTTTTGGCCAAACATAAGGTGGTGTTCGACCAAAAAACCAAATTTTTTTGGAGGTGCATACTTTGACTTTGAATATCTCGGGAACGGGGGGACGCAGGAAAAAAGTAATGATGGGGGGTTGTAGGTAATGACTTCGTCTTCAAGGCACGCAAAGCTAGAAATCGGAAATCCCCTGATTTGTATCGAATTTCTGGGAAAATAACTTTCGTTTTTGGAAAAAACGCCATATCTCGGAAACGGTGCGTCCAATCGCGATTTGGCTTTTAGTTAAGCTTTTTTTCAAACATACACCACCGGATGACGCAACTTTTAAGCCAAAATTCACGGCTCTAGGTATTATAGAACCCCACTTTTGGCCAAACATAAGGTGGTGTTCGACCAAAAAACCAAATTTTTTTGGAGGTGCATACTTTGACTTTGAATATCTCGGGAACGGGGGGACGCAGGAAAAAAGTAATGATGGGGGGTTGTAGGTAATGACTTCGTCTTTAAGGCACGCAAAGCTAGAAATCGGAAATCCCCTGATTTGTATCGAATTTCTGGGAAAATAACTTTCGTTTTTGGAAAAAACGCCATATCTCGGAAACGGTGCGTCCAATCGCGATTTGGCTTTTAGCTAAGCTTTTTTTCAAACATACACCACCGGATGACGCAACTTTTAAGCCAAAATTCACGGCTCTAGCTATTATAGAACCCCACTTTTGGCCAAACATAAGGTGGTGTTCGACCAAAAAACCAAATTTTTTTTGGAGGTGCATACTTTGACTTTGAATATCTCGGGAACGGGGGGACGCAGGAAAAAAGTAATGATGGGGGGTTGTAGGTAATGACTTCGTCTTCAAGGCACGCAAAGCTAGAAATCGGAAATCCCCTGATTTGTATCGAATTTCTGGGAAAATAACTTTCGTTTTTGGAAAAAACGCCATATCTCGGAAACGGTGCGTCCAATCGCGATTTGGCTTTTAGTTAAGCTTTTTTTCAAACATACACCACCGGATGACGCAACTTTTAAGCCAAAATTCACGGCTCTAGCTATTATAGAACCCCACTTTTGGCCAAACATAAGGTGGTGTTCGACCAAAAAACCAAATTTTTTTGGAGGTGCATACTTTGACTTTGAATATCTCGGGAACGGGGGGACGCAGGAAAAAAGTAATGATGGGGGGTTGTAGGTAATGACTTCGTCTTCAAGGCACGTAAAGCTAGAAATCGGAAATCCCCTGATTTGTATCGAATTTCTGGGAAAATAACTTTCGTTTTTGGAAAAAACGCCATATCTCGGAAACGGTGCGTCCAATCGCGATTTGGCTTTTGGTTAAGCTTTTTTTCAAACATACACCACCGGATGACGCAACTTTTAAGCCAAAATTCACGGCTCTAGCTATTATAGAACCCCACTTTTGGCCAAACATAAGGTGGTGTTCGACCAAAAAACCAAATTTTTTTGGAGGTGCATACTTTGACTTTGAATATCTCGGGAACGGGGGGACGCAGGAAAAAAGTAATGATGGGGGGTTGTAGGTAATGACTTCGTCTTCAAGGCACGTAAAGCTAGAAATCGGAAATCCCCTGATTTGTATCGAATTTCTGGGAAAATAACTTTCGTTTTTGGAAAAAACGCCATATCTCGGAAACGGTGCGTCCAATCGCGATTTGGCTTTTAGTTAAGCTTTTTTTCAAACATACACCACCGGATGACGCAACTTTTAAGCCAAAATTCACGGCTCTAGCTATTATAGAACCCCACTTTTGGCCAAACATAAGGTGGTGTTCGACCAAAAAACCAAATTTTTTTGGAGGTGCATACTTTGACTTTGAATATCTCGGGAACGGGGGGACGTAGGAAAAAAGTAATGATGGGGGGTTGCAGGTAATGACTTCGTCTTCAAGGCACGCAAAGCTAGAAATCGGAAATCCCCTGATTTGTATCGAATTTCTGGGAAAATAACTTTCGTTTTTGGAAAAAACGCCATATCTCGGAAACGGTGCGTCCAATCGCGATTTGGCTTTTGGTTAAGCTTTTTTTCAAACATACACCACCGGATGACGCAACTTTTAAGCCAAAATTCACGGCTCTAGCTATTATAGAACCCCACTTTTGGCCAAACATAAGGTGGTGTTCGACCAAAAAACCAAATTTTTTTTGGAGGTGCATACTTTGACTTTGAATATCTCGGGAACGGGGGGACGCAGGAAAAAAGTAATGATGGGGGGTTGTAGGTAATGACTTCGTCTTCAAGGCACGCAAAGCTAGAAATCGGAAATCCCCTGATTTGTATCGAATTTCTGGGAAAATAACTTTCGTTTTTGGAAAAAACGCCATATCTCGGAAACGGTGCGTCCAATCGCGATTTGGCTTTTAGTTAAGCTTTTTTTCAAACATACACCACCGGATGACGCAACTTTTAAGCCAAAATTCACGGCTCTAGCTATTATAGAACCCCACTTTTGGCCAAACATAAGGTGGTGTTCGACCAAAAAACCAAATTTTTTTGGAGGTGCATACTTTGACTTTGAATATCTCGGGAACGGGGGGACGCAGGAAAAAAGTAATGATGGGGGGGTTGTAGGTAATGACTTCGTCTTCAAGGCACGCAAAGCTAGAAATCGGAAATCCCCTGATTTGTATCGAATTTCTGGGAAAATAACTTTCGTTTTTGGAAAAAACGCCATATCTCGGAAACGGTGCGTCCAATCGCGATTTGGCTTTTAGATAAGCTTTTTTTCAAACATACACCACCGGATGACGCAACTTTTAAGCCAAAATTCACGGCTCTAGCTATTATAGAACCCCACTTTTGGCCAAACATAAGGTGGTGTTCGACCAAAAAACCAAATTTTTTTTGGAGGTGCATACTTTGACTTTGAATATCTCGGGAACGGGGGGACGCAGGAAAAAAGTAATGATGGGGGGTTGTAGGTAATGACTTCGTCTTCAAGGCACGCAAAGCTAGAAATCGGAAATCCCCTGATTTGTATCGAATTTCTGGGAAAATAACTTTCGTTTTTGGAAAAAACGCCATATCTCGGAAACGGTGCGTCCAATCGCGATTTGGCTTTTAGTTAAGCTTTTTTTCAAACATACACCACCGGATGACGCAACTTTTAAGCCAAAATTCACGGCTCTAGCTATTATAGAACCCCACTTTTGGCCAAACATAAGGTGGTGTTCGACCAAAAAACCAAATTTTTTTGGAGGTGCATACTTTGACTTTGAATATCTCGGGAACGGGGGGACGCAGGAAAAAAGTAATGATGGGGGGTTGTAGGTAATGACTTCGTCTTCAAGGCACGTAAAGCTAGAAATCGGAAATCCCCTGATTTGTATCGAATTTCTGGGAAAATAACTTTCGTTTTTGGAAAAAAACGCCATATCTCGGAAACGGTGCGTCCAATCGCGATTTGGCTTTTAGTTAAGCTTTTTTTCAAACATACACCACCGGATGACGCAACTTTTAAGCCAAAATTCACGGCTCTAGCTATTATAGAACCCCACTTTTGGCCAAACATAAGGTGGTGTTCGACCAAAAAACCAAATTTTTTTGGAGGTGCATACTTTGACTTTGAATATCTCGGGAACGGGGGGACGCAGGAAAAAAGTAATGATGGGGGGTTGTAGGTAATGACTTCGTCTTCAAGGCACGCAAAGCTAGAAATCGGAAATCCCCTGATTTGTATCGAATTTCTGGGAAAATAACTTTCGTTTTTGGAAAAAACGCCATATCTCGGAAACGGTGCGTCCAATCGCGATTTGGCTTTTAGTTAAGCTTTTTTTCAAACATACACCACCGGATGACGCAACTTTTAAGCCAAAATTCACGGCTCTAGCTATTATAGAACCCCACTTTTGGCCAAACATAAGGTGGTGTTCGACCAAAAAACCAAATTTTTTTGGAGGTGCATACTTTGACTTTGAATATCTCGGGAACGGGGGGACGCAGGAAAAAAGTAATGATGGGGGGTTGTAGGTAATGACTTCGTCTTCAAGGCACGTAAAGCTAGAAATCGGAAATCCCCTGATTTGTATCGAATTTCTGGGAAAATAACTTTCGTTTTTGGAAAAAACGCCATATCTCGGAAACGGTGCGTCCAATCGCGATTTGGCTTTTGGTTAAGCTTTTTTTCAAACATACACCACCGGATGACGCAACTTTTAAGCCAAAATTCACGGCTCTAGCTATTATAGAACCCCACTTTTGGCCAAACATAAGGTGGTGTTCGACCAAAAAACCAAATTTTTTTGGAGGTGCATACTTTGACTTTGAATATCTCGGGAACGGGGGGACGCAGGAAAAAAGTAATGATGGGGGGTTGTAGGTAATGACTTCGTCTTCAAGGCACGCAAAGCTAGAAATCGGAAATCCCCTGATTTGTATCGAATTTCTGGGAAAATAACTTTCGTTTTTGGAAAAAACGCCATATCTCGGAAACGGTGCGTCCAATCGCGATTTGGCTTTTAGTTAAGCTTTTTTTCAAACATACACCACCGGATGACGCAACTTTTAAGCCAAAATTCACGGCTCTAGCTATTATAGAACCCCACTTTTGGCCAAACATAAGGTGGTGTTCGACCAAAAAACCAAATTTTTTTGGAGGTGCATACTTTGACTTTGAATATCTCGGGAACGGGGGGACGCAGGAAAAAAGTAATGATGGGGGGTTGTAGGTAATGACTTCGTCTTCAAGGCACGCAAAGCTAGAAATCGGAAATCCCCTGATTTGTATCGAATTTCTGGGAAAATAACTTTCGTTTTTGGAAAAAACGCCATATCTCGGAAACGGTGCGTCCAATCGCGATTTGGCTTTTAGTTAAGCTTTTTTTCAAACATACACCACCGGATGACGCAACTTTTAAGCCAAAATTCACGGCTCTAGCTATTATAGAACCCCACTTTTGGCCAAACATAAGGTGGTGTTCGACCAAAAAACCAAATTTTTTTGGAGGTGCATACTTTGACTTTGAATATCTCGGGAACGGGGGGACGCAGGAAAAAAGTAATGATGGGGGGTTGTAGGTAATGACTTCGTCTTCAAGGCACGCAAAGCTAGAAATCGGAAATCCCCTGATTTGTATCGAATTTCTGGGAAAATAACTTTCGTTTTTGGAAAAAACGCCATATCTCGGAAACGGTGCGTCCAATCGCGATTTGGCTTTTAGTTAAGCTTTTTTTCAAACATACACCACCGGATGACGCAACTTTTAAGCCAAAATTCACGGCTCTAGCTATTATAGAACCCCACTTTTGGCCAAACATAAGGTGGTGTTCGACCAAAAAACCAAATTTTTTTGGAGGTGCATACTTTGACTTTGAATATCTCGGGAACGGGGGGACGCAGGAAAAAAGTAATGATGGGGGGTTGTAGGTAATGACTTCGTCTTCAAGGCACGCAAAGCTAGAAATCGGAAATCCCCTGATTTGTATCGAATTTCTGGGAAAATAACTTTCGTTTTTGGAAAAAACGCCATATCTCGGAAACGGTGCGTCCAATCGCGATTTGGCTTCTAGTTAAGCTTTTTTTCAAACATACACCACCGGATGACGCAACTTTTAAGCCAAAATTCACGGCTCTAGCTATTATAGAACCCCACTTTTGGCCAAACATAAGGTGGTGTTCGACCAAAAAACCAAATTTTTTTGGAGGTGCATACTTTGACTTTGAATATCTCGGGAACGGGGGGACGCAGGAAAAAAGTAATGATGGGGGGTTGTAGGTAATGACTTCGTCTTCAAGGCACGCAAAGCTAGAAATCGGAAATCCCCTGATTTGTATCGAATTTCTGGGAAAATAACTTTCGTTTTTGGAAAAAACGCCATATCTCGGAAACGGTGCGTCCAATCGCGATTTGGCTTTTAGTTAAGCTTTTTTTCAAACATACACCACCGGATGACGCAACTTTTAAGCCAAAATTCACGGCTCTAGCTATTATAGAACCCCACTTTTGGCCAAACATAAGGTGGTGTTCGACCAAAAAACCAAATTTTTTTGGAGGTGCATACTTTGACTTTGAATATCTTGGGAACGGGGGGACGCAGGAAAAAAGTAATGATGGCGGGTTGTAGGTAATGACTTTGTCTTCAAGGCACGCAAAGCTAGAAATCGGAAATCCCCTGATTTGTATCGAATTTCTGGGAAAATAACTTTCGTTTTTGGAAAAAAACGCCATATCTCGGAAACGGTGCGTCCAATCGCGATTTGGCTTTTAGTTAAGCTTTTTTTCAAACATACACCACCGGATGACGCAACTTTTAAGCCAAAATTCACGGCTCTAGCTATTATAGAACCCCACTTTTGGCCAAACATAAGGTGGTGTTCGACCAAAAAACCAAATTTTTTTGGAGGTGCATACTTTGACTTTGAATATCTCGGGAACGGGGGGACGCAGGAAAAAAGTAATGATGGGGGGTTGTAGGTAATGACTTCGTCTTTAAGGCACGCAAAGCTAGAAATCGGAAATCCCCTGATTTGTATCGAATTTCTGGGAAAATAACTTTCGTTTTTGGAAAAAACGCCATATCTCGGAAACGGTGCGTCCAATCGCGATTTGGCTTTTAGATAAGCTTTTTTTCAAACATACACCACCGGATGACGCAACTTTTAAGCCAAAATTCACGGCTCTAGCTATTATAGAACCCCACTTTTGGCCAAACATAAGGTGGTGTTCGACCAAAAAACCAAATTTTTTTTGGAGGTGCATACTTTGACTTTGAATATCTCGGGAACGGGGGGACGCAGGAAAAAAGTAATGATGGGGGGTTGTAGGTAATGACTTCGTCTTCAAGGCACGCAAAGCTAGAAATCGGAAATCCCCTGATTTGTATCGAATTTCTGGGAAAATAACTTTCGTTTTTGGAAAAAACGCCATATCTCGGAAACGGTGCGTCCAATCGCGATTTGGCTTTTAGTTAAGCTTTTTTTCAAACATACACCACCGGATGACGCAACTTTTAAGCCAAAATTCACGGCTCTAGCTATTATAGAACCCCACTTTTGGCCAAACATAAGGTGGTGTTCGACCAAAAAACCAAATTTTTTTGGAGGTGCATACTTTGACTTTGAATATCTCGGGAACGGGGGGACGCAGGAAAAAAGTAATGATGGGGGGTTGTAGGTAATGACTTCGTCTTCAAGGCACGTAAAGCTAGAAATCGGAAATCCCCTGATTTGTATCGAATTTCTGGGAAAATAACTTTCGTTTTTGGAAAAAACGCCATATCTCGGAAACGGTGCGTCCAATCGCGATTTGGCTTTTAGTTAAGCTTTTTTTCAAACATACACCACCGGATGACGCAACTTTTAAGCCAAAATTCACGGCTCTAGCTATTATAGAACCCCACTTTTGGCCAAACATAAGGTGGTGTTCGACCAAAAAACCAAATTTTTTTGGAGGTGCATACTTTGACTTTGAATATCTCGGGAACGGGGGGACGCAGGAAAAAAGTAATGATGGGGGGTTGTAGGTAATGACTTCGTCTTCAAGGCACGCAAAGCTAGAAATCGGAAATCCCCTGATTTGTATCGAATTTCTGGGAAAATAACTTTCGTTTTTGGAAAAAACGCCATATCTCGGAAACGGTGCGTCCAATCGCGATTTGGCTTTTAGTTAAGCTTTTTTTCAAACATACACCACCGGATGACGCAACTTTTAAGCCAAAATTCACGGCTCTAGCTATTATAGAACCCCACTTTTGGCCAAACATAAGGTGGTGTTCGACCAAAAAACCAAATTTTTTTGGAGGTGCATACTTTGACTTTGAATATCTCGGGAACGGGGGGACGCAGGAAAAAAGTAATGATGGGGGGTTGTAGGTAATGACTTCGTCTTCAAGGCACGTAAAGCTAGAAATCGGAAATCCCCTGATTTGTATCGAATTTCTGGGAAAATAACTTTCGTTTTTGGAAAAAACGCCATATCTCGGAAACGGTGCGTCCAATCGCGATTTGGCTTTTGGTTAAGCTTTTTTTCAAACATACACCACCGGATGACGCAACTTTTAAGCCAAAATTCACGGCTCTAGCTATTATAGAACCCCACTTTTGGCCAAACATAAGGTGGTGTTCGACCAAAAAACCAAATTTTTTTGGAGGTGCATACTTTGACTTTGAATATCTCGGGAACGGGGGGACGCAGGAAAAAAGTAATGATGGGGGGTTGTAGGTAATGACTTCGTCTTCAAGGCACGCAAAGCTAGAAATCGGAAATCCCCTGATTTGTATCGAATTTCTGGGAAAATAACTTTCGTTTTTGGAAAAAACGCCATATCTCGGAAACGGTGCGTCCAATCGCGATTTGGCTTTTAGTTAAGCTTTTTTTCAAACATACACCACCGGATGACGCAACTTTTAAGCCAAAATTCACGGCTCTAGCTATTATAGAACCCCACTTTTGGCCAAACATAAGGTGGTGTTCGACCAAAAAACCAAATTTTTTTGGAGGTGCATACTTTGACTTTGAATATCTCGGGAACGGGGGGACGCAGGAAAAAAGTAATGATGGGGGGTTGTAGGTAATGACTTCGTCTTCAAGGCACGCAAAGCTAGAAATCGGAAATCCCCTGATTTGTATCGAATTTCTGGGAAAATAACTTTCGTTTTTGGAAAAAACGCCATATCTCGGAAACGGTGCGTCCAATCGCGATTTGGCTTTTAGTTAAGCTTTTTTTCAAACATACACCACCGGATGACGCAACTTTTAAGCCAAAATTCACGGCTCTAGCTATTATAGAACCCCACTTTTGGCCAAACATAAGGTGGTGTTCGACCAAAAAACCAAATTTTTTTGGAGGTGCATACTTTGACTTTGAATATCTCGGGAACGGGGGGACGCAGGAAAAAAGTAATGATGGGGGGTTGTAGGTAATGACTTCGTCTTCAAGGCACGCAAAGCTAGAAATCGGAAATCCCCTGATTTGTATCGAATTTCTGGGAAAATAACTTTCGTTTTTGGAAAAAACGCCATATCTCGGAAACGGTGCGTCCAATCGCGATTTGGCTTTTAGTTAAGCTTTTTTTCAAACATACACCACCGGATGACGCAACTTTTAAGCCAAAATTCACGGCTCTAGCTATTATAGAACCCCACTTTTGGCCAAACATAAGGTGGTGTTCGACCAAAAAACCAAATTTTTTTGGAGGTGCATACTTTGACTTTGAATATCTCGGGAACGGGGGGACGCAGGAAAAAAGTAATGATGGGGGGTTGTAGGTAATGACTTCGTCTTCAAGGCACGCAAAGCTAGAAATCGGAAATCCCCTGATTTGTATCGAATTTCTGGGAAAATAACTTTCGTTTTTGGAAAAAACGCCATATCTCGGAAACGGTGCGTCCAATCGCGATTTGGCTTCTAGTTAAGCTTTTTTTCAAACATACACCACCGGATGACGCAACTTTTAAGCCAAAATTCACGGCTCTAGCTATTATAGAACCCCACTTTTGGCCAAACATAAGGTGGTGTTCGACCAAAAAACCAAATTTTTTTGGAGGTGCATACTTTGACTTTGAATATCTCGGGAACGGGGGGACGCAGGAAAAAAGTAATGATGGGGGGTTGTAGGTAATGACTTCGTCTTCAAGGCACGCAAAGCTAGAAATCGGAAATCCCCTGATTTGTATCGAATTTCTGGGAAAATAACTTTCGTTTTTGGAAAAAACGCCATATCTCGGAAACGGTGCGTCCAATCGCGATTTGGCTTTTAGTTAAGCTTTTTTTCAAACATACACCACCGGATGACGCAACTTTTAAGCCAAAATTCACGGCTCTAGCTATTATAGAACCCCACTTTTGGCCAAACATAAGGTGGTGTTCGACCAAAAAACCAAATTTTTTTGGAGGTGCATACTTTGACTTTGAATATCTTGGGAACGGGGGGACGCAGGAAAAAAGTAATGATGGCGGGTTGTAGGTAATGACTTTGTCTTCAAGGCACGCAAAGCTAGAAATCGGAAATCCCCTGATTTGTATCGAATTTCTGGGAAAATAACTTTCGTTTTTGGAAAAAACGCCATATCTCGGAAACGGTGCGTCCAATCGCGATTTGGCTTTTAGTTAAGCTTTTTTTCAAACATACACCACCGGATGACGCAACTTTTAAGCCAAAATTCACGGCTCTAGCTATTATAGAACCCCACTTTTGGCCAAACATAAGGTGGTGTTCGACCAAAAAACCAAATTTTTTTGGAGGTGCATACTTTGACTTTGAATATCTCGGGAACGGGGGGACGCAGGAAAAAAGTAATGATGGGGGGTTGTAGGTAATGACTTCGTCTTCAAGGCACGCAAAGCTAGAAATCGGAAATCCCCTGATTTGTATCGAATTTCTGGGAAAATAACTTTCGTTTTTGGAAAAAACGCCATATCTCGGAAACGGTGCGTCCAATCGCGATTTGGCTTTTAGTTAAGCTTTTTTTCAAACATACACCACCGGATGACGCAACTTTTAAGCCAAAATTCACGGCTCTAGCTATTATAGAACCCCACTTTTGGCCAAACATAAGGTGGTGTTCGACCAAAAAACCAAATTTTTTTGGAGGTGCATACTTTGACTTTGAATATCTCGGGAACGGGGGGACGCAGGAAAAAAGTAATGATGGGGGGTTGTAGGTAATGACTTCGTCTTCAAGGCACGCAAAGCTAGAAATCGGAAATCCCCTGATTTGTATCGAATTTCTGGGAAAATAACTTTCGTTTTTGGAAAAAACGCCATATCTCGGAAACGGTGCGTCCAATCGCGATTTGGCTTTTAGTTAAGCTTTTTTTCAAACATACACCACCGGATGACGCAACTTTTAAGCCAAAATTCACGGCTCTAGCTATTATAGAACCCCACTTTTGGCCAAACATAAGGTGGTGTTCGACCAAAAAACCAAATTTTTTTGGAGGTGCATACTTTGACTTTGAATATCTCGGGAACGGGGGGACGCAGGAAAAAAGTAATGATGGGGGGTTGTAGGTAATGACTTCGTCTTCAAGGCACGCAAAGCTAGAAATCGGAAATCCCCTGATTTGTATCGAATTTCTGGAAAATAACTTTCGTTTTTGGAAAAAACGCCATATCTCGGAAACGGTGCGTCCAATCGCGATTTGGCTTTTAGTTAAGCTTTTTTTCAAACATACACCACCGGATGACGCAACTTTTAAGCCAAAATTCACGGTTCTAGCTACTATAGAACCCCACTTTTGGCCAAACATAAGGTGGCGTTCGACCAAAAAATATCGGCGCGTCTTCGACACGGCATCTCAACACGCTTCCGACGCGGTATGTTGACGCGATATCCCGACGTGTTTTCGAAGCGGAATATCGATTCTTTCCGCTACGCGTTTCCCGCGCGATATCCCGACGCGTTTCCCACGCGATATCCCAACTCGTTTCCGACGCGTTTTCGAAGCGGAATATCGATTCTTTCCGCTACGCGTTTCCCACGCGATATTCCAACTCGTTTCCGACGCGTTTCCCACGCGGTATTCCGACCCGTTTCCGACGCGATATTCCGCCTCGTTTTTGATGCGATATATGACGAGTTTCCGACGCGATATCCCGCCGCGCTTTCGACGCGATATCCCGACCTATATCCCAACACGTTTCCGGCAATAAGGCAATAAGTACACTTTCTGCGAGGTGGCCTTAATGCTCGTGCGAGGTGGGCAATAAGTACACTTTCTGCGAGGTGGCCTTAATGCTCGTGCGAGGTGGGCAATAAGTACACTTTCTGCGAGGTGGCCTTAATGCTCGTGCGAGGTGGGCAATAAGTACACTTTCTGCGAGGTGGCCTTAATGCTCGTGCGAGGAGGGCAATAAGTACACTTTCTGCGAGGTGACCTTAATGCTCGTGCGAGGTGGGAAATAACTCCACTTTTTGCTAGGTGGACTTGATTCCCATGCGAGGTGGGAAATAACTCCACTTTTTGCGAGGTGGACTTGATTCCCATGCGAGGTGGGAAATAAGTCCACTTTTTGCGAGGTGGACTTAATGCTGATGCGAGGTGGGAAATAACTCCACTTTTTGCGAGGTGGACTTAATGCTGATGCGAGGTGGGAAATAACTCCACTTTTTGCGAGGTGGACTTGATTCCCATGCGAGGTGGGAAATAACTCCACTTTTTGCGAGGTGGACTTGATTCCCATGCGAGGTGGGAAATAACTCCACTTTTTGCGAGGTGGACTTGATTCCCATGCGAGGTGGGAAATAAGTCCACTTTTTGCGAGGTGGACTTGATTCCCATGCGAGGTGGGAAATAACTCCACTTTTTGCGAGGTGGACTTGATTCCCATGCGAGGTGGGAAATAACTCCACTTTTTGCGAGGTGGACTTAATGCTGATGCGAGGTGGGAAATAACTCCACTTTTTGCGAGGTGGACTTGATTCCCATGCGAGGTGGGAAATAAGTACACTTTCTGCGAGGTGGCCTTGATTCCCATGCGAGGTGGGAAATAACTCCACTTTTTGCGAGGTGGACTTAATGCTGATGCGAGGTGGGAAATAACTCCACTTTTTGCGAGGTGGACTTGATTCCCATGCGAGGTGGGAAATAACTCCACTTTTTGCGAGGTGGACTTGATTCCCATGCGAGGTGGGAAATAACTCCCCTTTTTCGCGAGGTGGACTTGATTCCCATGCGAGGTGGGAAATAACTCCACTTTTTGCGAGGTGGACTTGATTCCCATGCGAGGTGGGAAATAAGTCCACTTTTTGCGAGGTGGACTTAATGCTGATGCGAGGTGGGAAATAACTCCACTTTTTGCGAGGTGGACTTGATTCCCATGCGAGGTGGGAAATAAGTCCACTTTTTGCGAGGTGGACTTAATGCTGATGCGAGGTGGGAAATAACTCCACTTTTTGCGAGGTGGACTTGATTCCCATGCGAGGTGGGAAATAACTCCACTTTTTGCGAGGTGGACTTGATTCCCATGCGAGGTGGGAAATAACTCCACTTTTTGCGAGGTGGACTTGATTCCCATGCGAGGTGGGAAATAACTCCACTTTTTGCGAGGTGGACTTGATTCCCATGCGAGGTGGGAAATAACTCCACTTTTTGCGAGGTGGACTTGATTCCCATGCGAGGTGGGAAATAACTCCACTTTTTGCGAGGTGGACTTAATGCTGATGCGAGGTGGGAAATAACTCCACTTTTTGCGAGGTGGACTTGATTCCCATGCGAGGTGGGAAATAACTCCACTTTTTGCGAGGTGGACTTGATTCCCATGCGAGGTGGGAAATAACTCCACTTTTTGCGAGGTGGACTTGATTCCCATGCGAGGTGGGAAATAAGTCCACTTTTTGCGAGGTGGACTTAATGCTGATGCGAGGTGGGAAATAACTCCACTTTTTGCGAGGTGGACTTGATTCCCATGCGAGGTGGGAAATAAGTCCACTTTTTGCGAGGTGGACTTAATGCTGATGCGAGGTGGGAAATAACTCCACTTTTTGCGAGGTGGACTTGATTCCCATGCGAGGTGGGAAATAACTCCACTTTTTGCGAGGTGGACTTGATTCCCATGCGAGGTGGGAAATAACTCCACTTTTTGCGAGGTGGACTTGATTCCCATGCGAGGTGGGAAATAACTCCACTTTTTGCGAGGTGGACTTGATTCCCATGCGAGGTGGGAAATAACTCCACTTTTTGCGAGGTGGACTTGATTCCCATGCGAGGTGGGAAATAAAAAAAAATTTTTTCACTTGGCGTCCTTGCAAAACAGTGGAGTGCCTCTTCTGAAGACGTACCCCGTTTCTGCAGGATTTTTGAACTCAATCTCTGTTCTTTTGAACTGTTTTTTGGTTTCCAGTCAGAATTGATTCCATGGGGAAAACGTGATTTATTCCACGAAAGAACGAGAGGAAGTGCTGATTCGGTTTGAATCAGATTTCTGAGCGATTACCTGCAGTTTCACTTATTGTGACTCATACGAGAGAAGCTCACTGGAGTTTCCTCCAAGGGAAAGCCGGTTTATAGGCCGAGGGAAGCCACGAACCAATTCATCCCTTTAGGGAACAGGTGTGTGCGCAGCGTTTGGTTCGTGTACTCACCCCGACATCCAGGCTACTTAGGGGTTGTTCGTTGGCTGCTGATGCGATACATAATATCAAATGATCGTACACAACACACACACACACACGCACGCACGTACTCGAGCGCACACGAGCTAAGGAAGCAAGCACGCATGCCCAAGCGCATTGAAATGAAGAAGGGTGAGAGCGTTGCTCGATCGCGCTATTGTTCTGGGCGCACTGAGTGGTGGTTGTTCGTGGGGTTGGTCGAGTGTTACGCATGAAAACGGCTATTGCAAGGGGGACACAGGAGTGCATGTCGAGCTAGGGGATGTAGTGTTTGTTTTGTTTCGCTCTGTTTTTTTTCTGCTTCTTCTTCAGAGCAGCTGGTGAAGTGATGGAAGAAAAAAAACACGAAATTTACGCAAATCATCGTCTGATTTCTTGTTTACGTTGAATGCCATTTGATAACAGGGAACTTTGGATGAGGACCAGGTCCATCCCGGCCTGCGAAAGGAGAAGGGAATCTTGACTGAGGCCCAGGTCCACGCCGGACTGTAGGGCCCGCTAAAGAAGAAGGGAACATCGACTGAGGCCCAGGTCCACGCCGGACTGTAGGGCCCGCTAAAGAAGAAGGGAACATCGACTGAGGCCCAGGTCCACGCCGGACTGTAGGGCCCGCCAAAGAAGAAGGGAACATCGACTGAGGCCCAGGTCCACGCCGGACTGTAGGGCCCGCTAAAGAAGAAGGGGACCCTGACTGAGGCCCAGGTCCACGACGGACTGTAGGGCCCCCGAAGGAAGAAGGGAATCTTGACTAAGAAGAACCCTGCCGAAGAAACAAGAAAGGAGAAGAAAGGGACCCTTGGATGATCTTGAACGTGGGAGATGAGATGAAAGATAGGGTGTTGGTTGTATCCCTCGTTTCTGAGAGTCAAGGTCGCAGGACAACCCTTAAATCGGCATAAAATCGAGGTTCAATTGAAAATCCCGCCTTGGTCGGAGACCTGACTCCGAACAACAATAAGGGTCCAACGAGCCTCGGTTACATTTTGCCCCGAGGGACAAGCAACTGTCATTAACTGCGCCAAAAGTTCTGTTCGAATTCTGGCTCAAGCTTGCCTCTGTGAGACGGGACCATCGGGCCCATTCTCTTTAAAATTTGTGTCGCATTTTTGTCGCTGACGTTTCTGCCGTTTCTCCATCGCCAACAAAACGTCAAACTTAGTTGACGTAACCTCGCTGCTAATGACACCACAGGCTTGCGCAGGCAAGCATATAACATTCAGGTGATTTCACACAGCGCCTCTCTGCGCTGAGAGCAGCACAAAAAGTAATGCTTGACAATTCAACCTTCAATCCTCGTCTCTTTCCCTCTGCCAAAACAAAAAAAAACAGAAATCAGCCCCTACAGCCCTTAATTCGAAGCGAACACGAAAGCCCACAAGAGGAAGAAATGATTTGAAAGCAAAAAGACCACGTACGAGTTGGAAACAAAATAACCCCCGCATGACATTTTCTTTGACGTCCCACCTGCCACCGCTTCGCGCACCATCGCCATGAAAAGAGGGTTGAAAGCGGAAGGAACTCATAACACGCACACACTCACACACACACACAGAGCGAGAGGGAGAGACAAAGCTTAAGAGAGTGTGCTCAGGAATTATTCACAATCCAGTCACCCCTTGTCGCTACGGGGGTTGAAATGATACCAAAACTCACGGTAACACTGCACAGGATGACACAGGCAAACACACACAACCAAACACCCCCCAGAAAGAGAGATGGCAAAAAAACAGAACTGAAGTCTACCAGAGGGGGACAGAGAGACAGAGAGCGAGAGAAAGAGAGAGAGGGATTCAAATTCACATACAGCACACACAATAAGACTCGGGCCAACTCTATCTCCGCTCAGTCTAAGTTTAGTTCGTTTTGTGTAACGAACGTCGGTCGAGTTGTATCACAAAAACCAAAATATTTTATGTGACCAGCACACGTTACCTCGAATCACAAGTGAGACGCGTGTGTGTTTGTAAATGTGTTGTTGTTGCGTAGTTGGTTGAATTTTCGATTTTTGGTGGTTATTTCGCGACGAGTTTTTTTGCTGAAAAATTCCAAAAAAAAATAAAATTCTTTTCTTTGCGAAAATCTTCATTTTCAATTGGGCAACACATCATTGAGGGAAAGAAGAAGAAAGGGCGAGAGAGAGAGAGAAAGAAAGAAAGAGAGAGAGAGAAAAAATAGGAAGAAGAGGGAAATTTAAGCCCCCCGTGTTACCAAAGCTCCTACCACCCTACGTAACAAAAAAAAAAAATAAATCCTAGTAAATAATTGAAGAGACCAAACACAAAGAGGGAATTGAGAAGAGACAGAGACAACAAGCAAAACGCAAAAACGAAGAAGATAATTGAAAGAACGAATGAACAAGAGGGACCAAAAAACAAACGTCCTCTTGTCACACATCATCCCTATAAAACTACACCCCCCCTATACCTCTCAACCACCTCCCTCCCCCCTCCCCCCACCATCAACTCCCCCACACACTTCTTCACTTAGTCAAAAAGCTCTCGTAATCACCATAACAACCCCCTTGTGTAGTGTACGCGTACAGTGTTAGTTCCAGTACCAGTGTCAGTGTCTCTGCAAAATTTTCAAAAAAAGAAAAAAAATAGAAAGAAAATAAAATCTAAAAGAAAGTATATTTTTTTCGACTTAAGAACGACCAGGCTTCGAGTCTTATTAAAAAAAAAAAAACCACGGAAGTACGGGAAATCTCTTCGAAAACACAACCGACAAGTCCTCTCTGGTCAATTCTCCATGCGTCAAGGCAAACACACATAAATTATAATTTTTCTTCTCCTCTTCTTTCATCAAAAAAAAAAAAATATGCGTTTCGCAACTTAAAAAAGTATCGACTACCAAAACCGACAGTCGTGGTCATCGTTCGTCAGATAAATCGCTACGCGCGTCGACTGAAAAGGATATTTTTCTCAGCAAAAACCATTTCCACTGTCATGTTATGCACATAATTCATATTTAAAGCTCAAATCTGTCATAGAAATTTGATAAGATTGATATTTTCGATATTTAATAGTTTTCGGAGTTTTTCGGAGTCAATTCGGAGTGAATTCGGAATAAATTCGGAGTGATATTTTGTGGGACCTAACAAAAAAAAAAACAAAAAAAACACGAAAAATAAGGAAGATTGAGAGAGAAAGAAGGAAAAAAAAAAACCCAAGGAGTCATAGAGAGAGTCGTGTGTTATGGAGCCCCCCCAAAAACGTAGTGGGGTGTGCATAAATGCATAAATACAACAACGCCAACAACAACAACAACAACAACAGAGAAGAAAATATGAGGCAAAGTTATGGCAGGCAAAAAAAAAATCTCCTAAAGGAAATTAAATAAAAAAAAAACTCATTTCTTTCCCCGAAAAGTATTTTTCGGAAAGACATGACCAACAACAAACCAACAAACAACAACAAAAACAACAGCAACAACAACAAAAGGATAACATGGAGAAAAATCATCATAATCAAATTTTTGAGTATGTCCCTTTAAGTGTGCAGTAGTTTTTGTGTGTGTGTTTTTTTGCTTTTGTCAAATTTTTGCATCACCCTGTGGATTTAGAAGAAAACCTGATTTGAAAGGAAATTTCATTTTTCCTCTCGAACTATCTGTGGGGTACTTTTTTTTTCTCGTTTTCCCATCAAATTAAGGACATAAAAGCGGATACACGCAATTAATGTGGGGCCAGGGTACGGGTAACTAAATGACGAGAGAAAATCCGGGTGAAACGAGATAGAGAGAGAGAGAGGAGAAGAGAGCCAGAGGGATGTTTCTATTTTGTTTGTCTTGTTGTGGAATAGTTTTTTTTTCCTTTTCGACGTCAGCGAAAATGGTTGAAGACGTACAATACATAATCTCCCGATTGCTAGGGACTCCCCCATTTCAAGTGACATACCAGATGTCTTGCTTCTGAACGACTGTCTTGATGTCCTTCCGTTTGTTTATCCTTTTTTTTTCGCTCTCGACAGCGTGATTTTTTCCCATGCTCTTTAGGAAGTATTTTTAGATTTTTTGTGAACACCTTCATCTGGTTCACCAGTCAGTCGTTGACTGGGTCTCCCTGTGGACTTTTAAGACATAACTGCCAGTCTTGACTGAGATTATGAAAAATGCCCAAAAGCCCGCAAAAATGAATCCTAAAAAATCCCTTAACCCTTCGGATCCATTGTCCATGTCAAACAATTTCTTTCAAAAATCAGAAAAAATGTCTAAAACCCCCGTTTCCGACGTCACTGTCAATCGCTCATCCTTGTCAAGCCAAGACTTTGCCCTCAAGCAATCGTAAACATCTCTTTCGGGACTCCCCGAAAGTTGCCCACCTTACGGACCTGACCAATTCATAGTTGCTTCCGCTTAGCCACTCTAGGCTTATCGGGTCTAACCACTCTTTGACTGTATTGACACTTCAAAAAGTTCAAATTTTTCTTAAAAAACCGGTCCTAAAACTTCTATCTCCAGTCGAGGTTAGGTTCGGTTAGGTTAGGAGCCTGCTAGTGAAATTCACCAGCACACTTAGACCGGTCCATTGGGATACCCATAGTCAGACTACTACCACTGATCGACCGCTCCAGTCAAAGTCTAGTTCACAAATTTCAGTTTGTCCTTAATATGGACCCTTACTCTGGGCAAAGGTCTTACTTACTTACTTACAGTCCATGGTGGCGCTACAGTTCGCAGTGGACTTGGGCCTCAACCAACAAGCGTCTCCAGCCAGCTCGATCTTTAGCTAGCTGCCTCCAGTTTCGCACGCACAGTTGGTTGAGGTCCCTTTCCACATGCGTGCGCCACCTGAGTCGCGATCTTCCTTTACTGCGCCGTCCGTCGGAGGTGGATTCGAAGACCTGGACAAAGGTCATCAAAATGCTGCTCAATTTCAAAGCCAAAAAATTGTGTCCAAATTTGTTTCCAATTCTTTCCTCTTTTTTTGAAAAATATGCCATATCTCGAAAACGGCGATTTTGTTCTCGGGAACGAAGGGACGTAGCGAAAAACTAATGATGAGGGATTGTAGGTAATGACTTCCTCTGCAAGGTATGCAAAGCTAGAAATCAGAAATCCCCTGATTTATATCGAATTTCTGGGAAAATAACTTTCGTTTTTGGAAAAAACGCTATATCTCGGAAACGGTGCGTCCAATCGCGATTTGGCTTTCAGTTAAGCTTTTTTTCAAACATACACGACCGGATGACGTAACTTTTAAGACAAAATTCACGGCTCTAGCTATTATAGAACCCCACTTTTGGCCAAAAATAGGGTGGTGTTCGACCGAAAAACCAAACTTTTTTTTTCAAAAATGCGCCGTATCTCGAAAACGGTTGGCCGGGCTTCAAATAAATTCTAGTGTGTTTTATGGAGGCGTTCAATACGAACATTTTCACGTCTTATTTGTTGCCCTAGGTCAAGCATTTCCCGAGATATGGCCAGGAAATGGTGTCAGAAGGAGGTAAAGGACCTTCTCAGCTCAAGGATTTTTTCAACTTTTTGACCATATCCTTTGGCCAAAATCGTTCAAATTTTAGATTTATCATCAGCCGCAGGATATCTTTCGAAAAACATAAAGAATTTTATCCAAATTTGAGTTTTTAAAAAATCGGCACAAATTCAGCGGAAAGATCGACCTCGAAGTTTCGCAATTGACTGCATTTTTTCGGTGAAAACGTGACATTTTTGGAATTTTCAAAATTTTGCTGAATTTTGATGCAAAAATGGGTAGAGATGATAGGGTGGAGGGTGTTCGAAGGAGAAAACATGAATTTACAAGGATTCAGTGCCGAAGGATCCTGCAGGACATAAAAAAGGACATCATTTGTCATCCGAAAATGTTTCGCTGGGATCCTTTTCAGACATCCTAGTGGTGTTCAATACGAACATTTTGAGCCAAAATTTGTGGTTCTAGGCCGAATAGTTTCCGAGTTATAGGCAAGGAATGGCGGATCAGAAAGGACGAAAAAAGCAGTTTATTTTTTAAAAAATGCGCCATATCTCAAAAACGGTGCTTTCAGCGTTGATTTTCCTCTCAATGTTTTTTGTGCAGGTGTTCAAGACGAATCTTTTAAGGCCTCTTTTGTGATCGTATGTCTAATAGTTTTCAAGTTATATCCAAGAAATGGGATCAGAAATGACGAAAAAAAGTAGTTAATTTTGAAGAAAAATCGTATTATCTCGAAAACGGTCCGACTGGCGTCGATTTTCTTCGTGACGACTTTCATTCAGGTTTTCAAGACGAACATTTTGAGTCCTCATTTGTTTTTCTAGGACTTCTGGTTTCCGAGTTATAGCCAATAAATTCCATCAGAAAGGTCGAAAAAACAGTTCATTTTTGAAAAATGCACCATATCTCGAAAACGGTGCGTCGGACGCCGATTTTCTTCTAATTAAACTTTTCCCAATAATACATGGCCGAATGACGCAACTTTTAAGCCCTTAATTATGGCCATAGCTGCAATAGAAACCGACTTATTGCCAAGAGTAGAGAGGTGTTTGACGGAGAAACTAACTTTTTTTTTTTGCAAGGTTTCAGAACATTTGGAAGACGGCAAGCAAACTCCGTCGAGTTTGTCTCTGGTCTCTGATTAACCTTCACTTGGACTGAGCTATGATAGGTAGTTAAGGGTTGGGTTAGTTAAGGCTTAAGTTTGGATAGGTAGCCAGCACCCTTTCCTAGCCAGCCTATCTTTGAGTTGGCCGTCAGTGGTCTGTTAGGGGGTTAGGCTTTTTTTCTATCTCTACGCCGTGCAATCGCAAGCACGTCAATTTGCCGTCAAGTGGTCTCACCGTCACGTTGGACCACCCAAGCTTTCAGCAACAAAAAATGACGCCCAACGTCGCAGTGCCCTACGTAGCCATTTGCAACAAGAATGATTGCTTGGGTACCGGAGTAACTTACGAAGACCTTCAGTTTTCAGTCGCATCTCGAGAACGCCTTTTTCAAATATTTACCAGCCCGAGTAGAGCTGAAGGATTCATCTAGAATCCTTCACCTCATGTCAGTGTGCGTAGATTTAAGCTTCTCCTTATACCCCTCCCACCGTGGCATTGCGTCATGTACTGAAAATCTCAGTTCAAATCTCGGCGAATCCACCTCTTCCGAGTCACTGTCAAGTAAAAGGCCGTCACACCTCCCTTTTCGGAGTCGGCAGAAGACCATTGGTGCCCTCCACTCATGAGAGACCTAAAGCTCGCACAAAGGCTGCCCAGGCCTTAACTCCAACAAAATCACCCATTCACTCCAAATGGAAGTAAGCCTAGACAAAACAAACTGTTTTCGGTGACAAACCTGTTGTCATCCCGAATTTCCCCCTCAGCCCTGTCCCAGCCATAATTGTCTCTCTTTTAAACACAGAGTTTTTATTCTTAAGAATCCCCAGGGACTTCCCATGGGCTGGCGGACATTTTCCGCGAATTTAATTGCCAATTCACATGCGGATCTGATTGAATCCCGTAGCTTCACGTATCGCGTTTCCCCACGGTCCCCTCCTTTCACTCCTTCAACTTTGGGATTGAATTTCGTCAACGTTGCCCATTGCGCCCACTTGGCTGTTCTCTTCAGAGTATTTGAATCATTGGAACTTAATATGCCTACTTTTTGTAAACAATCAGCGGTTCTATGTAAACATTTTGTAAACAATCTCCCAGTCACACGATTGCATAGCGGTGAGAAATGTTTAGTATTTTTTTTAGAAGTAGAGTTGATTTTAGATTTAGAACACTCATTAAGTTGTTGGACGGCTTCAAGTTCACATCAAATCATTTTAATTGTGTTTTCGAAGTAGTTCTAAAGTTTTCAGAGTAATTCTAAATTTTCGGAGTAATTCTACAGTTTTCGGAGTTCTCTTTTTTTGCAAGAAAATAAGTGTTTCAAAAGCAGATCGACATTTATAATCGAGACGCGACGAAAAAAAACGAGAAACGGGAATGTATTCAAAGTGTTTGTTTTCGGAGTTGATGGGAAAGTGGAAATTAAGTTTTTGAGATTGGAAATGAGCTAGACAATGAAATACTAAAGTAAAGCTAAGATTTCGTTCAATTTGTGGGCTACATCAGTTTCTTCTAAGCGTAATAGAATTTGATTGAGTTCTGAAAACCAATGCTTTTCGGAGTTTTTTGAAAAAGAAAATTTGAAATGTTTTAAAAACAAATTGAAGAGTGTAATCGAAGCGGGACGAAAAATATAGACGAGAGCTGAAAAAAAGTCCCAACATTCAAAAGGATGGGTTGTTGGAGTTGATGGGAAAGTAGAAATTAAATTTTTGAGGTTAAAAATGCATTCGAAAATGAATTACTTCCAAGCACCCTTTCGTTCTCTTTGGTGCTAGAAACATGGCCTATCTTTCGTTTGAAAACTAATCAAATTGTGGAGTGGCGTCAAAGTCCTTTCAAATCATTTTGATTGATTTCTCAAAACTAGCATTTTTCGGAGTAATTCTAGGTTTTCGGAGTGTTTTGAAAAAAAAAAAAATCTATTCTTTTAGGAGCAGATCGTGTAATGTGTAATCAAGACATGATGAGGATAGGAAAAAATACCCTAAATGTATTTAGAATGGCTCGAAAATGGAATAAAGGCAACATTTTGTTGAAAACTGATCAAATTGTGGAATGGCGTCAAGGTCACTTGTCATCATTTTCTTCCAGGAGTGACAGATTTCGATTGAGTTCTCGAAACCAAGATTTTTCGGAGTGATTCTAAGTTTTCGGAGTTTTTGGAAAACTTCTTTTTCAAAAACAGCCTTTTTTTTGCCGTCAAGGTTACTCGTAAGGAGTGACAGATTTCGATTGAGTTCTCTAACCAACGTTTTTCGGAGTTATTTCACGTTTTCGGAGTTTTCTTGAAAATTACTTTTTCAAAATCAGCGGTTTTTGGTCAAAATGAGGCCATTTCACTCCACAAAGTTGTGTACACGAGTCTAAAAACAAGGGGAATGGCACAGAAACACAGTGACACTCCTTGGGCTATTCAGGCAATCGGTTTAAATACCATAACTCCGAAACTCATGAGCATCTTCCTCATCCATGATCTAATTCCTTTGCAGTCATCGAGTAATGAATACACAAGGCCTATTAAGCGCCTCCTCCCCACGCACCCCCGTCTCTTTTGAAGGGCGCTCCTGGCTATAGGCCCAATCCAAGTGTAAATAGACTTGGGTTCAGTTCCAAAATTAAATTTTCGTAAACCCTTTGCTGCTCATTTGCTCAGTTCCCCATTCATTCCGTCACCTCGAAATAGATGCACACAAGCAGATACCCGCCGCAAGGATTAGCACCTCAAATCCCGTCGAGCGTCCATAGGCTTTTTTTTCGGAATCTCCACTGAAGCGTGTGCGCTTGATTTTTTCTTTCTATTTCTGTCGCCTCGCCCTGCGGACGGATGTAGAGGCTTTTTTTTTAAATGTATGTCCGAATTTCTCTTGATGAAAATTTAAATACAATTTTTTTTTTCGTCTTGGCCCTGCTTAGGGGTTGCAACATACCACAAGCCTTCCATCCATCCCCCGTCCCCAGCACCAGTCACCGGGAAACCGTGTCTTCTGTTTATCTGCACCTCCTCGCATTCTATTTAATAATCCGACCGTACGTACCCTTATGCTGCTCTGAGGGTCGGCAAGGGGTGCAAAATGGAAGGGAAAAAAAAATAACTCAAGAGGAAGTGTTACACAATCATAAGGGTTGTCATTGCGCATGGATATCGCAGCGCGTTATGGTGTAAGACTGTGCTTGTGTGTGCATGTGTGCCTGTGTGCGAGTGTGCATGGGGATGTGTGTGGGCCCGCGTACACTCATATGCAATTCAAACGTACATCGGAGACGGAATTCAATACCGAATGGAATAACTAACTAATTAGGCGATGGGAAAAACAAGAAACGCATCTGACACGACCACGTCACAACAGCAGGAAACTCCTACGAACTGGGCAGAGGGGAACTACTCGTAGATAAGACAAAACTGGGGATGAACCCGGGTAGAGTGTTGCCGGCTCGCTTTCACTCCACACTTCCTCTCTCACTCTCTCTCTCTCTCTCTCACTCACACTCTGCGGCATTCGTCACGACTGCCGAGGAAGCGCAAAACGAAACGAGCGAAATAAGAAAAAAAAAAGCCAAATACACTACTGTCATATTCTGAAGGGGATGGGGTAGTTATTGTTGTTATTCTCAATCCAATTTGTATCCCTTGTCCTCCAAAATCATCGGCAACCACCCCACTTCTCTACGCAGCACAGAACCGCTGTGAAATCCACCCTCCCCCCTTCCCCCACACAATCATTTCGGATATCCTCTTGAAATTCCCCTTTAAATTCCCAAAGATGAGAATTTAAACATAACCTTGGTTCGTCGAGGGTTGACATCGAATTTGACGCACGAGAGCGAGACGCTCCTCGTGAGCTGTCAGAAGCAGGCATTCGGCTTACGTCGATGTTCATTTTAGGATTTCAAAGCTTCTCCACGTAAAGTGATTCTAATTTTGCGCATTTTTCCCTTTTCTGACATGGGTGCTGTGAACAGGTGTCAGACACTTGACGTTGACAGTTGCGGTCACACCACCCGCAGCTCCCACGTATTGGAATGAGAATTTAGTCTTAGGTGCGTGGGACATAGATATCGAGGTCTAGAGGACTTTCGGGTGGATTTTTGCGGAATAAGGAATCGAAAATCGTCCGATTTGTGTCGAATTTCTGGGAAAATAACTTTCGTTTTTGGAAAAAACGCCATATCTCGGAAACGGTGCGTCCAATCGCAATTTGGCTTTTAGTTAAGCTTTTTTTCAAACATACACCACCGGATGACGCAACTTTTGAGCCAAAATTCACGGCTCTAGCTAATTTAGAACCCCACTTTTGGCCAAAAATAAGGTGGTGTTCGACCAAAAAACCAAATTTTTTTGGAGGTGCATACTTTGGCTTTGAGTATCTCGGGAACGGGGGGACGCAGGAAAAAAGTAATAATGGGGGGTTGTAGGTAATTACTTCGTCTTCAAGGCACGCAAAGCTAGAAATCGGAAATCCCCTGATTTGTATCGAATTTCTGGGAAAATAACTTTCGTTTTTGGAAAAAACGCCATATCTCGAAAACGGTGCGTCCAATCGCGATTTGGCTTTTAGTTAAGCTTTTTTTCAAACATACACCACCGGATGACACAACTTTTAAGCCAAAATTCACGGCTCTAGCTAATTTAGAACCCCACTTTTGGCCAAAAATAAGGTGGTGTTCGACCAAAAAACCAAATTTTTTTGGATTTGCATACTTTGACTTTGAATATCTCGGGAACGGGGGGACGCAGCAAAAAAGTAATGATGGGGGGTTGTAGGTAATGACTTCGTCTTCAAGGTATGCAAAGTTAGAAATCGGAAATTTCCCGATTTGTATCAAATTTCTGGGAAAATAACTTTAGTTTTTGGAAAAAACGCCATATCTCGGAAACGGTGCGTCCAATCGCAATTTGGCTTTTGATTAAATCTTTTTTTCAAACATACACCACCGGATGACGCAACTTTTAAGCCAAAAATCACGGCTCTAGCTATTATAGAACCCCACTTTTGGCCAGAAATAAGGTGGTGTTCGACCAAAAAACCAAGCTTTTTTTTTCAAAAATGCGCCATATCTCAAAAATGGTTGCGAGACTCAAATTCCTGCTTTAGGTACCATCAAGACGATGCCTTATAAATCATTTCTTCAACAAAAACAGCTCCTAACTAGAACCATTGTCTTAGCCAGACTGCCACTTCAGCGTGGCGCCCAACTGTGGCGCTCATGCTGTGGGACTCAAATTCCTTCTTTAAGTACTTTCAAGATGATGTCGATGACGATAAATCATTTCTTCGAACAGAGGCAGATTCTAAATAGAATCCACAGCCATTGTTTGATTGCGACTTCTACGTGGCGCCCAACAGTTTAACAAAAAACACCAACTTTTTTTGAAAAAATGCGCCGTATCTCAAAAACGGTTCATCTGGCGTCGGATAGCATCTTAATATTTTTTATGCAGGTGTTCAATACGAACAATTTAGTACACTTTTTGTGATCCTAGGCCTACTAGTTTCCGAGATATAGCCAAAAAATGGCGTCAGGACGAGGTTTTTCACTTTCGTCCTCATCCTTTTTTCAACTTTTTGACCATATACTTTGGCCAAATCTGGTCAAATTTCAAATTTGTCATCATCTATCTAATCTCTATCAAAAACCAAAAAAATTTTATCAAAATTTTGATTTTCAAAAATTTGACACAAATTCAGCGGAAAAGTCGACCACGAAGTTTCACAATTGACTGCATTTTTTGGGTGAAAACATGAATTTTTTTCGATTTTCAAAATTTTGCTGAGTCCTTTTCAGACACTCTAGCGGTGTTCAATACGAACATTTTGATACCACATTTATGAATCTAGGCCTAATAGTTTCCGAGTTATAGCCAAATAATGGCAGCAGAAAAAACGAAAAAAACAGGTAATTTTTTGAAAAAGTACACCATATCTCGAAAACGGTGCGTATGACGTCGAATGGCGTCACAATATTTTTTGTGCAGATATTCAATACAAACATTTTGGTATCTTTTTTATGGTCCTAGGCTGAATGGTTTTCGAGTTATAGCCAAAAAATGGCAGCAGAAAAGACGAAAAAAAAACAGGTAGTTTTTAAAAAAAATACGCCGTATCTCGAAAACTGTGCGTCTGGCGTCGAAAAGGGTCTTAAATTTTTTATGCAGAGACTTAATACGAATATTTTGACACCACTTTTATGGCACTAGGCCTACTAGTTTCCGAGTTATAGCCAAGAAATTGCAGCAGAAAAGACGAAAAAGCAGGAAATTTTTTTAAAAAAATGCACCATATCTCGAATACGGTGCGTCTGGCATAAATTTCTTCTGAATGACTATGGATACGTTCAATTTAAAGATTTTGAGCCGTCATTTGTCTCCGTTGGTCCAACAATTTCCGAGCTATAGCCAAAAAATGGCATCAGAAAGGACGAAAAATGCAATGAATTTTGAAAATGCACCATATCTCGAAAACGGTGCGTCTTACGGCGATTTGACTAAATATTTTCAAAGATGTACGCTTCTATTGCGCAGCATTAAGGACCAAATTTATGGCCTTAGCTGTAACAGAAACCGACTTATAGCCAAGAATAGGGAGGTGTTTGACCGAAAAAACAGACTTTTTCAAAAAATGCCCCATATCTCGAAAACGATGAAGGAAGTGATTAAGGTGGGGGTTTGCTTCCGAATTCTTTGATTCATAGTCCCGTATGGGAACTAGGAAGATCAAAAATGACTCAAAGTGTGTTATCCCTTTCTTGACTGACATGTCACGTCACGTTTGACAGCTGTCAAAAATATCCCTCAAAATTCAACATTTGATCTGAGAAAAAATTCATCTGAAAATCTGTTTCGAAATGTCTTCTATGAATGTCGAACATTTTGTTTCATTTTTCAAAAACCCCAACACATTTGTCCACCCCCGCACGAACACACGCGCACACGCGTGCAAAGGAGAGAGAGACAGCGTATGATACACTGTTTATAGAGCTTTAAAGTGTTTCTCCCCCATCACCGTTGTCACATAAAGATGATGATGATGTTAAATGACGATGGTGATGAATGAGTACCCCCCTCCCCCAGTATCGTGTGCGACTGTACAAAAGAGGACAGACACACACACGGAGAGAGTCAAGTGTGCACCTTCTTCCACGTGGAAGAGAGATATTTGTGTGGCTGTGTGCGGGCTTTAAAACGTAAATAAATAACCACTCCAAATTGGAATTCGAAACCTACATAGATTTTCAATTTTGAAAAAAAAAAAGTCGTTTTTGAAGCACCCGTTGGTGACGCCAAAGGTCAAAAGTGTGACAAAAATTCAAGGAAAACAAGAGCTTTTCTTTTTCAAAACAACTGCGGGGAGGAACACATTTTTCAAGACCACTATATGGGTAGGTTTTCACTTTACAGGGTGCACAGCATATTTTTTTGAATCATTTCTGAATGATTATATAAGTGAAATTGCTTTGTCGTCTTTTTTCTGCGCTCGCTTTGTGTGCAGTTGAGCGTGTTGTTTATTTACATAGCTGCACTTGTATTTAAGTGGAGATTTGTCCATGTGTGGATGTTCACAGAGGTACACGAGTGTGTGCGTGGGGGGGTATTTATTTGCTGGTTATTCTGTACTTTCCGTTCTTATTGTTGCCTTTCTTTCCCTGTAATGGTGCATGTTGCCTGGGCTTTTTTTTTGTTTTTTTTCTTGGCAAGCTCTTAAATTTTCGACGGCTGTCATGACCCTGGCGTCTCCATCAGGCATGGACATTAAACAGAAAAAAATACAGGCCCCATTGGTCATCGAATGGACTTCTACATCAAGTAGTCCCTAGTCTTCGAAAAATCCAGGTCTACTAAAAAACTACAGGTCCCATTGGTCACAGAACACATCAACTAGTCCCTAGTCTTTTATTCCCCCCAAAAATCCACAAAAATGTCTCTTGAAAGTCCTTAAAAGTCCTCTCTCTGGTCAGAGGCAACCTCAAGCTCCAGCCTGTCTCACTGATCCTATTCTCTTTTCTCCCTTCCAGACACACGCCAGTTAATTGGAATCTAACCGCCGCTTGCGACAGTTGAACGAAACAAGAACACCTTTGCCACTTTAAGATACAAAAAGCTACACACAGACACTACGGGCTACGCGAGTCAGGGGATACACTGAATGACTAAACAACAGGCACAACACTAGACAACCCAAAAACTCAAGCAACTCAGGCAACGGGCCTCAATCGAAGGGGGAGCAGTGTAGAGAGCAGAGCAGTGCAGCAGCAGCATCAGCGATAGAAGCGTATGTCAAGCACAAGAGGGAGATTCAAAATTTTCAGCCCGGATTGAAGTGAAACAATCAAAATTCGTCACCAATATCGGATACCAACCATCTCGTCCACCATGAGCATGGAATCGATCAGCGAGATCATTGACCAGCAATCGCTGGGCGAGCAGCTGATTATTGACACCTCGGACATGTCGACGGGCTCTGGTGGCGGCCATCATCACGATGGTGGCGGCACAGTTGTCATGGTTCGTACGATAATTGATGGCATCACGTCGTCTGTGTCGCCACATCATCATCATCAGCAGCATCACGGCCATCATGGGGTCGGCCAGCAGCACCATCATGTCAACCACATCAACCACCTGCACAGCAGCCATCATCAGCAGCAGCAGGGGAATAGCAACGGCCACCACCATCACCAGCATCATAACCATCATCACAACAGTGGAGGGGGCAGGAGCAACAGTGACAACGGGAGCAGCAATCCACATCAGCACGACGACTACGCCAGCTCTGATGTGACCCTGGAGTCTTTGTCATCACTGAGCGGTCACTCGCATATCATTGCGCACCACGGGCACGGCCTGGAGCTCATCAAACAGGAACACAAGGTATCGTCAGACGGACTGTCCGCCGACGAAGTGGAGGTCACCCTCAACCAGCAAGCGGTCGGCCGTCACGAAACCCTTTCAGTGATCGTTCAGCCGCAGGATGACTCACGGGACTCACAGATTCTCAGTCCCGGCAAACTGACACCGTCCTCGTCGGATATGATTGACAGTGCACTCGAACCAACATACCAGACGCTCACGTCGGTGAACGGCGGCCGAATGTCGCCGCCGGGTTTCAGTCCGACATCGTCGTACGCGACCCTGACACCGCTGCAGCCATTGCCGCCCATTTCGACGATGTCGGAGAAGTTCGCCTACGGCGGCCATTCGGGCAACGTCAGCGGATCCTTTACAGTGATGCAACACCAGAGCATGGGCATCAGCCTGGGTCTCGGCGGGGTAAACTCACCATACGCTTACGACAAGCTACCTTCTATGGGAATGTCACCGCCGCACAACTACTCCTCGTCACCGACAAATACTCTCTCCGGTATGGGAATATCGCAGCAACACAGTCCACTATCGCCACAGAGCTCATACAGTCAAACCGAGTTGCATTCGCCCCAAAAGAGCATGTCACCGGCGGGCTATGACTCACCATACGGCGGACACCGTGACATGCTCAGCGGTCGTCAGAATCTATCCACTCAGCACAGTCCAACAACGCTGTCGCCACACTCTGGTTCATTGCACTCGCCTGGCGGCAGCACAATCGTGACCAGCTTCACTAGCAGCTCAACGCTGCCCTCGATCAATGGAATGGCGACCATTACGCCGCACTCGTCGGTCATATCGCCCCTCTCTCATTCGGTTACATCCGGGGGTCTAGTACAAATCTCGACACACCATGTCCACCGGGAGTCGTCGGTGGTGCAGTCGCCATCGCCGCCAATCCTCTCACTGCATTCCCAGCAGCATCACGTCATAACGAACAAGAATAGCAGCGGTGGTGGCAGTGGAGCCAACCTCTCAACGACATCGTCGTCCTCGTTGGCCAACCTTCATGCGACCGCCGGCGATGGCAGTGTGGTCATAACATCTGCCTCGACCAACGCGTCCGTCGGCTCCGACGGAGGCCTCGCGGGCATGCACTTGCTCAATGGCAGCGCGAACAACAATAACAGTAGTAATAGTAGTAGCAATAATAACAACAACAACAATAACAGTAATCATAGCAACAACAACAACAACAACACTAGCAACAACAACAACAACGGTGTCTGTAACACCGGCAATGGTACCCCAGTGACCGTGTCCTCCGTCGCGAGCGACGTCGAAGAGATCAACACCAAGGAACTGGCCCAGAGGATATCCGCTGAATTGAAACGTTACAGCATACCGCAGGCGATTTTCGCGCAACGTGTCCTCTGCCGTTCACAGGGCACCCTCTCGGATCTGCTGCGGAATCCGAAGCCCTGGTCGAAGCTGAAATCTGGCCGCGAAACCTTCAGACGAATGTTCAAGTGGCTACAAGAGCCAGAGTTCCAGCGAATGTCAGCCCTCAGGATGGCCGGTGAGTACTCACTTTTTTTTTTCCATTTTTTTATGATTATTTGATGGGGAGAGGTGGTGATGGTGATGGTCTCCACTTCAGTTGTTCGAATTCCAGCCTGAAACAAAAACGAAAAACCCACGCCCTAGCCTGGGCGGGACGATGGTCCCGCCTTTTGCATATTTCACCCTTTTGCATCCACCCTCTCCATATTTCCATCAAATTTTTTGTCGGCCACAACAAGCTGGTCACCAGCCCGATTGGGTCGGATTCTCTTGTGTGTAGGACCCTCCCTTGCAGATTTTTTTTTTAAATAAAAAAAAAAAAACTGCAGTCGAACGTTTTTAACTCTTGATTCATTTTCTTTTTTTTCAGATGCAGAAGGTAAGTGCCTTACAGTATCCGTATTGCCTTGCACGCACCCTCTCAGCTTACGTGAGAGCTTTTGATATATCCCTCTCTCTCTATCACTATCTCTCTCTCTCTCTCTCTCTCTTGAGGCCCTTGGATCCGTTCCCAGCTGACCGTCGTTCATAGACCGCTGTGAACGGCAAACCTTTCAAGCAGTCCCTTTGAAGCTTTTATGGAGCTTTGAAAGCTCTCTTCATGGTTGGTTGCAACCAGTCACTAGACAGGTCTGGGATTTGCTGTCCAACATTCCCGACATTCGACTAAGGTTTGTCGAAAGCTTTTATATAGCTTTGAAAGCTCTTTTGTTGGTTGGTTGTCGCCAGCCACTAGACAGGTCTAGAGTTTGTTGTCCAACTTTCCCGGTTGGCAGAGATGTAGAGAAGATGAAACTATAGCAAGGATTAAGAGCACTAAATGGCATATATTTGGCTAGGGGCTAAGGGTTATGCATGAGCTGTAGCGAGACCACAAGAAGACAAACGAAGGCTGATGAGACGATGATGATCCAGAAGGGTTCGTAACGTAAGCGAGTTGAACTAACGGGGGTAATTTAACAAGACAAAGACAAGGACAAGGACAAGGACAAGACTACCCAGAGACAACTAGGTCCAAAATTAAGCCCAGAAATTTAGATCAGAAAGCATTAGGGTTCGAGCACTTGTTTGAAAGCAGGTTTTTTATTTAACGGTTAAAACCCTGATAGGTTTTTCTAAACAAATGACTGTGTTTGTACCCAGAAAGGCAGGAGTATCGAGAGAGGGAGAGCGACTGGTTAGAAGGAGATGGGTTGATGCGACGCAAAAAGACTGGTACACTGGTACACCCTAACTAAAACCGACTGTGCATCAAATCACGACAAGAAAAAAATCGGCCAACAAGGTCAACACAAAAAAAAACTGTTGTAGGAGAATAGACTGAGAATTTAGGACAAGAGGAACTGTCTGAGTCCCAAGCGTAGTCCAAAATCAGAAATTAAGGCCTAAAAAAACGTGTCCAAAATCAGAAAAATAGGCGTTAAAAGACATGTGTCCAAAATCGAAATTTGGGCCAAGAGAAACTTTCCGGGTTCTAAACGTAGTCGAAAATCAAAAATTTAGGCCTAAAAAGGCATGTGTCCAAAGTCGAAATTTAGGCCCAAAAAGGCATGTGTCCAAAATCAGAAATTTGGGCCGAGAAAAACTTTCCGGGTCCTAAACGTAGTTCAAAATCGAAATTTAAGCCCGAAAAGGCACGTGTCCAAAATCGAAAATTTAGGCCTAAAAAGCCCGGTGTCCAAAATCAGACATTTGAGCCAAGAAAAAATTTCCGGGTCGTAAACGTGGTCCAAAATCAGAAATTTAGGCCTAAAAAGACGTGTCCAAAATCTGAAATTTAGGGCCAAAAAAGTCTGTGTCCGCAATCGAACTCTTTGAGGGACTGTCTAGACTAGGTACAGAAAAACCCAAACGGTCCTTTACTGAAGCTGAGAGAGACTAAAACTTTTAGGAGGGAAATAAGCAAGGCCTAAAATGTTGCCCCGAAAACTTGACTGACAGCAAGCACTTACGAACTATAACTTGCTCAAACAAACGTTCGTCCGTGAACAGCAGGCTGTGTCCGAAAACTGGAGTGAAAAATAAATTTCCGATACAAAAAAAAATAGGGACTGAATTTTTAGTCCCGAAAAAACCCAGATCAGTCGAAGTATGTTACGAATTTTGAACTAAATTGATGTGAACACCTTGCCTAGGAGAAGTACAAAATTTTCTGTGAACACTTAGGGTTAAGCTAGTCCCCTGCAGTTAACACCTCAACACAGGCATCCCTCCCCCTTCCGCGAAATTCACTGATTTCAATTTCAAACAAATTCTCATGGTATTTCTTTCTCTTTCAGCTGCGCAAATCCCACAAAGAGGCGGTAAGTTAGAGCATCAAACTCAAAAAAAACTCTGTTGCGTATTTTTTTTTATTTGAGAATTAAATTTCACTTGAAAATGGTTTCCTCATAGAAAACGAATAACACCAAGAATAGAGGGAGATCACTAGATTCTAATTTTTTTTTTCAAGATTTATTCTCAACTAAAAATTGTTTAAAAAAAAAAACCAAAAAAAATTCTGAAACATAACCTAAAAAAACATTTAAATCATGATTCTAGGAAATAATAGTAACACTGGCTTCACACCAGCGATCACAGGTAAATAAACATCCCTTCCCTTTTTTGTTTTCCTTTCTTTCTCTCTCACACACACATTATGTTCTATGCACTCGATGCGAAGCTTAGTTGTCAGGTGAAAGGGCTCGAAAGGGCCGAAGCTGGATGCACTCAATTAATCTCCCTCTATTTGAAACGGTCTTGACATATGGCAGTCAATTGGCAACCGTTTTGAAAAGATGTTTTGGGGTTTTTTTGACAGTCAAACGCACGGGTACTCGAATACCCTGTCCAAAATCAGTTTCGCTCAAAGTCTCGTCTCCCTTTCAGTCGCAGTGACATATGTCAAGCACCTCCAACTCAAGCTAGTTCAAACTTTAGCCTATTTTAGCGAATAGCGGTGTTTATGTTTCTCTCTCTCTCTCTCTCTCTCAAGGTTGTCGGCGAAAAGACGAGCCGCAGATTGAACACATGCCGACGCCGAAGAAGCCGCGACTAGTATTCACCGATCTCCAGCGACGTACCCTCCAAGCGATTTTCAAGGTAAGCCACCCCATCGACGCTTTATCACTCCTGACACACAATCTCTCTCTCTCTCTCTCTCTCTCTCACTCACAGGAAACAAAGCGTCCATCAAAGGAAATGCAAGTAACAATCGCTCGACAATTGGGCCTTGAACCGACGACAGTCGGTAACTTCTTTATGAACGCCCGCCGTCGCTCAATGGACAAGTGGCGGGATGAGGACCCAAAGAACCTGAACCAATCATCATTATCACCCGGTAACCAGCACTCATTGGATCTGGATGATGATCCCGATATGGATCTAGACTTGGGTCAGGACGATTTCGATTTGGATCAGGATCACGACACCGATCCAGATCACGATGACATGTTGTGACATAACCCGGCTGCCTCCCCGGACGTGCTAACGAAACCAACAATCATTCTAAGCAACAGTAGAATAGTGACAAGCAACACGAGTAGCAGTACCAACAATGACAGCGACTACAAGCCAGGCATGAGCAGGTCAGTGAACAGCACAGCTACCAACACATCGGCTGATCTCTGTGATGATGAACTCAGTTTGTACGGGATGTACGCGAATGAGACCAACCATCATGAGCACCATCATCACCAGCAGCAGCAGCAGCAGCACGCTCATCAGCAGCAGCAGCAGCGGCAGCAGCAGCAGCAACATCTTCAGCAGCAGAATCAAAATGCGACAATCACTGTTATACGGGGTGGCGGCGGCAACAGCAGCCAAAGTAGCAATAAGACGCAATATCTAGTCCGTAACGAGAGTGCAATACCGACCACGACAGGTGGCGGCAGCAGTCAATATCAAATCCAACAGCAGCAGCAGCAGCAGCACCATCATCACCAGCAGCAGCAGCAGCAACAGCAGCAGCAGCATCAGCAGCGACAGCATCTTCAGAGTCTGCTGCAGTACAACAAGGTGCACAAGTCAACGATCATAGTTCCGAACGCGACGAGCAGCACCAGCGCAACCCTCACGAGGATAGCTTCCAACACCAAGCAGGACTGCGACATGGAGCTGCGCAGCAGTCGTCGATCGCATGCAAGCAACCTGAACGACCATCGTCATCACGTGAACAATGGTGGCAATGATGATGATGACGACGATGAAGATGACGATGATGACATCGATAATGAGCTCACATTAAGCGCCAGCAAACGCCACCATCACCATCAGACTCACATCCGCAGATCCAAGCGACTGCGGACACGCTCACCCACGCTCGCGTCAGTGTACATCGACGATTTCAATTGCAGCAGCAGTCGAATGACACCGATTACCGTCATCTCTGGCGGCAGCACAAGGGGCGCCACCACCAGTCATCACAGTCACCATCACAACAACAACAACAACAACAACAGCAAACACTTTCACAACCACAACAGTATGAATGACCTGGACGCAGACGACTGCTCGAACGAGTACATCACGCCGGAGAATCACCGCCGTCCGTACCAGACACCAGCGGACGCGACACTGAACGAGCACGCGACCGGTCACCATCGCGACCATCGGCACCGGCATCTGCAGCAGCAGCAGCAGCAGCAGCACCACCACCGCGAGGTAGTCGCGATCATCGACAACGATCACATGGTCGACGACGATGTGGATGATGACTACAGCGCCGGGGGCAATCTGTCAAACTTCATACTGAAAAACAGCGCCAACGAGATCCTGATCAGTTGCAATAACAACGTGATCGACGATGATGACGATGACATTGGCGGCGATGGCCGTCGCACAGCACCCATCCGGCATCATAACGACGTTGAAATCGGGGACATCGACGACGACGATGTGGTGGTGCGTCACCATCACGAGCACGACGACCTGATGGTGAAGGATCACAGCAACCACTTGGGCACACATAACGATTGCGTCGAGTATCTGAACGATGATCTGGAGGACCTTAAGGTAATGATTGTGTGCTAACCCCGTGGCGGATAGGAGGGCCCTTAGGGAAAGAGGATTAGTACTGCAAACTTTGAAGATACTCATTAGGAGGGGCATGCTTATGTGGCTCCCTCGCACATTCAAACACACATTGATATCATTTCCCTTCGTTTTCATTTTTTCATCTCTCTCTCTCTCTCTCTCTCTCACACACACACACACGCAGACATTCGCTCAAACAGTCACAACGAACAAAACGACGCTTTGTTCCCTGTCTCAAGTGGTCCTTCATTTTCGGGGTTAGACGCGATCTACTGAGGATCATCTGAGGATCACCTGAGTTCCTGTTGACCGAAACTGAAAACCTCTGAGACGCGATCTCCTGAGGATCACCAGAGGAACACCTGCGTTCCTGTTGACCGAAACTGGAAACCTCTTAGACGCGATCTCCTGAGGATCACCAGAGGATCACCTGCGATCCTGTAGACCAAAATTAAAGTTTCTTCTAGAGGATAATGCGAAAATCGCTTCAAAGAATCTAAGTCAAGACCGTGAAGAGTGATCTTGGCAAACCGGGCAATCTCACGATCACCCAAGATCGACTCCAAAACATGATCGGTTTCCGCTTAATCCCCAGGACTCTAAGAAATAGTCAAGAGATGCTCATTTAATCGCTTGCGGACACTGTTCGCCCTTCAAGATCCATCACAGACTCACGGTGTTTCATGGGCTTTAAGTCGATCCTCAAGATCTTCTTGAAAATCGATCTTTGCGTCGATCGGTCGAGATCGTTTACTCACTGATCGTCTTCAAAGCCGTTAATAGGGATCAGACCTAAGAATGAGCGGTTTTTAGGGGAACCAGGAACTCAGTGCATTCTTTCCATGGTCGACTGTTTCTTCTGATTTCATAGAGCATCGTGATCGCGTTTTTATTGCGATCGCTAAAGACGACAGCACCGATCGTACTGATCTTTCAGAAAAGATTCGCACTGATCGCGACAAGCGTTCCTTGCAAACTTCTTACCCACATCAGATACCGATCCTATGGCCACCAATTGCACCGATCGCACTGATCGTCTAGAACTGATCGCGAAAAGTGATCCCTGAAAATTTCTTGACTACATCCAATATCGGCGCTATGGACACCGATCGCACCGATCGCGCTGATCGCGTTAATCACACGGATCGCACCGACCTTCCAGAAATGATCACACTGATCGCGACAAGTGATCCTTGCAAACTCCTTACCTATATCCGATGCAAAACCTTTAGGCACTGATCGCACTGATCACACCGATCCTCTAGAAATAATCGCGACAAGTGATCATTGCAAACGTCTTACGTACATCCGATGTCGACCCTGTGGATACCGATCGTACCGATCGTACCGATCGTCTAGAACTGATCGCGACAAGTGATCCTCGACCCTCTAGACAAGACGTGCTCATTTAATCGCTTGCGAGCACTGTTCGCCCTTCGAAACCCGTCGCATATTCACGGTGATCATAAAGTTTTGACTGATCCCCAGGATCTTTTTGAAAATCGATCATCTGACTGAATCTTGAAAACATGAGACTTCTTTATCGAGATGCTCACTTAATCGTTTCCGGGCACTGATCGACCTTCAAAATCCATTAGATAGCCCCGATGATCGTGGAGCTTTGACTGATCCTCGGGATCTTCGCGTCGCTCGTTCGAGATCATTCATTCACTGATCGTCGTCAAAGCTGAAGGGAGCAGACTTAGAGCATGAGAGGAATTTTTGATTTCGTAGATCATCGTGATCACGTCTTTGTGGCGATCTTTGGCCTCTCCCCGTCCATCATTTTCATCCAACCAACCACAGTATTGATCCATCAAGAGCATACATTCCACACTCTCTCTCTGATTTCCTGTTTAAATTCTTCTTAAACGTCAAATTTGTAAAAAAAAAAAAAAAAAAAAGAAAGAAAAAGAAAAAAGAAAACGAAAATTAAGAAAGAAATAAAAAAAACGGGCCCCTGCATGACTACAACACACACACACACACACACACACAGTCAGCCACAGACATTCAACCCCAAGCCCACCCAGTTGCTCTCCACCCCCTCGCCTCCTCACACGCGGCTGCACACGCAAGGGCTCCTATAAAACATTTGTATCTTAGAGAAAACTAATTTGCCTTGCGGTAAACACCCGCCCTTTACTATATACATATATACACTCACAATAAGAAAATGTATATATATACATAAAGTAATTTTATAAAATTACAAAAACAAAATAAAACATAGAACCTATGTATAGTGTACATTAAACAAAAAAAAAATCTAGTCGAATCGTGCATAATTTCAAAAAACAAAAAAAAAACACAAGAAACTCAAGATAAACAAAAAACTTAATTTAAATGAATAACAACTTAGCTTTGCAACAAAATTAAAGTAAAACTAAAAATACCCTAACGTCTAAACAAAAAAAAAAAAACTAGAAATAATGGACAAATTTGCATTATATAAAAATAATTTAAAAAAAAAATAAATAAATTTTAACTAAAAAAAATGCTTAAATATAAAAAAAAATAAAATTTTATACCAAAAAATTACAAAAAAAAATACACACACACACAAGATTGTGTATGAAGAGGGAAACCACTGACAAAAACTGAATTATTAACGGAAATATATTCCAAAACAGAAGTAATTGAAGAAAGAAAAATAAGAAAAAAAAATGAAAAGAAAGGGAGGATAAAAATAATTATAAACACAAATTGTATCTCAAAGATACCGGGCATTCGAAATTACAAATTTCAAGTAAAAACAAAAAACCCGACAACCATGCAAACAGAGAAAAAAGCAAAGAAGAGGCAAAATTTTGTTTCTTATTTTTTCTAATTTTCAATTTATCTTGTAGTACCTAAGCACAGTTGTAGTTTAGTTATTCCTTTTTTTGAAACCGTAGGTTTATTTATTTTATTGAATGTATGCGTGGATGTATGTCATGATTTATTTATTTTTGTTTATAAATTAATTTATTTATTTAAAGTATTTATTTTTTTATTTTTATTTTTATTTTTAATTAACTAATTTATTTATTTTTTTTATTTATTTACTCGAGCTCGTATGTAAAGTCGTTGAATTTCTGTGCGGACTGGAGCTGGATTTTCTTCAGCTTCTTTAGCTTCATCCCTTGTTCGGGCGATCACCAAAAATTACACCAAAAATTGGTTTTATGTCAATCCTCGGCCGGTTGATGGGTAGACGACGGGCAGAGAAGCCACGTCTCACTTAGGTCCTTGAAAACCCATTGTGAAGCCCAATTGGTGCTCCTTGTCCCCAGTCATTCATCAGCCGTTCAGTTGAACTTATACCCTTCCTTCGGTGCTCCTTGTCCCTAGTCATTCATCAGCCGTTCAGTTGATCTTATGCCCTTCCTTCGGTGCTCCTAGTCATTCATCAACCGTTCAGTTGATCTTATGCCCTTCCTTCGGTGGGCATTATTTCTATGGAGCGCAATAGACTGAATGATTCCCTCACTAAGGTCGCAGATGTTGCCAAAAAAGGAGGCGCCCAAGTGAATCTAGAGCAGGTTATACTGCATCGTGCTGCCACGCAGGTTCTCAGATTTGAGACGATGCGACATTTTGATCGGGCGCCATGATTGAGACGATCGGACATTTTTGAATTGGCAGCTAAGAACCCTTTGATCGGGGTACACATTTCGAGACAATCCGTACGGCTACAAGCCCTTTAATTGGGACGATCGCACATTTTTGAAATGGCAGCTAAAAGCCCATTAATCGGGCGCCACATTTGAAACGATTAGACATTTTTCAACTGGCGGTTGAAAATCCTTGAATTGGGGTCACGTTTGAGTCGATCCGACGTTTTTGTAGTGGCAGCTAGAAATCATCCGATCAGGGGCCACATTTGAGGCGATAGGACATTTTTGAATCGGCAGCTAAAGGCCCTTTAGTCAGGTACCATGTTTGAGACAATCCCACAGCTGAAAACCCTTTAATCAGGCGCCATGTTTGAGACGATCGGACCTTCGTACTTGGGAGCTAAGAACCCTTTGCACCGATCGCATCGATGGCACCGATCGCATCGATGGCACCGATCGCACCGATCGCATCGATCGCATCGATGGCGTCGATCGCGCCGATGGCGCCGATCGCACCGATGGCACCGATCGCACCGATGGCGCCGATCGCACCGATGGCGCCGATCGCACCGATGGCGCCGATCGCACCGATGGCGCCGATCGCACCGATGGCGCCGATCGCACCGATGGCGCCGATCGCACCGATGGCGCCGATCGCACCGATGGCACCGATTGCACCGAAGGCACCGATCGTCTAGAACTGATCGCGACAAGTGATCCTTGCAAACTTCTTACCCACATCGGATATCGATCCTATGGCCACCAATTGCACCGATCGCACCGATCTTCTAGAAGTGATCGCACCGTTCTTCTAGAAATGATCGCACTGATCTTTGCAAACTTCTTACCGACATCCGATATCGACCATATAGGCACCGATTGCACCGATTTTCTAGAAAGAATCGCACTGATCGCGCCGATCTTCTAAAAATGATCGCACCAATCGCTACTGATCCAGTTTTTGTTGTAACCTCGCCGCAATTGAGAATTGTTTTCTCACTAATCGACTGCAAATTAAGGAGAAAGGGAACGTAGGACCACGTTGATCCTGTGAAGCTAATCTAGTCTAGTCCCGATCATATCATCGACGCAAATTAATCTCAATTTTTAGTGCATAAATGAATAGTTTAAATTATATTTTACTTTTATGTAAAACACCAGCCTAGTCAAATTATTTTTTTGAAAAAAAAAAAAAAAAAAAAAACAAAACAAAACTATCGCATCATATCTTGTCATTGATTTGAAATTTTGTTTCCTTATCGTTCACCCCCTTCATATCCTTCTTAGAACCGATTAGAACAAGACATTTATTTTTTCCTTTGTTTGAAATAAATGAAAAAAACAAAAAATAATAAATGCAAAATAATGCAAAAAAAAAACAAAAGAATATAAGAAAAAACTTTAAGCTTAAGTAAAGGAAATATTCAAATTAATTAAATGTTAGAGAAAAAAAAAAGAAAAAGAAAATCATTTAGTGGCAATATAAGATTGTAGTTACAAGATACAATATATATATATTTATATATATATACAGAGCATATTATGTATAAATAGCTAAACAAAAAAAAAACAGCATAGAGCACACAAAATGAAAAAAAAACACACATTCACACTCTCTCTCTCTCACACTCTCTCTATGATGTGTCCTAGTCATTTTAATGAAACCCCCCCCCCCCCCCCCAAAGCAACACACACATCCTTCGTCCTTCATCCATTCACCACAGTCAATAACAAAAAAAGAAAAAAAAAAACAAAACAAAAAATATGTTAATTAATTTAAAATTAACATTAACAGTATAGTTAAGGAAAAAAAATCAAGAAAAATATATGTACGCCTGTGAGAGTTATTTATTTATTGTATTCTATCTTTCTCTCTCTATCTCCTCTCTCTTTCCCGCTGTTGCTCTCTCTCTCTCTCTCTCTCTGTCTCTATTCATTCTCATTGTATCGCTCTCTCCCGTTTATTTGATGTTTTTTTTTTTGAGAGATTCATCAGATTTTTTTTGATTTTATGTTTTTTTGTTTTTCTTTTTGGTTGTTTTTTTGTGGAAATAATCAACATCATCGTCCCATCACCCATCACTGTCATCGTTGTTGTTGTCGTCGTTATCGTCGTCGTTGTCGTTACCGTCATCGTCGACGCTTGGCGTCGTCATCCTTATCCATTGAATTAGATTTTAAGTATTTCAAATTTAGTACCTTAGACTATATGAATTTTAAAAACTATACCAACACAAGAAAAAACAAGATATAAATACGTACACCTGTGTACACATATATATCTTGATTTTTTTGAAAAGAATAAAATAAATATATTAGAATTAAAAAAAAGTCTAAAATCAATTCAAACCAAAGTTATATGAGATGGAGTGGAAAAAAAAAACACCAACAAACCATCACAAGTTGACAAAAAAAAAAACAGCAAAAACAATAAAAAATCGGACATTATGAATTAAGAGAGTCTAAGGCAGATAGATTAACACGATACATGTATAACTGTATAACAAAATGAAAATATTAAACAAAAAAATTAAAATAAACGAACAAAAAATTAAAAAAAAAAAAAAAACACTATAAGCAAATTTGTAACTGTAAGTATATAAAAAAAATATATATATAAATAGATGTATTCTACGAACTATATATTATATATATTTAAATAAAAAAAGATCAGACATAAATTATTAACAAAAAAAAAACAAATTAAATGTGTAAACAAAAACCTAAAAAAACTTAAGAAATTATGGAAAAAAAGACAGAAACAAAAAAAAAAATTGATGATAATTAATATTTACTAAGCGACTATTTGTAGTTTTGTTTGATTTGCACATGCACCTACTTATAACAAAAAGAAAAAAAGTGAAAAAACAAAAAAAACCAAAAACCATAAAAAAGAGAAAAAAGAAACAGTAATAACTTAAAAAGATGAAGAACATATATATAATAAAAAAGTGAAAACATGAAAAAAATTAAACAGATTCCATTGTGCGTATGTTTGCTTGCGACGATTTCTGGGCGCCTAGTCAAAAAAATGTCACCTAAAAAGACAGTACTCAGACCCTTGGAAAAAAAAGTTGGTTTTTTCGTCGAATACGTCCCAAGTCGGTTTCTTCTGTAGCTAGGGCCATGCCAGAGAAGCGCGCATCTTTAAAAAAAACTGGAAAAAATCGCACCGTTTTCGAGATATGGCGCATTTTTGGAAAAAGTTTGGTTTTTCTCCTCCTCCCTATTCTTGGCTATAAGTCGGTTTCTACTGTAGTTAGGGCCATGAATTTAGGCTTACGCCATAGAAGAAGACAGCGCGCATCTTCGAAAATACTGGAGAAAATCACCGTCCGACGCACTGTTTTCGAGATATGGCGCATTTTCTGAAAAAATAAGGTTTTTCGATGAAACACCTCCCTATTCTTGACTATAATTCGGTTTCTATTGCACCTAGAGCCGTGAATTCGGGCTTAGAAGTAGCGTCGTAGAAACGCGCATATTTGAAAATACTGGAGAAATCGCCGTCCGACGCACCGTTTTCGAGATATGGTGTCTTTTTTAACAAATTAACTACGTTGTTCGTCCTTTCTGATGTCATTCCTTGGCTATAACTCGGAAACTATAAGACCTACGGACACAAATGATGGCTCAAAATGTTCGTATTGAAGACCCGCATAAAAGCTATAATAGGAAATATCGACGCCAGTTGGACAGTTTTGGAGATAAGACGGTTTTTTTTTCAAAATGAACTGCATTTTTTTCTTTTTTTCTCATGGCATTCCTCGGCTATAACTCGGAAACTATTCGGCCTAGAACCACAAATTTTGGTTTAAAATGT